>OY776115.1:125170279-126635333 GCA_963675035.1 Allygus modestus | reverse complement strand
AATATTTTTGATTATGTAGTGACATATTGATATTTTACCAGTATGTGGTGACATGAATAGATAATGAAAAATAACCAACACTTTTCGCTCAACATTCGTGGGAATACATTACAATTACCGAGTAAACATTAGGCATATTGTAAAATACCCCCGTCGCAGCAAACCTGCGTACTCAGCGAATTTCAAATGCAAAATATATGTCTTAATACCACATAAAGCCGCATACCAAGTTTCATTAAAATATATTCACAAATAAGCGGTATATACAATTTTAATTATTCTCCATAAGAATAACATGGCGATCGAGTACCTAGGTTTGCTGCAACGGGAACCATATGAGAAAAAATTTTTTGTGTGCAAACAACAACAAACCACAACCAGATGAAGCCATATACCAAATTTCGTCAGTGTATGTTAATAAATAAGCGAGATATAAAATTTTGATTTTTCTCCATAAGAATAGCATTAGACAACGTACTGTGTTTAGCACTTTCAATATCTCAGTAACCAATTGACGTAGCGTAATGATCAAAATACCAAATTGTTTGTTCTTTTAAGCTAAATTCAATGGTATAAATTAAAATTTGATTTAAATCAAAATAACATGTGAAAACCCCAAAAAACCCATTTTTGGGGTACAAACCCCCCCCCAAAACCCCCCTTTGGATGGTGCGATTCGTCTGGTTTTCGAACTCGTTCAAATAAATGGTGCTATACACATTTCTACCAAATTTTATTAAGATCGGACCTTTTTTACGAGAGTTATCGTGCTTACGGACATATATATATAAAAATTTGAACGAATGGTGTTTTTGGAATCTGGGGACCTCAAAACAAAAAGTTATCATGGTCTCGGGCTTAAGTCTTACCATGAGACCTACGGTAATAGCTTCTTCCCTATAGGGGAAATTCGCTAAAAATAGGCAAAGTATATTTAAGGCAGAATAGATGAATCAGCTAGATGTAAACTCAACAAAAGTAAAATACAGACGGATGAACAAACCATCGGAGCTTATGTGAACATGGCGTGTTTTAGAAAAAAAATCGGCTATCGGCTGCTGATGATGGAACCAGAGAACAAGTGAACTGGATAAACCAATTGGAGTGGTGGGCCCGGTGGACTAATGGACAAAGCAGGTGGATGCACTCACTGATTAGCCAGCAGCCTGTCGTCACTGCGGTGCGACGTACAAATACACGAACAAACACGCACACACACACGCACACGACCCCACACTACAATACTCAATGAAGCAGCGTGTTGCTAATTCAATGATAACGTTTACTTTTAACAAGTTAATGCGTGTTTTTGAGGAAAACAGCTCAGCAGAGTGGAATTTATAACTTTTAGCTGTATCATACTTAGCTGAGGTTTTATGTAAAAATTTGTGTGATAACATAATAATATTTCAATGTTTTTTGGAAGTACGTCAAATGCACTCCATCGGGTAAGAATCCAAAATGTACATAGGTATGATAAAAGGAACCAGCGACATCTTTACTGAAAGAAACAGAGTATCTAAAACCTTGAATTTCAACTGATAAAGGTAATCAGTACTTACCATAACAACGAGAAAACTGTTTATACCCAAGTTTAATTGCTCCTAAAACTTTGGGTTTTAGGAACACCTTTTAATAGATAAAAGAATACTTTTAGGAAAACCTCTATCTGTGAATAGGTAATGTAGTGATTGGTATCTACTCTAAGAAGTGACTTGAAGTACATGGTGTGATTTTTAATTTGTTGTATCTAGAAATAGTCTTTGCTGTAAGTTTCAATGGACAAATATATGATATAAAACGTATTGCAATACTCTAAATGATCACTAAACCGTGTCTCCATGTTTCCCTGTTCTTTCATAAATTTTCAGATGAAATTACATTTAAAAACGTAACCTTAGTTTCGCAACTTTAACTCGTCAACAACTGAAGGAAGGATCAATATTACTCTTTATTACTGAAGTAGAGGTTAAAGAACACAAAGGAGTAATGTGAAACATTAATTCTAACCGAAAAGTGAGCAAATTACGTTTGCACGCTTATCAATACTAATATAGGAGTTACAGTTATACTCATTGACTTACATATTTATCTTTTAATTTGATGCCTATTAATTTAAGGACGAGGTGTTTAGATTGTTAAGATAAATATTACTGACATAGGCTCGTTATGTATAAATCAAGGTCTAAACAAGATTGTTCCACAGCCAAAGTGCGAAGAGACCCGTTTTAATTTGGTATTCATTCTTCAATCATAAATTAAAATATAGTTGATATTGCAATAACCACTAATTAATAGGATTCCAGCAATTTACTGACAAACTATAAACGTTATTGAACAATGAAGTCAATATCACCTTGTACCTTGCTCCTGCCATTGCTTCAAAATGGCCGCAGCGGCATTGGAATTGTCAAAAATGCAGTGTAATAATTGTTGTAAGTCAATGGTAATAAACCTTAAGTTACCTATCCGATATTTTAATATGGGTATACTACAGTTAATTGTTTCGTGTCTATTGTCAACGTGAGATTTTGATCAAATTGTTAGTGAATTTTCTTTGGAAAGTGAACTATTAGCATGACCCGCACGGTGAAACTTAAGCCCGGGAGCACCATAGAAGTTCCTAATGTGACCCCCTGAACAATGTTTGGGGGATCGTTCAAAATTGTATATATATATATATATATATATATATATATATATATATGTGTGTGTGTGTGTGTGTGTGTGTGTGTGTTTGCACTCTAGCGGTCGCATTTTTTGTCCGATTAACTTCAAATTTGGTAGGGACGTTCCTTTCTGTAATCAGTTGGACAAGTTCGTTGGGTAAAATAATCGGAAAACTCTAAACCCCTTTTTTGGGGATTAATCTTTCAAATTTCGGGTTTTTGGGCCCAAAAAGGGTCAGAAAAGCCCCGGATGTAAAATTAATGCATGTAAAAAGATGGGAATTAGTAAGGCAAAAGTTTTAGACCCTCTCTTGTCATTCTAGCTTAAAAAATTTACCGAGTTATTAAATAAAATGTGTTTCGACTAAACACAGTACGTTGTCTTATGGGCGTTTTACACTAGAAAAGCCTGTTATTCCTTTTTAGAGTACTATTATCATCCCCAGCAACTCACGCCTACTTTCAAGCCTGCCTGGACCTTCTCCTAACAATTATAATGCGCATAATTGTATTCCCGCAAAATTGTATATGTGTATAATTCCCGCTACTATCAAATATTCCCGCTGCTAAATATTCCCGCTATAACCATGAGGCAAATAGCTTTGCAGGTAAATGAAACCAGGAACATCAGAACAGCCAAAAAATCAATGTTTTCAGATGTCAGTAAAAATTGAGGTTTTTTACACAGATTTTGAGTTTTAAAATTTGTTATGTGGAAATTCACTTCCCTCACGTCAGCGTGCTGCGTGCAAACTCGTTTATAAATTGTCTTTAGACAGCTAGATACCCAACCTTGTAAGATCAGTACTACTTGTGAACGTCAATGACTATATGATGCTCCAAATTTCAACCAAAAAACAGTGTCATGATTATAGCTTGAGATTAAAGCAGACTCAATGTCCCTAGGCTCAACAAGTTGAAGGTTAGTTTTCCTTTATTAGCATACAGGTTTTTTAAAAAACCTCCACCTGGAATCAGGGACATAGGAACAGCACTTGGTTACGATTATCTGTAAAGATGATGCTTCCATACAATCGAGGTGAATATTGAAGAGCCGTTATCGGACCATGTATCCTAAAACCGGCCACCTCAAAATCAACATGTAAACACTGTATTTTCCTTTTCTTTAAGTGCATTTTTGGTTATTGAACTGTCGAGACCCATCCAGTAACCTGATCAGCGGTTGTAGTTTGGTACTGGCAGTGGTAATGGTAACATATTACAATAAAGTTTCGGAAGATATGTAAGGAAAACAGATGAACGTAACAGGAGAATGCTGCGGTTTAGGCTTTGCGGAGCAGCACTTTGTAGAGCAGACGCTGCGGTCTTCTAATTGCGACCTGAGACCGGTCGTCCGGAAGACTGCCGCGGAACGACTGACTGGACATAGGTTGAATGTTGACGACGTTCGTAAAGCGTGAACGAACACATATGATGTTAATGATGTTAGTTGTTAAATGCTAATGTGTATTGCAAAGTGTAACATGTGTTGACTGAAATGAAACTAATATTTACTTATTTGTTCTTCCAGCAGTAACATCACAAATAATGTATACATCGCAAAGATAACAAAATGCTTATTGTTCATAGTTACTATACCATTAACAACGGTTCAAATTACTTACATAGTTGAAAAAGAGTTTTAGAGACAGCAACAAAATAGTATTACTGTATATACTATATTTATTAAGCCTAAAGCACGAACAAACATCCTTCAGAAATTTAATTAAAGCATGTTCCCTGAGGTTTTACTAAAAAAGTATTTTCCAAAGTTTTTGAACAGCATTTGGAAGCGACTTTGTAGAGAAAATTCAATCAATAAACCCTTATTACATTTAATTTTTAACAATCGCCTTTAAATTTAAAAGTAGTTATCCAAAGAGAATATATTAAATGTATTACAAATTCAAATTGTGGGTTAACAGCCTTTAGTACGTCTTATAGTAGTAACTTTAAAAGTGCGAGTCACAAACCATTTAAATATATTTTTTGGTTCTATTGGTACTCTTAAAGTTAAAATAATAGATATTGAGGTGATAATTTTTAACGATTTTACCACGAATAAGGTTCAACACACAAATAATATAAATTATCTCTAATATTATATACATAATAATATAAAGTATAATATACAAATTTAATCATTCAAAATTAATCATGTATTTTTAATTGAAATTGTTATAACTTTGTTTAACTACCTGTGTTGTTTTTTGTTTCGTTTTAACGAATACTAGTACAAAGTATTTTTTTTTTTGGAAACGCAAAATCCTTTAGCAAATAAGTTAGCTTATGAGTATCCGGGCTAAGAATTTATTGAAAGTGACATCACCGGAAACGTGGCCTCACCGGAAATGGACTTTAACACATAAAACCTCCATTTCCATATCCTTTTGCGATACGGCCTGTCAAAGGCAACTATCGTTAAGAGTTTGCATTATATTAGACTAAACACATCATACATCTTTCTCTTAGTATCCTATTTACCTAAGTTATCCATTCGTATATTTTGCAATAATCAAAACAGGCTATTTACAATATCATTACATTTCAATAAACATTAATTTGATCTAGATATTTTTGCCATGGTAAATAAAATTCTTAGAAATACAATTATAAAATAAAACATTTTGGTCGAGTTAAGTAATCACATTTCAAACTGAATCAACGGTCTAGACAATAAATATTTAATTTTATAGTAAAATTACCAGAGAATTAAAAATTGCTGTATCTTATTTGATGGTACACGATGCTATATTTACTTTTAAATGAACATCTTATAAAATATAAACTATTAAGATTAGAATTCAGCTGGAGTAGTCTATTGTTTTATTAATCAGAAGTAGCTGGCAAACAATACAATTGTTGAACAAGCCATGAATTGACAAAAAGCCAAATAACGACTAGTAAAGCAGTTGGAGCGCTGGAAAGTGTATCTTAGAACCAAAACCTTCTCAAATGTCTTAGGTGAAGGATGTCCATGTGAAAAAAGATTCACATCAAACAAGAGTAGTAAACTTCCGCGCCACATCGGTTTGTTATTTCAATTCTTAAACTTAAGTAAGCCATTGTTATAATTACTAATAATAACGCTTTTGGAAGTTTCATTTTTACTTCTGTTTTTTATTCTCACCTAAACGTTTCGATACCACTTTGGATATCTCCATCGGTAGGAAGGTTATATAAACAAAACAAAAATTAAAAGTTTTTTATTTTTATTTTTACTATAAACAAATTTTTATTTTTTTTTATATAACCTTCCTACCGATGAAGATGTCCAAAGTGGCATCGAAACGTTTTGGTGAGAATAAAAACAGAAGTAAGAATGAAACTGCCAAAAGCGTTATTGTTAGTAAGAGTAGTAAAGGTTGATTTTGGTAAATTTGAATTCTTATAGATTTAAAACGAAATTAAGATCTTCTACTTGTGTGGCCTCAGCGGTGCACAAAGTAAACACTTTATATTAAATTTTTTTGCAGATAGCTCCCGTAGCAGCAAACCTGCGTACACAGCCCCATGTTATTCTTATGGAGAATAAGTAAAATGTTATTTCCGTTAATTATGAACATAAATGAATAAAACTTGATATGTAGCTTTACCTAGTTGAGTTACATTGATATTCGTATTAAAACCCATTTTTTCTGTTCCCTGTTTCAGCAAACCTGCATACTCTGCTGCCATGGTATTCTAATGGAGAATAATTAAAATGTCATAAATCGTTTATTTATGAATGTATATTGATGAAACTTTGTATGTGGCTTTAAGTGGTATTAAGATACATGTACATGCATTGGAAATTCGCTGAGGACACAGGTTTGCTGCTACGGGGGTATTTAAGAACCAAGATTGGCAATGCTCGTTGAATACGTAACCGCAGCATACTCGGCTCGGTGGTTGCATGGCATTTGTTAATTACACTTCACTAACCACCTCTCTAGTTTAAAGGCCAGTGATCATCTAAGGTGATGCTTATGAACTATTTGAAGTTCGTTGAAGCTTAGACCTATTACAATATCTTAAAGATTCTATTACATGATCCATATTATGGTTAAAACCGGTAATAAAGCAAATCAAGTAGTAAGCAAAGCTTAATGGATTTCTAGAATATGTTTCTGTCTTCTACGAAAACCTAAGCCTCACTTTGTTAGAGGGAAGGGAAGAGATCTAAGTCCTTACCTTTTTGTTTACCCTCTCTAAATATAATCGTAGACCTCTTTATCTTATAACTATTATATATTACTACTAATCGATAGGTAATAAATATATATTACGTATATTCACAGTAAATTTAGAATCCATGAGTTGTGGTTTGAATGATCTCAACTGTTATAAATGTCTGTTGATCAGGCGACACACATCACAACCGCATTTTATTGAAGAGTATCCTTTTAAAATTATTGTTGGAAGGAAATCCTGGAATATCTGCTGCCTTTGTTGCACCGTCAAGTATGTGTTTTCTTTTTCCTCTACAATAATAATCACTAAGCTAAGATGATGTATTATACCATTCCCTTATCATAGATGCATTGCAAAAATAAATCTAATTCTATTAGACACATCTAATTCTATTACAAACTAGTTAGTCATTGTTGACAAAATTATTATTCTTGTAAGTCTACTGATATACGAAGAAAATATCGCGATGTTGTCAATGCAATACTGTATATTTAGTAACCAAAACAGTTTGGATTTTTTATATGCTTCTAAAGCTAAACTAATGGTTTTAAAATAAAACGAGTTCGCACGCAGCACGCTGACGTGAGGGAAGTGAATTTCCACATAAAAACTTGTAAAACCCAAAATAAGTGTAAAAACATACATTTGTCCAATTTTTAATGAAATCTGAAAACATTGATTTTTTCGCTGTTCTGATACCCCATTTGCAAAGCTGGGAATACAATTTTTGCATTATAATGTTAGGAGAAGGTCCAGACAGGCTTGAAAGTAGGCGTGAGGTTGCTGGGGATGATAAAAGTACACTAACAAAGGAATAACCGGCTTTTCTAGTGTAAAACCCCCCTAAGACAACGTACTGTGATTAGTCGATACACATTTTCTTTAATAACTCGGTAAATATTTTTGGTAGAATGACGAGAAAGGGCTTAAAACTTTCGCCTCACTAATTCCCATCTTTTTACATGCATTGATTTGACATATGGGCCTTTTATGACCCTTTTTGGGCCCACAAACTCAAAATTTGAAAGATTCATCCCCAAAAAAGGGGTTTAGAGTTTTCCGATTGTTTTGCCCAACGAACTTGTCCAACCGATTACAGAAAGGAAGTCCCTACCAAATTTGAAGTAAATGAATTAAATCGGACAAAAAATGCGACCACTAGAGTGCAAACACATATATATATGTATATATATACATATATATATATATATATATATATATATATATAAAATTTTGAACTACCTCCCAAAACGTGTTGAGGGGGTCACGTTAGGAACTTCTAAGGTGGTCCCGGGCTTAAGTTTTACCGTGCGGGTCATGTTAATAGTTCACTTTCCAAAGGAAATTCACTAATATAGCGTTAGCACAATTTAAAGAGTTATTAAAACCATATTTATACTTTTATTTGCTCAAGATTAGATTTGATACGAATTAGTACCTTTTTTCCATCGTTTCTAGGGTTGGGTTTAAACAAATGTAGCAACTAACACAATGAATTGTTAACAAAAACAAATTATATTTTATAGTTTTACCAGTACAAGAAACAAATATTTAGCTTTTTAACCAAACTGTTAAATACACCCCAATAATTCGTTTATGGCAAATATACTTTTCAAACTAAGGTTTAAACCCAACCACTTTGCTTTTGTATTTGTTAATAACCCTCTCAACTAATATTTAATTTATTTAAACGAAACCTTACTTCTTATACTTAAACATTTCTAAAATATATGGTGTCTGGTTAGGGAAGTTATTAAACAAGATGTTACCCCACATATAACTATCCTCGTTCAATAGAGTTTTGTAATCGGAAATGTTTTAACTATAAATGAAAGACTTTACGATAATCAAGTGGCAAGGGGTTGATGTATAAGGGTGAAGATTATCGGCCATTCACAAACACACGTCGCCAGTTGTCGGTGGCTGCGCGCGCACCGGGTCATAAATCAATATGCCTCCCATTTGACAGTTACACCATTTTTATTGCCTGCTTACAGTTTGAAAACTCAGTTCATTTGCACGCTAACAAATCGCTTCAGCTAATCAAAGTGTACTATTTGAAAACTATTTTGTTAATTATTATTTCATAGGAAAGTCAAAACCTCTATATTTCTCTTATTATAGGTTATTTTGTAATTATTCAATTTTAGTTGAACCAAAATAAATAGTTTAGTTACGCCTTCGGCCTTTTTGAATTTTTCTATAAATAATGATCAATAATTGGTAAACTTTTTTATGATATTATGACAAACGAATAACAATATCAAAACAAAAGGATTGCTGATCGTCACACCTTGCAGAAATGACCATACTGTACATAAACGCGATACACTTGTAGTTTGTATCCTGTTTCATGAGTTTGGGCAGCATTCAAAATGATGATACAAACTTATACTAATGTGCCTGTCTTTATAATCATTGACAAATTAATTGATGTTTATGGCTTGTGTTACTCCATTTAACACTTGACGTGCATTAAAATCATAAAATTAAAAAGTAGGTTATCCTAAATTTGGTGTTTTAACAGTTGTCTTTATGTATATTTATTTCTTATATTTACTAAAACGTTTTGTTGTAGCTTAATTTATATAAATAGTGACATAGCTACCAATTAAGTAACTTCTGTTTATTTAGTAGATGTCGTGTTTTATATATTATTACCAAAAAACCTACTAATTCCGGAATTTTTCCATCTATTTAAAGAATTTCTTATTCGATGTAAGCCTAAATTATTGCCAATGATGTAGATAATTTGTAATGCCTATTTCATAAATGTTTTCCAGAGGTTAACATCTTAAAAGTACTGAATGTCGAAGGATTGATATTGAAAACAAAAGCAACGTTTTAAAAGTATTAGACTCTGAAATTCTGTTTTATCAAGAAAAGGCGTTAAATAAAATATATTTGTTTGTCCTTGAAATAAATTTTAAAATTACATCATGCATTGGAAAGAATATAAGTGACAAATTTCAACTTTTTTTGTTTAACGAAGGGTTACTACAAAACA
This sequence comes from Allygus modestus, assembly GCA_963675035.1. Lineage (NCBI taxonomy): Eukaryota > Metazoa > Arthropoda > Insecta > Hemiptera > Cicadellidae > Allygus > Allygus modestus. The sequence continues at coordinate 126,625,484 of OY776115.1, read as the reverse complement.
ATTTTACCCATTTTTGATCTTTGCTTAGGAAAATATAATGCAGCTATATTACTAATACCAGCTAATACCATGCTTAGTTGGTAAATCAGGGTCTAAGTAAGACCAATTATACTGTAGGTAATTAACGTCTGACTTGATTTGTTTGATTAGAGAACTGAGAGTCAGGAGTTTTAGAATTATTTCAGTGAATTTCAAACAAGACGAAAACGCGTAATCTAGAATTCTTACAATATTATTAGCGTTCACGGTGAAATAAATACAAGCCTGCTTCATCAACATATACCGAAGAGTTTAGTCCTTTATGAAAATTTAAACAATTATATTGGATTTGGAAACAGGGTTTTAACTGTCATTCCTAAAGTATTTTGAAGTAAGATCGTATAAATGAAAAATTTAAATACGCTTCAGTTACCTTAAAACGTTCGCTTGATAGAAAATTCTTTACATTACAAAAACAACTTTTTAAGCTAGTTGTTGCATGTATTAATATATTTTTCTCTTAGTTATTGCATGTATGAATAGAATTTTCTGTTAGTTATTGCAGGTAGTAATAACACCTTTTTTATATTGTGTGTGAACTTTCACTCTTTCTCATGGAATTAGTTTTTTTCTACTAAAACGTATGTTGCTCAATATTCATTGTTTTACACATGCAAGAAAATACAAACTTCTCAATAAATTTCACTGTATCCCAGCTGTGCACTTTGTTGACTAATTGAAAGAGCCACATTGTACAACCAATATTACTCCATCTAATTAAATATTAAATTTCAAACTTTCTATAATATGCCATGCATAATAGTCTTTATTGTAAAGTATTTATTTTACTCCAATTTCACGTCTTGCGATGACATTGGGATCATACTAATCACTTACCTTTTACTATTCCACAACAGTTATTTCATCGGATTGACTAAGTTTTTGAAAACATATAAATATCTCTCATCCAAATATTTAGCAAACAGACGTTACGCTTTGAAAATGAATATTTTAAATGAAATAAATAACGTTATCGAAAGACTTTCAACTTCAAGTTTTGAAGCAACAGGAATTAAAATGTTATTGGGGCCTGGGCGCAAACAAAGCTAAAGTTATTACACAAAGAGGACGCAATAACAAATATTTCTCGTGGCGACTGATCTTCAAAGCGAGGGACTAGCGAACCGAGCAAATCGCATTCAAACAATCTGGCCTTGTCTCAGTGCGCGCATGCTCCCAATTATTCCTTTTATTTTCATGCCAATTTCCTTTTAAAATATCTCTGAACATTTTACAAATCTTTCTTAATAAATATTGATCATTCATTGTGTGTTTTTATCTGTAATTTATGTAAATAACATTGACTTGCCATCACCAAAAATGTATTTTCCGCAAAGAATCATCAGTTTCGGTTTGTATTTATAGTTTTCTTTTTTTAGATTCAATAAGGTACACTTCAAATAAAATATTTAATAAATATAAATGAACGCAGTGGGTTTGGCACAGTGCAAGTTCAAAGTTTTATTATTAATTGATGTACTCAATGAATGATTATAAGTACATGCTATTCATAACGGTTGGAAAGTGTCTCGAAAATGTAAAAGAAAAAAATATTCTTGTACCAAAGAGATCTTGGTTGATTGATTCACTATAATCTTTCAAAGTGAGAATGTACATGAAAATCTCATTATCATTAAACATTTAGGATTCTTTTGAGAAATTCAAATTCAAGTAATAGTAATATTGTTTTAGTAGTGTAATAAAATGATCTGCGTTTATGTTTGTTTACATGAGTCATAAAAGAGAGAGGTGAGGCTATTACTTTATTATCAATTAAAGTGTATCATCAAATATTATAGTTTTAAATATTAAAAATACCATTGGGAAACTGGTTTTATAGTCGGTTAAATTTCATTGTTCTGCATATTCCTATACAGTTAATTAGCTTTCTTAAAGTTTAATTAAAATTAAAAAATACAACATGATTATAAAGTTACAAGTTACAACTTGTAATTTTACCAATGTCTTATAAAGATTAGCTATTTAAATATTTGTTTGTATCTCGTTTGACTACATCAAACCAATTACTTTAACAATCATTAACAAACGTCCAGGATGGGAAAAATAAATAAGAAAAGTACAGCCGAAGCGTAAACTTCTGATTAAAAACAATATAAATATAATATGTTATATTTGGCAGTTCATTACACAGTAAAATGACAATTACAAACGTGTTAAGTCTACTACTACATTGTTTTAGCACTGATAAAACATAATTTTACCCCACCATATTTCTGTTACATATTCCCGAAGAAAATATATTTAAATATAATGTATAAAGTAGACTTTGCCATTAAGCAACGAATAATATAACTTACAATATTATTTAGTATCAATGGTAATTTTAATAAACGGTATCAGGAAACTGACACATACTTTCTCCCTTTTAGCCAAACTTTAATGAAAAAAAAGATTTTTTATTTACTAAATATAGAATATGAAGTACTGTACAGATAAATGAACTGAAAATTGTCTAAAATAGTTGTTTTCAGAAATATTCACCAAAATCCCTTTTTAGGAGCACTATAGATTCCGTTGCTAAACAAAGAGATTTTGAGAGGGGAAATGCCCCCTTGTCCCCCCTAGGGTTAAATGGCAACATATTTCGAACATCCTCTATTGGTCAATGCTATCTTGACCTGCATATCAAATTTTAACGAAATTGATCAGTAAATAAGAGAGAAATAGTAATTTATGTATTCCCCATAAGAACGTACTGCGTTTCATTCCATTGGACAACGTACTGCGTTTACCACTAAATGAAAATTTCAATTTTCTCCGAAACTAGCAATCGTAGAATAGTAATTCAAAATACTAATTTATTATTTTGTTGAGCTCTTTTCAATGGTGAATAGCAATCTTTTGCAGCACTTATGATTTTTTATGAAAAATCCAAAAAACTGAATTTTGGATGTTTTAAGTCCTGTAACTTCTGAACCCGAATTTTTCTAGAAATGCGGGTGGTGTCATTTTGTTGGAAACTTAAAGCTCTACAAACCACTAAAGTTTAATCAAAATCGTTAGAGCCATTTTTGTGAAATTTGGATTTTACATGTTTTTTGGCGATTTTTGGGGGATAATTACCCTTAAAAATCAAAAATTCAAAAAAATTAAAATACCTCCGTCGCAGCGAACCTGCGGACTCAGCGAATTTTCAATGCATAATATTTGTCTCAATTCCACATAAAGCCGCAAACCAAGTTTCATAAAAATATATTCACATATAAGCGATTTTAATTATTCTCCATAAGAATAACATTGGTAATGAGTATGTAGGTTTGCTGAAACAAGGAACAGAAACAATTGGTTTTTATGCAAATATAAATAGAATTTAACTAGGCGAAGCCACATACTAAGTTTCATCGATCATAAATCATAAATAAGCGATATATGTATGACATTCTAGTTATTCTCCATAAGAATAACATGGGGGCTGAGTAAGCAGGTTTGCTGCAACAAGGAACAGATAAATGGGTTTTTATATAATTATCAATATAACTCAACCAAGTGAAGCTACATACCAAGTTTTATTAATTTATGTTCATAATTAAGGGAGTCAGTACATTTTACTTATTCTCCATAATAATAACATGGGGGCTGAGTACGCAGGTTTGCTGCTACGGGAATAATCAACAAAAAATCAATTTTTTGTGCAAATATCAATATACCAGTACTACTTGAAGCCACATACCAAGTTTCATCAACATACATTAATAAATAATCGAGATATCAAATTTTATTTATTCTCCATAAGGATAACATTGGACAACGTACTGTGTTTAGCACTTTGAATATCTCTGCAAAGGTTGGGCGTAGAATCACAATTTAAAATCCAAAATGATTATTTTGTGGAACTGAACAGATTGGTAAAAGCAAATGTGAAGTTTACATTAAAATAAACTGAGGAAAAGCCAAAAACCTTTTTCCCATAAGATTAACATGGGAGATTTTAAGAGCAGGTTTTTTTGGTTTTTCTCCGCAACCACTTAACCTAGGTTAATAATTCAAAATACTAAATTATTTGTTTTTTTAAGCTCTATAACATGGTCAAAACCAAAATTAAGTTTTTTAAAAATTTTAGGGTGAAAAATGCAAAAAACTGATTTTTGGAAAATTTAAAACCCACATAAACCCCCCTTCCCATGGTCCGATTTTTCTGGTTTTCGAACTTAAAGTCATGAATGTCATTTTACACATTTGAGCCAAATTTCATCAAAATCGGACGTTTTTTACTCAAGTTATCGTGTTAACGGACACATATATAGATATATATATATATAGATATATATATACATATATATAAATTTGAACGAATAGTGTTTTTGGCATCTGGGGACCTCAAAACAAAAAGTTATCATGGTCTCGGGCTTAAGTCTTACCATGAGACCTACGGTAATAGCTTCTTCCCTATAGGGGAAATTCGCTAAAACACCTGGAGATATCGTGGATTAGTACCTACATACCAAATTTAATAAAAATCGGTCCATTGGTTAGGGCTCTAGCTCTGTACACATCCACACAGACACACGGACACACGGACACACACACACACAGACAGACATCACGTAAAAACCACTTTTTTGGGTTCAGGGAGCACCAAAACGAATATTTCCACTAACAACTCAAATTCGAAAATTTTGACGAAAACAATACTTTCTCCATATACTATGTGTAAGGGGTGAAAGTAAAAATACAATACTATAGTACATTACACAAAATACACTCGGTTGTTTGCCAGGATTTTTATTCAACTTAATCATACTAACTCATACAATCCTACTAATTCATGGACAATTTACATGTAAATTACGATTTACTTTTTAGGTTACCTTTCATAGATCGCCAACTAGACAGTGACGAACGACCAACCCGCCCCCAGAGGCTTGCTGACGTAATAATAAAGTTTCAATACAAAATGTGACATGTCTCTGAAACCCATTGGGCCAAAAACGCTCTATATTCCAGCACCTTAGGCACATTATGCTTTAAAGTATTTTTTCATAATTCCTGACATTGTTTGTTCATTCCGTTTTATTAATAAATGGTAACTTTATAGGGAAGTGGAATATTACAGATTCGGTGGTCTTATTAAATATATTATTTTTATCGCAGATATATTTGTAAAATTAATTCCTGTGACACACACTATTTTTTTGGAATTACCTGAACACAAGTTGTAATTTATGTTTTTCTCATGTTATTTATTATTTTTTGATCCTTTGGTTCTTTATGCATATTGTTGATGCATGCATTCAGGTATCCATTCTACATTACATTTCCAATAAACACAGTTATGCAGCTGTGTTTTTAATACCCAACGTTAATGTAACTGAAAACCAAAATTTAAAGAGTTTCTAAGGTAGTTTGGAGGAGACTCTTTTCAGTTAACCTTTCTGATATTAAAACAATCTTTGATTATCGAATGCTTTTTAAAACATAAAAAAATTTATCCTTGCATAAAATTTGGCAATTGAACTATTTATGAGCATGTAAAGATGCTAAAATAATTTAATATGAATAAATATACTTAACAAAACACTTTTTAAAAGCTGTCCCTTATTAACATGATGGATTATTTTTAAGTAAAACTTCCCATTGCTTCTAGAACATTTTGAAATTGCCTAATGTTCTTTTAAAGCTATTACCGTAGGTTTCATGGTAAGACTTAAGCCCGAGACCATGATAAATTTTCGTTTTGAGGCCCCCAGATTCCAAAAACACCATTCGTTCATATATATGTATTTATGTACAGAGGTAGTCACGATAACTTTCGTAAAAATGGTCCGATCTTGATAAAATCTGGTACAAACATGTAAGGCAGAGTCTATTTTCATGAGTTAGAGAACCAGACAGGTCGCTCTATTTTAAAGGGTTTTTTTTGGGGGGGGGGGAGGGGGTTGTATCTCAAAAGATTTTTTTTAACTTTTTACATGAATTCTTTTTAAACCCAAACTTTTGTTTAGACCATTAAATTTAGCTTAAAAAATTTAGGATTTTGATCATCGCCCTACGTCAATTGGTTACCCAGATATTAAAAGTGCTAAACCAAGTACGCTGTCCAATGTTAATCTTACGGAGGATAAGTAAAATTTTATATCTCGCTTATTAACGAACAAATATTAATGAAACTTGGTATGTGGCTTCATCTGGTTATGGTCTATTCTTATTTGCACAAAAACAATTTTTACCGATACTTCCTGTAGCAGCAAACCTGCGTACTCAGCCTTCATGTTATTCTTATGGAGAATAAGTCAAACCTTATGTCTCCCTTAATTATGACATAAATTAATAAAATTTGGTATGTAGTTTCACCTCTTGTTGTGTACTGATACTTGCATAAAAACCAATTTATTGTGCTCCAGCAAACCTGTGTACTCATCCCCCATGTTATTCTTATGGAGAATAATTAAAATATGCTATACATCGCTTATTTATGAATGTAGATTGATGAAACTTGGTATGTGGCTTCACCTAGTTGAGTTATATTGATATTTGGATGAAAACCCATATTTTGCGTTCCTTTTGCAGCAAACCTACTTACTCAGCCCCTATGTTATTCTTATGGAGAATGATTCAAATGTTATATTCGCTTTATGTTATATATTCGCTAAATGAATATTAATAAAACTTGGTATGTGGCTTCACCTAGTTGAATTGTATTGATATTTGCATCAAAGTTGTGTCATACTCATCCCCAATGTTATTCTTAGGTAGAATAATTAAAATATCGCTTATTTTTTAATATATTTTTATGAAACTTGGTAAGCGGCTTTATGCAGTATGAAGACAAAAATGTGCATCGGAAATTTGCTAAGTAGGCAGGTTGGCTGCGAAGGGGGTATTTTCTATATACTATGCTAACTACAATTTAATTCAATCTACAATAGGTATATAATTTATTTTGTTTAACTTTTCATAATTATTTGATTGCAATTATAATGTTGGTAATCCTTAAAATACCTAACCAATACACCAAAATATGGTCATACATTTTGTTTAAGTACAGTAAACAGTCTAAACAAAAGAAACATATTGTATTTTATTAAAACAAAATGTTGTTTGAAAATGTTTGACTTTCGTTCGGAGAGAATGTTACCGACGAGTTTTGTAGCGGTTTGCATATGCATGATTCATCCTCCATATTGCGAACCGCTGGTACGAATGCGAAATGGATACGCGGAAAATCCGAAACCCGAAACTCGCTGTCATTGTCTGCAAAACTGCTGAAGTAGTAATTGCATTGTTACTATCGAGTTTGGAAAGTGTTTGGAACGATCTGTTGTATGTTGAAACCAAAATTTTATTAAAGTATTATACATTTAGATACATTAATAAACTATTTCGAAATCTGAGGTTTTAAAATTGTAAACAATAAAGAATTTTATTAACGGCTTGGTTCTTACATCACAAAAGTGTACTTTTAAGCTCTGGAAATGTATTTCAGTTATTTACCTGGAGCCCCAACGCCTACAGCGATGTTGATATTTCCGAAGTCTGGCAATGATTGGAAAGCCCTCCTGTGTTTACCTCACGCATTACCAATATTGAAATTTCGAAATGTCACGCTGCTTCTATTTATGGATTTTGTTTTCTTAAATGTAACATCTATCTAAGCATTTTAGTATTTACTGAGCATATATAAAAAGGCTAAATAGTTATAAATTGTAAACTAAATATTACTATGGGCTCAAATTTAAGTTTTGTATTAGTTCACAACTGTATTTAAAGATGTTTCTCATGTTTACTACCTTTGTTGGATGAAACATTATTAATACATTGAGAAAAGGAAGCCAAGCGAAACATTGACTGGTTGATGATAACCCACGCAGCTTTTGTATTTTAGACTTTGTTAACATCTATAGAAAGAGTATTTGGCTGAAGAGTATCAATAAATTATGATTTACCCAATGCGATTAAGTCGGCTTACCCAATAACTAAAATAACTGATACCCTCTAAAAAATAGTTTACGGAATTATTGACCGTCTGAAATAGTGGGAGAATGTTAGGGAATTCAACCTAACAAATTCGGACTAAGTGGAAATGTTGTCCAGTTGTTAAGTAAGCCTTCCTGACAAAAATATCGAAAGTCCCCATAAATCCCGGCTGTGCTTCAGCCGCTATCTTGGGAAATGGCGGCCAATTTTATAATTATTTTTTTATTTATTTTTTATTTTTTGAAAATGTTTGACTTTCGTTCGGAGAGAATGTTACCGACGAGTTTTGTAGCGGTTTGCATATGCATGATTCATCCTCCATATTGCGAACCGCTGGTACGAATGCGAAATGGATACGCGGAAAATCCGAAACCCGAAACTCGCTGTCATTGTCTGCAAAACTGCTGAAGTAGTAATTGCATTGTTACTATCGAGTTTGGAAAGTGTTTGGAACGATCTGTTGTATGTTGAAACCAAAATTTTATTAAAGTATTATACATTTAGATACATTAATAAACTATTTCGAAATCTGAGGTTTTAAAATTGTAAACAATAAAGAATTTTATTAACGGCTTGGTTCTTACATCACAAAAGTGTACTTTTAAGCTCTGGAAATGTATTTCAGTTATTTACCTGGAGCCCCAACGCCTACAGCGATGTTGATATTTCCGAAGTCTGGCAATGATTGGAAAGCCCTCCTGTGTTTACCTCACGCATTACCAATATTGAAATTTCGAAATGTCACGCTGCTTCTATTTATGGATTTTGTTTTCTTAAATGTAACATCTATCTAAGCATTTTAGTATTTACTGAGCATATATAAAAAGGCTAAATAGTTATAAATTGTAAACTAAATATTACTATGGGCTCAAATTTAAGTTTTGTATTAGTTCACAACTGTATTTAAAGATGTTTCTCATGTTTACTACCTTTGTTGGATGAAACATTATTAATACATTGAGAAAAGGAAGCCAAGCGAAACATTGACTGGTTGATGATAACCCACGCAGCTTTTGTATTTTAGACTTTGTTAACATCTATAGAAAGAGTATTTGGCTGAAGAGTATCAATAAATTATGATTTACCCAATGCGATTAAGTCGGCTTACCCAATAACTAAAATAACTGATACCCTCTAAAAAATAGTTTACGGAATTATTGACCGTCTGAAATAGTGGGAGAATGTTAGGGAATTCAACCTAACAAATTCGGACTAAGTGGAAATGTTGTCCAGTTGTTAAGTAAGCCTTCCTGACAAAAATATCGAAAGTCCCCATAAATCCCGGCTGTGCTTCAGCCGCTATCTTGGGAAATGGCGGCCAATTTTATAATTATTTTTTTAATAACTTTCTAACCGTCAACATTTTTAAAAACCAACAAGAGCTAAATAATGTTCGTTATTAAAAACCGAACATTTCTTGTGTTTACACCTCTTTTGTGCTACGAAAGAATAGAATAGAATATTTTTATTTTCTCATGATACATAACTAAAATACATAGTTGTTACTTTATTTAAAACTATGCAGCTTGTTTGTAACTTAAATAAATAATAAATGTCCATTTTACTTGTGAGGCTGACATAAAAATAAAAATAAAATAATGAGATAACAATAGGGCCTCTTAAGGCAATGCCTGTTGTGAGGTTCCATCACTTTAATTAAAATAACATAAAGTAAAGTAAGCGAACAGAAATGATCGAAATATAATAAACACAATCGTCTCAGACAACCTATGTTTATACAAAATAAAAAAATAAATACAAAATTAAATATTTTACGTGCCTTATTTACTCACATAAACACTGAAATTAAGCATGGGCTCAATGCATAAAAACTAATTACAGAAAATAAATAAAACTGCATTTGTATATTCATATAGTCTATCATACATCAAACAGCCTCATACATCATACATGTATTATAAAATTCTAAGGTTTACTCTTTCAAACCGCGCACCGCAATTGTGCCACCAGGCGGCTCATGGCCCTCCCCGGAGGCTTGCCTCCGGAGTTGGGTCTCCCCAGGTGCCGTCAAAGCTCATTGCATGCAATGCATAGACCCTGTGTGGCATATTCCTCCAAAGCGCGCCCTTATATATTTACTTAGCTATAATATCATAAATATAACTATTGCTGAATTTGAAATAAAAAATCAATATCCTCTAGTTGAAATAACCATTTCCTTAATCTGTACAAGGTTAAAAGGGTACTGATTTAAGAAGATTTGGAGATTCGGGGTAGATATGATTTTTTTAATCGTCAACGTCATCAAGTTCCATTTAAACTGGCGAGTCGTTGCAAGTTGTTCCTTCGCATTGTCCACACATTGCTGGGCACAGCAAACCAGACCGTTCTCACTACAATCTGTTAGTATATACATATCGTATGGCTTATACAGCTGACTTCTATTTCAGAAGTTTCAACAACAAAACTGCGTTAATGAAATCCGAAAATAAATTAAGGATCTCCCATCACAGAGCTAAATCCAGGGAGCCAGGCACTTGAGCTCCAGCCTCACTTGTTCCATCCAGACCAGCCAACCCTTCAGGGAAAGCGTTCAGGGGGCAGTTATTCACTATGTGGTCCATAGTTTGAGGCTTAACCCCACAGTCACAAGACTGATCGTGTGTCATACCCCATTTAAATTTCCAATAATTGCACCTTCCCACCCCAGTGTGATAGTGATTCCGAAGAACTGCTTCCGAAGAACGTTCATTCCTCCTACCGCTGAAGTAGGGTCAGATATCAGTAGTGTGCATCCTGTTATTTAAGTAAAACCATGAGGCTCTCAAATCACTTATATTCAATTTTTTTTGTTTTGAAAAGTATCTTATAAACTTATTAATAGGTGTACGCTCATTTCTCGCGTATAAGGATAATTGAAACACATGATCAAATTTAAATCGAGTCTCATAAAAAATTCAATATCTGATTTGAGTAACATCATCAGAATACATTCCGTTATCATTTAACTGCCGCCAGAATCCGGATTTTATGTCTATACAGCATAGCTATAGTTTTAGTCACTTCTCTAAGAATCAATTATCGCGGTAGCTGAGGGGTATCGCACTGGCTCTTGGAGCGTAATGTCGCAGGTTCGGATCCCGCCGCCGACCTAACATTTTATCCGTAGAAAAACATGCATACATTTATCACTCGTTTTTATCAAAGTAAATGTTGTATAAATACGTAAATTTATTTATTTTTAAAATAAATTGAAGATTTAAGGCATGGTTTGTTAGGATTGGCATGGGTGCGTTATCTTAGAACAAACAGAGCATTTTGGGCAGAACAAACAGGGCATTTTGGGCTAAGCAGTGACTTTAGCAGTGTGGTTAATTTAACTTTTAAGAGAACAGCGAGTTTCCTATATGAACTAATGTTAACAATTTCTATAAGCCAAGTCAAAATATCCTTTGAAGGATTAACAATAAATCGTCAGGCCCAGTTATTTAGATGAAAAAAATGAGATTTCAATATATTGTTTCAATAGCCTAGGCTATCATGAAATTAAATGCTATAAACATGGGTTGGCCCAAGTCCGTACATGAAACTTCTAAAATGACAAGTAGCCTAAGTGTACAGGCCTACATTTTATAGTTATAGGTCCAAGTTTATGATGAAAACAACTCACTATAATCCAAACCTAGGAGATGTCAAATTATTTCAGATAACCTGTAAAAAAGGCTTAGTTTGGTTAGAATAGTTTGTTTTGGTTCGCTACGAAATTCCTGGTAATGTGTTTAAAGTATTTTACAACAGTTGTATTTTACAAAATGATATTTCAATATATTATTTCAATAGCCTAGGCTATCATGAAATTAAATTCTATAAACATGGGTTGGTCCAAGACCGTACATGAAACGTCTAAAATGGCAAGTAGCCTAAGTGTATAGGCCTACATTTTATAGCCATAGGTCCAAGTTTATGATGAAAACAGCTCACTATAATCCAAACCTAGGATATGTCAAATCATTTCACATAACCTGTATTAAAGGCTTAGTTTGGTTAGAATAGTTTGAAGCTTTTGTTTTGGTTCGCTACAACATTCCTGGTAATGTTTAAAGTATTTTACAACAGTTGTATTTTACAAAATGATATTTCAATATATTGTTTCAATAGCCTAGGCTATCATGAAATTAAATTCTATAAACATGGGTTGGTCCAAGACCGTACATGAAACTTATAAAATGGCAAGTAGCCTAAGTGTATAGACCTACATTTTATAACCATAGGTTCAAGTTTATTATGAAAACAGCTCAGTATAATCCAAACCTAGGATTTGTCAAATCATTTCAAATAACCTGTATAAAAGGCTTAGTTTGGTTTGAATAGTTTAAAGCTTTTATTTTGGTTCACTACAACATTCCTGGTAATGTGTTTAAAGTATTTTACAACAGTTATTGTATTACCAGTTTAATGTCGGCTTGCTCTTACTGTAATCCAACCCTAGGCTATGTCAAATCATTCAAGATAACCTTCCGAAAAAGGCTGTTTGGTTCGAATAATCTATCGCTTTTATTGTGGTTACCTACTGCATTACTGGTAATGTATTTTAAGTAATGTAGACAATTTTTATTATTAATTTAGTGAAAATATAACCTAGCAAATAATTGTCCTACAAAAATAAATTTTAAGGTTGTTTGCTTACTGTGACTAACTTCATCAACGCTTTCTAGACAAATTGAGGCTTTGTATACTTTTTACACATGACAATCACAATACTACCAATTGTCTAAGAAAATGTAATAAAACAAACTATTTTATAAGTTAAGTGAATATCTGGTATCTACAGTCATCAAAAAGTTATTTTGAGTTTTTCGATCTGCCATTCGCGTCGTCTGTCGTCTGCCACTGTAACAATCGTCGCCTTCGACGACTGACGATATTTACACAGAGTAGGCGTACTAAGGGAATATTAACTGTATTAATATTTTTTTTAAACGTACACTTAATAATTTATAAAATAATAAATATGCTCACAACTTAAAAATATACTTCGATTTATCTCTCTTGTGTGTTTTTTGTTGGTAAAAAAACTGTTGTTATCCAGTATAACAAAGTATACTCTAGTAAACTAACTATTGTTACTCTGTTGTTGAAACATAGACGTCGGCTAAATTTTAACGATTCAAGTACCACTAAAATGGCTGTCAATGTTATTCTTATGGAGAAAAAAATCAATTTGGTTTTAAGATAATTTGATTAATACTGAACAAAATTATCTGAATAATGAAATTGACCAAGATTTTGACCAGTTAAGTTTTTCTGGAAAATTTTAAGTTTAACTGTGGAGGCATTCTCGAGTTATTGTGGTCACAGACACGCCAATTGAGTTGATTCTCTTACCAGTCTAAGCAGTAAAGTTGTGTATAAGGATACTTTCACTTCGTTCAATTATCCAATTATTAGTTTTGCCCTTTTAACACCTTAATACATAGAATTAATAAATGTTGTATGTTTTTGGAAGGTTTATAAACCTGGTTATATTTTTGAATCAACGATTTTTGTTCTTTGGGTTTTTGCAGTTTATGTATTAAATATTGATGAATACAAAACTGCATTAGTTCCGAAAATAAATTAAGGATCTCCCATCACAGAGTTAAATCCAGGGAGACAGGGTAATATTAATAAAAATAATCGAAGATGTAGCTCCTTTATCTTTAAAATGTGTCTTTTTGAACTAATTTATTACTTTTTATCTCGACTTTCGTGAAATCCAAAACATAGAGTCAAATTTTATTTTCTAATTTGATTTTGAAAATTTGTTCAGGAAGATATATTGTTCCGTTTGTGGCTCGCTGTTCCTTTCAAAATGTAATAAAAGAAACATCTTCAGGAAACGTAAATGTATTTGACAACATCGTATACAAAAACATCTCCTTCGTTGCATCTAAGTGTTTTCTGTAAAACTACCACTTCAGAATCTATTTCAAAAACAGCTTAATTGTTGATAATCTCCTGAATCAAAATTTTGGTCGAATTTACATCCAATTTACTAATAAATATCAAATGTACAAATATTGTTTTAATCCATGTTGAGATATTTTTAAAAACTATACATTTCTTTTTTTTTTAATAACAGTTAACGTGGTGGGGAAATCATGTTTTCAGTTATGCTCTAAGTCATTCAAAAGCTTATTTCGAGGAACAGGTCTCCTACTTTTTTGAATCAGTAAGCCTCTGCTTCTTTTTGTAAAAGCTAAGGAGGGCATAAATTGTCAGTTTCAATGTAATCTAGCTATAATTAATGTATTTTATATAATATTTTTTAATCGATGTATCAACTACTATATGGACGCTTTTATACTAGCTGTTCCCGCAGGCTACGCCCCGCAGTAAATATTTTATAAAAACTATGCCAGTTGTGTTTGCTGCATTCTGTGGTTATCCCGAGGAACTTATACCAATCAAGATCAGCTGTTTTTATTTTCATCAGCTCAAACTTAAAGTGAATGTCAATAAGAATAACAAAGGATTAGAACTTTGACTCCCCGTGGGGTGAAGCCCTATTTTAATTTCTTAAAACCCTTTTATAGTGAGCACCTAAGACCCAAGAGGTAGGTATGTTCCAAATTTCATTGCAATCCGTTCTATGGTTTTTGAGATTTCGTGATGAGTGAGTCAGTGGTATTTGGATTTTATATATTAAGATGACTAAAATTTATAATTTATGATCTTTTTTACATTAGAAAGTTATAAATAGTTTTATCGAGGAAAATAAGCTTATCCTGTAATGAATAAAATATTTAAATTACAAGTAAAAGCAAAAATAACAGTTTAGTAATGAAGTTTACTAAGAAAGTTTTAAAAGGTTTGTCTATAACAAACCAGGACGTTGAAGTCAAAACTTGATAAGTTAAAAGTTATTAGTCAAAAGTTTAGGATGATGATTCTTAACAAGAGATTAAATTATTATTAGAAACGATAAATTATTGGGATCGTAACATTGAATTAGTAGAACATTTTTGTATCAAATTAATCACATCAAACAAACTATAAGAAAGATTTAAAATAAAACTTGTAATATTCTATACCATAGATTAAACATGCTATGCCTATACTCTAATACGAGCAATGTCTGTTTGTTTGCAAAATTTATCTCGAGATCCAGCGGAAGGATTTTACTGAAAGTTTGGGATTAGGGGCTTTTGGGTCTAAAAAATTGATTGGTGAAAACCACTACATCACAAAAATTCGTATTTTTCTAAACAACTCATTTGAAATTTGAAAATTTTAACATTGGGCTTATGGAGTTTAAAATTATAACACCGGTTACAATGAATAACAAAAACAAACCATTAAATCAGCTGTTTAATTTTATCTATAATTTAAAATATTGTAAACAGCTGTTTATCATTATGGAAATAAAAAACCTACTTGAATGGCAACTCTCATAATGAAAATTAAAAAACTACTTGAATGGCAACGCAAACTGTTTTTCCGATAGGCGAGTGAGCGTAGCGAACTAATCCTGGATGCGAGTGAGAGAAGTGAAAGAGCTCATATTGAAAATCAACGAGTATTTGAAACAAAACAAATTCAATGCCTCTTCTGCGGAATCAAATACTGAGCATGGCTCGGTCCCCCGGTACTATTGTTTAATACCACTGAGGTAGGCTAAGCCTATGAATGCAACTTTTACAAATTAGATTAACTAAACTTAAAAAAATTCGGAAACTAAACGTCGACACTCAAACATAGAAAATGAAATTGTACTAAAAACCAGAGCTAAGCTTTTTTTACATTTCGAAGTGTGTTATAACCAACATCTATAAACAATCATTATACTTTTCGAATAATTTGGTTCATATATAACCCACATAAAGGTGACTTAAATTAATTTATGAAAAATTGTATACTATAATGTTTTATGAAAAAGTAAGTAATTCAGAAAAAAATGCAATAGTCGCATAGCAAAAGTATGTCCGTTTACACGACAGAACAACGAAATATATGAACGTTTCAGAGGGAGACAAAATGTAATATTGCAAAAGAATTTTACGCTTCTTGGAGATGATTCTTTATTACATTTTCAGCTATAAGTGGAAAGATAGAGCATTTTAAACTAAAAGTATTGCATTATTGCACAGGGAAATAATTCAAAATATAGAAAAACATTACAAAAAACATGTGGGTTATTTATAATTAGAGATGCAGTGGTGAGAATTTGATAATAAATATTTTTACTTACATTTTGGACAAGTGATGTGAAAGTCTTAAAACGGTTTTATTTTTCCAACAGAATATTATAGCGTAGATTTTTTCAAATCATTTTGCATAAGTTCACAGAGCCTGTTAAATAATTATTATAAAAGACAAATACACAAATTACGAATAAACATGTGTCCTCGAGATCGGAGCTAGTGTTGTGAGCAAGGCTACAATGCAAACCATAAAAATTTAAAATAATAATTTTAACTAATATCTAAGTAACGATTAATATTAATAATATTAATATTAGTATTAATATTAATATTGATATTAATATTAATATAATATATTATTAATATAATATATAATATAATATTAATATATTATTATAATATATTATTGTATTATAATATATAATAATATTAAGTAACGATTATAAAACTATTTTAAATGGTACCTTTAATAAAGTTTGTAATTCTTAACAACAACTTAAGAAATGCAGATTATATTGCCCCTTCTGCATTTACAGGTTACATAGTGTTACTGCTAAATCGGAAATATTTCTAATGGAATAAATTTTAAAATAAATAAATAAAGAACTTTTAAATAATATTATATAATTTGACATAGGGATAAGTACAACTTTTTTATTACAGTTACGAATTACCATGTACAAAAAACAAGGAGTATGATTTTTGTGGATTTGTTATACAGATTAAGTCCTATTTTAATATTTCATGGGCTTTAAATTAGTTTATTACCATCATTTTAACAAATCCCAATTAAATAAGTACTTAAAATTCCAATTGACTATCGTAAATGTACATTTGGGTTTTGTAGGTATTTATGATACAACTATACGACGTGTGTATGTGATAAAAACTAACCGCTACATATTTACTGAATATAAACATTGTTCAATATTTAATTCTGAATAAAAAGTAATATTACAAAATATTATTAAAATAGTGTTAACAAATGCTTAAACATGTTTGTTCAAATCTTTTTACAGTCTGAAATGAAAAATAATATAATACGAACCACGTTTTCCAAACAGTAAACGTGACAACCAATTAGCTAGAACAATTAGCTATGATTAAATGAGTACAATGTTATGGATGGATGAAATATGTAAGTCTATATTTGCTCGACTAGTACAGTACTAAAGATCAATTATTGTACCCAACTACTGACAAGTAGTCTAGCTACTAGCTGTTAATAGCCCGTCAACAATTACGGGCTTAAAACACGAATCAAATAGTTTTCATTAGTAATCAAATAAATGTAGTGCCTTCAAAATTGTTTTTTACAAATCTATAGCTAAATATCTGTTAGTTATTTAAAACGATAATTTTTAAATGCATATAATCAAATGGAAAATCACCATGCGAAATTGTAAGATGCTATTGTAACAAAGCATATTGCATATTAAAATATTCATTAGAATGTGTCAAAATTCTTTTTACGAAAGACTTATTACGCCTGCACAAAAATACCCAAAAGAAAAATTCGATGGTT
Source organism: Allygus modestus (assembly GCA_963675035.1). Taxonomy (NCBI): domain Eukaryota; kingdom Metazoa; phylum Arthropoda; class Insecta; order Hemiptera; family Cicadellidae; genus Allygus; species Allygus modestus. The sequence continues at coordinate 126,607,841 of OY776115.1, read as the reverse complement.
TAGTTTAAACTTTGTTGATAGTTTAGTTTTGGATATTGAATCAGATGCAGATTTATGTGACTTCAAGCCAAATTCTGTTCCTTAAAAACTGGAGAAAATTATATTAAATTTTTCAATGTTTTTTCTTTGGGCTCAAATATGCAATACAAATTTACCTAACTGCTTTACTTGTGTTTATAACCAAAAGATAAACACATTCTACATATTTACCAACATTTAATTGTATTTCGTCTGTTGACATACAAACTTTCTTATGACAGACAAAAAAACACATATTCTAAGTTTATTTCATATATTAATTTAATCCATAAAAATCTATCTGATGGTAAAATTTATACATTATTTGTAGATGGGAGTTGGTGGAAGTTCATGAAAAATTCGTATATTTTCCACTATAAAGGCAGAAGGCTTCTTTCTACGCATGATGGATACAAGGTAAACGTCACATTTTACATTGAAACTTCATTATTATGTCAGAATTGCCCTAGGGGCTTGTCGTTTGTCATCGTCATGAATGAAAATCGCACAGGTCAACGCGTTGGTAAGAAGAAATTATTATCACAAATTTCCCAATACTTTTAACATTGTTTACAACTCAAGTGTAATTATTGTTAAGAGTACACTACAAACGGTGTTGAGAGAAATCGATCCAAACTTTTTCAATCTGTTTTGGATACCCAGGGATTCGAACCCATGACCCCTTGAACCGAAGTCTGATCCGCTAACCGTTACACTAGCGGGACCTGAGAATTCTCATTAACAAAGGATTTTATACAAGATATAAGCTGTAAGGACAGAAAATTAAATTTTAAGATGCATAAATTAAAATATTTAAGTTGTAAAAACACAAGAAACATACAGATTGTAAATACAAAATAAATTATGAAAAATGTCAAATCAAATTTGGTTTTATAACGTGTATTATTACATAATAAATTAATATGGTGATCAACAACCAAGAGCCTTTAGCTTCTTATATTTAGTAATTCATAAAAATCATTACTTATTATACAATATAAAATAACAGAAGTAGCCATCTTATTTGCTCTGCGTACTCATTGATAAGTTCTAAATTGAAAAATGTAATTGTTCGAGTACGTGATGATATGAATCGAACATAAAAACACAACATATCAACATCTTTTACACCATACTCGAAAAGTCTCGACCAGAAACTATTTGTAATCACTGATTTACGAGTTTTTCAATTTAAAAGCATCAAGAATTTTAAGCGTTTGTAAAATATATACAATTATGAACTATATATTTTAGAATAAACGTTGTTTTATTTTTTAACTATTGCAGTTATGATTCGGGAGAAAATATACAGTATGTATATAAACCGATTTAAACAGTTATTAATCAACTCGGATATTAAAACTCTTCTATAACTAGATAAATTTACTAATAAATAAGAAATCAGTTACAATAAAAATGCACTTATCTAATGAATGATTCAAACATAATTTCTCCGAGCGCGTCATTCCCTACCCCACCCCCTGCACACGCCATCTCCCAACAAACCTGACTTTGACAAATGACTTTGCAATGCCTTAGCGACACAATAATCGAATTCGATTTGAAGCTTTAAGAATATGGCTTCTTCTCGAGTATTCATAACTGTAAAATATGTTTCTGTTGGCCTTAATCTTCTTATTAGTGAATTTCCTATGGAAATGTGAATTATTAGCATGACCCGCACGGTGAAACTTAAGCCCGGGACCACCATAGAAGTTCCTAACATGACCCCCTGAACACGTTTTGGGGAGTCGTTCTAAATTATATATATATATAAACAATCGGAATACTCTAACCCCCTTTTTTAGGTATTATTCTGTAAGAATTTCAGGTTTTTGGGCCCAAAAAGGGTCAGAAAAGCCCGTGACGTAAACTTAATGCTTACGTTGAGATGGAAATTAGTGAAGCGAAAGTTTTAAGCCCCCTCCCATCATTCTAGCTTAAATATTTACCGAGTTATTAAGGAAAATGTATATCGGCTAAACACAGTACGTTGTCTAATGGGGTTTTTATATTAGAAAAGCATGTTATTCGTTTGTTGGTGTATTTTTATCATCCCTAGCAACCTCGCGCATACTTCCAAGCCTGACTGGACCTTCTCCTAACCTTATAATGCGCAAAATTGTATTCCTAGCATTGCAGGTAAATGAAACCAGGAGCATCAGAACAGCCAAAAAATCAGTGTTTTCAGATTTCAATAAAATTTAAATAAATGTATGTTTTTACACTGATTTTGAGTTTTAAAAGTTTTGTATGTGAAAATTCACTTCCCTCACGTCAGCATGCTGCTTGCAAACTCGTTATATTTATAAAATAAAATATGTTTTACATAGTTAGGAAAAAGAGAAAAATATTTTTACACAAATAATTGACGTATTTAATCATAATTGTACAAATTTTGACGTTGGCCAGATTTTCTTTAATAGTGAAGTTAAATAGTGAACGTGATATTAAAATAAATTAAAAATAACTTAGAACTATATTTAAATTCCTATATAAAGACCTTATGAACCGAAAAGGTTTATAACTGTAAATTGTTTATAGTAAGTGTCAGTTTGAAATTAAAATTAAAATATCTAGACGTTTTAAATTAAACTTAAACTTATTAACCATCATGAGAAACTCTTCCTTTGATTCCATTAAATTTAAGTCCAAACACTACAAACTATACAATAAATTAGATTTAAATTAATTGGATAATTTTAAGTAGATAAAAATGATAGTTTACAAATATTTTTAATATGTATAAATATATTTTGTGCAAGTACGAAACAAGAAGTCAGTGTTTTGGTTCACATCAATCATGTTGTAATGACACGAGGATTGGCAATGCTTAGCAAATTTCTATATTTATAAAATACCTTGGAAACATGCAACTAAATTTTAAAAAGCTCTTAATTAACGATATTTCTTAGTACAAAATATGTCTCACACTACAAATAGCTAATTTTTAATCAATCCATGTTCAATATTTGATAAATATTTTAAAACATTAAAATAACAACGCTTGTTAGCAAAAATGTTTTATTTCTCTAGGTTTTTTGTGTCCACGGTAATTCAACATTATCCAAAACAACTTTGATAGTTTACAAGCTTCTGTGATATAACACAGTTATTGTTTCTGAAATTTGTTAAACAAGTTGTAACTATTCGTTAGAATTCTGCAGAGTTAGTACTTCAAAGTTCCGAGAAGGTTAACAAGGGACTCTGTACCTTTGTTGTTGGGTCGGAGTTATAATTGGTTCCGATTACGAGAAAATTGCGGTCAAACAACTTGCGCGGGAATCAGAAGCGCAAATCCATTTTTGAATTTTTTAAATATAAAACTGAAATTAATACCGATAAGATAAAAGGAATGTATTTCACATTTTCAGAAAATAAACATAGAGATCGATGCGTGTCATCGACGTCGTTTGAGTAACTGAAATAGATTTTCTCTAACCTTTACACATAACTTTATATAGCCTCTATATATAGCTTTTGTCGACTCAAACAGCATATTATTGCGTCTTCTTACGCGACAGCATCTAAGTTAATATAGAGAACGTTTATAAATAGTACGTTGCATAATTGAGTGAAGTTGTATAAAGAACCTCCTACTTTTACAGAGAATTGAAGTGACTTGAAAACTTCTAGAAGGACAAATTATATTTTAGAATCAAAATTTAATTCTGTACATACTTAAATTAATAGAAAACGGGGAGACCGAGCCGTACTCTATGATATTTTATTCGTTTCGTGGTTGGAAAAGATGTAATATTTAATCAGTGGTTTTAGTCGCTGTTTTCCATAAATCATTTGTTGATACTTTACCTTGTGTAAGTTACTTTGACAGTTCACTGGTTAATTTATTCACAGCTGTTATGATTCTTAGGTTTTCATTTGAAACTCCACAAGCCAAATGTTAAAATTTCCAATTTTCAAATAGTATTTTTAACGAAATATGAATTTTTAGGGGTTTAGGTTGTTACCAATCGTTTTTTAGCTCCCAAACCCGCTAACTCTAAAGTTGTCAATCATTCTGCTGGACTCCATAAATTTCACAAATACACATTTCTTGTATTGCAGTATAGGATTGATTGCAGAATCGTTAAGCTCCATAGCTAAACATAAAAAAATATTTGTAAATGTAAATATTAACTGCAAATACAAATATTTATTTTCGTAACTACGTGTTAAAACCATTTTTGGGAGCTTCAGATGAAAACCCAATTATGTTCGTCCGTAAAATAAACTTACTGCCCGACTGATTTATAATCATTGAAACCTCTCATATCAGTATTGTTCACTTGCAGATATCAATACCGATGGTTTTTGTTAAATTATTTTTAGAACAGACGGATCACACTTCCAAACTATATAAAAGTCACTAAATGCCATCAATTTTCCCAAAAAGGTTTGTTGTGATGAGGCTCTTATATAACTCTTTTGGTTTGTGACAACTTTATTATAATTTTGCCATCTAAGAAATCCGAGCAACAAGAGGCTATGAGAGAGTTTTATAGCAACAAATGTTTATTGATTCACAATAATCCTAAGGAATAATATAACAAGGGGCTTGAATTATGTATTTTATCTTGAGTATTGGAGGTTGTTTCTTACCATTTGACTTATTCATCCTATTTCTCTCATGTTCCACAATAGGGTTATGCCTGCTCTGCAGTTTTATTACTATTTGTAATAAGTTTGAATTCAGACCATCGGATATATACATCCGTGGTATCTTCTAAATTATGGAGAAACTGCAACCCATGATATCAATCAAGTCAATATAGTCTGCTAATATAGTCACAATCAGTCATACGATTAAAGATATTCTTATTTTGTCTTATATACAGTTTACTACTACCACTAATAGTGGAAAACTATCTTGGTGCGTCAGCAATTTTCTAGAAAGTCCGCAATAATTTCAGTACTAAAAAATCTAAATTTAAATTTAACTTAAAACAGGGTATTTTAAAATATAACAACAAAATGTCATTAAAGCTCAGAAAGGTGCTGTTTAGTTAGATGGATACAAAAACTGTATTGTTACAATTACAGAATGTTATTCAGATAGTTTAATTTAAGGGAGTGCTAGGTATTTTATTTGGTTCTAGTTAAACAGATATATATATATGAACAATGGTTAAGAAAAGAGAGATTTCTTTATGACTGTACTACAGTAACTTGAACTAATAGCGAATGTAAAAACATAACAAATACACTGAAATGAGAAGTAATTCAATTATTTAACTTTATTCACCTGATAACGATTATCTGGAATGTATGTAGCTTACAATTCTGAAAGCCTCGAAATTCTATACCAATAGTAGAATTTAATGAAACTTTACTTTGAGAAAAACGTAAAAACATGAGTACGCCATCTTTATAAAGGAAGACGTCCAGGAATTTAATTAAAATTCCTTTACAGAACCTTACCACACGTTTTTAATGCAATTTAATACAATCTACATCGAACTTTTAACAACTGAAGGAATTATCATGTGTATTTGCCATCACTGAATACGATAAACGTATTACAAAGGTATAATAAAAACGTAACACAAGATTCCAGAACCCGAAACGTCGTGAAACATGTTTTTCTCATTCGGTAAAGGCAAATGTGAGCAATAATATCTTAAATAACATAAATTATCAATCACCAACGACGAATTAATAAAGGACTAACTTTGATTTTATTACTCTTTAGTTTTGATATTACATTTCCTTCTATAATTCAACAAAAAACGGTTCTAGATTGTTCAACTCTAGTTATGATATTTTTTTGGATCAATTATTAAGTCGTTTCGCTAGCTGGTGCTCATTACCGCAGCGTATGTCGGAAATAACCTTACCTCTAAATTGGTACAGTTTGTTCTAAGTTAACTAGTAACATGTGCTGGACCATGCAGGTCATCATTTGAACAGAGAGTAAGTAAATAAGACTTAATACCCCCGTCGCAGCAAACCTGCGTACTCAGCGAATTTCTAAAGCATATATATGGGTACCTAGAGCCACTTACCAAGTTTCACAAAAATACATTCATTAATAAGTGATAAATAGCATTTGATTTATTCTCCGTAAGAATAAAATTATAATTGAGTACGCAGGTTTGCTGCAACAAGGAAGATAAGAAATGTGTTTTTTTGCAATTATCAATGTAATTCAGCCAGGTGAAGCTACATACCAAGTTTTATTAATTTAGGTTCATAACTAAGGGAGATATAAAACTTTACTTATTCTCCATATGAATAATATGGGGGCCGAGTATGCAGGTTTGCTGCTACCGGGAAAAATCAACAGAAACCAATTTTTGTGCTAATATCAATATACCACAACCAGTTGAAGCCACACACCAAGTTGCATTAATGTACATACATAAATAATCGAAATATAACATTTTATTTATTCTCCATAAGGATAACATTGGGCAACCACTACGTTTAGCACTTTGAATATCACTGCAAAGGATGGACGTAAAACAACAATTAAAACGCCAAAATGATTGTTTTGTAGAGATAAACTGATTGATAGAAAGAAATGTGGAGTTTTTAGTGAAATTATCTGAGGAAAATCCAAAAACCGTATTCCCATAAGATTAACATGGGAAATTTTATGGACACATTTTTTGACTTTTATCCACAACCACTAAAACTAGCTTAATGATTCAAAATACTAAATTGTTTGTTTTTTAAAGCTCTATACAATGGCTATAACCAAAATCTAGTGTTTCTAAAATTTTTGGGTAAAAAGTAAAAAAAAAACTGATTTTGGAAAACTTTAAACCCCCATAAAACTCCCTTTCCATTGACCGATCGATCTGGTTTTCGAACTTAAAGTCATAAATGTTACTTTCCTCATTTGTGCCAAATTTCATCAAAATCGGGCGCTTCTTATATATATATATATATAAATTTGAACGAATAGTGTTTTTGGTATCTGGGGACTTCAAAACAAAAAGTTATCATGGTCTCGGGCTTAAGTCTTACCAATGCCACCAACGGTAATAGCTTCTTCCCTATAGGGGAAATTCGCTAAAATGAAAATAATAATGAATATATTCCGATTCAATGCTCAAATTTGAAAACTATAATCAACCACATAAAACTTAATGAAACAACAGCATAAATTAATTAGCGTGAAGTTTTAATTTGTTATATAAATATAGTATGTCTTGTACTATTATTCTAAACGGTGCAATAACTGATTGCAGTAACAAACAAACAAAGCTATAAACTAGTTTGTTTTCAGCTCATAATTTATAATGTCCCAATTCTGACCTGAAACGTATTTTATACCTTTAACTTATCTTACGGGTTAACTACGGTATGGTCTTGTTGGTTTACGTAGCTTATGGTTCCGATTTTTAAACAAATACTGGCAAACAAGTGAAAATTTACTAAAAGAACGAATTCAGTTTATAAGTCTTTATCTTTTGAAACTATGCTTTAAAAGTGTTAATTTATATACGAATATCACTCGATCGATCATAAATTAACAATTATTCATAAATAAATATTCAGACCAGCAAGTAATATTGGGGTCAGCACTGAAAGACTTCAATGCTTTAGGCATCTCACTAGCCCAACGGTTAGCATCTTGGACTTCGGATCAAGGGGTCACAGGTTCAAATCCCGGGGTATGCACGAAAATTGTAGGGGTTTTGACCGCTATCCCTAAAAACGTTTACTCTATTAACAAAAATGCCATTGTCGTAGAAATACAACAAAATTTAAAAATGCTACGACAAAGTTTGAATTTACACCAGTTTTGATTTATTATTCAGTTTTATTATACACTGCTTTTGATCACAGCTTTGAACTTTATACAATTTTGTACACTCATGTAATACTTTTTTGGGTTTATGGACTTTGAAAGCAGTTTTAGCTTGAACTGAATCTGAACAACATTAGCTTTTAAAATGTAGATATTTAAAATACATTTATTCAAGCTTACCTATGGGTAGAAGGTGTTCTTAAGCGCAACAAAATAAATTTAAAATTCATTTTATGCTTTCTTTCTAAATATTTTCAGGCTTATATATTTCCTCTTCTCATTCCCCTCGTTCATTATCACACCATTCACTAAACCTTTCTACTGGTGATGATTAGTTAAAATAAAATATGAGTTTTCCACTAAACTTCCCGGCAAACCGATACCTTGTTTGTATTATCTGTAACCACAATCGGCCTGATATCATATCCTATAATGGTGTCCTGTGCTAGATTAGCCAGACTTTATTTCTGTTTTTAATATCAACCACCAACTCCCCGTCATTAATGACCTAGTTAGAACAAATCCAAAATAGTCATAAACAGGTTAGAGTTTGAAAGGAAATAGGAGTTTTTTTTTTTTGGGTAGTCTACGTGTGGTAGGAGTTCCACACTACAGGCTGGCCACTCTTGTGTGTAAATACATTTTTCCGCATTTAAAAAATAATAATATATATTCTAAATGGTATCAACAGCTTCTAATGCAGTTTAAAGGTTAATATATTTTGGAACTATCAACATTTGATATATTTCAGTATATTTTTAAGCTTAGTCTCTTTTGCCAAAGATGAAAAAATGATCCTTCAGCATACCTGTTTAATTTATCCTGACTGGAGATCCGATGACAGTATACTGCTTCTAAATAATGAAGTTATAAAGTTCATGAAACTATATTTGGACAGATTAGACCCTTCTGTTTCACACTAAAATTATTGATTATGAAACACCTGTACAATTTGTGAACTCAACCAATTACAATGTATACAGTAGTAAAACATCATTAGCAAGAGCAACTACCAATCAGATTGTATAATCCAGTACATGGCATGGGTCTATTGTCACATACGTTTCGCCCCGATTAACCTGCCAACCGACATAATATTGTATTGTGTTTATAATGTTGCATTTCAACAGGTCCCGTGCGTTGCTCTATTATAGTAATTGTATCTAGACTTGTGGTGGTCTGAATAGGCTTAATGAAATATTCACACCCAAAATATTTGTTTTAAAATGCTTTTTGGATTAAAATTACCAGTGAGTTTTATATTTATAATTTACAATTTTTATTATTTTGTTATTAAATTGACGCATTATTTAGTTTATGTCCTTAGAAGGGGTTGTGTGATTAAAATGATTTTCCCTCTAAAAATCTCATAGAGACCTTTCAAACAAGTATATGGTTCTTGTGTGTCAGACGTACGGTTTCCTTAAACGTTCCTGAGACGGTTTGACTATATATACATATTATAAAGTAGATGTAAGCAAATATAAAGATAAACAACAGATCCAATTTGTTACAACAAACTGTTTTAAGTTTGCATTCTTGGTTAAAATTATGGGTTATTAAATTTGAAAAGATTGCTAATCATCTTAAATCACGCCCATACATTTGTGTGCTGAAAATAGCCACGATGAATTCTTATCATTAACACATCGTTGTTAACCTTTAAAATATGTTCAACGGAAACACTCTCAAATGCGTTCATTATAAAGTAGCTAACGCCCTAAAATATGTTCAGCAGAGGTAGCTAACGCCCTAAAATACCTTCAGCAGAAAGTAGCTAACGCCCTAAAATACGTTTATCAGAGAGTAGCTAAATCTCTAAAATAAGTTCAGCAGAAGTAGCTAACGTTATGAAATACCTCCAGCAGAAAGTAGCTAACGCTCTAAAATACCTTCAGCAGAATGTAGCTAACGCCCTAAAATACGTTTGGCAGAAAGTAGCTAAAGCTCTAAAATATGTTCAGCAGAAGAAGCTAAGTTATAAAATATTTTTAGCAGAAAGTAGCTAACGCCCTAAAATACCTTCAACAGAAAGTAGCTAACGCCCTAAAATACGTTTAACAGAAAGTAGCTAAAGCCCTAAAATATGTTCAGCAGAAGTAGCTAAGATATAAAATATGTTTAGCAGAAAGTAGCTAACGCCCTAAAATACGTTTAACAGAAATTAGCTAAGGCTCTAAAATATGTTCAGCAGAAGTAGCTAACGTTATAAAATATGTTCAGCAGAAGTAGCTAAGTTATAAAATATGTTCAGCAGAAAGTAGCTATTGCCCTAAAACACCTCCAGCAGAAAGTAGCTATCGCCCTAAAATACCTCCAGCAGAAGGTATCTAGCGCCCTACAATATTAAGTTGTTAGCGGGGACGCTGAGAGTCAAGTGTGTACTTATGCATTCAGCCATTCCACAGCCATCTCCTGTGGGCTAGTTATAATTGAAAATGAACCATCTGAGGCGAGATGCCGCCACGCTGACCTAGAATATTCCAGCAGCTATAGCAGATACGTGCCTAATGCTGGCCTGGTAGCCGGTCAATAGTGCCGAACAGTGAACTAGTAAATATTATTTATACAATTTTAATGGAATCTTTGTTAAATTGAATCATTGGGAAATACGTCACTATGGAATTCCAGTAAATATGTCCTGTATACCAATAAATAAAGATACGATAAATAAAGATAAGAATGGATTCTCTGATTGGGCCTGATGATGACCGGTGTAACTGGTTGAAATCGATCGCCTTGTACCATCTTTTGTGTATATTTTACCGTCATGTATGTAAGTACAGTATGTGTAAATATACTTTATAGTGTTGTAAGTTGTATTTTACCCATCCTGCTTTCTAATATACGAAACCATGCATTATGTGTTTTTATTAAAATTAATAGCGGTTAGTAATATTATTTCGAAGCGAAACTATAAGGTTATATAAACAGAACTACATATAACGGAAATAAATTTTACCATACAGGACAAAATAAACATTATACAATGAATTTTAGCACGCAAAACATGTAATGAATAATCAAACACCATTTGCAGTTTTTTTATAATCCAATTTTTCTCGTAAACATCTAGCATAGTAGCTGCGTGAATTATGATTATTTAAACCTACGAGACCGATAAAATTAGTGAAAGTGTAGCGACAAAAGAAACACAAGGAAAATGTCCCCGTATTTTTTACGGGAAAGGTGTTTTATTACAAAAGGCTCTCAAGGTGCAGATTTATGCTGTGTTATTCGCTTGATGGATATGAGGTAGATGTCACATTTTGTATTGAAACTTTATTATTATGTCAGCGAGTCTTTTGGAGGCTAGTCATTTGTCATTGTCTATGGAGATAGTTTAACCTTAAATTACTTTAATATTTGTCATCAATAAATTCTTTTTTATCGATTTTAAAAACAAAAATACGATTAAACCATATCACTTTTGTCTATAAAAGACCTAGAACTATGTGAACCTTCTTGGTGTGGTGATTTATTCTCGGTTAGCCTTTGCAAAACATGTTCAGCAATACAACGTAAAGTAATGTGAATGTGTAAGTAAGAAGGATTGTTTAGTTATAGTGCTTTGCTCTCTAAAGTCAAATTAAAACTTGTCAGATCATTAATATTCCCAATTATCGATTGTTGCCTCTCGGGTTTTGAAAATTCCCTCCCAAGAGAACATTTGAAATTGTACTGTACAGTCTACAAAATAGTGCACTGAGATTTCATTACAACCTCAGAACAGTCTACCATATCACCAGTTCCTGTAAAATGGCTCGGATTTCTCTGGCCAACAAAACATGCAACATCCAAGTTGTATCAGTGTTCACAAGGCGCTGGTGTCCTTCTTATTTAACGAAAAAACATGTTCCAAGATCAAAAACGCTTGAACTTTGAATGCACCAGAACTCTTTTTTTATCTATCAAAAGTAGGTGGAATCAGTGAAGAGAGGATTTTCGTATTTTGGCCCAAAAAAATATGTTTCTTCCTGTTATAAAAGCACTGTCGTAATTTAAAACGTAGTAAAAACGTGTTTTTGATTTAAAAGATTGTTTTAGTTAGTTGTTTGCTGTTTAAAATCCTAAGATGAATTTTCTGCCGTGGGTTAATTTGTAAAACAATTATATTTGTAAAAAAAATTCGCCTGTAAATAAAATATTATATTTGTTTAATTTAGATTGGTTTTTACCCTAATACAAAATTACTTATTCATTTCTATGGTAATGACAATTTATAGTGGAGAAAGGTTACAACTTATGAAACCTCAGAAATTGTACGTTTTACCATAATATATGGTTTATACAATTCAGTTAAACTGGAATTTTATTAATAACTGTCAATCATGAGTATAACAAACTGTAACAAGCAGGGAAGCACCTAGATATATAATAGTTTTCTTTGATGACAGCTCCAGACTTAAAAATAAACTGCCAATTCGGTATACGGCAGTTTATATCTCTACATAATGGCCCCGCAAGGAATTTATCGAAGTCCCCCTCCCACACTAAACCAACTCCTCTCCCAAGAAACCTGACTTTGACAAATGACTTGGCCAAAGCCGTGGTGACATAATCATCAAGTTTGATTTTAACTACAACGCCCAAGGTTTTGACGGATCAGACATAAGTGTCAATCCAACGCAATTGACCATACACAAGCCACAAATTGGATCGGATTGGTGTAAAATGTTGGTAGTGTATTTAATAAAAAGAAATAAAAAAAGTAATTTACTTTTACATGTTAATAATAAATACCATCGTTGTAAAACTAATAACAATTCCATAGTTTGCTTAAAATGTAAGGTTCCAAATAAGTCACATTGTTTGCATCAGAATATAATAAGTTTATTTTATAATGAACTATTTCTTATTATTTTATATAAATACTTAAAAATTAAATTATAGTGCATCGAACATTTCCTACATACATTTATAAGTAATATCCTATCCTCATAATGTGTTAGAAAAACAAATTAAAAACCGCTCTATTCATCTATAATATTACATGTTTTATTAAGCAATTAAATTCATTTTTAAATTATTGAATTTACAATGGCTACTTTTAATATATACAATTACTTAAAGGGGGTAAAACTGTAAACAAATAAACCAAAAAATTGTTTCCTTTTTTTCTGGTTTTATTGAAGCACTATTGTGTTTCGTTCATTTACTGAATGAATCTATTTACTTTTTAACATTTGCATAACTATGTAATATAAAAGAACACTATAAAAAATAAACCATAAAATACCCCCGTCGCATTAAACCTGCGTACTCAGCGAATTTCTGATGCATATTTTTGACTTAATAAGCCGCTTACCAAGTTTCATAAAAATAAATTCATACATAAGTGATATTTTAATTATTCTACATAAGAATAAGATTGGGGATGAGTATGTAGGTGTGCTGACACAAGGAACACAAACAATTTATTTTGAAGCAATTATCAATCGAGTTCAACTAGGTGAAGCCACATACGAAGTTTTATCAATATTCATTCGAGAATAAGCGATATAACATTTTAATCATTCTCTATAAGAATAACATGGGCGCTAAGTAAGCAGGTTTGCTGCAAAATGAACGCAAAATATGGTTTTTCATTCAAATATCAATATAACTCAACTAGGTGTATATAAAACTATACATACCAAGTTTCATCAATCTACATTCATAAATAAGCGATGTATACCATAATTTAATTATTCTCCATAAGAATAACATGGGGAAGGGTACGCAGGTAGCTGCAACAAGGAGCTCAACAAATGGGGTTTATGCAAGTATCAATATAACTCAACAAGAGGTGAAACTACATACCAAATTTTATTAATTTATGTTCATAATTAGGGAGACATAATATTTGACTTATTCTTCATAAGAATAACATGGGCTGAGTAGGCAGGTTTGCTGCTACAGGAAGTATTGGTAAAAATTTGTACTGTGCAAATAAGAATATACCATAACCAGATGAAGCCACATATCAAGTTTCATTAATATTTGTTCATTAATAAGAGAGATATACAATTTTACTTATCCTCCATAAGATTAACATTGGGGAACGTGCTTTGTTTAGCACTTTTAATATCTCGGTAACCAATTGACGTAGAGCAATGATCAAAATACCAAATTATTTGTTTTTTTAAGCTAAACTTAATGGTCTAAACAAAAGTTTGCGTTTAAAAATTATTACTTGCAAAATGTTCAAAAAACCCAATTTTGGGGTGCAAAACCCCCCGAAAACCCCCTTTAAAATCAAGCGACCTGTTTTATTCTCGTAACTCATGAACATAGATCTTGCCTTACACGTTTGTACCAAATTTCATCGGGATCGGACCATTTTTACGAAAGTTATCGTGCCTACGAACTTTTTTTATGTAAACACTTAGTTTTGTATGTAAAAGTGTAAATGACCACGATTTTTAAATTAGTTATTACGTCAAGCTGAATATTTGACTATCATTAGAGTTTTCTTAGATAAATATTTATGCCGAGTTTGTAATCAATCGGTGTCATTATTACCTAAATTAATACCTAAAACAAAGCGAAATTAATATAATAAATTGTAAATTAAATGCAATAAATAACGTATTAATGCCACCTCTGGTAAAACGGAATGTAAACCACACAGATTTATTGACATCAGTTTTAATTTTAGCTGTGAATACAAACAAATTTCAGTTTTTGACTAATTTTAATGGGCAATTAATTATAATACTGGAATATACGTTTTATTTGACAATTTATATTAATTTTAAATGTTAAAATTGGTAAATAAAACCTAATTAACTTGTTTAGTAAACACTGGAATAGTTTCAGAACTTTTTGAATGTATTTAATGAGCACTTTAGGGTACTATGTTTTTCTCGATTGCTCAAGAATCGAATTAAAAAAATAGATTTACATTTTCGTCAAAGATTATTTTGTTTTTTTCTCGTAATATTCCATTGATTGCAATCTTCTTCAAAACACAATCATAATTTATAGTCATAACTGCTGGTAATTTCACTATAGACATGTCTGTTGACAATAGTTCGTCTAAAAAAACTTGTCAGGCTTATTTTACTTTTGGGTTAAGTAAAAAATTCAAACCATTAAAAATAAATCCTTTACTAAAATTAAGTTTTCATTCTAAACTGCTAGACTTACGAAAACTTGTTTCACAAAATTATTTGTCAAATCCTTTCCTTAATTTATATTATTTTACATGAGCTTAGTTAGTATTACATTAAATATTTGTATACAAATAATTAACACATTATGTCCGATTTTCATAGTTTTTAGCATAGTATGATTACAATAAATGATATGATTTGATTTAAATTAACTAGTTTGAAATTAAATGTATGGAGCCTTAATAAGCATATTATATTTAATTAAAACACGTCCATCTACAAACGTTGAAAGTAGTTATTTAGCAAATGTTATGGATATTTAATACGGCTTAGTTCAAATTTAACTTTCCGTTTAGTATTGGACGTTAAAGTACATGAAGTGAAAAAAAGATCAGTAAGTGTCAAATAACAAATTCTATCAGTAAGATTGAATGATTAAAATATTCTTTTCATGTTTTTTTTACTGAAGAATTATGTTTAATACTGGACCAATTTGTTTACATTACTAAATAGAAGTATAATTTTAAAATTCCATATTTTATAGCTCTCATCGTTTAGAGCTTTAACGACAAAACCATATATTTTGCTGTTATCAATTTTTTTCTCTAGCGTTAAAACTAACATAGACAAATTATTCCCGTTAAATATAATGTTATGAAAGGAAATAGGAGGGGTTTTGTCCCTTTGATTCCTGCGTCAATTGTTGGACCACAATTGCCTGGTAATCAGGGCCAATTATAACTTCGTCCTGACAACAAAGGTACTGGCTATCTTCTAAAGCCTTTGAGATAACTTTAGCGTACTAAGCTGAAAATATGGGAGTCATAAATTTACATCGATCGTCATTGTTTTGATTGTATTGTGTTTGGTGTATTGGTTCACTGAACCCTTAAACTGAAGAATAGCTTTTAGCGAATTACCCTAAAGGGAAGAAGCTATTACCGTAGTCAGCTTGGTAAGTCCTATATATGTGAATTTGAACGAATGGTGTTTTTGACATTTGGGGGCCTCAAAACGAAAATTTATCATGGTCCCGGGCCTAGGTATTACCAAATGTTCGGCGATCTAATTAAAGCGAGGTACCGTAACGGCATTTCAGGCACATGGTCAAACCAGTGGGTGACCGCTCGTAAAAAAGTATCATAGCAGTCAGCCAGAATCGAACCTTCGCTTGACCACGGCTAACTTTTGAGGCTAGCGCTCTACCTCTGAGCTACAGCGTTCTGGAATATTTTTCTATCTAATATTAAATCGCTTTTCATATAAACATTTTTAAAAATCATACTCTGATTACACTATAAATTTTGACAGTCAAATCTTTACACTAGAGCTTTGGATAAAGTTTTGAACTATTTTGTACTCCTAAAATATATATGTAACTGATAAATTACCCACTTAATACACAGTCACAGATTATGTTGTTGAAAAAATATCCATGCGTATAAATAAACCCAATCCACGCGTTTATTTATATACAGTTGTCAAGAATGGCTTGGATTGGACCTGTTTGGTATGCTTATGCCCGTAAAACGTCGAAATAAATAAACAAACATTTAAAGTTAATACGAAACTACTCAAACATATGAAAAAATAAATCAGAAGTCTTCATGGAAATATGATCCATATTGAATGAAGATAACACTACTTATGAAATCTTTGTATCAGCAGATATTTCTGGGATTGCGATGGAATAATCTTGTTGAGTAATATAACAAAAGGTTTTTGAATTATGTATTTTATCTTGAGAATCGGAGACTGCATCATAACTCTTGATTTATTCATTACAGTTCCCACAAAGATTACTTTCTGAATTGGAATCCATTTTTTTATCACCGAAATTATTTAGCTAGTCTACCAATGTCCTATGTAGATTAACATACGTCCCTATTTTACGAGTTAAAAACAGTTAATGTTTAGTGGAAAAAATATTCATTAATACAATTTGTCAAGTTTAGAACACAATTATATAGAACATACTACAACTTATTATGTGTAAGTTAAAGATAGTTTTACTCACAACAGTCAAACGTTGGTGGAAAGTTCGCATACCTGAAAACAAAAACAAACATGAGTTACTTATCACTTTGAAAGTAATTTTTCAATTTAGTTTACACAGAGCAATTGCACATAAATGCAAACACATGTATAAAATATACAATCCTTATAGTAAAGATAACAACTCAATCTACTCTTCCCGTTTTCAAATTTTTGTTTTGATACAAAATGGGCTAAATTCGTCTGAGTTGAAAGAATTTAACGGTAATCGAAGACCTAACACTAAGCGATTTAAAATAAACGCAGTTATTTTGGCATTTATATCGATAAATTCAATTCAATATTTTAAAATAAACTCTTCTCTAAACCAACCGGAATATGCGTTTACACTTACTTTCAACGAAGAGGCAAGAAACACATTAAATGTACTGGTTAGCTAATATTTATTGTGATATTCTTAGTCGCTATTACGCTCTACATTTTGAATCGTGTTTGCATGTTATGGCTACTAGGACAGCAGTTTTACGTTTGGATATGTTAGTCAATAACGTCCCTAAAAACCTAGCTGCAGTTACCCACGAACCTAAAGGTTGTCTTGAAGTGCCCACTAGGCCGCACCTTCGTTGTTTGGTTGAAGTTATAATTGGTTCTGGTCCTCAGACTATTCCTGTAGAGCACCCGATTTGGTATTAAATAAATATTGCATAATAACAACATATTATAACTATATAAATGTATGTAGTTGCTTTAAGGGAAGCTAATTACTTTAGAATTATAATCTTAGTAAAATTTCTCAACATGAAAATCGCATTTGGGGTTTAATTATTTTGCGATGTAAAATACAATTTATTTGTTAAATGAGTAACCAAGTAGCTACCAAAAGTAGCTTTCGACAGCGCCAGAGATTAAATAAATTATTCTCTAGCCACAGCAAGCATATACAAAAGAATGCAGCTAACATATACAACTTATTATGCTAAAAAAAAATGAATTTTGTTCAATAGAGCATCGTATGAACTACAAAAACATTTCTCCAAACAATATTACTTTAATTTTTTCTGGAAACGGCTGTTTGTGTCTCTTCCCAGATATTCTTGGGAAGCCTATTAAAACACTAATACAAATGTGATATGCCCTTTCTCAAATTTAGTGGTTGAGTGCTCCACTACTGACAATAGGTGTATAGATATTGTTGGGTAACCATAGGCAAAACTTGTATTAATTAAATGAGGACCCAATAAGACCAGCCACCGTTAAAATATCCAAATCTCTTAAAAGAGTTTTACAGGACTCAGTGCTTGTTCACCAAACTATTACTACCAAACACAATTATTTTCAAACAAAACACGATTGAAGCTATTTAAATTAGACGTTCCCCATCAGAGCACTCCAACCGCCTTACGGTCTACATGAGAACAATAGACTGTGCGGACAATATGAACAATTTGAACGTCGATACTACAAGCGTTGGCAAGGCCTCCCAGAGCAAAGCAGACAGGCGAAGCCTATTGAAGACGTGATCCACATGCTCATTCCATGTGAGACTAGAGTAAATAAAAGCCTTAACACTAGTATATGACGTTTTGGTACGAAATTTTGATATTCGTCCCTATGTTATTTTGCAACTTTTACTTTTTAAAATAATCGGTATCAGGAAAGTGACACATACTTTCTCCCTTTTAGCCAAACTTTAATGACAACAATATTTGTTATTTACTAAATATAGAATATGAAGTATAGATAAATGTACAGAAAATTGTCTAAAATAGTTGTTTTCAGAAATATCCACCCAAATCCCTTTTTGAGAGGCACTATAGAGTCCGTTGCTACACACAGTGGTTTTGAGAGGGGAAATGCCCCCTTGCCCCCCCAGGGTTAAATAGCAACACATTTCGAACATCATCTGTTGGTCAATGCTAACTTGACCTGCATATCAAATTTTAATGAAATTGATCAGTAAATAAGAGAGAAATAGTTATATTTGTATTCCCCATAAGAATAACATTGGACAACGTACTGTGTTTACCGCTAAATGAAAATTTCAATTTTCTCCGTATCTAGCAATTGTAGAATAGTAATTTAAAATACTAATTTATTTAGTTTTTTGAGCTCTTTTTAATGGTGAATAGTAATCTTTTTTAACATTTATGATTTTTTATAAAAAATCCAAAAAATTGAATTTTGGATGTTTTAAGTCCTGTAATTTCTGAACCCGAATTTTTCAAGAAATGCGGGTGGTGTCATTTTGCAAACCTAAAGTTCTACAAACCACAAAAGTTTAAGGGTGTTTGAACGCGAGGCGAGTCTAGCTGTGGAGAGCAGTAGTTCCGCAAAATTCCGCGCACACCGCTAGGACGTCTGTTTGGCTGATGCGGGCATGAGTGTGTTTGTGTGTGTTGGATGGGGTGAGGGGGAGAGGCTCCTTCTCTCTCTCTCTCTCTCTCTCTCTCTCTCTCCCCCCCCTCACCAAGTTTCTCACCGCCGCGCCGAGGCCTACCTTGTTCTGGCCGGCTGGCTGACTTTAGCTCTGGGGCTACTCCGGTCAGCTCATGGCAAACTATTTTTTTCGCCTTTGTTTTAAATATTTTGCTAACGGTACTAATCTTGATGCAATTAGTATAAAGACTTTTCATTGTTACCAATTGTATTACCAGCACTAAAAATTATGATTGATATACGGAATGTGTGAACTATTTAAAAAATAAACATTTTTCTATACAAACTTATTTATGTGATTTATTATCATATAAACAATTTCCAAATGTATAACATTGTTTGACTAATATTTAAATCTGTTTATATATAAAAATGTATTAAACTTATAAGCATGTAGGGTATAAAATTTGTTAATTTCTAGAATGATCAGATTTTTCGCTTACAATTTCTTCAATTTTGTTCAAACTAATTTTAAAGTAAATACAAATCGTTTATATGAAAATTACTCAATGTAGTTAATATAACCATTCAAAAGTTGATTATTAAGTTATATAAACATGAACATAACAGTATTAACTTACTGTATAATATACCTTTAGTATCAAAAATGATACCTCTATAAATAATTGTACTATTTGGAAAAATCTCTTAAATGTAGTTATAAATGTAAAAAAATCAATAATATGATCATTAATTTAATTTATGAAAAATAACATTAATTACAAAATATGAGTCGTTTGCATTAAAAGCAAAACTGATGGCTATCAACACATTTTGATGACAAAGAGCTTATCAAGACAAACTGGATTTTTCTTATGAAATAATCAAGCTAAATTATTCTTTCGCTTTTCCTGAGCCTGCACAATGTACTCGGGATCTCGAACTCTCATTTCCCTTGAAATTCTGCTGTCAGCAATTTCGGGGAGTAAACAGTTCATAAAAAATCTTGTTAGTTTGGGAAGCATGCATTGTAACCACAACTCACTGTCTACAACAATCCTTTCAACGAACATTTCTTTACTTCCTGTGTAGACAATAAGATCGCACCACTTCCTTTCAGTAATATTGAGTTGACCTTGTATTTGAAAAAAGTAATTGTGCTTTTTCTTTAAACAAATTTCACCTTTCTTATTAATTTCCAAACAGATGTTTTTCTTCTTTAGGTTTAAACTTTCTTTCAGAGGGGTCGTAATTGATGGCAAACACTTGACCTCAACTAGACCTTCGTCACTGACTAACCCGTCCGGTGAAGCTCCTAAAAACGAATGCAAGCGGTCGACAAATAATCCGCATTCTTTAACCTCAACGTTTTGGCTCTCTTGGTATTTAGTGATAGCCTCCTTTTCATGCAATCGTCCAAACACGACTGCTGCGTTGTTTAGGTTTTTGGGGAAAAGGATGTTCTTAACCAAGTTGTGGCTAGGTGTGTGGTCTAATCGTTTTATGATTTGCCCAAACTTTGAAGCAGTTAACCTATTTTTCCGGCATTTTCTTTCATTTTTTGTATCATCTCATCTTCCCAAACCTATTAAAAATAATATATATAATGCTTTTATCATTATATGTGATTGTCAATATCATTAGAAACTAGGAACGGGGTTTTATGGCCGGTGTGTAAATTTTCCAAAAATAGTTTTTTACATGTATTTTTAGCTTAGAACAAGTTGTTTGAGTTACGGGAAGTATATTAAACACGGCTTACAACATTTCAACCAGCTGTTTAAGTGTTTTAAGACGTTTGTATTTACATGCCATATATAAAATAACCCCGTCGCTACAAATCTGCGTACTCAGCGAATTTCCAATGCATACATATGTTTCTCACTACCACATAAAGCCATAAAATTTATTTATATTAAATGTTCTCACCTTTCCTATTTTATTTTCATGGGTCCGAAATTTTCGTGCTGACATGACAGGTATATCGAGGATACTAAATAGTTCTGCTGCTTGAGAGTGGCCTATGCCAATCGACAGAGCACCCCAAACTAGACCATCGTTCGCCTCATTCTTCTTTTCTTCAGGTTCACTAGTAACTGTGAATTGTTTGTCACAATTATCACAATGGTATACAAACTTTGAATAAAGCCCATTTACGATTTCCCGGTTCAATCTATACTTCCCCATCGTACAGTGATTACCGTGCCTCGCTAAAATTTCCAATTGTCTCAAAATGTGGTTTATGTCCACAACTCTACGGCCTGACACCACATTCGCCTCTTCAAGTTGATCAAATGGAACGTGTTCTACTAAAAGTTCCGCAAACTCACAATAACTCTCGTCATCCTGACTAGCACCAAATGTAGGCCTATCAATATCCATTTCTTCACTCTCTGCCAAGGAGGAGGATGGATAATTCTTTGGTGTAAATTTTGCCATTCCGCCTGACCTAGAAAGTAATAACCCGCATTAAATAACCTGTATAACCAGGGTATTTATTGACATTACAAATATAACTAAATTAGGCTAATTTATTTATTGCAATAATTTGTTACCGGAAATAATATTACTACTGTTATTACTACTTTACAACTGAGGATGTTGTCCAGGTAATCGGGATACGAATTGTGTGTTTACAGAGTGGCCAAAATAATCAATTAGCGGCAGACCCGAGGGGACAAGGTCGTGGGTTCAACTCTCGCCCTCCCACAATCGATATTTTGCAAATATTAATACATACTGAAAACAAATTTTTATTAGTTTATATTAGGGTTTTATTTGTTAATGTGTCACATACTCAAAAAATCGATTATTACATAATGTATCTTACATTACAGCTAAAATACATTGTTATATTTCAGTAATAGTTATGTGTTGCAGCATTGAATATACAGAGTTAGTATATACTCAATGGTTGGTTGCAGGCACCTTACACTGTAATGTATCACTAGGTAACACTTCTATTTTTTAACATAACCGTTTAAAACTTATAGGCAAATTTTATAACATTGTTATATTTAAAAACTAGCTGTGTACCCGTCCTTCGTACGGGCTGTATATAAATGGTAGATTAACTAAAGCAAATACCAATCCACATTGTTTTATAATATTAAAATTAAATTTTACACGTTTAATGTACAGTTTAATCAAAGTTAACTAACGAAATATACAGGCAGATAGTTTGGGTCCTGTTGCTAAGTCGAGGAACTCTGTCGGATAGTAAACGGTGTGTGATTTGTGACTCCAAATCGGTAAACGTAACACTTTGGATTCGCTTTTAGAAATAAAAGAACTCAAGTACAATAAAAATATAAAAATATCGGATTTTAAGGAAGTGAATAGGCCTATGTGTTGCATGGGTTCAAGATCTACCATGTGTAAATTTTCAGCCCAGTCGGTCCAGTAGTTTTTGCTAAAGGAAACATTTATCCATATAATAAATACATGGAGAGAAAGGTTATGCTCATGTACAGTCAGACACAATTATAATGTTTATACTTACTCAGAATTTGTCAGAAGTTTATCGAAAACATTTTCGGAAGACTCCTCAGTAGTAGGCCAACATTTTGGTGGACTTGGTGGGGTGAAGGCTTCTTTCTTCTTTTTAATTCCTTCTCTGATCTTGAGGGATCTTTTATTACGTTTATGAGGACGTTTTTTAGGAGCCATCACAAATAACTTGAGTTTACACAAACGAACCAATGTATATCACATAACAATCTCACAAAACATACAGCACGACCATCTCTCACCGACCGGGGATCACTACTGTACCACTGTACGTAAATGGCGCGAAAGACGGAAAACGCGGGAGAGTTTCGCAGAACCGAGAGTATTTGGACGATTGTAACGGAACAACACCTGTGCGTGTGTGATATTGTAGGCGCGTATCCCTCCCCTCGTTGTTGTTACTAACCCTGCTTAGCCTGAAACTTAATTTCATATTATAATTAATTAATGTTATCGATTTTAGCCAATATTTTGATGTATTTCAAAAGCTCTGTAAATTTACCGAACTCTTATCATTTAAGTTACTCTGTTATTTATTGATGCAAACAAGCAAAGCAAGGGGAATTTAACATCTGATTCACAATAATAATTAATCCTAATTACATTATTGATTAAAATAAGCGAGTGTTGAGTTAGGTGACAACGCAGTACAGCCCTATTTGCCGCGAACAGATTTTACACACTTCTTAGCCATCAAGCATTTTTAACAAAATGAAAGTTTGTTTTACCCCAATAATAAATACTCCCGTCGCAGCAAACCTGCGTACTCAGCGAATTTCCAATGCATAATATATGTCTTAATACCATATAAAGCCGCATACCAAGTTTCATAAAAATATATTCATATATAAGCCATATATACAATTTTAATTATTCTCCATAAGAATAACATTGGTGATGAGTATATAGGTTTGCTGAAACAAGGAACAAAAACAATTGGTTTTTATGCAAATATAATCTTACTAGGTGAAGCCACATACCAAGTTTAAACAATATTAAACTTACTTAATAACTTAACTTAATAACTTACTTATTAAACTAGCTTAGTAATTCAAAATACCGTATTATTTGTTTTTTAAGCTCTATAACATGGTCTAAACCAAAATTAAGTGTTTTAAAAATTTTAGGGTAAAAAATGCAAAATACTGATTTTTTGAAAATTTAAAACCCCCATAAACCCCCCTTCCCATGGCCCGATTTTTCTGGTTTTCGAACTTAGTCAAAAATGTCACTTTACACATTTGAGCCAAATTTCATCGAAATCGGACGTTTTTTACTCAAGTTATCGCATTCACGGACACACACATATATATACATATATATAAATTTGAATGAATAGTGTTTTAGTCATC
This sequence comes from Allygus modestus, assembly GCA_963675035.1. Taxonomy (NCBI): domain Eukaryota; kingdom Metazoa; phylum Arthropoda; class Insecta; order Hemiptera; family Cicadellidae; genus Allygus; species Allygus modestus. The sequence goes on along the minus strand of OY776115.1, from coordinate 126,583,734 downwards.
TGGCGACCTAAACAAAATTTGTCATGGTCTCGGGCATAAGTCTTAGAGAGATAGGATGGTAGAGGTGAGCTGGGGAGCGGAGCGGGTGAATAGTGCGGCCTTGAGAGAGAGAGCCGGCCTGGTGGAAGGAGGGGCTGTGACGTGTCGCGACTGAGGGGAGCCGCGCGCGCGTGCCGGCAGCTGCTCGTATGTGAGCGCCGGCCGCGCAGGTAGCCTACTCTTACGATGCAGGCGCGAGATTAGATTTAGTTTTACAAGTCTCCCGAGAAAAGTATATTAGATAAACTTGCAATTTTTTTGTACATTATATACTGTCCATTGGTCTTTAAATTGACATTTGTTTTGGTACAATTGTATTTAAAATAAAGATGAAAAAAAAGTTTTTTCCGAGGAAAAGAAAAATAAGTAATTTTTTTCCTGTTTTCATTTATATTAAAAGTTAAATATGAATTTATCATACATATTCCCAAAATTAAGGCTCGATAGTAAAAGTAGATTTTTAGTGAATGATGTAAGAAAACTAGCATATTTCACTGCTATTGACCTCTATATTTCTTTAGGTAGAGGTCCGAAAATTAAAAAAAATATCTTCCACAGAATAGTCATAGCACAAGTAAGACTTATAAGTATAAAAAATCCAGAAATATTTTTTGACCAAACACCCTTAATCAAAATCGTTAGAGCCGTTTTTGAGAAATTTGGATTTTTCATGTTTTTTGGCGGTTTTTGGGGGATAATTACCCTTAAAATCAAAAATCCAAAAAAATGAAAAAAAATGCCTGGAGATATCGTGGATTAGTACCTACATACCAAATTTCATAAAAATCGGCCCATAGGTTAGGGCTCTAGCTCTGTAAACATCCACACAGACACACACACACACACACACACACACACACACACACACACACACACACACACACACACACACACACACAGACATCACGTAAAAACCACTTTTTTGGGTTCAGGGAGCACCAAAACGAATATTTCCACTAACAACTCAAATTCGAAAATTTTTACGAAAACAATACTTTCTCCATATACTATGTATAGGGGGAGAAAGTAAAAGGTGTTAAGTTTTAAATAAAATCTTTAAATTCAAGCGTAATGAATAAGGGAACCCTTGTACTTGTCTTTCGAGGCACTGTACATATAATAAGGGATCAAGACGGGAGTCTTTGTCCCATGTTTCCCGCCTTTTGGTTTTAAATCGAAATTTGAGTCAGAGGTTCAATCAGTATTATTACCTCGTAACTCCTGTAATCTGATAATCAATCGTGTCCATTACCTTTGTTTTCTAACTTTTAAATTTGGTTTTTAACTTATTTACAAACCTATTTTGTTTGCATTTTAAATCCTAGCAGAGTAGGACCTTAAACTGAACTTTATGTTGTTTAAAAAACATTGAATACTGATAGAAAGATGAACTAAAGTAACACATATACAAGTTTTCAATCACTTTTATTGTAAATATTGTATACAATATCACTGTCTATTGTAACCACAATTTGTTTTTAGGTTGGCATGTAAATGTTAAGCATTTCATAACAGTTTTCTATAAAAACGTGAAAATTGTATGATCAAATTTAAACAGTTCATTCTGTTATTTCGTATATATTTAAATGCTTGAGGCGGATTATATATGCATGTAATAAACTGTCAGAGTGTATAATATAAATTGTTTAAGCAAGATACGTCACGTCGTGTATCTATATTACACGATCATATTTAATATATAAAACATTAATGAACCTTGTAAAGAACAAAATTTACAACAAATTCAATTAACATTAGTCCAGTACCTTTAATTTTCTATTTAAGGACTTTAAATTAATAAACCATTCACATATCACCAAGTCAGGTAACATATAGTCTATTCATTGTTGGATGCCTCCAGACCTGTTATATGATCATTGGAATGTAGTTTAACGTACCTTCAATCAACAGTTAAACCCCAGTTAATTTTACATAGGTTTTAGACATCTTGTTCCATCATCAGGGACTTATATAAATGGCATTCTTATATTCTAGACAAATAATGGTCAAAAACTTAAACAAATCCAAATTAAATATTAAAATCACAACACAGACACGAATACACATTTAAACATGAATGACTTGTTCTGCCTGCCGGAAATAGACATTGAATTCAGAAACAGAACAAGTAATTCATGTTTAAATGTGCATCTGTGTATGCGTTGTGATTTGATTTATTTATTATTTTGTTGAAAAGAATTTGTCTAAAACATAAGAATGACATTTCTGTAAGTCCCTGACGATGGAACTATAGTTCTGAAACATATGTAGGAATAATCTACTGGAGATGAACTGTTGATTGAGGGTACGTAAACCTATATTTCAATTGGAACATATATTTCTTGATTACTAGAGGCAATATGTAGCAGTCGCGAATGTCGGATACACTTTGGCGCATACCTTTGAATATGAACCGAACACAATTATGGCAGTTACACTGCTAACAAAATATGCGTGCAAATGAACACCATAAATAACGTGGGAGACTCCACATGGTGAACGGGTGGGTTGTAAATAACACAACATTGCGGTTATAATAAATACAAACCATGGGGTTCGCGATGCGCAGCGCGCTCATACGAGTAAACCCAGCTCATTTGTTTGGAATGAGAATGCTCGTTCTTTTTTATCTAACGGCCCTGTTCTCTGTTTTTGTTATTTCTGGATTCTGAGGGAGAAGTTAATGTGTACTAAGTAATTGGGGCATACCAAGCACTAATTTTGATTACGCAGTTGTGAAAAATGCAATTTTGTAAATATTTTGCGTCGAGAAAAGAGTATTGAGTGACAAGAGTTTCAAAATGTATGGGGAAATTTAGTTGTTAGGAAATTTATTCGGTTTTGAGTTTAAAGTTTTACAATTTATCATTAACTTTGTATTGCTTCAATTTACATATTCTGGTCTGATCTAAGCAATTCTATGTTTTTCATTATATCTTATGTATATAAGATATACATAAGATGTCTTGTGTATATTGACCTCTAATGAAATTCTCTGTAAGAATTCATAAATTAAATTTGGTTTTTCTTAGATCCAGACTGATGATAGAACTTCGGATTTAAAAGCGATTTATTTAGGATCAAAATAAATAGCTGTGATTGCTAAGATAATACAGAAATATAGTGTTAGTTTAAAGGGGGGTATAAACACTGCAACATACATTCTAAAAAATAAAACTAAACGCAAGTGAACATATATTTTTTACTTGTGCAATAGAACCAAGTAAATGTACTGACGCCACACAAAAATGGGACATAAATGAGAAAGGTGTTACATTTAACTTATTCATATTTATTACATTTGTTAAATATCATGATGTCTTTGACATCAATACTTTTTAAATATAAAAATACTGAAGTGTCTTAAAACATACGAAATTAAAACTAACTTAAATCAAGCAAAAAATAAATAACTACTGTTCATGCGGTTTATGAATATGTTACTACACAGTTGGTGATGATGGCAGTTTAATAATGGCATAGGTGTGAATAAATTATTAACAAATGTGTCACCAACTGAATCAGACTGCTTACAGTTCACAACAAGAGCCTATTGTCACCCGAGCGTGTCCTAGCCAGTTAACCTGCCACCTACCATAATATGGCGTTGTCTTTATGGGGCTAGAGTGGAGCAGCTGTTTTCAAATGGAGCGCTCTGTTAACCATGTATATGTTAAAAAAATTTATATTATTATTTATATAGAGTTTTGAAGAATTAAAAATATCTAAACCATTATGTAGTTCCTGTTTCAGAATTGATTTTTAGGAATAACCAATAATACAAGACGCTTATATTGTAAGAATGAAATTGAATTATGTTTTTTTTACTTAAATTAAATTCTCAAGTCCTTAACTCCTTATTCTTAGTTCAAATTAGGAATAACCATTGAGGAGACGCCGACTTCTGGTTAACATAAATGAGCTAATTTACTAAGTATATTTATTTTACAAGGATTGACATGTAAAACTGAACTGTGCTTCGAATGTGTGGGCAGCTCGCCCTAACAGTTATCATCTTGGACTTCGGTTCAAGGGTTCCTGGGTTCATATCTCGGTGTGTACACAACAATTTAGGGGGTTTGGACAGTTTTCCTTAAAATGCGTTTTTGTGCTCTATTAACAAAAATGCCGTTGGTGTTGAAATAAAAACAAATTGGAATACCCACCCTAAAACAACCGTACCATTCATACTCTCAACTCTTCTCCTACTGCTCACTAAAATAATTCTACCTTTGCAGGGTAAATAGTATTAGGATCATGAATACAACAAAAATATATAACCTACTATTGATTCGCAAACTAAAATACTAGTTATAACATCAAATATTGATACTTTTTTATTTATTTTTACAAATAATCACTCCCTTTACGTAATTTTTTATATAGGGAATTCGTTTTATTCGTCAAATAATTATTTAAAACATTCTAAGCGATAATTGCATGTGATCAAACAATATATCTCCAAATGGACTTAATTTAAAAATTATAACAAAACCTAAATTATATACTTTCATGTAAACAATAAAAACACTCAACAAACTGGTCCATTTTCATTATTTTCTGCCAAATTTGTGACGTCGGCTGTATTTTTTGGGGTCAACATTTATTCCAACCTTACATGGTCAGGATATGTTGATCAGTTGCTTCCCAACCGAAGTAGAGCCTTATTCAATAGGTAGTAGATTCACAAACATTAAAACAAGTTTACTAAGCGTTTTTCATTATTATTACCAGAGGGCCGAGCTTTGCTCGCGGAAGGTCAGTATGTTGTTTAGATGACTTGGAGTAATTTTTCACCAAGTCCCTCTTCTGACGGGCAGATTTACTTCGCTGAGTTGCCTATTTGCATGTTTAAGGTCATTCCAGGTGTCTTTATAGTTCAATTATTTTGTTTTGATTTTAAACTCCATACAACTTTTTCACTTTTCATATTATTTTCATTACGTAATTTGACTTTTCCCTGGGATGAGACCTATACAACTTTTTTTATCCCAGAAATGAGTTATTTCCAACATTTAAAGGAAATATTGGAGCCCTTTTTGAGATCAGAGTTGCAATCTATCAAGCAAGAAAACCTTACTCATATTAGAGTATAGGATATATCCAAAGGAGTAATATTTTGGGGAAACTTCGGCAAATCCAGCTATACAGCGTTAAGCCCCACATATATACCGTGGTGAAAGCCAGAGGCCTAATACTCAGCCAGCCACAGGAAATTAGACTGGGGTAATTGCCCTGACGACAAGCAATTTAGGCTCTTAACTTTCGCTCAATTTCGAGCACGGTGGTGAGAGCTGCGCTGTTTTATTTGCAAACTTTAAAATCCATTGTAGTTTGCATAAGTTTTTGTGAAATATACTTTTATTGGGTTTTTATTACAGTAATAACTATCGACACAGTGAATTTAACCTCCCCTAGAACATACGATTTATAAGAACAAAATTCGTAGTAAAATAATGAATTCACAAACCAAATTCAGGATGTATATTCAAGTGTGCTAAATAACAACCATTTACATATAATAAAATGAAAAGTCTGTATTCATTGGTTAGTAAAATCAATACAATTTTAAACGTTGATTCTTGTTTAAGGGAGATACTTACAACATCATAGTACATAATCTTAATACATAATTGCGTTAGGAATAAATGGTAAATTTTTGACTGTACGCAGGGATCCGAAACTTTCGCACGACCTAGAAAGCTGGAACTTTGAGCATTCACAGAAAACTAGATGGAGAAGAACTCAAGGAAGAATGTTTTCCCCCTAAATACCTCTTTAAAATGTTTTTAAAATACAAAATAACAATGTAAAAACTGTAAAATAAATTAATGATCTGCTTTAATTTGCATTAATAATATTTATGAAGTATAATCAGGTGTGAAATTAGTATTGATTTATTATTCAGTAAAACAGTACATAAAAACCCTTAACTATCCGTTAGAGGCTATACGCTTTAAACACTAGTTTCATATTCTTCCTGACTCCTTTCCACTATAATTTCTTGGACTGGCCTACTCCTAGCCAGCTGCATTTAAAAGCACAGCTGATTATGATTCACTTAATTACGATTTGTATTTGTAATAAAAAACAGTCTCTTGAGTTTTTATTTAGATACAGTTGACTAGGGGGGGGACACAAAAATAACTAATCTAAAAAAAAAATGCTTGTGGAGGTCAGGCCCGACATACGAAAACGTAGCTAAATGCGGCGGGCGGGGCTGCCCGAACATACGGGTGATTAATAAGCTATATATCTCATTAGCTTCTTTTAACTATTAGTTTAATAGTTATTTTAGTAAAAAGAACAATTCTACTACAATTTAATTAAAACTTAGCTATTAAATTTCGTGCGAATATGATAATTAGATGTAGCAGTGTTGGTCAAATTTGAGAATATGCTATTATTATAATAAATTAGAACAGACCCCTAACAATCACAATAGACTATTTTCGAAACATTATTTATGTACCTACCAGATTAATACGAATACTACGTTACAAGCTGATAGATTTAATTAAATCTGCTTCAATTAATTATAAGAATGAATCATGCGATGATAATTTATTTAATCTGATCTTTCATCCTTTCTAAAACAAAATAAACAAAACGAGTTACCCAGTGTCAAATACCAAAACAAGAAAATGCCTGCGCGGTCGTAGATTCACGAAGCGTGTATCATTTGTTAGAATATATGTGGACGTTATTTTTTATTCTCCCAACTTTCATTACACTGACCACCACTTGCTCTTATGAATACGTTGTTTGTATCACTCAATTAACTCTTATCGTGCCTTTGTTTCCTAGCGCCGCTCATTGGAGTGCGTAATAAATATATCGCACAACATATATTTCATTTTAACATTGTAATACTCACTAAGCCATTCTACGGGCATTAATTTGATGTTTTTGAACGGTATGTGTAACATCCTAATCATATACTTAGTATTGTTGCTATGAACCAATGCCAATGCCTGAAACCTAACAACATTAAGCAGATAATTTGCAATATAATTCAATAGTAAACTGTTTAACTATATAAGCAAGCTATTTAACTACTATTTAGTCTTCTTGGTAAGTTTTTGCCACATCCAAATTATATACTTTTTTAACCTAGAAACGGATCGTAAGTAACCGACACGATCTAACTTGAGTACAGTGAAGTGAAGACCATAATAAATATTACTACAACTTTACAAATTAATAAAAAACTAAAAATTAAAACAATAGAACCATAATAAACTGTTTAGTGAAATTGTAAATGCCAAATAATAAAATTCACTTATGGGTCAGTATCTACTTTAAAGCAAAAAACTCAGTGAATATCATGTTTGAAATCGTTGGAAATTAGGAAATCGTGTTTACTACATCAGAGCAACAAATAACACAGCTGCAGGGAGAATGTGGTATAGGGTAACAGGAACTTTGGGACGAAACATGTTTGTTCTATGGCCAGAATAAATAACAGTGAATAAATACAGTAATGTTTATGCTAAACACTATATTCTCTAAATTTACAAACATAGATGAACAAGCGTTTTAAAAGATTTACCAAGATATTGAGTAATCATTAATATCTGCTTTCAGCACTTCAAATTGCATACCATTTTAGGTCATTGAATTCTTATTTTTTTAAGATAAGTACAAAATAAATTACAAAATATTTTACCATATTTAAGCAAAGATATGTTGTACTAATAAAAACTTACATAAAACATGAAATATATCCCACAATTTTCTTGGCACATCTGTTATAAATTTTAATAACTTTTAAATTATTTAAAACTAATATATGATCAAACATTTACTGTTAAAACGTTCCACCTTTTTACATACTTAAAAAATTCCTATTAATCTCTTTACTTTAACAATGTTGTAGATTTGTATAATTTATGTCGTAACGGAAAACAAACTGATGCTCTAAATTATTCGTGAGTTCTACAATAGCGAAACTGGTAATCTGTTATTGTTTACAGGATTGATGACGGATGGGGTATGTAGCCTATTTATTTGAGGCTTATAAAGTTAGTTTAAAATACATTAAAATCATAGACATTACATTAAAATAATACATTACATTAAAATTGTATTCATAAAATCAAATTTACTGCACCTAAAGCAAAGAGCGATGCGACAGGCACTAGCAAGTCCAGACAAAGAAAAAACTAATCTCCCTTCCCTTGCACAATGTAATTAATCCTGCAAAACTGGGAACGGGATATAAGGTATTAAGCCATACTTTTAATATGTTTAAGTTAAACTTTATGTGAAAAAAACAAAGTACAACATATTAACAATAATAAGGATAATTTAAATTCAATTTAAAAATTGTTAACCTAGTTTTTTTTACTATATTTAATCATGAATTCTCATAGTTTTCTAGACCTTCGCAGAAATAAAAAATATTCGCTACATTTGAGTCCTTAAGAGTTTATAGTTATAAATACTTTAAAATTTAAAACTGTTATTTGCTAGAAATATAAACACCAATTATCAGACATTTATTCAATTATTTATGACGAAATAATTCAACGAACGTTTATAACGTGACATATATAATAATGCTGTTCCGGGTTCCCACTTATTTTAAAACTAACACGTTTGAGTTTTTAAAGTTATTTATATTCTAAACACTGGCAGTTTCTAAGCACAGCACGAATATCCAATAAAGCTTACGGAACAGTCGGCGTATAAAAACCCGGCTCATTTGTTGAGAAGAACACCTCGGCGGTCGGTTTTGTTTATCTTGTGGTCTCTCATTATCTGTGTCCACATAGTTACATTTTGTCAACGGTCTGCCCCAACAAAACAGTGTTTATAAGTTTTTACATAAACCTCATCTATAAACTATCAAAAGTGTTTTGCCTTGTGATATTCCCAGGAAATGGTTTAGAGCTAGTTAAAAAGTAACATGAGTGTAAACAGGTTATAAATATTTATCGAAAAATAACATATTTATTGACACCTCTTTGAATGAATGTTTTAGATATGTAACAGTGGGGAAGCTATTTAAATGTTTACTGATTAGGACTCGAGATTGGTTACTGCACTTGGAAATACAAAAACAAATGCACTCGTTTGCACTTGTTTGTTTCCAACATTTATTTCGGAATCCAGCAAAAGGGTTTTGCTTAAACTTTGAACTAGAGGGTTTTGGACCTAACAACCAGATTGGTGAGAACCTCAACCCCAGGAAAGCTCAAATTTTGCTAAAGAATTTACTTCAAAATTGGAAATTTTAACATTTAGCTTTTGGAGTTACAAATGAAAATAAAAACAATTATAACAGCCGTCAATAAATAAACAGTGTGTACTGTCTACGCAATACGTACACATAGTAAAGTATCAAACGATTTCTAAAAAAACAGTGACTAGAACCATTGAATGAAGATTGCATGTAGGGCGGACATATCCAAATTATTCCAATATTAAACATGACAAATACTATTTGAAGGGAGGATGAGTATAATACTAACTGTACTATGCGGAAACGAAGCAATTGGGCTTGGGCGAAGCAAATCTACTGTTAATGGGGGACGTGGTGAAAACTACTAAAGGACTATTGTACAAAATGACATTAAAGAAATAAGTAATTAATTAGCTTCGATAACTAACATTTTGAATGACTTTAGAAAATGTATAGCAACTTATATAATCATACAACATTCATCTATCCTATTTTTAACCCTAGCAAACTAATCGAGTATCACCGAGTATGGCCCGGTTCTGGTTATTTATTTTGAAATTTTGTAAATCTCCCGAGTCGAGTAAAATATTATTGTGGGCTAGGTTTTCAAAATTTTAGTAATCTGTCACGGCAGAGTTGGTTAACTGCATGTTTGGTACTTACATATAAACTATACGCTTTAATGGAAGGTCATCTCGTTCCAAATTTCCCCCATTGATAGAATATCTCCCTTTCACTAAAACCGTGCAAAGTCTCGTCACAAATTGTGTTGAGCCATGGATGTTATCTTGGAAAATAACAATTGTTGTTTTATACTGTTCGAGAACAATACCACGGCAGAGACAATATTTGAAGAAGAGACGTTTATACGGGCTATATATTGACACCGCCTGGTCTATCATGAACGTGCAGTTTATATCGCTCCCCTGACACATAACTTTCACGCTATCGTTGCGTGAATACAACCGAGTCAGATAAATCCCATGCTGTACGAATAAACAAACTTGTCCTTCTGTTACAATGTTTTGTGCTTTGACGTTGTTTTAGAAGGAAAGGGGATTACTTTTGTGTCTTAATTCTTCTAATAAGATTAATTTGATAGCCGAATTTCCAATGGACACTTTTTCAACAGTATCCTAGTTTTTAAGATTGAAAGTTTAATCCCATAACATACTGGGAGGTTATATTCAATCTTGATTCATTCAAAGAAGGTGGTTTCCTTCCAATATATTTTTAAATTTTTTTTACAGTAGGTATTGCCTTAATAAACCAAAATAGGTTTGGAAGTAGGTGCCTTCCAAACATATATATTTAAAATAATAATAATATATTGGTTACTAAAGTCTACCATGGCTTGGAAAACTGGATTGCAAAATGCCAACTGTGGGAACAACAGCTTAGCTATTATTTATTTCACATTGTCAATTGTTAGAGGTTTTCAGTTGCTTCCGCATTGTTCATTGCACACTGTTATCTTGTATTGTTAAATTTAGAAGGTTAACTGATTTCTTCTAAAATATCATCAAGTCTTTTAATATTATTTATGCCATTATTACTACATTGCTATTTACGTTGAGTTGCCTCCTAGTTGAATTTTTGTCCGTGTGTAACTCATTGTTGAAATGGAAAATCCCTAAATAAATGTATAGTTAAATAAACACACAATTCAATAACTAGGCTCAGGCAATTAATTTCACACAATTTAAGACACACAATTAATTCCGTAAATCTATCAATTTAGTTTTTATTTTTCATTTTAGTCCAACGATATTTATGAGAAAGAAGTCATCGAAAGTGTAACCTAATTGTTATTTACATTTTTAATAATGATTAGCAAATTACTGAAGTAAATGATTAGGCGTGATTACTCCTCTAACGAATCCTATTTTACTTTTGTTCCGAAATACAATACGATCATTAGCTTCGTCAGGTTGAATACTGTCTGCCCAGTCCGCTGTTCCACCGATCTGGTGTCCCGTGTTCTATGTTCCGACGTTCAGCTGCATTATCTGTATTGTGTCAGGGACAATACAGGGTTCGAATTACAGCTAAGTCCTGGTGTAGCTTTATCTGAGTATTGTTGTTCCAGCGGTGAGTGACTCGATCGTTCCCGTGTGTCATCCAAACGTAATGTGATACATTTGTTCCTTTCCGTTTCCGTTACAGCAGACATTTGAACGTGATATTATTAGCAGTGGGCTTTTTAAGGAGGAAATTTGAGACAGTTTTGAATATTTTATACATATCAGTTAAAGCTATTGTTATTGATTAACTGGGATACTAGTTTGCACGAAATAAAATATTATTTAACATACAAACAATCAAAAAAATAGTCTACATTTTTATTACATATTTGACTTGCTTAAACGTGTTATAGATGAATTTTTTTTGTATTTTCAAGAAACACAGGTATTTATTTATTTTGTAAACATCAAACTGCAGGGGAATCAAATGGGCAGATAAGAACAAATAATTTTTATTGAGTATAGAAAATTATATTTTTTATTAAAAGTTTAACTCAGAAAAATCAATATTAGCCTTTAAAACAAAGAAGACCCAATAAACCTATAACGATGATGTATCGACATTAAAATACGTTTTTGAAATTTCACTGAACATTATTTATATATATATATATATTTTTTACCTTAACAAATCATTAAACCTTTTTACCACACCTCCAAAACAAATATACATTTTATACCATCACAGCCGTATTTTAACCAACCGTTTTACCTTAGACAGATTTTCGTTGGGATTTGGAAAATGAAATTTACAGTGCGGTAAATAACGAATACATAAAAAGAAAATAGTATGAGCCACAAACCGTCACGGCGTTACCTTTGAATTTGCCCAGTAAATAACGATGATACATGGTGCCGCGACATGGCGCGCGGAATTATGGAAATTGCACGGATTGTTATGTATTGCCGGTACTCCGCGTTATTTGTGACGGGTCCCTATCTCTCGTCACCGTCTCCCCTAACAGCCAATCAGGTTGCAGCCACTTGTGTCAACTCGCTTAGCTAAAATAAATTTACATATTTTTCCCTTCACAGTTACCCAAAAAGTATTCATTGTCAAAATGATGAAACATTGTTTAAAACTATTGATTAGTGCTTTTCATTGTTTTGTAGCTCTATGATTGGAAATCGTTATATAAAGCGTTATTTAAAAATGTTTAATTTTTGTAAGCATATTTATTTTTTATATATAAATGAACAGGCTAACATAACATATTAAAAAACATGTTTTGAATGTCTTATTTATAAAAGCATAAGTGTTGATAATGTTAAATAAACGAAATTCTAAACGGAATTTACGTTACATTTTTACATTTTAGTTTAAAATGTGCGGTGAATAAACTTTACTCGTTAATTGTATATTTAATAAGATGATTTGTCCAAATTTTATTGTTATGTTTTGTCCAAGTATAAGTTGATCGTCTAACGTACTAGTATGCTACCGATTTGCAAATTTATAGTCTCTAGATCGACAGTTTTAAGTGTGGAAATAAATACAGTATCAGTCTCACTGGACTACATAAGACATTTAAAATGATATCAAACACTTACATAAAAATTCAATACAATAATGTTACGTTAAAATGTTCACTGAGAACAACGAAAACGGAAAGCAACAAATGTACAACACTTGTATGACACACGGGAAAGATCGAGTCGCTCGCCGTTGAAACAAAACAATACTCAGATAAATCTACGCCAGGGCTTAGCTGTAATTCAAACCCTGTATTGTCCCTGACACAATAAAAGATAATGCAGCCGAACGTCGGAACGTAGAACACGAGACACCAGATCGGTGGAACATCGGAATGGACAGACAGAATTCAAACTGACGGAGCGAATGATCGTATTGTATTCCGGAACAGAAATGAAATAGGAGTCATCAACGGTGTAACGGAGTTACGCCATTCAACCATCAACCACATGTTTCCGATAGTTATTATTTCGAATGTGAATAACAATTAGGTTGCACTATCAGACCTTTATAATACAGCCTCACACATTAGGGCCCGTATTACGTATAAAAGATTGCTGACTATACTTTTGTGCTTTACCCCTAAAATGGAACAAACATTGTTGAGAATGTTTATTTTTCGGTTCCACTATGTTTAGAGTTATTCGGTTTGTATTTTTTTTCTAAATAAACTCTATCTATCGAACCAAAAAGAAACTTAGGTTTATGCAGATGATTTACTAATACTATGCACTAATGTACTTTGACATTCAATTTTCAGTGATAACTTTTACCGTTTAGAAATGGCAGTCATTTTGGTTTTCAAAGATAAATAACTTAAAACCCATTGATAAAAGTATTATATATCCTAAACTTCCCTTTTTATAAAAGGTAGTATTTTTTAAGCGGGCTGCAAATAACTCAGGAATTGAAAATTGTATTAATAACACTTGATTTAGGTACACAAATATAAAATAACGTTTTGTATTTTAAAAATGCAACCAAAATTATATAATCCGATATACAAACGATTTATATCGATAGGTATTTTCAGGATCAAAAAACATATTACGTTTTATCTTGTTTCAAAATTTCAAGAAATATGGTTTTAAAATATTTATCTTTTAAAAATAACCACGGAAAATGTAACATTCATGGAATGTAATACCATAATAGAATTTAATACTGGTGTTATATGAACAGCATTTCTAATATCACATTTATTTGTTCTGAATGTATAATCCGAATCCGAAAATGTTAAAACAATGTATTTTTATGTGACATCCTGCCTACTTAATATTAATAATACTTAATGATTTGTAAATTTAGCCAACGTTAAGGTATGGTATGGTTTAAAGACCAAATATTCAATATCAAACAAAACCTGCAAATATAGGGACGATTATCTTTAATTTAGTACAAACCACATAAAATTCGGTCAGTTGGAAGTCTCAGTCAAACTGTTTAAAGTATTAATTTTTGCGATTTAAATATAAAGAATAAAGTGTCCATTGATTAAAACCAAGCAAGGCTAAAGAAATCTAGTTTTAAAAATATCACTGTCATGTACACTAGTGCCATGCAACATAGTGATGTTCATTATTAGGTATTGGCCATTAAGGATTTACTAAATCCATTTGTTTACGAATCCTTATCGTTTAATAGTTTTTAGACGGATAATTATGTGTGGTTTTACTCAGATGATTAAGGCAAAAAATAAAATGTTCAAATATATTTAAATACAATGATTATAGCCTGTACCCTGTAAGAATAAAACAAAATGGCAATTTTAGTTTAAAAGATTATTGTTTGTGTATGATAAACGTAAACAACGAATAATATCGTTCATTGTTTTAATTCACATTCGAGTGCATCACTGTTGTTTTGTTCCGTGATCGTGCTACCGGGGAGAACGGGAGATCGCGGGGGAGATGCAACGATAACGTCCCCGAACAAACAGCGGCGCGTTCATCATTGTGATTAATTTCCCATTTCTGCATTAATGATATATTCCGAACTATAAAATCTACCCAAATATCTAAAAATGAACTCTATTGTTCATAAAAATAACGTAACGTAAGATGAAATGCAAACGATTTTATGAGTCTGTTAATTTTAAGTTCTTAGATATGTTTAGTTTGTTTCTATAAGATTATTTTTACGTCATAGTGAACTTTGTCAGATAATGAAGAATAATGTTTAGAAATATATATATATGTATGTATATATATACATACATATATATATATATATATATATATATATATATATATATAATAATTAACTGAGTCATTTTTTTTAAATTTTGTCATTAGCAAAATGTTTCAACTTAAGGCCATTTTCATGTTAAAGTTTCCTAACATAATATAAACAACATTTAAAAATTTTCTAACTGTTACTATAAATATGATAGTCATATAAAATTGTTTCTAATACTTTTTGAGACAGTTTGTAGTAGAATCAATAAATTTTAATGCAATTTTGTTTTGAATTTGGTTTTATTTCTCTTACTTATTTAAAAATAGAATTATAAAATGTTTAACTGGCCGTACAGTATATTTTGAGGGTACTCTTTGTAGATTGAATAAATATAAAACCTCTCTCTCGAATCAATTTTTGCACTTTTATTCGAAAACACAATCACTTAAAGATCTAGAGGGAAATCTTTAAGTATTTGTGATCTTTAAGTGATTGTAATCTTTAAGTAGAGGTCTGGAGATAACTTTATAATTATGATCATGGCTAAGTAAACGTTCAAAGAATTCGATATCATTGTAAGCAGATTTTTACTTTTTATAGCTTAGTTCATGTAGCTAATAATCAAATGTTTAACAAGAGGGTACTCAGTTAATTTTGTATTACATATGTTACTAATGAGCCCTTGAATAAGAACAAATGTATAAATTTAAAATAATTTAATAATTGAAAACTTAAAAATATGTTACAAAAGTTGTACTCGCATGCAACTTGTTTGACTCATATATTTTGTAGTAACTCATGGTTAACAGCCTTATAATAATTGAAACCTCCAGCTTTACATTTTCCAGTCGCAAGTACCTACTCTAAATGTACAGCCCTCGCAGAACTTGTCGTATCGTGTGAATTAACCTGATAGCAAACATAACAATTGCATTACAATAACATTGTCTTTATTGTTTTACACTAAAACAATCGTTGTCACCTGATTCACTCTATTTGACTTCATGACTTAAATATCCTACGTTGTGTCATTTATGTAAAATATACCAATAGAAATATTTTCTTCTATGTTTAAGGTATATTTGAAATAAATCTGTACAAGATTTGTTTTCCATGTTAACCTACAACTTGAAATTACTAATAATTATTAATAAGTAAATGTTAAGTGATTTGGTTAGTATAATCATAAAACTAGTATTACATATCATATAACTTATTACATCATATCATACAACTTATTATCCAAAAACTATTTAAACTTGTATTTTTTGAACCAGTTTTACATGTTGTACAATATAAAATGTCATCTAAAAACATAAAACAGAGTCGGGGTTGTGCATAGTTACCCAAAACAGATGTTATAAGGATTGTATCTAAAAATATTTTAAAGGCATAAACATATGTTCATTATTGAAATAACAAATCAACTTGAATGGCAACTTAAAATCTTTTTTCGGTGGCGAAGTTAGCTCTGTATAAAAATAGGCGAGTGAGCGTAGCGAACGAGCTCATATTGAAAATGAACGAACATTTGGAAAAAAACAAATCTAGTGACATTAGGACAGGACAACGTCGGTCGGGCTAACTAGTAAATAATAAATGCAACTCATGGTTGATTTAAATCGTGAATTTCTAGTACGTTGCTGTACGTTACGCTTAGCGAGACTTCAGGCATGTATAATCTTTTGTAATAAATAAATAAAATACTTATTTGTGTTTATAATCTAACAATGAGAATATCTGTGTTCGTATAATTTCGGATAAGTAAGTAATAATCTACATGTCAGTAAAAGTTAACTTGGAGATGTAATTGAAAATGCAAAGCCGCCCGCTGGCCGAAACCTTACCACACTGTCAGATATAATATGCCTAGTTGAGCCATCACAGCCACATGCGGCTGTATATAGAATGAGGTACGATGGGCAATTAGTTATGAGACAGTTAATTATGCTGTTGGATTGAACAAATATGTTATAATTGCTCATACACTAACTAAAACAACGGATATAATTATTCAAAGAGCAGTGACCCCTGTGATGTTTGATTGGCAATATGTTGATTACTCTTGTATATGCTTTTGGTGCAAGTTACCTTCAAATAATTAATTTGTCAGTCATCGTTATGTCACCTCTTGATGAAGGTATTCTTTGATTTTACATTTTGCCTGAACAACTAAATCAACTGCTGTTATCCTCAACGTGTGTTCCTTTGACCATACCAAATTCAATGAAAATGCTTACATGAAATGAATGATTGATTCTTGATTCTTGATACAGTAAAGAACAACTTTTAATTAAATTTCGCAATAGTCAATTACTTTTATTTATAAATACAAAATTGCGTGTAAAAGTCCTTTTGCACTATGATTCGAGTCTAAAAGTTTATTTTTATAAAATTTACTTCGGTTTGCAAACTTGTACGTGCTACACGAGTCAAACTATTTAATTAATATTGTAGGAACCCCTTTACAGTTGTATACAATGTGTGTAGGAACCCCTTTACAGTTGTATACAATGTGTGTAGGAACCCCTTTACAGTTGTATACAATGTGTGTAGGAACCCCTTTACAGTTGTATACAATGTGTGTAGGAACCCCTTTACAGTTAAATACAATGTGTGTAGGAACCCCTTTACAGTTGTATACAATGTGTGTAGGAACCCCTTTACAGTTGTATACAATGTGTGTAGGAACCCCTTTACAGTTGTATACAATGTGTGTAGGAACCCCTTTACAGTTGTATACAATGTGTGCGCAGCAAACATATACTGTTTAGCTGAATCTTATTTTATTTCTCAATAGAAAAGACTAATTGGGCAATGGAGTTGTTAAAGCAGTCGTGACGTTTATGTGCTGGTTAAATGACTTCTGCGTGGTCACGCAACAATCATTATAACTCAAGCATCTGCTATTCATTGCCTCTAATTGGTTATTAAATACAAACTCTTTAAACCGTAAAACCATGATAATACCGTTTTTCGATTCAGTAAATATTTAACCGGTATTATTAACAATAGAACGTAACGAGTCCATTGTTTCAACTTATATTTAAGAAATATTTAAACTGGTAAATATTTATCTATTTTCGAAGTATAAATAAAGATAATAAGCAACGATTATTTCAAAGCTATGATTCCCGGTATTTAAATCGTTTGATAGACTCATTGTAACTCCACTCAAGGTTGAGGTGCCTGTGAAAAGTAATAATAAAATAAACGAGTTCGCACGCAGCACGCTGACGTGAGGGAAGTGAATTTCCATTTAAAAAACTATAAAAACTCAAAATCAGTTAAAAACATACAATTATTCCAACTTTTATTCAAATCTGAAAACATTGATTTTTTGGCTGTTCTGATGCTCCTGGTTCTATTTACCTGCAATGCTGGGAATACAATTTTGCGCATTATAAGGTTAGGAGAAGGTCCAGTCAGGCTTTAAAGTAGGCGTGAGGTTGTTGGGGATGATAATAGTACATCAACAAATGAATAACAGGCTTTTCTAATGTAAAATCCCCATAAGACAACGTACTGTGTTTGGTCGATACACATTTTCTTTAATAACTCGGTAAATATTTAAGCTAGAATGACGAGAGAGGACTTAAAACTTTTGCCTCTCCAATTCCCATCTTTTTACATGCATTTATTTTACATACGGGGCTTTTCTGACCCTTTTTGGGCCCAAAAACTCAAAATTTGATTTGATTGCATTAATATGTTATTTTACGTTTAATATATAAGCTTATTATTGTTATTTAGTTAATATTACATATTTACCAACTAGTTGTAATTGCATATTAGAGTTTATTGCCAGTAAATCTATGTTAGTTATAAAGTATGGGATGGTATTTGTATTTATGTATGTAGGGATTTAGGGTGTAACTGAATGAATAGTACAATATAAATTTAGGCTCTTTTAAAAAAACCATGATTGCATGGGATTATTATGTATTATTTGATTTAGAATCATTTTATAAAGCTCATGAGTTTGGAATAATTCTAATTAAGTAATAACTATTTAAATATTAAGTATTGTCTTAACAGTTTGAATCAAATTTGTAGTTAGTGTCTTGTACCTCCCCTCAGGCATTGCCTTGGAGGTTGTTTTCTCAGGACAGCAGAAAAAAACAAACTCAATGCAATAATTAATTGTTATTAATTCAGCCTGTAAATGAAGATTGTATTTTTTGTATATTGTTATCTTATGTATTGATGTTTACTTTGTAAAAATTATGTATTCTGTGTTGAGAAAATAAAGATTGTTGTTATTGTTATTGATTATATATCAAATCAAAAATCTTGTAATTTGTATCCTAAAATAGTTATTTGTGTACAAGAGCGTAAAATAGACCATCCTCGACAATACTTTGCACACAATGTTATACAGAATTAATTCTCCTACAAATGCAAAGTTGGATACCACATAATATAAGAAATTAACTTTCATCCATTTTACTTTCTCCCCTTATACATAGTATATGGAGAAAGTATTGTTTTCGTAAAAATTTTCGAATTTGAGTTGTTAGTGGAAATATTCGTTTTGGTGCTCCCTGAACCCAAAAAAGTGGTTTTTACGTGATGTCTGTCTGTGTGTGTGTGTGTGTGTGTGTGTGTGTGTGTGTGTCCGTGTGTGTGTGTGTGTGTGTGTGTGTGTGTGTGTGTGTGTGTGTGTGTGTGTGTGTGTGTGTGTGTGTGTGTGTGTGTGTGTGTGTGTGTGTGTGTGTGTGTGTCTGTGTGGATGTGTACAGAGCTACAGCCTTAACCAATGAGCCGATTTTTATGAAATTTGGCATGTAGGTACTAATCCACGATATCTCCAGGCGTTTTTTTCATTTTTTTGAATTTTTGATTTTTAAGGGTAATTATCCCCCCAAAACCGCCAAAAAACATGAAAAATCCAAATTTCTCAAAAATGGCTCTAACGATTTTCATTAAACTTTAGTCGTTTTTAGAACTTTAACTTTCCAACAAAATGGCACCACCCGCATTCCTGTAAACATTCGGGTTCAGAAATTACAGGACTTAAAACACCCAAAATTCAGTTTTTTGGATTTTTCATAAAAATACATAAATGTAAACAAATATTACTATTCACCATTAAAAAGAGCTCAAAAAACTAAATAATTTAGTATTTTGAATTACTATTCTACGATAGCTGGTTTCGGAGAAAATTGAAATTTTCATTTTGCGGTAAACGCAGTACGTTGTGCAATGTTATTCTTATGGGGAATAAAAAAAGTACTATCTCTCTCTTATTTACTGGTCAATTTCATTCAAACTTGATATGCTTGTCAAGTTAGCATTGACCAACAGAGGAAATTCGAAATATGTTGCCCTTAATAACCCTGGGGGGGAATAGGGGGCATTTCCCCTCTTAAAACCACGAGTGTGGCAATGGATTCTGTAGTGCCTCCAAAGCAGGGATTTGGGTGGATGTTTTTTTAAACAACTTATTTACAAGATTTTCTGTACATTCGACCGTGCTTTGTATTCTATATTTAGTAAATAAAAAGTAATTTTTTCATTAAAGTTGGGCTAAAAGGGAGAAAGTATGTGTCAGTTTCCTGATACCGTTTATTTATTAACATTACTCTCGTGAAGTGGAAAATATCGATGAAAGTGAATATAAATTGGAGTTATGTTTTAAACACCGAGTCAGTTAGCTTGGTCCAAAGCAACAATCAGCTGGTTGATACCGTCAGCGAGCGGAGAGGTAAGCAGCAACGAGCGTAAAATACTTTTTAGCTCGCTTAACAGAAAACATAGTTTTATGATGTGTTGGTAAATCACAATTAAGCACTCTAGACGCGATAGTCGGAGTAAACGTGTTACTAAAGTCTGGTGTATGATACGCAATGAAAACGAGGGTTGATACAAATATTTGCGTTTTTACTTTGTGTTCAAACACTTCACGAAAGCTCTGTGACGTTGGAACAGTCGGCGAGTAAAAACTGGCTCATTTGTTGAGAACGTCCAACCGCCGGTCCCTTGTTTACTCCCCGGACTCTAATTATGTGGCGACCATTTAGGAGCGTTTTGTCAACGTTTTTCCCAACGCTATTTTTATCCTCTCAGATAGAGATAGATTCGTTATTCTCCTTCAGACAAACCCAACTCTGTTATTTGTTCCTGATTGTTTTCCATTATTTTTATGTTTAGGAATGATTCGCTAATACTAAGTATATCTTTTCCTCCTGAGCACAATATATTGACGAAGTTTAGTTTTCGTAATAATTTTCGAATTTGAGTTATCGGTATAAATGTTCGATTCTGTGCTCCCTGGACCTATGATATAGTTCTTGAGGTGAAGAGACCACACCATTAGTCCGATATTGATTCATATTTGTATAAGATTGTAATCCGAGCTACCTCCAAGCGTTTTTTTATTAATTTGAGTAATTATCCCTAAAGCCAATAAAAAACATGAAAAACACAAATTTATTGAAAACTACTATTCTTAGACAAGACACACTATTCCTAGCTCACGATTTAAAAATTCTTTAGTGCTTCACTCCTTTGGCATTTACATTTCATGTTAATGTTATATACATTAGTACTGGATCGATTAAGTTAACATTTTGTAGTTAATACACTTGAATCAACGGGACTGGTCAAGCCAAAACTTTGTATAATTTTTGTGATTACTGGGTTGTAGCATAGGCTTACTCACGATCAAAATATCCTTACAGGATGTGCCGCTCTGGCTGCCAGATTTATCTACGATGTTAAGTAATGTCTCTAATAATTAATGATAATCTAATAACTCATGATAATCTAATAACTCATGATAATCTAATAACTCATGATAATCTAATAACTCATGATAATCTAATAACTCATGATAATCTAATAACTCATGACAATCTAATAACTCATGATAATCTAATGACTCATGATAATCTAATAACTCATGATAATCTCTAATAACTTATGTTATCAATGACTAATAACAGTTGACATCTCATGAACTAACATTTTGAAAATAAATTCTACTAATGTTAATTAGGTACACTAAATCTTATAACGTAATCCTGTGGTCGCAAGTGAATCCACAAGGTTTTAGAACTAGTAACCTCAAGACATATTGAGGTAAGTATATTTGTAAAACAGTCTAAGCTAAGATATTATTAGTTGAATAAAACAGTCCAGTCTTCGTCAGCAGAGGAACTAGCACTGGAAACAAACATTTGAACAACATTGAATCGAGCACAATTCTATCCTCGCATCGACAGGTAAGCTTTCAGGTGAACATTTGTTGGAAGCACAAGTTAATATTACAGTCAACAACTTTGGAGTATTTGATTTCAATGTACGTAAAAGCTTTGCTGGGCTTAATGGATTTGCTAACACTTCATGAAATAACTAAGTTGCTAGTCACTTAAAAGAGTCAAGGGTTTTTATACTTGTAAAATAGCTAGAATGATTGTTTGGTAAAATAAGTAATATAGTTTTAAATAGACAATTGCAGTCACACAGTATTTTTTCAGGTAGATTAACGTAACAGTAGGTGGTTGAGGCAAAGTATAGTATGATGCTAAGATACTGTATAAGGTAAATATACAATTAAATGGCTCAGTGTGGCCTACGCTAGGTTCTAAAAAAATTTTCATTATTAAAGTTTGTTAATATTTACTTTAAGAGCCTGGTAAATGTTTTAGTTTAATTTTTTATTATAGTCTCTGAATCACTTTTCTAAAGATTAAAAAGGTTAAATTACCTGGTTATCAAGTGATTTTGAGAATCACTCAACAACCCGGTAATTTAATTTGTTTAATAATTTTATAGTTGTTTGATTAAACATGCTTTAAACATTTCATTAGTAAATGTGTTTTAACAGCATATTAAATATCTGTCAGTTTAGTACAGCATCTAACCGATATAAAGTTTATTTATATAAATTTTAGTTCCAATGGTTTTGGTCCGTGCCTATTCTGCGACAGAACAGAAAGAGATCACTGGGAGATAAGAGTTGGAGATCCACAGATAATGTTCAACAAACAAACCGCGCAACATTTATCAGTTTGATTCATGTCAGTGTCTGAATTTTAGATTTAGTTTCAATCACGCACGGTATTATCTAGCTAGATTGCATAACCAGACATTTTCGTAGATCAGTCAGCTCCTGATTTACTGTTATATCCACGATCCCTTAGTTGAAATTAACCTAATCACCAGAAATGAAATTAACATCACTAATAAACGATAACCATGGATAACTAACTACTGTATTATTTTAGTAGTTATAACTCGTGTGGGGTCAGCCTGATTGATCTGAAGCAAGAAATAATATTTGTTTTAAGTAGCTGAACCCAGCCGCTAACTGTTCGTCCTTAAACGGTAAAAAGTTAAGAATTTGGACAGTTTCCTTTCCCAATTTAAAACGAGTTCGCACGCAGCACGCTGACGTGAGGGAAGTGAATTTCCACAAAAAAACTTGTAAAACTCAAAATCAGTGTAAAAACATCCATTTGTCCAATTTTTATTGAAATCTGAAAACATTGTTTTTTTGGCTGTTCTGATACCCCTGGTTTCATTTACTTGCAAAGCTGGGAATACATTTTTACGCCTTATAAGGTTAGGAGAAGGTCCAGACATGCTTGAAAGTAGGCGTGAGGTTGCTGGGGATAATAAAAGTACTCTAACAAAGGAATAACAGGCTTTTCTAGTGTAAAACCCCCCATAAGACAACGTACTGTGTTTACCCGATACACATTTTCTTTAATAACTCGGTAAATATTTATGCTAGAATGACGAAAGAGGGCTTACAACTTTCGTCTTTCTAATTCCCATCTTCTAACATGCATCAATTTTACATCTGGAGCTTTTCTGACCCTTTTTGGGCCCAAAAACTCAAAATTTGAAAGATTAATCCCCAAAAAATGGATTTACAGTTTTCCGATTGTTTTGCCCAACGAACTTGCCCAACAGGTTATAGAAAGGTATTTGTCCCTACCAAATTTGAAGTAAATCGGACAAAAAATGCGACCGCTAGAGTGCATACACATATATATATATATATATACAATTTTGAACGACCCCCCAAAACGTGTTCAGGGGGTCACGTTAGGAACTTCTATGGTGGTCCCGGGCTTAAGTTTCACCGTGCGGGTCATGCTAATAGTTCACTTTCCAAAGGAAATTCACTAAAAATGCCCCAGGCATTTTACGAAAACATACTGAAAACAGCATTATACAGTTTTACAGGTGAATGAAAATTGCAACGATTGCGTACTGTATTTGCAAAAATTTCATTTTTTACTTTTCATTGAATCTTGAGTAGCACAATTTGTTTTTGCTTCTTTTTCATGTATAAGGGACCAAACCCTTATTTTAAAACGGGGAACATTTATTGTCAAACCAAAGAAATCCCCAAATTAATGATACATCTAGGCTGGATCATGATAATTCCAAGTGTGATTTTGCTTCTTTACAATTTATATACAACCCTAGATGGCTTAGAAATAACAAAATCCCATACATAAGATTATTTTAATCCTCCATCAAATCAGGAAGCTAAGTATTTGTTCCTTTGTATTGCACATGAGGAATATTATTTCGTACTACATATGATGAATAATGTTTTGTAACCAAATAAATTATTATTATACTTGCTTTATCATGTAAACCAATGGTAAGGTAGATACCGTATACCAAAAGAAAAAATACGGATACGTGACTAAATTAACGAGGATTAACGAGGAAATAAGTATATACTATTTTATGCAAAATTAGAGACCTTTTAACTACACAGTATTTCAGATAAATCATATCCAACAGACCATCTGCTTATCATATGATGAAGATAGTGGAGTATCCGTAAGCAAGTAGATACGTAGAGGTGAGTCGCGTGCATGTATAGGTATCCCCCATAACATTATAATTGTGTTGAAAAATAGTTCTGTTTTTTAAATATTAAGTAGCTTTGACGAGGTAGCGAATTTGTGGAAACTGTATTCCGCACCCATTTCCTGCGGGTTTGTTGTAATTGAAAATGCAACGTTTGGGGTGAGTCGTCCCCACATCGTCGGTCTGCTAGAATATTCATATCACCACGTATGGCAGAACGGCTTGGAATCAACAAATATTAATGACTTAACATTATTATCAACAGTTTTCCACTATAGGGAAGAATCTATTACCGTAGGTCTCATGGTAAGACTTAAGCCCGAGACCATGATAACTTTTTATTTTGAGATCCCCAAATACCAAAAAAACTATTCGTTCAAATTGATATATTATATATGTGTCCGTTACCACGATATCTTTTGAAAGAAATGCCCGATTTTTATGAAATTTGGCACGAATGTGTAGAGTAACATTTATGACTGTAAGTTTGAAAAACAGATCGATCGGACTATGGGAAGGGGGTTTTAAATTTTCCAAAAATCAGTTTTTTTGAATTTTTCCCTTAAAATGTTAAAAACCCTCAATTTTGGTTATAGCCATATAATAGAGCTTAAAACAAATAATTTTGTATTTGAATAATTAACCTAGGTTAAGTGGTTGTAAAGAAAAGTAAAAAAACGTGTCCATAAAATTTCCCATGTTAATCTTATGGGAAAAAGCTTTTTGAATTTTTCTCAGATAATTTTACTAAAAACTTCACATTTCTTTTTGCCAATCAGTTTATCTCTATAAAACAATCATTGTGGTGTTTGAATTGTTGTTCTACGTCAACCCGTTGCAGAGATATTCTAAGTGCTAAACACAGTACGTTTTCCAATGTTATCCCAATGGATGATAAACAAAATTTGATATCTTGATTATTTATGAATGTATATTGATGAAACTTGGTATGTGGCTTCAACTAGTTGTGGTATATTGATATTTGCACAACAAGAGTTTTCTTGTTGATTTTCCCCGTAGCAGCAAACCTGCATACTCAGCCCCTATGTTATTCATATGGAGAATAAGTAAAGTTTTATATCTCCCTTAGTTATGAGCCTAAAATAATAAAATTTGGTATGTAGCCTGGTCGAGTTATATTGATAGTTGCAAAGATACACCTTTCTTATCCTCCTCGTTGCATCAAACCTGCGTACTCAGCCCTAATGTTATTCTTATGGAGAGTAAAAAACTGTTTTATACCTATCACTTATTTATGAATGTATTTTTGTGAAACTTGGTAAATGGCTCTATTGGTAGTAACGAAGCACATATATATGCATTGGAAATTCGCTGAGTACGCAGGTTTGCTGCGACGAGGGTATTTGTTTTACACCCATTTAAAAGATATACACATGAATAAAAGATTCGCAATAGTAAAATAAATAAGTTATTCGCAAAACAATGTTCTGTAAACGGTCCGATTGTTTATTTTATTTTCTGTTGAATACAAAAAAGATTATAAATAAATAACTGGGGTTAAAAATTCACTGGCTAATTTATATATGTTTCAATTGTGAAATAATATCGTCCAGTTCAGTTGTAGCACCGACAACAACATAAACAGTATTCCTAATAGTTTAAGGTAACTATGTCTTGTGGCTCTGTCAATAATGATTGCAAAAAGTTGTGTTTATAGTTTACTTAAGTCTGCAAATAATATCTTACCTAACAAATAACAAAATTAAACTTACTTGATACGAATAAACTATAAGTAAGCATTTTGAAAAATAACATTTTCAATGTGATTGCAACATGTTAGGGTTTTTACGATATGATATATCTTAAACTTACAATACACATAATATGAAGCTTGTCTTTTGTATTAAGTAAAGTGCGAGCACCGATTGAATTCAAACCACGTACGTCACAAATAAAACAAAATGGGCATCAGGCTGCCGAAACAAGTGGTCAGCGGTATTTTGAGGGTAAATAATTTAAAATGACAAGAAGACGTAATATATTTAGTTTTTATCACGTCAGTAAATAAAAGAAAGTAAACTAGTGGAACAACGTATGAAAGGAAGTATTCTAATTTCGTATTGTTAAAGTTTCTCAATAAGCAATAATAATAGTTTTAGATACAAGTAAGTAGATAATATACCCCTGCCACAGCAAGCATGCGTACTCTGCGAATTCCAATTGGATGAACCTCGCAATCTACTTTCTAAGTTTCAACAAAATATAATTAATGATTTGTATTTTTTGGAACATCAATTTGATATTTACCTTTGAGGTAAAATAATTTCCAAACAAAATGTTTACATTTTTAAATGTTAGTGTCGTGTATTTTTCTTATAAAATGTGTAACAACTAAAAATACAATAACAATTTAATATTCCTAGTTTCAAATTCGTATTTGGCGAATGATAGTTTATGCTATTTAACACAATATTGAGGACATCCGCTATCACTGAAAGAGAAAAAGAAGTTTCGTGACGTTTCAAGATCTGAGACCTGATTCCGTCTTTAGGTGGACAAATACATATGTTAGCTATGTTGGTAACCTCTCACTTGAAGACGGGGTCAGATTCCAGATTCCGAAACGTCGAGAAACTCCAGCTAATTAAATGATGGAAAATGTCCTCAACAATTTCTGAAATAATAGTGTAACATCATGTTATAAAATGTAAACCATTTACGTTAATATTTAAGAAACTCAAATGTGGTGCTGCATTTTCATATATTTTTGCCAATTAAACCGTTCATGTTAACATAAATTATTTATACGAATTAGAAGTAAAATTGAAACCATACTGCGAGAATAACTAATTATTGAACACGAAATATCGTTCATAATTAACTTTTAACAAACCCGTTCTCAGCAGTTATTCCGATAAACGGACAGTTATTATAGCCGCTGCAGATTTGTCACAGCGACATTGTAGCCATCCAGTGACTCATCACGCAACAATCATTATAACTCATGCGCCATTCATTTATCTCTAATCTGTTTTCCAAACGCAAACGAGCAATTTTCACACAACGCTGGTTTTAATTTGCTTCTGTGACGGTGAATGCATATTTTTTTACTTTTTTATTTGCTTATATTAAAATTTAAATCAAACCTGGGAATAGTTAATGAATTTTAAGGAATTATTACAATACGAATGGTTTAAATGTGGTAATAAAATATAAATTCGCAGCAAATATTATATTACGAGAATTATGATTGGTAATGAACATATTTTAGTTTAATGGACCCATATTCACAGTTTCTTAAGAATTGTACAACTTTTTAGATGCTATACTAATTAAGCACTTACGTCTTACCACCTATTAAATATTTAATCTAGTTTTAATTTTTGTTAATTATATCTAGGTGCTGTGTATTAGCCATTGTACTTTTTGCAATCTGTTAGTTTTTAACATCTTTTACAAGAATTAACAGATGAATTTTTCGTTGTAACATGGGGAAATATGTAAAACACAGCATTAAACTACAGAATAAATAAACAGCATTTTTACAGTAACCGGCTCATTTGTTAAGAACGGTAAAAACAAGGGTTGACTTTTTTATTCCCTGGAATCATTATCTCTGCCCCGCTTATTAATGATTTAGTGAACGTTTTGTCCCAAAACTGTATTTATTCCGTTGAAAATGTTAAGCCTTTAGTTATAAATCCATATGTAAACTTTGTATATATTTCTTTAAAAACGTGTGGCATAGGAAAGGTTTGTTAATTTTAACTAGCTTTCATATCCGCCCTCAAGGATGCAGGGTTCAGCAATTCTTATGGATACCACGGGATGGGTTTGGCACCATTGCACTGCCTTTGACAAGCTAATACGACCAACCCAACATTGAATTTCTTTTGCAGTATCTAACTTCTGTATATTGACAATGCCCAAGCATTATAAAGATCTAATACTAATATATCTATTGCATGTTTGAAGGGACGCACGCAAAACTACGAAAAACAAATTAAAGGTGGATGAGAGGAAATCTGGTAGCGTGTACGATTTCATTCCACCGTGTCTAGGCAGCATCCGCAATAGTTTAAGGAGCAGATGTAAGATAAAATTTGGTCGTTTGAGTTTAGTCAATATACAAGCCTTTTGTAAACAGCCAAACATTCAAACACAAAGGGCATAACCTCGAAGCCCTTTCCCAACCTACTCTACCCCTGCCAAACGATATATCACACTAATTCCTTCCCCTCTGCTGCAGTGTTCGTCACACTGAGGCGTGTCCCGATGATGAGTGAGCAAATAGACCATTCAACTGGTACTAACCCACTGAACCTCCTGACCTTTGTATTTATCGTTACAGGTATACTAGCAGAAATAGTTGTACTGTTATACCATAGATTAAGCATACTACTAAGGAGTATGCTTAATCTATGGTTATACTTAGGTATATTCATGTGCAAAATTAAGTATGCATTTGAAGTTTGTTTATTATCATCATCAAAATATATTTTAGAGCATTTTTCCTATAGGGAATAAGCTATTACCATAGTCGGCATGGTAAGACCTAGGCTCGGGACCATGATAAATTTTCGTTTTGAGGTCCCCAGACCCCAAAAACACCATTCGTTCGAAACTGAATATACGTCCGTGAGCACGATAACCCTCGTAAAAATGATCCGATTTTGATGAAATTTGGTATAAACGTGTAAAGCAACATTATAACTTTAAGTTCGAAAACCAGCCAGATCGGTCCATCCCCCCCCCATTTTTGGGGGGGGGGTTTGTACCCCAAAAATGGGTTTTTTGAATTTTTTACATTTAATTTTCGAAATAGTCAAATAGTTTTTACCATTGGATTCAGCTTAAAAAACACACAATTTGGTATTTGTATCATTCCTCTATGTCAATTGGTTACTGAGATATTGAAAGTGCTAAACACAGTACGTTGTCTATTGTTATTCTTATAGAGGAAAAGTCAAATTTCATATCTCGCTTATTTATGAACGTATACTGACGAAACTTGGTAAACGGCTTCATCTGGTTGTGGCCTATTGATATTTGCTAAAAATAGCAATATTTTGCTAAAGGCTCCCGTAGCAGCAAGCCTGCATACTCAGCCCCCATGTTATTCTTATGGAGGATAATTAAATGCTATGTCTCCCTTAATTATGAACATAAATGTATAAAAATACCCCCGTCGTAGCAAACCTGCATACTCAATGAATTTCCAATGAATATATAAAATAACACATTAAAACACTTGACAGGATTCATAAGAAATATCTTCACAAACAAGCGATATTTAAAATATTAATTATTCTCCGTGAGAATAACATTGGTGATGAGTCCGCAAGTTTGCTGCAAAAAGGAAAAAATGGGTTTTTATACAAATATCAATAGAACTCATCTTAGTGAAGTCACATACCAAGTTTCATCCATATACATTCATAAATAAGCGATATATAACATTTTAATTATTTTCCATAAGAATAACATGGGGACCGAGTACCTAGGTTTGCTGCTACGGGAACAATAGGAGAAACATTTTGTGCAAAAAACAATGAACCACAACCAGATGAAGCCATATACCAAATTTTGTCAGTTTATGTTCATAAATAAGCGAGATAGACAATTTTTCTTTTTCTCCATAAGAATAACATTAGATAACGTACTGTGTTTAGCACTTTCGATAGCTCAGTAACCAACTGACGTAGAGCAATGATCAAAATACCAAATTGTTTGTTTTTTTATGTTGAATCTAATGGTTAAATAAAAATTTTATTTAAATAAAAGTTATGTGTGGAAACCCCAAAAAACCAATTTT
Organism: Allygus modestus; assembly: GCA_963675035.1. Classification (NCBI taxonomy): domain Eukaryota; kingdom Metazoa; phylum Arthropoda; class Insecta; order Hemiptera; family Cicadellidae; genus Allygus; species Allygus modestus. The sequence goes on along the minus strand of OY776115.1, from coordinate 126,553,216 downwards.
TATGGTACAAAACCCCCCAAAAGCCCCCCTTCGGATGGTTCGATTCGTCTGGTTTTCGAACTCCTTAAAGTAAATGGTGCTTTACACATTTGTACCAAATTTCATTAATATCGGACCTTTTTTACGAGAGTTATCGTGGTTACGGTCACACACACACACACACACACACACATATATATATATATATATATATATATATATATATATATATATATATATATATATATATATAATACCCCCGTAGCAGCAAACCCGTGTACTCAGAGAATTTCCAATGCATATATATTTATCTAAATACCACATAAAGCCACATACCAAGTTTCATAAATATACGTTCATAAATAACCGATTTATGACATTTTAATTATTCTCCATAAGAATAACATGGTGGCTGAGTATGCAGGTTTGCTGAAGCAAGGACACAAAAAATGGGGTTTTATACTAATATCAATATAACTCAACTAGGTGAAGTCACATACCAAATTTTATTAATTTATTTTCATTACATATTCATATTTATTTTTATTACATTACTTATCCTCCATAAGAATAACATGGGGCTGAGTATGCAGGTTTGCTGCTACGGGAGCCTTTAGCAAAAATTGTTTTTTTTTTTAGCAAATATCAATGTTCCACAACCAGATGAAGCCGTATACCAAGTTTCGTCAGTATATGTTCATAAATAAGCAAGATATAAAATTTGTATTTTCCTCCATAAGAATAACATTAGACAACGTACTGTATTTAGCACTTTCAATATCTCGGTAACTAATTGACGTAGAGAAATTATCAAAATACCAAATTGTGTATTTTTTAAAGCTAAACCCAATGGGAAAAACTAAAATTTGAGTATTTCCAAAATTATATGTAAAAAATTTAAAAAAAAACATTTTTGGGATATAAAACCCCCCCAAAATACCCCTTCGGATAAAGCGATCTGGCTGGTTTTTGAACATAAATGTTGCTTTACACGTTTATCCCAAATTTCATCAAAATCGGATAATTTTTCGAGAGTTATCGTGCTCACGAACACGTGTGTGTGTGTGTGTGTGTGTGTGTGTGTGTGTGTGTGTGTGTGTGTGTGTGTGTGTGTGTGTGTGTGTGTGTGTGTGTGTGTGTGTGTGTGTGTTTGTGTGTGTGTGTGTGTGTGTGTGTGTGTGTGTGTGTGTGTGTGTGTGTGTGTGTGTGTGTGTGTGTTTGTGTGTGTGTGTGTGTGTGTGTGTGTGTGTGTGTGTGTGCGCATGTGTGTTCGTAGGTACGATAACTAACTGTCGTAAAAATTGTCCGATCTTGATGACATTTTGTATAAAAGTGTAAGGTAGCATCTATTTTCATGAGTTAGAGAACCAGACAGGTCGTTCTATTTTAAGGTGGGTGTCGTACCCCAAAAAAGAGTTTTTGTACTTTTTATATATAATTCCTTATTAAAATAAAATTTTCGTTTACACCATCAAATTCAGCTTAAAAAAGTTTTGGTATTTTGATCATCGCCCTATGTCAATTGGTTACCGAGATATTGAAAGTGCTAAACACAGTACGTTGTCCAATGTAATCTTATGGAGAGTAAGTACAATTTTATATCTTGCTTATAATAAACATATATTAACGAAACATGGTATGTGGCTTTATATGGTTGCGGTTTACTAATATTTGCATTCAAAACCCATTTTTTTGTCCCAATGGCAGCAAACCTGCGTACTCGACAGCTATAATGTTATTCTTGTGGAGAATAATAAACATGTGATACCTTGCTTGTTTATGAATATAAATTGGTCAAACTTGGAGTGTTGTTTCATCTAGTGGGTCTCCATTGATACTGAAATAAAAACCCAAATTTTTTGGTCCCTGATACAGCAAACCTGCATACTCAGTCCAATGTTTTTCTTATGGAGAATAAATAAAATGTCAGATCTCACTTATTTATGAAAATACTTTAATGGATGTTGGTAAGTGGCTTCATGACTTAGTGAAGTACCTTTTTAAATTCGCTGAGTTTACAGGTTTGCAGCAACGCGGATATTTTCGTTTTAACTCGAGAAAAAATACATAACAGTTTTAAATCGCTAGAACGGATAAACAGTGAGGTTTTAGGAACAAAACGGCTCATTTGTTGAGAATGATATAACCGCGGTTTGTCTGGTTTGTTTATTCCCTGGTCTCTAATTATCTTGGACTCGCTTAGCTGAGTTTTGTCAACGGTTTTTTTTTCAAAGGTACTTTTACTCTCCATATTTTTATCACTAGCCAAATTTGCGTTACGGTGAAGATACAAACACTATGTTGTAATGTGATGATTAAATAAAAATCTAAAGGGTTGAATACTTTGGTATAATTATTTAAAAGGTGAAAGGTGCTATTCAGAGGGGAGGGGTACTTTTACTCTCCATATTTTTATCACTAGCCAAATTTGCGTTACGGTGAAGATACAAACACTATGTTGTAATGTGATGATTAAATAAAAATCTAAAGGGTTGAATACTTTGGTATAATTATTTAAAAGGTGAAAGGTGCTATTCAGAGGGGAGGGGGGAGTGCATCTTCAACGGAGCCAACGCAACGCATTACGGAGAGCTCTGCGGCTTTACAGTGACTTATGGCACAACTCAAGTTACTTGTGGGGATCCCCGGTCTAGTCAACACCTGTTAAACGGACCATATCACCTTTTTAAGGAGTATTTTTTTAAAATTGTTTAAACTCCTTCCATGTGTTTCTTAACCTTGTTACCTTTAAGGCATGTAATTAAATAACCTTTACTAAAATAAGAATTTCCAAGCGGGTCGTTATAAAATCAAACCATACCTTTGACAAAGACTTATTAATGTTCCTTTTATTTACTTTTCCATGCAAATATTTATATTTTTTATATTTGGTTTAGTAGCTCGAAGAAATAAGGCAATTATACAGCAAGATAATGGTTTGGCAACAGTTATCAAAGAGTGTAGTTAATTTACTTTCAAATGGTCAAAAGATACACTATTTTACATTGTAATCTTCTCAAATTTATAAACCACTTACGACCAAAAACTTCAAGGTCATTCGTCCTTTACCAATCAACTGTATACAATTTCTATACACTTTCGGAAATAAGCTGTTGGGGAAAAAATATTTCAACTTAAAGGTGTTACACGACACTGCATTTCCGTTAAAAATAAAATGCTACTGTTTGAACTTGTTCCTTTTATCATATCTTCGTTTTACATAGTCACACTCCTAACTGTAAAAACGATATTTTGAAAATAAAGTATACAATTTCGTATTTGTTTAACAATCTCACAACAACATAAGACAAAATCCAAGTAAACACTTAATCACTAAATCGCTTAACTGTTTAAGACGCCGCGCCAACGCAACTAAGGCAGAAGGTAAGGCTTATATAAATAAATTAAGAGTGAAATGCTTCGTTGAGCCTTGTTAAGACCGACTGGTTCTTTAACCAGGTATATTAAATAATAGACTCACGACCAGTAAAAATGTATATAGTTTTTTAAACCTTCATAAAGTTTTTCAGTTTTAGTCAGGATCGACTTAGCCAGGATCGGATTGTGAAGCGCACATCGGATCGGATCGGATTGGTTTATTACATTGACCAAAATTACTATCCATTTCAAAATCTATGACTAGGGGTGGTCGGATGAAGTTAAAGTTAGTAGAATACATTTTACGAGAAAAAAAAGGCCTGTCAGCAATACATAATAATTCGAGCCACCCCCATAATTCCGTGAACGCCACCCCACCACCTGTCATTGTATTTACTGGAACCGTTTCGAAGCTACGCGCTCCATGCCATGGTGGGTTTTGTAATTGTACTGTTGTCGTAAACTCAATTTCTGTTGTAGTACATAAAACGCAAGACGTTTCAGAATGGTTGTGACTTCGTTTCTTATTGTACTATTAAGATAAAAACCTTTCCTACCCTGTATACCTGATTTACTAAAAATCAAAACAAATACCTTACACGCTTGGTATCTTGGCTGCATTCAATTGTAAATATATTTGTTTATTCCAAAGTCTTTTATAAATTAAAGCTTCAAATCGTAAAACGAGTTCGCATGCAGCACGCTGACGTGAGGGAAGTGAATTTCCACTTACAAACTTTTAAAACTCAAACCCAGTGTAAAAACATACATTTATGACAATTTTATTGAAATATGAAAACATTGATTTTTTGGCTGTTCTGATGCTCCTGGTTTAATTTACCTGCAATGTTAGGAATACAATTTTGCGCCTTATAAGGTTAGGAGAAGGTCCAGTCAGGCTTAAAAGTAGGCGCGATGTTGCTGGGGATGAAACAAATACACCGACAAATGAATAACATGCTTTTCTAATGTAAAAATACCATAAGACAACGTAATGTGTTTAGTCGATATACATTCTCTTTAATAACTCGGTAAATATTTATGCTATAATGACGAGAGAGGGCTTAAAACTTTCGCTTCACTAATATCCATCTTAATACATGCATTAATTGTACGTCTGGGGCTTTTCTGACCCTTTTTGGGCCCAAAAACACGAAATTTGAAAGAATTGTTTCCAGAAAAGGGGTTTAGAGTTTTCCGATTGTTTTGCCCAACGTACTTGTCCAAATGATTGTAGAAAGGAACGTCCCGACTAAATTTAAAGTAAATCGGACAAAAAATGCGACCGCTAGAGTGAACACACACACACACACACACACACACACACACACACACACACACACACACATATATAATTTTGAACGACACCCCAAAAAGTGTTTAGGGGGTCATGTTAGGAACTTCTATGGTGGTCCCTGGCTTAATTTTCACCGTGCGGGTCATGCTAATAGTTCACTTTCTATAGGAAATTCACTAATAAACTGTAGGTATACGGTATATTATTAATTAATTATGAATTATAAAAAAATTGTTCTCAATACATTTTTTATCTTCATTTTGAACAGAGCATCACGAGCGTAGACCGTCACAAATATATACCAACAATTTACAACTTACATTACCTAACTTGATGTAAATTGCAAAACCACAATTCCAATTAATTATTTCTCAAACTAATAAATAAATAAATGAATATTGTAAGAATTTTAATACCCTAAAAAATACGAGGTGCTGACTAAAAAAAATAAACATCTTAATTCAAGTGTCAATATATAATTTCAAATTAATGATTATAATGTGATTTGAGGTTTAGAATAGTAAAATGCGTTCGGTAAAACTAATTTAATATGTTTTGTTGTTTGAATATTGTTCCAAACCAACTTTTAGAGTATCCTTTTCATCTCCTTATTTGGCCTGATGACTATTAGAATGACGAATGAAATCGATTGCTGTGATGTCATCGTTTTACTGACGAGTATGTAAAGTTTGAGGTGTTTTATGACATTTACATCCTGTAACATGCAATATGACAATTGAACTTAAATAGTGCTGAATATAAAATATGAATCCTGGTTCAATGATAACTATTAATTGATTCAGACAAAAAAAAACACTCCAATTTATAAAAATGTTCATCACCAGGTAAGGTAACTAGATAAGTATTTTGTTAAAATATGAATTATTTTAGAATTTCCTCCCCTTTCACCCCATTAGAACACTATATTGTGTTATAACTGACCCGTATTAGATATTATTAATTTATTGGAGCTTTTTTAATAAAAAATGTAGCCTAATTTATTTCACTTTGTATACTACTATCAGTAGGCTCCAAAGGTTATCAAATATCACCGCCCCATAATATAAAGTATCATGACTCTCTACTTGTTAGCTGGTTTCAATATTTACGTATATATTGACAGAGACATTTTGCAGTAAAGTTCACAAAAAGACACAATGTCTATCAAATTATTGATAGCCCTTATAGTAGCTATCGTGTGAAGTAATAATCCTGAGAAAATTGTGTAAAGAATCATTATTGAATTCAATTGCCATTGGTCACTGAGCTAAATTAATGATCCTGGCTAATGATTAGCCGGTCTAAGTCAGTAACAAGGCTACACAAGGCGTCTCACCCATTCTACACTCATCATTCATTCATACTCGCCTTAAAACACGCCCTAGTTGTGTCGGCATCTTATACAGTGATTAAGTGGCTAAGTGTACAGATAACAGTAGTAGATTTAACGTTCGCCCACAAGCTAAGTAACGCTCGTTTAATACAGTGTTGACTAGAGGAGGGGGTCCCACAAGTGACATGAATTGTGTCACGAGCAGGCTGTAAACAGCTGGCAAACTGGTCCCTTTACACGGCGCCGGGGAGGGAATTGGTTCTTTCTCGGCAAGTGTACAACTTACACTCATGTCGGTATTTGGCATGGAGTGCAATTATACCAGTAAGATTTGTACAGTTTGACAATATTTAATTTACTGGGCAGCTGAATAACTTAATGCAAGGACAAAACAAATCAATTGGTTTACTGACAACTGTACACCGTTGTTGTATAGAACAATGTTTAAGCTCTGTATTAGTTGAGAGTACACCTTATAGTTATACTACTAATGTATACAAGGTAGTCAAACAGATTAGATAATAGTATATAGGATTATCTATATAGTCAATAGTCCATATAGTTATTGACTTAGTGCATTCGACTTGCATTCAAACTTATTTGTTATAATAAACGAAATAAATGATTAAATATTTCATTTAACTAACTCGATTTGAATTTAATATACGGTAAGGCCTAAATCATACTAATATTATAAATAATGTGAAAGTATGAATGTTTGTGCGTAACTCTGAAGTTCCATCACGTGAAACCTACTAGACCGATTAAGCTGAAGCTTTGCAGGAATAGAGCCAATATACCAGAGATGAACATGGGTCTGTAATATTTTGAAACTCCACTAGGGCTATGCCCCACGGGGGTTCAAAGTTCCCATGTATTCCTTATGGACATTCATTTTTGTTTGAGCTGATGAAAATACAAACAGCTGATCTTGATTCGTAGTAGTTCCACAGTCTAACCACAGAATGCAGCACACAAAACTATCATAGTTTTTATAAATAATTCGCGGGGCGAAGTCTGCGGGTAATAGCTAGTTGTCTATAAACAAAATATTAACTATATGGTATTATAAATTTAATGGATTTTTATCATTAAAAAAGAGTGTAAAGAATAGTTAAAACGGAACACTGAAAAACCCAAAAGGTTAAAATCCATTTTTCTAGCCCCTGAGCTGCTTCTATGACTAAATTAAAATATTTTAATTTAGCCAAAAGATTAGTCTGAACTGAGAAAAAGGTTGATATTTACTGAGTTGTAGGGTCAATATAGCACCGACCGAGTTGGTTGGTTACCAGTAACCTTGTGAAATGGGTCAGTGATTATGGGTTAGTAATGACCGACTAAGTAGGTAAAATCATTGACCAAGTACTGTAGGTCATAAATGACCGAGTAGATTTTTAGTTGATTTAACTGATCAAGTTGGTCGTTTTAACCTAGCAACTAGGTTAATTTGACAATATTCTGGGTTACTTTATCTGGCTTACTCTAACCAAGTTAATGGGGTTACTCCAACCGAGCAGCAGGGTCACTTTAACGCAGCAAGTAGGTCATTTTAACCGAGCAGCTGGGTAAAAAGTTCGAACACCTCACGCCTCGTGGTTTTAACTTTTACCATGTTCGACTTCGATGATCATGGAGGTATGTGGAATCTTCTGACCAACTGGGACCTTGGCTCATGTATTTCATAATTTTAATTTACGTTGAAAAAGACTTTCTTAATTGTGGTGTCTCAGGTTAGGAGTTTAACATTTTATATTGGTCTGCTGATTATGGTTTCAATCTGGTTTTATCAATCCAACTCTATTGAAAATTTAGCTAAAAACAGTTTTTAAAATAAATATTAATAAGGTTTTTAAGAATGTACCTAAAGTGGGATATCGTATGCCCTATCTTAGCCCTAAAAGGGAATTCGCCCACCTACCTAACCTAACCTAAAAAAATTATTAAAAACTTCAATCATATTTATTTTAATAACTGCATTTTAGTTAATTTTTATATAGAGTTGAATTAATAAATCTAAACTGAAACCATATTCAATAGACCGACAATAAATGTTGAATTCCTAACCTGAAACGACAGAATTAAGAAGGTCATAATCTACCTGCCTTCAAATGATGAAATGTATGAGCCCAGACCCCAGTTGGTCAGAAGGTTCCTCACATCTTCATAACCATTGAAGAAGAACATAGTAAAAGTTAACACCACGAGGCATGAGATGTTTTAACTTGTAACCTATGACCTGCGTGTTTTCTACGACGAACTCGCTGTTCACTTTTCCTCTGATCTGATCTCTGAAGATAAACAGTTGTTGCCAACATCACAAAGTTAGATAAAACTAATTTAACCATGCTGTTAACCTATCTAAGACGGTTATGAGCGACCCATAACACTACCACAGGTTAGTTTCCACCGATGTGTTAGTTAAATTCTCCCCGAATTTGTACACAGGGTCAAATATTAAAAATCCATGGGTTATTGGCAATTACTTCTATTCAGTAAAAGTTAATCCAGAGGACACTAGGTTGTGTTTATCATGCTGTTAGGGTATGTTTAACCGTCATTAGTAGGTCAAATAAACGATTAGTTAGCAGTAACAAACCACTCGGTTACAAATAACCGTATATACTTTGACTAACTTAAGTTAGTTACTAATGGCCGCGCGGCACTGGTTGCTAGTAACCAACAATTGGTTACTGCTGACCCAATAAATTTTAACCCAGACTCGGTTAAACTCTGAGTTTTTCCATGAAAATGTAGGAGAAAAATCGTTGGGCTCGTTTGAGTGTTTTCGTCATACTGCTTGGAAAAGGGTTGTTTTCAATACATGCGTTGCGGGGCGAAAGTAGTTATTTTCAGTCCTAGGACGGAAAAGAATCAGCTGGTGTCGAGGTGATCAGCTGTTCTAATTCTGCTGTTTATATAGTTTGTAGTAAAACCGAAAACGTGTGTATGTCGATTGAATCGAGAGTAGTAATCGATTATTTTATCGATTGTAATTCATTGTTGCATTGTTGTCGGTTTAATGATAGTCCACTGCGTTAGATATATCAATCGTTATAGTTAGTCTAACCTAACACCAACACAAACGAAACAGGCGGTAGTTGAATACATCTGTAACAGCTGTGTGTTTTAAATGGCGAGAACAAGATTTTGGGAAACAAATTTTAAAGGTAAACATGTTGTACAATTTTAAAGTAGTTAGCTTAATTTATTGTGCAATATGACGAAAAATATTGTTCATCCACGGGCCAAAAGTTGCTTTTCGATCCTCGCTCATTTTCCGTCCTCGGCTTCACCTCGGTCGTTAAACTTGAGCTCGTATCGGAAAGCGTCACTTTCGGCCCTAAAGATGAAATATACTATTAATACAAATGATCAGTTTAGGTTACCTAACAACTCTTATACTAAGGGGTTAGACAAAATGTTGACGATCATTTTTGATTCTAAATGAATTATTTTATTGGTCTTGGAAATGTGCAAGCAATCCTTTATATCCACCTCGTTATGAATGATTGGAAACGTCTAAATTTTTTCCCAACTAACGGTTTACATAAAGAAGCCAAACTCACGTTTCAAAAATGAAAAAAGGAAACCCAAGTGGAAAGAATGTAATAATTGTGTATAGTAAAGAAATAAAAGAAAAATCGTATTACTCAAGGTCAAATAAATTAAATAAAGACAATTATTCCATCAAAAAATATGAACTCCTAAAGCTAAAAGTATGAACTTCTCATAGATACGGTAGCACTATAGCAGTTATATCGAAACATGATTAAAGGGCCATTAACAATGAGTGCGGGTCAATAGAGTGTCGGACCACAGGAAGGCATTGCGTGCGAAGGTGAGACTCGTCCAATCTCGCCGTGTAATTGCTTGGCCCCGAGCGAATCAAGATTATGGCCAACCCGGTCACAGTGACCCAAACCCTCAACGGGCATTCTAATACTGGCCACAATACACCTCTTTCTGACCGGTGGTTGTGGTTACGCCATAAACATACCTAACAAACGTATGTTGAAAGCTGTATTCCTGTTTGTAGCGATTGAGGTAAATGTTATATTACACTCTTTATGTATCAAGTAAATTAAATTATAAAATTTAGGTATTCGGCTTGTTTAACTAATACGAACGTACTTTGAAAGTTAAAAACAATTTGTTTAAAGCCATTTTTGGTACTGTGATAAATTAATCAAGTCGAGCACTCAAATTTGTAGCATTAAGTCAAGATTAAGTAACAGTTAAAGATAAATGATAAAGTAATACAAACTTTGTTGTTTAATCGATATTCCCAAGTTTCCTTCTCTTTTTTCGTTCCTGTGTAACGATACAAACGTCACAACATTTGTTCTTAAGAACATAGTTCACCTTTCTCCTTTCTTCAATAGGATCTCGCAATCTGTCAGATTGAAGATAACGAATGTGAAGATAACTGAGTATAAGTTCGAACTTACGTGGAGGTAATGTTGATTACAAAGTAAATTAAATTAATGCAATGTCAATATTTAAGCATATGAGGCAAACTTATAATTGATCTATAATGACTATTGTTAAATTTTAACCTTTTATTTCGTTTACAATAATTTAAGTCAAAACTTACTTTGTGTCATTGCTGTCTTGGGATACATTCGCGATCCTTAACCCACCCACTGTGAAGTACTAAAAATTTATATTTGTAACATGTGAACTTATTTATAACAAATATTTGTATCCCAGTTATGATTTGACAGTATATTTTTAGGGGAAAGAACGGCTCATTTGCTGAGGTCGGTTGTCTTGTTTATTCCCTGGTCTAATTATCCCTGCCTCGCTTAGCTGGGTTTTGTCAACGTTTTGTCCCAAAGCTGTTTTTTTTCTTCCTGAATTATATTTCTCAGAACAAATATATTGCAATACTTGTTGCTGGTAATAATTGTATTTAAAACTTTTTTTATGAATAGGACGAATTATCTTTTTCATCTTTAATATTGCACACAATAAACTGAATAGTAGAAAGACTAACAGACATGTGTAATAATCGTGAAAATATAAAGGTTGATTAAATTATGGATTTAAAGTAATACAAACATAATACAAACACCGAATATCAAGGCTTCTTTGTATGGAAAAAGATTGTGCATAGTAAACAAGTAAGAAGAATTCTTCAATGGATCAATCAGCAAGTATATTTGTATTAAATTCCCAACGTGAGTTGACACACTTTTTCAGTTATTTAATTGATTCCAGGGGCGCAACAAATCTTGTTAGTTGTTAGTCAAAATACAATCATTAATATTAGTTTACACAGTTTTAAACTCGAATTTGTTTTCTCTTAAACGTTTGTTGCGAAAACATATAAAAGAGTGTTAGTTAAAAGTTAGGAGGAAAATATTTTATTTAGATCAGAATATGTCTTACATTAAATAATGTAAATATTGCAACATTGTTATCATACTCATTTATGTATATTTTCAGAAAAGTTTAATATCAATATAAACAACAATCCTAGTTAAAAGTAACCAATATATTATTTTCAAAATATAAAAATAGATCTCCTTAAAGCGATAATGTAGACTTTAACTAGAACTATAGTGTACTAACACACTATATTAGTGTTAACTTGAACTTAATCGTAACCCTCAAAAGATGTGTAATGCCACTGAGTATTATAAATAAAACATAGTTATTACAGCAACATGTTGGCACGTCTTATGTTTATCTCTTACATACAATTTATATCGGTCCCCTGACACGTATGCGTTATATCGTGTGCGTGAACCCCTCTGTTGTAGTAGATGTATCTAAAACGGAAGCAATGTTTTGGTCTTATCTCAAAGCCATTTGTTATCCCTAAATTCCATATGAGTATATCATTATATGCCTGCTTAGCTTGTTATGTATGCACCTGCGTGATGTTAATGTAAGGGCATTGTGATAACTCGTAAGTCTATGCTATAAGTGAATAGGAATATACAATTTAGTGGACGAGTTTTTTTTTTCTGAAGATTTCCTTTAAGTTCCAGAGAATTTCAATTAGTGGTCTTATTAAAGATAATTTTTTGTTAGATCTTGATATTCTCTTGTTACATGTACGAAGACATGCTGCTCCTTTAATTTTCATATACAAAATAGAAAATGTAACTTTGATTGCCCATCATTGTTGGAACTTACTGCGTTTCAAGGAAGTACCTGGTCGTCTGAGCCTTTTGTACGTAGGATCAATACAAGCATCTAAGTAATGGATAGTCTGTGTTAACGAGTACAGGATATTTTTCTCCAGCCACATTAGATTGTTTTGTAAACTTCTTAATTTTCTTGGGTGAAACTGGTGGACAAGGGTTTATGTTAAATTATTGTTGCCAGATATTCACATACAATGAATTATTTTTAATATTTAATTGTTTACTTTAAATATTCATAGTTGTGGTATTTCAGTTGTGTTTTTTAATTTTGGTTTGACTATTTTAACATGTATTGGCATTTAAACTCAATCTTTACATTGTTGCAATGCATCATGTTATATTAGTTTTGCGAACTTGGAACGTATTGTTTGTTACTAATTTATTTTTAGAATATTCAAGTTTTGCAACCTGTTATATGAAAACTATGATTTATGTAAATTGCAGTTATAGCCCCTCCTTAGAGATAATTAGTTTGATTAAAACGTGTAGTAGCGTTTCGCGGTTGGAAATGTAAATAAATAAGTAAAACCGTTACAAGTAAGAAGTAGATCTTTAAAGCTCAAAAAGTTGCCAATTAAATCTTCTTTTTAAAACCAATTATTTGTTTTAGTTTAACTCACAAACTAAATATATACGTATTTTTACCAAACAAAAGACATATTCGATTATTTAACTCCTAAAAAATGTATTAGGTTGCGAACAAGTTATGATTGCAAGAATCGCTACTCAAAAAATTAAATAGGAAGATATACATTTAAAAGTTACATTCATAGGGACTACGGTTTGGTTATTAACTCCCTGGATACTTCCTAATATTTATTACAAGTGTTGTACAACGTGGAAGAAGATCAATAACGTTTGTTTCAACGTTTAACCGCCAATCTCAGCTTTAGGCTGGATACACAGTAAGTTCCATTCCGTCATTCCGTTTGTCTAAATGTTGGCCCAGTCTGCCATTCTGCTGTCCCAATTTTCCACGCGCTACGTTTGATTGTGCTAGAAACAAAGGCTGATATAAGCTGCAACTGAGCCCGAACGTAATATTCACAGAGCTCCGTGTCGAGGCAGCCTGACCAATCAAATAGTTCGTGTTACAAAGATATTTCACTCGTGCGAACCGATCTTTTATATGTATTATGTAGTTGTTATTGAACTCATAATTTTTGTATTGTATCTGTTATTGAGTAAAATTCTTCAATACTGTGTTCTTGGTAACTACAGAGAATTATGCAATATATAATTTAAGAATACCTTAAATTATGTTAGTCCAACAGTATAGAACAAGTTTTTGTTTGTATAATTAATATAAGATGAAAATAAATTTATATTTTCAAAACAAAATTGAAAAGTATATAGCAGAAGAAGATTGAACAAAACGCATTTTGAAAAAATGTATTGATTATTTAATAACGAGACGTTGGCCTGCGAGACGATAATAAACAGGGGGGTTCTGCACCTGTGGGGAGGGGGGGGTTCGATTCTCTGGGTCGGGGCCCTGTTGAAGGGGGCAAAGAAAATAGGGGGCTCCACCGGATTAAGGGAGGAGATCCTCAGCTGTTTACAACTCATGATATGAGTCCCTCATGTTGAGAAGACTCCTAGTCCCCTTGTTAAGCAGTTATAAACATTGTTAACACAAATTCAAGAACGTCAAAAGGACGTATATTATTATATTAATTTAAACATAAGGGGCTTTCGTTTGGTCAGTGTTTGAATTTCTGCATTATTGTTTAATGCTTTGAATGCTGGAACATTTAAGGGAAAACTCGAAGGAAACTCCAAAATTTAATTTAGGTTTATATTTTTTAATGTTTTGAATAAATATAATAATATTCTATTCACAAAACAATTGCCTATACATTACAATTAAGAAAAATTAACTCCTATATTATTAATAGTTTTAGCCTATGATTATTAAAAGTAAACGTGTTCTAATTTATTCAAGATCAGTTTCATTTGGATTTCTAACCTATTTTCCTTTTATATTTGGTACCATAATGGAAATCTAACTGTATGGATAGTCATATTCATTATTTAGACTATGTGTTGTAGGTTATAGAACAATGGATTAAACCTAGGATACCTAGAACAATGGATACCTAGGGACTTAGTGAAATTATCCCATATTAGTTAGATACAATCGAAGCTCATAAATATTTTAAACTAAAACTGTGAGTCAAATTATCACTTTTAGTGAATCTCTATTTCTATAAAATAGTATTTGTAGCTTAACTGAGGCAATGTAGGAAAACTAAAACGATAAAACGCCACCCAGTTAACTAGTGGTTTTGGTTTGACATTCTGTCAGCCCAATGCAATTATATGTTATGTCTCTGATGCACATAAAGTTGGAGAAGTAAATGGAAGGCTAATTTGATTAAATGTTTAGCACAAATACACATGCACACCAAAGGGCGACCTACACACACAATAATTAAACGCTCCCTCATAAATCCTTCGTTCTTAATACCTGGTGGAACTGGTTATTATTTTATATTTCTAAGGGTGGGTTTCTTTTATATGTGTGTTTTCCGTGTAGTTAGTTTTTAGTAGTATATTTGTCTCATGGGGTAGTGAAAAAGGTAAGCAATATGCTGTTAATGCAAATATATAAGTGATGAAAAGTATTTAACTTATTTCCCACGAAATCTAACAAACAACATCGTCATTCCATACAAAAATATGAAAACTCATAACAGATAATCTTGTTGTGTTCTTCAGTTATTTATGACTACCCATGTAATCAGATGTTAAATATTTAAACAAGCATACATTTAAAACTGTTCAAAAATATAAAACCCTACAAAGTGTTACACTTGATGCATGTAAACAAACAACTGCAAGAAAGAAATTGCCGGGGTTGTTAAAAAACTTCTTTAAAAGAAACAAGGTTTGAAATTTTCATTGTATTCAGTTTGTGTTTTTTTTAGTTTTAATATTTTTTTTAGGATTGTCCAGGACTAGTGTAGCCACAGGGATGACACCAAAATCTAAAACTAAATTGTTGGAAGTTAAATGGTTTCCTAGTCAATATAACGATGATATGCTAACTATTCTAAAATGATTTTACTGTATAATTATAAAACGATTATTACGAGTTTACGTACAGTTTTTCGAGTTTATGCATTTCTATCATTTTCTGAACGATGTTCTACTGTGGAGTTACTCTGTTGTACGTAATCTCGCAAATATCATATAACGAAAACTAAGAACTTATAAAACAAGAAAAACTAACACTAAATTATACTTAACATGATTTAAATGGCGTTAAGTAACAATAAATTATAGAACATATACGGTGCAATAAAAATAAATAAATTGTAAAACTAAGTCATATTTATTTATGACAGGGACACAGTACAATAATTCACAATTTGTCTCTTAACAATTTATTATTTTCCAAAATTTTATTATTTATTAGTTTTCAAAGAGTTGACAGTGGTTGGATGAAGTTGAAGGTGGCAGAAAACATTTCATTAGGTACAAATAGCCTGTCAGCAATACATAAAAATCCGCGCCACCCCCGTCCTAAAAATCCGCTCCGTCGCGCCGCGTGTCATTGTTATTTACTGGAAACATTTTGAAGCTACGCGCTCCATAACACTTTGTCACAAATGGTGGGTTTTGTAATTGCATTTTTTTGTTTTTTTTTGTATAGTTATTTGCATATTTTTATTCTAAGTTGTGTTTTTATCATTAGATAAAAGAAGAACAATAGTGTAATTTGTCCAAACGTTTCTTTGAATTACTTTTCTGATTAAATTATAAACCCGTAAAACCCGTAATACTATTCGGTTTTATACCAAAGGTTTGAATTGGTGTGCATTAAGTTGTTAAACTCTGTGGTAAGATTTAATAAATTACATCACTTACGTCTTTTTGCCATGAATCATAAAATAAAATAGTGTTATAAGATATTTTTTACATGAGTTAAATGATGTTTATATTTAAAGTTATTTTTATAAACAATCCTGTAACCTATAGTTAAAGTTAGACCAACACGTAAGCAGATAATATCACACATTTATTATCTTTCTACAACTAGCTTTGTTTATCCATTAAAACTACTGCAAGTTGTGTTCTGCTTAGTTTGTGGTATTCATAAATGTTATTCATAAAAACCCACACTAACACAATAGAAATCCAGGATTTAATATTTTGATTTTTTAAATTTTTCTCGTACAAAATAACAAAACTAAAACTGAAAAACGTAGACATAAAACTGTTTTCTCAATTTTTTTAATAAAAAAAGAAGTTATTTTATGGAAAAATTTAAAAATTAACAAGAAACTTAAAACCACAGTTAACAATAAAACCACTTGAATTCACAATTTTAAAAACACGTACAGTAAAATAATTAAAATAATCTTAGTTTCATATATATATTTGTATAGATCCATTTGCTAATAGCTGATCTATTTTAAATCCAAATACTCTAACCGTACTAAACGAACGCGATTAAATTATGCGTGATCACGATTTCTGATACATTATCATATTTTTAAAGGTTGATTCCTTCACCAATAAATTTTCAGAGATAATATGTTTTGTAGCTGCATTAAACTGTTTCAGATGATAAAGCTTGTATAGTTTTTTATACAAATAAAAGGCAACTTCATAAAGGTTCTTGACCAATCGTATCAAAGCCTCCATCAAGTTAATATTAACTATTTTAAGGTACAATTAGGAGTCAAATTGCCTTTTATTTGTATAAAAAAATATAAGCTTTATCATCTGAAACAGTTTAACAATCATACTGTCTTATATGTTCATTTAAGATATATACTCAAATAACAGTTCAAAAAACCAGAAATGATATTTAATTTATAAACATCTTAACAATCAAATACGATGGATTTTTAAAGGTCATTTCACTATGGATACTCATAATTTTTATTGAATTACAGTCAATACCTTGGGAAATGACAGTTTAACTATAAACTTAAATTAAAACTGATTGGTAATCACTGTTTAATCCGAATATTAAAAGAAACTTGAGAACAAAATAGTACGGAACAGCTTTAGGGTAATGAGAGAACTAAACAAGACGGACCCCAGAGGAATTAGTACGGCATTTGTACCGCCGGGTTTTATGTTGTACTTACAGATTGCCAATGTTATTTGATTACAGTTATTCAATGCTCTGGGGAAGCATGTACATTCGACTATATGCTTAATTTAAATAGTTGTTTTATATAGTATTTAAATTAACAGTATTAATAGACATCCCTTCAAATTTTAAAATTCTACATTTTTGGCCGGACTGTTTCCAATCTCAATTCTGATCTGGATGCCATTTATGGTTGGTCTTTAAGCCATGGTATCTGACTGACTAAGAACAAGTGCTCTTTGTTGATGTTCCCAGCTGGCAAGGTTCTGCAGTCCCCACCTTGTCTGGCGTGTACCTCGGGGGTGTTCTACTAAGCGAGTGTAATTCCCCCAACTTCTTGGACTTCAGTTTGATACCAGACTTTCCTTCTCTGGACATGTAAGCATTGTATGTCAGAGAGCTGTGGCCCGTTTTAGCATGTTGTACAGGCATCGACACTTGTTCCCCGAACCTGCTAAGCTTCGGCTTGTGCAGGCTTTGGTGCTCTCTATACTTGAGTATTGTCTTCAGGTAAATGGCAACGTTGTATCTCTAGGTGACATGGACCGGTTGCAGAGAGTGCAGAACATTTGTGTCAGGTATGTTTGTGGACTTAGGAAATTCGACCACATTTCACTTGAGCGGAAAACCCTTGGATTATTGCCGATGGCTAACTTATGTTTCTACGCACTTCTTGTATTGTTCGTCAAGTCCTGACTAAGGATGGACCGCAATACTTGAGAGAGAGGCTCAGAACCCGTTCCTAAACGCGTTCCTGATGCACCAGGAAAGACAACATGCTTGAAATGCCTCGTGTGTGCTGGGAGTCCGCTCGTAAGGGGTTTTCTTATTTTGCCCCAAAGCTCCTTAACTTTATGTCATACAGTATCGGCCATGAATTGGTCAGTCAAAAGAACTTTACAAAAAGATTTCACATTGCGTTATTAAGTGGACGGATTTGAAATATTTAGATTTTGGTCAGGTCAACTTTGTTAGTTTTCAGTCGTGTTACATTGTAGAATATGATTAGATTATTTTTGTTGTAAATAGCTTTATGTAAACAGTTTTATGTGACTTGAGTCGTTTTGAAAACCATGTGTATGTTCATGAAACAAGCTCTAAATAAAATACCATTTTATTTATTTATAAATAGGTCTAGGCTAGCCTTGACCTATTACCTCTAGAATAACCTAACCTAACTGCTGCAGCGCACTGTATAGGTTAGTGGTCTGACTAATTATATTTCTTTCTCTGCACGGCAGTTTTCCTTTGTAATCCATTTATTTAAATATAATATAATAGTAGAAACCAGGGGAAATCAAACCAATTTATGTTCCGTTACTGGGATCGTAAAAATCTGAAGGATTTTTTTCAGTTGAGGGAATTTTAATGACCAGGTAAACGTACTCTGCCTTTAAGGTCAAATATACGGAAAGTGCGGTTATTAAAGGGAATCGCAATGCACTTGGAAGACTTTTGGCGGAAAATCGGACCAGCTTTACCAATTTGGTTTTAATACTTTTATAAATCTTACCAATAAGAAATTTAGCCAGTCTGGAACTCTCCCGTTTTACATATTATTTTCAAGACATTTTATATTTGCCACTAGCAGGATTGCCAAGTTTTCGGAACATATTCCTTTATATTTTGGATTCCACAGATTGTAAGTATACATTCGCCCTGATTCGGGTCCAAAATATTCAAAGAGCACTAGAAAGTAAAGACGTTTGTACTGGACCGCACAGAAAGGACGTATGAACACCTGATCTCACATGAGGGCTTAACGGTCTTTCAAAGTAAATCAAAAACAAATCCATCTCAGATTTTTCATTTTTTCTGAAAAGATTGGTGCAAGCAAAGGCTTGCAAAAAAAAGTAAAAGTACAGCCTCAATAAGTTGTTGGCTCATCAAAGGGGAAGGGGGTTTACGTATGAGGGGAAAACAGGCTCATAGGAATATAGATGGATGAATGGGAAGATTACAAGTAGCTTAAATTGAGCACACTTAATATTTGAAAGTTGCTGCAGCAAATGGCTTTGTAAAAGACTATTTCCTTGCCCTGCTGTGCTCTACCTTGCCTGGCTTGTTTACTGCTTGTTTCCCATGCATAGGATAGCAAATCTCATTAAGTTATGAACACATGCTAGTACGTGAGCAGAGCATACGTAAGTCACACGTTGATGTGTAATCAAAGCAGACATTATACAGTCCCAATACATTTCCTATGGAGACTCTTAGTTATTTTTTTATGTCTGACATACAGACAAATATATAATTTTTCCCAAATTCCTTGGGATTTAACTTTTAGTTTGAGCCACCTCTCTCTTCATTCTATGATTTACAAAATGCGAATTTCTTTTTAGAAATGTCCCTTACAGGTTCATAACTATTGATAGTGAAATGAAAATAGTTCATTACTTTTATTAATTTACGAAGGAAAAAAAATTTTAATTACATATGGAGCTCAAGTTCAGAATCTTTTATTAATTAAGAAAATTTGCAAGCTTAATTGAGCAAAAAGTCTCTTAGAAAGTTATAATATGCGAGTCAAATATCACAATCAAGGATATTTGAAAGCAGCTAACTGTAATGCCAATTCTCGTACCCACGCCGAACGCTCCGTATGTAGGACAGAAAGGCAATATAGTTTAATTGAGTTGACACAACGTCTGAACCGCTGTGCAGCATGACTTAATTGCGGCCAGCTACTTTGTACTACTACATATCGCAGTTCTCACGTCAGTCTTATGCGAAACATAAGTAATTTTCTTTGAAACTTAATATTTTTAATTTAAATCATTAGTTAGGATTATTAAGTGTTCGATTTTACGTAACAATGTATAGTTATAAGAAATAGGAAATATCAGGTGAGATTTTTGTATGGATATATTGTATTTAAGCTAGAATGGTTTAACAATTTTCCTCCCATTTTATTCCTACAGAAAATTAGTTAGATCTGCTCTAAAAATTGATATTTTTCTTGGATTTTCCCTTTTTGGCAGCTGAAATATTTTGTGTATATATTAACTATCAGAAGGCGATTTAAAATTAATACAACCCTATAATTTATAAATATGATTGTGTATATAACATTATTTTATTTTTGATATAAAGTGTATTTAATATATTATGTCTGGCTAACTATTATAACGCACTATCGTGCTACGATGCAACATTATAAACCTTTTGTCTAATTTGGAAATCAGTTTCTAAACCTAACATTTTCAATTTCTTAAAAATAAGAATCAGGCAATTGTCTATTTAGAACTTTAATATTTTGTAACTTATATCTTAAACAAATGGCTTAATCGCAGCTACCAGAAAAAAGTTATTTATACAATGGTTAAATTATTTGGTAAGACATTCCCCATTTAAGATTGGAGTCCAACCCCCAGGCAATTATAGGATGCACTCGATTGTTTAGAGAAAGCAGAAATAGGACCACTAACTAGTATGGCAGTTGGAACATAATCATAGGACTGGTTCATAGTGCGTTTGTAACGTTTGTAGAGACCCGAAGTATTTTATCATCAACATCGCATTGTTTTCACTGACGCAGATCCTTCGTTATTTGGTGGATATAAGGATAGGATAGAGTGCATTGTAATAAATCTGTTTTACTGATTTGGTAAACTCTTTTCACCCAATTGAGGATATGTATTTAAAGGTTGGAGGCATAAATATTTATTCTCATATGTTTATTAAATATATGATTTTCCCTGGTTAAATCGTTCATTATAAATTATTCACAACACAAAACTCTTCCAGTAAAGACTTTCATTTTAATTGAAACCTCAAGAGAAATATGACTCAATAATCGTCTATAAAATACATAACCATTAGTATGGTATAGAACTAAGAGCATACATGATATGTTTAAGGAGTAAATGTTGTGATTGCTTTACAAGCTAAGTAACGCTCGTTTAATACAGTGTTGACTAGAGGAGGGGGTCCCACAAGTGGCATGAATTGTTCCATGAGTAGGCTGTAAACAGCTGGCAAACTGGTCCCTTTACACGGCGCCGGGGAGGGAATTGGTTCTTTATTGGCAAATACACTACTAAACATGTTTAAGTGTTTCTTAAATGCAGCAAATTCTTCTACTACAATAGACGGGAACATTTAATAACAAACGTAGTTTTTAACGAGAAGCAAACATTAAATAATACGCTTGATTGAAAAAATCACAAGTTTAAAACTACAAACATCCAAAGCAATATGAAAGCATCATAAAATTCCTAATAAAACCCTATCCGATCAATGATAATAACACTAGACAATACCAAAATTAACGTTAAAATGAAAGTTTAATACGTATTAGCGTTGAGGATGTTTGAGTGTAAAATAAACATGGTGGTTGAATGGATATTAAAAACTCTTCTTTTACAGGTGTTAAAACCAGTTGCCAGACAGTTACTATTTTAACTGTACTCAATGTCCATGACAATCTGCAAGTAAACCATTTTCATCTAATACTCGAGCCGCAGTGGTCATGAATGATTTGAACCTATGTTTTATGTTTTTCGCTGGAAAATTTAAACTCCTACGACGAATTTCAATGTAGATTTTTTACGATAGCATATATTAATAAAATATAATATACAATAGTATTTTAAAAAAAACTCAAGCTAAATTGGAACTACTGATTTAACAAGAGGCTCAAATAAATAATATCTATCCAAAAATATTAATTCCTAATTCCATAGTATATTTATATTTATAGAAATAACATAATAAATACGGTAGCAAGTGGTTGAATCGGTAAAAGCACCCAAAAAAGGTCGTCCATTAACAATGAGTGCGGGTCAATAGAGTGTCGGACCACAGGAAGGCATTGAGTGCGGAGGTGAGACTCGTCCAATCTCGCCGTGTAATTGCTTGGCCCCGAGCGAATCAAGATTATGGCCAACCCGGTCACAGTGACCCAACCCCTCAACATGCTTTCTGATCTGGGCCACAACGAAACGTCGAAACACAGTTTAGAAGTGGCTATTGTAGTTAATGTATGAACATACCTAATTTATACATTCACTCTTTTATTGCATGAAAGTAAAATATTTCACATATAGATAAATTCCCCCATAGCAGCAAACCTGCGTACTCAGCGATTTTCAACGCATACACATGAATATTAATGCCACATAAAGCCACATACCAAGTTTCATCAATATACATCTATAAATAAACTATTTATCACATTTAAAATTTGTCACCATAAGAATAATATGGTGGCTGAGTATGCAGGTTTGCTGAAAAAAGGAACACAAATATGGGTTTTTATACATATATCAATATAACTCAACTAGGTAAAGCCACATACCAAGTTTTATTAATTTATGTTCATAATTAAGGGAGGTAACATTTTTCTTAATCTCCATAAAATAATATGGGGGCTGAGTACGCAGGTTTGCTGCTACGGGAGCTATTAGGAAACAATTTTGTGTTGTGCAAATATCAATAGGCCACAACAATATAAAGCAATATACCAAGTTTTGTCAGGATAAGTTGATAAATAAGCGAGATATATAATTTTTTTTATTCTCCTTAAGAATAACATTGAACAACGTACTGTGTTTAGCACTTTCAATATCTCTGTAACCAATTGATGTAGAGAAATTATAAAAATAAAATTGTTCGTATTTTTAGGCCAAATCTAATGGTGAAAATTAAAATTTGATTCACTATAATATTATTTGTAAAAGACTCAAAAAACCCAATTTTGGGGTACAAAACCCCCCCAAAATACCCCTTACGATAGAGTGATCTAGCTAGTTTTCGAACTTAAAGTCATAACTTAAATGTTGGTTTACATGTTTGTACCAAATTTCATCAAAATCGGACCATTTTTACGAGAGTTATCACACCCACGGACATATATATATATATATATATATATAAAGTTTTAAATGAATGGTGTCTTTGGCATCTGGGGACATCAAAACGAGAAGTTATCATGGTCCCGGGCCTACGTCTTACCATGCCGACTACGGTAATAGCTTCTACCCTATAGGGGAAATCCGCTAAAAAGTATCTTGAAGAGTTTTGAGACGTTTTAATTTAAACTATAAAGATATAATTGGTTCTGTGTTCAGATTGGTTGGTAAAATTATATAGTAAACATATTTGAAACCTATTATTTATTCACTGTCAATTAAATTAACACAAACAATTATATAACATTCGATTATTTTGCAATTTATTGTCGGACTCCCCACTCATCTCCATTTTTGCTTTTTTGATGATGGAATATATACTGGTAATTAAAAAAACAAACAGATTCAGTACAGTTCCACACATTACAGTCACACACTCAGTACTGAAACTTTGTTTTGCTAAAAGGGACCAGGATGTACTCCAACTACAAAAAGAAGGAGATGGTGGGGAGTCTGACAATTGAAAAATAAATGAATAGTTACCGCACCTAACAACAGCAATATCATTCAAGAAAAAACATTGTTTACCTAAATGTTGTGAAATAAATATTTTGAATATCGAAAAATTAACTTGATATTGTTCTTGGTGAAAGGAAGGAATACGGAAATATATGATAGAGGTAAAAAAAGAAGATAGAGATGAAACAAGAAATAAATCCTCAATGGAGTGGGAAGACAGGGTTAATTAAGCTAAAAGGCAGTTTTCCCAAAGGGTCAGTTTGCTGTGCGGACTCCAGCGAGCAAGATTAGAACTGTTGCTTTAGTCGTTCAATATTTGAGTTATTGCGTGAGCTTTAACTGAATTACTTACTATAAAGTGTCAGTCTTGTAGCCCTGGGTCAAATAAACATGCAGTGTACCTGGAACATAAAATAAGTATTAAAAGTGTTCTGGAAAACTTACATAATACTATTTAATTTTAAAGGACGAACACTATCAATATATACGTTAATCCGCGTTAAACCAAATCCACGATTCTTATGTGTAATATCTTACAAATTTATCAATTTATTTAATTTATTTATTTTACAATTTATTTATATTTTCCAGCTTTTGTAAACACGTTTAAGAAAATATATCTGAATAAATAACTCCATTAGGCTAAATTTGCAGCTTTGAAAGACTATCAGGTTTAAGTGTTATAATACAGGCTCAAAAAACAAGTACAGGACTTGCTGAAAATTTAAAATTTGTCCACAAATTATAGGTTTATATGGAGGAAATCGTCGTAACAAAAACAATACATCCCATCAATAATCTAATTGTTATTACTACTTTTGAAATTGTCGTCCCAGGTCTCAAAATATTATAAAATAAATTGTCAACTGTCACTGAATGGTTTCAAAGTTATACTTAGTTCCATAGTTACTTTTGTATCCACCTTTCATGTCCTTACGTGTTATTTGCACATCTTTCAGGGATTTTCAAGGGAAGTGAACAAATATTTTAAACTCTACTTTAAAAATCTATTTGTAACGGTTAAAATTATAGTAATCGTTTTAAATATCAAAGATAAGTCTAGTAGACGAAATATTAACTATTTCCCAGAATAAAATAACTAAGTGGATATTTATATATACGATGCAAATAATCTATATAAATATTTGTTACAAACACCACCAAAAGGTGAAATACTAACTATATATATTTGTCATAGATCAATATCCTGACAGTTATCTTGTATTGCACAAATAAATAGGAGTAAATCACAAACGTGAAATAATAAAGTCGAAAATTATAATACATTGGTTAAATTTTTGTAGCTATAGATGCTATGAGACAGTAACAAAAGTAAAAGGCTCTAAAGGTTGATTAAACTTTTGTTACATGCAAAGATTTTATTACTACAGAAATATGGATGTAAAACTATACAACATTTTGAGAATTTATAGGCTGTAAAGTTTCGTAATTAGTTGTATCCCATGTAGCGCGGACTTAATACGGGTTTCCAAATTTACCGGCCTATAAAGATACCGTACGTGAACAGCAAATAACTACGAACACAGTACACCTCAAATTTAAACAAGTTCGCACGCAGCTGACGTGGGGGATGTGAATTTCCATATTCAAAACTTTTAAAACTCAACCCCAGTGTAAAAACATACATTTATGCCAATTTTATTGAAATCTGAAAACATGGATTTTTTGGCTTTTCTGATGCTCCTGGTTTAATTTACCTGCAATGTTAGGAATACAATTTTGCACATTATAAGGTTAAGAGAAGGCCCAGTCAGGCTTAAAAGTAGGTGTGAGATTGCTGGGAATGAAACAAAAACACCAACAAATGAATAACATGCTTTTCTAATGTAAAAACCCCCTAAGACAACGTACTGTGTTTAGCCGATATACATTTTCTATAATAACTCGGTAAATATTTATGCTAGAATTACAAGAGAGGGCTTACAACTTTCGCTTCACTAATTCCCATCTTAATATATGCATTAATTGTACGTCCGGGGCTTTTCTGACCCTTTTTGGGCCCAAAAACTTGAAATTTGAAAGAATAATCCCCAAAAAGGGGTTTAGAATTTTTCCGATTTTTTTTCCAACGAAATTGTCCAACTGATTATAGAAAGAAACGTCCTTACCAAATTTGAAGTAAATGGGATAACGAATGTGACCGCTAGAGTGCATACACATAAATATATATATATATATATATATATATATATATATATAATTTTGAACAACCCCCCACAACGTGTTCAGGGGGTCACGTTAGGAACTTCTATGGTGGTCCCGGGCTTAAGTTTCACCGTGCGGGTCATGCTAATAGTTCACTTTACAAAGAAAATTCACTAATATAGTGTTGCTAAGACCATTCACAGAGTGTACACTTTAACACTTTAAAAACAACATCTGCAACATAGAGACCTGAATCATAAGTATTGATTTTTTACTATCTCACCTTGTTGCAATCCAACAGTTTCAAACATCGGAATATAATTCAGTTAACTTTAAATAACTTCCAACAACTCAAGTAGTCTATTACTATAACAAGTTTACAAAAATCCCATATATTAGGGCACTCCCCCTTTTACACACTAGGTCACATTTCCTAGGCTACTGAAACGGCAACCAAAAATGTTTCTTAAAATGTGAGATTGTTGGTACGGTAGTTACAGTTTCCCACAAAGAGGGTATATTTCACAGCGAAGGTCCCAGAACAAGCGGAGCAAGGTGTCTAGAGACTTGCCCCTGGGACATGCGGATATTTACTACCTCCTCAATTGCTTACACGATGTTCACTTTAATGTACGGTTCCCTTGCATGTAATTTTGGTATAGTTTAGAAATTAATTACTTCCGAGAAAAATGGTCAAATAATATTACTTAAAAAATAAGGTTACATACCTTACCGTCATAAATTCACTAGTTACTTTCTAAGTAATACAATCAATCCAGAAGGCAAATAGCACGAACAAATAATATTAATATTTTTAAGGAATGGTATTTTATAAAAACGCAAAATAAAGTAATGGCACTCCTAATACAAATATGTTTCATTTTAACTAATTCTAAATCCCCTTATTTTAGTGATGATAAGTTAAATCTCACGGCCAAATATGAAAATGTGACGTAACTTGAAAACCTTAAATACTTTATTAGACTCATGGTTTGAAATAAACTTTGCTTACTAAATAGTACTGTGTCACTACTTTTAAGTGTTTAACATGAATCAACAGTCTCAATAATAGTCTAAACGTTTTGGAAATTATGAATAATAGAATTATAAATATAACTTGAATGATTACTTCTTAATTTTATATAATATTCGTATCGTGTTTTCGTGTAAATGTAGGCCTAATGTAATAAAACAAATCAAAATAAATTAATTTCATTATTCAGTATTCACTATACTATTTAAAAGAATCTGTAAATATTTGTCCGGATGATAAATATTTTAAAGACAAATTATACAATGACTTTGCTACAGTCTGAATATACTTTTTGTAACATCGAATACAACAAATTCTTTTTAAACAGATTTACGCAACATCAACTGAGCCGGGCAATGGCAGCTAGTGGTTGTTAAACGTGGACCGTGATAAACTGTATATTTTACGGTGTACTAAACCGTGCCGTCCTAATTAATTCTAATAATGACACCGAAGCCTCATGTCCGGTGCCTCGTGACGCAATGTAGTTACCAATCTATTCATATCCTGCTTTGTTTGGACATGCAATCCTTTATCAAATAATGAAATACAATGCTACGATTTTAGGTTCCATTGTTATACTTTTCAGACCAGAGATTCAAAAATACCTAATGAAGGGTCTGTCTTCATTAAACATTATAATGTTAATTGAAATTGGTTTAGTTAAACAACTTCTTGAATTAAAATAATGATATACTCTGTAGTGTTGAAAATAATCATAAAATTATATACTAGTTTAAAAACACAAATTTTTTAAGCTTGATGCTAAGAATTTATATTCAAGTATTTATACATCAAATTTCTTCCAAACCTTTTAAACACATAATATTCGTGGGTCACCCCACTTATATCAAGAAGGTCATATGACGGTACGTATTAGACCCTAAGTCCACTCGGGGAACACAATGCTTCTGATATTACGTCTTGTCCAATATATGGAACCATGTTTAGTGGTGGGTGGGGGGGGGGGTTGGATGTAAGATCTATATCTCTGCTACGCCCAAAACGAATGACTTCATAATGGTTAGTTTTGTAACTTATTTCCCTGGTGTGAATTTTCTATATCATACTTTCCAGGTAATATAATCACGTTATACTTGATTAGGCTAACTCTGATATATGAAATTGATGTTATATTAACTTAATGATACTACCAATGGTAACGTGTATATATTTAGATTATAGTATTTTGACCACTGCAGTGCCCTAATCAGTCAGCTATTTAAAGTAATTATTTTACTCAAAAGAAAATTGTATCTCTTTATAAATAAGAGATACTCTGGAAAGTCTTGTGATCAGTAACATTTTGAGCATGGATATCTATAAGATCCCGGGATCGCTTAATACTTCATTAGCCATTACAAGAGGGTAACAATCTTTGCTCAAAGTTATTATGCCTAAAAGGTGTTATAAGACATATTCAGCGCCTACCCTACCTTTCCAGTGGGTCGTCCCTGACGAAGTCAGGAGAAAATCTTTAATATGACAATCCGTTGATTTGCGTATTAAAATATTGGACATCATTATCAAAACGGCAAATTCGACTTCAAACGCTCAACTAACTTTTTTGAAGTGCTAATAGAGAAAAAGTTTGAAAATATTATTTCCAATACAATGGTTCTTTTGAAGTAAAGTTTGCTACGTTGTATAATATCATGCATAACCTTAAAAATTATATGAAATCTGACCACACATTATGACGTATAAGACTTCTATTGGGTCTTATATTGCGGTAGGACCTTTAATGTTATGAAAAGTCAATCCAAGAAATTTTATCTGACTTCTTGTTGGCCTTACTCCATAAGATGTAGTCTTGAATACGACTTCAAATAGTGGTTATATCCAATAACTTTGAGCCAAGTTTTTATGGTACCATTGTAACGACTAAACTAATACTAAGAAGTCCTAGGATGTTAAATTTACCCGTACATCCCGTCAGATGATTTGGAAAATACACAACCTCAAACAAAACAAATATAAGAATAACACTTCAAAGACCTATCCTCCCGATGCCACACATCTCTACCCACTGATAACACCTACTAAGATTTTAACTAATCAAACATATTCCGTATAAAAATAAGCAAACAAACTAAGTAGCCCGTTGTTGTCAACTAACTCAAACATAACAAACCAAGTTTTATACAGGAGCGTCACATAAATAACTTTGTGGCATACTTGAGATCTCAAAGTTGTCTCGTTCGCTAGCGAGTTCTTACAACTTGACAACTGCTTCATGAAGACCAAGTTTCTCAATATCTTCTCTCATAAAACAAGAATATACATTATTGCTGAATTTTAAACGTGCCCTTACTCAACGACAGAGTATCAAAAAAATATTTTTAGTTTAGAGATATAAGTAACCATTCTTTTGGTATATAAGTTAACACTTCACAGTCAGTTCATTGACCATTTATGCCAGAAACGTGTTAGGTATGTTGTAGATTAGAGGAAGCGAAATTTGGCTTTTAAGGGTTGTCAAGGTTTTTGAGAGTTGTCATTATAACAACAGTAGTTTATGTAAAACAGTTTTGTAGTATGGGTATCAATGTATTATCAATACAATATCATAGCCCTAATTATTTTGGAACTTTACATACCACTTTCGAACTTGCAGTTACAACACTAAAGAAAGAATAAGTATTTATTTTCTTAGCTCTCATGAACAATTTGTTTGCAGTAAAATGCGAATATTTGTTCAATAAAGATAATCATACTACGATAATAATATTACAACCGGATACTTGTACGTGCTCTTTTAGCAGGCCATTTGACTCAGTTACTTTTGGTGAATTTCCCCTATAGGGAAGAAGCTATTGCTGTAGGTGGAATGGTAAGACCTAGGCCCGGGACCATGATACCTTTTCGTTTTGAGGCCCCCAGATGCCAAAAATAACCATTCGTTCTAATTCACACACACACACACATATATATATATATATATATATATATATATATATATATATATATATATATATATATATATATATATATATATATATATGTGGCCGTAGACACGATAAATTTCGTAAAAATGATCCGATCTTGATGAAATTTAGTATAAACGTGTAAGGCAGCATCTATTGTCATGAGTTCGAGAACCATAAAGTTTGCTCTTCTGTAAGGGGGGTTTTGGGGGGGTTTTGTACCCCAAAAAATTGTATATAACATTTTACATATAATTATTTTTAAACCCAAATTTTGGTTTATATCATTAAATTCAAGTTAAAAAAACAAACAATTTGGTACTTTGATCATCACTCTTCGTCAATTGGTTACCGATATATTGAAAGTGCTAAACACAGTACTTGTCCAATGTTAATCTTACGGAGAATAAGTAAAATTGTATATCTCGCTTATTAATGGAGATATATTAATGAAACTTGGTATGTGGCTTTATATGGTTGGGTTTTACTACTATTTTCATATAAAACCAATTTGTTGTGGTCCCCATGCAGTAAACCTGCGTATAATGTTATTCATATGGAGAATAATAAACATGTGATATATTGCTTGTTTATGAACATAAATTGATAAAACTTGGTATGTTGCTTCATCTGGAGGCGATCCATCGGCATCATAAAAAACAGATTTTTTGGTCCTCGATGCTAATGTTTTTCTTATGGAAATAAAATGTCATATCTTCCTTATTTATTAATATGCTGTGATGAAAGCTGGTAATCCAACTTCATGACTTAGTGAAGTACCATTTGAAATTCACTGAGTATGCAGATTTGCTGTAACGGGGTATTTAAAACTCCTGCCGACTGAATTATTCTATTTTTTGGTAAAGGTTTTCCGACATATATGCATATTTCCTCTGATAAAAAAAGTAATTTGATAATGAATTTTAAAAAGATCGCTTAATGCAATATTATTTATTAAACATTTATTGAGAATCATCAAAATTTGTAATTTTAGAATTTTAATTTAACAGTGTAAAATAGATATTCAGGGGAAAAATTTAATAAATGGACGTCCTAAAAATGCTTAGTTGCCGAGGATTCGTTTTGTAGTTTTTAATTGACATTTTGCTAGTCCAGAAACATTGAGACAACAAAGGTGAAAATGTGTACAATTTAACATCAAAATTTTGATTAAAAACTAAATACAAAAAAAAACTGAATGAATAAGAAATTATGATAACTTTTTATTCGATTTTGCACAAAGTATATTCTATATTATTAAATAGTTTTCCCGAACACTCTATATAACAATGTGTAAACAACGTATGTTGAAACATTATCTTTGTTTTCTATAAATATTTTGAACAGTGATATTGCGTGTGAGGAAATAGTGGTTTCGGTGGTAAGACATCATAAATCTGAAGAAGTACGGGAACTTAGTCGCAGATTTATCGAACGCGACGTACAACATTGAGAGTGATGGGTGGAAGAGAAACGAACAAATTTCCACTGCAGATAAAAACAAAAACTCTACCATAAAAAAAACTGTAAGTGACTAGATGTTGCAGTACTTACACTTTCGTATACTTATTTTCAATATTTAGGTGTAACTGTTATTGGAAACGGCTAACCTTATGCGAATTTTGCGAGAAATGTAACTTATAACGCTAAATTAGGTTATTTTAGTTCTTCTTAGAAATAATGCACCTAATAAGGGTTTCAAACTAAACTAGTTTACTTAAAATAAAAAAATATGAATAAATTTAAAAGTATAGCTTTATTTTTAATGGTAGGTAGTCTATTTAGCAACAACAATATATGTTATAAATATCAAACTAAACACAATGATATATTTATAAAGAGAGAAGTTGTAATGTATTATCTATTAAATTATTATTAATTTTATACGTGGAATGTGTTTATTAGGTTTTAGGTTTTCTAAGAGCTAGTTAAGAAATAACTAGACGGGTGCGCATTATCTGTGAGTGCTAAATATCGTTCTATAAACAAACATTCTCAAAGTGCCATAACAATTACTCATAACATATTTAAACATTTCCAACAATCTCCAGTTAACATATACTGGAAATGCCAACTTTAATAATTGATACGTTTTAAACTGTTTTTTATATTTGTGTTACAGCAACACATGTTACGGCTAAATAGAAGCCAATATAAAATTAAAATTCTGTTTACAAATGCCTCGTAACATTTGTTTAGTTTGCCTAACCAACCAATTGTTTACTTTTGCTGCCGATTTGTAACGTTGACGTAACGTTTACATATCGTTAATGTAAACTTTCGTAACTAAAATATTATTCATACTAAATGTAGTTTATGCGAAACGTTTATCTATAATTATGAGCTATTTGATATTCAGGGTTTAAATATGACGAACAACAAATTATACCGCTTTTGTACAACGAAACGATGATTCTGAGAAACAATCTGGGAGAAAGATCATGAGATGGCGGGGCAGGATATTGTATTTCTGCTTTTGAAAGAGACATCGCCGCCATTTCCTCATATTGTGCCGTTAGAAGTACGGCTAACAGAGGCAACTCAGAGACAGAAACTTAATTATTATTTATTTTGTTTCCTTTTTTGTATAATGAACAGTCAACCGCTACACAAAATATACCTATTATAAATGCGTAGCATCTACTGTTAACCCCATTTCGATTCTGAGTTTTTATTTTACCAAATATTGGGTAAACACCAGCTATTAAATCGTAGGTGAACAAATTTACAACAAATAAAATTGATCTTGTGTTTTTCAGGGGAGAGAGATACCATTTTGCTTAAATGTAGATTTAATTTTAAAGTCAACTTTCAAATTAATTACATTAATTGCTAGTTGTAATACCTAAGTTTATTGTAACATGATTATTATTCTATTTGGTCAGAATTAAGTATACATTACTTAGGACATACTATTGTATTTGCCAATCGAAAAAAGCAAATTCTTCTAGTTTATTAAAAGAGTTATTTATCAGATCACAGATTATGTTGCCATTTCATGGTTTGTTTATTTATATTCATGTTAAACATATGTCAATGCTGTACAACTGAGCGTACAGCGGTTTTAAGATAAAATGAAAACGAGTTTGCACGCAGCACGTGTGAGGGAAGTGAATTTCCACATACAAAACTATAAAAACTGAAAATCAGTTAAAAACACACAATTATTCCAATTTTTATTCAAATCTGAAAATATTGATTTTTTGGCTCTTCTGATACTTCTGGTTCTATTTACCTGCAATGCTGGGGATACAATTTTGCGCATTATAAGGTTAGGAGAAGGGCCAGTCAGGCTTTAAAGTAGGCGTGAAGTTGTTGGGGATAATAAAAGTACACCAAAAAATGATTAACAGGCTTTTCTAATGTAAAACCCCCATACTGTGTTTGGTCAATACACATTTCTTTTAATAACTCGGTAAATATATATGCTAGAATGACGAGAGAGGGCTTAAAAGTTTTGCCGCACTAATTCCCATCTTTTTACATTCATTAATTTCACATCAGGGGCTTTTCTGACCCTTTTTGGGTCAAAAACTCGAAATTTGAAAGATTAATCCCCAAAAAAGGGGTTTAGAGTTTTCCGATTGTTTTGCCCAACAAACTTGTCCAACTGATTATAGAAAGGAACGTCCCTACCAAATTTGAAGTAAATCGGACAAAACATGCGACCGCTAGAGTGCATACACATATATATATATATATATATATAATTTTGAACGAACCCCCGAAACGTGTTCAGGGGGTCACGTTAGGAACTTCTATCGTGGTCCCGGGCTTAATTTTCACCGTGCGGGTCATGCTAATAGTTCACTTTCCATAGGAAATTCACTAATAACATTTATCTCCACACTGATTTTTTGGACTAAAACGAACTTAACCCACTCAAAATGCACAACATGCATGTGCTGGGTTGCTGTTTGGTTGTGGTGAGCTTCAGTTTAACATCATAGACCATTTGGAAACCTCTTTGCGCAACTGTTGATTAAAGTAGTTGTTTATTACATCAAAAGACAAAATCGGTTAACAATTAATTATAGTAACTTATTATTTGGTTTTAACTGTGAAAAATATGATTCTTTTACCTCGTGAAATTCAGTACATTTTTTATCTCTCTCTAATATTAGCTACACTTTAGCACAAATAAATATAACCATAGATTAAGAATTGTTTAATCTATGATATAACTTAGGCACTCCAAAAGTTTAATTGCTTTTAGAGGTTTAAAACTAATTAATTAGTTGCTCTTAGCAGCAACTACAAAATTAGTCTTTTTACACAGTGTAGCTCATTTAATAATTTATAGAATAATGTTTATATTTCTCAAAAATAAAAATTATTCTAACTAATTCACATAATCACCTAAACATTCCAAAATAAATTATGGGATGTAATAAAATACGTCTTACAACACTTAAGATATATTTACACTTATACTGATTCACAAACAGACGGTAAACATATATAAAAGATGGTACTAGGCTATCGATTTCGACCAGTCACACCGGTCATCATAAAAGGCCAATGAGAGAACTGAAGATAAGCTGAGACTTCTCTCATTGGCCTGATGTTGTCCGGTGCGACTAGTCGAAATCGATATCCTAGTACCATCTTTTATATATGTTTACCGTCTTTATTTCAACCAGACTAAGTAAATATATCTTAAGTGTTGTAAGACGTATTTTATTACAGCCCGTAATAACAACACGTAATATACTAATTAAAAAGTTGTTTAAATAAATTATATAATAGATAAACCGCGTTAAACCACTATGTGAAAAAAATAATTAGAGAACGATAATACAATAATCCTGAACACTTTTTACCGGTTGTGTAACTATATTGAATAATTTCATGTGCATTGTTGTATAATTTGAGAAAAAGGTTTTTCCATCAAATACTGTATATTACAGATCTATTTTCAGGTCAGTACATTAAAAACCATTACAAAATTATAAAACCGATCCGTACACTTTTATTATTCACCGGGTGAATT
The DNA here is from genome assembly GCA_963675035.1 of Allygus modestus. NCBI lineage: Eukaryota > Metazoa > Arthropoda > Insecta > Hemiptera > Cicadellidae > Allygus > Allygus modestus. The sequence goes on along the minus strand of OY776115.1, from coordinate 126,518,471 downwards.
TAACTTGCTCACCTAATATTTCCCCAACGCCTCGTCCAACATCTCGTCATTTTGTCATCCATCACCAAACATAATATGAGACTTCTTCACCCTAATCTCCCATATTTATCCACGTTATTTCTTTACGTCTTTAAGTAGAATAACCATACATCAATATACCACTGTAATAAATTTTTTGCAGAAAAAGGTTACAAAGGTTAAACAATAAATAGAATAGTTTAATTTAGTATCAACTGGATTACATGTTTCTTTATGTTAATGTTGAAGTTGATATCGAAAATCATGTCGTGGCTAAACTATTTATGGTAAAAGTAAAAGTAAAAATACATTTAAGTTAAAATACAACTATAATAAAACACTAATATTTTATGACGGTCCATAATTTGTGTGAGAAAACCGTCGAAAATTCCAAAAACATCCAAAACATCTCCCATCGAAGGATAGCGTGTTGGTGGGTGGAGGGGGACGAAACTCTGAACCGCTTGTCCGGTTTTTGACTTATGGTAATAGTGTCAGTAATTCAGAGTCTCGTTGCTGTAAGTTGGTCGGGGTTTGTGAAATATTGCCTAATAATTCAGCACCCCCTCTCTCATTCTTTGCGACCTACATGTGGTTAAGGTTCAAACAAAATCTAAGATTTCCGAAACATTAACGGCAAGATTGGCTTTCGTGTTTCCAACATTTTAAACCGATATTTTCTTATCAACCTGAGATGCATGAAATAATCAAGAAGAAACCTATATTAGTAATTTAACTGTATCGTTTTAAATAACAAAGATATTCCTTTATATTTTATTTATAAAATTTAAATACACCATTTTAAACATGTTTGAAAGGCTATATTTTAATATTATGGTTTAAAATAAATAAATCTAGAATATTAAAATTCATTTCACGTTTTTCAATCGGGGACTTTTATAATTTAACGAGAGAAATATAAAGACTTTGCATTTTCCTCTCAATCAATAAAATAACTAAATTGATTTATAATTGTTTTAATGCATCAAAAATACTAAAACTGTTTTCGTTAAACACAAATATTATAGATTAAAATACACATTATCTGTCTTTTGCGTTGACAATTCATGTAAAAGTCATATTACTCATTATAGGCACAATAAAAATAAATGTTAAACGCTACTTGCAACTGATAGCTACGATATTCACAATATGCGAACATACCAACTTAACACTTTGTTAATACTTTGTTATATAGCTTTCCTTTACAGATCGCCAGTTATATTAATGTATTTTAAATATATTCTTGACCTTGCTGCTTGGTAAATTCGACACATATTTACCAATCTATTTTTAGTAAATGCTATTATGCGTCATTTTAAATTCTTGCAGGTTTTTCCCCCGTCTATTCCCTTTCCACCTACCCACTGGCCAGCATTACCATGCAACCAGAGTGGAGTCAACACCATGATGCATTATAATAATCTAAGCTTTAGTATGAAAACACTGCTCACAGAATACACTGACACTGCAGTAAACCAAACACTATGTCAAACAGATAGGTATTCCTCCTCACTTACTGCAGTAAACTTGATCATTGTTGAGCATTTTAATAACCCTGTTACCATCATAACACATCTAGCATCATCACAAGGTCGCACCCACCTATGTATGGGCTTTAAATAATGTTTGAGGCCAGGAAATTGCATACTGGCTACCAAAAGACGAACTCAGCTACGCCATAAACATGGATGACATTTTATTAGAAAGTGGAGGATACTGAATAAGGTATTAAGATATGCAAGACGTAATTTGTATATTGTTACGAGTAATTAAATGTTAAAACATTGATCTCTTATGCTGCAAATTTAATTAAATTTTTAGTAGTGTTACTGCTGCCCAAAATCCACCGATTTTGGGCATTACTAGGGAAGTTTTCCGTAAAACACTATTAATATGCTTATGTTGCAATTTTATCCAAGACTAATCACATATTGCGTGGACTAATAAATAAAATAATTAGCAGTAAGTAAAAATATACAGAGTCAATAATATTTTTCTTTTCAATATATTTTTTAAAATTCAATCGAATCTTTAATTATACAGATTATTTACGGTTTTAAAGCTTGTCACGGTTTTCAGAAAGCTACATAAGGCTGTGTATAAATAGTGGGTCAAGCTTTGCTGAAAGAAAGTTTTTTAAAGGGCATATTTTCTTAATTAGAGTCTTAATAATAAAGACATAGATATTTGTTCAAAGAACAACGTATCTGGAAGGAGTCAATAGATCATCGACGATGGACTAGGGTGAATACGATATCATCGAAAAATAAGAGAGGTAGGGATTATTATTTTCCAAATAATTACAAATATGGAAATTAAAGTCTTTCCTACGTCACCAGACGTTCTAAGGTGCTTAATTTTTGTTTTGAGGTGGTCTACATCTACTGAAAACAATTTTAACAAGTGGCTCTTATCACTCAAGCAATAATGATTGCCCTTCTTGGAAGATTAGGAGATCATTAATTTAACGGGAGGCGGCTCATTCCCTGGGGAGGGCCGGGACCCTACGATGGTCCGTGACGTAAGCAGCCTGTTGCTACTTTCTTTTTTCAATAACTGTAAGGCTGTCAAACGAACGTTTCTTCGACGGTAAAATTACGTTTACTATCATAAAGTGTAATAGTTTAAACGAAGATCGGTATGAGTACAGCTAATGATTTTCCCGGTTTTACATTAATTTTTGTATAACTAATTAAGCTTAAAATTTGAGTACTGCAGGTAAATTCAAACGTATTGTATATAAATTAATTTTTAATTGATAAAATATTTGTAACCATATACATTTACTGAATACAAATACGAGATGTAATAAAATACGTCCTACAATACTTAAAAATACTACAAAAATTAATACAAATAACAACTGAATTTTTTTTAGAACTGAAGGGTAAAAAAATGCTTTAGGATAATGTCTAGTAAACTGATATCAATCCTACGACAAACAGGTATCGCTCCTGGTGCCAGGGTGCGTAAGATATTCACTCTGTTTAACGGTAACTGTGGTTGCGGGGAGGGGATTCTTAGGGCGGTCCAATCTCGGCCGAAATTGACCCCTGGAGGGGTAGCTTTTAGTGAAATGCCCTTTACCTTCGCCACTGCACTGGGGCATCATACTACTGAGCGTTCTTTCCGTTTACTTTCTACATATTAGCTTTCAAGGATATCTAGTTCTAAGAAATATTATTACGATTATTTTAATTTCATCAAAACGATCCTCAAAAACATTAATTACCAGTCTACCGTGGTATACAAGTGAAAAGTTATGTAAGTTTACACTTTTCTACGTTTTATTTTCTATATTAAAAGTAACTAATTTTTTTAGTAGTATGATACTTGACTAGTATAGGCAAATTTTACAGTCTAATAAATTGATTTAATTTATAATATATCTATAGTGACAATCTAACCTAGTGATAGATATATTATACATTATATAAATGGTCAGTTAATACTAATTAACTAATTTAAAACCAAGCTAAAGTAAGCTAAAGTCGTTTTCAAGTTTTTTTTTTAATTTAAAATATACATATAACCTTCTATGAATAATCCAAAAAACGACCATTTACAATAATATTAAGTTTTTAGATTATATACTTTAATATCTGAAAACACTTTACCTCAAATTTTACCCTCACCAGTTTCTTAATTTAAATATAAATGTTTTAAATAATGTTCGCAATATAATATTTCTGTTAGATTTATCACAAACATTATTAAATAAGAAATAAATTAAATAAAATCACAATTTTAGCAATAAACGTTTTTAGCATTAAAGGGCTACATTATCTAATATTAACAACACCATTATGTGCGAAGAAAGATTGGTTTATGTTTGTTATTATAAGAACAATCGATGGAATAAGCTATTTTTTTGGTAGAGTTACACTTTATTTAGGACAAAAGTCCTTTTGTATAATACTACAGTGGAATCAACAGAACTCAAGGTAGAGCAGCAGGTAAGATTCCTTCATACATCAATATGGAGTTATAGCAGCCGGTATCCTATTGTTCAATGTTCCTACTGATTTATTTGTACGAGCTCAAATAATCCTCTTCCTCTGAGCAGTTTTATCTCTTCGTGATAACGATTTAAGATCTAATTATGTCGTAATGTGTAACAAAAAGTATAGTTTACAACATAAATTAATTGAGCTACTGTGATTATTAGTTAAATGTAAATATGGGAATTTTTTTTCTAATTTCAATTTGCAGTTTTTTAAACTTGTTTATAATGTTTTGTGTGCGTTTTATTTACTGGTAGGTGGATTTATGAACTAAAAACATATTCAATACCTATTACCGTATTTTTAAAAGCTACTTGAAAAAAACTATTGTATTATTATAATTCAAGGTTGAAGGATTCTTTTTATAATTTAAGCTTAGCACTAATTCATTTAGCAATAATCTGGATCTACGTTGTGACGCTTAGCGTCACCCTATTTTATATAGTGCGCGCAAACTCCGTCGCGCAGCCACTGCCTGGAGCACTTCGCCTGTCGCGCCGTTGACAGAGCGAACAACTTTTTTCCGTCTTGTCAACGAAATCTGGCTTAGCGGCGTCCTCTCCCCCTTCCTACTGCCGGCGCCAGAAAGGACGGACGTGTTGAACCTCATCTCTGCAACCAATTCGCACAACCGATAAGTTTTCATTTAAGTATAGGGTAATTTAGAGACAGAATGGCTGGCTAAACAGCTTATTAAGGGGAAACCCATAAGGTTCGCCCCGATACAGGAATGTAGGAACAAATAGTAGTGTTCGGGCCTGGCCCGAACACTTTGTAACAGGTTGAATTTTCAGCACGTTTAGACCAAATTAATCAGACTCCCCAGAAGATTATCCATAGTTTTTTATTAGCTTGCAGTATTTCTATACATTCATTTAGCTTAAGGATTAGTTACCATGCCTAGATCAGTATTGCAATAACCTCAGATGCCGATTTAGTATATATCAGTTTTTGGAAGGATCGTTAGTTAGTTCATTTCAGTTATTTAGATTAAATCAAAGCTGGCTAAGTAGGCTTTCTGGTCTCGGGTAAAAGATCTCACGACCCTCTGGTCCCCACTTACAATTTAAAATCTAAGCTACATATGGTAGCAGGCTTAAGCCTAGGGCCAGAGAGCTTTAGGCAGCTTTGTTTTTTGTAGGTTAGAAAACTTAGGATTTAGTCGATGAATCTTCTGGGGAGTTTATGTCCCATATCAGACTTTTTTAGAATGCTAGACTGACACCAGGAAGGTAGGGGGCCTAGCCCTCAATTTTTGAGGTTAAACCTTTTCCAAATTTATCTAACTAGGGTGACCAAGGGAAAATAGTGTGTCTTAGGTAGGATTTTGTATTTGTTGTTCTGTTTTGTATTTCAGTGAGAATCCACAACTCATCAGGCCTTGGCAGCAGTACAAGTGTTTCAGTGATGTGATTCAGTGTTTAGGATTTTAATTTGTAAGCCTAGCAAGAGGCATATCTGGTCTATAAAAAAATTTATTGGGTACAGGTCTCAGGTATGGTGGTTTAACGGCCATAACCCAATTTTTATTACAATTAGAATGGCATTTGGCCAAAACCAAGGTGTTTTGTTTTGTTATACAAATAAAGACCAGTTTCTATAGTTAAAGCCAACACCTTGCTATGTGTTAAATTCAGTGACTGTTTTTTATGTTATTTAATTGTTCAATAAAATATATTTATCATGCTGCAGCCTCATCTTTTACAACTGTTAGTCTGTGGCTACAATCTGTGCTGTTTGTCTGTCCAATGTTTAATTTATTCTTTGTACTATGTGATTTTGTCTTTAAAATTATGTGAATATATTTTCTCACACTATTGGTCATCCCTAGTAACATTAATATCCTTTTAGTGTAAGCATTCAGAGGGCCAGAATCTGCCAATAGTAAAGTTTTTAGGGCCTAGCAGTTTTTGCAGTAGGAAGTTTTTTGCAAATTTTGGATCAGTAAAACCCTTTAGGCTAGATTTTTATGGTATATAATTGTAGAATGGGTTCTCAGGACATGTCTAACATAGGTAACCATAGTCAATTTAGTTTATATTTTGCATTTCAGTTGGTTTTTAACTCAGTTCACTTTTAGGCTAAGTCAGAAATCTGGCTTGGTACAGCTGGCATTTTACATCAAGGCATTAATGTAACGTACTGTAGAATATATTTTTTCTTTTTCCTTGTGCCAAATGTATTTATAATTATGCGTTTTGAGCAACAATGTGCCTCTAGTAATTCGGTCGGGGCTTGTGTTTATAAATTGGTCGATACTCCGGCCGGTCACGCTACGTCACAACTACGTCACTCGCCACCAATTCTTGTGCTGAACTTAGCTTACCTACAGCTAACGTCTGGTTGGGCGGCCAATGGATTAGCGCTGCACCCACCTTTTTGCTAGTAAAATCTTTTTCAATTAGTTTAACTGAAGTTAAACCGGCACTTTTATCAATTTTATTTTTGCTTATGTGCAGTTACTTGTTCAGGGAACCGAATTTTACATTTGGGGAAAATTTAGGATAGCTCATGCTTATTTGGTTTCTTTTGTAATTAAATACGGGACATTAGGGGCCGACCTTTTCCTTTCATTTCACAAATAGACACCTTCCAGTGTCGGTCGGCGAAGCTTGGGTTTTCCCTTCACTGTTAATTTATTTATGGCCCAAGCAAGTAATTTGATTAGTGTTCAGGTCCTTGGCGACTCATATGCCGCCCGTTTTTGCAATTTTTCTCGAGCAAATCCCGGCCTAACTGGGAGTTTACGGCAAATTTTAATTCGGAGCATCTCTGGAGCAAGAGTATCTCACCTTAAGACTTTTGTTAAGTTAAATGTTTCAGCCATACAGCCGCATATGCCCTTGTTATGTTTCTTAGGTACAAACGATTTTTTAGCAAACGTAGATATTACAGTTTTCAAGAATTCTTTTTTGTCCTTTTTGAGACTGATACGGCGTTTATATCCAAGGATGGTCATTGTTTTTACAACATTGCCGTGTTATCCTCGGATAGAAAAATACACCCCAGCAGTTACCATTTTACATCAAACAAATAGGTTTTTGCTCACATTACGTACACACTTCGTCAAAGTGATAGACCTCCCCGACGAATTAAATCGCACCCGATTTTTTCATGCCTATTATGGGGAATCAATGCGTCGTGATGGAATACATTTCAACAACGATGCATTTATAGAGTTGATTCCTGTAATAGAAAACTCTTTATCACCAATGCCGACATAGATTCCTTTTTGTAAATGGTTTTCATCGAACAGCAATTTTATGCTCCAGGGAAAGTCTGTTACGGCCAATTGTTTTGCAATTGCTCAACCCCCAATCATTTAGGAATTTGTTTTTCCTTTCTGGAAATTAATGGGATTTTTTTTGGGATTCTGGATTAAAATTAAAAAAAATAAATAAATTAATTAATACCTCTTTTCTTGTGTTGGGCGCGTTGCCTGGGTTACCCTTTTTGCGCAATTTGAATTTTTGAGCAACGACTCTTGATAAGGGATACCCATAGGCAGTAGGTGTTTTGTGTTAAAATTTTTTTTTCTCACTTTGTAGTTTTCCTGCTTTTTAGACAAAATGCCCTCAAGGGTATATTCGCCCGAGGAGTTGCCAGCAGGCACTTCCTGGGTTTTTACTCTCAATGCTCAGGACGCGACTGATCAATGTCTCATTTTAGGGATTGCACCTTCAACGACCCTGTCAGTTAATAGGTCCCTCTTGAGTGAGTTTCTGAAAACTCTTCAGTTGAATGGCGGATCCGAGCCCTTGCCCCCCAATTCCAGGCCGGATCTGACCTGCCCAGTCACCGTCTCGCTAACCGAAACCGATGAAAAGACAATTCAGGACGGAAGCACCACTACTGCACCCACTGTCCTAACAGTCACTGGCGCGGCCACGGTCACAACGTCCTCTCAGTCGACGCCGGTAATGACGCCCCTTGCGGGAAATCAACAGTTCGGCGACGCAAACCCTAGTGCCCCTCACGACACCGCGATCCAGAATACCGACAGTGGACGTTCACCTAAGGTGGATTGGGCCCAGTTGGTCCAGGATACCGCGATTGCCGTAGGGCAGCAAGTGGCTTCTGCCATGGCCAGCAGTCGTTCCCCTCCCCGCGCAATTCAAAGTAAGATGAAGGTCCTAGACGACCTTGTTAGGGCGTTGCCACTGACTACTGGTGCCGAGCCACGTAGGTTGGTGGAGTTCTTGATTTCGGCTGCCAAAATTGCCAAATTGGGTTTGTTTGCTGACGAGGATATTTTGTTGGCGGTTCTTCCCCGCACGGCGGAACAGCTAAGGGCCTTTTGGCTAAAGGGAATCGCCGATCGTGTCAGTTTAGAACAGGTAGTTGTAGGTGTAAGGGATTTTTTTCTCCCAGCACAGGTCAGGCACGCTATGGTCACCACGATGGTTTACAGGGCCCAGCAACATTTAGAGTCCCTTCCCGAATTTGTGGATAGCATTTCCGCCGCGGCATCCCTTTTGATTTCAAACTTCTCAGAGCGCGATGTGCTTGACACCGTACTGAATGGTCTGAATGCACCAACGCGGGCGGCTCTTGCCGCCTTTCCGGCCGCGTGTAGTTTATCAGACCTCCTGGCCTTGGCTCCCAGGGTTCAGGTGGTCCGCGCGCTGGAACAGGGGCAGGCCGTCTCGCGACCAGAGACCACGCAGCTCAGTGTCGGCTACCGTCAAAACCAGCATTCGGGCTTGACCCCCGGTAACAATCCGAATTATCGACAGGGAAATCAAAGATTTTCAGGATATGACAACCGCAACTTTTCGAATTTCTCTAATCAACTATCCACACCCCGCATCCCGCAATTTCCATTTCACCAAAATCAACAGCGACCACCTAGGACATACCAGCCACAACAACAATTCAATTCAAACCGAGGCTTCGGTTCACAAGGTCAGGGTCAGGGAAACGCCAGAGGGGGGTACCGTTAGGCGCCTCGGCCCCTCCCCTGGTACAATCTGTGCAGCAGGTGCCCGGTAAGCAAAACTTGCCTAATAAACCCAAAGGTTCCCCAAGCATTCCAACCAATGATCTGTGCCACGTCACACTGGATTTCAAGGGATTATTTAAAGATGCACTGATAGATACCGGATCTTCATTCTGTTTATTGTCCTCCGATACTTACAAGCTCTTAAAGCGTCATACCAAAGCAGTGGTCAGCAGACATCCGACATCTTTATCAGCCATCTCTGCCGCTGGCGAACCCATCAATTTCAATTTCTCAGTCAGGGTCCACTTTAAAATAAATCATCTTTCCTGGACTTTCCCATTTTTTGTTACTGATAATTTACCAGTCCCGCTTTTAATAGGTTCTGACTTTTTGACAAAGACCAAGGCAGTAATTAACATGTTCACACACACTCTTAGCTTTCCCTATGGATCACCTGGTTCACCCACAACTTTTCCACTCATTTGCTCCACGATTGTTGAGCAACCGGACCATCCAGTCAGTGTGGGGGAGAACTTAAATCCCCAACAGCGTCAGTCAGTCACTCAGTTGCTTTCTCAGTTCCCCGAAACGATAACTAGCAAGTTGGGCCGCACAAATCTTTTAAAATACCACATCAGGATCAAAGAAAGTAAAATTGTCCGCAATAAACCATATCAGTACGCCCCTCCCAAACTCCAACTTATGAGACAACACATCGACGATCTGCTTCAGAAGGGAGTGATTAGACCCTCCACATCCCAGTATGCCTCAGCTGCCTTTTTAGTTCCCAAAAAGGGTAGGAAAACACGCATGGTAGTCGACTACAGAAATCTTAATTCCATTTTAGAACTCGACGCTACACCCATGCCCACGATCGAAAGCGCTTTTCAACACTTAGGCCAAGCTCGGTGGTTCACGCTCCTTGACTTGAACTCGGCATACAACCAGATCCCCCTTGATGAGGAGTCAAAGCAATTTACGTCATTTGTTGTTCCTTGGGCTCAATATGAGTTCAATTTTCTCATATTGGACTTGCGTCTGGCAGTATGGTTCTCACCTCCTTAATAGATAAGATTTTTGGCGATATAAAGTTCCAGTATGTTTACAAATTTTTCGATGACTTGTGCGTCTACAGTGATTCAACCCTTGAAGACCACCTGGAAAAGGTCAGGTTAGTGATTCAACGCCTCCGTGACGCCGGACTCACCGTCAATCCGGAAAAGATCACTGTAGCGTCTAATAAGATTCAGTTTCTTGGTCATGTGTTTTCTAACCACACCATTTCAATCCATCCCGAGAGGACTCGACCCATAGATGAGTTTCCCACTCCCAAGAACATCAAGCAGTTATCACGTTTCTTGGGCATGACAGCCTTTTATGCCCGCTTCATTAAGGATTATGCCACTATTACCATTCCTTTAAATCATTTAAAGAAGAAAGGAGTTCCTTTTGTTTTCGGCCCCGACCAAGTAGCAGCATTTCAAACCTTAAAGAAAGCTTTAGTTTCCTCTACCATCCTCCGTATGCCCGATTTTAATAAACAATTCATAGTGCACACTGACGCTTCCGGCTCTTCAATCGGAGCGGTCCTCCTTCAACCCCATGGTGATCAGTTGTTCCCAGTGTCATATGCATCCCGGGCCCTCAATAAGCATGAACTCAACTATTCCACATTACAGCTTGAATGCCTTGCAATAGTGTTTGCCCTACAGAAATACCAGCAATATTTGGAACACCGAGAGTTCGAGCTTCACTCGGACTGTTCGGCTCTCACTTGGCTTCTCAATCACCCCCGACAGATGGGTAAAATTGCCCGTTGGATATCCTTCATTAACTCCTTCCAGTTTAAGATTTATCACATTCGCGGAAAAGACAATGTTATTGCTGATTGCTTGTCCAGACTTTTTGAAAATGTAGAACCAACAGTTGTAGCACCCCCGATCCAACAACCAACACTTTTGTCTCTTTTTTCCCTGCCTGAGGCTTTCAAGGACATTTCCAAACATCAACTGGATGATCCTGACCTCAGGAAGATCATTAGGTCCGCAAACAAGCCTCCAAACTATTCAATAGACAGCAATACCCTTCTTTACCGTCAGCCTAACCAAACAAAGCCCAGAGTAGTTGTCCCCACCAAACTTTTTGATCTTTTATTTTCCTACTACCACGAGTCGCCCACTTCAGCACACCTGGGCATCAGCAAGACCCTCGCCCGCATCGAACCCTTTTTCTGGGCTCCCAATCTAAAAGCCTACATCACTGATAGGGTTCGGACTTGCGTCCAGTGCCAACGGTGTAAGCAGGCCCCAAACACCAAGGTTGGGAAGCTGGCCTCTGAAATCGTGACCCAGCCGTGGGAAAAGATTTTTATTGATCATATTGGCCCTCTACCCCTTTCTTTAAACAGAAATAAATACATTTTGACTGTGGTCGATTCATTCTCCAAGTTTTGCCTCATGATACCAGTAAAAAATACTAAAGCAGAGACCTCAGCTTCAGTCCTCACCAAGCAAGTTTTTTCAATCTTTGGCCCCCCTAAATATTTAGTCTCCGATAATGTTTCAAATTTCAAATCAGTAGTAATCAAGAATCTTTGTTTAGGCTTAGGCATCCAGCATATCTACACTAGTCCATACTACCCTAACCCCTCGCATGCCGAGAGGGTAAACAAACAAATAAAGATAGCCATCCGAATTTTTCACAACCAGCACCAAAAGCGCTGGGACCACGAGCTACACTGGTTCCAGATAGCCTTCAATTCCGCCCGTCATGATTCCACCAAAGTTTCTCCAGCCCGTTTGTTCCTTGGCCGGAACATTTCCCACCCCTTAGAACTCCATTGGAATTTAGACAGGCTAGTCGACGACCATGCTTCCCAACAATCTTCGAACGAGGAGTGGAGAACGGCCGTCGAGAACCTCTCAAAGGCTAGGCAACGTAGGCAGCAAAAGTACGATCTGAACAGACTGCCCAACCCCTACAAGACCGGTGATTGGGTAATGTTCAGAGAACACCACCTCAGCAAGGCTGCCGAATCAATCAACAAAAAGCTGCTGCCTGTCTGGTCCAAACCTTGTGTTATTGAGTCATTTTCTTCACCCGTCACCGCACGTTTGTTAAACCCCTCAACAGGCAAGTTCATTAGAAACGCTCATGTTTCACAGTTAAAAAGATTTTTTCAGCCAAAATATTAAAGACCTTTTACCCAGACCAGAAACGCTCTACAAAAGTGATATTAGGTTAAGTCTTCTCTCTCTGTCGCTGTCCCCGCCAACGCCCGGGGGACTGTGAGTCTCAGGGTATCCTTCCCTAGGATGGGCTGCCCTACACGTCCTCCCCCGTGCGTTGTCGGCCAAATCTTTCCCCTCCCCTTTTCGTCTCCGACACCCTCACTGGGTCTTGTAAAGAATTTTTTTTCCTGATTGAGATTAACCTTTCTGCGCATGGTTACCTTTTTTTTTGTTTTATTCATTTTTTCACCATCGCAGGAAGAGGCTCAGTGGTGGCACCTTCTGTGGCGACCTTTGTACTAGTCGAGTGTTTCGAAGACAAACTCTTTTACTATTCTTTCCTATTTCTCTCCCTTTGCTCTTTTCACACTTCTTAGCTTAATTAGTCACTAAAGTAGTAGTAGTTAGGTTTAGGAACAGTCTAGAGAAGATCAAAAGGTAGTTAAGTTAAAGATTTTCATGTTGTAATAGGTATACCAAGACAAACGTCGATTGTAAGAACGAGTAGGGGCAGGATTTTTCTCAATTAAGCAAGAACCGGGCACTAGGAAGATTTTTTCCCCCAAACAGTCCACAAGCACCTATCCTCACCTGAAATTACCGCTCATCATAGCGTAATTGCGAGCGCAATTTTTTTTCTGCATGCGAAGCAAAAAAATATAAAAAAAGGGTTTTCAACAGTTTTGCAGATCCTTCCAAACTCCACAACTCTCACTCACTTCAGAAACAGTTTCCGCGGACCTCACCAGTCTGGCCTTGGTAACCCGGCGCCAAACATGGGACAATCCCACGGTACCCCAGTTAGGAAAAGACCAACCGTCAGTTATCGGACCGCCGCCTTGCGATCAACCTTTCATCACCTTCACCACGACAGTTCACCTTTAAAAAGATTTTTTGTTTAGCAATCATCACCGATCAATACAGTTAATACCCCCAACTATTAAAATAACACCATGACAACTGCACAATCAAAAATTTACATTAAACAGTACAACCGACAACCAAATGATATTATTTAAAGACAGAATAATAAAGTGATTTCAAGCAATATCAGTTACCAGTGCTTTATATGGACAGTGTCAGTTACTTCGACAGTAAAATAGACATTTTCTCAACCGCAAGTTCACATCATCAGCTCCAAGTGACAAAAGTCATATTCCGACACCAAGTTCCGAGGGGATGGCAACATCTTCAAAGGCAGATCCAGCAGAGCCTCAGCATTATCCACACCAACAGCAACGCGGTGATCAGGACCTGCTGGGAGCACATCTCACCCTGCTGCCTGCAATCCTCGGCTGTTCCAGTTTTCTCCATCACCTGTCAGCGGGGAACCAGCCAAGTCGATGCCTGAGCAAGACCTCCTCTCGGACACCCCCCAAACAAAAAACATCACCAAAGACCACGTTCTCTTCTCCAACTCTGTGCGATTTTCAACTTATAAAAAAAAACAAAAAAAAACAAAAAAAAAAAACATGTTTTTGTGCGTGCAGTTGTCCGTCCCTTTTACTGTCGCTTTCCGACTTTCTGTTTCAGCTGAGCTAAGATCACAGTAGTCACAAGTTTGCTAGGTTAGGTTAATTTAGCTGTCGCACCCAACATACCTTCCTCTATTCGCGAGGGGGGGTGGATCCCGATCCCTGCCGTGGTTGGTCAACCAAAACAATCAGCTTTTTCCCCAAACAAACGTTGCGAACGAGGTTCCAAGTCGAAGCCGGACTGGTCAGGGGTTTTCGCCTTTCCTCATCTGTTCTCGGCTTCCCTTGAGTTAAAACCGGGACCATGACATCTCGGGACCCAGAGCACGATAGAGGGAGGCAACTCGAACAAAAACCACTCAAAACACTCAACAACCTCACACCTTCAGCAAAACTGATTCTTTTTCTTTTCTTTTGCCGTAAGGGGGGTGGTTGTGACGCTTAGCGTCACCCTATTTTATATAGTGCGCGCAAACTCCGTCGCGCAGCCACTGCCTGGAGCACTTCGCCTGTCGTGCCGTTGACAGAGCGAACAACTTTTTTCCGTCTTGTCAACGAAATCTGGCTTAGCGGCGTCCTCTCCCCCTTCCTACTGCCGGCGTCAGAAAGGACGGACGTGTTGAACCTCATCTCTGCAACCAATTCGCACAACCGATAAGTTTTCATTTAAGTATAGGGTAATTTAGAGACAGAATGGCTGGCTAAACAGCTTATTAAGGGGAAACCCATAAGGTTCGCCCCGATACAGGAATGTAGGAACAAATAGTAGTGTTCGGGCCTGGCCCGAACACTTTGTAACAGGTTGAATTTTCAGCACGTTTAGACCAAATTAATCAGACTCCCCAGAAGATTATCCATAGTTTTTTATTAGCTTGCAGTATTTCTATACATTCATTTAGCTTAAGGATTAGTTACCATGCCTAGATCAGTATTGCAATAAACTCAGATGCCGATTTAGTATATATCAGTTTTTGGAAGGATCGTTAGTTAGTTCATTTCAGTTATTTAGATTAAATCAAAGCTGGCTAAGTAGGCTTTCTGGTCTCGGGTAAAAGATCTCCGAGCCTCTGGTCCCCCAAGCACGTTTTCCAGTTCAATTATATAGTTTGGTACCGGTATTTCAACACAGGTTGGAAGACAGTCTTACTTCCATTTAGGTATTACAGTTCATTATTTATAGTTAGTAGCAGAGTCAGCACGCCCTATAATCTAGTTCACCAAATTAACCATTTAGTTCCCCCCTTTTTACCCTACATATGGGTAACCTATAATTAACTTATCCCCCCCAATAAAATACAAGCTACAACGTTATAAAATAATCAGACAACAACGAAAAAGATCTAAGAGGCTTAAATACAACATGGCGTATTGGTTAACTCAAAGGGTTTATTAGTGAATTTCCTTTGGAAAGTGAAATATTAGCATGACCCGCACGGTGAAACTTAAGCCCGGGACCACCATAGAAGTTCCTAACGTGACCCCCTGAACACGTTTTGGGGGGTCGTTCAAAATGTTTTATATATATATATATATATATATATGTATATATATAGACATATATATCTATATGTAATATGTTATATATATATATATATATATGTGTGTTTGCACTCTAGCGGTCGCATTTTTTGTCCGATTTACTTCAAATTTGGTAGGGACGTTCCTTTCGGCAATCAGTTGGACAAGTTTGTTGGGCAAAACAATCGGAAAACTCTAAACCCCTTTTTTTGGGGATTAATCTTTCAAATTTAAAGTTTTTGGGCCCAAAAAGGGTCATAAAAGCCCCATATGTAAAATCAATGCATGTAAATAGATGGGAATTAGTGAGGAAAAAGTTTTAAGCCCTCTCTCGTCATTCTAGCATAAATATTTACCGAGTTATTAAAGAAAATGTGTATCAACTAAACACAGTACGTTGTCTTATGGGGGTTTTACACTAGAAAAGCCTGTTATTCCTTTGTTATAGTACTTTTATCATCCCCAGCAACCTCACGCCTACTTTCAAGCCTGTCTGGACCTTCCCCTAACCTTTTTTAATGTTCAAAATTGTATTCCCATCATTGCAAGTAAATGAAACCAGGAGTATCAGAACAGCCAATATGTTTTCAGATTTCAATAAAAATTGGACAAATGTATGTTTTTACACTTATTTTGAGTTTTACAAGTTTTTATGTAGAAATTCACTTCCCTCACGTCAGCGTGCTGCGTGCGAACTCGTTATTAATAGTAAGGTTTTTACTTTAAAACGTCCTAAATATAAAATAAAAGTAAGTATGCATCTACTGCCGCTAAATATAAAGCGTTAATGTCTCAACCAAACCGTAACACGACTCATGTCCACTTCACTGCGCTTCGTCAAGTGCAGTTCACAGCAAGGCTATAGCAGTCCCATAATGGTTGACAACCCCTTAATACTGGCCTGCAAAAGATTTATGTAGTACGAACGGTTTATTTTATATTGAAAATTATAGCACATTTATTTTAACCATTAAGACACTTAAAGAAATCAAGATTATGTTTCTGGTCTATGAATCGGTGTGGGATTAAACCTAAATAGCTTCTCTTACCTCTTTGCAATAGGAACATTAACGAACGTATATAGCTTGTGTGAAACATTAGAAATACTTACGGAGGTAAAATAACCTTTTTAAGTCTTCTAATCTTTGGGCCTTCAATATGAGTTTTGATTAAATTAAACAGTTATTTATGAAATTATAATTATATTTTTACAGCTAAACCCCAGTTCTAGACATAGTTTTAAGATATAATATTTATTATTGGACCTAAGATATCTCATGAATATCTGTGTAAATGTACAAATCCGAAGTTTTCAATAATAATTGGAATATAAAGAAGTCGATGGCAATACATACAGGCTGAAGGAACTTTTGTGTATTTATGTTCATTTACCTCAATTTAAACCAAATAAGTTATTTTGTTATTTAGTTTTAGATTTATATTAATAAAAGATCAATATACCACTGCTAAATATAACGCCAAACCATCCAAAGAGCATTTGAGAAAATCATAAATCTGATACCCATGAACGTATAGGGGTACCGGTATGTTAATTAGTAGCTGATGCACCTGTTTTTCGCACGGGTTAGAAGGGTTGAGATACTGAGGTACTGACAGATATAAAGAACAAATAAGAATAACTACAAATATGTTATCTTCAAACAGCTGTTCTTGCTTCTGCTATTCAAGCTGTCAAATGGAAGTCTCGCATTGCAGTTTCTGAATGTTTACTTTCTTCTGAAATGTAAACATTGAAACTTGGGAAGTTCATGGGGCGTAGGCCGAGACGATTTTAAGGAAGTGAATAGGCCTATGTGTTGCACGGGTTAAAAATCTACCTTTGTGTAAAGTTTCAGCCCAGTCGATTTGGTAATTTTTGCGTTTACCCGGAACAGCAAACACACAGACAGAAACCACCTCTTCATTATAATATTATAGTTAACGGTAAATTTAGTGCTTGAATGATAGGTTTGGTGAGGACATTCGAGATTCAATATTAGTCTTTTGATACAACCCAATGCAATAAACTAAATTACAGTGTAAAAATAAAACACAATTTCATGTATAAATTTGTTCAGCCGTGGGATTTGATTTGACAATAAACTGAAATTAGGTGAACAATCTAAGCTGATGGGAAAATCTAGTACCTATAAAAAACATATCGACCTATATAAAAATGACATATTCCTTTTTTAATCGTTTAAAATACAACACAAAATCACAGTAAAATGTTGTTTCACCAAAGTAACCCAGAAGGTAATAAAATAAAATAAATAGAATTTCTAATAAAAATAATCTTAAAATATTTAGCCTACATATATTTTTGCCGACACATACAAGACAACATACTCATATAATGTTGTACAAGCAAATTGATTTCGATCAATTATTTTGTCATTTAACCAACCTAAATTGATAGATTCATATACATTTGTATTTGTATCCCATACATCATGGTCGTAATTAGGTATATATTGCACTGTTACGAAAACACGTCTTCTTACTGTAGTTAAAAGAGGTAAACTGTAGTTAAATGTGGGTAAGAGTTAACTGAGTTCAAAAGAGCAGTAAACCCTGTAAAGGGTTGTTGGAAACCCTATATAATTATGGGGCAGCTTAACACAAAAGGGAAAAGCTTGGTTAACCTTAAACTTAGTGAATATGAACTATCTTTACATACATTAATTTATCAACAAGAATTATTTATCGATTACAGTTTTTTTTCTAAGTTGTAAGGAAAAAGGTTTTATTATTTTTATTGATTTTGATTGGTTTGTGGTTACTTTACTTTGTTGTTTAAGATTAGTTGTAACCGACAAGAGGAGATTTCGTAGCCACATGTTAAATTTGTTTTTAATATTTTAAACCAAAAATACGTTGAAAATAAATTTAATAATACAAATTGTTTCAAGTAGTTTAAAACTGCATTTATCGACAATATATGTGTAATCGCATTTCTTGTAAAAACTAAACTATTTTTGCCGTTTCTTTATCCATGATTTATTTTATCGTTTAATAAAGGTGAGCGTGTTGTTAATCACTCTTTGCCAGACAAGACATTTTCCCTATAAAGAAGGCGAAGATAATACAAAATGCTGCTGCGGCTTGCTCAGCATATCCACGACTTATGACCGTCCTATGCGGACATTCTGACCTCAGTTATTTTTAATATCGCCCCCTCCCCCTTCCCCCTCACCACCTAAACACGGTCCACATATCGTTTACCGATCGATCATCGTTAATGCGTCCGTACAGGACTATATTAACGTTCTACTCCTAGGATTTTTCTTACTTAAAGATTATCTTAGTAAAACAAAGTTTTCCAAAAACTTCTACTTTACAATACAAATAAATAAAAAGGTTCCCTGTAACAAAAGTACAAACTTATTAATAGTAACAATAGGACATATGTGGATAGTAATATAAATTTTACTATGGTATTAAATATTTGTTAACCTTTCCTAGGTTTGTATTTTATTTGGATTAGCCTTTGTATTTTGTCTAATTAAATAGTATGACTAGTCTACAAGGTTACGATAAGAAGACATATCGTATGTAGATAATATTTGACAATACGTGTGTTACAAATTTATTAAATCAAATCAAAATAATTTTATTTCCATTAGACTATATACATAGCATAGACAACAAGTCACAATTTGTTACATTGTGTAACAGCTTAAAATAAAATCAATAACCAAACAGAAATAATAACTAAAAAAATTTAAAATTAAATTACAGAATTGCCATTGAAAAAATCATGGACACTGTAATATTCCTTATTTATGAGAAAAATCTTTGTCTGACGTCTAAATTTAGTAACATCTGATTCCTGTTTTAGGTATATGGGCAAAGAGTTGAACAGTTTTATAGATGAGAAGTACGTTTGTTTTTCAAAATGACCTGTGTTATGGCGTGGAATGGAAAGAGAAAGATTGTTTCTGAAGCTATAACGTGTATTTTGATTACAATAACTCCTTGTTTTTTACCAAAAATGTTACACATTCCAAGATATACAAGTAAGGGAAAGTCAGCATATTGTTATAAGAAAAAACTCCCCTGCATGATTCAGACATTTTCATTTCAAAAATCAACCGAAGCGCCTTCTTTTGACAACGAAACACTTGCTTATGCTTCACCGTTTCGAATCCCCAAATAGCCACCCCGTAGGCCATATGGGGGAGAAAACAACATTGTTATCAAAATAACTTATAATAATTAATACGTAATTAATAAAAATTAATACGTAATAATTACCTTATAATCAAAATATATATTTTTAATTAGTTATATTTAGTATTTTCATTGCCCAAAAACGACTTACATTACATAAAGCAGAAATATAAATATTTTAAACTATAATTTTAGTTAAAAATACAGTTTTTAACTAATAAGGATAAATTTGGTAGGGTTCGCTTTCACTTCAAACAAAAAACTTTTGAATTACCTTTCAATTAAGACTAATTAAAACTTGTCAAACGCACTTGAAAACTATCTTACAGTTTAACGTTCACCGAATACTCCTAGTTTATGTTACGCAAAGGAAAACATGCTGTAAAATATAATACTAATAATTTTAGTAACATGTAATAAAGTAAAATAATACTATAAAGTAAATTAAAGGTTTCTTGTAGGTGAATTTACCATGAATTAAAATCAAATTTTAAGTTTCCCTGAATATTTTGGGAGGAGATTAATACATTAAAAGCCGCTTCCCCAGAATTTGTAGAGATACCATAAGAATATGTAAATTTTAAAAATGAATTATTCAAAATTCAGTCCTATAACTATGACCACAAATCCAACGTGACGTGAGTGTTGGTGGTTGTTCCAACTCGACAACTGAATACCAACTTTCTAGACAAATTGCTCCTGACTAATCGATCCGCAAGGTTCATACGCATGTCACGTAGCTCATATATACAATACACTTAATATATAAACCGGGTGTTTTATAAATAACTCCGTATTCTAAAGAAAATCTTTAACGGTGAAATAGTTGTGAATACATTTTATTAAACAGAGTAACTTTAAGTTTGTTGTAGTCCTAATCTTTTTGTGGCACGATTTTTGAGTCAAAACAATGATCCATTTTTCGCCACCAACATAACAGAACTGACTGACTTACGCAACTGTCAAGACGATGCTTTGATAATTTGTATCCATGGTTTTAGCCCCTTAGCTGTACAGATAGTAAGTCCAAATTAATTACTGTATTCCGTCAAACGACATTCATTAATCATGTTCAGAACAGGTTTTGACGTTAATACACCAACCCCACCTGCTCATAACGTGATTTTTTATGTTTCTGATGAAGCCAACTGTATTATGAGATGGGTATTTATGTCGAAATATGCCCTGAACGTGATTAATATATTGAGCTGTTTGACGGAAAACAGCAAGGGAGTCTTACATGATTCTTTGACGTAAATGGTCAATGTTGCGGATCATTTAGAATTCACCACATTTTTAACGTATCCATAAAGGATAAATGTCAAGAGGCCACAGTTTGGACATTTGTTGTGAAAAAAATTGAGTCTCCTGAAAATCAACCTTAAAACAAAAACGTCCAAAGGATCACATACGTAACCTTCGTAAAAAAGACTAAAGAACTAAAGAAAAGAAGTTCAAAGTTTACATTAAGAAAGGAATTATCCAAACAACTAAAAAAGAATTAAATGCAAATAATATAAACCAAAATAGATTCCTGTAAATCCCCTTTAGAGATCTTATTGATATGACATACATATACTGACCAGTACAGGGTGATTTTTAATGTACTCCCCCTCCAGTCATACAGCATTGAGTTGGTGGTTAGTTGAATTGTAATGTACCGATGAACACAGTTGGGACACTTAAAACCCATGTTCAATTAATTTTTAAAATAATGATAGCATTTTGAGAATAAATCCGGATATTTTAAACGAATTGCGGCATTGTGTTCATTTTGAAAGTAGTCTAAAATTATGGATGGTCAATTTGGGCTCAATTTATTTTTTAATATTTGTGTTAGGTATTATGTTTTGTGAAACGTATAAAGTGTCTTAAAACAGATTTGTATAGTTATAGTAAAATTTCAACTTCCAGATCTAACATATCATACAATTTTATTCACGTCCAAGTTTTACAAAAAGAAAGAAATTAAAATGGAGTCACTCGTCATGAAAGATATTTTAATAACCACCACATGCATTTTGTTTTGTATCTATAACCAAAATAACATGTATATACATTGCAATTGTAACGTAATTTAAAGGGATGTCCATAGTTCTATCCACTCTCTACTAACTCGGTGATATAAACCTCAAAGCGGCCTTAATTGGACAATAACCTGCCTATCCCACGGTTCGACGACCACTGTTCCGATTCCCATCGGATTGTAGTCACAGGAAAATAGGTTTAGAGTGGAACTATCAATATTGCATCGGTTATCTCAAGAGTTCAACGATTTTCAGTTGCACTCGCAGAATTGTAACTGTGAATTAAATAGATCCATCCAATCCCCTGTTTTAGATCAATTACTAATTAATCACAACATAAAAAGATTGTAGAATTATTTTTAACGTCTAAAATTAAATTTAAAGCCACGCGAATATGAAAGGGAATATTTTCTAGATTAATAAAATGTTTGCAGTATTTTGCAGACGAATGGCTAGCTTATATCACAGACGAAAATTTAAATAAAACTAGAATGCCGTGATAACCTAATTTGTTCGTGCTTTTGTGTGTTTGGAGTGAATTTTAATAAAAAAAAAACACTTCAATACATAATGGGAGCATTGTGAGCGTCTTTTATCCTCAGAGGTGATTTTAGAACCACGAAAATTATGCGAAACACAAATCAAATTTTGTTTTGAAACAATGGACGTGATAAAATTGTCCTATTTATGGCATTGGTTTACAATACATCGAACTCGAAACACGATTGGTGTGAGTGTACGCATGATCAGCCAACCGTAGCCTGAATAGGTCGCAGCCAATTACAGGTGAGTTTGTGTTTTCCACGCAGTAATATTCTGCAGTAGTATTGTTCTGAGGTTGCCTTGGTTATGAATTGGACCCAAATGCAATAAATGTATATTTATATGTATAAGAAAATATAACGTGTTTTAAACAAAATGTTATAATATTTATAAATCTGCTAATATAATGAGAAACTGAATAAAATAACCGCTGTTGTTCTGATGTAATGAACAGGCAAGAGTAAACCAACAGCAGTCAGCTTGTTCAATTCTACAAGGACTTATGGTCGGTGTATGCGGGAGCCCTCACCTTAAAAATTATTCATTGTGCCTCCCTTCCATTATAGTCATAACCCCCCCCCCCCAAAACACCCGTCTCACTCTCTGTACTCTCTGACTCTATATCTAACAGATAAAACGACCATTGGCTTACTTTGATACGTATATACGCTACCGTCATTTTATTATAGAATTATACGGATATAAATCAATCTTAATTAAACTAAAAGAGTTTATTTATTAATTATTATTTTCCTATGTATCTTTCCTTATACTGAACGGAAAAAATGCTTGTTTTAAAAGGGCTGATTCTACTTTTACCTTAAATGTCGTTACTGTTAAGTATTATAACATTTCACTCTAGAGAGTATTTCAGATATTACATATGTGTTATATTTTTCAATTTAAAAGTAGCAATGTTCAAATGTAAAGCAATAAAATCGTGAATTTCATTCCGAAGGATGAACAACCACAAACCGGACAGTATTATTACAAATACTAACATCAAAAACCTCCTTTGCAAAGAGTGACAAAAATAATCTGTAGTGCAGTTTCTAACCTCTTCTGTTCCTTTCTTGTAGTGAAACCTTTCCTGTATTCCGAACTATCTGGTTCTTACTAAATTTAATTTTGCAATTTTCACAATTTTACATACCCGAAACATTTAAGTATCTTTATTCAATTTTGGATTGAAAGTATTTGCAGTGTCCAGTAACTGAAGCCCCTGAATATTCGAGTAGCAGAGCAATACACTAAAAGCCACTCTTCATTGCTAGAGGTAATCCTAACCATAGGTTGAATTGAACGCCCTTTATTTTCGTCATCGCTCCCTATAACCATATTTTAGTTATTGATTTAGAACCTAATGCTGTTTTAGATGACATAATTATAATTTACTAGTTTGATAAGGTTGATTTTGGATTGCATTCTTTCATGTCAGTAATTAATTTAGGTCTAGTAATTTTGAAGGAGAGTCTCCCCCCCACCCATACATCCCACTGACCCTTCTACTAACCGGTGTAAGCAACCTACCAGTGCATAATAAAGAAACCAGGTACAACAGAACTGCCATATCTCTGATATAGTACAGTAACGTGCTTGATCTAGCAGGATCAACTTTCATTAATTGTCCTTGATCAAAAAGTCACCAATTTAGAGGTATTTAAAAATATTCATTTTTGTTGTATTATTTTCGCATTTCAGTTATAACTGATCGTTTAAAAAATGTAACAAAAAAGACAGCATTAACTTATTTAAGACAAAATACTAGCGTGTCTGCAGATTTAAAAAGTACAAACGATGCTTGTCAACCGTTACCGTTTTGGGCAAGTCACACTTTATTTATGAAACAGGACCCCAACAAATTAGTGTTACACAAATTGTAACAAATCGCTGAGGATAAAGGAAAGAACTCTAACAAATAAATCAGGAGAAACAAAGAAGGATGGGATGCCGAACTGCGCGGGCTGCTATAATTCCCTATTGACAAATGGGATAAGGATTTTCTGCTGCTCCTGTCATCTCGCCTACTGTTTATAGCTCTGATACTTTGACATTGTATGTGAATCTGTTGGCAAATGTAATCCAGGTATATTTAATAATGCGAGAGAAACATTTTATTAGCATCATGCTTGTGAGTGGAAGATTTTGATTGCAAAACTAAACTGTTAAGACATATATTTTGGATCAAAACATAAATTAATTCTCATTGCCATAGAAAAAAAATTAAAGCCTATATTCGTATTGAAATTTTTAATGAAATGGTAATGTAAGTTTTAAGACCGTATATCAATGAGCCAAGTTGACTAATAAACAACCTACAAACCGTACAAATTCATACACATGGTTTTACCGTCTCTAAATTAAAAATTAATTTTTTTTTTGCCAAAATCTTTGTTACTATTTTAAATTTACCTGGTTGTGTAGTATATCATACTCTCATTACCATTCTCTCTTTATTAGATTATTGCCAATAGAAGGTTCTTTCAAAAATACATTAGTGTGTTAAAAATATACAATAAGGTCTGAGAGGCATTTATAAATTAACTCCTTATTAATTTTAGTTTGTGTTTCTCACCAGAAAAAATTTAAATTGCAGATAAATTATAACCTTAGAAATAGAATTGAAAATACTGATGTAAACCAAAATAAGCGGTAATCGATAATCAGTCGCGGTAAAGTAAAACTGAAAGGAAGCCTAGTAATATTAATTTGACTTATAATAACAAGATTGAACGTTTTAATGTGTCAACACCCCCCCGGAGTGGGGGAGAGAATGTTCACTAAAAGCCTCCCCCTCCGGAGGCAAATATCACCAAGATCTGGTTATGTCGTTGAGGCTTCCCGCTCCCCCTCGAAGACACTAGCCACATGTCTTGTTATGCGGAGACTTACATGAGTAGCAGTAAGCCTCGATGTGACTTTTGAATCATTCAATCCTGAGTTTACAAATTACTCATAACTTATGTATAACTTAAACTGAATTTATGAAACATAAAAAATATGAAGATTGATTATGAAAAATGGGGGAAAGGGTTATAAACAAGTATAAAGTAAGCCATCAACCTCTTTGAATAATAGTGAATATATTTACTAATTAGTTAATTTTGAAACTATAAAAGTAAATCTCAATCCCTCACTGTCTTTTAATGTTGATTTATTTATAGGTTTATTGCAGATTTACATACTTTATAAGCTATCGTAAAATGTGTATAGCATGTAAACTATTCTGTTTCAAAATTTTGCAAGTTTTTATTTAGGTTTAAAGATAAAAAGCTACCTCCTTTACTGTAAAGAGTATAAGTAAGTCCTATATTTTGTTAATCTCAATCTCTCACTGTTTTTTTAATGTCAATTTATTTATAGTTTTATTGCAGATTTACATACTTTATAATCAATCATAAAATGTGTATAGCATGACGTAAACTATTCTGTTTCAAAATTGTGTAATTTTTTTTTAGGCTTAAAGATAAAAAGCTACCACCATTACTGTAAAGAGTGTAAGTATTTTGTTAATATACATTGTCGTAGATTGTGATTAGAAAATAATATTAGTTTATCCAAGTTTTATTTTTATTTTGGCTAAAATAAATTCACTCTGACTACGTCATACATTAGGAAATATGGTCGGCTAAGAAATTTGTGTTTTATGAAAACGAAGGTAGAATAAATTACGGCTCGCGGCTTGCTCAGCAATAACGGGACTTATGGCTGCGCTATATGGTCACCCTGACCTCAGTTATTTTTAACATTGCTTTACTATAAATTATGCCAAATGCTTGTTTACAAATAAAGTAGTACTATACAAATATGCAATCGACATAGAAAAAAACATAAACTTATACGCCTAAATTCTTTATTTTAAAAACCAAACTTGCTAGATGATATGAAAACAACTTACTCTGATTCATTTCGAGGCGTGTTTTCCGGAAATAAACAGATGCCACTTTTTTGCATTTACATTTAAGAAAGTCTTTCTTTTTACATAAAAAACAAACACCTGTTTAATTTTCGTAAGACCAGTCATTATAATCTCAGGCATGCATCAACTGCATTACACACACCTTACAACAACACCACTTTTTTTCGAGAAACAGTGGTATTATTAATTAAACGAGTGGTACTATGGAATACTTCACCATAGTAAAACTTTGTAATGCGTATCCCTTAGTTATTAAATTAGAGTCATATGTGAGAAGGCTCAGAGGCAAATTAAAATAATGTTTAATATCTAAAGAGTACTACAGCATCCATGAGTTTTTAACTGACAAGAGTAATGTTTAGTTGTGAACTGTTTTGATGTTCTTTATATGTATTAGTTCATTCTGTATTTTTACCTTTTCTATGTGTAACAACAGATTATTGACAATATTACTTGTATAGTTACATGAAAAATACAAATTCTTGTTAATTGATTCTCTAATCTGACGTACATTAAAACCTTGAACACTACCACTTAAAAATCATAAAATTTAAATGCCTATCCAAAAAAAGATAAAAGCTAAGGTGAAACGTATTTTGTAAATCTTTCAGCAAACGGTTAATATTTACAATACCCGTATATCACTCTGAGAAATTCATTTTTTCCTTTAAACTTATATTGGTAGTATTAGTACTCTATCGGAACTATAATGTAAATCGTTTATCTCTATTACATCTCTTGATAGATTTGGCAGAAGCTCTTTACAAAAGACAAAAGTACAAAAGTGGATCACATCGCCACATAGTGACCTTAATTGAACTATAATCCAACTATCCTACGGTGCATAGACCACCGTTCCAATTCCAAGTAGATTATAGTTCCAGTGCAACAGGTAAACAAATATTACTTTTTATTTTGCAACTATCACAAGATTTAATCAACAAGCTCTGAAATTTATTTTGTCAAATGTATTTCATGTGCACTGTGGGCTGGGTGGCAACTGATGGCAGAGCAGTACAAGGCAGAGGGAGCGATTATGAAATTGATTTTAGTTATGAATCGGGATCGAACCTACGTCCATCCACGTCTGACTTTTGATCCATAGCACTCAACAAATAATCTATATTTTGTTGCATATATTTTATATTTGATAGGGAATAATGAACTTTTAATGTTTTAGCTTCCATTGATTGTAAAATTAATATCTCGGATGCGTTTTTTTTAACTGAAATATCTCTTTATTAACCTTTATTCTGAAAATGTCGAACTTAAGTAAAGAACAGCCAACTAACTCTGGAGCTATATGGTCACTCTGACCTCAGTTATTTTTAATATAGCTTTTCTATAAATTATGCCAAAATAATATTTTAACCTCTGAATGGGGTTCGTGTAGGCGTAATAGAGACAAATAAAAATCAATTATAATAAGCTGAAAATTATATGAAATTATTCTGTAATATTAAGGAATGTCCATGAGGACGAGCTCTGAGGTTGGATTTTTTTAACCCCAAAAGGCACATCTGAAGATAAATAGATTTTGATTGATACAAACAATTACAAAATAATAGCTTTAGAGGTCAAAAATTTCGTAAGAAAATTAAAAAAAACCTTTAATGCTGTTAGTTTGTAGTGAGCTAAAAGACTTATTTTACCAATTTTATAGCAATCCATTAATACAAATTTATATCATCCATCCATTAGTTTTTTTACAATTGAAAAACAATATTTTGAACGCTGGGAAAATATCATCGCTATTAAAGACTAAAAAAGGGAACCTATTATTCAATATAGTAATATTTTTATTATGTATTAACTAAAAGTGGTCCTACTATCTAAGAGACGGATTAGAGTATTTATATGTAAATGACCATATTTATCTTAAAGTATGCTCTGCGTTGCGCAGTACGTGGCGTTTGAATACCAATTAATTTAATGATAAAATTAATTTTTTGTAGATAAAACTCCCAAAACGATGCTAACACTCATTTGCGTATTCATTCATTTATTGTTGCTGGATTAGGAAACCTCAGCTAGCTGCTAGGCACGTCTTCCACAAGCGGTAATTTTTCGCAGTTTACCGGAAGGTTAGGATATAGCAGGAAAGGAAAGGGTGGGACGGGATGGCAGCCAAATTGACCTTTTAGAGGGCCAACTCCCGTTCTCCTGTGACAGCTGTGATCAGTCTAAAACAGGCGGACCCGCTCTGGCCTCCAAATGGCCACCTAAACCGACAGGGTATCCATGCACAACATCCAGGGACCAAACACATTCTCAGATTGGGTACCAAACCCGGAGTTTCCATCCCCAGCTGCTGGAAATGGAGGGACCAAAGGTGAAAGGGAAGTCTGTCATAATGGATAGCCAGAAGACTTACCATATCTAATGACAACTTCATTTGCTGTACCCAATGTCAAAACT
This sequence comes from Allygus modestus, assembly GCA_963675035.1. Classification (NCBI taxonomy): domain Eukaryota; kingdom Metazoa; phylum Arthropoda; class Insecta; order Hemiptera; family Cicadellidae; genus Allygus; species Allygus modestus. The sequence continues at coordinate 126,490,201 of OY776115.1, read as the reverse complement.
CATTACATAGACCAGCCTCAGACTCAGACTGGTATAGACCAGTTTTAAGGTTGTCCTGAGAGCTCATTTACGTAACAAAACCATAAAATAATATGTTTCTCTACTATCTTACTATCCATAATTATTAATATGTTAGATAATTGGTATAAATAAGAATACTATTACCTTTCGAATCTGTTACACTACTGTACTGTAAAAGGGATTTATTTGTCATAAAATCGATTGCTCACCTGGGTAGCAATGTGAGCAGAGAGTTGGTTACGGGTTGTGGGCCCATTACGATAACTTTGTAAAGGCTTAATGCAACCTTTATTGCGTTACAGTATGGCAATAGTTGTATTTTATGATTATCGTTTAAGTTGCAAAACTCAATTGTAACTGGTAAATAAACGCGTAAGAACGTTCTGTGACAAAATAACAAAGTAAATATTTTCTAACTAGAGCTCCATATTCAACCCTTTGATGATTTGTCTAAACGGAACGTTTAATACTCAGGTAATACTTTGTAAAACGGAGTACAAACCCTTTATTTTGTTTTCTTCATTATATGTGGTCAAAAATGCTAATATTTCATCCAACTTGATCCAACTTGGACCATGCGATCCAAATATCCGTTACTTTTATAGTGCCTTGAATCTCATGTACCATCCATAAACTGTGTAGCGTTTTACTGTTATACAACCTGACACTGAACACTATAAACTTGAATATAAACATACACAATGTGACATTTCATCAGTTTCTATATGAATAATATTTTTAATACCACAAAAATATTTTAAAGAAACATATTTTTAAAACCATATTCACAATTTGATCATTTTATTTCACAGTAAGTCTTAATCAGTTAAAAGAGAGACAGCGTGCATTTTGTTTAGCTCAACCTGAAAACGTTATTACTGTAATGCAGATGTGTATCCCTCTCCACTATTAATTTATCCTCTTTTGAATAAATAATCTTTCTTAATTTCATTAGTTGGTCCTATCCAACTTTTTAAATTATAAATCTATCATCTAATTATAAAATAAACTAGACATTATAAAATAAATACAATTATAATTTATTTTAATCTCCGTTACGAAAGTATTAGAGTTTGACATGTCGAGGTATTAGTGTTTATTAGATCAAGAATTATCTATGTTTAAATAAGAAAGGGTTATCTCTATTAGGGATGAGCTTCGCAGAGTGTCCAGTAATCTGAGGCAATAAGGGCTGAATATTGAGAAGATCTGAGCAATACACTAAAAGCTACACTCTCCAGGGCCCTATAGAGTCCGAGATTGCTGCAGAACGAAGGGTAGGCTCCACCTTTGGGGACGCCTCCTGTTTAGGCATTGCTTTAGAAAAAATACAATATATTTTATTTGTTTTAGAGTAGTAAATGTATCGTTCTATAACTTGGTTGAAACTTGGAATATTTTCCTATGAAAAATGATAACGTGTGTTTGCTGTAGCAGGTAGCAGTACAAAGTGAAGCATATACAACTGAGTGTTAATTGGTATAAACACTATCCAAGCATATTTGCTTGCAATTTTATAAGTGTGTATTAATGCACACATATGGCTCGGCATTCAGACCTTCTAGCCTGTGTTATTTGTTGTCTAGTTTCCCATCTAGTGATTTTAGTTTATAATAATTAATAAACCAAACATTTATTATAAAAACGTTTAAAATATAAATTAACTTACATATTTGCTTTTCTCTGCAGTGTTAGTATATGAAAAGTCAAAAATAATGCCTATTACAATGGGTAATTATATTCCATATGTCACTGAAAGCTTGATCTTATAGTGCTGAGGTTTAGTTATTTCAATAAGGATTCAGTATCTGAGGGACCGAGCTTTGCTGAAAGAATTCCGGTTAATATACCTACAGAAAGCTAATAGCACGACCGCCTCATGTCGAGCAGATGTTCTTCAATCATTTGCCTCTTTTCGGTGTGTATGAGGTCATTCCTGTTATTACAGTAACTCAACGTCCATGCAGGTATTATTTTAGTTGTACACACTCAAACTTATTTTAAATATGTCCGTCCTATATGCAATCTTATTTTATTTTGTTTTAGTCACTGTTTGGAAACTAAATGTTGGTACACAAGTACATGAGGTTTCTTTGAATAGTTGGGTGGTTGATTTCAACCAGCTGTTATGATTCTTTTGTTTTTATTTCACTTCATAATCACAATGTTGATATTTTTGATTTTTAAATTCGTTATTTGACATAATTATATATACATATGGGAGTGAGACCTATCTAAAACTTATTTCTAACCCAGAAATTAGTAAATTTCAAAATCTGACGTTGGAGCCGTTTTTGAGACCAGAGTTGCAAGCAAGCAAACCTTACTCATATCAGAGTATAGGGGTCTACCACCACTAAGGATTCAATCTACGGACACCAACATCCTTAGCAGCGACGTTAATCGTCTACCATGCGTTGTCGGGTTTACAAGTGTTCTGGGCAATACGAACTTTTGGAACTTTTAATTTAGTACGCTTTTCCAATTTATACAATCTGCATTTAAATTTTACTGGTTCAATATTATTCTGATTTTTCTACTTTCGAAATAAATTTTGTTGTAAATCATTTATAATTTATAAATGTCCATATTTTTGCAAATGTTAAATTGCTAAGTAGGATACATTTTGTTAACAGACAATCGTGCCAAAATATTTGTTCTGTTGCTTATTTGTATACAGAATGACAGTATTATCGCATTTCCTAATCAGGTAAAAAGCTATTACTATTAGGTAGCTATTATTAGGTAGATGGCATTTTAATAAATAAAGCCGGCACCATAATAACATTTTGTTTTAATACCCTAGATGAAAAACACTGTTAGTCCAAATTTATATTTTATTAAACTTGAATTTTAATACAAAATATTTATCTCGCAGTCTATTAAAAGTATTCAAATTTGTTAATATTGCACATCGTTACAGTTATAACGGTGTGGTGAATTTCTATAGTTGAAGTCGAATGTAACTTGTCTGGCAAGTTAGCATTCAAGGGTTAAGTTATCTAGTTACTGGTACAGTTTGTACAAGTTGTTTTGCTTGTAGCATATCAAAATGAATAATGTTAACCTGTCACAATTTCTGTAAAAGATTTTATAAAACACTCTTTTTATTGGTTAATGATACTCTAAGAAGATATATATTACTTAAAATATGTGAAGTTACTGTAAATAATAAAAAAGTGTAATTCCATTCCCTTTTTATAAAATAAAGTGACACTATTTACTTTAATTTACTTATTTAAATTTTCTAATTTGAATGTTATTTCTAATTTAAATCTTATGTTTTATTTCCTAAAACGTATTAAAGCAAGTTTAATACAACATTCCATTATTTATTCTTCTTAGTGGACTGGATAATGGGGTGGTAAAATCTTTCTTTTATTTTATCTTACACGATTAATTAAAAAGTTAATGTTTTAGGAAAACCCATAAAAAACATTTTTAATGACAATCTTTGAGGATGTCCCTACTAAGGTTATGATGATTTCTTAAAACAGGTAGGAAAATCAATGCTACTTATCGCCCACCCCTCTCACACCACACAGAAACTCAGGCACTTGATACACATGCTTCCAGCAACGACGGAAAATAGAAAGTCTTAAACACGTTTTGAAACTAAAATAAAATTTCGGATTTTGGAAAATCGCAAATCTCTTCTTGACGCATACAGTTAGTTTAAACAAGAGTTAAACTAAATGGCCTTAACTAGATCCTTGCATACGAGTTGCTGATCTAGTTGTGAAGCATTACAATGTGGTTTCAAATCTCATAAACGGATACTAAACAATCTCAATCATATTTAAAGTTCGGACAGTTACAGAAAAGGAAACAAGTAAAGTTGTTAAGGTCGATAAAGCAAACATTAAAGAAACTCGAGGGGGTTTACTGTATGTCACTGTAGTAGTTTTAATGTCCTACTAAAATGTTGTTCAAGCTACATTTACCACCCCGTTATTTATTTACTTCTTCCTTAAACACTTTTGTTATATTTACGTTTTTCAATAGACGTTTTTCTAGAGGAAAAATGGAGGTATACTATCGCGTTATGAGGTTCTATCTATTGTGATTTTGTATAAATGGTTAATAACTAAAAAATAAAAAACCATTACAAATTATCGTTAGTAAATCTGGATCAGTTTTGTATATTGTGTTATTATTTTTAAATATTATAATGTATGGTTTCTTTAAGAAAAAGGCTGATGTCTCTAAATGAGTTAATTACAAACAAATCGTAATTACACACAATTAGAAGGTGGGTAGAATTGATACAATAATTTCAATTTTAAACTTCTTAAGATATTTAAAAAAAATTGAGTCCTCAATCAGAAATCTAAATACTCTAAAAAAATGACAAATTATAATTACTTTAATGAAATATGTAATTTTTCAATTATGCGCGATTAAAAAAAACCACTTGCCTTTTGTACTTTAGAGAGGTTTGGAGGGGGGAAGCCTTTTTAAGGTTGTTTGATTTTGCATATCTTAATTTTGACGTCTTAGATACAATTGTACGGATTAATTTTGTGGGCAAGTTTACGAGCCTTATATGTCGAAGAGTCATTTACATTGTAATAACCATGTACTTGGTCTCAAGACTCCAAATAGCTGTAAAGTGGCGGCATTATGCATCAGTTCGTTGTTTTCTACGCCTCTACGTTGCAAATTAATCCAGTCATTTTAAGAAAGAAAAGCCGGGAAATATTCACTATTCGGGGGTACTTTACGTTAATTTATTTATTACCTTCTACCCAAAAACAACATTTAATGGGATTTAACGGGCTTTACGTATTACCTGACGTTATAGAGTATTCCAAAAAGTAATATTTTTCCAAAAAGTAAAACTTTGTGTTTATTAAATAAGGGATTTCTTGAAAACCATTATTACATATGAGAAAAAATTGCATTTTGAATCTTTATCCATACTTTTTCCTAAACCTGTTCTGAATTTACAATAGTATGTGAAATAACTGGAAAAAAATCTAAATTTGTACACCATATTCTAGAAGGTGGCAGTAGACCAACATTTATTTGAGCCAATTTTGTTATGTTCTGACTGGGCTTGCTTACTAATAATATGCAAACAATCTCCGAGTTGTATTGTTGTATGCTTAATACTACTTGAAAATCAGGACTTTGAAATATTACTTGAAAATTATAAATTTAAAATAGTTTTATTTATGTAATGTTAATTTAGTACGCGACCATTTCAAAAGATGTTCTACTGTATATAAAAAGTTATGAAACTAAGTGTAATTACTTAGCTTGGTAAAAAATAGGAGTTATATTTAAATTTTCAAGATTTTTCAGGTTAAATATAAAATAAGTAGATGTTCACATCTCCTGATAGGCTCACACATCAGATATTATAGTATGTCCAATAATTTCCGTTGTTGAAATACATATTTGTTTTTGAACTAAAATAGTCACGCAGTAATTGTTAAAACATACCGATATTGATACAGATATTGATTCTTCTTAGTTACAAAATTTAATCAAATTATTTTCGGTTATAAATTTATTTCACAAACCAAACATGAGTTATATTTAGTAAAAATATAACATCGAATACATATTTTTTAATAGTCAGGCACAGAGTAGTTTTTTGTCAGCAATTCTGTCTGTATGACGGATACGTCAAGCTGTCATAAGTGTAAAATGGAGCAAGGGATGGCCAAATGTTAACCCTTGCCCTGTGTAAACCCAGACCTCACAGAGATCTGCACCGGGCCTTTAAACATCATCACTGGTTTAACACGGCTTTTGTAAATGTTTGCTCAACCATTGCATTACAGTGTTTCCTGTATTTTTGAAGCTAATACTAGTGATGTATTTGAATTTAGTATAGATTTATCTTGCCTTTACCTATAGCCCTAGTGTTTAAACTACACTAACTGTCGAGATGTAAGAAATCACTTCCTTTTTTCAAGTGAACCGCCAACTTACATACAAATAAGTTGCGGGAGGTAAGAACAAATATAGGCTAGTTGGATGTAATTTAGATGTAGTAGGGAGACATGACGACGGGAGGGTTTTCCATACCTCCCAAATGGTACTGTAGAAGCGATAGGTAAAAATTAAAACGAGTTTGCACGCAGCACGCTGACGTGAGGGAAGTGAATTTCCACATAAAAACTTTTAAAACTCAAAATCAGAGTAAAAACATACATTTGTCAAATTTTTATTGAAATCTGAAAACATTGATTTTTTGGGTGTTCTGATACTCCTGGTTTCATTTACTTGCAAAGCTGGGAATACAATTTTGCGCATTATAAGGTAAGGAGAAGGTCCAGACAGGCTTGAAAGTAGGCATGAGGTTGCTGGGGATAATACAAGTACTTTAACAAAGGAATAACAGGCTTTTCTAGTGTAAAACCCCCATAAGACAACGTACTGTGTTTAGCCGATAAACATTATCTTTAATAACTTGGTAAATATTTACGCTAGAATGACGAGAGAGGGCTTAAAACTTTCGCCTCTCTATAATCCCAATCTTTTTACATGCATTAAGTTTACATATGGGGCTTTTCTGATCCTTTTTGGGCCCAAAAACTCGAAATTTGAACAATTAATCCCCAAAAAATGGGTTTAGAGTTTTCCGATTGTTTTGCCCAACGAACTTGTCCTACAGATTATAGAAAGGAATGTCCCTACTAAATTTGAAGTAAATCGGACAAAAAATGCGACCGCTAGAGTGCATACATATATATATATATATATATATATATATATATATATATATATATATATATAGACATATATATATAAAATTTTGAACGACCCCCCAAAACGTGTTCAGGGGGTCACGTTAGGAACTTCTATGGTGGTCCCGGGCTTAAGTTTCACCGTGTGGGTCATGCTAATAGTTCACTTTCCAAAGGAAATTCACTAATAAATAAATCAATAATAAATTGTTTTCATTCTGTATTATTTGCTAAGGGTTTAATAGAATTACTTTAGTTACACAATAATATAGCACTCTGAATCAAAATAACTTATTGGGTATATGAAAATTTTAAAAAGGGTTATTCATATAAGTGGTTTTGTCTGTAGTGCTTTAGGTTTTGCTCTTTTAAGATATACCAGTGCCTAACGCTAATTAAAGAATTAATGAATTAGAAGGTAACGAGAGATAAAATCTGTTGGTGATATCTTTGAACATAGCACCTTGAATCAAACTTAACATTCCGGGGTCATATATGTGACTAGGTTCAAAATGACTACCAAGCATATGACTGCTAAATACAGTTAACATAGGATAACAATAGTTAATAAGTTTTGTGTAACGTGTATAAGTAGATATATATCCTTAAACATAAATAAAATTGAAACAATTTATCAAAATAAAAAGCAATAGAAAATAAGAAGGAGATAATAACAGGATGCTCTTAGATAGCATCAAGACCAAGGTTTGGACCGTTCCCTTTCCAAAGGTAAAAAAATGCCAATGGCGTATTTACATACAAAGTACACTTAAACGAAAAAAATATGCAAAACTCTAAAAACTATTGCTAACATGAACACGATAAATATTTTCAAGAAAATTCAGCCAAGTTTTGCTTCGTACAATACATTATGCGATATTTTTATCGAATTTATACAATAGGGAAGAAGCTATTACCGTAGGTGGCATGGTAAGACCTAGACCCTGGACCACGATAACTTTTTTTTGAGGCCCCCAGATGCCAAAAACACCATTCAATCAAATTCATACTATATATTCCGTAGGCACGATAACTTTTGTAAATATAGTCTGATATTGATGTAATTTTGTATAAACGTGTAAGGCAGCATCTATTTTCATGAGTTTGAAAACCAGGCAGATCGCACTATTATAAGGGGGGTTTCGTTCCAAATATTTTCTTATCTTTTCACATATAATTATTTTGTAAGCCAAACTTGATTTTACACTATTAGATTCAGCTTAAAAAGATAAACAATTTGGTATTTTGATCATTACTCTACGTCGATTCGTTACCAAGATATTTAAAGTGCTCAACACGGAGCGTTGTCCAATGTTAATCTTATGAAGAATGAGTAAAATTTTATATCTTGCTTATTAATGAACATATATTAATGTATGTGGCTTCATATGGTTGGGGTTTACTGATATTAACCTTCAAAACCCATTTTTTTGTCGCTGGGGTGGCAAACCTGCGTACTCCACAGCTATAATGTTATTCTTATGGAAAATAAGAGACGTGTGATATCTTGCTTATTTTTAAACATAAATCGGTAAAACGTGGTATTTTGCTTTATCCAGTGATAATACGTTGGCATTTGCAAACCAAATTTTTGTGTTCCTTGATGCAGCAAACCTGCATACTCAGTCCTAATGTTTTTCGTATAGGGAGTAAATAAAATGTCATATCTGGCTTATTTTTGAATATGCTTTGATGAAAGTTGGTAAGTGGCTTCATGACTTAGTGAAGTACCATTTGAAATTCCCTGGGTATGCAGGTTTGCTGCAACGGGAGTATTTTTGTATTTATGCAGTCAGATAGTTCCTAAACTATGTTCAGTTCAAACTAATGATATTATAAAATCTTACAGCAGAGATTAATTTTGATTTATTATTGAGTCATTTTTGCTGGACCATTGCTGAACATTGCTTCTAGTGTTTAAAACTTCTCCAATTTGGAGGTAAGGAATCCCCTCCGGTAATCAAGTTAACCTTACCTACATCTAAATATTGAAGAATTATACCTAACTAGCCTAACTACCTAATCATTTTAAAAATCTATTAAAACAATAACTTAATTAATTTTGTATAGTTTTTATTAATTGTATTAGATTTATGTAATTCAAAATGTAAACAATGCAGACTAACTAAGTATAATTGTTTGACATTTAGATGTAAGTAGAGTTCACTTGGTAATGGGACAGTTTCTTTACCTCCCAAGATGTAGTGAAGTTTTAAATAATAAAAGCGATAGATAAAGTCCAAAAAAAATAGTTTTACAATGTAGCGAAATCTATTACGCTTTAAACAAACAACTAGTGTTTAACGCTCGGTAACGTTAGCTGTTATTCAGCCTCAGTGGTATCGGGCGCTCATTGTTTGGCATCTATTGTCTAAAAGTATAAATAACGATGCGCTAACATCATCTAATAAACTCGCGCTAACTTTGCAAATGAATTAAACTCAGTGAGTGAAGAGCACTCGTCGTATTTAGAGGTGATATACCAAAGTAACGAGCAATGCAGTCACTCCACGCCATAATTTCCAGTGGTGGTCATATTTATGGCTGTGCCCTTCCTTCCTACCCTGTTAGTACCGTGATCAATTTATATTAAATGCTTTAAGTAAACAAGCTTGCATAACCGAGTAAAGTCAGTTATTAAATTGAGTGTTTAATTATCTATATGTGTTTTATTTTTTTAAAGTATTTTTCCAGATTTAAGTTAGAGAGTGAGTAAAATTAAATTATTCAGTTCATTATAAACTGAATCGTTGATACCGTAGATTAATTATTAGTATAAGTGATTGTTATTAAAAAGTAAAATAAGATTTTATAATGAAATCCGTAAATAAAAAGCTGATAATTGATAAAAACAGAAACCCTTTGACTGATTTAATATTATTAAATAGGATTGTTATTATTGATTTGGTTGTATAAAAATTTTACCTTCGTTTTAAAACCAACTGGTCTATAATTTATTATGTAAGTTAAATGCATTATTAGAAAAAAAAAATATATTGAATTGTATTAGTATAAATGCATAGATACAAGAAAAGGCTACGCCTTCTACGTTGAAATTCCTGGAGAAATTTTTATAAAATATTTATACATTCAAATACCCACTTTAAAATGAAGACTTGGTCCCATAAGTAAAGGCGCTACCTTTGAATTCCAGAAACGTAAATGCCCAATTAATGTTACCTTAACAAACTAAAGTCAATTTTCGTGACGAGCTCTTTACATGCGCTGCCCGTAGCCAGGCTAACGAACCAGGCACTGGGGGACAAAAGACCTGGAAATTTCATTTCCCCCTCTCTTGCAATTTGGGATAACTGCTTTGACTCTAACAGAGAGAAAAATTACTCGAGATTAGGAGCGTTTTTACAGTAAAGGAAATTCGGGAGATTAGTAAAAATGTGGAAAATTGTATTTTTAGAACAAAGGATCTTAAAATGGTTTGGGTTGTTTCTTCATTAATAATGCACAATTGGCTTAATTTAAGTTACATTATTATCTTAATTGCGACTGATAATGTTCAATGTTGTACAACGTTCGACAAGCTTTTTAATTATTTATTGTTAGCATATTTAGATTTTTGTGTTTTTGTTTGTTCCGTTAAATAGCATTTATGAAGTATGAAGTATTTATAGAAGTATGCGTACTTTTTCCTTGAACAGCCTTCTATTGCTAATGATTATTAGGCTTGTGAACAGCAGATTTAGCTGTAAGGTTATGTTTTCGTTCAAGACTAACAAACCCGTAAAGCAATTAGATCTTAACGGGCTATCCAATTTAAATAGAAGACATGACCTAAATTGCATGTGGCTGTGGTGAGGTTTTGACCAAATATGTTGCATTTACAGGTATCACAGGTTTTGTTTTATTATTTTTTCAACGACAACGGCATATTTGTACAGAGCATATTACAATCACTTTTTAAATGAAAGTGGCCCGATGTTCCCAAATACTTATCATTTTTTGTCCGACTTACTGAAAATATGGTGGCTTGAGCTAATCTAAAAATTAAATGCCAAAATGTCAAAATTCTGAGAAAAATAATGCTGAATGTTAAATGGAAATGCTTAAATTGATAAGAAAGTACATCATTATTACAATTCCTCATGTTACCAATCTGCTATTATATTTGAGCTATTAACGTAACAGAATTTGAACTAATGTTTTGGCTTGCTGTTAGTAGACCTAAGTGACAGGGTTTGTAAGCCGCTAGCAAGCTCCACAGGCCGTGTTGTGGTTTTGACCCAGCGGCTAATGGCGCCAGCCTCACAACCAGCACTTCATACTTCTAGCTGCATCATGATATATCATCAACAATTCTCCAACGCATGATATTCACTTCTACGTATATAACGAATTAGTGTTCATTAATTCTTTCATAGACACTTGATACTATAATTATTGCGTACTAATGTTAAAACGAATTGGTGCAATTTCTAACTGGTTTTATATAGAAAATATTTGTAAATCTTCTTCTGTTTCATATATTCTTCTTGTTGTATAATAACGTAACATAAACAAATACCGTCAGTAAAAATTAAACTAGGATTTTCCCAAAATTGTTACAATTTATCCGAGACTATAAGCTAGTTGTGATAATTACGTAGCTCTTTACGTTACCATACTAGTCACGCAGAAAAGTGTTGGGCCGAACAAGTGACACCTTCTCACCTGGAACATAACAGAAAGAATATTAGTCACTTATTTTAAGAATAATAAAGAACAACGTAATCATTAGTTTAACACACTCAAAAAGTGTATATACAATTGTTAATACTTATTAATAGGTAATAGCTGTATTAAAACCAATTTAAACTACAAATCTTGAGTACTAAATGGAACCTTGACTTCGTGATATTTTATCAAATCCTTGATATTAGATCAGTAAAATAAAATAAAAACTCTTTTTTAGCATTTCCGTTTTTTATATCAGCAGCATATATTTGTACTTATACTATAGGCCTTCTCACATACGATACATTAATTATAAATATACTGTATAAGATAGTACAATGTAATCGATTTTAATCGGTCAGGCCTTATCGTGGAATTGTGTATATTATACATTTAACATATAAACAGAAACATGTGAAACATGTTTACAGTAAAAACATAGTTCTTAACGAAAAATTTCCGTCAGCTAATATAACTAGGGGTATATTAAATTATATTATTTAAATAAAAGTGATTACGACAATTTTTAATTTATTTGTTTACATAACACAAAGTAATTGCGTAGCCAAATGAAACAAAGGGCCCAATTACGTTTTGATCTCAATTACGTTTGATCTAATTGCGTACAAATTGAGACCAAAACCAAAACTTATACCAAAAGAGTAACCGGATCATTGCCATCAATATAATGGCTATTATCGAAGAACTTTTATAAATTGTCAAATGGATTGTTGTTTCCGAGTGAGCGCTTTAACACAAATTGACGTAAAGCAAAGAGTTGTCCCTTTAATGAGTACTCCATTTACTTGTAGATGTCGTCAACTCAGATTCTACAAACGTAGTTAGGCTTTTAAAACTTTGCCCCAAATGGGTTCATCTGCTTTAATGGTCTCTTAAACTGTGATCCCACTTAACATTGGCATTACTTTGAAGTTATCGTCGAGTATGGTTTTAACTTTGGATGTATAACTGGGCATTGATAGCATCGTAAAGTTTAACTTTTAAAACAAGCTTTTGTATTTTACCTCCTAGTAAACCGCATTCCACGTAAAAACCTCTATCAACTTTTATCTGCCCATTCGTTTCATTTTATGATTTATAAAATTTGCCATGGTATAAAATCACTAAACAAAAACTGTGATTTGGATTGCATATACATTTTGTATAAAATATGGAGTGTTAATCAAATTAAGTATTAATATAAACGGAATTTTAAAATACTTCTGATCTTTCTCTACACGGAAAAGCTTGAATTGCCTGCATTCCAATATTTTTGTATATGTGTGTATTTATTTAGTTTTGCTTGTATGTAAAATACTACAACGATTGAAATACTTCAAAATCCTGTTAATTGAAAATATTTATAAACGTTGATAACCTTATATATTGAAAGATTGGTATGTTCACTTATTAGGGGTGCTATTAGTAACTAAACAAAATAAAAACATTGACAAAAATACAATTTTCTTTGTCCTTTTTACTAAACTATACTTGTTATACAGTTCATAATCACAGTTATTTTTAACCTTACATGTAATACAAGTTCGCACGCAGCACGATACGAAGTGAATTTCCACATTATAAACGTTAAAAACTCAAAATCAGTGTAAAAAAATTCATTTACACTAATTTTTATTGAAATCCGAAAACATAGATTTGTTGGCTGTTCTCTTGGTTTCATTTACCTGCAATACAGGGAATACAATTTTGCGCATTATAAGGTCAGGAAAAGATCCAGTTAGGCTTGAAAGTAGGCGTGAGGTTGCTGGGGATGATAACAGTACACCAACAAATGAATGACAGGCTTTTCTAATGTAAAATCCCCACAAGACAACGTACTGTGTTTGGTCGATACGAATTTTCTTTATAACTCGGTAAATCTTTATGCTAGAACGACGAGAGAAGGCTTAAAAGTTTCGACTATAACATTTCCATCTTTTTACATGCATTAATTTTACATTCGGGGGCTTTTCTGGCCCTTTTTGGCCCTAAAAACCCAAAATTTGAATTACTAATTCCCAAAAACGGGGTTTAGAGTTTTCCGATTGTTTTCCCCAACGAAGTTGATGCATACAATTTTTTACTATACCCCAAAACGTGTTCAGGGGGTCACGTTAGGAACTTCTATGGTGGTCCCGGGCTTAAGTTTCACTGTGCGGGTAATGCTAATAGTTCAACTTCCATAGGAAATTCACTAATAATAAGCAATGATACAACATAGGAACTGAATAAATAAAGATGAAAAAAGCGATATGTTGGATATAGATTATATGTTTTAAATTGTGTTAATATTATTTTCTCAATGATTTAATTGTTACTTTGACTTGTATTGTTATTGAGGATATTGACGGGATCTTTTTATAGTGGCTATATATCATATAATATGTTATAATCTTTTTTCGACTATACATTTTTATTTATTAAATTCAAGGTTCTAAAATTTTTACATTTCTTCGATGCGAATGCTTGGTTTTCAAGAAGTGGTCTAGGAAATTTGATTTACTAATTGATAAGTTAAAGTTTTAAACTTGTAGGCTTCAATATGCTCTATAAATCTGCATTTAAAGACTCTTCTGCTTTGGAAATTGTAATTTGTTTACATTATGAGCATGAAATGTAACATATTCCTGCTTTGTCATACTCAGTTAGGTTATTTTTAGTTCTTCCATTTGATTCCTAACTTTGCCCTCATATACAAAGTTCAGGTATAGGTTCATTATTCTCTCTTTGGGCCTAATAGTTTTAGATTGAATCATTCTAAATTTATTTATAAAGTTGCATATTACTTTTAAAGTTGCAAGTTAGTTTTAATGACACTTTATTAAATCTTGTAAGTGTATAGATGTTATAAAAATTGCTTTTGTAACTATCAATAAGTTAGAAACTTTACCAGATCAGATTGTTTAGTCATTTTATTATTAAAATTCTAAATTTTGTATATGTTTGTACGGTTTAAGAAGTATTAGTGCAAAATATATATGTTGCATGGAAATATGTTGATCTACATTATACTGTATTGGAAATTCTTACAAATTATTTAAAACATATGTCAAGCTTACCCTCTGGACTTTTAAAATACAGCATTTCAACACAAACAAGCTTTTTTTCTACTCCCGTTTTGACCCCAGAAATTTGTCCCCTGAACCAACTGGCATTATATTATCAAATAATTAGATTTAAAACATGAACTCAACTTGGATATGAATAAAATTAGGCTTGACATAAAGGTGAATATTTTTAATAGTTGGTTCACTGTAACATTCGATTATGTATCTTCTACCTTAAAATAGTGTACGTCTTTAATTACGTTTAATTTTAATATCGAATCTAATTTAATACAATAAATTGTATTCCTTCATTAAAATATAAGCTTGTTTGCTTGAGATGGATAAGAGAAAACATTCAATATTAGTTTATATTTTTAAAAGTTAAATAAATGCTTTTAAAACTATTTTTGGAGTATAATGTTAATTCTTACTATCTGAGAAGTTTATTAAACCAATATTATTGCTTACTTGACAGCCATACATGTTTTGTTATAGTAATACTAATATTTTATCGACTGTTCAAAAAGTTGCATCAACATATTTTTCATTGTATATTAAAAATAACTATTTTATCTATGGTGTTTAATTCAAGCTTTCCGAGTAAACTTTACTTGGAATTAAATTGTAAACTGAAGCTAATTCAAAAGTACCCAAAGGGCGGTTTATTTAAAAGGATTTGAACTAGTGCTTGTTAAGGCAGAGTAAAACAGCTGTTACTGCCCATGGAGCTTGTTAGTTGTTATTACCCATTTATGTGTAGCGGGATGTTTCATTAGTACTTTAGCACTATTACCATGTTTTATGCGGACTAAAAAACTAATTGACTTATATTTGTAAAAAATAACGTTAAACTACTAATATTGCATACACTAATTCAAATTTACAAATATTGGATATTGTAAATGTAATGAAGTAGGTCCTATAAAGAGGAAAATGACAACTACTAAAATATTTGTGCATATTTAAAAGATGAATTTACTAAATTGCACATTACATTTATTCATTTCAAATATTGTACTAAAATACAACTAAAAAATACACTCAAATTTATGTACAGAAGAAAAACCTTTTTTTAAAAAAATCTGTGTTGATTATATGACTACACACGAATTCGTAGCATATGTGATAAAAATAGGGTCGCGTGCTAGTAAGTAAAACAGTAATGTCGTTAGTGACCCACGACATTATCATTTAGAAATATATTTACTTTGAGTTACTTTTTCCAAAACAAAAACTATGTATAATACCGAACAATAACAGAAACTGAACAAGCCTATAGATAAACATCTTACTGTATAAACTGGTTATAGTGATGCGTTTATGGCCCCTCGTAACGGTTCGTCAATGTGCTGGCTATATCTGATCTGAGCCAGGAGCATAATAGTTAATCGCCATCTTGCCATTCACTAAGCACTCAATGTTATATCATACAGATCTAAGGTCAAAAATTCGATTTTGCGTATTGTAACGTAAATATAGACAGGACGAGATCATGAAAATATACTTTATCTAAAAGATATTTAATCAGGGATGAAGTTCATAACAAAATTTAATCAAGTTAACTTTCAACAGGTTTGAGGTTTATTTCCTAGTTTAGCCAAAGAAAATCTTACTATATTATTATTCATAGCTGGGTGAACGTAGGGAGCCAATGCGCAAGTTTTGCTTATTTTATTCTGTACAGTTCAATGTCGTGCTATTTAATAAATAAATAAATTTAAGATATAATTGGAGATATCCCAGTTAAACTTATCATGGTCAAGAGAACGGTAAGTGGTAAGTGGTAAGTGGTAAGTGGTAAGTGGTAAGTGGTAAGTGGTAAGTGGTAAGTGGTAAGTGGTAAGTGGTAAGTGGTAAGTGGTAAGTGGTAAGTGGTAAGTGGTAAGTGGTAAGTGGTAAGTGGTAAGTGGTAAGTTGTAAGTGGTAAGTGGTAAGAGGTAAGTGGTAAGTGGTAAGTGGTTCTCTAACTGAAAGTTCTCATTTATGGCTTTAACTATTTTGAAAAAATTATATTATTATAAGCCCTAGAACGTTGTAAAAACCTTTACGCATTGTTTCCCGTTTAATAATAGCATGGTATACATAGTATACAAATATAGTATACTATACAAATATAGTATAGTATAAATTATATATTAGTGATTATGTGTTTGATTTTCAACAAATGTCAGAGACAAGATATACCAAGGATTAATAAATAGAAATTGCTCTAAATGATTTCAAATCGATAATACCCCCGTCGCAGCAAACCTGCCTACCCAGCGAATTTCAAATGAATATATATCTCTTAGTTTCACTTCAAGCCACTTACCAGGATTCATAAGAAATATATTCACAAATAAGCGATGATTAAAATATTAATTATTCTCCATAAGAATAACATTGAGGATGAGTTGATCATAATACAGAGATGCTGCAACAAGAAACACATAATAATGGGGGTTTATAGAAATATCTATAGAAACGAGTGAAGTCACATACCAAGTTTCATCTATATAAATTCATAAATAAGCGATATATTACATTTTAATTATTCCCCATAAGAATAACATGGGGACCGAGTACCTAGGTTTGCTGCTACGGGAACCAGTTGCGAAAGATTTTTTTTATGCAAACAACAATAAACCACAACCAGATGAAGCCATATACCAAGTTTCCTCAGATTAAGTTCATAACAAAGTGAGGTATAAAATTTATCTTTTATTCCATAAGACAACATACATTAGACAACGTACTGTGTTTAGTACTTTCAATATCTCATTAACATTGGATGGTATGATTCGTCCGGTTTTAGAACTCGTTCAAATAAGTGGTACTTTACACATTTTTCCCTAATTTCATTAAGATTGGAGAGTAATTGTGCTTATGGACACACACACACAAACACACACACACACACACACACACACACACACACACACACACACACACACACACACACACACACACACACACACACACACACACACACACACACACACACACACACACACACACACACACACACACACACACACACACACACACACACACACACACACACACACACACACACACACACACACACACACACACACACACACACACACACACACACACACACACACACACACACACACACACACATATATATATATAATATACATACATACAAAATTGAACGAATAGTGTTTTTGTCATCTGGGGACCTCAAAACAAAAGTTATCATGGTCTCGGGCTTAAGTCTTACCATGAGTCCTACGGTAATAGCTTCTTCCCTATATGGGAAATTCGCTAAAACATAAAAAATCACCCAATGACAATATAAAAGAAGATCACTATACAATGCATCATGACACATAAATATTAACGTTAAAAAAATACCGTAAACAGCCAAAGTTTTTTGGTGTTTTGAAAAAAGTGGTGTGGTGTTTCTTAGTATAAGTGATGGAATTTAATAATATAACAAATTAATTCTAGTTAATAATTAGCTTGATTTATTTTATAAAGAGCAAACCGTGAACATGTATCAAGATTCTTATGTAGACCGAAATAAAGCTCTGGCAAGGGCTAACTGCTATATTATACCGCCTTCTGGCAATGCCGTATACTACAGTGCACCCGGGTTTATTGCAATTGGTCTAAAATTATGTAAAATATCTTATGGATATTATTTTTAATAACCGCAGTTATAACGAACGCTAGATAATCTTTAGTCAAATTTTTAAAACTATAATTATTTGAGCCTCGACTTCTTCTACCAATATCTTATTCGTTTTTCTATCTTGACCTTTTTAGCTTTTCTCTTTTAATCAGTCTAGTTTCTTTAAAGGTTTACGCTTTTTATTTAATTTTCCCTAAAAAGCTCCAACCGTACGTTCGTATGTAAAAAAACTCAATCTCTACTTGTTATACGCTTCTTTCAGTAAAGTTTCTGTATTTATTAATCTCATAATTTGTCAAACCTTGCCCCATATGATGAGTCCTCTGACGCTACAGCACCATATGACAAGTCCTTCTTCCACCAAAGTTTTAAAACTCTTTAAAGCATTTTATTAAATATAGTTTGATTATATATTATTAAGTCATTTTTTTATCAAACCCCGAATCCATTTACATTAGGCCTAACTATTCTTCTAACAAACCTCAATCAGTTTATTATTCGTAGTTTAGCATAACTTCCTTTTATCGATACTCGCATCTGTGGAGACCTAATGCATACATTCGTTTCCCAAGGAAAGGTATTATATTAGAACAGCATTGTAGAACAGACAAATGACAGGAGGTGAAAACTTAGCGAAGGCTGAATTACGTCTTAATTTACTAAGCTTGGTCATTCAATCGTCCAACAATGACTAGGTTGATGAACTTAAATATATAATAAAATAAGGTAGAGTGTTTTAAATTTGAACAAACACTGTTAACTTAATCCGCTTAATGTCTTAAATTACAAAATTACAAGGGCATTCACTTGTACTATGAACATGGTTTACTTTAAAAATCACTTCAAATATGGTATTTAGTTTAATTTATAAATATAATTAAACATATATTTTCTTAGAATTGTTTTCAATTAAGTGAATTATCATATCACCAAAGGTTATGGATTATCAAGCGTAGGTTATAAGTAATAGACCTCCGATAGATTGGGAATGAGCCTTAATTTCCTGAAGCAAATTTAATTAATGAAAGTTTACTATACTGATTTTTAAAGATTATTTTTTCCCAGAAATAATATGGTACTGTGGATTACTTTAATAATTTCTAATTTTAATATTTTATAGTTTTTATAATATGTAATGCTTTAAACGATACATTGTCCAACTTTTTGTTTTATGCTGTCCTTTATTTAAAGAATGAACCAGCTTTAATTTCTCGATGAAATCGTTTAGATTCAGTGAAACAGTAAGTAACCTTACATTAGATTTTCACGTTTTCATAAAATGTAAAGATGACAAAAATGCTTTACTGAGAAAGCACGACCCTTTCCTGATTTAGTCATTCCCCAACCTCAGAGGGGGATTGAACCCTCATTCTCTCATTTTATTTTATCGGAAGTTTGACGAGACCATCACAAGTGGCCTTAATACTTTTACTTTGAAATTCAACATCGTGTTATTATCGATAAATATTAGTTTGAATAAAAAACCAAACCAAATACAATTTTTTAAATATATTTAAATTATTTTAACAAAAGGTTTAAATTTGCGTTTTGATGCTTTAAACTCAAGCATATAATATATATAAAGCTAAAAAAAATAAATCTTTGAAATCTTAAGATTAAGTCGAATTGTTTTGTTTTCATATAAACAAGTATTAAAAACTGTATCTAAAAAACTACCCAATCTTCAACCCGATAAAAGTATCTCCAAGCTGATGAAGCTGATGAAGTATAAATAGTAATGAGTGTAATTGTCTTACGTTATTGTTAATGAAGAAACCAAACCAAACGAGTTTGTTACGGAACTAGAAGTCAAATTTCGCGTAGCATGCACATTTAAAAAATACAAAACTTATTTTAACACCATAATATTGTATTCTAATATGATTTGGGTTTAGATAAACTTTGATACATTTTATCTTCCCCCCTTTTATTTATTTTTGTAAAATCATGCTTTTAGTTGGAATGAAATATAAGTTAAATAATTTATTAACGGTTTTTTTTGTTTCTTATATTAATAATTTCTTCTGTCAAACATTAAGATTATGTCGCTTTAACAAGGGGTATAAAATGTGATCTTAAACTAAGTATTTGTTATTTGGTAACAATGAAAATAATGAAATACACTAAATTAAATTTGAATATATTTCTTAGCTGGGGTAATGATATTTCACTGAAAATTTTGTTTGCATCATAAAATAAAACAATACATTCACGGTACAAACAGGTCAAATCATTTTAAATAAAAAATTCAAATTTCCTATTCATAAAAACTCTTTCAAGTATTTAAATACTATTACCAAAAGATACTGAGTGTTATTTTATGATAAATAACCGACTATCTTATTTTTAGAGTCAGTTTAAATTGAAGACATACTCGTCTCTCACAAGGAAAAAATACAGTCAGTACGTATTTTACACCATAAATTCCAGACATAATGGATCTTCAATTGTACTAAGGCACTGATATTTGTGTAATGAGCTAATGACAACAAGAATAGGAAGGGTAAGTAGGTGGGCAATTCCTACTCAAAGGAACATAACGATCGAAGCTGTAAATAACAGCTATTTGCCTTTTATGTGAAGTCCTAACAAAGTCACGAACTTAAACTAGATCGAATAAACTGTCTGCTTCCTACAACTTTATTTTATAGTTTGAACTGTATACTACAACGTGTACCGGTCATAATTAGAAATTAACAGGTAACAAACTAAACTAAACATCTTTAATAAATATTTTACAACGATTTAGAATGCTTTTCTATATATATATATATATATATATATATATATATTGACGATGTTTCAGAACATTTTCTGAAGTTGATATAAAACTGTTTGTGAAATAGTTAGTATCTTGCTATAACATTAAAAATGTATTGTACATAGGGCAATTTTGAAATAATACATTGATTATAATTTTGTAAAATTTGTAAGCTTGATATATTGATGCAGTAGCTATTTTAAGTTTTGCAAATACATACTGTTGTTATCAGTTCAAATTGTTTTATAAGCAACAATTTGATACAAATAAACAAAAATCGTTAAAATATTATAAAAGCGTTTTTATTATATATTATATCATTAAAAAAGGTTAATATCTCTAAGATAAGGGCTATTAAACTCCAACCATGAGTTTAGAACTCAATAATATTTGTAATATAAAAAACCTACACCATTAAACATTATTATTTTTATAGAATAACGCTATATGTGAATGATATAAATACAGTTCTATTAAAGATATTTTGAATAGAATGCAAACTAAGTACATGTTGTAAACAAATCTAAAAACTACAATAAGATCATAAATATTTGCAAGGCTTGAAAATCATTCTTTAATATAGGTTTAGTTAAATATGTCATTACTTACAACAAACATAACGTGGAAAATATGTCCAACTTCTAGTTATAATTTTTAGCCTAAGAGGGGAACTTTATTAAATTTACTTACTTTCTGTACAAAATGTATGTTCTACTTAAGCTATATTTCAACGATATTTAGATTTATCTTAATTATTAGTGAAGCTTCAATTATCAATTTTCGTTTTGCAAAACAAACTTGTTAAAGTTACCTACAATCGTTCTGATATACAATCAAGAAAACCGTTAATATGAAAACATTAACTTATATAGCTTTTATTATTTAATAATACTTTAAAAAAATAGAATTAATAATGCTACATTTTATTTTGAAATAAGTTAGCATTTTTAGTTAAAATATATTCCCAAATATAAAAATAAACGTAGGCCCTAATACTCATGAAATTACTTCTTCAAAATTATTCAAAATGTATAAAACATGTTTTAACTTAGTTCCAAAACAATCAAGGCTATATTTATCATTAAAATACTCGTTGGCTGTTATCTTCTAATATATTTTGTTTTACTTTAAGTAGTTTATTAGCTAAATAAACAATTTTTAAAACCCATCCCAGAAACTAAAACGAGTAATTTTTCAAACATAATACAGTCAATTAGCTGTAACATTTCATTCTAATTAAGTCACTTTAAAACATTTAACCGCATGCTGGAAGGTGTAAGTGTATAACGTATATCACAAGACCGGCCGGAACACGTGAATGTATTGACATGTTTATAGGCCACTTGTCGTGGCCAGTCAATCTCCGGACAATAACACCAACAGTAAACTGGTACGTGGGTCGCTTACGTTATCGTTAGTCTCCTTTCTGATCGTTGACAAAGGAAAAATAAATCGGAACAGTATTAAGGATATTGATTTGATCTACGAACATTTCTATTTTTTTCATTCCTCACTGCTAAAAGCAATTTTGAGCGTATTATTGATCACTGGCTGGACCAAACCCCTGTTACTTGGGTCAAACTTTGCTTTCAAAATAGCAATGATTTCTCAAGGAAAAGTGAGAACATTGGATATTCAAATCTATTTATGGTTATTATGAGAATATAGTGAAGTAAATATAAATATGTTTTCACTCTACAAATTCGATATCTGAACATAACAAAGGAAAAACTCATCTAATATTAGAGAAATTTATCTGTTTTACGAGAACTGTTATTTATATTTTGTATCTCTAAATGCTAGAAAAAAGTGTAACTTTGTAAACTACTGTTCGTAACTGGAGTCAACCTTTCCTTTTAAAGTTCCTTTCCTTATAGTTCATTTCCCAAGGAAAAAGCCAGAATTAAGATTAAGAAAAAATTATAATAGTTTAACATATTTTATGCTCTTTATGAAGATCTCTTCAGAAAAATCTTCGTATGTTTTTACTGTAAAAATCAATAAAATCTTTGGATAATTACAAAGAACATTCAGTGTCAGAGATGTCTCAGCTTGAGAGAGTTTCTAATGCATTTCAAAGCTATGACTACTCCTTTTTCTTTACTCTAATTAGTGTTTTACTTATATGTTTTTTTCCTTTTCTCTTTTATCTTCTCATTTCTTTTGCTGATCTCCTCAACTTTTTCTCCAATATCTCAGTTCTAGCAATCGCTTGAAATAAACTACTACTAGGAATTAATAAACTAAGCTAGTAACGCTAGGAATTCAGAGATTGATTATGCTAAATATATTTCTATGTAATGACCTGCACTCAGAGAATCTGTCTCACACCGAAATATACATGAATCAATACGAAGCATTTGACATCACATCATCTTGAGACGTAGCAGTCGCCTTGTAGGGTGTGCAATCAGTCAGCCAATCAGCGAGGTCGACTGATATATATATATTCGTGAGGGCCTGCATATGTCTGTTCACCATAATGGTTATATACAGCTACCTTGCATGAGTCTAATAATAGTCTACTTTGCTATTTTTTTGTAGAGGACATAACCAATGTTAGTCTTCCTAGCTAAAGGCTTCAGAAAATGAAAAGTATAAATGCATATTGGTGCCCATGATTTATAAATTAGTTACAAGATCGTGTTCCCATAATGAGAGCTCGTAATAATAGGAATTATTAGAAGGTTCATCTGAAACATGCATTTTAATTACCCTATTTAAATTGAAATTAATTTATAATGAATTCCTCATTTTTCAATACGTTAAAATTTACCATACTATACAAAAGACATTGATGAATTTGTACTCTATGCAATAATAAAGAACAAACCATAACCATCTATAACTAAGAACAAAACTAAAAAAAAAACTATAATTGAAGAGGCAAGTACTTCAACAATAGTAAAATCGTGTTATAATTTTAAAATGTATATAATAATTCTTATAGTACTTTATAGTAGTAGTAGCAGTAGTTCTCTTTTTAGTTGATTGTAGTAGTATAGGGGTTTAAATTGTATATTATTTAACTAGATAATTTGAATTAAAAGGAAAATTAACAATCCATTAATGTCATTTAATACAAATTCATTATAGGTTCTTATTTTTAGCTCTGTTGACAAATAAGATAAAATGGTTAAAATTAAAATTACTTCAAGATAACACATATTAGATATACAAGTGTAAAACAATTCATTACGAGGAAAGGATATTTTCATAAATATAAAATAGTTTTTTTTGTATTATGATAATCCTATGAAACCGATACTAAGCAGATTTAAAAATGAATAACGTAGCGTTGAAATGCAATGCGATATAAACACTGGTTGAACGTTTTTTTCTTGGAAATGAGGACGTAAAATTCACAGTAACAAAATTCGCAGATGGGCGGGATCGCTTTGACATATTTCCCGGCTAATCACCCTTAATTATGTTTTATAGCTCAATGTGTTGAGAACCATTTTCCCTAATTTACATTAGTCCTGAACCAGTATAATGTAATTTTCTTTTATGAAATATAAACATTGAAATGATTAATTTTGTTCCCATAACAATATCATAAAAATGGTTAATATTGCTTCTTTCAAAATATTATTTTAGTGGAATAGTTATTTTTAGACAGTACAGTCAGCTGATTTTTAACAAGTTTTACGGTACAATGTAACCAAAAACAAGGTGAAATTCGATACAGCTTTCCTTAATTAATTTTTGTTGCCTTAGTTTTAGTGTGTAATCATTTAGCTAATCAGGTAATCATATTAGGTGAACTCTTTAATCATCTTGCTTTAATTTTTGTATTCCTTTTTCAGCTAATACGTATTGAATCTAAGGAAATCTAGAATGTTTAAATCATAAATAAATTGTTATTTTGATTGTGTTTTAAACCATTACACGTTACGAGCAACATAAATATTTCACTTCTTTATCAATACATTACAATACATTTTTGTATACATACTCGGTAAACACTTATTTAAAAAATCTAGGTTCCATGTAAAACCTTTCTTTCTATTTTGATATAGCGTTTGCTCCACAGTGTAATAAAGATATATTACATATAGCAACTGAGGAACTTCAATTATGAACATTACTCAAAATAGATCAGCCCTTACCACAACCTCCGATCCACCTCAAAGTTGCAACTTTCACTTTTGCAGAATGATTGAGATTACTTGTTACCTGTTACCTCCTTCGTACGTCCCGCAGACCCAGAGGCATGGTATCCATCATAACTATCTCTGAGGTTGTCGAAGACAGATGTTGTCCAATCAGGTGCTATCAGGTGAGGTATGGTAGTGCTTTGGAATGTCGAAATGAAAATTAAAAAGAAAAGGAAAAAAGGTCCCGTTCAGGAAGAAGTCAGAAAAAAGAGAGAAATTAGGAAAATTGTGGCAGATCATAATAGCTCTTCTCAATAAGATGTTGCTTTAAATTAGTCCTGCAGTGCATTAGTTCCTAATGGCTGCTTTACTTAAAATACAAGTAATTTTATCTTAAGATTTAGATTTTAAGCTGGATTAAACTACATAAAGTAACTACTGAAAATCATAAAAGCTAGAATCAAGAATCAAGAACTCTTTATTGTCATATTGTAACTTCTTAATGTCACTGATTTCTTTAATAGCTGAGGGAAGTTGTGAAAAATATTTCAAGCCGGCATAACCTGGTTTTGATTCATAAAGATTTAAATGGTGCTGTACAGACGGATTTACATTATGGTTTCTAGTAAAATATGAATTTTGATGAGCCTGTATCTGATTGGTTTCCTTTGCATATAGAATTGTTTCGTAAATATAAACAAATGGAACGGTGAAGATCTGCAACTCTTTGAACTTCTCCCTACATGAATCACTAGGCCGAAGCCTAGAGATACATCTAATTGCTTTTTTCTGTATTATGAAAATTCTTCTAAGATTCAATTTACTAGACAAGACCCAAAGCACTATCGAATACCTTGAACGACTTTCGATCAAACTAAAATAGACTAATTTACTTAAAGCTAAATTTTTAAGGAGGTCAGATTTCTAAGAACAAAAAATTCGAGGTTAAAATGGATGCTAATTTATCAACATGCTCTGACCACCTAAGACCATCGTCCGAGCTCACTCCCAAGTAGTCCACTGAAGAAGATTCCTAAAGCATCTCTTCATACAAAAGTCTTCATTAAAAATGCATAATCGAATTCGAATTGAATTCGGGAAGTCACAGGGTCCCTTGAGATTGAACCCTTGTCCCCGTCTTTGACAGACGCCGTTGGTGTCGATGGCCGGGATAAGTGTGTGGGGGATTACCGTGTGCAGTAAAGAAATATTAAAGGCAGAAAACGAGAATAAAAAAAATATGCTAACTCTAGTTTAAGGAGGAAGGCCTTGCCCATTGATACAATTTACTTGTAATTCTTGTTGACTATTCCATCTTAAAACTTAGCAATACAAACCTCAGAAACTCTGGGAGGGTGTAACACATGAATTTACCTTTTATAACAGATTTTGGGCTGGAGGTTTGGGGAGGGTTGCTAATCAACAATTTCGTGTTTGAAGATCTTTTTAATTATATAATTTGGTGTCAATAGTTTTAAATACATCCCAATGGTAAGAACTAAAAGTTTAATATTCAATACTGATATAAATAATATCCCAACATCAATTAGTGGCAGAGTAGATTTTTTCAAGTCATTTTTTGAAGTACTGTTTTTTTTAGATACGAAATAGATAAGGTTTAAGGACAATAATCTTTAAATCAGTATTTAGTTAGAAATATTTTGAATTAATTACGTAAATATATTGCACATGTCTTGTTTTTAACAAGTTCGCACGCACAACACTGACATGAAGGGATCGAATTTCCATATTAAACTTTTTAAAATCAAATACTGTATGAATTGTATGCTTAAATCGATGCGTGCGGCAATTTTAAAATAGGGGGTCAAGTTAAAATCTTGTAAGGTGGTCTCGGGCTTAAGTTTTACCATACAGATAATGATAATAGCTGACTTTTTTCATAGAAAATTTGCTAAACATAATAAGTCAGGTTGAAGTGAAAGTTTAATTTGTTAAGTGAAATTCAAGTGTAACTAATATCTCTGATTCATAACAAACTGGTAGTAATAATAACACTCCGAAAACATTTTACTTGTAATTCAGGAATGAATATTGCAAAATGGCCGCTTCGCACTTAGGCCGGGCCCCGCACTGGACATATTTCTAACTTAATCACTTCTAATGATGTTTTATTGCTCGATATGTTGGCCCCACTTTCCCAAATTTGCATTTTCCCAAATCGGATTAGAAGCATATTTTAACAAGGATATCCATAATCATTTCAGAAGGAGGATATGGCTTTTAACATATTAAAGATTCCGTCATGAATTATACGCATATAATGTAACAACTATAATTTTACAAACGCGTAGTTAAATTATAGTCAAACACAGTTTTAATAATGATGGCATTACTTACAAGTAAAATATCAACTAAAATACAAGTAATTTTATCTTAAGATTTAGATTTTAAGCTGGATTAAAATACATCAAGTAACTACTGAAAATCATAAAAGCTAGAATCAAGAATCAAGAACTCTTTATTGTCATTCACTAAATAAATTTAGCATGGACAATCAAGATATTAAAAAAATAAATACAAAGTTATGTAAGAAATAAAATTATTTTATTTAACATTTTTCAGACATGCATTCACCAACACTGTAACATGCCTTTGATATTAAAAAGGTTTTAATCTTATTTATAAACACGCCCACGTCCAGTTCTGATTTTATTTGTGTGGGTAAAGCATTAAAAGTTTAATTGCAGAGAAATACGTTTGTTTTTCAAAAAAGGTTGTGTTGCATTTAGGTGGGATTAAACTTGTTTTGTTCCTGAAGTCATAACGGCTGATACTGCGAGATTGAAAAAATAGTTTAAACTTGTATGCTACAATGTAGCATACAAATAATTACATATACACTACATAACTGATCTGTGTAATTACCTTATAATATGTGAAATCAATGGCCTGTTTTACTCCATAATTTCCGTCACACGGGCCTCAGGCATATGCGTGGAATATATATAGCAAAGGGAGGGGTGTTGAGCAGTTGCACTTAAAATCAAAGTTAGACTCTACTGATGTTACTAAGTTTCTAAGGCTAGGATTAGAATCCACGTTAAAGCAGCTGATTTGGTTCCGGAATCACAGACCAATATGTTTAATTTTTATTGTATTTTTCCGTTAGCGAAACAATAAAAAGACGATAAAACTAAAGACACCAAACCTTAGAATTGGTTTTAATTTGAAACATACGGATTTGGATAGTTAATATCGTAAACATCCGTAAGATGCTTCTTCAGTACGGTTTATAAGACTTTATTTACACGGTGAAAGCCTTATGATTTGTGATGTGAAAATAGGTCAAGTAAATTGTTACATTATAGGGTAAGTTGGTTGTTGTGCTTGCTACTGATGTCATGTTTATTGGCCACTCCACCCGGTCAGTCAATCTACTGACAACAATGGTTATCGTAAACTGTCAACTATGCGCAATAAATTCGTCATGACGCTAAAGTTGTAGTTATTAAGCGATGAGAGTTCTTACCTACCAAATTATTTAGGTTGCTGTCGATAGTTTAGGGCCAGAGAGGGCCTCTTCAACTCACTGAAATAAGGTCTACGGTTTTACTGGTAATGCAGTAAAAAGTAATCTTAAGTTTAACTTGTTAATTTTTCAAACTGGTTCCTTGTAAAACCGGCTCCACCCAATCTTGCCCACCTTATAAAATCGAGCTACTTAAACCTTGAATCAAATAAATAAACGATAATCTTTACTAAAACAATATGGCCGATGTAGCTTAAAAATGTTTGTGGGGAGTGTTTCAAATTATGAGATCTTTAAACGATATGTAACAAAAGTTACATCGAATTCCGTTTTATTTTAAAGTGGCTAGGAAAATAATTGTTGAAAATTACGGCTCAATAATTTATGTAAGATATACAGCGTTGGAATGTTGTAATGGAAACTAAACCACTTTTAAATTTGAAAAGTTCTGCATTTACATGGTAACTCTGTAATCTCAGGTGCGACAAAGCCAATCCCCAACAACATATAAAAAAGGGGAATTTAAATATATATAAATAATTAAAGAAATTATAGAATAAAATTTAAAACACAATTACTCCTTTACTTTAAAATAATAATTATGAAAGCAGAGACAGATCGAATCAAATCATTACGCTCCCACGGGAAGTCACGACTCCTCGGCGAACAACAGGACGTATAGAATTACGATCCCCGATAATGATCAAGCTGAAAATCAAAACCCTTGAGAACAACGTTAAGAAAATCAAACAATCCCATGATCCAAGCATGCTAAGAGAATAAAATAACTTACGGTCAGTGACACGCCCATTTCCTCGAACTAGGAGGCCGATCAGGAGGAGGATGACCAATAATATGGAGGTATCGGATGCATCGATCACCGATTGGTTAGGAGGCGTAATGATGACGGATTGGAGGGGAAGATGGCGATAGAGGGAGAAAAAGAAAAGGACAGTCTTCGGAGAGTTTTGGAAGAGTAAGGTAGACACTGGGAAGCTTCTTCTGGGCTGTTCCGGACCGAGTAGGAACAGAAAGTCTTCAGGAAAGTGAAATGCACCTGAGGGCACCCGGGAGTTCGATAACTTCTACCAGTACCTTACGACACTCTACCACTTCACTCGACGAGATTCCATCGCACCCGAGTCCACCTTCTGGGTCCATCTTCTGAGGACATCAGTGAGGACACCGACCGACGTCCACCCAAGGGAGCGCGGAACTCCGAGCAACCGGTCTACGGCGCGGCCCGGAGGGACGAGGACAGGAGGACGCACGGGGACGTGAGGTGTTACAGAGAACTCCAAAATATCTGGGTATGTTCCCACTTCATTAAAAAGGTGCATAGTTAGGATTTATTAATTAAAATATTAAAGACGAACTTACATAAAAGAAGCCAAGAAATAATAGCTAGCAGGAGTTTAAAAAAAAAATAAATTACTATAATAAAAATTTTAAATGCAGGAGAATTATAAGATATCTTGAAGAGATAAAATATCTAACTAATATAAACAAAAAGGGGTGATGTCAGAATGCAAGTTAAGAACCCGCCATGCTATGTGGGTTGAATGTATAAAGTATTAGGTGAATAACATGTCGGATATATATAAAGGGGTTGTTAGATAATTCTGTTTAATGTATATTGATTCTTTATTCAGTATACCAAATGAATGTTGAATGTACAAAGTATTAGATCATTAATATGTCAGATATATAACGGGTTTATTACAGGATTTTAATTTTATGTCGGATATATAGAAGGGTTTTAGATAACTCCATTTAGTGTATGCTGATTCCTTATTCAGTATATCAAGTGAAAGTTGAATGTATAAAGCATTAGATATTTTATATGTCAGATATATAAAGGGTTTATTAGAAGATTTTATTTATTGTGTTTTGCTCCTTTGTTCAGAATATCACAGGAATTATTTGTGAATATTGATAATAACTAAACAAGGGAGAGATAGGAAGCTTTATTTTATGGGGTTATTTTATGTATGTGTTTTATGAATATTCTAGGGAGCCTTTATGTCATGTCTTAATTATGTTATAAATGCATAAGTCATTGTTGTTCAGGCCTTAGTTTTGAAGGACCATTATTATACTGTAAGAGCAGAGGATAGGAGAAATAAAGTGCAAAGTGAATATTTTAAATGTATTAAATGCACATGGTGTGAGAAAGTGGGACAAACTATATGTGTTTAGCAGGGATAAAGGACGCTCTATATACATAATTGTCCACCAGCTTGAGTGCACCTTTTACAGTATTCTGTCTTATCATTTATTATAATTGGATTATATTTATCATGTATATTAAAGTGTTTTCATTTCCTTGATCTGTGTTCATTCCAATCCACGGTCCTATGAGTTACCTCTAACTAGCTAAGCGAGTATAATTTAAAATTTATTCAATTCAATCAATTTAGCCCCTGAAAAGGTTTACATGGTGGAGGCGCCGGGTAAATGTAAACCTTTTCAGGGGCTAAATTGATTGAATTGAATAAATTTTAAATTATACTCGCTTAGCTAGTTAGAGGTAACTCATAGGACCGTGGATTGGAATGAACACAGATCAAGGAAATGAAAACACTTTAATATACATGATAAATATAATCCAATTATAATAAATGATAAGACAGAATACTGTAAAAGGTGCACTCAAGCTGGTGGACAATTTATGTATATAGAGAGTCCTTTATCCCTGATAAACACATATAGTTTGTCCCACTTTCTCACACCATGTGCATTTAATACATTTAAAATATTCACTTTGCACTTTATTTCTCCTATCCTCTGCTCTTACAGTATAATAATGGTCCTTCAAAACTAAGGCCTGAACAACAATGACTTATGCATTTATAACATAATTAAGACGTGACATAAAGGCTCCCTAGAATATTCATAAAACACATACATAAAATAACCCCATTAAATAAAGCTTCCTATCTCTCCCTTGTTTAGTTATTATCAATATTCACAAATAATTCCTGTGATATTCTGAACAAAGGAGCAAAACACAATAAATAAAATCTTCTAATAAACCCTTTATATATCTGACATATAAAATATCTAATGCTTTATACATTCAACTTTCACTTGATATACTGAATAAGGAATCAGCATACACTAAATGGAGTTATCTAAAACCCTTCTATATATCCGACATAAAATTAAAATCCTTTTTAAACCCTTTATATATCTGACATATTAATGATCTAATACTTTGTACATTCAACATTCATTTGGTATACTGAATAAAGAATCAATATACATTAAACAGAATTATCTAACAACCCCTTTATATATATATCCGACATGTTATTCACCTAATACTTTATACATTCAACCCACATAGCATGGCGGGTTCTTAACTTGCATTCTGACATCACCCCTTTTTGTTTATATTAGTTAGATATTTTATCTCTTCGAGATATCTTATAATTCTCCTGCATTTAAAATTTTTATTATAGTAATTTATTTTTTTTTTTAAACTCCTGCTAGCTATTATTTCTTGGCTTCTTTTATGTAAGTTCGTCTTTAATATTTTAATTAATAAATCCTAACTGTGCACCTTTTTAATGAAGTGGGAACATACCCAGATATTTTGGAGTTCTCTGTAACACCTCACGTCCCCGTGCGTCCTCCTGTCCTCGTCCCTCCGGGCGGCGCCGTAGACCGGTTGCTCGGAGTTCCGCGCTCCCTTGGGTGGACGTCGGTCGGTGTCCTCACTGATGTCCTCAGAAGATGGACCCAGAAGGTGGACTCGGGTGCGATGGAATCTCGTCGAGTGAAGTGGTAGAGTGTCGTAAGGTACTGGTAGAAGTTATCGAACTCCCGGGTGCCCTCAGGTGCATTTCACTTTCCTGAAGACTTTCTGTTCCTACTCGGTCCGGAACAGCCCAGAAGAAGCTTTCCAGTGTCTACCTTACTCTTCCAAAACTCTCCGAAGACTGTCCTTTTCTTTTTCTCCCTCTATCGCCATCTTCCCCTCCAATCCGTCATCGTTACACCTCCTAACCAATCGGTGATCGATGCATCCGATACCTCCATATTATTGGTCATCCTCCTTCTGATCGGCCTACTAGTTCGAGGAAATGGGCGTGTCGCTGACCGTAAGTTATTTTATTCTCTTAGCATGCTTGGATCATGGGATTGTTTGATTTTCTTAACGTTGTTCTCAAGGGTTTTGATTTTCAGCTTGATCATTATCGGGGATCGTAATTCTATACGTCCTGTTGTTCGCCGAGGAGTCGTGACTTCCCGTGGGAGCGTAATGATTTGATTCGATCTGTCTCTGCTTTCATAATTATTATTTTAAAGTAAAGGAGTAATTGTGTTTTAAATTTTATTCTATAATTTCTTTAATTATTTATATATATTTAAATTCCCCTTGTTTATAAACAGATATCTGCATTGTAATACAACGGGTTGAACAATATCGTACATTATTAAATACCCCCGTTGCAGCAAACCTGCATACTCAGCGAATTTCCAATGAAGATATAAATTTCTTAATACTACTTAAAGCCACTTACCAATAAGCGATATATACAATGTTAATAATTCTCCAAAAGAATAACAAGGGGGTTGAGTACGCAGGTTCGGTGCTACGGGAGCCTTTGGCAAAAATTGTTTTTTGAGCAAATATCAATAGATCACAACCAGATGAAGCCGTGTATACCAATTTTCGTCATTATACGTTCATAAATAAGTGAGATATAAAATTTTGTCTTTTCCTCCATAAGAATAACATTAGACAATGTACTGTGTTTAGCACTTTCAATATTTCGGTAACCAATTGACGTAGAGGAACGATAAAAAACCAAATTGTGTGTTTTTTAAGCTGAATCCAATGGTAATAAACGGTATCAGGAAACTGACACATACTTTCTCCCTTTTAGCCAAACTTTAATGACAAAAATATTTGTTATTTACTAAATATAGAATATGAAGTATAGATAAATGTACAGAAAATTGTCTAATATAGTTGTTTTCAGAAATATCCACCCAAATCCCTTTTAGGGAGGCACTATAGAGTCCGTTGCTACACACAGTGGTTTTGAGAGGGGAAATGCCTCCTTGCCCCCCCCAGGGTTAAATAACAACATATTTCGAACATCCTCTGTTGGTCAATGCCAACTTGACCTGCATATCAAATTTTAATGAAATTGATCAGTAAATAAGAGAGAAATAGTTATTTTTGTATTCCCCATAAGAATAACATTGGCCAACGTACTGCGTTTACCGCTAAATGAAAATTTAAATTTTCTCCGCAACTAGCAATCGTAGAATAGTAATTTAAAATACTAATTTATTTAGTTTTTTGAGCTCTTTTTAATGGTGAATAGTAATATTTTTTAACATTTATGATTTTTTGCGAAAAATCAAAAAAACTGAATTGTGGATGTTTTAAGTCCTGTAATTTCTGAACCCGAATTTTTCCAGAAATGCGGGTGGTGTCATTTTGTTGGAAACATAAAGTTCTACAAACCACTAAAGTTTAATCAAAATCGTTAGAGCCGTTTTGAGAAATTTGGATTTTATATGTTTTTTGGCGATTTTGGGGGGATAATTACCCTTTAAAATCAAAAATTCAAAAATGAAAAAAAGCCTGGAGATATTGGAGGATTAGTACCTACATACCAAATTTCATAAAAATCGGTCCATAAGTTAGGGCTCTAGCTCTGTACACATCCACACAGACACACACACACACACACACACACACACACACACACACACACACACACACACACACACACACACACACACACACACACACACACACACACACACACACACACACACACACACACACACACACAGACAGATATCACGTAAAAACCACTTTTTTGGGTTCAGGGAGCACCAAAACGAATATTTCCACTAACAACTCAAATTCGAAAATTTTTACGAAAACAATACTTTCTCCATATACTATGTATAGGGGGAGAAAGTAAAAATTGAAATTTGACTATTTCAAAAATTATATGTAACAAATTCAAAAAAGTGATTTTTTGGGGACAAAACCCATAATACCCCTTCGGATGGAGCGATCTGGCTGGTTTTCGAACTTAAAGTCATAAATGTTGCTTAACATGTTTATACAAAAAATCAAAAACATGAATGAATCATGATTCATGTATGAATCATGTTTATACATGTTTCATCAAAATCTGATCATTTTTACGGGAGTTACCGTGCTCACGGACACAAACATTATACATATGCAATATTATTATATTATATACATTATTACACATTATATTATTATATATTTACAGTTTCGAACGAATTGTGTTTTTGGGGTCTGGGGACCTCAAAACGAAAAGTCACGGTCCCGGGCTTAGGACTTACCATGCCGACTACGGTAATAGCTTCTTTCCTATAGGGGAAATTCACTAAAAGGAAATAATATTTGTTTTACAATATCCGTAGCAATAAATCAATATATTATTTTATTTTTCAATACAAATTATGTCTTATGTGCATGTTTGCTAGCTATAATTTATTATTAAAACATGACGTTACATATTTGATACATTTATCATGTAAGCAAATGTAAGATTAAATAAAGGACGAAAAAATCACGTAATTTCCAAAAGTGTTATATTAATTGCAATAATTATTGGTAAAATAATAGCTCCTGCTTGGTAATTTCGGATTAAATAATATCGTTGTGATTATAAATGCGCTATGACCGTGAAACTATTTAGTTTTGTTCCGCAATTTAACTCTGTTTTTCAGTGTTTTACTTCCTTGGAATTTTTAGATGTATTATCTAATTATTATATATGACAGATTTGTTTCGTGCATTATAAGCTACGGTTTAGAAATTACACTCACCCAATTAATTCGCCCTACAATTAAGATTCAAAAAAGGATAGAAGGAAATGTTTTAATTAAAAAACACCTAAGGATAACTAGCGATTTAAAGACTAAGGACTAAGACATATTGATTTTAAATAAATTTATTAGATTGAAAGATAGTTAATGTGAAATGTATTACTTCTGACATTAATTTTATGTTTTATCTGATAAATCCGATTTGAAAATAATAATAAACCTTATTTATTAATACACTATTATGTGTCCTAAATTAAGCAATCGCCCATTTCAGCTTATATAAATAGTTTAAATGGATCTTTATATAAATACATCAATGAAAATTGGCTAGTTGTGCCATAAGTCAGGCATTCATTAACTCTCAATTGCAAAACTAATCTTCACTCTTAGTGTAGTAGTGTGATTGAATACTACATTTTACTAATTAAAGTTGACTGAAAACACTCAAACGGTATTTTAATGTTGTTAGTTTTACTATTGCATATCTTTGTATAGCACTTCATACATTTCCAATAATTGTAGTAACAACTTTCAAAAGGACTGGATACAGAGAACCTTCGAACGTGGATGAAATGGAAACAAATTATTATGCCTTTTTCTATTTTTCACTTGATAACCAGCTAACATACTTCACTAGATATGTATTTTGGGTAAATTATGGTTAATGTTCTTTAAACTTTAAATCAACCACGGAATTCAAATCAACCCAAACATTTGAACACACTAAACATGTTTTATACCTCCGTCACCAGTAAGAGACGTTTAAATGTAAAACAAAAGGCCACCATTTACTTACATACTGTATAATAATTAAGACATAAACATAATATGTATTGCGTGGTAAGAAACAAACGTTATTTTTGTTACTTCAACTAATTTACACATTGTATAATTTTTTATTATATTATTTGTTGATAAATATTCTACAACTATTAAGAAGAGTTAAATAATTTTAAATCCGTATATTTGTCAAGAGTCGGTGGGGTTTGTGCTGAAAACGGTTATAAGGGTTATAAAACGTGTCGGGCCGGAACTAACTCAGTGTCGCCAGTGCAGCCGTCACGACATGTTGGGACTGTGGGATGGGCTCGTCGCCTCTGCATGCAGTACGGGGAATTGTGTTACACGGTACTAATTAATGTGAGATGCAGACAGTTCCTAGTACAAAATTTAATTATCTTTCTCTAGACAATGAAGTTTTATTGGTAGCAAACTATGATGTTATTTCTCCCTTCTTTTCTTGAATAGTTTCCTTCTTGTGTAATGAATCAGTAAGATGAGATTTGGTATTTAAATTACAGAGCAGGCAATAAGAACTGTGTTCAAAAATCATCACAGATTCCCTTTTCAAAAATAATATACACTAAATTTTACAGTTCCCTCAATAATACATTCCAGATACCATAATCTTTTACAAACATAATCTCCACGACCGTCTCAGCCGTTACAACCATAGGATAAAAATGATGCTTCCTAGAAATCCTCATCCTTTTTTAAACATGATTAATAAACTACGTCGCGCAACACTACAACATATATTTATACCTGTACTGTACTTACAAACAAGACGGTAAGTATACAAAAAAGATGGCACAAGGCAATCCATTTCAACTAGTCACACCGATCATCATCAGTCCCATGCGCAGAATCATTGTTAAAATCACACTATTTACATGGTATAACAATTTTTCAATGATTTACCTGACACTTTTAAGAGTAAAGTGAATGACGGAACTAGTCACAGAAAGAAGGTTAAACACCTCCTAATTGAGACTTTTTTGTGTGTTAAGGATTTCGTTGATAATTTAAAATACCCCCGTAACAGCAAACCTGCGTACTCAGCAAATTTCCAATGCATATATCACACATGTATATTGTGTATATTGTGTATCTTCATGTATGTTGTGTATCTTAATACCACATGAAGCCACATACCAAGTTTCATCAATATACGATTCATAAATAAACATTTTATTACATTTTAATTATTCTCCATAAGAATATAATATGGCGGCTGAGTATGCAGGTTTGCAGAAGCAAGAAACACAAAAAATGGGGTTCTACACAAACATCAATATAACTCAAGTAAGTAAAGCCACATACCAAATTTTATTAATTTATGTTCATAATTAAGGAAGATAACACGTTACTCATTCTCCTTAAGAATAACATGGGGGCTGAGCACGCAGGTTTGCTGCTACGGGAACTGTCAGCCAAAAAATGTTTTTTAGTCCAAATATCAATAGACCACAACGATATGAAGTAATATACCAAGTTTCATCAGGATAAGTAGATCAATAAGCGAGATATACAATTTGTATTATTCCCCATAAGAATAACATTGGACAACGTACTGTGTTTAGCACTTTCAATATCTCAGTAACCAATTGGCTTAGAGCAATGATCAAAACACCAAATTGTGCGTATTTTCAAGCTGATTCAAATGGAAAAAAATTTAAATTTGACTTTTTCAAAAATTATTTGTAAATACTCAAAAACCCCATTTTTGGGGTACAAAACCCCCCAAAATCCTTAGGAAAGGTCGATCTGTCTGGTTTTCGAACTTAAAGTCATAAATGATGGTTTACACTAAACTATCACAATAAAGATGTTTCATTCGGATTCTGATTACTCGATTTCGGTTATGTAAAATTAGGAATTTAACCCCTCTAAACACTATGAGGTTACTGTGCAATGTCAAATATATTGAAAGTGTCTCTCAAAATAACTATTTGTACAGCTGATTCATATGTCTAAATATATGTGAATAAATATAAATGTGTATAATATTTGTATCTCAAAGTAACATGTACAATCAAGAGCACAAATCCACTTTTCTGAAAGATTGGTTTTCAAACACCTGAAATCCTCTCCCGACACTCGAATAACGGCTGTCAAAGAAGGTAACAAGGGCTCTGGCCTGTGGGATTTATATACCTACAACATTCATGGTTTATATTTAATGATTTAAAAATCAACAAGTGGGAATATTCTGCAGTTGTTGAATGTCAGTCTTGCTTTTTGTTGTGTTTTAGTGTAAATTTTAGTTATTAAAATATTTTGTACATTGTTTGTATACTATTCCTAATCATTAGACTTGATCTAAATTGTTCGTTTACTAATTCTGATCAGTGGTCTTTATTGACAGTATATGGATTCCAGTGCCGTTTGTTTAGTCCAGTCTGCAGTGTTTAGTCCTAGGCGCAATACGCCATTCCCTAATACAAGCCAGAACTGCAAGCGGGAAGGTGTTTAGATTTGTAGTCAGGACCGAATCTAAAACAATCCCAACAATAACGAATAAGTCCCAATTTAACGGGATATTTCTGTTAAACGTTTTACAAAACAGATGTAAAAAACTTACCCAAATAAAAAAGTGACAAAAAGATGAAAACCGTACTGTAAACTGTTTAAAAATACGTAAAGATTTTTTAATTTTAAAAATAAACTGCAAATGGAAATTATCACTCCCAAAATAAACGTTTCTGAGATTTATATATAAATTTCTAACAAATTTAAATTGCTTTTCCTGATTTAAACAGAAATGACGATAATAAAACCACAGTTTTACAGTGTCGCTCAAACACACTATAGGAAGCCGCAAACCGTTTGGGAACGGATGCAATATACAGGAATATCCGGCACAGTACAACATCGCACTGTTTGTTCTTCTCTAAACCAAAACTTTATGTGATAATTTTCTTGGTAATAAATGTTAAAATTAACCTCAACTGTGTCCAACCAAACAGAAAGTAACTTAAAATGTTGATACATTTTAGAACAAGTAACAAATTTTATTAAGGACTATATTTTATTATATTCGAGGTTGAATATTGCTAAGACTAAGAAAAACTAAAACAGGGTAACGTAAAATTAGGAATAATACCGCCTGTGCATTGTTTTTTATTTTGATTCCTACCAACCATTTTTAATAAAAATATATAATAATGATCTTTTTCTATGAACATGATTCGTTTTGTACTATTTTTAACTTTTCACCCTACCTAAAATCATCGAATGTAAATTGGTGTTAAATTTAATTACTTTAATACCTGGTGTAGCATACTTTTTGATAGGAAATTCAGTATAAAATGTTGTAATTCATAATTTTGAGGTAAAACCTTTATTTTCCTGCCAACAACTGCTACACACACTGCCAACAACTGCTACACACACTGCCAACAGCTTTATTTTTGTGGCATGATGTTGCATGAATTTGTTTTTGTACTTGTACTTCATTCTATTGACTCTTCCGTTGAATAATAAATAAATAAATAAATAATAATAACAGCTATTTAGCAGATTTTTGTAAATCTTACAAAAATGGCTACGTCCCTTTCGATTTTTATTTTTATTACATCTTTACATTGACGTGTTTGAGTGACAAATAGTTGCAATTTTCATCCACTACAAATCTCTGTTAAGTGCAATAGACGAGCTACAATTACAGCTTTCATATTGACAGTACAGTGATCAGACGTATGCAAACGTTCATGAATATATATCAACAGAGCTTGCCTCTGATTGGCTGGTTGATTTCATGGGCAACAAGGTGACTCAAAATCAGAGTGTTTGATGCCACACCTCCAATATAGTTCTTTACACTTATTTGCTATATATAATAAATTAATTAAGAGGAGTTCCAGACCTCTGGTTCTCAAATAAGATCAATTATAACTTTAAAAGCGCGTCTCTTCTCAGTTGATTATCTGAAATATTTTGTTTATGGTTCATTTTAAAGAGAAAAATAAATATCTGGCGGTTTCAGTAAAAAATAGTTCACCCATAATAAATATTAATAGTTTTTTTACAATCTTTGTTTGTGATTTAGCAATTTTATTCACTCCGCTCGTTAGTTATTTTTCTCTCTTTAAAATGAGCCATAATTATAAATCAGCGGTATTGAGAAACCCGTTGAGGAGGAACGGGCTTTGACAGTTATCATTGACCTTGAAGAGGAAGCAGGAAGAAAAGCGAAATGTTTCCCAACTGGAGCCCTTCCTTTAGCAAACATAAATGCTATTAGATAATACAATAACGTTTATAAAAATAAATAAGGTTAATGACAATCAATATGTTTTCCTCACCAACACCTATTATTTCATTTCATTTCATTTATTAACGGAAAGATCCTTTTTACAATGTGGTTACAAGAGATCTTAGAAATAACATCAAAGGAAGTTCATATTCACTGTGATTTTCGCTTGGAGATGGAAAATATAGGCTATGCTAACAGTGGATTGGTGAGTTTGAAAATGTATTATATTCAGATAACACTACTGTTACATATGACATTATATTCTTAAACGATATTAGAAAAACAGTTTAATAAATATTTGAATAATTAGAACGAATAAATAACAACAACAGCAACAATAAAATAAATTACCAGAAAGATTGGTAGAAGAGCTCATGCAAATTTGAAATTAGAAACGAGAAAAAGAGTTACAGAGAAGATTTTTATAAGATTGTTAGGCAATGACAACCTAACAATATAAAAACAATACATTCAACAATAAATGCAACAATAATACAACAATTAGACTATAAATAATGCATAACAACAGTAAATAAAATAGAAAAATAACAACAAATAAATAATAGCAGTGGAACCAGTTGGGTTGGTGTCCATGATAACAATGACAGTCAGCAATATATGGTATGTATGGTATATGGTATGGTATATATGGTATTCATATCAATATTGCCAACTTTCAATCATTTCCCAAATACATTGTAGTAAAATCAACATTTAACATGTGTAACGTAGAAACTCATTTTTCCAGAGGGTGCTGGGAGTAGTATATTACTGTAAGTTTATCGGTTATCATATCAGCTGATTTTGACAGCTCCCCCCCCCCCCCACAATCACTGTCTGTCATGACCACGCGGGGCCATTACTCCGGGCTGACAGTAGTGCTCATTGTACACATTATTTCTGACGCTTCGCAGGAGCTTGGCGTCTAGTCAGCGAGTTTTCATTGTCAGATCTGAAAGTTGAACTTCTGTTGGTGACGACCGAGTTCCTACTAGTGATAGACAGTTAGTGATAGACGAAATGCTAACGTGTAATAATTCACAAAATACTCTAAAACTCTCACTATACTATTTTAAATATGTGATTAAAATAAATAGAAAATATGTGATAATGTGATTCGAGGAAGGTAAAATTGGACATAAGTAAATTACGTATTACGTAATTGGAAAGTAAATAATTTGTTTAGTAGCATGATACGTGTTGTTAAAACTATACAGCATAAATAAACTTCGTCTCCCAACGCTACAAAATATATTTACACTTCTACTGTACTTAAATACAAGACGGTAAAATATACAGAAAAGATGGTACGAGGCGATCGATTTCAACCAATTACACCGGTAATCATTAGGCCCAATCAGAGAACGACAGAATCAAAATAGCGTACTGCTTATATACTATTGGCTACCGTAAGTTCTGGAAACAAGTTAGGATAAGTGCCACCGGAGTAAAGTTGACCTGTTCATTGATAAATTTATCCTGTATTGTCATACTTTAAATAGTTTTTGTTAGTTTCATAAAATGTTTTTGAAAATTTGTTTAAAGCCGGTATTAATTGTCATATTTTACGTAGTAAGTAATAAGGCAATTTTATGGCTGGCTACTGTACAGTGTGGTCTACTGTTACACGTGTGCTACATATGATTTTGAAAAATGAACTGGATCAAATATCTACACTTATTTTGTATAGTAACTGTATAGAAGGCAGTTGAATATTATTACTGTGCGGAAAAAATCGATGCTGAAATCTATCAGCAATCGACTTTTGGCTTTGTTGGTGTTATTTGGGTGCGTATTTTTGGAAATGGTATTTAACACAGTTGTGTATTAAAAGCATAAAAAAATAGAGAAACATGTTTAATTATATTAAGTAAGATAGAAAAATGATTTATGCAAGTATTTAAATAAAAGTAATTCTTTAAATCAAAATACTGTAAGTTTAAAACTTGTCTTGTACTATAACACCACCATTTTTATTAATACGAAAAATACGGTTATAATAACGTATGCAATTTAAACAAGTTATAA
Organism: Allygus modestus; assembly: GCA_963675035.1. Classification (NCBI taxonomy): domain Eukaryota; kingdom Metazoa; phylum Arthropoda; class Insecta; order Hemiptera; family Cicadellidae; genus Allygus; species Allygus modestus. Next base: position 126,447,864 of record OY776115.1, on the reverse strand, counting down.
TTATAGCAAACCACTTTAATACATGTATTTAGTGAAATGTTTTGGGATGTGTGAGTCAAATCAGCTCTCCACATATTTAGTGGACTATTTATTGTCCCATGTGTTTCATGACCGGTCGTACTGTGAACGCAAAATGTTATGTGCATTAATTAATTAAAAACTATAGTGGCCTAAACAAGTTTTTATTTCGTAATTGTTTTTAAGTTTGTCGAATTCACTTCCATCGTGTTAATAACTAAACTATTACAGTTATTTATTAAGAGGTGGTTTTAAAACAAAATGTACTATATTTTTATATGTTTTAATATTGAACACATCACACATGTGAATGAATTAGAGATTGAATATACTTTGATAATTTAATATACTTAATTTACTTCATAGCCCTCCTAGCCCACCATTATGCTAGTTATTAACTGAATATTTTTTAAAATGGTTTTCCGATTTTTAAATTATATATATGTTTATTGAAAATAATAATTTAAATTGAGATTTTTAAGAGACACACTTGACACATAATCGTTAGGATGCACTCCAAATTAAACGTACAACAGAAGTTTTAAATTATATTTTATAAAATATTAATGAAACTACAATTTTTGAAAACACAGTTCTTGACCGCCTTGTGAGGAATTTAGCAAAAAAGAGGATTTTGTCTACACCACGGCATTTTGTCCTTGCTTGCACAACTGACGATATTGCTAAGCTCTGGCATAATATCACAGTTAACCCTAGCTAAGGGTCAGCCATATCCTTCTCGAGATTATGCTAAGACGGTAAGTCGGAATAATTATAGAGGGTTTACACCATCACATGAGGGGATCTAGGTTAGGAATCGTTTAAAACTCTCACGTTGAAGCTTAACATTGTTTAAACAGTATGATTAATCTTTCCTGGATAAAAGAATTTTCGTGACAACATTAATTTATTTAATCGATAATAAATTTACCATAAACTTGATAAATGCAGTAGTAATAAAACTATTCAAATTGTAAAGTTGCTATTGATGTCAGGTTTATTTCATCATCCTGGCTAAAGAATCAGTCGGTCTTAGTCAGTAACAAGGCTACACGTGGCTTCTCACCCATTCTACACTCATCATTTATTCATATTCGCCTTGAAATACTTCCAGATTGCGTCGGCGTTTTAAAGAGATATTATGACGTTTATAATATAATACATTTTAAATATTTTTCGAAATCACGTCTTTGGTTTCGACTTGCACGTGTCATAGTTATTGTGATTAGGATATATTTTTTTTAGCAAAACAAGTTTGTAACGTTATACATTCTTTCCTGCTGTATCTTTCTTCCAGCATCTGTAATCAAACCAAATTGTTTTGACGGTAAAATGAGGTAGGCTATGATAAACTGTCTAAGAAAAAAATAAAATAAAAACTTGAAAGCTACGCCGTCGTTCCGGTAAATTTAATTTGGTTCAATAATCATGATAATTCCTCAGTAGTATAACTCCTTTAGTAATGAAACGATCTCTTCAATTGATGAGGGTGGAATCTTTAGATTTTATTGGTATCATAGTACTGAATTCAAAGTTTATGCGACGCGACGTTTTACATTTATAAAGTTCAAAATAATTTTGTGTGATGAAATCTATACACATTTCTGCATGTGTTTAAGGAACATTCCTATTTTAAGTGCGTTTCAAATATATTCTTACAAACACTAATATATTTGTATTATAACTTTAAAATAAAATGAAATATATTTTCTAATAAATAATAATTTTAACCCGCACCTTCTTAAATGTGCTTTTTAAAATACTCATACATATAGGATTTATAATCCAGCGATAAAATTGTGTTACTTTCCTGTTATTAAATCTTAGGTTCCGTGTACGGTGTCATATTTCCTCCAACGAGAAAGGATGCCACTAATGTCCTGCATAATATTACACTTAACCGCTTGCGGAGGATCGGCTTTGTCTTGCTACAGCTTAGGTTACTAAGACGTTCTAAACGATGACGAAATAAAAATAAGCTAAAACTTTCAATACGCAAAGTTGTATGTATACTACGTTTACATATATTTATATATACAACTTTTAAGCTTGCCAGACTGATATTTCTTGACAATATTCTCAACGTATATGTGTACTCGTACGTGAGGTCAGTATGTCAGTAGAGTCAAACAAACGGTATCAGGAAACTGACACATACTTTCTCCCTTTCAGCCTAACTTTAATGAATAAATTACATTTTATTTACTAAATATAGAATACAAAGCACGGTCGAATGTACAGAAAATCTTTTGAACAAGTTGTTTAAAAAAATATCCACCCAAATCTCTGTTTTGGAGGTATTACAGAATCCATCGCTATACACATGGTTTTAAGAGGGGAAATGCCCCCTATTCCCCCCTAGGGTTATTAAGGGGCAACGTATGTCGAATTTACTCTGTTCGTCAATGCTAACTTGACAAGCATATCAAGTTTGAACGAAATTGATCAATAAATAAGAGATAAATAGTAATTGTTGTATTAGAATAAGAATGACATTGGACAACGTACTGCTTTTACCGCAAAATGAAAATTTAAATTTTATCCACAACCAGTAATCGTAGAATAGTAATTCAAAATACCAAATTATTTAGTTTTTTTAGTTCTTTTTAATGGTGAATAGTAATATATTTTATATTTATGTTTTTTTATGAAAAATCCAAAAAACTTAATTTTTTATATTTTAAGTCTTATAATTTCTGAACCAGAATTTTCACAGAAATGCGGGTGGTGTCATTTTGTTGGAAAACTTAAGTTCTAGAAACGACTAAAGGTTAATCAAAATCGTCAGAGCAGTTTTTAAGAAATCTTGATTGGCATGTTTTTTGGCGGTTTTTGGGGATAATTACCCTTAAAACTCAAAAATTCCAAAAAATGAAAAAACACCTGGAGATATCGTGGATTATTACCTACATACCAAATTTCATAAAAATCGGACTATTTGTTAGAGCGCTAGCTCTGTACACATCCATACAGACAGACAGACACACATACATCACGTAAAAATCACTTTTTTGGATTCAGGGAGCACCAAGACGAATATTTCCACTAAAAACTCAAATTCGAACATTTTGACGAAAACAATACTTTCTCCATATACTATGTATAGGGGGAGAAAGTAAAAGGAGCGTACCAAAAGACACTTCACGTACTATTAAAGCGCAGTGTAAAGAAGGTGTTACCGTCCGGAGATTGCTGTCAATGAGTAGTGGTCTATAAACAGGCTAGTAGATCTTTTATGTTCCTTTTAACCGATTTTATATTCCCCCTATTTAATTATAAAACATTAAACGTGTTTGTATCAAAGAAGCAGGGACTTTATATGCAGTTATAAAATTACCCTTTAACTCTGTTTCAGTGTATGTTTAACATTAATTTATGTTGAAATGTTTAAAAAAAATAGAGGTCAATATATACAAGTTTATAAAAAAAAATATTTTTACTATTTTGTTTGTTTTACCAGAAAAAAAAAATCAAATTCATAACTCACATCAATGATAGGATTTATTAAAAACTGATCCTCTGTTCATTTCTAAGTGGAATACTGTTACATTAAAGAAAATATATGTGTTTTCGTTGAAAATATATATCGACTTGCACACTTGATATGGCTAAAAGTAACTACTTACATAAAATAAAAGTTTTTTAATTTTACAGAAACTGCTAAGTTGTATAATAATATCATGTATTTGTTTGCATGTTAATATGTAAACTCAGGAAATATTATTAATTTCATCGATATTCTCCCCGTAGTAAACTATTGTAATATTTTGTAATAAAGTCTATTTCATCTACACTTTAAAGTAGAGCTTATTTAAATTATAATCAAATATTATGTAATTTAAAGTTTCAAGAGGAGAGCTTTGAAACCTTATTGAAAGCGATTGTGCATTAAATGTGTTCGGTCTCGTGTGCAAAAGCTTTCCATTTAGGAATTTACACCACTTTATTACAAACGAAAGTTTTTGGTTTATTTTCTCCGACATTTCTGGTAATTTTAATTTAACTATGAATACAAGAAAATAAAGGGGTTGTAATATATCAAATTTTATATTAAATAAATAATTATAATTATAATAATATTATATACAATATTATAATAATAAAAAAATTATTAATAATCGTTGATGTAATTAATTTTTAACGGATTAATGAAGTATTTTTTTTATTTAATAAGTGTGTAGCAATTTTATTTTAGGTTAGGGTTAGACAAAAAGAGTTTATTTTTGTTTAGGTTAGAGTTCCATGAACATAGTGTCGTGAAATTAGACGAAGATATGTTGTATCGAGCTGTGAAATTGTTAAATTTTAAGCATTTTACATGATTTCATGTGATTGATTATTATATCCAGTTTAAAATAACGTAGTTTCATTGTACATTTTAAATTTTTGTTCCATTCCAGTATTTCCTTTTTCAAAAAAAATACAGAAAATCATTTACCAGGATAAAATTAACGAATGAAAACTGTAAAAAACTTTGAGTTCGTTGGTTAAAACGTTTTCTTTAACATAAAAACAGTGATCACTATTCGCTATAAAAATATTAAAAAGGTCTTAGTCAGTAACAAGGCTACACAAGGCATGTCACCCATTCCCCACTCACCATTCATTCATATTCGCTTAAAATACGCTCTAGTCGCGTCCGCGTCTCATTAAGTGATTAGTTATTAGGTACAAAAATTAGTAATACGATGACGAAATAATTTTACAGGACAACAACGTACAATAATAACAAAATAAGGACTCGATAGTATTTTAATCAAAATCGAAAAAACCACAATATTAAGTGAAATAGAATTTTTTGTAAAGATCATACATTTTTTGGATAGCATATTTTGAGTCAAGCGACACATGATGAATATTAATTTTCTTTTTTCTATCTTCGTTTATGCTCATCCTTTAAATCTGGTTTCCCGGACACGTAGCTCCCCCTCCCCCTCTCTCACCCCCTTCACATCCACCTATCCGACGGCTACTGTCAATGGGAGGACAAGGGTCGGTCCCGCAGGGGCGAATTGACTATCTCTTCTCTAAATCGATTGTATATTTTAAGGCTTTTGAATCACCTACAAAGCAGACTAAAAAGGCTTTTCCGGCATTCACAAAAAGGCGATCGGTGAAAGAGCTATATTTTTTGCAAAGTATAAAAACAATATAATCGATTGTGTATTTGAAGGTGTTTGAGTTGCCTATAAATTAGACTAAATAGGCTTTTCCGGCTTTCACAATAAGGCGACCCTTGTCGTCCGTGGTAAAGTAGTATTTTTTACATTTTATATATATAGCTTGTTTAAAAGATGCATCAGTAACTAATCACTTAAATATGAAGAAATAAATCATTTTATAAATGTATTTTGCTTATTGCTTTGGATTTTTCATTCTGTCTGTGTGCAACTGTTAAACAATGTTATTTTCCAAAAACTAATCAATGCAAAGACAAAATATTAAAATTACGTTGTTCAAATGCAGATAGTAGTTGGATAAACATTTAAAATATATTGATTATTTCAAAATAGTAGGCAGGTAGAATATTTAAATAAGAATAACATAAATTAGATTTAAAATTATTTATGTATCCAACGATAACTGAGTAAAGAATGTCTGGTTGGTGGGTACGCCATCGGCACTGATAACGTCACAGGATAGATAACGTGGCAGTGACGCGGAGTTTGTTATTTGAAAATATTTGTTGTTAAAGTCCTAGTATTAGGCACTTCATGGTAATAAAAACTTTGAAGTGAGCATAACAATTTTTAATTTTTAGCTGGAGATAATAATCACGGGATGTAATAAAATACGTCTTACAACACTTAAGATATATTTACACTTATACTGATTCACATACAGACGGTAAATATATATAAAAGATGGTACTAGGCTATCGATTTCGACCAGTCACACCAGTCATCATCAGGCCAATGAGAGAACTGTACCATCTTTTATATATGTACCATCTTTTATATATGTTTACCGTCTGTATGTGAATCAGTATAAGTGTAAATATATCTGAAGTGTTGTAAGACTTCTTTTATTACATCCCGTAAGTAATAACAACACGTAATATGCTAATAAAAAAGTTGTTTAGATAATAATCATAAAGAGTTATCTCCTCTTAACATTGGTGCAAGAGCATATTTAATGTGTAATTTTCATCACTTAAAAACTCAAGAGTTTGTTCTGAATTTGAGAAATTCGTGCTATAGGTAATTTGTTGAAGTTAAGGTTGACTCACACAAGAATAGGTGAGTAGATCAAGTAAACGTGCTCTATTGAGGGAGACATAATTTATCATCAACACTATAGTATGTAACACGATCGTGTGTGATACTACTAACCAATGGATCGCTTGTTTATCCTCCAAACCGATATAATGTTTTCTGTATGGGAGTACGACTGTTATTGAGATAAACTAAGTTCTTTATTATTAGTGAATTTCCTTTGGAAAGTGAACTATTAGCATGACCCGCACGGTGAAACTTAAGCCCGGGACCACCATAGAAGTTCCTAACGTGACCCCCTGAACACGTTTTGGGGGGTCGTTCAAAATTTTATATATATATATGTATATACACATGTTTATATTTTATATGTATATATGTATATATGTATATGTATATATATATGTATATATATATATATATGTAAATCGGTCGCATTTTTTGTCCGATTTACTTCAAATTTGGTAGGGACATTCCTTTCTATAATCTGTTGGACAAGCTCGTTGGGTAAAACAATCGGAAAACTCTAAACCCATTTTTTGGGGATTAATCTTTCAAATTTCGAGTTTTTGGGCCCAAAAAGGGTCAGAAAAGCCCCATATGTAATATTAATGCATGTAAAAAGATGGGGATTAGAGAGGCGAAAGTTTTAAGCCCTATATAGTCATTCTAGCATAAATATTTACCGAGTTATTAAAGAAAATGTGTATCGGCTAAATACAGTACTGTACGTTGTCTTATGGGGGTTTTACACTAGAAAAGCCTGTTATTCCTTTGTTAAAGTACTTGTATTATCCCCAGCAACCTCACGCCTACTTTTAAGCCTGTCTGGACCTTCTCCTAACCTTATAATGCGCAAAATTGTATTCCCAGCTTTGCAAGTAAATGATACCAGGAGTATCAGAACAGCCAAAAAAATCAATGTTTTCAGATTTCAAAAAAATGGGACAAATGTATGTTTTTACACTGATTTTGAGTTTTAAAAGTTTTTATGTGGAAATTCACTTCCCTCACGTCAGCGAGCTGCGTGCGAACTCGTTTTATTTTATAGGTAATACCAATTTCAAAATTTAAGCGTTAACATTTTACTCTCGTATTCATCGGAAATAAATAACAACATATAATAGAGCTTAAAACTTACAAGAAAACATTTGTTCAGATAAAGTCTTAATCCGCGTGGCGCAAGAAAGAATCGTAACAAAGACTGCACGAGACTTAACGGTAATTGAACACTGCATTAGAACTTCTGCAGTGATATTGTCATTGTACCGGAGAAACGAGACAGTTCTAACTACTGTTTCGTTTCAGTAGTTTATTGAAAAATACCTGGGTGACTTTGAAAAAAAATTCTTACTGACAGCTAAATTATAATTTATGATGGTAGTAAATAAAGTAAATATTTTACAATATGAAGTATTATTTTAAGTTAAATGTGTGTCTGATTTTAATCTAGTAGATGGGTGTACTAAATGAAAAAAGCTAACCTCATTTCACAAAATAATTATAAATAAAATATTTTGCCAAGCTTATGAGTTGCTCTGGTATTTACTGGTTTGTATTTTATTATACATTATAATTGTTTTGAATTAGTAGTTTTGGTTTAGAATAGAGTTTTTTTTATACTTTCTTTTCCATGAACATTTCATAAAATCTCATTTTCCATTGATACGCTAATTTAAATACTAACCAAGTGAAATTGTAATTCGCATCACGTACGTTGGACTTCGCATACCATATTGTAATACAAGTCTGATCCTACCGAAGTTTGTTGAATGAATTTTTAGCAGTAAAACTAAATTCATTGTAAAATTACTTTTAGAACTCTATATTCATTACACTATACACAACATAACAAACATTGTATATTATACATTGATTGATATGTAATACTGTTTTAATGTTTATGAATTGTGTAACAACATTTTATTTAATATTTCCAAGTAATACTATTTTGGCGGCAGATTTTGGTTCGTCTGAGATGACATTTTAAGTATTCAAAATTAAGTGAGCACAAGCATAAATGTTTAACTTATTAACTAAATTTATAACTAATTTTAAAACACAATATATTTTTTGACATAACTAAATTGTGAATAAGCAATATTATATTCCTTTGAGTACTTTTAATCTTGCTCTATATAAAATATAAGATATTTTATTACATAAGATCTTGTCATATGAATTTACTTATCCGCGCCTTAATGTACTGTGGAATTGGTATTTTTTAGATTAAACCTAACCATATAATAATGAACGCATATTATTCGGTATCTTAGTATTATATTTCAGTATAGTACGTATTATTTATGTGTTTTCCTATTTTAAAAACAATTATATTTATAATGTGTAAGATATTCTCTATCAGTGGCGTTGACACGTCATGTATCACTCAAAATTAAATTTGTATTACCTTCTATGACGAAGACAAACAGTTAAAGTAAACAAAAACACACTGAAATGAAACATCAGTGATTTTTGTTGTTGTTAACAAACGTATAAATTAAACAATGTCTCTAAAATTCTGAAGTTATAACTTTGATTACAAACTTGAAGCTAATTACACACTACAAAGCATTTCAAACCTAAAATACCACATGACAACCTAAAAAATAAAATCTACGATAAAAATATACAATAATATCGGCTGGGATATAACGGGTAGAGCTTGCTGTATTTAAATGGTGCATTGATTTGTTGATATCGATTAGTTCGCCATTTATAGCATGGTTAATGTGTAAATGTTTAATCCTATAATACGTATATTTTAGGTCTGGCGTTAATGTAAGTTCATGGTTATATTATAAGCTGATAATATTCAGGTTGTAAGCGGATTTATTTTGCGCATCATAGAAAAAAATAATTATTTGTCTTTCCGAGATAATACCACTATGAAACCTTTATTTAGATAAACCTATTACAAGTTAAATCTATGTCCATAAAATGTAAAATTGTTTATCAACAAATTAACTACGGATAAAATTGTTGGAACTAAACTTATCCAAAATCAGATTTTAATATTATAAGATTATTTGATAGTATATAGTTTATTATTTACATCTACATAGAGATATTATACATATATATTTAAACAGATAACCTACTATTTTATATTTAACACAATTTAAATTCCATAAACATTTTCAATTTCCATAGGTTGATTTATTACTTTTCATAAAATAAATCCGGGTCGCTATAGTAGAGTGATTTATATGTTATACATCTAAATATATTTTATTACATTTGTGGGCCTTGTATATAGTGACAGAATAGATACATTTACACAACTGTCTGGAAATTAAACGGCCTGTGAAAGACATTGCGGTAACAAAAATGCTTATACTAACTTAGTATTTAAATTATGCTATTTCTTCCCTGATCAAATGCAATACAGTACTTAACTTCTAGTATTTTAACTTTTTGGACAAAAGGTATTGTTGTTTTCTAACCAAATGAATCTGCTATAATTTTAGTATTTAATTTTGTGATTTAATACGAATCTTCCTCTGTTTTTTATCTACAATAAAAACACGCCATATTGTGATGACTATTCCAGGTTCATAATGCTACTAAAACACAACACAATGTCTAGATAAACAATATAAAATAGATCATTCATGATTCCTCTATTTATATTCAAACGGGGTGGATATTTTTAAATTGTACTATTTGTAATTCCACTTCTACTAAAGTTATTCGTAAAAGAGCTATAAAGAAAGATGAATAAAACTTAAAATATGTTTTTTGGACTCACTATATCAGTACACAAAATTACTTTACACAGACAAGGATGATAGCAAGACAACGATAGCAGACGAGTGGTTAAGATAGTTTCTGTTAATATGAGTTTCATTTTCCAACACAAGTAGTAGATTATTCAGGAAAATTTTTAGCCAAGCTTATGAGATTTGCACCATAGCGGGCACCTGCCACGGCCTACAATTCAGTTTCATGGCTTTAATTTACTAAACTCTTCATCGTGCATCTCTGAGAGGCAAGAAAATGGTTTAATCAATTTAATTGAACATAGTTAGGAATACATCTAGTTTAATAACCATATACCATCACTATAAATCAACAATTGCATACCGGTTTGTTATTGGAATATGGTAATTTACTAAAATGCTCACTAATAAATAAAATCAAAATTTACTTTTTAGAAACTTTAAATTTAATCATTGAGTTGCCGTTTTCCTTTAACGATTTACAAAACACTCTTAAAATCCTACTAGCAATTTACGAGATCAAAATTCCACTACTATATTTTCACTGCTGAGATTTATGTTTTCCTTGTGTTTATTTGGTAACTAGAATTGTAAAAGCACTTACATTGCAATGAATTATTAAAATAACAATTTGTTTAAATTGTTTTTTCCTATTTAATATCCAACTGGCAAACATGTATGCCACACTGGAGTGGAAAAACCAGAAACAGGTACGTGAGATCAGCCAATGCCTTAATAAAATTTTGGGGTCTTGAAACACCCATCACAACTGCAATAAAACCTAAATCATGACGAATATACTCCCATCACTTTTTCAGGGTAAATTTCTCATTTTAACAACCCAGCTATGTATCAGACTATTGACAATGCAACCTGTGTTATAAATTATATATATGGTATTAACGTATGTATGTGTAGAGTCATAAAACGCTTTCATTAAATACAAAACCTTAACAAGATTTGTTTTAATACTACAGTAAATAAGTTTCATATCAATATAAATATGTTATTTAGTAAACCAATGGACATTTATCGTCACTAAATGAAACGTTTTGGAATTTGGAATCTGATTCAATCTTCAGGTGAGAAAAATACCTAGAACATAACAAATTTACACAAAAAATTAGTGGGGCATTCCAGGCAAAACTGGAAAAACATAGAACTGTAATAGCAGTCAAAATAAAAATGAAAATCACTACTTAAACTTCTTACTTTACATAAACTCACAATCACCAACAATAAATTTGGAACAAAGGAACAAATGTACATATATTTTTATTGATGTTAGCTTTACGAACTTTAAGTACAATGTTTGTTTTCCTTTGTACAAACAACAACTTTCTCTCTCTATTGTTCTTTTATCCATAATATATAAGTACAAGATTCAACTAATCTGTCTGTGGTTTTAACAACAGATACGTGTAATATAGTATGGTAATATATATTAAGCAGTGTGATGAACGGATGTATTCACTCGCATATATCAACAGCTCGCCTCTCTGATTGGCTGACAGATTGCTTACACGATAAGTCTCTCATCCTAGTGACGTCTATCTTAAGGACAACGTAATGGTAACACGGGACTGGTCACCGTTCATTGGTAATGCATCATTTTGGAGGACCGGAACATATCTTCTCATAAATCATAGGTGTCCAATACTATCCCTTACATGGTATGGGCTTGTTGCTGTTCTTTGCTTGTTTTACAAACAAACATGGGCTTTAATTGGCAAACTGAAAACATCCTGATCATTGACGTGTAAAGAAAAGTAGGCATAAAACTTTTTACAATCCAATATAAATGTATAGTTCTGTTGTTAATTCGTATTCTTCAATAAATTATAAATTGTATAACTGATATTCAAAAACAATCAGCACACTAATGGTCTTTGATATGAATCAATAAATCTTAGTCAAAATGCTCTAAATCTGTTTCAGGGATAATAATATTCTTAGAGAAATATCCACATTTAACTAGATTAATAACATTGAATATTTGTACAATTATTTTTTTATCAATGTTGTTTGTTCTCAATAAAAAGTTCAGAAAGTAAACCTTTTAATATTTTATACAACATATTTTTATTTATAGAAGTTTCCCATTTACAAGAACTTTATGACATGGATATAAAAGTTGTCCATACATGTTTCTTTAACACCAATACACAATGCCGATGGTTTTTTATTTTGCCATAGATTCAGTTTTAACTATTCATAATACTAGTTAATACAAAATACTTCAGAAGGTAAGTTATAATTTGTGGTATAAATGAAAATAAATCTATCCTAATGAAAAATTCCCTTCACAGATGTTACCTGAACAATACGTCTGACGATGCGTTTCATTTTGAAACGCAAGAATATTAGGAGAAATTGTTAGCTTAGTTTATGAGATTTATACTCATGGAGGGCACCTGCTGCGGTTATACTATGCAATTTCATCGCTCGCTGAACCATAGAGTATAAACTAAACTCTAGATTTATATAAATATACATTTTATAACATTTTTAGCCAATATGTGCATGCGGAAATATACCAGTAATTACATAAAGGCATTGAATATATGGATGTTTAGGTATGACTGTTTATATAATTTTTGTACTTTATTTATTTTAATAAAAATAAACGTTTTAAAAATACCGTTTTTTATGTTTAATGTTTTAGATTTTTTTATTGGAAGTTCTTTTTCACCAAAACATGTTTCGAGGAAGGCTCCTCATGTGGGATTTAATTTTAGAAATGTTCATCGCGTTCATAATAAACCATATAATGTGGCAGTCATGGATAGGAGGGGTTGAGGACTGGCCTTCTACCTAAAAACCCCGGTATAATTCCCAGTGAAATGTACGTGGGTTTCAAGACTCGGCCTGCCACCGTGCTTCGGAAGGTGCATTAGGTCGCTGCTTCATAAGTCGTCAGGAACGTTTGAGGCACTAACGCGACCTAAAAACTCTTGACTACAGACTTTGGCCAGAAGTTTACACAAAATGTACTTTTATTCTTTCACGATATTAATTCTTATAACTTTAAAATCTAATTCCAACCAAAGCTCATTTGCCAAGATTTTATCAGAAGTTGGTAAGTTTGGGACGTAGAAAGGTTTATGGGTTAAAGTTTCTTTCAGAAATTCCTTTAAAGTTAGAGATTTGTATTAATAAAACAATATAACGTAATAGTTTAGTAATATCAGTGTCATATACTGTATTCATTAAATGCAGCAAAGAAACGTCAAACCCGTAGTAGGATTTTTTAAACATTTTAATTGAAAGACAAAATTAGCGTCTTTCTTTAATATATGCTAATCGTTAATATAAAAGAAAAATTAAATTTTTGGCACTAAAGAATTTACCCGACTACTGAAATAATGGGTGAACAATAATATAAAACAGGTAACAGAAATTTATAAATTTAAAGCCAACCGCTTTATGTAAGACCGTATTTCGTTAATGCTAAGACCGTCCCATAAAAAATAGGTCAAACAATAGTTTATTTAATTTATTTTTTACAAAAAAGTGCTTACTTCATTTTGGGTAAATATTTATCAAAGTTTAAATCATTCAATTAGTGCAAACAAAAGTTTTTATTTGTTTGCAATAAAATAATTTTAAACTTTTCTTAGGGGATTAACCAAGTTAGCTAACTGATTCACGTACTTTTACCCTGAAAGTTTTTTTTTCAATCTGCATTTTCTGTTTCTATCTTGTATCCACTTAAGATACAAATAAAGTGACAAATTAGCCATTTATAGTTCAAATTTAAATTAAACCTGATCGTCTTAAAAAAATACCTGAATAAACCAGACCGTCCCATAAAAAATAGGTCAAACAATAGTTTATTTAATTTATTTTTTACAAAAAAGTGCTTACTTCATTTTGGGTAAATATTTATCAAAGTTTAAATCATTCAATTAGTGCAAACAAAAGTTTTTATTTGTTTGCAATAAAATAATTTTAAACTTTAGTAGGACAGAAATAAAATAGTTGCTATAAAATATTAAGGTTAAAACATCTTCAGTGGACAAATTAATATGATGAAAACTACTTTAATACTTTCCAAAACAAATTTAAATTACAGTTAACCTGGTAAAATGCACTAAACAAATATTTTTTTAATATATACTAATCTTTAAACATAAAAACAAAATTTCCAACCAAAAACAAAATTAAAAATCCAAACCATGTTATTTAAAGATATTATTTTGGTTGGGTGTAGATAAATTAATTTAAGAGGGTATTGAATAATTTCCAGTGGAGTAAAATACAGAACAAACAGTGGTGCCAACCTGACGTTACAGAATAAGCACATAAAGTGTGCCAGGTGGGGAAAACTGCCCGCCTAATGCTAAGATAGTCGGCTATTTGACCCTTTTCTGTCGTAAATTTTTTTGTCCAACGATACGTTACAGTCATATAAACTAAACCCTACAGCGGAAATCTGTAAATGTATTTATTACTACTAAATATAATCTACTAAGGAAATTGTTCACGTTATAATAACACGCTGATATGGATTTCAATATATAACAATTTTACGTACCTCTCGATACTTTTACAAAATATGGTGATCTCCGTGGGAGATAACACAGGCCATGTAAGAAAATTTTAAAAAATTGTGACTTTAGTAGTATTTAACCTCATCCACCGCAGCACCAATTGCCCACCAGTAACTAACTCCGGTAATAAAGAGACCAGTCACCCTCCTCAACACAACCTCCACCGCAGCACCAGTGGCCCACCTGTAACTAAACACCGGTAATCAAGAGACCAGTCACCCTCCTCAACATAAACTCCACCGCACCACTAGTTGCCCACCTGTAACTAAACTCCGGTAATCAAGAGACCAGTCACCCCCCTCAACATAACCTCCACCGCAGCATCAGTTGCCCACCTGTAACTAAACTCCGGTAATCAAGAGACCAGTCACCCTCCTCAACATAACCTCCACCGCAGCACCAGTTGCCCACCTGTAACTAAACTCCGGTAATCAAGAGACCAGTCATCCTCCTCAACATAAACTCCACCGCACCACTAGTTGCCCACCTGTAACTAAACTCCGGTAATCAAGAGACCAGTCACCCTCCTCAACATAACCTCCACCGCAGCAATAGTTGCCCACCTGTAACTAAACTCCGGTAATCAAGAGACCAGTCACCCTCCTCAATATAACCTCCACCGCAGCACCAGTGGCCCACCTGTAACTAAACTCCGGTAATCAAGAGACCAGTCACCCTCCTCAATATAACCCCCACCACAGCACCAGTGGCCCACCTGTAACTAAACTCCGGTAATCAAGAGATCAGTCACCCTCCTCAACATAACCGCCACCGCAGCACCAGTTGCCCACCTGTAATTAAACTCCGGTAATCAAGAGACCAGACACCCCCCTCAACATAACCTCCACCGCAGCACCAGTTGCCCACCTGTAACTAAACTCCGGTGATCAAGAGACCAGTCATCCTCCTCAACATAAACTCCACCGCACCACTAGTTGCCCACCTGTAACTAAACTCCAGTAATCAAGAGACCAGTCACCCTCCTCAACATAACCGCCACCGCAGCACCAGTTGCCCACCTGTAACTAAACTCCGGTAATCAAGAGACCAGTCATCCTCCTCAACATAAACTCCACCGCACCACTAGTTGCCCACCTGTAACTAAACTCCGGTAATCAAGAGACCAGTCACCCCCCTCAACATAACCTCCACCGCAGCAATAGTTGCCCACCTGAAACTAAACTCCGGTAATCAAGAGACCAGTCACCCTCCTCAATATAACCTCCACCGCAGCACCAGTGGCCCACCTGTAACTAAACTCCGGTAATCAAGAGACCAGTCACCCTCCTCAATATAACCCCCACCACAGCACCAGTGGCCACCTGTAACTAAACTCCGGGAATCAAGAGACCAGTCACCCTCCTCAATATAACCGCCACCGCAGCACCAGTTGCCCACCTGTAACTAAACTCCGGTAATCAAGAGACCAGTCACCCTCCTCAACATAACCTCCACTGCAGCACTAGTTGCCCACCTGTAATTAAACTCCGGTAATCAAGAGACCAGTCACCCTCCTCAATATAACCTCCACCGCAGCACCAGTGGCCCACCTGTAACTAAACTCCGGTAATCAAGAGACCAGTCACCCTCTTCAACATAACCTCCACCGCAGCACCAGTTGCCCACCTGTAACTAAACTCCAGTAATCAAGAGACCAGTCAACCTCCTCAACATAACCTCCACCGCAGCACTAGTTGCCCACCTGTTATTAAACTCCGGTAATCAAGAGACCAGTCAACCTCCTCAACATAAACTCCACCGCAGCACTAGTTGCCCACCTGTAACTAAACTCCGGTAATCAAGAGACCAGTGACCCTCCTCAACATAAAATCCACCGCAGCACCAGTTGCCCACCTGGAACTAAACTCCGGTAATCAAGAGACCAGTCATCCCCCTCAACAAAACCTCCACCGCAGCACTAGTTGCCCACCTGTAACTAAACTCCGGTAATCAAGAGACCAGTCATCCCCCTCAACAAAACCTCCACCGCAGCACTAGTTGCCCACCTGTAACTAAACTCCGGTAATCAAGAGACCAGTCAACCTCCTCAACATAAACTCCACCGCAGCACCAGTTGCCCACCTGTAACTAAACTTGGGTAATCAAGAGACCAGTCACCCTCCTCAACATAACCTCCACCGCACCACTAGTTGCCCACCTGTAACAAAACTCCGGTAATCAAGAGACCAGTCACCCCCCTCAACATAACCTCCACCGCACCACTAGTTGCCCACCTGTAACTAAACTCCGGTAATCAAGAGACCAGTCAACCTCCTCAACATAACCTCCACCGCAGCACTCGTTGCCCACCTGTTACTAAACTCCGGTAATCAAGAGACCAGTAAACCTCCTCAACATAAACTCCACCGCAGCACCATTTGCCCACCTGTAACTAAACTCCGGTAATCAAGAGACCAGTAAACCTCCTCAACATAAACTCCACCGCAGCACCAGTTGCCCACCTGTAACTAAACTCCGGTAATCAAGAGACCAGTCAACCTCCTCAACATAACCTCCACCGCAGCACTAGTTGCCCACCTGTAACTAAACTCCGGTAATCAAGAGACCAGTCACCCTCCTCAACATAAACTCCACCACAGCACTAGTTGCCCACCTGTTACTAAACTCCGGTAATCAAGAGACCAGTCAACCTCCTCAACATAAACTCCACCGCAGCACCAGTTGCCCACCTGTAACTAAACTCCGGTAATCAAGAGGCCAGTCAACCTCCTCAACATAACCTCCACCGCAGCACTAGTTGCCCACCTGTAACTAAACTCCGGTAATCAAGAGACCAGTCACCCTCCTCAACATAACCTCCACCGCATCACTAGTTGCCAACCTGTAACTTAACTCCGGTAATCAAGAGACCAGTCACCCTCCTCAACATAACCTCCACCGCAGCACTAGTTGCCCACCTGTTACTTACTCCGGTAATCAAGAGACCAGTCACCCTCCTCAACATAACCTCCACCGCAGCACTAGTTGCCCACCTGTAACTAAACTCCGGTAATCAAGAGACCAGTCAACCTCCTCAACATAACCTCCACCGCAGCACTAGTTGCCCACCTGTTACTAAACTCCGGTAATCAAGAGACCAGTCAACCTCCTCAACATAACCTCCACCGCAGCACTAGTTGCCCACCTGTTACTAAACTCCGGTAATCAAGAGACCAGTCAACCTCCTCAACATAAACTCCACCGCAGCACCAGTTGCCCACCTGTAACTAAACTCCGGTAATCAAGAGACCAGTCACCCCCCTCAACATAAACTCCACCGCAGCACTAGTTGCCCACTTGTTACTAAACTCCGGTAATCAGGAGACCAGTCACCCTCCTCAATATAACCTCCACCGCACCACTAGTTGCCCACCTGTAACTAAACTCCGGTAATCAAGAGACCAGTCAACCTCCTCAACATAACCTCCACCGCAGCACTAGTTGCCCACCTGTAACTAAACTCCGGTAATCAAGAGACCAGTCACCCTCCTCAATATAACCTCCACCGCACCACTAGTTGCCCACCTGTAACTAAACTCCGGTAATCAAGAGACCAGTCAACCTCCTCAACATAACCTCCACCGCAGCACTAGTTGCCCACCAGTAACTAAACTCCGGTAATCAAGAGACCAGTCAACCTCCTCAACATAAACTTCACCGCAGCACCAGTTGCCCACCTGTAACTAAACTCCGGTAATCAAGAGACCAGTCACCCCCCTCAACATAACCTCCACTGCAGCACTAGTTGCCCACCTGTTACTAAACTCTGGTAATCAAGAGACCAGTCACCCTCCTCAACATAATCTCCACCGCAGCACTAGTTGCCCACCTGTTACTAAACTCCGGTAATCAAGAGACCAGTCACCCTCCTCAACATAACCTCCACCGCACCACCAGTTGCCCACCTGTAACTAAACTCCGGTAATCAAGAGACCAGTCACCCTCCTCAACATAACCTCCACCGCAGCACTAGTTGCCCACCTGTTACTAAACTCCGGTAATCAAGAGACCAGTCAACCTCCTCAACATAAACTCCACCGCAGCACTAGTTGCCCACCTGTAACTAAACTCCGGTAATCAAGAGACCAGTCACCCTCCTCAACATAACCTCCACCGCACCACCAGTTGCCCACCTGTAACTAAACTCCGGTAATCAAGAGACCAGTCACCCTCCTCAACATAACCTCCACCGCAGCACTAGTTGCCCACCTGTTACTAAACTCCGGTAATCAAGAGACCAGTCACCCTCCTCAACATAACCTCCACCGCACCACCAGTTGCCCACCTGTAACTAAACTCCGGTAATCAAGAGACCAGTCACCTCCCTCAACATAACCTCCACCGCAGCACTAGTTGCTGACCTGTAACTAAACTCCGGTAATCAAGAGACCAGTCACCCTCCTCAACATAACCTCCACCGCAGCACTAGTTGCCCACCTGTAACTAAACTCCGGTAATCAATAGACCAGTCACCCCCTTCAACATAACCTCCACTGCAGTACCATTGGCCCACCTGTAACTAAACTCCGGTAATCAAGATACCAGTCACCCTCCTCATCATAACCTCCACCGCAGCACCAGTTGCCCACCTGTAACTAAACTCCGGTAATCAAGAGACCAGTCACCCTCCTCAATATAACCTCCACCGCAGCACCAGTTGCCCACCTGTAACTAAACTCCGGTAATCAAGAGACCAGTCACCCTCCTCAACATAGGTCACTGAAAAATTGGTTACTCTCCTTATTTACAGTTTTTTCAATTGTTAAACATTTATTTCGTAAGATTTAATATTTTTGAAACTAGAGAAAACGTTATCTCATGAAGATTTGATTAAAAAATCATACAAATTTATTTGAAAGATTCACAAGGCAAGACTTCAAATATATTATAAAAGATATTTATCTATTACTACAGATTCAAAACTTCTTTGAAGTAATAGTTTTTTCTCTACTCCGTTTAATCGCCCGTTTAAAAATCTTGAATATTTGTCAGAAAAAAATAATAAAAAAACTTATTTTAACGTATGTATAGTAGACTGTCTGACACCCTGATATCTATTTGTGCCAAAAAATAAAAATTAAAAAGTTTATACTTGTACTTAAACAAAAGTGTATTGTAAAAGTGATATTTACACAAGCATGATAACATTTGTTTTCCTTGTTTTAGAACCATAGAAACTAGTTTAATTCGTCTTCATGTTGATGCACAATTTATCTTTATTTAGTAGATCTGAGTAAAAAATCTAAGAGAGACGAAAAGTAAACCGTTTAAATTAGAGCTGTTACTGGCGTTCCAACTCACAAAAAAACCAGAAAGCATTCATCAATTGGCATACTATTTATTACATACCATAATGTATTCACCAAAGTATTAAATATAAGTTTGCCTACAAAAAAATCCCATTAATTTGCAAGTTTTAGCGATTTATGGAAGTTTTACCTAACTTTAACATAATTTTAACCAAATTGTATAACATATTGTTTAATGCAAGAATGATGCAACTATACAAATATTTTAATAATTTTAAGTTATATATTTAAACATGTAGACTATAAAACAGGCAATTTACAAATCATTTTTATTTATTCATAAATTAGTCAGTCTTAGTTTGACTTTCAATCACACGAGTTCTTAATGTGAGTGTGCATTTAGACCTCTTTTGGCATCTGCATACGCTAACGTTTGTAATACACTGTAAAAACCCGAGCGGAATTTGGGAAACATCTCGATGTGGAACTTTCCTCAAGTTTCCGCTCCTCGTTCAGGTTTCCAGTTTGAGTTGATACCGGACTGGAAAATAACCTGTGAGTTGAGTCATCTAAAGATATTATATGTGTTTTTGTTCAAACATTAAAAAAAATATAGCCTAACCATCAGAACTATACACTCTATATAACCATATCAATCATAATTATGAAATAATCTATCATTTGCTACTACATAGCTTTATAGTTGTTTATATACGTTTTATTGATTCCTTTATTTTAGCGAATTTGCCCTATAAGGAAGAAACTATTACCACAGTCGGCATGGTAAGACCTAGGCCCGGAACAATGATAACTTTTCGTTTTGAGATCCCCAGACCCCAAAGACACCATTCATTCGAAACTATATATATATATATATATATATATATGTGTGTGTGTGTGTGTGTGTCCGTGGGTGCGATAACTCTCGTTAAAAAAGGTCCGATTTTGATAAAATTTGGTCCAAAAGTGTAAAGCAACATTTATGACTTAAGTTCGAAAACCAGTCAGATCGACCCATCTGAAGTGGAATTTTTTTTTGGGGGGGGTTGTACCCCGAAAATGGCTTATTTGAATTTTTTACATGTAATATTTGAAAAAGTCAAATTTTAGTTTTCACCATTGGATTCAGCGTTAAGAAACACATAATTTGGTGTTTTGATCATTTCTCTACGTCAGTTGGTTATAGAGATATTGAAAGTGCTAAACACAGTACGTTATCCAATGCTATTCTTATGGAGAATATGAAAAATTTATAATTCGCTTGGTTATGAAAGTATAATAACGAAATTTGTTATACGGCTTCATCTGGTTGTGGATCTATTGCTATTTGCACAAAATAAGCAATTTTTACCGATAATTCCCGTAGTAGTAAACCTGCGTACTCCGCCCCCATGTTATTCTTATGGAGAATAATCAAAATGGTATGTATCGCTTATTTATGAATGTATATTGATGAAACTTTGTATGTGGCTTCACCTAGTTGAGCAATATTTACATTTACGTGAAAACCCATATATTTTTGTACCTTGTTGCAGCAAACCTGCGTACTCATCCGCAATGTTATTCTTATGGAGAATAATTCAAATTGTATATATCGCTTATTTGTGAATATATTTTTTATGTAACTTGGTATGCGGCTTTATTTGGTATTAAGACATATATTATGCATTGGAAATCCGCTGAGTGCCCAGGTTTGCTGCGACGGGGGTATTTTAGTACATAATGTATTATGAGTGTCCACTTTTAGCTTGAAAGTGACTATACATTTTAAAAATGACATTTTATGGTCAAAAAATAACAAATAAATCCAAGTGTATAACTAGGCTACTATTACTCTATAAGTGTTAAAACTCGTAAAATATTTTCGCGTCTTATTTGCATTAATAATTTACCTAGTCTTAAGTCACAACTCTTATCCTTCAAGCATCTCATGAATGTTATTTATTGCAGCTGTTGTCTCGCTTCTGTTTTTGCATCAATCTCTTTATAGTAATTATTTCCATATCACTAAGCCATCTTGTAAAACTGCATGTTTCAATCTGTAAAAATGGTGTTATCCGTTGAAGTAAATCAATAAATAATTCGGTTAATTCAAAATTGCTAGGATAATTTGCATAACGGTGTACTTTAAAAAGATCTATATCGATTCATAAAAAGACCGTAATCCATGAATCATGGCTTACAAAGTGCTTAGGACTACTTAAGGAGTTTACTGTAGCTATAAATTCTTTAGAGCAGCGATAAGAACAGTAATGCTCATAATGGATAGACTACCTTGCTTTAATACATCTTCCTCGCCGGAATATTGTTTGTAAAATTACATTTCGCTCCAAGCCACTATATAACGTCTTCCATAATAAATTAGCTACAAACATGCAGCAGCAGAAACCCCTATTTAAGTGAACTTTCTCTTGTTACCACTAAAAGTATTTTTAATAGTTTTTTGAACCCAGTATTGTTCCCTTTCTTTAAATATAAAAAAAAACAGATATTTAATGCAAAATAAATAATCTTGAGGACATTGTTCTTCAATGATGAGATGAGTAAGTAGCAGCCATTTATGTAATGGAATATTTATATTTGGTAAATCCGGAGGGAGAGGAAGCTGGTTCAATTTAAAAAGCAATTACGATAGAGTTGATGGCTGCAGGGTCTTTAATAAAGAAGATCAGGTCTTAGGTCAAGCCGTCACTCCACTAGCTTGACAATAAACCGAATTATCTTTCATAAATATCCCAGTTTTCCCCAATTAATAAAATAACTGGCGCCCCGTTGTCTAGAATTCTTGTTCAAAAATACAATCGCTGAAAATTTTTTGTTTTATAATTGAATTAGTTTAGACAATAAGTGGAACGAGTTTTTTACTACTTTATACAAATATAAGAAATGTAGTTCAAATGAAACGTTTTAACCACTAATAATATGTAATTAAACTATTATTAAACTAAAACGATTAATTTACTGAATAAGCATTTCAATTTTTACAACGGTATTATGTAGCTGTATACATATTTAAGAAAATGTAACATGGTCAACAGTGGATTTTATTTTCTTGTACTGATGGACTCGATGCCATTTGGTTATCTTCCTTACAATTAACACACTAACTTTTCGTAGTTATTATGGCTAGTTCATGTTTTTGTTTTCTTGTCAGAACTTTTTAGTTAATTGTAACTGTACTTTTTTCAAATGTTAAAAAGTTGTGCTTCATTATATTCGTAAATTGTAAAAGTTGTTAGCCGATTGCGTAATAGAAAACGAAAGTATACAGGTCTATGGGTTAAATCTATATTATTAAATAGTGTCTCGATTTTTATTCGATGATTTAAGACCTCTTTTGTATACATTTTTGGCATAAATCTAAACCTCTTCCTCTATAGATAGAGTATTTTGTGGGTGAGAACAACATCCACGTTTAGGGCTATGCCCCATGGGCTTTCAGAGTTACAATGCTAATCTTATGGAGTTGATTTATTTCGTCAGCTGATTATATAATGGAAAGTTTTCAAAACACCTGCTCAGTGAGAGCGAGATGTCCATGCGGATAACGGAACATCGGCTACTGTTGTGTTAATACATTTTGCCACAATAATCTTCATATATAATTCTGTAAGCGAAATTTTCAAGTCAAAATTGTGGGAGTTTGGCAAATCGCAGGATGATGGGAGAGAGTTTAAATTAAAGGTCTTGACCCCAGGGACTCGGGAAAAATAGCAATATTTCTAAAAAGTTACAAGCCAACGAGGTATTACGTTAAACATCCCCCATAAGAAAAGCATGGGGATTTAAAAACGTCTATGTTGTTTACATTAAAATATGTGATTAAGTGTTTACTTTGTTTACGAACTTAAATATGATTCTACTTGGAGCAAGGTTAGGGGGCTTTAGCCCCTTCAAGCCACTAGTTAGTTACATAAATAAGTTAAACGCAAATTAAAATACATGTTGTCGGACAGAACCTATCCAAAATCCTTTAACTAATTCTTAAATAATAAAATGTTGGCTATTCAATTTTGGTTTGCACTTTGTGAGTCATAATTAAAACTTAAAAAATATATATTCGTTTAACGAAAACATGTATTGAGATTAAATTAAGAGGAAATTGATTAACGGATCATTTACAAATTATAGTGTTTATACTTTGGAAGGTATGAAGGAATAAGGAAAGGATAAGGTAAAACTTTTACTGTCAGAATCAACATTCACAACATGACATTTCCCTTGAGTCAAGCAATGTTATTCCCTTCTCGGAACTTGAAACTCGTTACTTTTTAAAATACACTTAATCATTACTTTCAAAGGGCAAATACGAGCTTCGCTAAATACACTATATGGCAGAAGAAAACAATGCTAACCATTTGGAAAATAAATCACGGGTGAATATGGATATGATATTGCAGAATGCGTTGTTTACTTTGGAACTTTTGATAGAAATAAAAACTACATAACAAAAGATGGATATGCCTAATGTAAACTTAAAATTAACATCATATAAATATATACAGTATCTAAACTGTAATTACACAAATATACTTAATCAACAACTAACATTTATTTATGTCTTGGCTTTGCCTTATTTTAATAAGAGATGTAAATAAAAAGTTTGCACTTCGTATAAAAGTTGCAAATTTTAAGATGTATAGGTTGTGTGTATTAAATTGTTTTAAATACAGTTATTCATTTTCCTATTACGAGTGTGTTAACGAATTAAAAGTAATAAAAACGTCTTATTAGAAAAAAATAAAGTTAATAATATACAACTAAATTAAATAATCATATTTATCTTAGTATAAGAAATTTTAAGTTATTCAACAAATATTCATAATTCATTTGTTTTGTTTTTATCGAGTAAAAGTAAAGATTATTAACCGAAACTTATTAATCGTTGCACTTTACGCTAAAATGTAATGTAGTGTAATTTATAGATAAGTACCTGGGGGCCGAGCTTTGCTCGGGGGAAGGCCAGTCAGTTTGTTTAGATGACTTGGAGTAATGTTTCACCACTTCCCCAACTGATAATCAGATTTGTATAACTCATTTGCCTCTTTTCTACATTTTTAAGGCCACTCCAGTTGTTATTTATAGCTCAACGTCCCTTTGATTTATTTTACTACTCTATAGATGTAATCTTAACTCAAATCTTTTAATCTCTGCTCACAGGAAACCACATGTTAATAATCATAAACAATATGAGTATTACTTTGACAGTTCCCTGGTTGATTATGAACAGCTGTTACAATTCTTTTGTTTTGATTTGAAACTCCATAAGCCCAATGTTAATTTTTTTTAACTTTTCATTTTAGTTTTTTTACGTTATTTGATTTTTCCTGGGGATGAGGCCTGTCTAGAACTTATTTTATCCCAGAAATTAGTTATTTCGAACATTTTAAGGAAATCGTTGGAGCCGTTTTTGAGATCTGTGTCGCAAGCAAGCACGCAAGCAAGCAAGCAAGCAAGCAAACCTTACTCATATTAGAGTATAGGATGTAATATGATTGTTGTTGTTTATTCCTTTGAAACATAATGAATAGTTCAAACAGTAACTATATTTGAAAGTTATGAAAGTATATGAGTTTTGAAAGTTATGTTCTGGGATTTTTGTACTTCGTAGACTAGCTTTCTTTACAAATACTGAGGTTCTTCTTACTTCGTATTACGCGTTGATTTTTCCATATATTTCATATGCTGTCGCAATCTGGGGTTCAGAACGATCTATAACCAAACCCATTTTTGTCCTCCAAAAGAGGGCAGTGCGAATTGTTGCTGGTCTTCGAAGGAGGGAATCATGCAAGACCGTTTTCAGAAAACTAAAACTTCTCACGTTCCCTAGTATTTATATTTATCAAACTTTGATTTTTTTTAAGCAGAACCACAGTATTTTCAATTCCCTTGTCCCTCAATCTAAATATGGCCTCAGAAAAAGAAACAAACTAAATATTCCTTATCACAGTACTTCCTTCTTTAAAATCCATACATACTATAATGCAACAATATTATTTAATGCTCTACCTGATGTCCTTAAAACTGAATCAGATGGCATTCAGTTTAAAAGAAAGCTTAAGTCCTTTTTGTTGGAGAAGTGTTTTTATTCTGTAGATGACTACATTAGTGGTACATATGATACTTCCTGATTTTACTTGTATGGTCCTTACATTGTTATTGTATACTTACTATAATTATCTTTGTGTGACGCAAGCCAATGCATGTTATTGTGTTTCCATGGCAATAAAGAATATTTTGATTTGATTTGATTTATTAACATGTAAGTATATTAACATGTAATGTTTAGTATAGTAAAATCTTACTTAAAAACAAATTAATCATACATGTGTTTACAAATATAAACGTAGAAGATGATATTAAAAGACAAGACAAGGAAACCCCTTCAGATGGAAGTACGTAAGTCATTTAGAAAACTTGGTTAACCCACTAAGAAAAGTTCTTTATATAAATACGGCGTCATATAAAAGTGGGTGGCTAGAATTATTTCAAAATTGTTGTTATCAACTTTAAACTATACTTGTACGGATTTCAAAAGCATCCTTGACATACTGTCATAAAAATTTACAAAACTTTAAAAGGATGACCCATTTTTTCAGTTGTTTTAAGTCAGGAAAATGTACTAATGCTAAATCTCAAACTTTTATGTAAGTTATATTTTTTTAACTAATATTAATTTAACAAGATAAATTAAATACAGTACTACTGTTAATTTAGTGCTATTTCTTACTGTGTTTAACGAAATTACGTATTCAGTTTCACGAAATGCATAGCTAAAAAAAGTAAACCAATGTAACATTTTCTATTGGAAAACTGAGAGACTATGTTTTGGTTTGGTTTTATAACATGTTTTATTCTACTGTATTTTCTAGTTTTTAAAATAAGTTGTTTCTTAAGTAATCCAATACTCTAATACGAGCTATGTCTGTTTGTTTGCAAAATTTATCTGGAGATCCAGCGGAAGGATTTTGCTGAAAGTTTGGGATTAGGGGCTTTTGGGTCTAAAAAATCGATCAGTGAAAATCACTACCTCAGGAAAACTCGTATTTTTCTAAACAACTAATTTGAAAATTAAAATTTTAACGTTGGGCTTATGGAGTTTAAAATCATAACACCGGTTACTATGAATAACAAAAAAACAAACCATTATATCAGCTTATATAAATTAAACTATTGTAAACAGGTGTTTATCATTATGAAAATAAAACCCCTACTTGAATGGCAACTCTCATAATGGAAATAAAAAAGTACTCGAATGGCACCTCAAACTCTTTTTTCTATAGGCGAGTGAGCGAAGCGATTGAGCTCATTGAAAATGAACGAGTATTTGAATTAAAACAAATTCATTGCCTCTTCTACGGAATCAAACGAGCATGGCTCGGTCCCCCCGTACTACAACAATAACACTCCCAAACAATGGATGATTATCAAGACACTTGGCAGTTTGGTTGGCACCCTATCTATCTGATATAATTTAGCATCAAAGCTTTATCTTTAGCAATACAAAATTACTGAAATAATAATACCCAAAAATTAAAATCACCCTATAAAAAATTACGGTTGGATCTAAAATAAATTAGAATAGATTAAGTTTAAAAAATATTGTTCACTATAAAATAATAACTATTTTATTTACTTACTTTCATAATGTCCATTCAAGTTATTTATCTACGCCTCGCAAATTTCTCCCGTTTCACTTTTGTTTGTTATTAAGTATCCTTATGAACTTATTTTCTACCCAGAATTTTCCTTAGTATTCTAAAATAGGGAGAAGTGAAACAAGATAATAGACAGTTTTGTTTATGAGTTTGTTGTTTTACAGCTGTTATAACCAAATAAACACTGACTAGTTGACAAGTCCACCAACTAGAACATTCTTTTTTACTTTTGAATGACACCCTTTTTTTTGTTGGGATGAAACAATGATTTATTTTTTTTAGGCTACTCTCATCTTTAGACCATTCCTTAGGATCTTGTTAGACGGAAATAAACAAAAACACAGAAGGCAAATGATGAATAAATTCACACTAAAACATTAATAGCGCCACAACATTTTCTCCTACGTTTCGTGGGACCGGGGAAAACGTCCCGCTTCGTCAAGGAGCGAGCTTGGTTTTATCCTTACACGCGCCTTACGCCTTACGCCTTACGCCTTACGCCTTACGCCTTACGCCTTACGCCTTACGCTATACGCCTTACGCCTTACGCCTTACGCCTTACGCCTTACGCCTTACGCCTTACGCCTTACGCCTTACGCCTTACGCCTTACGCCTTACGCCTTACGCCTTACGCCTTACGCCTTACGCCTTACGCCTTACGCCTTACGCCTTACGCCTTACGCCTTACGCCTTACGCCTTACGCCTTACGCCTTACGCCTTACGCCTTACACCTAGCTGAAGCCGGATCCGCGAAATGTAGTAGGAAATTCTGGGGCACTATTAGTTTTTTCCTGTGTCTTTTGTGTTAGTATTAATCTACATCTGACAAGGCCCCCAGGATTTAACTTAAGTGAGAGTAACCCAGTAAAAATTCGATTCTAATTAAACTTGACAAACAATATCAGGTAAATAAAACTACGACTAATGCAATTAAATTACTTCCGGATATACCTTAAATGAAATCGATTAAAATAGAGGCAAGTTTTTGTCAAACGGGAATAATAGTTGCTGATCCCGTTAGGGCGTCGCGGTTTCAATTTAAAAAGCAATTACGATTGAACTGATGGCTGCGGGGTTCTAATAAAGAAGATCAGGGACGGCTCTTGAGAAAATTTATGTATTCGAATTCGCTTACGACGGCGAACATATTATTTAAGACTATCTGGCTACGTGCAAGAATCTCTGTGATATTGATTTATCATAGAAACTCAGTGTGATAACTATATTTTCAACATTACCACAGCTAAGTCTTTGAAATACTTTTACCATTTCCTAAAAATATACAATTTTTATGGAGATTATATATAGTTGAAATAACTACAGTACTAGAAAATGTTATTAACTTTGATTTTGTTTAGATTATTAGCTTTAATATGATTCCCTCAGTTAATTGTGCAATAGAGGTGACCTGCTGAGTTTTTATGAAGACGATTAGTACCAAAAGTTAAATGTATCATATTAATTTCTACATATTTAAAAAAATTCCTGCTTCTTGTTCACTCACTTCCTGAAGTTAATACTTAAACGATTTTGATGATTATTTTTTATTTAAAAGATAACATCAAGTTCTAAGTCGCTGTCGAGCCAGAATTTTGATTTAGGCCCCAGGGCTCTGCCCCACGGGACTTCCAAGTTCCCACGTTATTCATATGCAGGAGAGTTTTATTTTGTTTATGTCACATGTGGGTTTTCTTAATTCAATAAACAGCTGTTATAAGGATTATACCCGCCAATTTTTGCGGGGAACTACTCATATTTGTTTAAGTTCTTAACATCGTTTGTATTGGTTGTTGGTAAGTGAAAATTCTACTGTATGCTAAGAGAACCAATGTGACATGAATCGTAGGCTATTTATATGTTGGTAATCCTGTTTTATAATAATTTGCGTGGAACTGTTAGCATTTTTTTTGTCTTGTGTAATACTTCAGTTTGAGAGTCGGCGGTCGTGTGTATAGTGATAGGAATCTAAAGTGCATACAAGTGGTGGTCTTATATACAAGTGGTATTCTATTTCACAATAATAGTTTGCCTTTGATCGGAAGGACTTTCCTTATCAGTCGGAACATAACGGATAAATACAATTAATTAGTAGTAAATTGAAAAAAAACAGTAAATTGAAATTCAGTAATATATTTGATTACAAACTAATTTTTTTGGCATTACTAATGAATGATACTTCATTAAAAATCATCTAAATATTTGTATTTGGTTAAGGCAACCCAACAACTGCCAAAAACTTAGCGTTTTATATTAAAGATAGTTAGAAGTTAAACTTTCATAAAAGCGCATTAAATGAATTCTCCTTAATTAACTTAACTTCGACACCTTCTTAGTTTGTGTGTATTTAGTGGGTGATAACTTTTAATTTTAAAATTTTAATGAGGACTAAATTAATTAACTTACTTACAAAATTTAATTTCATAATTGATGATTTAAAAGAGTAAACATAAAACATAAATCTGCTGGAGTTGTATTTTTTGTATTATTTTGAAAGTGATTGAGTTAGGAATTTGTTAATCATTGGTTTAACTTATTGTATACTTAAGTACTTTTGAGGAAACCTTTAGTTATGGAAATAAATAAATTACAACGAGTAAAACGTTTATTTTTAACTCAATAATAACCACTTACAAAATATTACGAACGAATCCGGAAACTGCTCAATCGTTACGTAGGCCTATTGGTCAATACAGGAAACAATTTGCTCGCGAGTTAAAGGCCGGATATTAACCTTCCATTTTCATTCGCTACGCACCCCCTCCCCTCCCTCACTTCGTCTGAAATCACATTTCTTCCACATATCATCCGTTGATTTGTTCTTTAGTTGTCAAATTAAAGTTATATTTGGCGTATCATTTAATTATGATTGATAGAATTGGTGATGGATCAATACTACACTATATACCTAAGTCTCCTAACTAAAAAAAATGTTTTAGTCAGCTTAGAATGTATTATTCTAATTATAATTCTTCAAATAACAATTCTATTAACAACCATAAGCATGAAGGCAAATGCAATTTGTCCGTATATTTTGATGTTTTATAGTTGAAGTTATCTGGTCAGTGTGTTGGTGAGGTATATTTATTTGGATTGTAAATTTACTGAGAATGCATGTTTGCTGTGACGGAGGGTATTTCTTTATAACACATGGGTTGTTTAAAATATAAATGCGTAACCTAGAAATAATTTACGTCTTTTGCTTTCTTGACCTCTACATAATTTACAGTATACGTCGTGAAACTTGTTTTTACTGATCAATGATGGAAAATGTCCGCAATAATTTCTTAAACAACATAAACTCACCATCACCAACAATACATTTTAAACAAAGAATAATCTACTACTAAAGTAAATCTTACTGTATGTGTAGTATTTTTTATTATTTATTTGTACTGTTTGATTTCCGCTCTTTAAAAACCCCGATTCTATTAGCCATATCGGGATTAGAGTTTATAACATTTTCCCCCCACATCACATACTAGTTTAAATTCAATTATGAATTCGGTATAAGCGGTTTTAAATCAAGTGATCTGACTTATCAGGACGAAATTTATTAGGTTTACTTGGTTAGTTGGTTGCTTGCTTCCTTGGTACTGTGATCTCAAAAACTGCTCAAGCGATTTCCTTCAAACGTTGGAAATAGCTAATTTATGGGGTAAAAATAAGTTCTAGACAGGGTTCATCCCCAGAAAAATAGAATAATGTTTTAAAACAAAAAATAATAGAAAAGTTAAAAAATTAACATTGGGCTTATGGAGTTTAAAATCAAGACAAAACTGCATAACTGCAGTTTATCAGTGAACTGCCAAAGTAGAACTCATGTAGTTTAAGTTTGAAGATGTGTGGTTTCCTGAGAACAGTGATTACAACCATTGGACGAAGATTGCTTGTAGGATTATCATATCCAAAATTAATAAAATGGACATAAGAGCTATAATAACAACTAGAGTGATCTCAAACATGAAGAAAAGAGGCAATTTAACTAAGCAAATCTGTTCGTCAGTATGGAGATGTGGCGAAAAATTAATTCCTGTCGCCTAAACAAACTGAGTGACCTTCCTTGAGCAAAGCTTAACTCCTCAGGTAATTGTTGTCCTCTGCAAACTAAAGTGAAAAAAATCCAGTTTTTTCTCAATAATTGTATTCTGAAAATTTGCGAAAACGGATTTACGATGAATATAAATGAGTATCGTAAGTAAAACGTTTGTTTAAATTTCACAACTGCTCCTGCTGATTGGTAACAGTTATAGAATGACTAAACAGGTCGTAAATCAAACAGTCACTGGTGACTCTCCGGTCACTCCCCCGCCATCTGTGAGTGACAAATCGTCCTTCTTTTAAACTCATTCCATTCAAGACTCATTTATCAATATTAGTGCAGTATTGTGAAAGTTATCTCGAAAATATTTCACCTCTCCCAGGGCCATTGCTGAGTTAAATATATTCCCGCGTAAACTAACGTTAACGAAATGATTTATGCAAGACCTAATTGGGTCATAAATAGAGACATTTTTGTTGTTTTACTCAATAGTGTCTGGGGGTCAAGCTTTCATTGTGGAAGATTATTTTGTTTGTTTAGATGGCTTTGAGTAATTTTGCACCACATCCCATTACTGATTAGCAGATTTTTATAGCGCAATGTACCTTTGATTTATTTTATCACTCTAAATATAGTTTATCTTCTCTCAAAGGTTTTAGTTACTGCTCTCAGGAAACCACATATTAATATTAATAAACCCCATGAGTATTACTTTGATAGTGCATTGATTTATTGTAAACAGCTATTATAATTCTTTTGTTTTCATTTGAAACACCATACGCCCAATATTATTTTTTAAATTTTGAAATTAGTTTTTATATTGTTTGATTTTTCTGGTGACACTGCTGTCTATGACTTATTTTTAACCCAGAAATCAGTTAATTATGACTTATTTAGGAACATAATGTAAGTTAACATAACGTAGTTAGTAACTTTATTCTTGATTACGTCTATTATTTCATACAAATAATCACGAGTTCACACACATCACACTGACGTGAGGGAAATGAATTTCCACATAAAAACTTATAAAATTCAAAATCAGTCTAAAAACAATTGGCGGATTTATTCCAATTTTATTTAAATCTGAAACCATTTTTTGGGGCTTTTCTGATGCTCCTGGTTTCATTTACCTGCAATGCTAGGAATACAATTTTGTGCATTATAAGATTAGAAGAAGGTCCAGTCAGGCTTGAAAGTAGGCGCGAGGTTGCTGGGGATGAAACAAATACACCAACAAATGAATAACATGCTTTTCTAATGTAAAAACCCCATAAGACAACGTACTGTGTTTAGCCGATATACATTTTCTTTAATAACTCGGTAAATATTTATGCTAGAATGACGAGAGCGGGCTTAAAACTTTTGCTTTACTAATTGCCATCTTAATACATGCATTAATTGTATATCCGGGGTTTTTCTGACCCTTTTTGGGCCCAAAACTCTAAATTTTAAAGAATAGTCCCCAAAAAATAGGTTTGGAGTTTTCCGATTGTTTTGCCCAACGAACTTGTTCAACTTGTTCAATAAAAAGGAACGTCCCTACCAAATTTGAAGTAAATCGGGCAAAAAATGCGACCGCTATAGTGCATACACATATATATTATATATATATATATATATATATATATCATTTTGAACGACCCCCCAATACGCGTGTTCAGGGGGTCACGTTAGGAACTTCTATGGTGGTCCCGGACTTAAGTTTCACCGTGTGGGTCATGCTAATAGTTCACTCTCCCTAGGAAATTCACAAATAAAGTGGGTTATTTCTGGTCAACTCACCCATTTTCACTGACCACAATTTAATATTAATAAATTTGTGTGTTGGTGAGTAATTCATTAAACATCTCTATCTATATTGTAAACCTATCAATATTGAATGTAAACGTCAAAGTAAACGCTTCAAGGACAATCAAGGTCGTCAAGGATAACCATTTCAATAGACCAGATGATATTTTAACTAGTATGTTACATGAAGAAAAGATCAGCTGTCCTAGGACTAAATTTGTCCTTGACCTGCCAGTTCTATTTGCGCACAGTATAGTTAAAAATACTAAATCATGTATTGTTGGACGTAATCATCTGAACGGTTACTTAAATAATACCCGCAGTTTTATTATTAATCAGAAAAGTTGTGTTTTACTTAACTTATGTAAAAAATAGGTCCCCTGGTGTGCAGTTGTCAATATTCAATGTTTAACAGAGGTATCTGGCGGATTACCAGTTAACTAAGCAAGTGGAGACGACCTAAGTTAGCCGTGTCCCTGGGCACTACATTCAATTGCTCAATTAGGTAAACTGCCTCCTTAACTGCCCTTAGCAAACATTTTTAATATAAAACTCTTTCTCGTAAACGAGGTATATTGCCGAGGCTTATAAAATAGTCTACAATTGTTTTTCCTGTTAGTTCAAAGTAAATGTATTTCATATCTGTGTTAATGATTTCGAATTACACTGAGTGTTTTATTCATGTGCTTTTTCAATTAAAACTTATGAAAGATAGTCGGAATATTTCATGTTTACTTACATATATTTCAATTACAAAACTAATTTGAGAAAGCAGGTGTAACTTGTGAGAGATACAAACAGCTATAACCTTGTTTAGTTCTACAAGAGAATCGACTTAAACTCTCCTGTAGAAATTAATTTATTTGATAAAACGGGAAAATAAATGGACGTGATTGGCAGGATATTATAAGGATGTTCCAGTTAAATTTTTCAATCAAATTTAAAATATACCTCGTAAAAGCTATTAATTTAAATGTTGGGAATAACATATTAGCCATAAAAATTCTAGTTGACACTATTTTAGTGACATTAATGACCAAGTTTTTTAACTTACGGTAGAAGAAACGGTAAAAATCGTTAAGAAGGTGAAATACCTGCAACAAAATGAACATAATTAAAGGTTAGTAATTATCAGACATCTAAACATTGCATTAAGTGAGGGGAAAGGTAACACAATAATTAATAACAATTTCACTATCTTTTTAATATAACTAATTTTAAATTTTCTAAAAAATATGCTAAAAAATATGTTTGCATTAACTAGTCACCAATCATAACGGTGTTTATTAAGAAGTTTAAGATTTTTAATTAGAAATTATTGGGAATTTCCCTATCGCTTCTAACGTCGAAAATACCGCTGTCAAATCAGTGCAGATATTTTCAGTGAATAGTTTCCAATCGTTAAGATTGGAGGCAACGTCGCAAAAAAATTTCTAATTGCATGTGTTCTCCTTTGTTGACTTATAAGGTATGTTTGAATTTGAGATTTGTTCAACCAATAAATGATTTAATTAGTATAACATAGAAAAATAAAAGTTGGTTAGTTACAGGTTTTTGATATTTCTAACACGGATAGACACACTTCGTGATGAGAGAGGGTTATCTCCCTTACGAAACAGTGTGTTTCGAGCACTAAAACTGATAGGTAGAAACAATTCAAGGGGGAAAATTACAAATAAATTACAATAAAGCTAAAAATCCATCGTGATATCGTGATTTTCAAAGTACAGTATGAAGCAAGTGTGTGGGTACCGCCTAATGGTCGACACTGTCTACGTGATTCTTCTTCTCAGCGTTTTGCAGGCTTTGTCATTACAAAGAGAAATATACTTATCGCAATCAACTAGACCTGAGAAAAGTGATTGACTTGAAAGAAAAGTCTATGTCGATAGTATATTTAAAATGTGACCGTCCAAAATGGATATCCACGAGCGAAAAAACCATTTACTAAAGTAAAATATACGATTAGTAAATTAAAGGAGTCTTTAAATGAAAATTTCCTTATCATAAAAAGTAATTTTCAAAAATGGAGAAATCTTTGCCATTAATGTTTAAAATATTATTGTGATTCACGTTTAAATTAAAGTAATAGCTTTCTAATTTTTTGAACATGACAACGTGTTCTTAGATTTAAAATATAAAAAGTGAAACAACTTATGATATAAGGTTAGTAAATTTGCATACAATCTTTTGAAAGGAAGTCATCTCTTAATAAAATGCAATAGGATTAATAGCATCTGAAGGTTCAATCCGGTTATTTTTTCGAGTCAGAGCTAAGCCTGAGGTGGTTTTTTGATCGAGGAAAACCCGAGTGCACCTTTCTATTTACACCTTGATGATTCGGTTATAAAACTCTACATTCCCTTTTCCGAAGTGAAACCTGAACGTTCTTAGAAAACCGAAAATTACAATTTCATTTTATATCAAATTACCTTTTTCATGATAAAAATATTTAGATACTGTACATATCAGTATCTGAAATATCAGTCGGAATCTTTCGTCCGATTTAATTGATCATAATACAATTCGTATCAGTACCTTATAAAGAAATATTGTTGAAAATTAGTTAGATTTCACTAAAATATAGTATTTTTAATTCACATGTACTGAGATTTGCGTATTAAAAAGTGTCATTCAATAGCTTCTGAAAGATATTAATATAATGGATGCTAGGAAAACCAAAACTACGATATTTCTGAGGTATGTTGCTAGGTATGAGTTCCAATTAGTAATCGATATGTAAATGATTCATCAGTACGTGTATCATAGTAAGCAGATTCACAGTAAATAAGTAAATACCCCGTCGCAGCAAACCTGCGTACTCAACGAATTTCCAATGAATTTATATTTCTTAGTTACACATCAAACCACTTACCAGGATTCATAAGAAATATATTCACAAATAAGCGATATTTAAAATATTAATTATTCTGCATAAGAATAATATTGGTGATGAGTAATGATAACACAGGTTTACTGCAGCAAGAAACACAAAATAATGGGGTTTTATGCAAATATCTATAGAACTAATCTAGGTGAAGTCACATACCAAGTTTCATCCATGTACATTCATAAATAAGCGATATATAACATTTGAATTATTCTCCATAAAAATAACATGGGGACCGAGTAACTAGGTTTGCTGCTACGGAAAGCATTTGCGTAAATTTTTTTACCAAAAGAACAATAAACCACAACCAGATGAAGCCATATACAAAGTTTCGCCAGTTTATGTTCATTAAAAACAAGACATAAAATTTGTCTTGTTCTCCATAAGATTAACATTAGACAACGTACTGTGTTTTTGCACTTTCAATATCTCACTAACCAATTGACGTAGAGAGATGATAAAAATGCCAAATTGTTCGTTTTTCTAAGCTGAACTCAATGGTACAAATAACAATTTGGTTAAAATAAAAATTACATGTGAAAACCCCACAAACCCCATTTTTTTAGTAAAAAACTCCCTCAAAACCCCCCTTTGGATAGTGCAATTCGTCTGGTTTTCGAATTCGTTCAAATAAATGGTACTTTACACATTTTTAACAAATCTCATTAAGATCGGAGCTTTTTTGCTTGGATTATCGTGCTTACGGACGACACACGCATCTATATAAATATGTATATATATATATATATACACATATATACAAAAAAGTATATATAAATTTGAACTAATGGTGTTTTGGCACCTGAGGACCTCAAAACAAAAAGCTATCATGGTATGATACCTACGGTATAGCTTCTTCCCTATATGGGAAATTCGCTAATAAATACAAATATTACTATGCGCTTAAAATTTTTCTATTAATTAGCATTATTATATAGCGTCATTACATTAATTAATTCTGTGATAGTTTTAATAATAATTCTATTAAAGTAAGAAAATAAATACAAAATATCAAAACCTTACCATTGTCTTAAATTATGAAATATTAAAATTGACTCACATTACGTTTTACAAATGAAAACCATGTATTAATTTGGCATCCATTCAGTAAGTATATAAAACATTTCTTTATTGATTTAACCAGGCTCGTATTATATTGTTTGCTAGGTAAAGTGTTTTTAAATATTATTTGAACCAGTTTTAACTTATTTCCCCTAAAACTATCTACTTTTATTTAATTTAGAACAGCTTTCAATCAATATAGTCCCTATTTTTCTAAATACTAAGCTAAAATGTTAATAATTAGAGCCACACGTCAATTTATTTTGTGAAGGTTACAAGGGGAAGTTTGGCGTTTTCATAGGTCGGGAAGTCTGCCTATTTTGATGGGAACAGCCAGACCTATAGCTGCCCTGATAACAACATTTGGAATAATCTTGATTACAAACTTGGAGTGGTGGTGGTGGTCATTCCTCCTACTTAAAATTAGTCTAATCACAGCCTAGAATTTATCTCTTGCCCACACATGAAACCATAACTTATCCTACAAACATTCACCTGTTCAAGTATTACAAATTAAGCCTTCTCGCAAAAGACATTTCATAGACTTGCCTTTTCCTACAATTCTACTTCTTCTGTTCAGAGGAAACTAACTACATGAGTTGCTTGATTTAATCTAAGTAAATAAACCAAATATGTTCGGCAAATATAATTGACTTATTTCTGATTTCGTGTGGCAGTCATATAGCTGAGTGTGTTGAGTACTGACCCACCACCCAAAATACCTGGGTCCAATTCCTAGTGAAATCCATAAGACTTTTAATAAACTCAGACTACCACCATGCTTTGGAAGGCATCACGTTAAGCCGTTGGTCCCGGCTACACAAGTAGTCAACAGGCCATGCTAGTGGCACTGGTGCGTCCTGCAAACTCTAACAACATACCTTAGTTTTGGTTACACGAACTTTAATTTGTATTCTAATTCAGAGAAACACATGATGAGCAATTAACAACAAATGAAAATGTTCCAAATCCATTAACCCCTTTTTTGTCAAATGGCGAATATAAATTAAACCCAATTAATATTCTGTGCCTTATATTCAAGATCCCGTGTTGAGCATGGTTAGCTGGCAGCTCGCCGAGGATTTTAACTGGCGGTGACGTCTTAAATTAACTGTTTCCTTTATCATTCCATTAGTTTGTTCTATTAAGTAAATTATCTTTCTTTACCTGTCTAAAACAATGGTGTAAAATAAATAACAGTTAAAATTAAAATAAATTAACAAAATTACAGTTTATCGCGGTTGTAAATATTCAAAATACTAAATAGGTTAAGCGTGTGAATTAATTACGTTTACATTCAGTAACTTTAAATTTCTTTACCACACTGGATTTTTTAATATTATTGTTATTCGTGTCAAGATTTATTAAATGCATTTATTACTATTTTTATGAAACAGAATCCACCATGGTGATCCGTTATGATGGCGTTTCAACCAGCGTGTCAGCAAACAGAGGTATGAGGGGCGAAGGCAAGGCAGTAGGGGAGCGTCCCATTATATGGTAGTATCCCATTTGGCCCGTCCAACGCAAATAGTGCAGTCGTGGCGTGTCACTGAGCTCTGCTCTTATACATGTGGTTAACGGTTTATTTTTTATACGTTATTCAATCATACAAAAACCGACTGAAAATGTTGGACCGGAATCCGATCGGATTTGAAAGAGAATTTTATGTATTTAAGAGTACTACTTTATTAAGTTGTCCATTGGAAAGTGGAAGAGGTAAAGAAAAGAAAATTAACCGTGGGAGTAGTGAAAGAGACGGGGTATGTAGTAATAACTTAAAGGATTTTTGCAAATTTTGTCTGTTATCCGTCAGTACTAAGTCCTACAATACCTCTTTTGGAAAAACATACTTTTTTGGGCCATCTATGATTTTTGTATTATTGGCTTAAAATGTCACTACTGATTTTAAGGTTCTCTGAAAGTGGAATTAAAATCTAAAAACAATGAATGTATATTATAAAATAGCTTTGAGAATAACTAAATTGGCATACCACAAATAGATGAAAATATTTATGAAACAGGCTGTTAATTAAAAGTTAATAAAATGTCTTGTCTAAAGGAAGGTTGTGACGTTTTTGAAAATCAGAACTGTTAGTTATTACTGTTTAAATATTAAAATCTTTACCATCATATTTTAATTAGATTTCTGATAACTTTTGCATCGTATTTATTTTACATATATAGGAGGTATGCCGGAAATCTTAATTTTTATATTTTTTAATTAATACAGCCAACTTAAAGAGAACAGCTAAAGTATGTCTAGAGATCGATTTAAGACACTGACCCCTAAATGTAACGTTAATCCTTTTTATGATTTACATAAACTAACAGTGATTTTTTAACACCATAAAATAAACAACGACTGCCAACACTACAAAATGTGTTAAACTTATATTACACTTACATACAAGACGGTAAATAAAGGTAAAAGAAGATCGATTTAAATGGATCCCACCGGTCATCATCAGACAATCTCAGACGGTGACCGATTGACTGGCTGAAATCGATCGCCTTGTACCATTCTATATGTGCAGTTACCCTGATTTAATGCAAGAATAGTAATAGTTGCCTACAAGTGTAATATATTCGTATTTTGACTGGTTGTGAGAACAGGTGTATCCTGTTTAATTGAAACTGCTGTCAGGAATTGTTTTGTATAAAACTATTTCCACAAACACAGTAGAGTATTATAATATAATTAATTCAAAAAAGTCTGCCACCCAAACTTATTGTGACTTTTTTACAAAGTAACACTCCTGCTGACAACAAACTAGTAATTTTAACATCACTTGGTTAGGAACTCGCCAAACCGGATAAAACCAACCGAAGACAAACCTACACTTTTGTCTTGTTATAAAAGTATACAAGAATAAAAGCGATGATGCAAAAACCTTTTAATATCGGGTTGACCAACAATAAAACAATACAATCTAGATTTTCGCGTAAACCACTTTTACGGGCGACAAAACATTTTATGGGCGGGATCCGGCCCGGGGGAGGGGTTTACTCCGCGGCAAAGGGACCTTACCTGCAATTATAGTAAAATTTTAGTCCTCGATGTCCGATAAGTCTTCTACCCAGTGATTTGGGTTTGTGCCTGCGTGTCCAATAAAATCTACTTGTGACACGCAAGGTTTTTGCTTTAAAAATTGGAGTTTTTTTATATGTAAATACAAATAAGGGTTTAGATTATAATGGAGAGATCTAGTAAATTGTACTGCGTGTTATATATGTTTTAATGTTAAATATATCCGAATAAGAACCAAGGGAATAAATTGAAATAAGGTTAGTTTATTATTTATAAATTAGGTATTTTTTTGTGGATTCTCCCTTTTATACCATAATTTTACAACATTTTTTTCCAGGAAGATCAATAGACCGAGACATTTTTTCTAGAGGTATTTGCGGAACCACGTTGGCTAAAGATTGCTTACTTTACTCCATAATCAGTGGCAGCTAAAAATTAGTATTCCTTTTCTAGAAGATAAATGTCAACTTTTACAAAATATGAAAAATTCTAGTTATTTCTTTATAAAATCAAGGCTATCAGCTACAAGAGGTCCTTTCTTGTATGTAAAGGGCGAGCATAGCAGAAGACCACTCAGTTTTAACGCAACAGATTTAGCGTTAAAAAGTCAAGTTGTTCACATGATCAAGAACAGTTATGATGATTTGATATCATCAATCATCGTCAATGATTATGTGTGTTTACTGATCAAATTATACCTGATTGAAACACCGTTGTAATATCAATGCCCTTTGCGTTAGGCTGCTACCTAAACACGTAGTAGGTGTAGTGAATGACGTTAAATCAGATATTTCCATCCAACTGATTGACACTTAATTGGTATTGCATGTATGTTCCAAATGTTATATCTAGATAATATCGCTAGATACTAGATACTAGAGCTAGTATCAAGCTCACATACTGTCCCCCACACCTGTTGCTATTGTTGCCTAAACGGATTCTTTTGTTGCAGTATAAATTCAAAGATAAAATCAAACTTTATAAATTGTCCAGAAGACAATTTACATTGTTCTGGCACTTCCAAATAGTATTCCAGCTGCTTATATTAATTTAAACTGCATTCAAGATTTTTTTGCTCCTATCCAACTATATGTTAATTTTTCAAACTACGTACCATATATTTTAATGAGGGCTGTAAAATACCTAATTCTAAGTACTAATCATTCTAGATTACGCTTCAAAGTTTTTTTCTATATGAAATTACTTATTTTAATCATGTAAAGTTTTTAAATATATCATGGTATACTGTTTATTGAAGCCACTGTAAATTCCAAATCTCATTTTTAAATTTTGATACTTAAAAAAAGCAAAGGACATAATAGACTTGACTAAACCATTATCTGTATATAAACCCAACCCTTAACAGGAACTTTTGAGAAAAATGAAAATCTGACAACCGTATTATTGAATTAAAGGTTTTAGTAAAGAGACCAGACAACAATATTAGTCTTTTGATACAATCTCTTTTGATGCCATGAATTAAATTACAATTTCAAGGTAAACTCATTTCAAAATATAGTATATTGATTAGTTGTGTTATTTTTATTTATTT
The DNA here is from genome assembly GCA_963675035.1 of Allygus modestus. NCBI lineage: Eukaryota > Metazoa > Arthropoda > Insecta > Hemiptera > Cicadellidae > Allygus > Allygus modestus. The sequence continues at coordinate 126,406,083 of OY776115.1, read as the reverse complement.
ATAAAACTGAAATCAGTTTACCAAAAGTAGCTAGTTTACCTGAAAACCGAGTTGGACTAGTAATGTAATGAAAACGACAAGCAAGGACTAAAAATAACTATAATTTAAAATTGGAAAAAATAAATGTTAAAATAAATTGTGGTTAAATATTTGACGATTTATGAGAATATTATTTTGATTTTTAAGATGGTTATCTCTTAACTAACATTCATCAGATATCACACACACGTAAACTGGGGCTTTATAACTGAATTTTACTTTTTAAATCAATCTGAATGCATTATCTTATTTGAATAACTAAATAGATGTATTACCTATAGAAAACCTGTCAAAGACCATGCGAAATTATTTTAAGCGGTGCTCTCCATTTACACGGTTCTGCAATATGATATAAAATATTAATGTAATGTCCGGCTCTGTCCTGCAGACTAAGTCGATACAATCTCGGGACCCTATGAGCTCGGGAGTTTGAAGGCCTACCACGTACTCAGTGCCGCAAGGCGCGTGTGCCTCGTGTATAATTCCCAGCTTGGGCAAATTCAACAAGGTAACTCGATTGTTTGGGCATTACGTGAGGAATAACTCCATATATTACGTAAGAAATTATTGCAGACGTTTCCCACCACTATTCATAAAAACAAAGTTTCACTTCACACCACTATTCATAAAAACAAAGTTTCACTTCCCACCACTATTCATAAAAACAAAGTTTCACGTTTCAGGATCTCGAATCTGATCCTGTATTCAGGTGGAAAGGATACCTAGAATATAACAAAATTAGTGGAATGTTCTAGGTATCCATTCCACCTGAAGACGGGATCAGATTACAAATCCCGAAACTTCGTGAAACTTCGTTTTTTCTTAAGGGATGGAAAACGTTCGCAATAATTTCTAAAGTAACATAAAATTACCATCACCAACAATGAATGTTAAACAAAAAAAAAAACTCCATATATGTTCTTTACCATTACTTTTCTCTTCTCTACAAATGTTGGCAAACAAATAAATTTACATTATTACAATTCCGTAGAATTTACGACTGAGTGTTGAAACATTGTATGAATCATGTTTTCTTTCTCACATTGTTCTCAAGTATTTTCTATATGTGACCGAATTCGTACCCAAAGTACCTTATCAAACTAAACCGTTTACATTAAATCAACAAATGAAACATATTGATCTTGCTACTCTATACAAACAGCTGTTAGACAATTTGTCATTGTTTACAAGTTGAATAAGTCGGTAAATTCACATTTAACAGCTGATGACCTGGACGAAAATTGTCATCAAATTATGTTTTTTTGTCCTACGAAAAAGATAATCAAAACAGGACTTTTTTATTTAAGGGAAAAATAAAACTCTAGCATCTCAACTCATATGTTGAAAAAAGCTGCTTTTGAAGCAGTACGAAGGAAAAAGTTAATAATAAGCTCAAATATAATTCATAAGCTCATAGCCATCTTGACAGACGTTCAATCGTAAGATGTTGAAGCTTCCTTCAAACATATCCTTGGCAATACAATTCAAAATAGTTAAATCAGATAAGATAAGGTAAGATATTTCAGTTTTCACTAAGCTACAGCGAACCTGAGCTAACCCCTCCCCCCATTACCTCTCAAACTTGCGTGTTTCTTTGGAGGGAAAGGCAAGGTGCGCTACTTACCGTCAACACTTTGGTAATTTCGTTACGAAACTCGTTAACCTGTCGGCTGTTTTAGGGGGTAAATGTTTTAAAAGCAATTAATTACTTACGTCAAATATAAATTAAATGTTCAATTAGATATCATTAAATTCCTTTGTTAATATTTGTAAAGTTTAATATATTCCAAAATTTGTGTAATGTGTGACTATCTATTTATAGTATATTTTTTAATTTGGCTTGAGTGTGCGTATTTCTCCTCATTTATTAATTTTATAAAACAATATCTTTATTATTCGATGCGTATAACTAAATTATCACAATTTGATTTATTAAATGTATGTATTTAATTATACGGCACAGAGTGACTCAAAGTACAGGCTTGATGTTATCGTAACTGTAATTAACATTATTAATTCTAACGTGACACATTAAGACTAGGTGTACGCTCATTCCTCGCGTATAACGATAATTGAAACACATGACCAAACTTAAATCGAGTCTCATAAAAAAATAAATATCTGATTTGAGTAACATAATCAGAATACATTCCGTTATCATTTAACTGCCGCCAGAATCCGGATTTTATGTCTATATAGCTATAGTTTTAGTCACTTCTCTAAGCTATAGTTTTAATCACTTCTCTATGAATCAATTTTCGCGGTAGCTGAGAGGTATCGCACTGGCTCTTGGAGCGAAAGGTCGTAGGTTCGGATCCCGCCGCCGACCTAACATTTTATCCGTAGAAAAACATACATACATTTATCACTTGTTTTTATCAAAGAAAATGTTGTATAAATACGTAAATTTATTTATTTTTAAAATAAATTGAAGATTTCAGGCATGGTTTGTTGTTAGGATTGGCATGGGTGCGTTATCTTAGAACAAACAGAGCATTTTGGGCTAAGCAGTGACTTTAGCAGTGTGGTTAATTTAACTTTTAACAGAACAGCGAGTTTCCTATATGAACTAATGTTAACAATTTCTATAGGCCAAGTCAAAATATCCTTAAGGATTAACAATAAATCGTCAGGCCCAGTTATTAAGATGAAAAAATGAGATTTAAATATATTGTTTCAATAGCCTAGGCTATCATGAAATTAAATGCTCTAAACATGGGTTGGCCCAAGTCCGTACATGAAACTTCTAAAATGACAAGTAGCCTAAGTGTATATGCCTACATTTTATAGTCATAGGTCCAAGTTTATGATGAAAACAGCTCAATATAATCCAAACCTAGGAGATGTCAAATCATTTCAGATAACCTGTACTAAAGGCTTAAATTGGTTAGAATAGTTTAAAGCTTTTGTTTTGGTTCGCTACAACATTCCTGGTAATGTGTTTAAAGTATTTTACAACAGTTGTATTTTACAAAATGATATTTCAATATATTGTTTCAATAGCCTAGGCTATCATGAAATTAAATTCTATAAACATGGGTTGGTCCAAGACCGTACATGAAACTTATAAAATGGCAAGTAGCCTAAGTGTATAGGCCTATATGTTATAGCCATAGGTCCAAGTTTATGATGAAAACAGCTCAGTATAATCCAAACCTAGGATATTTCAAATCATTTCAGATAACCTGTATAAAATGCTTAGTTTGGTTATAAAAGTTTAAAGGTTTTATTTTGGTTCACTACAACATTCCTGGTAATGTGTTTAAAGTATTTTACAAAAGTTGTTGTGTTACCAGTTTAATGTCGACTTACTCTTACTGTAATCCAACCCTAGGCTATGTCAAATCATTCAAGATAACCTTCCGAAAAAGGCTGTTTGGTTCGAATAATCTATAGCTTTTATTGTGGTTACCTAATACATTACTGGTAATGTATTTTAGGTAATGTAGACAATTTTTATTATTAATTTATTGAAAATATAACCTAGCAAATAATTGTCCTACAAAAATAAATTTTAAGGTTGTTCGCTTACTGTGACTAACTTCATCAACGCTTTCTAGACAAATTGAGGCTTTGTATACTTTTTACACATGGCAATCACAATATTACCAATTGTCTAAGAAAATGTAATAAAATAAACTATTTTATAAGTTAATATCTTAGTATCTAAAGTAATAAAAAGGTTATTTTGAGTTTTTTCATCTGCCACACGCGTCGTCTGTCGTCTGCCACTGATAAAATCGTCGCCTTCGACGACGACGACTGACGATATTTACACAGAGTAGGCGTACTAAGGGAATATTAACTGTATAATTTTTTTTTAAATGTACACGTAATAATTTATAAAATAATAAATATGCTTACAACTTCAAAATATACATCGATTTGTCTCTCTTGTGTGTTTTTTGTTGGTAAAAAAACTGTTGATATCCAGTATAACAAAGTATACTCTAGTAAACTAACTATTGTTACTCTGTTGTTTAAACATAGACGTCGGCTAAATTTTAACGATTCAAGTACCACTAAAATGGCTTCCAATGTTATTCTTATAGAGACAAAAATAAATTTGGTTTTAAGATAATTTGATTAATACTGAACGAAATTATCTGAATAACGAACTTGACCGAGATTTTCACCTGTTAAGTTTTTCTGGAAAATTTTAAGTTTAACTGTGGAGGCATTCTCGAGTTATTGTGGTCACAGACACGCCAGTTGAGTTGATTCTCTTACCAGTCTAAGCAGTAAAGTTGTGTATAAGGACACTTCGTTCAATTATCCAACAAGTTAGATTTTCACAACTTTGCAGGATGTACAAACTTATTGTTTGTTAAAATAAAATTATTTATTCTTGATTTATTTTTTTAATAGTTTTATATTTTGTGTTTGTTTTACTAGTTTTATGGATTTCTTGACGCTTAAACTATGACGTTTTCAATTTTTTTTCGGTTTAAACATTTTTTGTTTTCGAACGGAATTGTTTAAATGTTTATTTTTACAAATAATACTCAGGTAAAAAATTAAGTAAGGTGGTATCGGAATATTCACAGAAACTTATACGACAATTTTTAATGTAATAATTCTACATACCTTAGCCACCTGTGTTTAAAATAAATAAGGCATAACGAAGTTGTAGTCTTTATAAGGTTAATTGTTATTCTTCAACCCTAATTCATCATTACACTACGGTAGTTTTGAGCATTGTGCATTTGTGCTTTGTGCATTATAAGCGGCAAAGTGTACACCAAATAGAGGAAGAAAAAGAGGACCACTGCGCTCTACATATAATTCGGAACATATTGTTTACCAACTGTGCTCTGTACCATTGTTAGTTAGTTCAACCACATGCTGGCTGGCTGTGTTGGCACCAGTTCTGGACACCCACAATTTGTAGTTTCAATATTTAAAAGTAAGTCTGTTTTTTGTACCTCATAAACTGCATTGTAACCCGAAAAACATATTTTCGATTACGTCTAATTCTCAAGGACCAACTTTTTTAAATTGAAACAATACAATGTGTTGAATATTTGTGCCAATGTATGTTAAAGAATCACTTACTTTTTATGTAAAAACAAAATTGCTTGTGATTTCACATTAACTTTTAAGTTGTAAAGCTTCGGAAAAAATTAAATAATAGGTAAATCTGTGTTTCATTAAGCCCCGTTCAATTCTTTTACCAAGGAGCATCATTAAACTTTATAGTCACTCTAAAATGTTTAATGTCGCAACTACAACCTTGGTTTTGTGTTAATTATTAATCTGGCTTTCTTTGTAAAAGTAATATAATTTACTTATAGCTACTAAATTTTTAGACAAAGCTTTATTACCCCAACCATGGTCAGCTAAGATAATTAAGGTCATACATTGAGCAACAAAACCACCATATATTACAACCAAGCGTATTCAAGAACACAGAATGTGATTCAATGCAAAATCTTAAAAAATATAGTTTAAGAGTGAAATCAGCTGTAATTTTTTACAATTAATTGACTATAGTTTAAAAAAATTTGAATTTTATATAGCAGCAGTATGAGACTTAGAACCGTAATCTGAAAAAGAAAATGAACGTTGTATGGTAGAAACACGATTTGGATATGTAGATCATATACCCCAAAATCATTTTCAAGGGCCGTTCATCCCCTATGATGCTTTTTGATGCTTTAATTTCGAAGTTATTTAAGTCTTTTTAAACCTAATTCCCGAACTTACTATGTGTTATCTAAATTTTAGAAGACGTCTTAAGTTACCTAACCACCGTGGACACAATGCAACACCTCCACAACAGAAAGCCGTGGGGAGCCATGACGTCATGCGGATGCCGCGTTGCTATTGGCTGCCACATCAAAGGCGCCAACTCTTCATTGTTTGCTGTAGTTGGCAACCAACCTTGTTTGGCCTCTCGTGTGGTATACCACTTGAAAGCAGATCAAAAACACATCATATTACATTTCGCTATTAAGTATGTACCGTGAATTTAATTAAATAATTCTTAACCTGGTAGTAATTACGAATGTTTTTTATCGTAGTAACCAATGAAAAATAGGAAACGTTTTCTGACTAGGATTTTTTGTTTTGTGATTGTATATTATTACAATTTATTATATTTAAGGCAAGCAAAGAAATCTTGCAATTCAACCTGACAACAATAACAACTGCGCATGTAAATGAATTAAGTTTTAGAAGTTTAGTTTAATCATCTGTATATTCAATGGTATAATCTTTGACGTTTTTAATACATTTATTTTATTACAATAAATATATTGTTATTTATTTATAGTTCTTTATTAGAGAATTTCCCCTATAGGGAAGAAGCTATTACCGTAGGTGGCATGGTAAGACTTAAGCCCGAGACCATGATAACTTTTCGTTTTGAGGTCCCCAGATGCCAAAAACACTATTCGGTCAAATTTATGTATATATATATATATATATATATATATATATGTGTGTGTCCGTTACCGCGATAACTTTTGAAAGAAACACCCGATTTTGATGAAATTTGGCACAAATGTGGAGAGTAGCATTTATGACTTTAATTTCGAAAACCAGATCGATCGCACTATGGGAAGGGGGTTTTATGGGGGTTTACAATTTTCCAAAAATCGGTTTTTTGCAAATTTGACCCCAAAATGTTAAAAACACTCAATTTTGGTTATAACCATTTTATAGAGCTTAAAAAATAAATAATTTAGTATCCCAAATCATTAACCTAGGTTAAGTGGTTACGGAGAAAATAAAAAAAAACGTGTCCCATCTTAATCTTATAGGAAAAAGGTTTTTAGATTTTTCTCAGATAGTTTTACTAAAAACTTCACATTTACGTTTATTAATGTGTTTAGCTCTACAAAACAAACATTTTGGTGTTTTAATCGTTGTTCTACGTCCAACCATTGCAGAGATATTCAAAGTGCTAAACACAGTATGTTGTCCAATGTTATCCTTATGGAGAATAAATAAAATTCTATATCTTTATTATTTATAAATGTATATTGATGAAACTTGGTATGTGGCTTCAACTAGTTGTGGTATATTGATATTAGCACAAAAAATAAGTTTTTTGTTGATAGTCCCCGTAGCAGCAAACCTGCATACTCGGCCCCCATGTTATTCATATGGAGAATAAGTAAAGTTGTATATCTCCCTTAATTATGAACCTACATTAAGAGAACATGGTATGTAGCTTCAACTGGTTCAGTTGTATTGATAATTGCAAAATAAATTACTTATCTTCCTCGTTGCAGCAAACCTGCATCCTCAACTTTAATGCCATTCTTATGGAGAATAAATAAAATGCTATATACCACTTATTTATGGATGTATTTTTGTGAAACTTGGTAAGTAGCTCTATGTAGTAGTGAGTCACATTTATATGCATTGGAAATTCACTGAGTACGCAGGTTTTCTGCGACGGGGTATTCTGTTTAGAAGCTCTTCCTAAAATTGTATTAACAGCGTCATTTATTCATTTATTATGGTTTAGCCTAGCAATAGATTGTTCTTAGAAAATTATTCTTTAAAATAGCTTCCAGAGGAACCCTTGTCGGACATTTATCAGGCATCAGAGAATATTAAAGTAGACAGAGTCCTCAACCAATATGACTTTCCCCTTTGGCCGATTAGTCAAAGACTAGATATTATTTAGGAGTTCCAGAAGGTTTTCATAATTTATTTTATTTCAGGATTCATAAAATATTAATTGTATATTTCTAAACATCGTGGATCCCCGATGATAAAGCATGTGGAACAAAAAACGTACATTTTAATTATCTTTACGTTTTGGTGATTTCAAAGTTATGTGTGGGAAACTTGTCATGACTTGTTACTTGCTCAGTCAATTACAATTATATAATCTTGAATGAACCTTCTATGAGTCTAAATGGGCCATTACTGCAATTTCAGAATTTTTTTCCGGATATTCCCTTCAAATATAAATCTAGCAAAACTCTCTTTCAGGTTTTGTCAAATTTATAATAAAACCCAGCGTCGAGGTTTTCATCACTAGGAGGCATAGACTTACCGATTTACTCATGGAAGGAATGATCAATGACGTCAATTAATCTAAACTTGTTTTATTCTAAATAGTAATGCAGTTCAAATACATAACTAATTTTATGGAAGATTGTTTTTACATGAAACTGAAGCATGTTACTTCCACCAACAAATAAAGACTTATTTCAAGCATTACCGTAATTTCTTATAAAACAATGTAATCGTTCAAATAACAATTATTACCATACGCAAATGAAAATCAACTCGTGAAACAGTACCCAAAGGGACGTAGCCGACCGTCGAAAGCTGCGATCTCAACACACCTTGTACATTATCCTGATTTAAATGCACTCCAACTAGAGCAGTCCCAAGAAGCTTTCCTTTCTATGGTAATGGAACCGTCTCAGTGTTCTAGTGAAACATGACTCTCCTGTACAAGTCCTGGTGGCAGAGTTCCAGGTCGGATGAAGTGGCCGATTAGATATTATCATGCCTTGGTCCACTTACGGAATTGGCTGTAATTCTATACTCTAAATTATTGTAGCTTGATTTATGATATAATTAAAGAAAATGAATAGCAAAAATCCACACAGGTGGTGAAATTAGCGACTGTTGCCCTTTTTGCCCCATTGGCAAAACAATATATGTAAATTTTATTTAAATACTAGCTGTTACCCGGCAGACGTTGTCATGCCTTTGACTATTACCAACTAAAACCAATATCACCAAGATCACCTGTTCAAGTAATCATGTCATTAGCTTTTATGTAAACAACAATATATTTTTATAAGGTTATCATGGAAACCCTTTTGGGCCTTTTGGGAGGAACCCAATTGAGTTAGGATGAAATGGATGGCTTAAAAACCTTCTCCGTGAAAGTGTACATATATATATATATATATATATATATATATATATATATATATATATATATATATATATATATACCAAGTTTCATGGCAAACGGTCCAACGGTGTCCGAGTCCATAAACTTCAAATATATATACAAACAAACAAACCAACATCCTTTTTTATAAATATAGATAATACGTCGTTCGGATATTTAAATAAATTTAACAACATCCAGAAACGACAACGTATGCCATCACAATGGCATTTGGGCCGGGAATTGGCCGAGGCTGTCATGGAAATTTGGCAGTAAATGTAATATTTACTGTACTTATTTGTAAGTACGACTTTGAAAATATTTCACAATGGCTTAGTATTATGATTTAAAGTGACCAAAATCTGTATATCCTTTTATTAACAGTTGGAAAGGTGCTTAATGATAAACTATTTTTGTTGTTATCATGTCAATTTCATGTACATACTATTTGTGTTAAAGAACTAAAATGAACTTAGTATTTTTGAACGTAGCTTTTTGTTATACGGTTCAAGTTAATTTGTTGTATTTAATGGTCTATATTATAGATGTATAAAGCAATTACAATTTTTGTAAACCAGAATACAATTATAACAATGATATATGTTGAAAATTTAATTATAACTAACACAAACTTCAGTGTTTCAAACTAAATGGAGAATAGAGACAAAGTAGATAACATACAGTTGGTTACACCTAATTTAATAAAGTAAATGTTATGCAAGTAGCTAACACATTAGAGTATATATCACCCATGTCACATATTAGTGCATGTGCAGCCAAGACCGTCTATGCATGCAGACGCATTCATCATGTGGTCAAATTTGGCACTGACGGAGAGATTAATACATCATCTTGTGCTAGTGTTTATGCTGCAAGCACAATGGAAGTGATGAGGACTAAATGAATTTAGAAGTATTTTACGGATACTTTCATTCAATAAAATTTGTTGCTATTTTATCCATTAAATTGTATACAATTTTGGCAATGTCATCTAAATTGTATGTCAGTACAAATTGTACATCTATACTGTATATGTGGTACATGTCATAAGGTAGGATAAGCTTAGTATCGCTAAATTTTACTTGCTCCGAAAACATTTACCGATGATACGATGTTGATATAAAATATAACAATGATTTATTTTAACTTAGTTTAGAAACATTTCACTTATTTTTCCGAAAAGTCCTCTAATTCTCTCCTTGTTTTATTAAGAGCCATTCTGTCAAATTCCATGTGCAAAATCTGACTCTGATATTTTTCTCTTATTCCAGATTTTTATTTCACTCTGCCCCATTAAATGTATTTGCTTACTTCTGATTTGTGTTCCATAACAAAAGACTACATTTATTTTATAAATTTAGCTGAACATATAAGAACTAGTATAGCATGTTGAGTAAATGTAGATAACCGTCCTTTAAAGGTTTTTAAAGATATGCCATTAACTGTAAATACAAGTTTTTCTGATTCAATATATAAAAGTCCACTTTATACCAAACTCTAGCAAATAGGAAGGGTTAACCTCTACATATGATATAGGAATATATTATACTCATCTGTGGCCACATATCATCTGTGGCAACGTTGGTGGGAGGGCACAAGTAAAACGAGTTCGCACGCAGCACGCTGACGTGAGGGAAGTGAATTTCCACATAAAAAACTATAAAAACTCAAAATCAGTTAAAACATACAATTATTCCAATTTTTATTCAAATCTGAAAATATTGATTTTTTTGGCTGTTTTGATGCTCCTGTTTCTATTTACCTGCAATGCTGGGAATACAATTTTGCGCATTATAAGCTTAGGAGAAGGTCCAGTCAGGCTTTAAAGTAAGCGTGAGGTTGTTGGTGATGATAAAAGTACACCAACAAATGAATAACAGGCTTTTCTAAAGTAAAACCCCCATAAGACAACGTACTGTGTTTGGTCAATACAAATTTTCTTTAATAACTCAGAAATATATAAGCTAGAATGAAGAGAGAGGGCTTAAATGTTTCGCCACACTAATTCCCACAGTTTTCCATTCGTTAAATTCACATCCGGGGCTTTTCTGGCCCTTTTTGAGCCCAAAAACTCAAATTTCTAAATTTAAAATCCCCAAAAAGGGGGTTAGAGTTTTCCGATTGTTTTGCCCAACGAACTTGTCCAACTGATTACAAAAAGGAATGTCCCTACCAAATTTGAAGTAAATCGGACAAAAAATGCGACCGCTAGAGTGCATACACATATACAATTTTGAACGAACCCCCAAAACGTGTTCAGGGGGTCACATTAGGAACATTAGGAACTATGGTGGTCCCGGGCTTAAGTTTCACCGTGCGGGTCATGCTAATAGTTCACTTTCCATAGGAAATTCACTAATAAACGGTGGCAGGCTAGCTTGGAAGTTGACGGATTGGTTAATTATTTGTAATCTACACTAATTTTGCCACTTTTTACCTATGTCTACTGTGTGTCTGCCGATGTGTGTTTAAACTGAAATAACAATTATTTAATTATATACGCGATTAATCAGTTTTAAAAAACACCAATTTGCTCTTCCAATTGATATGTTTAAAAGGTGACAAGTAGGTAAGGAACGGAACCAGCTCGTAAGTCTACGCCAATGGGTTAAACTAAATACTAGCTAGTAAGAAAAAATACATTATATTCAACAAATGAGAAGGCGTATAGTCTGTATAACCTAAGCACTGTAGTATAGACTTGCATACTAAACTGCAAAAACGTGTCTAGACACACTATTACTGCTAACCGGATACGTGATATCATTTCTGCTCAGACAATTGTTACGTCTTTTATGTATATCTCAGTTATTCTATTGATACTAACTATATACTTATAATGGCAAGATAGATTGGATGGTACTAGACGTGTTAACCACCACAATTTATTTTTAAAATTTCAATACTTTGATTTTATAGGTTTATATTTTATTTTAAGTTTTAATTTTTTATTTTAATTGACAAGCAATGCAGATTATCAATTAAAGCCTTAGTTTTTTAGAACTTTAAACAAAATCTGATTAAAATTATTATTCTCAAATGAAGATTGTGCATCTAATTTTATAAGAGAGAGAAAATCTTACTTTAAACTGTTACTGCCAATTTTAAACTACAGTGAACATCACAGCTGATGGAACTTTCACGAACCCACCTCTGCAAACAGTGGCCTCAAGAAAGCACATATGAAACAAATTTCTCACTAGTTAAAATAAAAACCTTTGGTCATGCAACTGTTATTGCAATATTTCTTTAGCAACTCCCCCGTCCCAACTACTCGTTGGGTGTATCAATCAATCAAAGAAGATTTGTCAGTGTATAAGAGTTTAAATTATAGACCTTTTTTGTAATTGACTTTTATTAAACTAAATTATTCATATTTTAAACTGTGATAGGGGATTAGTGTTTTTTTTAATACATTGTAATTGGCCCCAAATTAATTCCTTTTTATCATAAAACTTTAGTTTATTTTAAACCAAACTTACTTACAAATAATTACGTAACATTAAAAGAGATAAGCAAACAATGTGACGTAGAAGAAAAAACAAAAATGAGAATTCTTTGTAAACCAAAACAAATTATGTAGTGACACAATGTTGGTAAGGTAGATCTTTTACACTTTTTCATTAACACCGTTCAATTTATGTGGTAGTATTAATATTGCAGTTGTTTTATGTATCATTGCAATGCTGCCATACAACAATAACCTTATACCAATGAAATAAATTCTATCTGAACATAACTGAAATTGGTGAATATTGTAATGAGCTGAAATATTTGCATTTATTATGTATAATTTCAAAAGTTTATAGTTCAACAACTTTAATTAAAAACTGTAATAAAGCTTAAAATACCAATAATGTTATACATGTAATGTTACTGTGAAATCCTGTCACACGACCATGCGATTTATTATTCATTTAATTTAATTCGTTTGTTCTGCATTATCTTTTTACTGTCTCTGTGGATGGCATGTTAAGGTAATGCTAATTTAAACGTTGAATTGTAAATGTAATGGGTTTATACTAAATACATTTAGCCGGACTGTCGTTAATTAATGCATTGTACATTACATTGCAGGGAACCAATATTCACTAATTTCACGTTAATGGGTTTTGCATAAAACAAAATAATGTTGTACAAAACAACTAAGACAAAAAATTACATTCATCGTTTCAATTCACACTTTCCAATTGTTGTTTTACATACTGAAAATTAAATCTGTCACAGCCTGGCACAGCATTTTAAATGTTAATTAACAAGCGTACACAATTATGTTTGTGAAATAAACTCGCAATACCCTAATCAAATAATAATACAACTCACAATATGATTTAAAGCAGTTCTTTAGCACTACCGGAATATAATTTTAATAATTTAAATACCCCCGTCGCAGCAAACTTGCATACTCAGAGAATTTCCAATGAATATATAACATAACACATTAAAACACTTAACAGGATTCATAAGAAATATATTCACAAACAAGCAATATTTGAAATATTAATTATTCTCCATAAGAATAACATTGGGCAACAAGGCACACAAAATAATGGGTTTTTATGCAAATACCAATAGAACATCATTTGTTTATCTGAACACCATCTGAAGGATTTTGAATTTGATGTTGTCTCGCTTCATGGGTGTCATGGCATTACAGCATATTGCCGGAAAACTATCCATAAAGGAGGTGTGTGTATCTTTGGCAAAGCCTCATTAACTTTGGAGGAAATTGATGTTTCACGTTTTTGCCTGGAGGGTAAATGTGAGTTGGCTGCTGTTAAGTTTCAGTTTGGTGAGGATTGTTTTATGTTGGTTGCCGTTTATAAGCCTCAACCTTTTTCATCGTCAATACAGGAACATGAGATATTTTACAGGTGTTTGTTAGACTGCCTTGATGAAGTCATATGTCATAATGCTAGAACTATTGTTGTGGGAGATTCCAATGTGGATTTGGCTGTCACTGATGTTAAAGTCGATAGCTTAACACATTTGATGGCTTCTTTTGGACTGAAGAATAAGGTTTGGTCATATACCAGAGAGTTCAGAAACTCGAAGTCTTTGATTGATCATTTTTATACCGATCTTCCTGATGATGCTTGTACTTCCTCGGTTCTAATTACTGCTCTCTCTGATCATCATGCTCAGGTAGGCGTTATTAACGCCAGCGGATGTCATAAGCCCGAAGTATTCGTTCAAACGATCGTTTTCATGTGAAAATGTTCGTGTATTTCAATATTTACTTGGTAAAGAATCATGGTCCGATATGTACGAAACCGACTCCATGAATGACAAAATGCATTTATTTCAATCTTCCATTTCTTTTTATGTTGACCAAGCTTTTCCACAGAAAAAAAACAAAACTTCTGAAGCGTGCAACGTGCAGTAAGGTCGCTTTGGATAATGATCAGTTACAACTCCGTGACTTGGTTTTTCAGTGGTACTATTTCACCAAGGATTTGGAATCTTCGGATGAAAGGAGGCAGCACTACTTATTGTTAAAAAGGCAATATCGGGCAAGTATTAGGGCTGCCAAGTCAACTAAAGTATTTAACTTGATTCAAAACTCTTCTAATAGGGTCAAAACTGTGTGGGATGTAATAAATGAACATAGAGGCATCAAAAAACATTTGTGTAACATTCCTCGGTCCATCAAAGACAAGAAGGGAGTTGTTGTTAGGGATCCGAAGTCCATCTCAAATATTTTTAAAGATTTTTTTATAAATGTAGTCCCAAAGGGGTCTAATTGTTTTTCTAATGGCCATCCTGGTGGTAGCTCAACTTCGTTTTTCCTGTCACCTGTTTCCAGGAGTGAGGTTACTGATATTATCATGAATTTAAAGCCAAAGACGTCATCTGGCATTGATGGTATATCATCAAAGCTCCTTAAGTCATGTTGTGATCTTTTCGTCGATCCTCTAGTTCATTTGATTAACTTTTCCTTTACTAGAGGAATTTTTCCTGACTTTCTAAAGTTATCGGTTGTAAAGCCACTGCATAAAACAGGGAAAATAGATGAACTTGATAATTTCCGCCCTATTTCCATTTCTTCAACATTCTCAAAGGTATTTGAGAAGGCAGTTATAAGTAGATTGTGGTCATTCATTAATCATAATGATATTTTATTCAAGAACCAGTTCGGCTTTGTTAAGAGGGGCTCAACTGTCAGTGCTATGTTCACGCTCATTGACAAGGTAGTCAAGCTTTGGATAGAGGGAAGTATGCATCTGGAGTTTTCTTTGATTTAAGGAAGGCATTTGATATGGTGTGTCATGATCGTCTTCTGGAGAAGCTTGAAGTTATTGGAGTACGTGGGATAGCAAACCAATGGTTTTTGTCCTATTTGAGGGATCGGAGGCAAGTGGCTGAAATACCTTTCATTGATTCAGAGATTATGAGATATTGCCACTCTGACGTACAAATTGTTAATGCGGGGGTTCCGCAAGGCTCAATACTCGGTCCTCTTCTGTTCATTTTATATGTGAATGATCTGAAGAGCTGTGTGGGAGGTGCTGAGTTGTGTTTGTTTGCTGATGATACGTCAATAATTGTGGATGGCATATGTCGTGAGATCATGGAGGTCAATAGCTTTGTTGAGTCAAATATGATTGTCCAGTGGTTTCGGGAAAATGGTTTGGCTATCAATGCTAACAAAACTTCTGTAATTGATTTCTCAATTTTGGCCAAGCGTAATGATAATCTGACTATCTTGGTCGATGAAGCAGAAGTCTGCTCCAATGACAATGTTAGGTTTTTGGGGTTAAATGTTGATAGACATCTTAGATTTTCTGCTCATGTTAGCGATGTCGCACGAAAGTTATGTTCTGGGATTTTTGTACTTCGTAGACTAGCTTTCTTTACAAATACTGAGGTTCTTCTTACTTCGTATTACGCGTTGATTTTTCCATATATTTCATATGCTGTCGCAATCTGGGGTTCAGAACGATCTATAACCAAACCCATTTTTGTCCTCCAAAAGAGGGCAGTGCGAATTGTTGCTGGTCTTCGAAGGAGGGAATCATGCAAGACCGTTTTCAGAAAACTAAAACTTCTCACGTTCCCTAGTATTTATATTTATCAAACTTTGATTTTTTTTAAGCAGAACCACAGTATTTTCAATTCCCTTGTCCCTCAATCTAAATATGGCCTCAGAAAAAGAAACAAACTAAATATTCCTTATCACAGTACTTCCTTCTTTAAAATCCATACATACTATAATGCAACAATATTATTTAATGCTCTACCTGATGTCCTTAAAACTGAATCGGATGGCATTCAGTTTAAAAGAAAGCTTAAGTCCTTTTTGTTGGAGAAGTGTTTTTATTCTGTAGATGACTACATTAGTGGTACATATGATACTTCCTGATTTTACTTGTATGGTCCTTACATTGTTATTGTATACTTACTATAATTATCTTTGTGTGACGCAAGCCAATGCATGTTATTGTGTTTCCATGGCAATAAAGAATATTTTGATTTGATTTGATTTGATTTGAACTCATCTTAGTGAAGTCACATACCAAGTTTCATCCATATACATTCATAAATAAGCGATATATTACATTTTAATTATTTTCCATAAGAATAACATGGGGACCGAGTACCTAGGTTTGCTGCTACGCGAACCATAGGCAAAAAATAGTTTTTTTTTGTACAAACAACAATAAACCACAACCAGATGAAGCCATATACCAAATTCCGTCAGTTTATGTTCATAAATAAGCGAGATATAAAATTTGTCTTTTTCTCCATAAGAATAACATTAGACAACGTACTGTGTTTAGCACTTTCAATATCTCGGTAACCAATTGACGTAGAGCAATGATCAAAATACCAAATTATTTTTTTTAAGCTGAAATCAATGGTATAAATTAAAATTTGATTAAAATTAAAATTACATGTGAAAACCCCAAAAAACACATTTTTGGGGTACAAAACCCCCCAAAAACCCCCCTTTGGATGGTACGATTCATCTGGTTTTCGAACATGTTCAAATAAATGGTAATTTACACATTTGTACCAAATTTCATTACGATCGGACCTTTTTTACGAGAGTTATTGTGCTTACGGACACACACACACACACACACACACATATATATATACACACATATATAAAAATTTGAACGAATGGTGTTTTTGGCATCTGGGGACCTCAAAACGAAAAGTTATCATGGTCCCGGGCCTAGGTCTTACCATGCCGACTACGGTAATAGCTTCTTCCCTATAGGGGAAATTCGCTAAAAGTATTAAAACAAACTAGAAACGTTTTTTTACGACTGCAATATTAAACGGAGGCAAGGAAAGTGATGTGCGACTTTTTGTTCCGGAGGAACTGCTAATGTCATGACACCAAATCCGCCCCAAATCCACAGTGCCTCACTCATAAAATATTTTATCCGTCGTAAAAGGGGTTTTACTGTTTAAACCGAGATTGATATTACATATCGTATTTTGTAACCAACGTTTGATATGTTTACCTCAGTAGTAATTGTTTGAATAAAATTCAAGGTTCTAAACCTGGCATGTCAAACCTAAAATGTTAATTAAGCTCTAAAGTGCTGTAAATAGCACACATGTTTTATCAGTTTATATATTTGTTATTGAATGTTATGTTAGTATTTACATTTTGTCAGTCTTAAACCTTGTTTTAATAGCTTTTTTGTCATATTGGTATAAGTTTATAGCATGCTATTTATGTTACCTACGTTCTAATATGGGTAATATTTTTGTACTGTAAATATAACATAAATAATAGTTATCTGAAACCTTTTTGTCTGGAAAAATGGGTAGTGCCATTCTAATGTATGCATGTTTAATCTTAGCAAACTAAAGCCTCCTTGTCGTAGAAAGTTTAACAGACTATAACACTTTTTTCTATTAAAAACTGAACTAGACCCAAAATATTATTTGTTGATTTTCAATAACATTTTAATATATTTCAAGTGACTCAAGTTTAAGCTATAGGCAAAAACTTTGAACGCCAAACAATTCGCTAAATATGTTACATCAATTGTAACTTGATAATAATTGTTGAAAAAATACGTATGACAAGTTTTTAATAGTCAATTTCTTGAGTGATTTTAAATATAAATAATACAGTAAAGTCTCACAACGCTACAACATGTATTTATAGTTATTCCGTACTTCAATAAAAGAGGGTATATGCTATTCGAGTACTGTCAGTGAGAGTAAAGAAGACCCCTGGAATTTTTCCTACACAAGAATTGCAGGCACTACCGTATGGTCACTACTCTAGTGCTTTATGCGGCATTCATTGTTACCATTAGGTAAGTTCCTCCTGAAACCATGATACTGTAACAAAACTTACTTACATTGCGTTTTGAGACATAAGAACCATAGAACTATAAACATGTAACACCGACAAGGGGTCTTCTTTACTCTCGCTGACAGTATAAGCCATTTTGAATCATTGGGCCTGATGATGTCTGTTGTAACTCAGTGGAATATATCGTCGTGTATCGTATTTTATGTAAATTTACCGTTTTGTACGCAATTGTAGTATGAATGGAAATATATTTTCTAATATCATGAAACAAAACTTATTACATATTTTTGTTGAAGAGCAACCAAAGGGGGAAATTAGGGATTTGAAATTTGCATAAATGATACATTATGAGCTGTAGGTCTGTTTAAAAAGTAATAAGATCTTACAAATTTGAAGGGGTTAAGGCCTCTGTATAATTAAAGTAACAGATTTATTGACTTTTGTGGTACACCGTTTAACATATTTAATTCTTCAATTATGTTTAATGGCACAATTAACATGTGACGTATCCTTGTAAAGTTATTAGAATTGTGTTTAAAACATTATAAATTAATACGTGTTAAATGAATTAAATAGAAAGATTGCTCAACAAAATGTTTTACTTTGATTTTTTAGACTACACTATCCATAGAATTGCAGATTTGTACAAGTAGTTTTAATTTTAAACGGAAAAAGAAACAGTAATTAATTTAGTCTACTATTTATCATAAACAATATTCGGCAGTAAATCAGTGAATTGTATTATACACCTCCAGTGACGTTTATGTTTAACAATAACGCGGTTCGTACAAAGGTTTATTTTACATATTAACAATTCAAGTTTTACTCTAGTTCTAAGAGTTATTAGGTTGTGTCTTAGTTATTAAAGCTTGAATTGTACAAATTTATTTAGGTAATTAATGGCATTCATTATTGGTTGTTACACAAGTAAATTTTTACTCAAACCTATTGTTGTGACTTATAGTTATGTTAATAGCTAAACTTTAATAGGAATTACAAACGGTAAGTTTTCAATCCAAGACTAAGACTTAGACTGTTCAAGATCATTAAATTTTCAATTCAATGTTGGGGTATCAATAGATTTTTTCGATAATGAGTTTTAAGATTCGAGTATTATAATAAAATTATAATATCTACACCCGAATTTATTTAACCTAACCCCTTGTGACTTTTAAAACTGTATTAGACTTTATGATGTATGTATGATGTATTAAATTCTTTTAAAAATTAAACTCAACTAAAAAAATCTTAAGGTAACAAACATATCTACAACATCTACCAAACAACTTGAACATTGGGCATCTATATGTTGTTCCATGCAGTAGTATTACAACAACAGCAGCAATGTGTCTCGTTTAGGACGCCTGCAGTGGCCGCAACACCACGACCCGGCCCTCCTCACTCCAACACCTCCTCCATTCCGTCACTGAATAAATCATTGATTTGTCCTATTTTCACTCTCCTGTTAGTAAACCACACTTCGTTTCTCATTTATCTAAAAGGTTTACGAATCAAAACTCACATGTTTGTTTATTCTTTTGTAATTAAATGATTATAAATCATTTTCTTTTCGTCATACAGTACTTCAAAAATAGCTGTTTTCAACGTGTGCATTGAGATTCTAAAGTTGTTTCCTTTATTCCTCGAATAAAAATGCATTTTTGGGACAATATTTTTTGCCCTAGGACAGAAAACATCTTGGGATGACACTCTTTGGTCGAGGTCATCAGATGTTAATATGAATTGAACGAGTTATTCACATTTTCAACAATAACTGTGTAGCAGCTGTTTGTTTAGAGTAGTAAGATCAATATGGAAGCATTCCTTTAATGGTAAAAAAGGTAAACAAAACTTAGTTTTTGTGAAATTGTTATCTTAATATTGTTTGCAGTATGACAAGAAATATAGTTCATCTCTAGGACCAAAACTTGCTTTTCGATCGTCGATCATTTTCGATTCTCAGCTTGTATCAAAAAGCTTCACTTTTGAGCTTAGCGATGAAATATACTATTTTGTCATACTGCTCAACATATGCAAGCTACTAAGTTGTAATTTTTATTTCTTGAATACAAATTATTGTTTTGATGATCTCTTTCGTTCTGGGACAAAATAAATCATTTTATGACACTCTTATACGTATATATTCCTACTTTCCTTTATCAGACTAGTTAGTTCACCTAACACAAGTAACAAAGGATTAAATTACAACCACTCCAGTCTTATCCTAACATTCTTGCTCAGACTTTTAGCCGTCTTAGTTAAAATATTTATATATCATAGTCTTTAATTTTACCGTGGCCTACCAAAGGATAACTATATTTCCGGTTATTGTTATTCAAAAATACTTACATACGAGTACAAGATGATCAATGAATGCATTTTTTAACGCCTTTCGCCGAATATTTGGTCACGTGACAAGATGATAGATATAAATAACAATAAAATCATTATATAATAAAATCTACCATCTGAAAATTCGATACCGTCTACATGACCTTATTTGGCACACAGTTCGTAGCCCGGCACGTAGTTGGTGCTGCATGGCAAAGTGACACATGAATGTATTAACAACTACTCCAGATAGATATTAATGATAATATCGAAGCCTCCGACCACATAGTCGATACCGTCTACGTGACCTTATCTGACACACAGGCCGTATTACGGCACGTAGTTGGTGCTGCATAGCAAAGTGGCACATACATTTATTAACCACCACACCAGATATTAATGAAATGTTCAAATCTACCAGCCACATAGTCGATACCTTATATGTGACCTTATCTGACACACAGTTCGTAGCCTTGGCAGCTAGACGGTGCCGCATGGCAAAATGACTCATGAATTTTCTAACCCATACACCATATATTAATGATATGTTTGAAGCTAGCATCTACATATTCAATACTGCCTATGTGACCTTATCGGACACACAGTTCGTAGCCTTGGCACCTAGACGGTGCTGCATGGCAAAATGACTCATGAATGTTCCAACCCCTACACCATATATTAATGATATGTATGAAGCTACCATCCACATAGTCAATACTGTCTACGTGACCTTGTCTGACACACAGTTCGTAGCCTTGGCACCTAGACGGTGCTGCATGGCAAAATGACTCATAAATGTTCCAACCCCTACCCTACACCATATATTAATGATATGTATGAAGCTACCATCCACATAGTCAATACTGTCTACGTGACCTTATCTGACACAAAATTCGTAGCCTTTGTACCTAGACGGTGCTGCATGGCAAAGTGACTCATGAATGATCTAAACCCTACACCATTTATTAATGATATGTATGAAGCTACCATCCACATAGTCAATACTGTCTACATGACCTTATCTGAACACCGTTTGTAGCCTTGGCACCTAGACGGTGCTGCATGGCAACTCATGAATGTTCTAACCCATACACCATATATTAATGATATGTTTGAAGCTAGCATCTACATATTCAATACTGTCTATGTGACCTTATCTGACACACAGCTCGTAGCCTTGGCACCTAGATGGTGCTGCATGGCAAAGTGACTCATGAATGATCTAACCCCTACACCATTTATTAATGATATGTATGAAGCTACCGTCCACATAGTCAATACTGTCTACGTGACCTTATCTGAACACAGTTCGTAGCCTTGGCACCTAGACGGTGCTGCATGGCAAAGTGACTCATGAATGTTCTAACCCATACACCATATATTAATGATATGTATGAAGCTACCGTCCACATAGTCAATACTGTCTACGTGACCTTATCTGACACACAGTTTGTAGCCTTGGCACCTAGACGGTGCTGCTTGGCAAAATGAGTCATGAATGTTCCAACCCCTACACCATATATTAATGATATGTTTGAAGCTACCATCCACATAGTCAATACTGTCTACGTGACCTTATCTGACACACAGTTCTTACTCCACGCATGAATTTGGTGCCAATGCAAAGTGGCTTGTGAATGTACTAACCCCTACACTAGATATTAATTATATGTTCGGTTCTACTGCCTACACAGTAGATACTGTCACGTGACCTAATCTACTGTAACAAACAGATTGTAGCCCACGCATGATTTTGGTGTTGCAATGCAATGTGGTTCGTCAATGAATAGATCAGACATTAATGATATTTTCGAAGCTATTATCAACAAGTTTGAAAATTCCTACGTTATTACTAACTCATTTTAGTAAAGTCTCAATCTGATTCAAGGCAAATTATAGAAAAGGACTCTCAGCCTTGCAATCTGTCCAAATCAGAATTTATGACAGTTTTATTTGCACGGTAGATGTAAAATAATTTACTGTGACCTCTAAACGATTAAATGGTAAACTTAATATAAGATTCAATAAATGTCAAGTTACATTTCTTGTGCTAAAAGCTAAGATACTTCTTTTTCAGATACTATAGTTAAATTTTCTCCGTCATCCTGATACATTTTGAGTCAACGCTTAGTTTGTATCGCAATTCCTTTGTATATTATCGTTATATTGTGTTGTATACGCATTCAGTACGCAATTTTTGTTATACTCATAATAATAAAGGTAAATTTATATTTATTTACTCATAAAATACTTTAAATCTGTTATCAACTACATAATAGTTACTAAGCGGTGCATGTTCAACCCACTTATAAAATATTTTTCAAAATATTTACTTACGTAAACCACTTTTATATGCCAACTGTAAAGCATCTAAATATTTTGAAAAATACCAGATTATCTCAGGTATCAAGGCTGTATTCCACTTATAAAGCAGTAAGTTCTAGCCCCGCCTCGGGTTAATTTACTTTCAAAGGGGAGGGGAACTCCTACTTATTGTCAGCATCTTGGAAACTAAGTTACAAGTATTAATTATCCTTTTACCTAATCAATTTATTTTGGTTTTAACCCTATGAAGAGTATGTCCAAAGTAACAATAACTAAACTAACATCCCAATCATGAACGGTAGATTAGCTAAAATAACGACTAACTAAGAAAACACTGTATTTTACACACTGTAGTAACAAAATGTAAATGGTTCGTAGCTCCAAAAAATATTTCACACGGTCATATCAAAACCACAAAACAATAAATACTAAAGTTACTAGGTGGTCTGCCAACTTTTCAATTTGTTCCCTCTAGTTATCTCGATGGTACACTTGTTTCATGCCTGATTACAAGTTACTGCAGACAACTTCCAAAGCTAACCCTAAAGTAAAGTTGAACAAATATATTTCTCCTATTGGTTACATTTCACAATTGAGCCCCTTTTATCTGTTCTGTTTACCTTATGTGTTTTAGTCTCATTACTGTTTACGTGTTATTCTATGTTGTTAAGTAGAACGCAGGTAAAACGTTAGTTGATAGTAGATCAATTTAAAAAAGGTGAAAAAATTGGTTTACAACGTTTTTTGCTAAACTCAATTTGAGTGCCATCATTTTTCAACCAATGCATTAGCTCTACTTCAATAACCTATGTGTTTCCTGTTCCAAAATATCCATCGAAGTTTATCAACATAAATATTTAAATACTAAAAGCTTTAGTAATTGTCTCTTAGGATAATGAGCAAGCACTCTGATATATGTAAGGCCAACCCGGACCAGGAAAATTTGAGAAACCCCTAAGTCTGACATCCATAAACCGATTACTTAAAAAAGGTCTGGAATAGAAAGTCTGAAAAAATTTAAAATTTGTTATAGTTTTTTTTTATAAAGTTCTCATGAGGCCAACAATTAAATATAATCTATATCTATAAAAGGAAAACCCTGGCTGACTGACTCACTGACTAACCGACTCACTCATTACTAATTCTCCACCTTCCCATGTAGGTAGAGAGCTGAAGTTTGCACACTGATTCATTAGGCGTAAAATAGGAAAACTAAATAACGAGTTCGCACGCAGCACGCTGACGTGAGGGAAGTGAATATCCACATAACAACTTTTAAAACTCAAAATCTGTGTAAAAACAAACATTTATTTAAATTTTTTTGAAATCTGAAAACATAGATTTTTTGGCTGTTCTGATGCTCCTGGTTTCATTTACCTGCAAAGCTTGGAATAGCATTTTGCGAATTATAATGTTAGGAGAAGGTCCAGACAGGCTTGAAAGTAGGCGTGGGTTGCTGGGGATGATAAAAGGACTCTAACAAAGGAATAACAGGCTTTTCTAGTGTAAAACCCCCATAAGACAACGTACTGTGTTTAGTCGAAACACATTTTCTTTAATAACTCGGTAAATATTTATGCTAGAATGACGGGAGAGGGCTTAAAACTTTTGCCTCACTAATTACCATCTTTTCACATGCATTAATTTTACATCTGGGGCTTTTTCTGACACTTTTTGGGCCCAAAACTCGAAATTTGACAGATTAATCCCCAAAAAAGGGGTTTAGAGTTGTCCGATTGTTTTGCCCAACGAACTGGTCCAACTGATTACAGAAAGAAACGTCCCTACCAAATTTTAAGTAAATCGGACAAAAATGCGACCGCTAGAGTGCAAACACACACACACATATATATATATATATATAAAACATTTTGAACGACCCCCCAAAACGTGTTCAGGGGGTCACGTTAGGAACTTCTATGGTGGTCCCGGGCTTAAGTTTCACCGTGCGGGTCATGCTAATAGTTCACTTTCCAAAGGAAATTCACTAATGATTTTCATACTGATCTGACCTTAGGGCTCCGCCAGAGATCCCGACAAAGTTCCCATGTATTTCTTATGGACATTCATTTTTGTTTGAGCTAATTAAAATACAAACAGCTGATTTTGATTCGTAGTAGTTCCACGGGCTAACCACAGAATTCAGCACACAAAACTGTCATAGTTTTTATAGATTATTTGTGGGGCGAAGCCTGCGGGAACAGTTAATAGTAAAATAAAATTTTTAAATATTGAAACTTGATTAGCTGTGTTATTTTTTTACTATAAAACTTAAATTTGATGCAAAAGTGACGTTGATGGGCTCATGGTGAAATTTAAAGCAGACGTATATTAATAGCAAATCATTAATATTTACGGACTGGTGAAACGTTTAAGAGCAAAATATCTACCACATAACGAATGTCTTTAATGCAGGTTCATTTTTAACATTGTATAACCTATAGGCTACTATAGTTTATGAATACTAATATTTAAAAAGACAAAAATTAAATAGGTAATTTCATCTGTAAACTGTAGGAGGGAGAGCA
The DNA here is from genome assembly GCA_963675035.1 of Allygus modestus. Taxonomy (NCBI): domain Eukaryota; kingdom Metazoa; phylum Arthropoda; class Insecta; order Hemiptera; family Cicadellidae; genus Allygus; species Allygus modestus. The sequence continues at coordinate 126,380,702 of OY776115.1, read as the reverse complement.
AAACCCCGCGACTATGTCAACAATGTCAATCACGTTTACCTAATCTGTGTTGTAATTGGTGATCAAATTGTTGCTCTTTGTATACTATTTCATCCTGTTAATTGTAACAATACGTATTATGCTACTCAAGAAACTATCCTTTATATATCTACTTTTCCTCTTAAAACCAAAGTGATGCCCATTATTTTCAGTGATATTAAATATTATCGTTATTATTACACGTTTTTAAGAATCTTAATTTTGTCATTTAAATTTTAGTAAATCATTACTGTATAATCTACGTAAAATTATGAATGGTTGAATAACTAAGAGAAAGAAGCAATGTTGTGGAGAAAATCCTCACTAGCAACAGTCATAAAGCTCTGTTATTGGCCATAAACAAGATTTTTGTTTCTAAATCTTGTTCTATCCGCTCTTTATTTTTTTACAAAACCTTTATTACATAATGACTGTTAAAGTTTACTTTTAACACATACAAGGGACCATATTCCATATACCACCAAAAACCATATAAACCATATATACTAGCTAAATTTTAAAAACTTTATGACTATTTTCCGTTCAAAGTACAGCATTTAATGAGGTTTTCACTAAGAGAAAAAGTCACCGGATGTGTGTGTTAGGAGGAAAAGTTTCTCACTGTGTAAACTGACCGTGTTTGTTGGAACAGCGACAGTTGTGGTTGAGGTCACAATCAACAGAGAAAACCATACACATAGCGCCACGCCACTAAAATCAATGGAAACTTTGCGGTGATACGGCGTTAGGTAAGTCTCTGTTTGAATTTAAACGTTCAGTAGTCAATTTCTCACTGAGACCATTCAATATAATACAAATAATTTGCAATGCAAGGCTTCGTCGTATTATATATAGCGAATAACTGAACAGTATAATACCTTTTCAAGGCCGACATTTAATTTATAAGAAACCTTACAGGTAGACAAACATATAAGCATGTCATTCTTCGCAGACATTTTGTAAACTATCAATAGAGTTAAAACCGTAATACCGGTAATAAAAATTCCTGTTTTATTTGATATATTCCATCCACTGAACTATTTTTACAGGCACATGAAAAACTTTATGAAAATTGGAGTTACTATCATTATTGTTATTATTATTAGTAGCATTATTATTATAGAACCAACTTTTCACATTTCTACTTTCATACACTAAAATTTAAGTCCTTACTGCGAAATTTAACTATACTAAACTTTTATATATGTAGATTAATTTGTTTGTTTTATGTTTATAGAAGGCGAAGCTTTCACATAAATCGTTTCTAAATCATGTTTAGTTTTTTAAATTGCATTATATTCACGTTCGGTCCGATATTTTATTTTAAAGGTATGAAAAACGTAATGGCATAAACATTCCAAAAGTGTGGGCTTCCTTAAAATATACAAATTTTTGGTTTTTATTTTTTCACTCATTCATTAGTGGTAAAATAAATAAATTGCAATCTATTTATTAACAATTTATTCTGTTTGTCAAAGTGTTCCATATTTTTTCATCCAGATAAACCATTCATAAACAAAACTAACATTCCATTTACCTAGGGAAATGTTTATTTTCAGTAGAGGGTAGCACAAAATAGTTTAGTATTTACTTTTCAGTCAGTGATATTTCAGTTGATAGATTTTCTAAATTAACTATACAGTTTATCTATTTATTGTGCTTTTCGTTTTAAACTGAAGGAACCAATATACATTTATACATGGTATTGGAGTGGTTGTCTATATTAAGCTACGCTAAATTAATCTTTTGAACAGATATTCTTTTTCGTAATGGTTGTTCTGGGCGTTTATCCCACCAGCCAAAAAAGATTCAAAACAAGAATCAGTACTGACCGTATTAAACAATAGGTAGGAATATTTACTATAGTTTAAACCCCTATAATAGTGGATTCCCTGCATGGTTAAATTGGTAAAAGGGTAGGTGTAAAACAGTCGTTTAAGTGAGGACGAATTATATCCGCAAGCGCAAGTTGTTTACTACTGGGTAATAAAACAGTGGCTTCCCTTTGGATTATTTTGCTCTGGCTTGAAATTTCACGAGTTTTCGGGATCTCAGAACTGATACGGAAATGTCTTTAAACTTGGTTTACTCATTTAGAGATGGCAAATGTCTGCATTAACTCATTAAACAACACGAATATATTGCACACAAAATGGTAACTTATTTTCAAGAATTGGTATTAAAATATCATATAACATTGTTATTTGTGTTAAATAGTTGTTAGATAAACAAACACTCACATTTAAGAAGGACTGATTTACTAAGACAAAGTAAAATGCTCATGTGACAATCTTTTTCATATTTCTTATGTGTGTGTTTCAATTTAGGTGTCCTAGTTTAACGTTTAGATACGGGTTAATGTAAACCCCTAAATTGTGTAACGTCATAAACCAATATCCCAAGGACAAATGACGGTTTGAATCTAATTTTAAGCTTGTCTTAAAATAATAATATTAATATACTAGATAAATTGTATTACTTGAGTGTCAAATTTGGGTCGCCTATATGAAGTTATATTAAAGGTGTCTCACTTTGAACTTTCTCCATTATTTTTCAGAAAATTACCTTTAGTTTACTGTAATAGTAGTTTCAGTAGAATTTTCTTAAACTTTGATTTCTTTAAAGATTGTAACTTTTGAGGGACATGACTACTGAATTTTGAACATTGATTATGTCTCCGTACAATTTATTAGTAATTATAATTTAAGAAAATAAATTATTAATAAACATCGACACCAAGAAAACACTAAGCACGTTTGAGAATGTAAAAATTGTGTAGATATTGAGGTTTTAATACGATGTTTAAAATCAATATAAAAAATATGATATTGGCTCTGTGAAGAAATATTACCGCTGTCACAACTAAAAAGGCGGACACTTAACCTTTTCCATAAAAATAAATGAAAGTTTTGACTTTCTATTATTATTATGGCTTCGATATTTTTCCCCGAGTATTATAGTATGTGAAATGTTTCATCATAAAAAAGTTTGCTAGAAAATCAATTTAAAAAATTAAGAATTTTAAAATAAAATTGACAAAAAATAAAACCCGATGATTGACGACATTATAACCCGTATCCGTACGGATATTAAAGATTTTAGACCGAGTTTCGTCGCTGATTGTTAACAGGCTGCAACTGTTGCGCTCCCACCAACAAACCCTGCCAGGGAACAAAGGTAGTAAACTTCCTGTCATAGATTGTATCCGGCGTGTACACTATCCCTGATACACGACGACGTTTCAATTGTAAAACTGTATTATATCGTGTTGAATACGCATGGGTGTTATGAGAAAATACAACTTTTGAGAAAAGCAAATAGCAGTTTCCTGTTATCTTTTTGTTGATTATAGCTTAACGATGTTTAAAACACACTATTAGGTTCAATCAGTGAAGTAAAACCCATGGAGGACTCGCAAAATGAGTAGAATACGGCCCGCGCATTATCAGGCTAGACCAAAAGTGAAGGACCCGGCAAAATGGAGTAATCCCGAGCGGTGAGCGCGTTATCGTTTACACGCTCCTGGACCTCTTTAAGAGCAATAATACTACAATGAAACTTATATATTCCTTTTCTGCAAGAATTTCCAACGATATATTTTAGTTTAAAATTATGTATAATTTTTAATAAAGAACATATTTTAAGATTGTAATAGCATGATATGAAAAAGTCAGTAAACATTTTTTATAGAACTTTTGGTTTGTTCAATAATCCAATGTAAATAACCGCTATTGGCCCACGCTTTTATATAACATCAGCATAGTTAAACGCTCCTCATTTCACCTAGATCTTCACCTAAAAAATATTAACTACGTACATTTTACTCCACATTGTACTAAGATTATTGTTTGCTAACATAGCTCTCAATTTCGACAGATCAAGATGTAATTAGGCTCATAAGGAGTATTATAATTTTATATGTAATTTAATTTGACAGCAAATAATAAGAGACTTATTTTGTAGAAAGATTAAAACGTTATACGTTCAGATAAGCATATCTGATTAGTAATTATATTTTACTTGTAAAGCAAAAACTTGTTTTAATCAATAATGAAATAAACTACTTTAGTAAGAAAACATAACTTTTCCTTTTATTTTAACAAACCCTTCTTCCTTTTAAACTATCTGTTCCTTAAACTTTTCCTCCTCCAAATACGAAGGCATCTTAGTCGTAAGTTAATTTTTGTAGCTAAAAATGTAATACAAATAATGAATAAATTTATTTTTCTATATAAAAATTAAACCTCTTTAACGGAAACCAATCCTATACAAATATTTTTGGCTTTTAAAGTAGAGGAACATATCAAGGAACTTGAAAAGGAGGGATACTTACTTGTCAATAAACATTTCTACCGAAAATATAAATGAAATAATATAGAGTCAATGATTGAATGTCAAAACTCAAAACTAAGCCTCTCTAAGAGATGTACAATAGTTGTAATTTAGTTTGTTTTAATGTCAAAAATATACAAATGTATCGAGTAAATCAAATATGGCAGCCATTAAGTCGTAATTGAATTTCTTTCGTTGAAAATTCAGTTTGAGTTTATGAACATCTAGATTTTTATACTTACACTCAAAGTTACACGTGCTTTAACGACACAACTATAACTCTAATGCATTTGAATTTAGTACCAAAAAATGAAGAATCTATTTAATAATAATATTCCGAAAGCAATTTTTCGAAAAAATCCCCTTACCGTAAACCTTATTTAAGTGAGCACGCGTCGCCAAACACCCGTAAGACGGTATAACCTTTTGTTTCTGTTATGTATATTTATCATAGTCTTGCAAAGATAAACTTTATTATTTTATGACATAACTTTAAGCCCCCAAGATAAATAATTTGGGAAATTAAACTCATTGCAAGTATTTCTAGAAGTTTTAGTAAAATAATTAACGAAGTTGGTAACGAAATTACCAAGGTGACGATGGCAAGTGGGGCACTTTGGCCTCGTCTGAAGAAATACGCCTCAGGCTAATCCGAGGCTTTGTGCTTCATAATTTGGTAGAACTGCCAGTGATGTTCCCTATCTAATACCTGCGAGAATTTTCCTTTAAAATTAAAACTATACATGATTACGTTTAATTATAGTTGAAATAAGTGTATTGGTTGTTTATTTTTTATAAATTGAACAATCAGCTGCAAATAGTTTAATGGGAGTGTTGTATTCGACCTGAACCCCTTGCAACCAGTTTGAACAATCTACTTTGATTTTATAATATTTGTTTAAAAAGAATTTCCGTGAACTAATTTTACATTATATATAACTCTAAAACAAAGTTAATTAAAGTAAAATTTGTAAATAGCTATTTGAGTAGTTTAGAATAATTAGGTGTTTTACAAAGCCTAGACTATAATTTTACTATCACGAGCAACATTTTTCGGTTTGTACTTAAAAGTTGATAATAATTCATGGGCTTGTAATAATAATAATAATAATAATAATAAGTTATTTTGGTTTGTACCCCGTGATCGGTTGAAAGAGTTTGTATGCTTATGGAATTGTTGCGGTAATTTACCGAGACATGAAAACGTCGTAGTTTTACTTTAATTTACCAAATGTTGATCATCTATTTCATATTAAATTTAACTTAATTTATTTACGATTTACGCCCGAATTTTTATTTACTTATCTCTTTAATACAGATAATTAAAATATTTCAGAAATACAAACAAGTATATTAACCAGTACAGAAAAAACGCACAAATTCATTAATGAAATATATGAGGGTTCTATTTCCATGTAACACTGCCAACCATTTCTTTTAACGTTTCTTCAGGAATAACAGAACCTATCATAAAAGTACATTAATGTAAACCCGACTGTGTCCCATGCAGCAATGCTTCTTGTGCAGGACGCCTGCAGTGGCCGCTAAGACCACAAACCCAGCCCTCCTCATTCCAACTCCTCATCCATAGCGTCACTGAATATGTCATTGGTTTGTCCTATTTCAACTCCGTTTCTTTCAAATCGCATTTTTTATCTCCTCTTTCGTCTATAAAACCGTTGCTTTACATCTCAATTAAATATTGCAGAGGTTCCTTTATGGAAAATGTATGTATATCTTGCATTGTTTTACTACGGTAAGAAATTTTGAATAAAATTATCTCTTATTTGAACTACCAGATACTAATCAAATACTCAATCACTATGTTTGGACTTAATAATGAACGGGTAAAATTTGGTATTAAAGTAATGGATATTTAATTGACTGTTTTCAAACTCTTGAAAACAAATTGGGTGACACTAAGAAAAAGGAACATCCAATAAGGTTCGTCAAACCTTTTATATACAGGAAATTTTGAGTATTGGATCTCATTACTAATTTCAATAACGAATAAATAAGTATTTAATGATGCACCCTAGTTTAAGCTTGGTTATGCATTATACAACGATCCCTCAAATATTTTAGGGTCAAGTTAACTAAGTCTAAAATATTTTTGAAACTTAACCTTTTAAAATATTTGTATTCATTTCTTAGTCATTATGTAAATAAATTCTAACTACCTATGATTTTACCAATATTTAATTTCTATATGTTATTTTATATGTCACCTAAATGCCAATATACATATTATCAACAGTGTTCAAAAAATGTGTTTAGCAAATTTGTTTCAATCGAGTACCAAGCAGATATAACATTAACTATTTTGTAACTCTTAATGTAATTGTAGTTCAATTATGGCTTACCTTTTACTAAAACAACTTAACATACCTTTCATCTGTATAATGGCTATCCTCCAGAAAATAAAAGTTTATTAATTATAAGTACTTAAGCTTCGACAGATATATGGCCTTCATAATCATAAATAATGAAGTGTTAATATATTTCCTGAAGGTGTTTTTTTTCGTATGGGGGGAGGGCACGACAAATAGATGCTGCTTTGTCATTGGTTCCCATTTCAAACCCGCTGTGCTTGTTTATTTTGTTGACAACTGATGTTGTTTGACTACATCGAGTACCACTTCAAACGACATCCACATCACCATATCGAATTTCACCAACAATTTTGTTTCTTGTTTGTACTTTATCGTAACAAAAATATATCCGTCCAGTGTTTAAAATAAATGTTTTTAACTATAAAACAATAACATAGAAATACAAGTAGGGTATGAATGACAAATAAAGGCTAAGCTAACCTCATGTTACTCCATTCTTCTTTAAGAACCCACAATACCTGACAGAAATTCAGAAAGTCGTACAGGGAATGTAAAATTGCATCTTTCAGTAGGGTTTGTTGGGGAATTTCATACCGTGTAATGGGTATTTAGAATATTAAAACAAATAACCGTAAAAAATGGAGTCGTTCCCTACTATTATTTGTGATGCAAATTGTTGTCATGCACTTGATAGTTATCGTGCATCTGTAGTTTTAAAACCAGAAAAAAACGTTTAGCGTTTGTGAAACGCTATAAACCTGTAAACCCTGTAAACCTAAACCCTAGGTATTGACCTTGATCCATGACTCAACTGACAAGACCATGTAACCCGACTGTGAACGAAACTGAGTGGTTTACCTTTTGAGGGGTTTGAGACTAGCATATTAGCTGTATTATATTTTTGTAATCTCATTTTTCCTATGGTAAACATTATGGCATTATGGTCTATGACATTATGACATATGAAGTTAACCCGACTTCTACATATCAAGTTCTTGTCAAAAATATTTAGGTTAGTTAGTGTAAGAACTTGATATTTAGATGTAAGTAGAGTTCACTTGATAACGGTAGGAGTTTCCTTACCTCCCGAAACGTGGTGTAGTTTCAAACACTAGAAGCGATAGGTAAAGTTCAAATAAATCAATAATAAATGTAATTATTTATTGTATATAATTATTAAATGAATAGAAAATATTAACTGTATATTATTTGTATATTTGGTAATGTTTTGTTAGTATTAAGAATAATATTTGAAATATTTTCTTTAACTTGTTCTGTAGTTAGGCATATTATTTGGGTTCCGTGTTAAACTTGTGATACTCAAGACCATAATATTGAAAGCTCTTGTGAGTTTCATTTTCTTTTAAATAAAGTCATTCAACCTTTCTGTTTGAATAACACATCTGGAAATGAGCTTTATAATCACCATCCTGATCTGGTTTGTAGAAATAACATGTACATGATTAATAAACTGTTTGAAAGATGATTTGGTTAATGTAAATATTTACTTGTTTAGTTTTCCATGAATTTGTTTTAATTGTATTCAGTATTATTTTCTGCTTTGTAGTAGTCTCATTTTTTAAGTTGCATGAGAAAATGGAAACACTGTTTGAATTTCCTGCATGGTTTGTAAATCATGTATGGTTTTTGTTTTACACCAGTTCCAGAATTATATTATTTTACTGTACATGGATAGGTTGTTTGTGTATTAATGTGTAACCATTTTTAATCTTGATTGTCCTAATAAAGTCACCGATCGTATCAATCCAAATCACATGGTGAAGCAATCTATGTTAACAGTAAAGCAAGTATTATGAATAAAATCCAACTAAAGTTGAAAACTGAAGTTGGCAGTTTCACACATTTCCATCTTACTCGTTACGACAAATATTGCAACATACAGTCGATAGCATTAACAGCTTCCTTTATTGTTCATATTATGGCAATTTCACTATCACGAATTCAGCATTAAAACCATTATTGGTATTTTCAAAATAAAAATATTTTCCAATTAACATTATTTATTTTTTTTTAATTCCTACTTACGGTAGCGCTTTAGATAAATCCCAGGTAATCTATGAAGTAAGTACCTGAAAAATCATAATACGTATCACTAGAAGAATGTACATGGAATGATTATTTGTATATTACTTGTTTAATTTTTTATTTAAAAAACGACACGACGTTTAAAATATACTAAATTTGAAATAAAAATCAACCCTACAATTTTACTCTCGACAACATTGTCTTTCAAATACTTATTGCCATTAATACTAAAATCCATACATTGAACCCGCCATTACTTCTGTATTGCAACCATAGCGCATCAGACATTAATGATATGGCCGTAGCTAACGTCCACACAGTCGATACTCTTTACGTGACCCTATCCGCCACAGTTTGTAGCCCCCGCACGTATCTGGTGCCGCAAGGCAAAGTGGCCCGTGAACGTACTAACCCTTAATCTTCCATAAGAGATTCTCTGGTAGCAGATGCCTTGTAATGTTAACATTTAACAGATTGTGATAGTAAGGTTTAGTTATTGTTACAGGGTTACTATATGCTTCTGTATGAGATTTTAAGGTATAAAGATATCAGATAAGAACAAAAACTAAATGATAAGTTTCTGACATTTTTATAAATAATTGAGCAAGTAAAAATTATCACTGAAATCTTAGCGAACAAATTAATCACCATGTGTTAGCTGTTTTACTTAAAAAGTTTTAGCGCTATAAATTACTTGTTAAATGTGTCAAAGTCAAAATTCTTTATTGTCGTAAGCAAAATAAAATGCGATGACAAAAGTCATTAATAAGTACATGGAATTATCAAAATGTTTGACGATATGTACAATACAAGTCAAACTTATAACTAAACAATTGAGTCATCGTTTAAAAATAAATGTACACTGTAATATTCTTTAACAACTAAAAATTCTTTCACGCTATTCCTGAATATTTTAAAATAATTTAACAATCTAAACTTTATGTGTCTTTATGTTGTTTTTTATCTCTAGTGTATTTAAAGATTTTGTATTACAATATCTGCCATTTTACCAATGTGGTGGCCAACTAAACAAATTTTAAATATAAACTCTCACTTTGTATGAACTTATTACATTAAAGAATTTATTTAGACATAGTAATTGCATGATATGCAAAGAGACAAAAGTTGTTCTAGCTTTCAATCATAGACGATGGGTTGGGTGTAATAGCATATTATTCAAATCAAACCATTTTTACTACGAATAAGATAAGAAGAAATGTAATTGAAATGTGTCATTGTTTCGGAAACAATTTCACACAGTCATACCAACACCGCAAAACAATAAGTACCGATGTTGCAGGCGATCTGCCAACTTTTCAATTTGTTCACTCTAGTTCTCTCGATTGTACACTTGTTTCATGCCTGGTTGCAAGTTACGGTAGTCAACTTTCAAAGCAAATATTGAAACAAAATTGAACAAAGAATCATTTAGTTCGGTTACATTTTGCTATTTAGGATGTATTAACTAAAAAAATCTCTGTTATGGGTTATTATACCTAAAAACTATACATTATAGCTATAGGTATACTTCACCTTTGATCTTTAATGATGAACAATTAAATTTGTGTAACTGGTTGAAATCGACCGCCTTGTACCATCTTTTGTGTATATTTTACCGTCCTGTATGTAAGTACAGTGTAAGTGAAAATATACTTTATAGTGTTGTAAGAAGTATTTCATCCTGTTTTAGTAAGTCACAGTATTTTATAATAATCGGTTTGTTTTATTTGCTGTGTTTGAACTTCATCAATTAATCACAGCTCAAAAGATCTACCGTATAAAATGAAATTCAATAAGAACAAACACATACTAACAAAAAAATAAAGAAAAATAAAATGGAGAAATTGATAAAATTTCAAGTAAAAATACTTACCTAACAAAATAATGTCTATATCAATATGTAAAGTCGTAAAGTTGGACGATCTCTTAAAAATCATCCATATTATATAAATATTCGAATAAATCTGTCTGAAAAATTTAGTTTCAACGATAAATAATTGTCATTTTCAATAAGAAAAGAACATCTATGATATTCCGGAGTGAAGGAAAACGACTCGGCTAAGTTTATGTTCACGTTTAAACACCATTGGAATTTTGCTAATATATTTTGTAATTGGTGATCAAATCCTCGAGTTACTTTTGTCAGATTTTCTCACGTCAATCTGATCTATCTGAACGTCTGTACAATATTGTCCCAACAACCAAATGTCATTCCCACATAATTACTCATTTAATTATATTTTCACGTTATATTTTATTTTAAGTACAGTATACTACGAGTCAGTTTGTTTTTACAAAGTAGAACCCGCCACATTTAAATATGTTGGAACATTTTATTCCTATATAAACTACCCGTGTTTGTTTGACCCGCCGCAACAGTTGTGGTTGAGGTCACAATCAACGGAATACCACACACATAACACCACTGAAATCAATAAAATCTTTGTCCCGATATAGCTCTTGGTGTAGAATATATTTCGATTTAAATATTCTGTAGTTTTGCATCGATTCAAATAAATACATTTAAAATATAATTCTTGTTTTCTCTAATTACTTTCAATATACAAACATATAGTGGCATATATTTATTTGATGCAGGTTAAAAAAAATATTGAGTTTGAAATTTTTATAAACAATATTATTTCACTTTTTAACACTTTTTATTTCTGAGAGTCATGTATTTGGATTGATCTATTCAATATATGTTTAAAAATGTAGGTTGTTTGTAGATGTTCGGACATCCAGATACGAGAAATCTAGGCTACACTTTTATATTTCATCAGTATATTCAGTTAGGGATTTTCCTTTAAAAAATTTCCAACAAATCTTGTTTGATATAAATGTGGTACCTGCTGGTTGTATGATACAAATTTCACATGTAAATAGTTTATTTTCATAATTTCAAATTAAACTCCATAATCTCCTATTGTACTGTACCTCCTATTTAGCTGTACTTTATGATGGTAAAAAAACATCTTTAAATACAGCTTTGATGAACTGTCATGAGGTTATACTGATGTTTTTGTTTCAACGGATTAATATAATTTTATTTTATTTTATAATACATTTTGGTTACATTTAATATTATCCTTGTAAAATGATAATGAAGTGGAGTTATTTTAGATTTTGAAAGCGCGAGTCGTTATAAATTTGTGAGCGTAGATTGAGGGAAAGCACTACTGCATTGTCACACTTTCTGTAAGTAACAGTCACACAGTTTTAAGTTAAACTGTGTAAGTTATCTTGATAAAAATTTAGATATCAGTTTTTAAATATCACATTTAAACTAAAAACCATGTCTAAATGTGGAATTATAGTTCACGTGCATTAAACAGGTATCGCTTAGGCTTCCACATTCACAGGCCCAACCTCCCCAGGCTACATGATTATACATCTGTGTCTATTGCAGTGAAATGTTTGCGTTCGTAATGGTGTTTAAAAGCTTATAACACTACGTGATCAATAGCATGCTGTTAGTTGATAGAACATATTCAATCAACGAACATAAGAGTGGCTATAAACAAAAACATACTGTTACGTCTAGGTCTAGGTCATGAAATCGTCTAGGTCATGTCAAGGAATTGTTAGAGAAAATAAAATTCTGACTTTCCCTTGTCTATATATTTTGGAATCAACCTGTTTAGTTATGAACAATCGAGAATATTTTCAAAAAATGTCCTCCTCATACAATTTTCGCCCTATCAACCGCCTGGCAATCCTACCACATTCTACCACATTTGTTCAGAAGCAAGTTTTGTATTCAGCAGTAAAGATGTACAATAGCCTTCCAAATAAGTTTAGATTGTTAAATGATTTTAAAATATTTAGGAATAGCGTGAAAGAATTTTTAGTTGTTAAAGAATATTACAGTGTACATTTATTTTTAAACGATGACTCAACTGTTTAGTTATAAGTTAGACTTGTATTGTACATATCGTCAAACATTTTGATAATTCCATGTACATATTACTGACTTTTGTCATCGCATTTTATTTTGCTTACGACATTAAAGAATTTTGACTTTGACTTTGACTGCCTATATTTAACGACATGGACAACATGGTTGAGAATATTTTTTAAACTTCTTAAAAAATAGTTTAAACTATGGTATAAGAATACCATTAGAATGGTATAAGTTTTGATAGAATTTGGGGGAAATGGTAGGTGTAAATCAGCAAGAAAGTGAGGGAAAGTTATACCGCAAGGGCAAGGGTTTACAGCTGCGTAATAAAACAACGGCTTCCTTAAGATATTTCTGCCCCGACTCGAAGATTTGGTAGACCCTTAACTATCTTACTTATTACTTGCTCATTCACTGCGTTTAATCTGCAAATATTTTCCCCCTTGTTTACTTAGACTTATAAGAATCTATTTATAACGATTAAGAAACCATTCCTGTGGTAAAGACTTTTTATTCACTCTAGTTTGCATTTAGTTTTTTTATGTAGTTGAAAATCAAAGTTATATTATATTATTGAAAGTGAAATGGAGGGTTAAGAACCTGGGAATTACAATAACATTTTGGTTTATTTATAAAATTCTCTAACACATGGGGTTTAAATAACAATGACTTATTTCATTTTAATAATATAAATCTTGCTAACATATAGTATCAACTGGTTTTAGTTAGGTTAGCTTGGATTAGGTAACTAGTTTCCTATATATCATACTCGAAATAAAATGGCTCATATTCAGTTTTTCTAAAAAAATTATATACATATAGAGTTATAGCGTGATTAAAATTGTTTACCTCCGTTACCAATTTACGGATGTTTCTAAAAGGAATTCAAATTGAGATCTTACTCTTTTTAACTCTTTATATTGATTTAATACTAAATCCCCTGAGAAATGTTGTTTTCGATACACACAGCGAGGTGGTTGAGTTACATCCCGCCAAAAATTCTTGTAAATTATCACGTGCTTATGTTATCGAAAAATCGATTTTTCTCTAGATAAAAATTATGGTTTTCTAACAAACAAACGTGATCCCTGGTTCTAGATTTATCCTGTTTATTGTTATTATTTAGTATACGTTTTATTGTAATAAACTTAATTCACATATCCTTTCAAGGCGAATAATATTAGTTCTAATATTGATAATAGCAAAATATATTATTTATTGTAAGTATTTATTATTGAACGTTTATTGTTAATATGTATGAAATATTAGAATAATACTAACTTTAACGTAGCTTTTTAGGCACCAAAAGACTGTAATGTCTAATATTCAATTTTAAGACTAATCAACACCTAAATATTAAAGCTGTTCATTTAAGGTTTATCAGTGTTGTTGGTTACCCGTTTATTCCTATCATCAGGACAAATATTATTGCTCAAAAAATAAATATCCTTTAATAAAATATATACATATAATTTAACATATGTATACGCTGAATAATCATCGAGCTATAAAATGCTAAAATTTCCAATGTTTTAATGATTTTATTGGGGTTAATAATAAGGTAAGTTGATAAATATGCTGTTTGCCACTATAAGTTATAAACATTTTGTTTATCTAATAAAGTTTATTTATGTAGTAACAATTTTATACATACCATTTGCAAGTTAATTAATAAGCTCTTATAGTAATGATATATTGTCAAGTGTAATGAACTATATGGAACTGTTAACGTAGGTAATTATGTAATAACAACAATAAAAGTAATTACGCAAATAACCTTATGACTTTAATATGTATTACTATTAACAATTTAAGGTTATTTTGGGAGGAATCCGTCATTTAAAAATGCCTCATCCCTCTAACATGGATGACAAAATAAGTTGTAGGATATGAAATAAGAAGTGTAAAATAACTCACATGAATAAAACGTTACGCAAGTTCAAATGATACAAAATATTGCTGTTAACAAAAATATAAAACGTGTCATTAAGAATTATTACCGTTGACACAGCTGAAAGGCTGACACTAAACTCTTCTTACACATCCTTAGCGTACCTTATACTTTAAACAACCATCATAACTGCCATATTCCACTTTTCAAACATACTTTAACGCTAGTAAACTATACGATTTTTTCTGGCCATCTAAGTGGATTTATTTAAAATATGATGATAAATTAATAAATTAAGACAAAAATACACGAGGATTGTCGAAATTAAAACCCGTATCTCAGCGGTGGAGGAAACTGAGGCTATATTGGACAGAGTTTTGTCACTGATTGTTAACAACAGGCTGCAACTGCTGCGGTCCCACCAACAAACCCTGCCAGGAAACAAAAGCTAGTAAACTTCCTGTCATAGATTGTATCCGGTGTGTTCACTATCCCTGATAAATGACGTTTCGATCGAAAAATCTAATGTAATTTAGTCATTTGACACACGTAATTTTATAAGGATTAAAGATAGAACTAAACAACACGATCAAATAATATAATTTAGTGTATTTAAACATAATCATTTCTGCTAAATTTGACTAAAGAACATTATTTATTTCATAAATATTTAGAAACTAATATGTATCTTTTACCAGGAAACCTTAATATCACTAACAAAAATAGGTTGATATTTTAAATATTATTTCGTACTTTTATATTTGTTTAAAGGCACTGGGTTTTCACTAGACTATACACAAAACTAATTGAATAAGGTCAGTAGTAATAAATCCCAGCACCCAAGTTTACAAAACAGCTAATACAATTCATCCAATTTATTCAGAAAGTAATTTTTATTTGATTATATGTTGAGTATTTTTGTCCAAATGAAATGGAGTCAGACAAATTTTTCATCGTAAATTATATGCCTTTTTACAACTAAAATGACTATCATGGACTTATATACATACATAAACACAGTTTGAATATACATCCACAAATATATTGTCTCTTGTAACAAATATTCTAAGTAAAATCAACACCTTTACTACCTAAACATAAACGAGAATCCATAGTTAGAAGATATTGGGTATTCAGTATTACGGATCATAATAGCTGAAATACTAATGTGACACAAATACATAACGTGAAGTGACGAAGTGACAGTCGGATGTCTAACGCAAGCTGCCCGTCAATGACATCCACTGATGGATGACGTCACAGAGGTTATGATTTGCAACATTTATACTTTAACCGAGCTGTTACACCGAGAAACATATGGCGTATTCGGAACATCGTTTAAGTCCGTTGATAAATGTAACCTTAAAGTTGTTATTTATACAAATTTATAGCTGCTGAAGTAAAAAAGAATACGTAGAGAGCTTTGATAGAGACACAATAATTGTTAATCTTTTAAGGTAATTTACGGCAAATCTGATTTCTAGATTCTTTAAGAATATACCTTAGGATAAGACATTTTAACACAATACCAGAGGAGAGCATTAACAATGTTAGAATAAAGATCTGGAACAATATGAAAAGTAACTACCTGTTTAAAAATCGTCTTAATTAAATTAGCCTCTACCGGTGGTAAATTACAACTTCGCAATAAATAAATTTTCATTATATTTTGTAATAATAATTTACTCTTTTTATTTTTGTATTTCTTAGTTTTGATTTTTTAACTAAAGTTTTAAGATTTGTACTGTAGTGATACTTGATAAATTAAAACTAGGAATCAGGTACTTATGTAATTTATAGGAATAACAAGGAAAGTGCCCTTTCAAATGGACAATGCTCTTTCGAAGGATCAATTTCGTTAAAATTATCATAGTATACAAATTATTAATTATTATTAATTTATATATTATTCTACCTGATACCACTTATATAATGTTAAAATGCATACATTACAACAACAAAAACGTAATGTACATTCTGAAAAAAAACACATTCATAGCTATCATGAGTTTAAAAAATGCAGTGTACACAGTTTTACGTACTCATTACTTTACTTCCAATTTGTGATCATCTCTTTGCGCATTCATATTTCTAATTGTATCTATCCACTCCATTTATTTCCAAAATCTCATGTTTAATAAACAAACCAGGATTGTTTATTGCTTCTAAGTAAGTTCTACGAAGGATTAATGGCGCAGTTAGTTCCAACATTTAAAATATCACTCGAGGTTCTGGCAGAAGGATTAACGAGGTTGGTAACGAAATTACCAAGGTGACGACGGCAAAAGGGGCACTTTGGCCTCGTCTGAAGAAATACGCCGCAGGCTCGTTTGAGACTTAATGCTTCATAAGTTGGCCAAAACCACGGCGCGTAACTGTTTCTACAAGAATTTTAGTGAAGTGGACTTTTTAAAGAATATTAATTTAAACACGATATAGTTTATTGCTCATAATTTTAATAATGTGTGTCTAGTTTGTTTATAGTTAATTTAGTCCTCGCTGATTAGGGAAAAACAAGTTGTACGATGACGTGTTAGGATCTGAAATCTGAACCCGACGTCAGGAGAGAAAAATACCTAGATATTAGTAGAACTACCCATGCCAATGTGAAAAATAGTGTTTTAGGTTTTTTGTTTTTCTTCTCATATGAATATGGGGTCAGATTGTATATCCCGAGGAATAATGAAACTTGTTTTCTCTAATCATTAGTAGCAGAGAATTGTTCAAAATAGTTTCTTAAATAACATAAATTCACCATCACCAACAATGAATTTGAAAAAATTAACATCAAGTACATTTCGAATACATGGTCAAACTAAAAAATCAACATTACACCTATAGGTAGGCTAAGCCATTTTAACTACTAGACTTTTATTTTTAAAAACACATAAATCGCTAAGTAATATTTTATATATTTAGTAAGTCTCTCACTATTGATTACTTTATAGTTAGTTTTCATGATTCATTATTTTTTTTGTCTTCAATATTAAAAGACAATCGATTATTACCTTCAGAACCGGAAAACAATCGTAAATCTGCTTTCGCCCAATTCATCACAAAACCTTTTTTAATGAACTATCTTGTCCGGATATACAAAACCCGGTAGACCTCTCCATTAGATGTTGAGTTATACATTTACGAGTTCCTTTGCCTTGCAGCACCAACTACGTGCGGCGACTACAAACTCTGAGGGAGATAAGGTCACGTAGACAAGACAGTATCGACTGTGCAGGGTAGTTTCAAAAATGTCATTAATATATAATACGTTCCTGCCATTGTGCTATATATCATTACAAATTTAATATTAACCACATAAAGCCATGCTACAAAAGTACACGTTTATTGTATATTTAATCAACTGTAGTCTTGGCAATTCGAACACATTCACATTTAAGAATAGTTTTTTCCTAAACGATTTAAAATTCAATATGACCTTGATATGCAAGAATACCAAATCTAAATCACGTTTTTGTTAGGGTTAATCTTAATAAAGTGTTAGGGTTTTGTTTTTATATCAAAAGATTAAATGAAAATATGGTTACATACTTTTTTTGTCCACAGTTCAAATTTGAACTGTGGACGAAAAAGGTACGCAACCAAATTTTCATATGAAAAACAGTTCAGGGGTTAAAATGGATACAAAAGATTATAGCTACTATATAAACTTTTTAAATTAAATTTTCGTTATCAGTTTTATATAAGAAAGTAAATTGATTATAGATTTAACACACTTATCATTCACGATTCTGCCACTAAAGGGCTCGGGAACGTTTTGGTTTGCGTTGAAAAGGCCCAGCATACAATACCAGAAAAAAGCTTATGAAGTTAATTTAGTTAAATCAAGCAAATTTTGACTACTATTAAAAGAAACATGCAATTTCAGGCTCAGTTTTTTAACACTTAACAAGCAAGCCCCGGTTTTTTCGGTACTACAAAGCAAAAAAAGTACTTTTAGTGTTAAAATACTTGTTTATGTTTTAAACATTATGTCAATAGAGAGGTTTAAGAAGTTAGGTTCTATTTTTTTATTTATTGTTATTATTGGATTTCAAACACATTGGCTTATTTAAAATACTTTAAACATACAAATGTTCCTGTAAGTGACGTACAGTTCAATGTAGCATAAAAGTTAATTAAAAAACAAAAAACTAATCTAAATGTCCATTCATTTCTTCTGGGAATAATGCGACAACAACTAATATTTATTTTCTGACACCAGGGGCCTGTTTCATAAAAGTTACTAGGCTAGTATTACTAGTCCACAGACTAGTATTACTAGTCCACAGACTAGTATTACTAGTCCACAGACTAGTATTATCAGTGAATTTTACAAGTGTACGTTTCATAATCTTACAAGAGTAGAATAATAGTTACCAGTGTTGGGACTAATATTACTAGTAGTATTTACCAGTGTGGACTAGATTCTGTTTCACAAACCTCTACACTTGTATTTTAGACTAGTAAATACCAGTGAATTTCTACCAACCTCTCCACAAAAGTATTATTTAGCTAACTACTATTTTTAGTAAGAAAATTGCTGAAAAAATAGTTTTTTAATTATTGTTTAGGTTTGTAAAGACAAACATTCATATTATTTCTGCTTAATAAAGAGGGTTTAAATTAAATTAGCAATTACTTTGAAATACTAATAATTATTTATTTTATATAGGTGATATGAAGTGATATTACTCATAATTGTATCATTATTTAAAATAAATACGCAACTTTAAAACCAACAATGCATAACTAGAAAAGTATGTAATTAAACAATACTTATGAAGTATATTGAAATTGAAACTGAATCATACCAACATACGGTATTATCAGTTTCGCTACAAAAGGCATCTTACTAACATTTATAATTAATTCATATTCGTCTTAAAATTCATGAGATTTTGTGTCTACGTATTATTTTGACGTAGCTCGAAGAGTGGTAGAACTCATATATACACATGAAAAACCACAACAAATACAAATAAGAAGTTTTTCGCGTGGCCAAACCAGCATAAGATGGACGGTGGGGCTCTTTCATAAAAAGCATCTTATATAAGGAATTTTACATCGCTAAAGAATTTTGTTTTCGGCCCCCTACGTCGTTATTTTTTAACCGATATAGACAATCGATGTGTAATTTTAAATTTTTTGCACTGCAGATTAACAAAGAATTAAGAAACATACAAATTTCGCTTTAGTTTTTAAAATATTGACGTTTAAAATATTGCAAATTTCTAAATTTGCAATTTTATTTTAATGAGAGAATATTTATGAAGGAACTTGGCCTTATAGTTTGAGAATACCGGCAACGTTTGGTCATGGAATTTGTACCATTTGAAGCTGAAACATTCCGAAACTCCCCAAAATTGTCAGATTCAACATTTTCTTCTTTGAATTAATCAATTTTCAAGAGTCAAGTATAATAAAAATGTCAAGAGTCAAATAAAAAATAAAACAGTAATAAATATGTCTTAAAATATATATTTTACACCGGTTAAAATCACCGAAGGCTTTACACATCTGAAGAATCCTCTTCCACTCATTGGACTTATCCTGCTTCGATAATGTACTTGAAAATGCTCCAAACAATAAGGCTTTTGAGTCTCTTATCATGGTTAATATTTGCACTTTCTTTTCTTTGCTCATTTTCAAAATTATTAAATATATCAATCACAACAACTAAGGACCCAGTTTTAGCTTAAAACGATAATATACTAACCAAAAGCTGAGTGGATGCGTACGGTTCGAGAAGGCTACAGCTAATGAGCTATAATTATTAAATATGGCCGTTCAAAATAGTGTCATGGGAAATGTAAACTCCTAAATTTGCTACATTCGTAATTGTTATATAATATATTGCGGTCTTGTATATATGATTATTACTCGAAAAGACAAAAGTAATTATAATGATAATCAATTTTGATATTCGTTTCAATAAATAAAACAATCCTATTTAATTTAATCAAAAACCCGCAAATAGGGTTATGAAAAAAATATTTTAAACAAAATCAGCTGACTAGTAATTTTGATCACGTGACTTGTAAAAACCACTGATATTTACTAGTAGTATAAAAACGTTTATGAAACAGAAAATATGAGCACTTGTAAAATAAACACTAGTAAATACTGGACTTGTAACTTGTAAACTAGTATTTTTATGAAACAGGCCCCAGATTGATTACAAAAATATCAAAACTAAATTATCTGCTCCACAAAGTGTTTATACTATTCGTATCGACTAGTAACCACACATTCAGTTTTAGGCACAATAAACCAAAGAGGTTATTACGGGTTATTACCTAAGAAGTAAAATTTTAATAACTGAAGAAGTTGATATCTTAAACTATAAATACATGCATCCAATCAGCGGATGTAGAGCATGATAATATCTAACCGACCGCCATGATCGGGTTGGAACCGTGCCACGTGGTCTTGTTCCCGCCAAGTCCTGATTCTCCCAAACATGGCGCTCATTGTGGGTCTGTTACGTGATAGAAAACCTTATAACTAGAAATAAATCTTAAGTCTAAGATAATATGGTATTTATGAGTCTTTGAATGATTTTTTTACTATGGCGTGATAATCCTATTTCCCTATTACTATTTTACAGCTGAAATTGTGTGTGTTTCTTCTACAATCGTGCACCAAGTATTGGACCTAATAAGCTGATTTTTTTTAGAAAGTCAGCTAACACCCGTAGCATACATAAACTAATCCAGTTCAATAATTGTTTAGGGTTATGTTCCACCTGGCTCATTCCCATGTTAAACTAATGGACTAAGTTTAAACATATACTATATGGATGGGTACACAATCACAATCAAACACAATCCTATTCCCGTTCCAAAGACTCGTTGGGGCTTTACCCTATTGGCCTAAGGAATTTCAATGTCCACAACCATGCTAAGATGAATTTTCGTAAAATGATTGGTATCACACGATAGTAAAAAAGGTTTACTCAAGTTCCACTCAAGTCCCATGATAATCCCCACGATAGGGGACATGAAGTATTTATTGACTGGTCAAACTGAAATTTGGTAGAAAAAAGTACTAAAACCAAGTCAAATACATGTCAAACTATTTTGCGGAAATCTTTTGGAGCTGGTAAAACTCCCTTCATGTTTTATCTCTGTTTCGCGTCCTTAGACATTTTCCCTACTATATCTGTGACTTATCCCTATTGGGTAAATCCATCGCTCTACAATATGGAGCCCCTTGAACGAGGAAATTAAGGTAAAGTTGCACGCAAGGCCTCCAAATTTTATATTTTAATGTTATGGGCATTAATGGCAAAAGGAATTACTTGACCGATTGAGCCAGTCAGTTGTAAGTTGTCGTATTGTAATAAGAGGAAAATTAAACTTATGACTACACCCGTCAAAAATAATATTAGCCAATAGGTGGAACTAATGCAAAAATATGATTTGTATTATTTATTGATTATTACAATTTTATTTTATTTATTTTAATTTTGTTATATTATTTTGCTATTATTCTTATTAATTTTGTTTATTTTTAATCATCAAGGAGTGAAACTTTTGCTAAGCTTCACACACATTACTAGCATCTTCGTCTTAACCGTGCAAATTCCAAGTTAAAACTTGTGGCACTTCACTAAAATAGCTTCACTGAACTAAAACGCGTGATGTGTAGCCCCTTTTCTACCCTAAGTCAAATTTACTGCCCGGCTTGTTGAAACATTCAATAGTGCATGTGTTGGATTTGCTTTCAAGTGGTATTCCATATGATGAGATCAAACAACGTTGGTTGTCGACCCATGTAAACAATGGAGAGTTGGTGCGTTTGATGTGGCAGCCAATAGCAACGCGGCATCCACGTGACGTCATTCCCCCTCTTCTTCTCCGTTGCTCCGGACGCCACGTAGTGGGGATGTGATGTTTGTATAGGTTATGATCGACATCATCGGATACATACTTTTTAGGGATTCTGACGTTCTACGCTCTACTTGTCTGACGTTGGACTACGTTTGCGCACATACATACGTCGGCCAACTTACATATGACGTCATAAATAAACAACACCTCTGAGCTTACCGCTTAAACAAATACCTGGCACAGAGTACTTTATTCACCAAAAAGGATTAAAATATACTGGCCTTATTTCGATATTTATTTGAAACAACAAAAGTTCCCAATTGGATGTGGGTATGCATTAACCATACTCTTGAGGCCGAAAGTACGATCCATTGACTAGGCCACCGGCCGTCTGCCCATCTCAATAATACGCATAATGCATCATCTCTGTTTACGTTCACCATGCAGAACAGGACGTATGAAATATGACCATGTTTATTACCTTAGCTGAGTTTATTGTCGGTGTTGTTATGTGGGTTACATCAACTATCCCCGTGTCCCGCGTAAAGGCATTTAAGTACATGCTTTCAGTCGGCTAGTACAATTATACTTGACATTTTAAATACATTGTTTATGGCACTCGAAACTGAACGAAGAAACTGCACCTCACCCGGGGCAGATTTTGACTACAGCTACCTAATCCCTTGGCTCAATTTATGGAAGACCTTCTACAGAATTTATCCGTTTCCTTTTTTACTTTCTCCCCCTTAAACGCAGTATTTGATGGAGAAAGTATTGTTTTTGTCAAAATTTTCGAATTTGAGTTGTTAGTGGAAATATTCGTTTTCGAGCTCCCTAAACCCAAAAAAAGTGATTTTACGTGATGTCTGTGTGTGTGTCTGTCTGTCTGTCTGTATGGATGTGCACAGAGCTAGATCCGTAACCAATGGTCCGATTGTTATGAAATTTGGTATGTAGGTACTAAACCACGATATCTCCAGGCATTTTTTCATTTTTTGTAATTTTTTTATTTTTATGGGTAATTATACCCCAAAAACCGCCAAAAATCATGAAAAATCAAGATTTATCAAAAACTGCTCTATCGACTTTCATTAATCTTTAGTCGTTTATAGAACTTTAGTTTTCCAACAAAATGATACCACCCGCATTTCTGTAATACTCGGGTTCGGAAATTACAAGACTTAAAATATCAAAAATTCAGTGTTTTGGATTTTTCATAACTAAAACATGAATATAAAAAATATTACTATTCACCATTAAAAAGACCTAAAAATCTAAATAATTTAGTGTTTTGAATTACTATCCTACGATTACCAGTTGAGGAGAACATTTTCATTTTCATTTTGCGGTAAACGCAGTACGTTGTCCAATGTTATTCTTATGGGGATTACAGAAATTACTATTTATCTCTTATTTATTGATCAGTTTCGTTCAAACTTGATAGGCGTGTCAAGTTAGCATTGCCCAACACAGGAAATTCGAAATATGTTTCCCCTTAATAACCCTGAAGGGGGGATAGGGGGCATTTCTCTTAAAACCACGCGTTTAGCGATGGATTCTGTAGTGCCTCCAAAACAGGGATTTGGGTGGATATTTTTTAAAACAACTTGTTTACAAGATTTTCTGTACATTCGACCGTGCTTTGTATTCTATATTTAGTAAATAAAACTAATTTATTCATTAAAGTTTCATTAATGTTTGGATTTGGATTGGTTTCTTTGTTCGATCCATCTTTACCTAATGTCTCAGTTGTAAAGTTTTGAGAATAATAATACATGTGGATTATATATGTGAAATATATATATATATATATATATATATATATATATATATATATATATATATATAGTACCGTCGTTTTGTTACTACGAGGAAGTGTAAATTCCTGGCACAAAAATTGTACTAAAAACGTTTACAAAATAAAAAAATGTTTTTAACTTTCTCTCAGAATGAGAGTTTAAAAAAGGTGAAATGGTATATCGATTTTTTAAATTCTATATTTTATTTTACACAGTAGGAAATGATGATGATAAACCATTTGAACTACTACAGCAGAAATATATAATCATTTGTAATTACAATTTTTAGTTTAAGGCATCATTCATTATAAATCCATACAAATTACAATTACGGTAATGAAAAACAAATAGTATGTTTAACGATATTTAAACACTAAGTACAGTAAATAATATACCTAATTATAACTATTTAGGGATTTTGGTTTATTGTCACTATTATCATTATCTATGTCTACATAATTCTTTCGATTTCGGTAGAATCTTGATGAGGTCGCCCCTCTCCCACTGTCAACTTTATTGTAGGTATATAGGTTTATTTCATTCCCTGTCACAAAACGAGAGCTACTAAGGTTAAAGTTTATTGCTTATAACGGTTGGGAGGGGGTAGCAAAATTTGGGCGCCGTGAGGCTTGGGGGGATAGGGCCCTGTTTTCAAGTAATTTTGTTGTTTCTAGTTTATATCTAGTTTTTGTGTCTGATGAAACCGTCGAGAGAACATTGATTAGAAAATGTTAAATAATTGTTTGTTTATATATTTAAAAATTTGTTAATACATATTGTTTATAACATGGTACCGTATACAAAAGTTTTATATATGAATTTACAAGTTTGATCTTTTAGAAATATTTCTCAACCATTATCATTGTCAGTTTTCTTGTTCACAGTCGTAACATGGGGCCATCTTGAATAAACAACATGCAAATCCCCCCACATACTCTAGCCTTGTCCTAATACACGAGTATGACTCCGACAGTGGCCATGTGTCTTGTGGAAGGGCGTCTGCAGTGGACACAACAATGATATACTCCGCCCTCCCATTCCAACTCCGTACATCAGGTTTTCAGCAAACTTCGATTTACAAATACATATCAATTCTTAGTAGAGCAGGGAGGCCTCATTTCTGATCTAAAAGCAGCTTATTAATTAACTCTCCACTTTCTTTACGTTCTTAAACAATTTGATGTGTTTTTATTATTCATTATAATATTTTCAGTATTCACGTTCCAGCGGGGGAAAGGCGCACAAAGGAAGATTTATTACTATTTTAGACAAATATTATTCTGGTCAATATTGACAATGCAAATCTAATAAAAATAATAGTTACGATGTTTGTTTTGCTGTGGACGGATTATGTTAACTAAAGAAGGTTCCAGGGCTTGAAGCCCTATGACCTATATCTGACATCGTCTCCTAAATTATTTCTGGAATCTGGTATTCAAGTTCAGCTCCCTCACGCAAGCAATTAAAATTTCGGTAGAGCTCAATTTTAATAAATTTATTATTTTACATGAAGGTAGAGTCTACAACTGAAGAGATTAAACAAAGACGAAACAAAAAACAGATTTTAATGTTTGAGGGAGACGGGTGAACTTGAATTCCAGATTCCAGGATTTAGTCAGAAGACGATGACAGATTTTAGTCATGACTAAGTTTGGATGCTAAGGTTAATATTCATTAGTTTTACCAAAGTCGTGTTGTTATTATAGGCATAAAATAAATATTTTAAGAAAAGTACGAATCATGCATACTCAAAAGAGATTTACTTGCTTCTATTCTATAAAAAATATCTCGTAAAGTTCATCATTGTTTGTAATTAACCGACAAAATGTAAGCCTATTACTTAGAGAAAAATTCCATAGAAAAGTGAAAACAGGTTTGCAGCTTTGTCTTCAGGTTTTTAGATTATATATAACAAAGAGCATCCATACTTTCCCGTTCCTCAATTTCATATTTTCCTGGGTCATCAAAAAAGCCTAAACTTGTTTTTGTTGTTAGCGTGTAAGCCCTTCACAATGGGGCGTTCGTTAGAGGAGGTCAAGTATGTATTACGTTAGGCATGAGTCATATTTTATATCATTTTGAAGGTTTTATATAGCTTAACACAATGCCATAACCGGACCTCAAAAGATTGATTGTAGAAAATGTAACTTAATTTTAAAGTACTACAAATGTCACTTGTATGAAATAAGTGACTAGATTCAAAGCTAAAACTCTCATGTAAAAGTTGTCATTGTTTAGTAAATTAAATTGTAATAAGTTTAAACCTTGAATTTTTAATTCCTTAAAGGGCTTGAACTTATTAAAATTAAGAACGATTTTACCGGTTGACATTTAATATTTAGTTTTGCCTTCGAAGATGAACTTCCGACATCGTATTTTACTAGTTTATTTATACAGATCTTTATTTTGATAGACATATATATATATATATATATATATTTATATATATTTCTATTATTAATTATACAACAATTCATCTTTTTTTGTGAAGCTTACTATGGTAACTATTCATATCAGGTGATTTTTTTTCACTGACAAAGTAAACTTTATCAGAAAAATGACGGATACTTCCTCCCTTTTACCCCTACTTAAACAAATAACATTATTCACATTTACTAACAACATATAATGTGTGGTTTAGGTGATAATTATCCTTAAACGTTCAAAATTAAAACAAACACCTGGAGAAAACCGACGCGTGTATTAGTAGCTACATGACAAATCGGATCAAAATCGGAATAGGCAGATAGATAGACAGGCACCATCTCAAAACCCACTTTCTGGGTTCAGGGAGTACCCAAAAACATATTTCCACCAAAAATGTAATTTCTTAAATGTCTGTGAAAGTAAAATGTCTGGGAAAATCAAAATTTACAAATGTACCTAGACTATGTATGTAAATCAAACTAATATAAAATTTATGATAAATTTCGTATTGCAATTGCTTACAAAATATATTTTACACATGATTACATGTACTTATCAAAATTTAATATCGCAGAGTTTTACCGCGCACCTGCGAACTGTCATATTATACAGCGATCCCTCACTGTGATCGATTCATGGTCCAAGTCATACAAGCATCAATCCCACATGACACGTGAGCAACGCCGCCGGCGCCGGCTGCTCTAGGTGGAAAAATAACAAAATATTCATAAATTAATTCTAACAGAAAGAGTACATTTAACAATGTCCTATTTATTTCGTAGTAGGAACTATCATTTTGAGTTTACATTAAAACTATTTACGATGATATCATAACTGACCTATCTAAACATCAAATTATGTTAAATAAATCTTTCACAAATATTGAATGCGTTTAGAGAAATCACACAAACTACGTTAATCCTATACGATGCAACAACCTGTATTGTTTAATCAATCCAGTTATCTTTCTTTTGGATTTAATTCTCTTACTCATAATACGCTAAGGTATTTATGAAAAGTCAAATAGCAGTTTTCTTTTATACAAACAATCAGATAATCCGTTACTCACAGACTAAATATTTCTTAGTAAGGAGTTGATCAGATTTTACTATACTAATAAATGTATATAACGAGGAATTGATGAGCTCACAGGACAAAACATTTGAACTGTACACAAGCGACTTTCAAAACAAGGTGCCTTCCAAGATATGTTTTACTTTTCCACAAGTTCTTTTTTAACTAATTACATCCTTAATGATTCTTACATTCACGTGTAATTACATAACTGTATTCAAATCAAATCGGCCATTTATTATTTGTAAACTTGTTAATTAAATATACACATAGACATCTCGTATTTCAATATTTCAAGATTTAATGCACGTGAAACAGAATTTGGAACACATCTAGAGAGATCTCGAGTTCACAGTTTTCAGACGAGGCATTTTAATGATCTTAAAGTACTAAAAGTTAGGCTCCAAACGTTAAAAGAATACATTAGGTATGTCAGGTAAATATATTTAATAGTTTTCCCCTGGATATACGTAGCCTAAATTTTAAATCTTATAATTCCAAAATTTCAAAGTAGCTATTGGCTAGTGCATTTTACTCTGTATGAGTATTTGAGGGTCTGTATTTTGAATTTTTGTTGTTGTTATTGTTTAGTTCACAAAAGTTACTTGAGGCCTGAGCGATTGACTTTGTCCATTTCCCTTTATATTTGTGTTTACTTACAGTAAACACCATCTCTTCTATTCTGATTACATAATTTCCTATGATTACGTCTCCACTTTGTGGTTCATCTGAAACTAGTAACGCCCGGTAACGAGGTATGTGACGTGGTCCCGAAACAGTTACGGACCCTAACAGATATAGCTTTGATACAGTTACCACCGTTGCAACGCAATATGTTACCACCGGTACTCAGACTGATAATATGCAGTACTGCAATCTGCGCGTCGTAACTGGAACTGTGTTGATAGGATTGTGTACAAATTGGTCGTTGAGTCTGGAATGGAGGTGTGGTTGTTACGGCTGCAGCGTAATTATTGCGTTGTTTGAAAAACGTGATTGCTTTCGGTATCTACAAATCTGGAAAGATTGTTTGTCTAACAAAACTGGATACCGCGTTGGTTTCGTTGAAAAATTTAATTATTAGAATGGTTCTACGGAAACCTGTTACAGACGGAAGGTAGATTTTAAAAAGATTTACTCTTTATACAATACTATTTATACACTTTATTTTGGTCGTCCACAGCAAACCAACAAATAACTGTCCTAATACTTGGTTGGACAGGAGCAAACCAACAAATCACTGTCCTAATACTTGGTTGGACAGGAGCAAACCAACAAATCACTGTCCTAATACTTGGTTGGACAGGAACAAACCAACAAATCACTGTCCTAATACTTGGTTGGACAGGAGCAAACCAACAAATCACTGTCCTAATACTTGGTTGGACAAGAGCAAACCAACAAATAACTGTCCTAATACTTGGTTGGACAGGAGCAAACCAACAAATCACTGTCCTAATACTTGGTTGGACAGGAGCAAACCAACAAATCACTGTCCTAATACTTGGTTGGACAGGAGCAAACCAACAAATCACTGTCCTAATACTTGGTTGGACAGGAGCAAACCAACAAATCACTGTCCTAATACTTGGTTGGACAGGAACAAACCAACAAATCACTGTCCTAATACTTGGTTGGACAGGAGCAAACCAACAAATCACTGTCCTAATACTTGGTTGGACAGGAGCAAACCAACAAATCACTGTCCTAATACTTGGTTGGACAGGAACAAACCAACAAATCACTGTCCTAATACTTGGTTGGACAGGAGCAAACCAACAAATCACTGTCCTAATACTTGGTTGGACAGGAGCAAACCAACAAATCATTGTCCTAATACTTGGTTGGACAGGAGCAAACCAACAAATCACTGTCCTAATACTTGGTTGGACAGGAGCAAACCAACAAATCACTGTCCTAATACTTGGTTGGACAGGAGAAAACCAACAAATCACTGTCCTAATACTTGGTTGGACAGGAGCAAACCAACAAATCACTGTCCTAATACTTGGTTGGACAGGACTGATAACTCACTAATTTTAATCTCAATTATTTACAACCTTTTAAATTTTTGGAATAATTTAAAATTACAATTAGTACTGATAAATGTTACATGTGGGACTAGAATTTAAACCAGGGCATCCGTCGTAGTTTAAAAGTCGTTTATGTCGAGATCCGTTCTAATGACGTACTGAAGTAAGAAATTAGATTATTAAAATATCAAAAGAAGTTAAATAATTGTATGACTACAAACTATTAATTATTATAATGGATTTGTACCAATGACCTAAAACGATTAATTTTATAAGCATTTTTATTACTTATTCTAATCAACTAATGCTTAGGATTAGTCTTACCATTCAATGCTTGTGATTAAATGTCATTAACCTTAACACTACAATTTATTGGTGCAGGCGACAGACTCCGGAACCATGGCAGCGGCCCCGTCACGTCGTTGGTTCGAACCCCAGTCCTGGCACATAAATTGTATCAGTACTGTATACCTCGTACTGTAACGGCTCACTCCTCGCTTTGCTGGGTATGTTCCACGCACAGTTGCATAGTCTATGTGGAGAAAAAGTAAAGCAAAACGAGGCTTCCAACCTCCTTAAATCATGTGAAAATTGAAATCTGTATTAAATCACCCGGGTTTAATTTTGTATACTCAATAAGTTTATTTCATCGATTCACAACTTATCCCAGGAGTTCCAGTTGACAATTAAATAATTCCAACGGTGTTCCGCCCTAGCAACACGCGGGACCGGAGTTGCCGCAGATTCATCATATTCCTACACCGAGCGACCCCATGACCGATAGCGCCGACACATGGGGGACGGGCCACTTTATCATTGTCAAATTATTCATTGTAAACAAGGTACCCCCCGCCCCCCCACCCCTCACTCTCGCTGGAGTTCATTTTTATTTCAGTTTATATCAATAATGCTGTTTCAAACTCCAAGTAATATCTAGTTATTGTATAAAGTTGTTTCACGTTATTCTTCCATATTATATGTATTATTTATGTGAAATTGAAGTTTAAATTAAAGTGTTAATTGTTTTAGCATATGCTGTTTGTGTTTACAAATTAGTATTGACATTCCAACGGTAACAGTATTGGCACTGAAATATATTTCTGTGATTTAAGCTTAAATAGTTTTAGACGTTATATACTTTCGGTTGATAAAAGAGTCGGTTTTAAATTCTTATTAGAACATAATATCTTATCAAATTTAAACACTTTGATTCGATGCAATGCAGGTTAACAGCATCATACACTAACATCTTATTCCAACCGTTTTGTTCTAATGAAAAGTATTATCTTGTGGATCGTGATCACAATCTACATCGCAAGGGTTAGAAAGTTTTTAGATATCGTGCTTGTTTAAAGGCTAGATTATTAATAAGACGGGCCAATGTAAAAGTGTACAAAGAAGACTAGATCATCAAAGGGCCCCAGGTAACCCCTTCCATTGTAAGGAACCCAATTAGGCTTTCGTTCTGATCTTTCTCTTTGGCTATGCAATTAAAAAAACATTAGTTTTTGCTGTTCATTTTCTGCCCGCACCTTAAATCCATTTGAATAATCAACTTTAACTAAAAATATAAAATAGAGCATCTGCGTTATATTGGTAACCTGTACGATACTTATGAGATATGTTTTAGAAGAGTTAAACTAAACTATATTTGCACTTCAACATAGTGTAAGGGAAAGTAGGCTTAGTGAGTTTCAAGAGGTTACGCTCACTGTGATGAGGAAAGAGAAAAACGGAGCTAGTTGACCCACTATGAAGTGAATATAAATATACAAAACAATTAAATTCGCCACCACGTAAACCGAAATAAGTGAAATGAATTCGCTAGGCATCATTTAAATAGAAGTTCTCTTGTCATTAAGTGAACATAAATAAGCAAAGCTAGTTCGCTCGCTATGAGTTGAACAGAAATAAGTGAAGCGATCGAGTTGGTTTGCCAAGATGTGAACGAAAATAATCGAAGCTAGTTGGTTCACCATAGGTATTGAAGCAAGTTGGCTCACCATAGGTATTGAAGCAAGTTGTCTTACCATAGGTATTGAAGCGAGTTGGCTCACCATAGGTATTGAAGCGAGTTGGCTCACCATAGGTATTGAAGCGAGTTGGCTCACCATAGGTATTGAAGCGAGTTGGCTCACCATAGGTATTGAAGCGAGTTGGCTCACCATAGGTATTGAAGCGAGTTGGCTCACCATAGGTAATGAAGCGAGTTGGCTCACCATAGGTATTGAAGCGAGTTGGCTCACCATAGGTATTGAAGCGAGTTGGCTCACCATAGGTATTGAAGCGAGTTGGCTCACCATAGTTAATGAAGCGAGTTGGCTCACCATAGGTATTGAAGCGAGTTGGCTCACCATAGGTATTGAAGCGAGTTGGCTCACCATAGGTATTGAAGCGAGTTGGCTCACCATAGGTATTGAAGCGAGTTGGCTCACCATAGGTATTGAAGCGAGTTGGCTCACCATAGGTATTGAAGCAAGTTGGCTCACCATAGGTATTGAAGCGAGTTGGCTCACCATAGGTATTGAAGCGAGTTGGCTCACCATAGGTATTGAAGCGAGTTGGCTCACCATAGGTATTGAAGCGAGTTGGCTCACCATAGGTATTGAAGCGAGTTGGCTCACCATAGGTAATGAAGCGAGTTGGCTCACCATAGGTATTGAAGCGAGTTGGCTCACCATAGGTATTAAATTAATTACGTGACACTATTTGGCTCGTTATTGTGAAAATAGAAATAAACTAGTAATTTTCTAACACGAAAATAATGGCGGATAAGGAAGGCGAATTTACTGGAGTTTAAAAAAATTTAGTAAACGAAGCGAAGCTTCCCTTTGCGTAGAAAGATCATAGTACCAAATTAGGTATATACCTCCCCCTGGAAATTTAGGCTTCCATGTATTATTCAAACAATTTAAGCTAACCGATTCAGAATAAATAAAAGATTAACAAAATATGTGTAATACTTTTGCAATCATAATTATTGAGTAGTTTTTTCGTTAATTATCCTCTGGTACGATCATTTTTGGCAAAGAGCCTTAACAAGCTACTAGTTATTACTACATCACTGCACAGTAGTATAGCCGAACAATAGTATGACTTCAACAGTAGCCATGTGTCTTCTGGAAGGACGTCTGCGGGGGACATAACAATGACAAACTCCGACCCTCCCCTTCTACTCCTACATCCGTTTTTGAATAAATTTGCCCTTCTAATATAATTACCCAGCACATCCAATATTTCAACTTTATTCTAAGTTCTTTAATCACTTTATTACACCAAATGATTTTAATTATTTCATTTTTGTATCGTGTAAGTGTATTGTATTTTGTAAGATGTTCTGTATGGCCATTAACTTTACTGTATTATTAGTTGATCGCCAGTCTATATAAACCTTACTTAAGTTTACTTGTGGTTTTCAACCCCTCCCCCTAGTGGACATTTTATCACCACATCTTTAAACTTGCGTTCTCTCATAATTGCGGGTTTAAACCTCAAGGATTAGTGTGCAACGTTGTTTAATTTCTACTATTACACTACTACTATTATGTTTTAGAGCTTCTATAAGATAGTAATTTTATATCACTTATTTTCAGACTAAGAAAATATTTTGATTTAGGCCCTTTGCTGTATTAAAGTTTGATAATAATAAATTGCAAAGTTTCATCATGCTTAAGTATTATATCAAACACTGCCTTACCTTATAGTTAATTGCTATATGAAATAATTACTTGAATTATCTCAAATCTCATTATTTCACGTTTACTCTTTAGCTAAAATGAATATGAATTTGCAGAAAGTAGTTGTAATATTGGCAAGCACAATTGTATTAAAAACATATAATCAATAGTGTTGTGACGGTAAAGGCTTAGCAATATCTCGAACTACACCTTACTTTTTAAAGTGCTATCTGCAAATTACCTTTTGAACAAAACAAGTAAAAACATGATGCATAATAACTTAGTTGTGTTAATTTTAAAATTAACTTAGAAAAACAAAACAAAACGATACTATAATTCCTAATTATTTATATGATTACTTTAGGAGTCAAAGATAGCTTATAAGGAAGACTCAATTTAAAACATAAACTAATATGAGATAACCCAAATACTATTACTCCCGTGTTTTAGTTCTATTTGAGCCAATAAGATGATTCTGTATAAACAAATTTTTCACAAACAATACCTATAACGTAACATATTTTGTTGAAGTTTCCTTAAAATTAGTACTTCACGACAAACATATTTTTAAAAATTACATGTTATCAAAATGTAATAACCCAGAGTTGTACCTCGCACCTGTGAACTGTCATATTATACGGCAATCCCTCACCGTGATCGATTCATGGTCCAAGTCATACAAGCATCAATCCCACATGAGACGTGAGCAGCAATGGGAGCTCTAGGTGGTAAAATAAATTTAAAATATATGTAAAATTTGCGTACATAAAAAACTTGGTTTTCTGTAATGCAAGAGTTCATGAAGCAACAATTAAAAGTCTCTCTGAAGCAAATTTGTAAATATTAAACACTTAAAAGATGCACATCGTGTATAAAATCAAAATTATCTACTTCGCCGTGGCGCCGGTATTTAAGTACTGAACCCGTGTCAAACCGTGTGAACCGTATGCTCTGATAACAATTAATCGTAATCATTCATAAGAAAGGTTCATAAGGAAGGTTCACAACCACTACGGGAGATGAAACTTTCCTCACTACCCAGGAGGTGCATGAGTTGCAATTAGTGAAGGTCTTTAGGCTAATTAGCTACAGCCAGCAGGCAGGTGGGTCACTATTGTGTACCAAGTCCACAAGCTGAATTACATTGCGTTGTTTTATCGTAATTTCGTAATGATTTCGAAAGACTATTCAAAACAATAAGAAAAATGTTCTAAAGAAAACCGAGTTTTCAAACCTTTTTTTATTAATGGAGACCAAAACCTCTACATATTATTATAAACTCCGAAAAAGGTTATTTGATCAAATGAAGTTGTTTTAATAAGATAGAACTGTCTTTATTGATTGTTGTATGTATTCAATAATTTCAATGATCATAAAGTAAAAGTAGGAGAGGCAGTTGAGTTCATCTGGTCAAGTATGAAAAGATGCTGCGAGAAAAATAGATTTTTGAAAGAAAGCCTTTGCAAAAGTTTTGGATCATAAAATAATTTACAAATACAGATTTATATTAGAAGTTTAAAGTGCTTGAAGGGCGAAATAAAACAATTCCAGCATAGTGACGCCAGTCATTTACTTTGTACTTTTCAGTGAACATTGGTTTAATTGAGATTGGACACCAATTAAACATAAAGCGTGAACTTGTATTAAAAATGTTTAACGATAAATGAATGACCTTTTGTTATCCTAGAATATAAATAAATTACTTCTTTTTCTGTCTAAAGGAAAAATGTCCAATACTACTCCAACGAATTCTAAAACTCAGAGGACATTAATGTTAACATGCTACGATTTATTTACAAAGAAGAACGAGGAAAAATTCTAAAATAATTATTTTTCAAAACAATATGTGAGAATTTTAATTACAACTTTACAACGGTTATAAGAAATTAATATTTTGTCTCCGTAGTAGAGTGAATTTAAATTTGTGTGGTGTAATTTCAAATAAATGTTATTAATGAGGCTACTGGTATGTCGCAGGCTTTGGGCAAGTGAAGTCAATATATTACCACTCTTAAATGTTTTACAAAGTGTCGATACCCAAAAATCATTTTGAATTTTAAAAAAACGTAAAAGGTAAAGTATTTTTGTATGATTTCAATTACTTTTTTCAGAAAAGGTATCATAATAAAAAAAAATACATTTGAGGTTTTAATCAAAATAATTTATCATATTAGTAGTTAACAGGGGGCATATCAGGGGGCAGTATCATATCAGGGGGCAAAATATTTGCCCTTCCTGAAAGCACAAATGTTCACTAAACTTAAATGAAGGAAAACTAGGAGATCTTGTATAATTGTTCATATTTATTGCTTCTATTTATTTAATAAATATATATCCATAGCATAAATATTTTGAATGGGGTGTTGAAGGCCACCCCATTTAACAAACTCCGATATTGTGGTTACAAGAGCTGTTTACAATAATTTATAGCAACTGATAACGCATTCCTGTTATCTTCTATCCCCACTGATCACTACACGTACACTGATTAAATGCAATTGTATAAACACAAAACCAACATAAATAAACACTACTTAACTACTTGAGCATATAATTATTGACCACAAGTGATTATCCTCACTTCAACTTAAATATGAGTTGTAGGTGAAAATGATTAATATATGAAAGCTGATTTACTTCAACGTATGAATTTGATCATGATTAAGGGCTAAGGCATGGCTCAACAACTAAAGCACAGTGACTAATAAAAAAGAAGAATCGACAAAATGCATAACATTTGAATCTCAATCTAGAGTAATTTAGATACACCGATTTAAAATTTTGGTCTTTTTGTCCATTAAATTTATGAAATATAAATTCGAGTTTCACATAACAGATCCCGTACATAAAACGTTTTCGCGCATTTAATGCAAGGACAACATTTCGACTAATAATCGCGTATTATTGATCTTGTCTCTTGAAATCAATTCGAAGTAAACGAGTGTAAACTTATATGCATTTGTATATTAACTACCAATATTTAAAGCGTAGTCTAATCTTAAAGGCAATAGGTTGCAGTCTTCTATTTCTGCAAGTCATTGTCGAGAGACTTAAGTATTTAGTCCCCATGTACAGGCTTAGCTTATGCAGGAACCTACCGAATATAGTATTTATATTTTTAATTTATAAATATTTGGATGATAATACATTGGATTTCATTTGATACATTACCAAATGAAGTAACTTTCGGTATGATACGTTTCCAAGTTACTAATAAGTTAGGTTTATTTATTAAATTTTTTAAATAGAATATTTAATTACAGTATTCTGAATTAAAAAGGCAAGTCTAACCTTTTAAGTTTATCTTAGCATTCGTGAACAATTGTTACGACCAAGTTGAGAAGGCAAAGAATTGTTTACCGAATGTGATACTAATTGTCATTCTAAAAACTGTACCATCGGTCATTCACATATTTTAGTAACCCCTGCTACCGTCACGAAAGGATTATTCGGATTTTCGCCTGATTATTTTTTCTTTCTAATACCCGTGACAATTTGTTTCACCTCTTTCATAAGTGAACGGGACAAAACCCCAATACCTTGAACCGTTTGAAATGTACCCATGATTCCAACCATTAGATAAGGAGTTCTACAATATTAATTTGCGTAGGATGATCATTGATCATACTCCTCACGTTTTGTTATTAGCTGAAATCCTATAACTCAACAAGCACGTATAAGAATATGGTCAATTTATATTTTAAACTTATTTAGTATAGATTCGCAAATAGAATTATCTTAACTGACTTTCAAAATCCCTACCGGCTTTCCAGTTTTATTTTAAGGTTGAAAGAAATATGAAAAGAAGTAACTATGTTATTTTACTATTATTCCAGTGTCTGTATCAATAAATTAAGCCAGTTAAAAGTTGATCTTTTCAACAAAAGTAAAATGCTATCAAACTGTAGGATGGTCTATCTAGAAAGACTGCTGTAGCACATTGTTACATTGCGGCTTCATAACCAATGACGCGCCAACATGGGAGGCACTTCCACTCCGTCATTGTCAGATTATTCCGTGTTTACATTACCCAATTCCAAATCCTCCTGCTGTTTATTTAATTTCAGTTTGTAAAGGTGATGTCAAAATGCTCAGTAATATTAATCAGTTGTATAGGTTTTCAGCACAATAATCTTTACATTATATCGAGTATATCAAATCATGTTAAATTAAACGAAGTGACTACGTACACGTCCAATGTAAGGGCAAATTCACTTCGCTACCGTTTAGATTAGGTTAGGTTAGGTTACTTTACGTTACGTTAGGTTAGGTTTGGTTAGGTTAGGTTATGAGGTTTTCTGGCTCTCAATTTGTTTTAAAAATCACAGGAAAAGTAACGTACGGTGCATAATTTGGAACGGACGTGAACAGTAGCGGCTCACGTCGGACGTGTACGTAGCCTCTGCCTAAATTAAACATAGCTGGGTTTTATGTTTCCCGGTAAAACGTAATTTTGTCTCGAGGCGAGTGATATAATTATTGAAAACGATTTTAACTCAAAATCAGTTTTAACATCATGAAAGGAGTAAAAAAAATTAAGTTAGTGAAACTAAAAGATTTTGATTCCCTTCTATTTGTTTAAAGTCTTAGACAAAAGTCTTAAATATGTAGATTATTATAACCTTAAATGACTATAATATTTTACAGTTTTAGCTATCAAGTTTTTATTAACTATCTAGTCTTAGTATCTTTAATTGTATACTTTACTTTTTAATTTGTAACAAACTTTTTCTTTAACCCGACAAAAAGTGCAACATCCTCTTTAGCAATTTCGTCAATATATATATTTGTAAGCACGTCACACAATACCATTATCGTATCACAATATCTTGGATGACTAGTACTTTGACGTCCCCTGGAGCCGTTGTGGCAGTACCGGAGATAGTATATCTGTCTAGAACAAGATAATCATTTCGTGCCAACATTTAGCTTGTCATCAGGGAGAACATACTCTACAATTGATAGAGATGACAACGAGAAACGTCAATTATCTTAGGCTATTAATTGTGACAATATGTGCAATTTGCCCGATCATATTTATAATTCTTTGTTAAAATTCATTGTTGGTGATGGCGAGTTTATGTTATTTAAAGAATCTTTGCGGACATTTATTGTTGTTTTATTTTGTTTTGACAGCTTTTACAGTTCTCTGTTTTAGCTTTTCCGCTTTTTTTCCAGCTTTGCCTGGATTGTGTCACTAATTTTGTTACGCTCTAGGTATTCTTCTCACCTGAAGACGAGATCAGATTCCAGATCCCGAAATGTCGTGAAACTGTTTTTACTAGTAAGCGATGGAAAACTTCCGCAAAAGTTCCTTAAATAACATACTGATAATGTGCTGAACAGTTTAAGGTTGAGCTTTTGTTATTTTATGTACACTCTCTTACTTTGCCGTGATTGACGTTATTTTAACAACGCAATAAGGCTGCGTTGTGTCCCTTGCTTGCCATACTTTGTTCCTGCTTGGGTTCTGAGAGCGTTAAACGTCTCTCAATCTTGCAAGGGGAAGCATTGAGAGTTGTTCTTGATCTCAAATACTCAAACACCCGTGGATCCAATTATAAGTCAAACAGTTTGCTCACTTCTCCGTGTATTATTTGAATCTTGCAGAGTTTAACTTTTTTGAAACGCAATTGTCATCTATTTACCTCTCATTTAATTTATAGCCTTTCTTAAACCCTTCGAAAAAGATATAATATCATATCACACAATCTTTCCACGAAAAATGGACCAAACATGCACTGTGTTCTTTAATTCTCTTCCCTTATTCCTAAAAAAACATAAGAAAAGATTAAATATGTTTATGCATTATCTGAAAAGTTTGTTTTGTTAACTAAAGAATACTAATCTGTAAGGGGGTAAAATAAATTAAATAAGAAGTAAAATATTAAAAGTTTATATTTTAACTGACTGTTTGTTTGGAAATAGTTTTAAATGTTATGTTCAATTTATTTTGCATGACACTTTCCCAAAATTTGCAAATATTTTTTTAGCAAATAAAGAACCTTGATTTTTATATAAACAGAACTCAGATTTGGATTTATATAAGACAATATACAAATCAATAGTAAAATCTCACATCATAAAAGAATAAATTGAACTAACATATTCCATCTTATACTATAATATTAAACTGCCACAGTATATTTTAGTAAATTGTATAAACTCATATATAAAAACCGTATAGTTTTGTGAAACAGTGCTTTAATAATAATAATAAACGGTATCAGGAAACTGACACATACTTTCTCCCTTTTAGCCAAACTTTAATGACAAAAATATTTGTTATTTACTAAATATAGAATATGAAGTATAGATAAATGAACAGAAAATTGTCTAAAATAGTTGTTTACAGAAATATCCACCCAAATCCCTTTTTGGGAGGCACTATAGAGTTCGTTGCTACACACAGTGGTTTTGAGAGGGGAAATGCCCCCTTGCCCCCCCAGGGTTAAATAGCAACACATTTCGAACATCATCTGTTGGTCGATGCTAACTTGACCTGCATATCAAATTTTAATGAAATTGATCAGTAAATAAGAGAGGAATAGTTATATTTGTATTCCCCATAAGAATAATATTGGACAACGTACTGTGTTTACCGCTAAATTAAAATTTCAATTTTCTCCGTAACTAGCAATCGTAGAATAGTAATTTAAAATACTAATTTAATTAGTTTTTTGAGCTCTTTTTAATGGTGAATAGTAATCTTTTTTAACATTTATGATTTTTTATAAAAAATCCAAAAAATTGAATTTTGGATGTTTTAAGTCCTGTAATTTCTGAACCCGAATTTTTCAAGAAATGCGGGTGGTGTCATTTTGTTGCAAACCTAAAGTTCTACAAACCACGAAAGTTTAATCAAAATCGTTAGAGCCGTTTTTGAGAAATTTGGATTTTTCATGTTTTTTGGCGGTTTTTGGGGGATAATTACCCTTAAAAATCAAAAATCCAAAAAAATGAAAAAACACCTGGAGATATCGTGGATTAGTACCTACATACCAAATTTCATAAAAATCGGCCCATAGGTTAGGGCTCTAGCTCTGTAAACATCCACACAGACACACACACACACACACACACACACACACACACACACACACACACACACACACACACACACACACACACACACACACACACACACACACACACACACACACACACACGGACACACACACACACACACAGACAGAAATCACGTGAAAACCACTTTTTTGGGTTCAGGGAGCACCAAAACGAATATTTCCACTAACAACTCAAATTCGAAAATTTTTACGAAAACAATACTTTCTCCATATACTATGTATAGGGGGAGAAAGTAAAAATCATGAATTCCTATAAAGGGTAAAACCTAATGGGTTAATTTAAAACCAACTTTCTCTTAAAAAAACCTTTAGGGAAACATACTTTAATAAATTTTGAATGGTAAAAATCATTAAAACATGATGAGCTTGTATAAACAAATAAAAAAATCATTCAACGATTAATTTATATATGTGGAAAATATATGTACATAAGTAATGTTAAGTTTTTCTACCTACAAATTACCTTGTAAAAAATTTATTGTAATTATATATATTAGTGTAGGTGAGATTAGAATCTTGCTAGTATATTTAAACTTGTCATGTATTCTGTGTTCTAATGTTCTTCTCAGTATTAATTTATTTTATTTACAATCTTTCCCTATAATTCGGGTAATAACTCCTGTTAGGGTAGCTTTTGCAGACATACAACTTGTATTATTTATGCGTGCAATTTGATACTTGTAGTTTTTGTATTATTATAATTGTTATACTATATAAGGTTTATGTAAGGTTGACATTTTTTTTAGTAGATGAATTTTGTATGGAGAATTGCATGAATTGTAATTTCTATTATGCATGTCTGCAATAAAATGGTTTATTTATTTATTAACAGGAACAAAATAATTTATTTTTGATTGACAAAAAAGGTATTTTCGTAGTTATGCACTCGTTTGCACTAAAGGGTTACGGTTATCTGACATTCTAAATTCCCGCATACCAAAAGTAGCCACTTTTCCTCAGTGAAAAAGGGGTTTTTTATCGAAAAGAATAATACAACATGTTGCACTTTTACATACATCAATCCAGTATTAAATTCAATTATATTCAATTATTCAATTATATAAAAAAAGGCGAAGTTAACTTAGTTTTATAAAATATGTGTAAAGCCTGTATAAGATTAATGTTTTACCGTTTTAAGAGAGAATTCCTATCACCAATGGTTATAACAAATATTAACTATTAATTACTGCCTAATATTGACGGGTAGTTTCACAAATACCCAGAATATATTAGTGACCGTAAATTGCAATTGCCATGATTGGTTGTACTGATAACTATACCTAATACATGGGCAGGAAGCTGTTGATTTCCGGCTAATACACACAGCAAGGCAGTGTAACTATCTATGGCGATTTAAGGACGTTGACTAAAATTATAATTTATGTAAACTGTTTTTTCGGCTTATTAAAAAAATAACTACTTAGCTAATTAGATTATGTAACAAAATACTTACTATATAAAGTTAGTGGATATTCGTTTTGCCCATAACTCGTCATTGTGTTTATTTTTTTTACTGCAGTGGTATAAATGGTTGTTTTTAGAATTTAAACTTAACTATTTAAATTGATACCAGTAATTAAAATAAGTTATTAACCATATTAAACTACTTTACTTTAATTTTATTCACTTATTACAATATAAGTTACTATACCCAAGTTGTTCTTTATTAACATGCTAGAATGGACGAAGATGTCACAACTGACATCATAGCAGATTTATTTATTTTATGTAAATTACATTTGATAGTACAGGTAAGTATCATAAAAAAATATCATCAACGTTTATCTCTATAAAACGTAACCTAAAATGAACATATACTACGTAATAACTATTTTAAGCTAAATCTACATTGAAACCGAGCAATGTAATGTTAGTTAAATCAGTGCATATTTGTAATAATATGATTCCAACAACAAATGAAACCTTTGCAGAACGTGTATAAAGTAACGCAATACAATTTTATAATAGCTTATAATAATGATTTGAACAATTTAATGGAATCAGAAACTTCAGGAAAAACAAAAATGCATGATTACAAGGTTAAAATTAGCAATAATTTCCCTTGACAACTAAACCCAAACAAATCTTCCGTATTAATTAATACAAACGATGAAGCCCTTTGTCAAATTCCCAGAAGCTATAAATTCTCTTCTATTATGGTAACAAAATCCGCTTTTGCCATTTAATAAAACACCTATATTTATATAAAACTCTAACGTTTTGTTTACGTAAGTTGTTTATCACTATATTTTTCCAAACATGAATAACCTTGATGAAAAATGTATGTCACGAAAAATAGGAAGTCATTTATTCCATAGTAATACATTTCACATGCAATATTTGTCTGTACAAAACATAATGTTTTACAACATTTTATTTAACCCTTTTTTATTAACTAGTTATAAATAAACAATAAAATGGAGGCAACCTCGAATTAAGCTGTATAAAGCCAAACGACAGCAACAATTTACTTGACTCGTAGGAAGAAACCGAAAACAAATTTTATTCTATTCCTTTTCAGTTCCCTGGAAAACTACAAACAATTTAGCATCAACTGTTTCATCTACACATTATAAGCTTTTCAGTAAACTCAACTTATACAGCTTTGTTTTATCGATGTGCACCTAATGCCAAATAAATAATGTTATTCAAAAATGTATCTAATTAGTTCATTT
Organism: Allygus modestus; assembly: GCA_963675035.1. Classification (NCBI taxonomy): domain Eukaryota; kingdom Metazoa; phylum Arthropoda; class Insecta; order Hemiptera; family Cicadellidae; genus Allygus; species Allygus modestus. The sequence goes on along the minus strand of OY776115.1, from coordinate 126,337,579 downwards.
TGATTAACTACTTATAAATACACAATGAAATGGAAGCGACCTCTAAGTAAGCTGTAATCCAAATAACAGCAAACAACACACTTGACAAGCAGAACAATACCCAAAACCTCTAATTGTTTTTTCTCCGTGTGAAGATATAAATTTTTATATTGGAAAACTACAGCAAGTTGCAGTATTAACCAATTCATTGACACATTATAAGCTGTTCAGTACCGAACTTGAACAGCTTAACTTTAACGACGCGCCTGATATCAAAGTGCACTCCATCAACCGCCGCACGCGCCCAAGTTCGCTACGTGTCATTAGGGTTCCGCGCCAGAAATCATCCTCTCCATTGTCCCAAGTTGTATTGGTGGTTCTGCACCAAACACTTTGATTTGTGGAAGTCTCCGCGCAGACAATGGGCCGGGAAAACTTGTCTGTCTCGAGTTGCCGCTCCTTACATCACAATTAATGTAACGAGAGTCCCGGGATCTTCAAACGCTAAGTTTCTTTACAGTTGCTAAACACCAACTATTGTAATAGAAATTTGGGTCCTCTCATCTTACTTCCTTTATGTTGATTACCTAGGCCGAGCGCCTTTCGTTGCTCCAAGAACAATATTCTCACCGTAACAATAACATGACAACGTTTTAAGGCCCCTGGGGCGGAGCCCTAAGGGCGGCAAAATGTATATATTCTAACAACGTAGTAATCTATAGTCAATGGTAGTATGGTCAGAAGCAGGGTTGGGGAACCGTTTTTGAGTGTTTTGGAGACCGTATTTTCACCATGAATATAACATGATAAATTTGAGGATATTGGGACGGAGCTATGAGCCTTAGGAGGGAGGGGGTATTAAAAATATTGTGGTCCCCTACAACGTGGTATAGTGTGTGAGTAGTTTTAAGGAGCCTTTTCCGCAATCAAGTAGATCACTACTTTATTAATAATTATGTTTACTTCAGAATAACTTGGCAACGTTTAAGACGGTGGGGCGTAGCCCTAAGGTCGGGGTTGTAAATAATTCGTATTCAAATATTACGGATCAATGAGAGTTGGCTAAAATCCCGCAAAAATACGTAAACAATAACATGGCAACTTTGCTACTTGGGCGGAGCCCTAAGGTTAGAGTGGGAACCTATTTAACGTGAGGGTATTTTTCAACAGATGCGGCTTTGTGGAGCAAACCCAAAGAACCACCACACATTAAAATTGGATGTCGGGAAGGGATAAATAAAAGAAACCAGTGGGGTTTCTCCCCACTGTTTAATGTATTTTGGGGAACTCCGATTTCGGACAAAGTATCCGAAGAATTTTAGTCCCCCAACAACATGGTATCTGGGAGCAAATTTCAGGGAGCCGTTTTCAAGCTACTTAGTAAAAATTGTTCTTCATAAGAATAACATAGCAGCTTTTGGTGCCAGTGAGGAAAAAACAAAAAAGTATCTAAAATTGCTTGGTCCCCTACATCGTGGTATGGTCAAGAACTAGCATTGAGGGATCTTTTTTTGCAATCACCTTCAAATGCTTTATTAGTACTGATTTTATAAATGTTTCTAACAAACTAAATCCTCCACAACGAATTAATCGGTAATGCCACGGATTACAGTGAAGCGTTTACGCGAAGTACGTGAGTCGTTCCTAGTCAGTCTGACAGTCCATCAAAGTTTATGTTGGCTATAAGGTTGATTCTCGAGAAGGCTATATATGTCTGTTACTATCTTCAATCGGAGTCGATTCTTACTAAAAATACCATGTAGGTTTCAGGTATGCTTGTAAATTTATCAATGACATAAAGGAACATAAGTTAACGTTAAAAATATGTATTTTTGAAAGAATTAATGTGTTACAATATAGTGACTTGTACCACGATGTCTCGAAATAATATAATCTTCAGTACAAAAATCAATTTGATTTGTTTTCGGGGGGGGGGGGCACTCTATTAAACCTCATTGTATACCCTGAGACATACCGGGAGTTAAAGTCATTCAATAAATGTATAAGCTTAATGAAAAAATCCACTTTTTCAATCCTTCTACTTTAAGCGTAATTACATAATCATAATATTTTAGCATAAAACCAGTTAAGATTAATTTTAGCTGTGGATCTACATTTTCATGGCTTTAAGCATTTTCTTGCTATGGAAACCTTTGTTTGTTAATTTCGCTATGCATTTTTTTCCATTTTCAAAAAATGTAGAGAACATTTTTGTAAAAGTACATCCTCATATAATTCATTTAAAAAAGTATCATTTTAGTTTTATTAATTTCACACAATTAGCGAACAGTGAATAAATTAATTTTTCAGTAACATATCAATTTAATATTTCAGAATTCACTATAGATTATGAAAAACATATTGAACTTCTTCAATACATACCATTAACATAGAATTCAAGAAAATGAAACGCGTTGTACAGCAGTTACCTGATGGTGTGAGTTACAAGCAACGCAACAAGGCGTTTATAATGATTGCTATTTATAATGTGAGCGCACATGTTTATAATATTACTAAAGATAACTTTTGGACAACTTTAGCAGATATTCTGTTTTAACTCTAACTATACATATATCCTTTTGATGTTATTGACAATATCAAAACTGTGGTCACATAATACCTTGTTTTCAAGGCCCCAAGCTACCTAAAAAGTTAATAAAATGCATACGGTTTCGCAAATAACAAATTATAATGTATAGTACGTGTAAAGAACTGTTTTCATAGAGCAAAGTACAATCATAAAACAAATTCTGTATATACTCCTGTCTTTGTTTACTAATCATTTATGTCAGTCTTGCATAGATGCATTTTTAATTTAGACTTAGCAAAGTTTGTTGCATTAATTGGTATTAAAAAGCATACATAGGATATTAATTGTAATTTTTTAATGTACCTGATACGTTTTATTAACTGTTACAAGGCAATACTGTGATTTAAATGAAGATTAGCACGTAACAGACGCTATAAAAGCCCAGGTAGGGGGAGGGGGGTCGATTACAGGTGTTCACATTATTGTCGGAGCATGTCCGGAATGCGACCCCCACACACTTTAATGTCACCTGCACGTTGTTTTACAAACGGTGCTCCTGGAAAAAAATCCTTGTTGCAGCGTAGAAACATTTTCCGAGTTTAGTGCAATCCGTTACATGTTTTAGTATAAATTTTAACCCTTTACTTTTTGTGTAATAATCTTAATAATTAAATTTTTATACTTTTAACCAGCTAGTCACATAATGCATGTTCAGAACCAGCTTTGTAATTGTTTCTTTAAGCGTGGTTTACTTAAGGAGGCGCACTTCCTCAAAGGAAATCTATCAACCTTACATAGTATCTCTTAAAACTAGTTCCTTTTAATTAACGCATAAAAATCAAAATATGTAAAAAATATATGTAAACCAATATATGTAAAAAATATATGTAAACCAATATATTGGAAAAATATATGTAAACCAATATATTTAAAAACCACTGATCACTTATACAATAAATTACTACTTACTAGTAATCTTACCTAAACCTGACCTCCACTGTGAGCTGAAAGCCTCCTTCCCTGACCTAACCTTACCTAAACCTGACCTCCACAGTGAGCTGTAAGCCTCCTTCCCTGACCTAGCCTTACCTAAACCTGACCTCCACTGTGAGCTGTAAGCCTCCTTCCCTGACCTAGCCTTACCTAAACCTGACCTCCACTGTGAACTGTAAGCCTCCTTCCCTGACCTAGCCTTACCTAAACCTGACCTCCACTGTGAGCTGTAAGCCTCCTTCCCTGACCTAGCCTTACCTAAACCTGACCTCCACTGTGAGCTGAAAGCCTCCTTCCCTGACCTAGCCTTACCTAAACCTGACCTCCACTGTGAGCTGTAAGCCTCCTTCCCTGACCTAACCTTACCTAAACATGACCTCCACTGTGAGCTGAAAGCCTCCTTCCCTGACCTAGCCTTACCTAAACCTGACCTCCACTGTGAGCTGTAAGCCTCCTTCCCTGACCTAGCCTTACCTAAACCTGACCTCCACTGTGAGCTGAAAGCCTCCTTCCCTGACCTAGCCTTACCTAAACCTGACCTCCACTGTGAGCTGTAAGCCTCCTTCCCTGACCTAGCCTTACCTAAACCTGACCTCCACTGTGAGCTGTAAGCCTCCTTCCCTGACCTAACCTTACCTAAACCTGACCTCCACTGTGAGCTGAAAGCCTCCTTCCCTGACCTAACCTTACCTAAACCTGACCTCCACTGTGAGCTGTAAGCCTCCTTCCCTGACCTAGCCTTACCTAAACCTGACCTCCACTGTGAGCTGTAAGCCTCCTTCCCTGACCTAGCCTTACCTAAACCTGACCTCCACAGTGAGCTGTAAGCCTCCTTCCCTGACCTAGCCTTACCTAAACCTGACCTCCACAGTGAGCTGTAAGCCTCCTTCCCTGACCTAGCCTTACCTAAACCTGACCTCCACTGTGAGCTGTAAGCCTCCTTCCCTGACCTAGCCTTACCTAAACCTGACCTCCACAGTGAGCTGTAAGCCTCCTTCCCTGACCTAGCCTTACCTAAACCTGACCTCCACAGTGAGCTGTAAGCCTCCTTCCCTGACCTAACCTTACCTAAACCTGACCTCCACTGTGAGCTGAAAGCCTCCTTCCCTGACCTAACCTTACCTAAACCTGACCTCCACAGTGAGCTGTAAGCCTCCTTCCCTGACCTAGCCTTACCTAAACCTGACCTCCACTGTGAGCTGTAAGCCTCCTTCCCTGACCTAGCCTTACCTAAACCTGACCTCCACTGTGAGCTGTAAGCCTCCTTCCCTGACCTAGCCTTACCTAAACCTGACCTCCACTGTGAGCTGTAAGCCTCCTTCCCTGACCTAGCCTTACCTAAACCTGACCTCCACAGTGAGCTGTAAGCCTCATTCCCTGACCTAACCTTACCTAAACCTGACCTCCACTGTGAGCTGAAAGCCTCCTTCCCTGACCTAGCCTTACCTAAACCTGACCTCCACTGTGAGCTGAAAGCCTCCTTCCCTGACCTAACCTTACCTAAACCTGACCTCCACAGTGAGCTGTAAGCCTCCTTCCCTGACCTAGCCTTACCTAAACCTGACCTCCACAGTGAGCTGTAAGCCTCCTTCCCTGACCTAACCTTACCTAAACCTGACCTCCACTGTGAGCTGAAAGCCTCCTTCCCTGACCTAACCTTACCTAAACCTGACCTCCACAGTGAGCTGTAAGCCTCCTTCCCTGACCTAGCCTTACCTAAACCTGACCTCCACAGTGAGCTGTAAGCCTCCTTCCCTGACCTAGCCTTACCTAAACCTGACCTCCACAGTGAGCTGTAAGCCTCCTTCCCTGACCTAGCCTTACCTAAACCTGACCTCCACAGTGAGCTGTAAGCCTCCTTCCCTGACCTAGCCTTACCTAAACCTGACCTCCACAGTGAGCTGTAAGCCTCCTTCCCTGACCTAGCCTTACCTAAACCTGACCTCCACAGTGAGCTGTAAGCCTCCTTCCCTGACCTAGCCTTACCTAAACCTGACCTCCACTGTGAGCTGTAAGCCTCCTTCCCTGACCTAGCCTTACCTAAACCTGACCTCCACTGTGAGCTGAAAGCCTCCTTCCCTGACCTAGCCTTACCTAAACCTGACCTCCACAGTGAGCTGTAAGCCTCCTTCCCTGACCTAACCTTACCTAAACCTGACCTCCACAGTGAGCTGTAAGCCTCCTTCCCTGACCTAACCTTACCTAAACCTGACCTCCACAGTGAGCTGTAAGCCTCCTTCCCTGACCTAACCTTACCTAAACCTGACCTCCACAGTGAGCTGTAAGCCTCCTTCCCTGACCTAACCTTACCTAAACCTGACCTCCACAGTGAGCTGTAAGCCTCCTTCCCTGACCTAACCTTACCTAAACCTGACCTCCACTGTGAGCTGTAAGCCGCCTTCCTTGACCTAACCTAACCAATCTTAACCTAATCTAATACAGGAAACTAATAAGGTCATTTAGGGATATTTTACTGGCATTTAAAATGCAACAAAACTTAGTATCACACTAAGTAGACTTTATCATTCTTGTAATGCTTTTACATAACTTTTTAAATTTAACTCAAACCTTTTAATGGTATGGTTATATTATTGAAAAGTTTACTTCAACTAAAACATTCTATAAACAATAGGTAGTATTATAATCTAGATAACGCATTGTGCACTAGTACAGACTAGCACCGTTGATCCTCCGCATTGTCGATGGCCAGTTAACAGATAATGGCAATACTAAAGCGGTTACCGTGTCCGAACGTATTGAGTTACAGCTTTGTCTATTCTGGTGGACGAGTCATTTAACAATCATACTTACTCGACTGTAAAACATACACGTATTTTTATTGTGTGTATCTTAACTTTACAAAGTTACGGATTCGGGATCATGATTATGCATGTTATTACTCAACAGTAAAGATCCCCCATTTTTCTAAGTAAATCAAGTTGTTTTCTCAAATTTAAGGTAAAATACATTCACAACTTTCCCAATTTGTTCAAATTTGTCAAAGCGTTTTAAAAGTTTTAGTCTATAGGTCTAAAAGTTATTTTGTAACTTATCTAACAACATAACTCGTCTAACAACTTAGTGAAAACTCCATGATATAAATTATTTTATTAAGTATATGGCTTTAATAATTTAACATGAGTATTACTGGACTTACTGAACCAGTTAATCAGAAATACTACTATCCACATTCTCAGTATCAAAGTGACATTAAACTTTAAATAGCAGCTAGAAACAATCACTTACTAACATTAGGAAATACAATCGAAATACCGAGCACCTTGTACTGTACACCACAGAGTCAATACGGCAAGCCTACTTAGTTGACAAGTCGATTTGCACAGTTCAGGTTCGGAAAGTAATTCATAGTGAGAATGGACCCGTCGTTTTGGTTACTGAAATAAGTGGAAGATAACATTATACATTCGTAAGTCCATTGGATTACGTGCCATGCAGTAATATTTTAACAGTGTCATCAAACTCTAAACACCAATTTCTTTAAAGTAAAGGCCATTATGGAAACTAAATATGTTCCTCAAAGTATAAAATAAGGGTAAAAGTTCAAAGAAAAAATGTAATTTATCAATTATTACGCTCTTTTTACGATATCAAAATCAAACGAAGGCAAACCTCTGATTTAAATAAAAAACCATGTTTTTTTTTCTTCCATAAAAACAGAATATACAAAATCATATCAACTACTGTGTTACTCAACCAACATTGTTAACGTGGTTTTATGTTTTAAGTATGCGCTGTAAGCACTGTACATTACATATTACACTACTAACAATACATTTTAAATATATTATTAACCACTAAAAATAACATACTGAACAATATATTGTGTAATTATGTATCGATTATATATGTTTATATAAACTTAAAACCTTTGACATTCGTATACAAACAATATTCTATCAAAGTTGTTAATTTTAGTTGAAAATAACAGAATGGTTAAGCAATCTGAAGTCTGCAGTAATTTTTGTTCCGCAGTGACAAATACGAATGTAAGCGTCCGCCATGATTACAACAGCCACAATGGAAGGTGATCTCGCCTGATGAACTACACTGTGGACCAAATGAGGCCCGGCCTAAACAAAACTCCGCAGTGCTTCCCTCTTGTCAATTTTTGTTTGCGAGTTAAGTGTTGTTTGGATAGCAACATGATTCTATAATTTATTTTATTTTCTGAAGCCTTGACACCTTTAATATTAATCTAAAACTCACCAAACTCCTTTGGTTGTAGCCTTAAGGTGTCAGCCTTAAGGTTAAGGAGCATTAAAGATAAAGTCTAGGAAGAATATTTTATGTACAAACATTTTTTAGTAGACAATACAAATAGCCTATTAAATAAGAAAGATGAGTTCACTGAAAAAATAACTTTTAAGATATATAACAGTCTAGAGAAACATGGCATATCTAGGACATCAGCTGATATGGGAAGTGACCTTGACATGACCGCTGCAAGAGGACAGAGATTAGTAGATCTACAGGTGCCGGTCGGTTAGGACAGGATGATAAAACGTGCGTACGGAATGCCGGAATGCGAATAATAGTTTTAAATAGGCCTACATGTTTTTGTTTTGTTTGTAATATGTACTTTGTTTTCTTGGTAAATGTCGACCGCGCAAGTGGGCTTCAATTTTAATAGTGGATAAGTGTGACTGAAGATGGGTTGTGACTGACGCGAAACTGGTCTCGCAATTGTTCAACACATTGATACCTTAGGTACAACCAAAGAGTTTTGGTGAGTTTTAGCTTATAATTTATTTTTCATGTCATATGTAATTAATGTATTCTTATATTACAAGGATTTTAAATCCTAATTTTCTGGCCGCACAAAACGCACTTATCTTGTTTTCTAGGTATTTACTAAAACTACACATTCTTGAAAAAATTGAAATTTACATTGATTTTAGTATAATTAGTAGAACAATTTTAGAAAAACATACATAACATGTATATCAAAATATAAAATACTAAAATTTTCAATGCCCAGCTTGCGCATTGAAACACCGATGTTAAACTAAAATATACCTTGCCGTCAACAGTTGAAATTTTAGTGTGAAACAACCCACCACATGATTCGTCGTGAGTACGGCATTATCAAATGGTATAAAGAAAGTGTTTATCCAAACAGGATATGTCAAAAGTTAAAAGTGGCACAGTCACAAATACATTCATGAACAAATATCGGTAGACCTACCACACGCTTTTTTCATCACTTCACGGCACCGGCCTGAAGTAGACCCCTACAATTTGAACTGTTGACGAAAAGGTAGTACCTGTAATAGCACAATATACACAGTTCAGAGGCTACAACAATAAATGGTAACATGGGTTAAGTTAGTTTAAATTGCCCCTGTAAGATGGTGCCACCAGTACGTTGGTAAATAAATAAGCGAGAACCGCCCATTATGCTTGAGGTTCTGAATTCGTTCTTTCTTTTCGCGTTTAGCGATGGTTTCAATTTTCAAAAATTACTTTTCAATTTTTGTTTTTGATGATGTATTAAGTAGACAACAACCCAACTACTGTGTTGTTGTTTGGCCCAACGAAACAACACCCTTGAGAATTAATATAAAAATACGTTTAATAATTGCTGATCATTTACAAATTGCAATATGTTTCAACATGAAATAACAGCCTAAACATCTAATCACAAGTTGAACAAAATTGAAAATATATAAGTTATTATTACCTAAATTTGTTTCTATACCAAATTAATGCACACTGAAGTAAAGTAATACAAAATCTCCATTAACAAGTTACAAAACTGAACCTGGCATCAAATATATTTTTTCCAGATTAACTTCCTGTCACTGGCAATTCTCCACCACGAGTACGAGCGCCGTCAAAACCGCAAGCGTCACAACTTTTAATTGAGATTCTGACACCGCCAGCTCATTAGCGGCGTCACAAAAACCAACCGACTCCTGCTTTCATCGCGAAACTGTAAAATTAAATTGGTAAACAGTTTTATTTTTGCCAATCGGTGATTAACTTTTCTTACGACTCGGTTTCTCCGGCTCAAAGTTGTTGACTCTAAATGTTGTTCTTTATGTAAAACGATGTTCATTGAGGAAATACTGATACATAACTTAAGTTAGTTGTTAAGGTTAATGTGTAATGATAGAAGTAAAGTGTAGTGGGATCGGATGATCGTATTTTCATGTGTGTTACATTAGTAAACCGAATAAAAATACATTTTAATGCTGGCAGTTAACTAAATCGATGAAAACCTTTACTAATAGTAAAATCGTTGGTCAGAAACAAAATTAAAAAATAAAATAAAGTCTTTATGAGCAACAGTTTCGCTGACATTTAAAGGCTTCAATAGGTTATCTTACCTCCGTCAACAATCCAAGACTTTAATATAGTCCAGAAGCCTTCAAAATTAATTTAATGACATTATTAGGTAATGTGAGATAAAGATGAAACCCAAAATATGTATTTAAGGAATATAATTTCGATATTTTTGACTTGCCATAGATGTACTTATGAGATTGCTAAATAATCTTAAATGATTCGGGAAAGGGGGTTGATCTACATACTTCAGTATTTTAACTAATTACCAAATTGGAAGTGTGTGGCAACCAATCAGATTCTAAACTATAGCTTTCTGGGGACTATTTTCCTCTAATTAGCTCAAAACTTGGATTTATTAAAATTGGAATATTTTTAAATATCTACAACTAATATGTTATGATTAAAAGATTCCGATAATTATGTTATGCTAAAATTCAATCCAAGTTCAGTTGTTTGACATTCGATATTTCCCCATTTGCATTAATACAAACAGTGTGTGTTTGTGTTCCACTACGCCTGCATCGTGTATGATAATGATATCCATACATACAGATGTGCCAATATCTCTATGTAGACGTGCTTAAGTAGCTGTCTATGTGGCAACAAACATTGTAATGTATTTCATAAAATATGTATTTCAATTTATTTGTACATAAGTTGTTATGAATACGCATAGTTGTTACATATTGTCAATGTAATTAACTCTGTATTTTTTTAATAGTTTAAAACATCAACATTAGTATTCTACTGTGTGCAGAGGCGTTTAGCCTTAATTAACGATGGTAAAAGCATTTCAATTGTGGTATTTCAAGTTGATTAGGTGTTTATTTAATAAAACGCACTGTAGACAAGGGTTGTGATTGAAACGTTTTTTATACAAACTCACGACTTATTTCAAAGCGGCGTGAGGAAACTCCCTTAAACCAACGAGACCTCATTAGGTTCGCGCGTTTTGAGCGCACTTTAAAATAACTGAGGTGAACTTTTAATTGGAGCGTGCGAACTTTACAGATCTGCATAAATATTTTTAATTCGATAAAACTCCATTTCCCATCATATTTTTCCAATATTTCCATCTAATTCCTAAGAATTTTTACAGACTGTTAGTAAAATTTGTCTGCTTTCTTTATCATAAAGCAAATAATAAAATCTATATATCTAACTCCGTAAGCCAGAATTTGACAGTGAAATTGTGAGCGAACGGGAGGTCGTGGAAAACTGGAAGAGGTCTCATTTTGAAGGTATAGACATGACATTTTGGGAATAATTATTCAATTTTCTTAATTATGTGGCAAAAATTTGTTACAGAATAAAATAAATACCATTTAATAAATAGCATGGTGATTTAAAAACGTATGCTTTCTTTACATTAAACAATGTGATTAAGTGTCTCCTTTTTTTACGAACTGACATGTGTTTCTACTTATATTTTTTTATTTTCTTCAGCATGTAAAGAGTAAAACAATCAGATGAGGCAGGGTATTGGAACAAGTTTAGGGGCTATGGCCCCTTCACACCACTAGTATTATTTAATATTTTTACAACACGATTTTTTCAGATGGTTTTACGGTTCTATTTTCATTTTACTATTGTTGCATGAACAAATAAACATATTAATTAAACGTCTCTTAAATAATAATAATTAACTATTTAATATAAAAAAGAATAAATACTATAAGTTTTTTCGTTTAAGATAAATAAATTTATTAAATTTTAACGTTCTTTTACATAAAAGAAAAATAAGAATACACAAAAGTTAATGGTTTTCTAGTTATACTAAATTACAATTATGTGACAAAAAGCATGATTCTCCAATGAAGTAAATTAGGTAAGTATTGGGTACAATGTATCTTCCGTGAATGTTTGTGAAATTTTAAAAGTAATAAACTGTGTTTTCACTTATATTTATGCATTGAATTTTATTATTTAATAATTACAACTAACTTACTTCACCTTGATCAAACTACCCGAAAAATGAATGTACTCAATTCAAAAGGTCTACATAAGTATTAGCCTAGTGTTACAAGTAGTTAGGGTGCGTTAATGTGATCCGCGATGACGTCAGTTCAATGCCCGCCGACAAACAATAATTTTTATTTGCGTGAAACGCCACTTTTCGGTCTCAGAACCACCTTAAGCTGTAGTTTAAACGATGTATCCACCTGTGGCGTGAAAAACCTTCTCTTAATCAGAGAATCCCCCACCGTAATGGGATTTATATGGCGTATATTTAGGTAAAATTAGCTTTAGGAATTTAAAAGGTCTAGGCCACCTGACTGCGATGGCGTTTAACCAATTAATTTTAGCACTGTATAATGCGATAGCGTTGTTCTCTCGTATACAGATCACATCATCGTCAAAGTACGTGACGCGTTCCAAGTCAATCCGACAGTCTATCAAAGTTTATGAGCAATAACGTGAGCTCTCAGGTCTCTTAATGCAAACTTGTTCTGTCTTAAACAGAAGCTGAAACTTACCTCAATAATAATGGAACAAAATAAACATCGAAAACTATACTTTATTATATTTAAGAAGTTTAGGTTTATTGTCTCTGTATAGGATAACGCTTACTTTTGATCTTCATTGTAAATTAGTTTCATAAAACGGTTTAAAAATAACTAAGAAGTAATTATCTTGTTATATTTGTCCATAACATTAATATTATGACCTCCAATAATTAAATTGTGTGGACTTGAGGCTAGAAAACAATGTATTTATTCAAACTATTCTATCTACACTAAGTGGAATATCCAAGTTTACAATAAGTCAAAATTCAACTTTGTACCTTTTAGGAGAGTGGTAAAATAAATATTAAGCTATACTCGTGTAAGCGCTGGTGTTTTTGAATTTAGATTTTAAATTGTATAAGTATACATGAATTCCGGTTGGCATATTAATATGTGGGATTTTCACTCAAGTTGCTAGTATAGTTACCATGTTTGTTTCTTGTATATTTGTTGTATTCTATTATTGTTGTTGATGTCACTGGAAGTTGTAACTATTATTGTTTTTGTTGTCTAGGTTCACTTAATTGTTGTTTGTTGCAGGGTATCGTTGAATGTATTAGGGTGTTCTACCTATTAGCTGACATATGCAAAATTTTTACTGAAAACTATTTTTTTGCAGGATCTTCATATCATTCTTATATCATTGCCTTAAGTTTATCACTGTTGTTGTTTTGTTGTAGGTTTAATTTGTTACTTTTATTAAGAGACTGTTATTGTTTTTTCACTGAAATTCGTTACTATTAAGGATCTAATATCATGTATCCACCACACACTGTCAACTTAGATTAGTCGGAACAATTGAAATGTATTGTATTCCTGCATTATTAAACATTGTAGATATTGGCGTTTGACATTTAAAGAAAAAAATAGCATAATCTACTTTAAGTTTCTGTAGACCCAAAGGTTATATGAGGGTAATACTCAATAGGTACTCTACCTTTAATTCAATAGTCATACGGTTAAACACTTACAAGATATGATTAGCACGATTTCAATAAATTATTGCAAGACTTAAGACTGTGCATGTAACATTAGAAGCAATTAGATCCCAAACACCATTATTATAATTTTCAAGGTTACCACCAGACATTAATTGTCATGTAAACAGTTGTGAACAAATGTTAACTACGACAATTATTCTGATAGACTATTATGGGCTGTGTACTGTTAGTGATTTTCAGATATTTTTACTATTTATTTCTTATATTACGTTGTCAATTAAAAAATCCCTAATGAAATCAAATGTAATAAGCAATTATATGAGTCCCGGTCCCGGCCGACTCATGTAAGGTCATGAGCGGTCACCTCTGGCTTACCCATTTGACTAATGCCGTTACGGTACCTCGATGTCTTTAGTTCACAGCAAGGTGAATAGCCGATGGTGACAGGCAGTTGAGATTTATTTAAAAAAAAAAGAAAAAATTGGTTCTGCCGTGGAAATCGGTCTATGTTTTTTTATCTTGTAGCACCTAAGGGATGTATTTTCAAAATAGTTCTCAGAGGCCTGGGAAATATTTCCGTAGACAAAATATTTAAATATATTACACCTTTTGGGGTTGTTAAAATGAATTGCCCGATAATATGCCAGTAAGATGTGATTTAATTAGTACTCAAAGTGAATGTGTATATAAACAAAGGAATAATACAATTTGACAGCTGATCATAGAATCAATTAAGTACAGCTTTGTTGCCACATAGATTTGTCAAAATGGTATTTTTTCAAATGTAAAAAAATTTTATGAAAAATCGCTAGCTAATGAAATACATAATTTCGCTTATTATTATGTTACATACTATGTTATACTATTATTATACATAAACGAATCGAATGAATAATAATATATCAGTGTCATAGCCAATGATGTTTGATATTAATACTGAAAGATAGCAATATATATAAAGTATACCGGGTGTCCTACGAAGAGGTCGCTATTTTTGAATTAATATACCAGACGTATCAAACACGCTACAAACTTGAAACTCTACAGTTATAATAAATATGTTTGTAATAAAATACCCCGAGTCTCGTTTGATTCTGATTAATCAGAACAAAATTGTGGAACATCAAAATAATGGTGCGTTTTCGTTAAAGTAATTTTATTTGCAAAAGCATTTAAAATTAATTCTTGATTTTTGACGATGTTATAAAGTACTAAATAAAATTAAAGAAATTAAAGAGATAGGAAAGTGGTACATCATAAATGAAATTAATTTGATTCATAACTGTTCATTCGAAATGATGTCCATCAATCGCTATGCATTGATGGCAACGAAAAAAATGAGTCATAAGCGTTTTTGAAAAATTGCCGAGGTACCAACAACAGTTCCTTTTCAATCATCCTCATTAATTCAACGTCTGTTGCAACGTCCTATGGGGCTTATTGAAGGAAAAGGTTTATTCTCACAACATTTCGACAGATGATGTTTACAATTTTATCGTAGAACTAATTTTGGGGTTTCAAAATAAATAGATCAATACAACCGAATTGCAAGCTTTAGAATCCATCCTAAAGATAGTACTTTATACGGCCAAACTGAAGGAAAAGGATTAAAGGAAGGGAATTAAAGTACTGATACTCGACATTCCTATGAAATCTTCAAGTTGTCCTACAATTGTATTTGGTAAAGCTAATAAAACTCTAAAGGGGCCATATCTATTGGACAAGATAGTGACGGATCCAGACAAGTTAAAACAGAAGCGATTAAACTGATAAAAGGTACCAATATATGTCAACAATATATAAAAGGTACGGTTTCCACTGTGAAAATGAATCACAGCGTAATTATCTAGCCAACATAAAAATATTAATATTTTGAGATGTATGGTTATAATTTTAAGTCTTTCCTAGTACACTTGGTTCTATTTTATATTCCACTAAAAAAATAATAAATCTAGACTTATAACAGATTATAATTTAGGTGACGTCAAGTATATATTTTTAAAAGCGTGGGGTAATTATAAGTTGGCGACACTGCACAGAAATAGGTTGGAAAGACTTCACGTGGGAAGGCTGGGGAAACCCGTGACGTTAAGGGTCAAAGGTCGAAAAGTAGTGAGGGGGATCCATGTTAGTTTTGATCTCTTTAAACATGTCAACTTGGAGGTAAGTGCAGTATGGTTAAGTACTGGATTTCCATAATTAAGACTAAACAATATGTGAATAAACTAGCAAAGTACTAATTTATCGTACCAATTTTAAATCACACAACCCTCTTAGTACTATTAGTAATAATTATAATGGTATACCTTTATGCATAATAGTTGTTTCTTTAAATTTGTTTAACGAATTATAAAGTTTGTGACTAATATGACTTTTCGAGTTTCTAAACTGTATTTTTAAAAGATCTATTGTCAGGGAATTAAAGCAGAATGTTTGTGCAGTCTAATCATACAGTCCGCAGTAATTTAAGCTACGACAGTAACAGAAATAAATGTAAGTGTCCGCCGTGATTACAACAGCCACAATGGAAGGTGATGCGCCCTGATGAACTACACTGTGGACCAAATGAGGCCCGGCCTAAACAAAACCTCCTGCCCCCCCCCCACCCCCTCCAACACCTCACCAGCACTCAGGAAACACTTCGTCCCGAGTAATTGTTAGTGATAAAATATTACTGAAGTATAATTTATAGCTTCCAAAAAAGTATAGCGATTACCACTATTCTGGCACATAATGTGTGAGTAGCTCGTTAAACAAATCTTTATATAGTTTTTTCTGATAATTTTACATCGTTTAGCTGTTTTTAACCAAACGAGATCGCATGCATTACGCTGACCTGAGGGAAGTGAATTTCCGCATTAAAACCTTAAAAATATCAAATAAATGGTTTAAACCAACGCTAATTACATTTTTTTATTGAAAAATATTTATTTTTTGGCTGTTCTGATGCTCCTGGTTGTATTTAAATTCACTAATAGGATGCCAATGTTGTATATAATCAATTTATAAGGAGGTATAGTCGGGATAACAAGTTGGTATAGGGGTATGGGGGGGTGATAAAACGATATTACGGTATGAAAAACTGATTTTTCCAGTGTAAAATCCCCACAAGACAACGTACTGTATTTGGACAGTTGGCATTTTCTTTAATAACTCGGCAAGTACTTGTGCTAGAATAATTATGGAGGGATTTGAATTTTTGGCTTTTCTGACCCTTTTTGGGCCCAAAAACTCGAAATTTGAAAACTTAAAATCCCAAAAAAAGGGAGTTAGAGTTTTCAGATTTTTTGCCCGACGAACATGTCCAACTGATTATAAACAGGAATGTCTCTACCAAATTTGAAGTAAATCGGAAAAAATTTCAACCGTTAGAGTGCGAATACATATATATGTATATAAAGTTTTTAGCGACCTCTCAAAACGTGTTCAGGGGGTCACGTTAGGAACTTCTATGGTGGTCCCGGGCTTAAGTCTCACCGTGCGGGTCATGCTAATAGTTCACTTTTCCATAGGAAATTCACTAATAAGTGGCCTGAAAATAAAATAAACATTAATTTTAAGAACGACATAGTTGTTATTTTATAATTTCATATTACGACCCTTCGACTACTTCTTGAAAATGTAAAAACCGGAATTTTTTATTTTTATGATTTATATCTATTAGTTTACTATAATTTTGCGTAAAAATTCATTATGTTTTGTAAAGTTAGTAAATGTGCATAAGCCTCCATTGGATTCGTAACATTTTGTTTTGCCGAATGGACATTTTTGGAATTTCTTAGAAAATTTGATGTAGTGACTGGTGAACCAACGCAAAAATATGTAAGAAAACAAAAAATCTAGCTAATCGTTAACTTTACACTGCTGTCCTGAGAGGATTTTTTGGGTCCTCAATTCGTGGGTTTAGCAAAATCTAATGTTTCGTTGAGGAGCAATATGCTACGGCAATGGAACTATTCATGTTCCATTTTCAGGGGGGGGGGGCATTTGAAGACAAGCTTACATAAACAATACAAGAATCTTAAATTACATTTCAGGCTTTATTAATTCAATATAATTCTATTTGTATCTCTAGGGACTTTATTTATAATTATTTTCCTGTCAACCGCAACTCTCAGACAACTTGGACAACTGTCACAACCGCAAGTCTCGAGTTTTAATAGAAATTCTTAAGTCGTAAGTTCGTTAACGCCTTTGACAAATATAAAAGATTCGCAATTTCACTACAAATCTCAAAGTTAAGTCATTAAATGTAATTTAAGTATTTTTTATGAACAATGCTAAATAAATTGTGACGCAAAAGTTAATTTCATCCCTTACTATTTGTCCGACACTTATTAACAATAAATAGCCCCAAACGTGCCAATAACAACATGTAATGTTGTCTGGAACGACATGTTACGATGGCGGTGCTGTAAAAAATGTATACACAAATAACAAAACCATGTTCTGGGCTCAATTTAAACATTGAAAAGTAAATAATTTGGTTGATCTTCAACAAGATTAAGGTAAAATCCATTAATTTATATAACATGTATTAAGGTAGATATAAATTTGTTTTCATGCATTTTTAAAATGTTTTCAGTTCATATGATGAACCTAGAGCTGAAATATATATATACTTGTTATATGATTATTCATATAAAACTTAATACCTTCATCTGTTAACTTTAAGTGTCTAAATTAGTCTTGTAGCAAATTGCATGCGATTACCTAAGCTACTCACATGTGAACTAATTTAATATTAAGTAAATTCAATTGTTAAGACTTAAATTCTACACATAATTTCCTTTTATTAAGAATTCAAATGTATGTTATTACACGGAATACTTACAAATCTCTCATAAACATTTCGTACATACCTGCAACAAGGAAGACAGGAGTAAGTACATAAACGTAGTGATCAGTTTAGGCCTAAACAGCGTTGGGAATACACATCAAGGACAAGCACACCTAATCGATTTAAATACAAAACAGTTTACTAAATATTACAAAAAGTATGGAAGATCTATATCTTAATAACTTAATAGAGTACTTTAAATATGGATTTTGTGTACCTTATAATTCTTAGGAGTGTTATAATTAATAAATATGAATTACAATACAAATGTAATTTTCATAAAAACCCTTTCAAAAATATTTCTTACTGTATTAATTGAGTTTTATTTAAAAAGACGTGGAACGATTCAAGATAAGCTACACAATAATTTTCTTCTAGAACATAAGAATGATTCAACAACCCTTGATAGGGATTTATTAACCTAAATTTAATTTAATCATATCAGATTATAACTGTCAATTATATTCAAACCACGTACAGTTTGATTCCCAGAGGGTGCTCGATATGTGCTAAGCACGGGCCATGTCCGACAATGATATACATAACTGCATATTCTGTATGTGATTACTGCATCAAACATTCTCTTACAATATCGTGTTCTGTTTAATACAATTAACAATTATAAGCTTTAATTTCGCTTTGTGTAATACAACTACTCTGTTATAAGTTTATGACGTTCAGTGCATATTACATTACTGTTAACCTTCAGACATAAATATCTTTGTAGATTCTAATTCCATTATTGTGTTGTCTACAAGGACATACAATTGCACACGCAGTATGTTTGAAAGATAATAACTTTTGGTAGTAGTTTTATTCGTCTGAACATAAAATGTACCTTAGAGCACTCGAAAGCACTATTAGAGAGTGTAGGATAATAATAAGAACTACAGTACCCCCGTGCAGCGCAAAGCGCCGCTTGCTTGCTTTGCTCGTAATAAGGAGGACTTCGTATTGAATTTATTAGTTTTTAGCGAATTTCCCCCATAGGGAAGAAGCTATTACCGTAGGTGGCATGGTAAGACTTAAGCCCGAAACCACGATAAGATTTCGTTTTGAGGTCCCCAGATGCCAAAAACACTATTCGTTCAAATTCATATGTATGTGTGTGTCCGTTACCACAATAACTTTTGAAAGAACACCCGATTTTGATGAAATTTGGCACAAATGTGGAGAGTAGCATTTATGACTAAGTTCGAAAACCAGATCGATCGCACTATGGAACAGGGGTTTTGTGGGGGTTTACAATTTTCCAAAAATCGGTTTTTTGCACAATTGACCGCAAAATGTTAAAAACACTGAATTTTGGTTATAGCCATTTTATAGAGCTTAAAAAAATAAATAATTTAGTATTTTGAATCATTAACCTAGGTAAAGTGGTTGCGGAGAAAATCCAAAAAAAACGTGTCCCATGTTAATCTTATGGGAAAAAGGTTTTTAGATTTTTCCGAGATAGTTTCACTAAAAACTTCACATTTATGTTTATTAATATGTTAGGCACAACAAAACAAACATTTGTTGTTTTAATCGTTGTTCTACGTCCAACAGTTGCAGAGATATTCAAAGTGCTAAACACAGTACGTTGTCCAAAGTTATCCTTAAGGAGAATAAATATAATTATATATCTCGATTTTTTATGAATGTATATTGATGAAACTTGGTATGAGGCTTCAACTAGTTGTGGTATATTGATATTAGCACAAAAAACAAGTTTTTTGTTGATATTCCCCGTAGCAGCAAACCTGCATACTCGGCCTCCATGTTATTCATATGGAGAATAAGTAAAGTTGTATATCTCCCTTAATTATGAACCTAAATTAAGAGAACTTGGTATTTAGCTTCACCTGGTTCAGTTATATTGATAATTGCAAAAAAACACATAAAATCTTCCTCGTTGCAGCAAACCTGCGTCCTCAACCCTAATGTTATTCTTATGGAGAATAAATAAAATGCTATATATCACTTATTTACAAATGTATTTTTCTGAAACTTGGTGGGTAGCTCTATGTAGCAGTGAGTCACATATATATGCATTGGAAATTCGCTGAGTACGCAGGTTTGCTGCGACGGGGGTATTAATAAATCTGAAGATTATGAAAGATTAGTGAAGGGAGATTGGGATATCAAAATCTTTTAGTATGGCTAAATTATTAGCTGATATTTAAAAGTATGCCATAGTAACCTTCAAAACAAATAATAATCAGCTGATAATAATTATCAGGTGGTTTAAATATAATTTTATGAAAACACTTATGTTAATTTATATTATTTGAATACACTATACAAAATAAAAATTGTAATGATAGCATTTAGAATGTTTTAGAATTTAATGAAAAGAGAGAATCAGATATTAATATTTTTCAATGTCTGATGACACATATATAAGTAGTAGCAAGTAAAATAAGACATATATAAGCTAAATCAGTCCATTAGTATGGTCAGGCTCGCTGTCATAAACTTTTGGCCCGCGTGTACTTAGGTCATTGTAATAAGTATATCTCTAAGTCACCCTCAAAGAGGTTACCCATAATTGCCTAAAAATGAATCAACACATATTTCTGAACAAAATGAGACATGTGGAAGTAAAATCGGTAGGGTAAATTGGCCAGAATGACTGTTTTTGTTCTCTTTCTAAAAAATGGTTAAAAAAATAAAGTAATCGTAACAAAAAGTCAAGTGATCAAAATCTTTTTTCAAGGTCTGTTGACACATCTAGAGGTAGTTACAAAAAAAGAGACATATATCAATTAAATCGGTCCAGTAGAACGGTCAGGGTTGCTGTCTTTAGATTTGGCAAAAGTTTTTTTTAATATATAAGAAAGATGATCATAAGAAAAATATAAACATCTATAGGAGAAAAAGAAAGGAGTTGTATTTTTTGCTGCATTATTCTTTGGCAAACCAAATGAACCCTCTTACTTAATGAACATATGTTTTAAGTAATCATCTGATGTAAACAAACTTCCTCCATAAGATAAACATGGTAACTTTAAGAGCCACTGGGGCAAATCCCATTGACGATATGTTAGTTTAGATGGGTGATGACATATCTAGGCATAATTACCTGTCATTTAATAAAAAAATCATGCAAATCGACCCACTAGAACGGTCAGGGTCGCTGTCTTTAGTTTTTAATATATAAGGTCCATAATATTAACATGGAATGGGAACTTTAAGAGCCACTGGGGCAAAACCCATTGGCGATATGTTAGTTTGGATGGGTGATGACATATCTAGGCATAATTACCTGTCATTTAAAAACAATCATGCAAATAAACCTAGTAGAACGGTCAGGGTTGCTGTCTTTAGTTTTGACAAAAGCTTTTTAATATATAGGATAAAAGTTGACTTAGATTAAGTGATACACCAATTAGGTAAACATAGATTGATTCCAAGGAGATAGTTAACACCCCACCGACCGCTGATGTGGTTCTCATTAGGTTGGCGCGTTTTGAGTACACTTGCGTAAAACGCTGCAGTGAGTTTTCAATTGAAACCCGCAAACTGTATTTGTAATGAACTCTACAAGGCAGTTTATTACTTTTTTATATAAAGTAAAAATGTTGAAATCATATTAGACCACTATACATAACCAGTTACTTTTTGAACAGGATAAACTTAAAATGAATAACTCTTTGTAAATTTTAACTTTAAATTAGATTAAACATACTTTATACTGACATAGTTGTTGCTGGTGAACCATTTTCATGGACTAAATGTATGTTTATTAATAAACTTCTCACAAGAATGCTCAGAGCAAACACAAATTGTATGTATTTATATTGTTTTATTTTGATTTATATTTTAAAACTTAGTACTCCTCAATATTTGTTCATTTAAGATTCTAACCCTTAATAAGTGTTCTCTAATTCAATCCTCGTAATTGTTACAATGAATGTAACAAAGTAATAAAGAGGAAGGCGGGAAAGGAACAGCAGGGGACAAAGAACTAATGGTTTTTTAATTGCACAGCCGGAGAAATAGATCAAAAAGATCTGCCTACTTGTTTCTTGGAATAAGATTTAATTTTCTTACATTTAGAGAGTTCTGTTATATTGGTGATTACTTGCATTTCTTTCCTTAAATTTTAAGAAACTGATGGGTTTTTCAGTAATTAAATGTTAGTAATTTGTTAAAAATACACTCTCAGAACTTGTTATTTGTTTTATTTGTTCTTCATGCATTTTATGCAAATAAATTTACACATAAGGACCAACTTCAAACGGTTGTGAACTAATACAAGGTTTTTAAATATTAATAACAACTATATTATATTATATTACATTATAATATATTATATTATACAACTGCATGATCACGTACTGCTTAGTTGACGTTGAAACAGTGATCGAACACTTACGCACTAATTAGTCCATTGACCCTCGACGGCTCCCTGACTGGTCTATACTAGTATAGAGGTCGACATTGGGTACAGCAAAATGAAGCTGTCACAGTATTGGTAAGTCTTTTGGCTATCCAGTGTGACAACTTCCCTTCCTTGGTTCCTCCTTGTCTCTTCTGGGGGCTTGACTCCCAGTTGAGCCTGGATACCCAGTCTAGTCCAAGTCCTTGGAGGAAGTAGTGGATCTTCCTTGCAGCCTGGGACGGGTGCCTGGGAGGAAGGGCCCTTACCCGACGGTCTTCGGTCTGCCGGGCTGGGGGACGAACCGTCCTGGGGCCACCCGACCCCTGAGAGGTTGGAGGCTCTGTGCGATGGCGGTCCCTGTCTGGTGGACTTAGGGGGACGTCGGGTTAGAGGGCGAATCGTCCTGGGGTGTTGTCACCCACAGAGCCCGGGAGCTAGGTAAGGATCTCTCTCCCTTTCTGGAGCGAGGCAGATTGACCCCATCCTACCACCTTTCCCATCCATCTTTTCCCTCTTTCCGGTGGCTGTATAATATCCCAAGGGAGACGTGCCTATGCCGGGGCCTCCTAATCCCCCAATAAACAAACAAACAAACAAACAATTAGTCCACTAACGAATTTTCAAAGTGTTTTTAGTTTTTATAAGTATTGTTATATCTAAGTGTATTTCAGCTTTAAAAGTAATAGTAATTATCACTCTTTAACTTTTATGAAACATTAGATAAATACTTTCTTAAAATACACCATTAAAATAACTATTTCCGCCTTCGGCGAATCCAAACTTATGAATTTATTTTGTACAAGGTTGGTATCAATTAAAATCTAGTGACTTGATGTGCATTTTAGGGCTTCGAAAACATACAACTTCAGGGCTCCGCTCTAAGGGTTTTGAAACCCTAGTGTTAATCCAAGTTTATTTATTTTGCTAGCCATCTAATTACAATGTAAAGCCTCTCTGTAACCTGTGGCTGCGAGATTTCAAGCCGAGAACGCGACCAAGCTAGTCTGCTTCAATCATCTGTTTGATCTACGTTAGTTTGATTTCTTTGAACCTCTATGTTGTAAAATAATTTCTCACATTTTGTTTTTCTCTGAGAGGAACACGTTTATAACGGTTCCGCCGTTAGAAAAAAAATATACTGTAACGTGTCAAATGTTATTAATATAGTTACGATTTAAACAGTAGCATACCATTATGTACTGACTCCCTCGACAGGTATCCGAAACTTAATAAAATACTTTATTATATACTTAGTACAATAGTGCCTGGGGGGTGAGCTTTGCTCAGAAGGACACCACCCAGGACTGTTCTCAGGACACTATATGTTGATGCTTAAACTACACCAGTATTCCTTTGAAAGTTCACAGGTTTATTATAAGCAGACGTTAACCTATGACTGTTTTGTTTTTTTCTGATACTCTATAAGTCCATTTCTGATACTCTATAAGTCCAATGTTAATTTGATTAAATTTTCAAATTAGTTTTTTTACATAATTAGATTTTTCCTGGAGATGAGACCTATCTAGAGCTTATTTTTTTACCTATAAATTAGTTAATTACAACTTTTTAAGGAAATGGTTGGACCTATTTTTGAAAGCAGTGTTGCAAGCAAGCAAGCATACAGCAAGCAAGAAAACCTTACTCATATAGGATTAACTAATTAATATATAAATGACATACTTGATGGATGCAATGTAACCCATGAGACGTACAAATTGATACATTTCAGAATTTGTTTTCCTGTTTCAGCAATATTTTTAAAGATTGCTTTTCGACTCGCACCCAAGCGCTGGCCCTCCCCCTCCCCCTCCCACCTACCACTCCCCCTCCCGCCATCCTGCTCTGTAATTGGTTCACGGAACGCATAAAGATCTCAGTAATCCAACAGCTGGTGGATGACGTTTTTAATTTTCTCGGCTTTTCTCAATTACCTTGGGCTTTCATTTTCAAGACGTTGATAAAATTACATAGCGATAAAAATGCTACACGTTAAAATACGAGTTGATTACTATCACAAATTCAGTTTTAGGAATACTAATGCAAGCATTAGCTTTCATTGACTGGAAGAAAGTAAATGTATTACTGAATACCTCCGTTTTTTAATTGAGTTTGGCTTTAGAAGTAGCTTTAATTCGGAATATTACTCTGAATTTTATACTTTATACAATATAACTTCATACAATATTCAAGACTCTTCAGTAATAATTTAACAGTCAAGTTATCGAAGTGTTTTAACCTTCTAAATATAATATTAAGTATGTCAATGTAAATGTTAATGAACACAAACTGAATATTAAAAATGTCTTGGAATTGAATAGAGTACTTATATGAAGATTAATTATTCACTGTTTCAAAAACATGGTTCAGTCAAAACGTAATTTTCTTATTTACAAATTTAATCTAATAAATTTTAGATTAAACAAATTCTTACAATTTATGAAAAAAAACCGGAATAATTTAAATGGCTGAAGATTATCTTGATAATAACTCTTTTTAATACCTACCCAAGCCTAAATGTTAGATAGCATAATTTTATATTTTATTAGATTATCGGAATTTTTTGAATATACCTTTAGACAATATGTATTGTTAATAAAGTCTTCAATAATACATCAAATAGTTATTGTATGAATTTGTCCTTTAAAAGTGAAATAATATTAATAATCTGCAATGAAGTAACTGCTCTTCTTATATTAATGATTCATGTTAAAGGTTTGTCACTTAAACGTAATCTTTATATATAATTCTGAAAGCGAAATCTCTAAGTAAAAAATGTGAGAGTTTGGCAAATTGCAGGATAATTGGAGACAGCTAAAATTAAAGGTCTTGATTCCAGGGACTCGGAAAAAATAGCAGGATTTCTAAATTGTTACCAGCAAACTAGCAATAACGTAAAACATCCCCCATAAGAAGAGCATGGCAATTTAAAAAAGTCTGCTTTGTTTACATTAAAACATGTGATTAAGTGTCTACACTGTTTTATTTTCCTTGGCATGTAAAGAGTAAAAAAATCTTGGGTCAGTGTATTTGGAGCAAGGTTAGGGATTATCGCCCCTTCAAGCCCTAGTTTAAGAAATACACCAGTTATTTATAATAATGTAAGGTATTAACTAAAACCTGATAAAACTTTTGATTTAACCTCAATTTATTATTAAAGCTCTAATACAATTGTGAATTAAGAGAGATTTTGTATTTTTGTATAAATCAAACCTTTATTATATAAAGGTTTGATTGAGAAGATTAGAACCAAAAAGTTCAAATATACCAATAATGTAAAGGGAATCTTGCAGTATAATTGCATAGAAGAGCATGCATGTACAAAGATAGACAAAAACATGTCAAGATAAACTAAACAAGATAAACTTGACATGTTTTTGTCTATCTTTGTACATGCACGCTCTTCTATGCAATTATACTGCAAGATTCCCTTTACATTATTGGTATATTTGACCTTTTTGGTTCTAATCTTCTCAAGTTAGTTAACACCTTTTCATCTATTCATTTAACAAAATAACTATTGTATGCTATGAAAAATTAAAAAGAAAATTTCTCATATTACTACAAAATGCTCCTAGGCTGCTTTCATCATCTCTTCTCCAATGTAAACTAGTCACTGGAATCTGAACGTTTTGAACAAATGGGTGTTTTAGAATCGAAATTGGATTGTAATCGACAGCGCGCGAAGGGTTTAAATATGATTGAGAAATAATTGAAAAGCTCGCCGCGTCAAATTAATTATCAGCAGGCTAACAATGTTGAACTGTAAACTGCGTGACACCAATCATTGGCGATTTGAAGCAGCAAATAATTAGCGCAGCCTATCCAAGGTGGATTTATATTCGCTGCTGATTGCATCCTGCGTTAATTAAAACTATTTTAATAAAACTGATTAAAGTAGACGACTATTTTTTTATTTATTTGGACTTTACCTGTTGCTCAAGACGACTTGTTTAGAAACACTTGCAATAGAAAATATAAATTACTGTATTATACGTTGAAACTATTCAAATAATAACGGAAAGAATACAAATTTTGCTATTGTATGATTTATAATTTTAAGAACTGTCTGCAATAAAATGTTTAACCATAGGAAAACCGTGGCAGCAGAAAACAGGGTATTTGGAAGTTCGATACTAAGGTTAAAACTCCCGGCCGACTCCTGTAAGATCATGAGCACGGAACCTCTGGCTTGCCCATGTGTAAGTTCACCGCACAGGTCAATAGCGTATGGTGACGGGAAGTTGAGGTTTAAAAAAAACTTATGTTTTAAGTTATAAAAACATTGACCAGCAAAGAAATATGCCACAAAGCAACCTTACATTTATTGTATTACTCACGCCCATGTTAGTTTATATCTATAAGATCAATTATTTTACTGTTACAAATATTAATTTTATTGTAATTTTAACATTTGGTCGTTTTTATAAACGAGGAAGGATGTTGCATAGCTAATTCGTTTTAAAGGTTTGTATATAAATATAGAAAACAATATTTTAAGGATTAGAATAGAATAGAATAAAAATCCCTCTCAATTACAAACTCTCTAATTTACTCAAATTTACACAAAATATCATATTTAACTGGAAATTTTCGTTCTATAACTAATATGTTTTCAGTAAGATGTACGAGAAAGTCTTTGTTGATAAGCCAAATAACTTTTTTAGAACAATAAGTTGTTGTCAATTGGTCAATTTGGCTTCATAAAAGAACAAATCAACTGACGTCACTATTAGTTTTGGGGAAGATGTAGTCGTAAGGTTAGAGAGGCTCAATATCCTCTTATATGGTTGTTCCTTGACCTATTAAAGGCATTTGATTGTGTTCACTAACCGACCCTTCGTAAAGAATTTTTCTGTGTTCGAGGTATTAAAAATATTAAATATTAGGTCTTTTTTTATTATTGAATAACCTCAAAATGGCAATTTAACATAAATGATTATTCAATATGAGGATTACACGACCATTTTTCTGGAGTCTAACTCTATCGAGTACTTAGAAACTAATACTTACATAGAGTTGAATTTTACAATCCAATATTGTACTGAAAGAAACCTTAAAACGAACAGTACGAATACTAGTTACATAACATGATAAAATTCTCCTTAGAACCAAAATTCACTCCAACCGTAGTATTGGATGGAGACCTACTTGATGAGATTGATTCCGCAAAACTTGTGGGAATGCATCTGGTAAAAGGTTTAAATTGGGATAGCAACATCGAACATTTCCGTTCTAAAGTTACCTCAGGGATTTTTGCCTCGCGAAGTCTTCGCGGTATTGTACTACCTAATTTTTAATGTTAGCCTATTTGGGCCTCATGCATCTACAATTTGAATATGGAATATCTTTATCGGGTGAACGTCCAAACATTAAGAATGGAGTCTTTAAACCTAAAAAATGGGCTGTCAGAGTTATCAAGAACTTAAAAATAAAGTTTTTTTGATAATATGCTTTTGTTTTACTCGATTTTACTATTCTTTGACTACATATTTTGTAACGATTATATACTGCCTTTTTATTGTGCGAACTTACCCTAGATTTAAATATATACAGCCATAAAAAAGAGGTTGATTATTATAGTCTACGTTATTTCTTTAATTTTTTACAACATATTTTGTTCTGGTTTTAGATTCCAAAGACCTATGTATTAGCTACAATTTATTTATACGTTTTGCATTGCATAAATATACTTAATTATTATTAAGTTCTTATTATTATCATTTAGTATACTTAGTATACTAAAGTATACTTTAGTATATTATTATACTTATAAATATACTTAATTATTATTACTTAATTTATATAACCTTACAGGAAGATTGTCCGTAGCTACCGGCCATAAAGCAAGTTGGGACAATTAAGCTATATTGTAGTTTAATATTAGTTATTAGTATTGCTATTCACCAAATTTCAAATTAGATTTACAAGTGGTCATGAGATAAAAAAATATAACCGCATTTTAGTATTTTTAAGAATAGGAGGAAGAAGATTTGTTAACGACAGCAATTATCATCAATGTCGATTACAATAGCGGCAAAATAAAATAAATTTTTCACACCTATCATTTTGAATATTGGGTTTCTGTTTTATGTTCAAAGTCCGATTTCCGTGGTTTCCACAAACAAATTTTGGGTTGAACCTTAAACCTATGGAAGCGTTGAAAACCCAAAATTTACGGCAGTGGTATATACATGTATATATACTCCATGTACTCCATGATATTTAATACAATAGCCTTGCAAAGCCACTTATGAATAATCGTGACTGTAGAAAACCATTTTCAAATCAATAAAACTAAGTACAAGTAGCAAATAGATACATATTTAAATTCTGAATCAATTTAGATACGTACAAAGTCCTATGTTAGCCTAATTACACGGGATAAATAACTAATAATGTCAAACATAATAGCTGGTTTGGTGAAAAAGTTAGCATAAATAGTAAAGGAATTAAAATTGTTCACTGACATATTTTTATGTAAGATTAAAAATCCGAACACGTTTTAAAATCATCAAAACATGCTACATAATTAAGCGGGTGAGAGAACCGGTACAAACCAACTCAATCAAAATGGTGGTCATGTCGGAAACTGCTGTTCATTGACTTCCATCAGCTAGTGATTTCGATATTCATTTAAACAGTCTGATGAATGATACAGTGGTTATTTTAGGTATGATTATTACTAGATGACCCTTGCTTAGCTTGCTGATTCATAAGGGTTGAGAATAAATATCGATATTTTTGGATAAACTAACAGTTTCCACTATCCCTCTCAAATACCGGTACCCACATTTACTCAAGAAAACCCCATTCTTAAAGTTGTTGTCAGCTGTTTCAAGTTGGTTGGACTTTTCGTTTTAAGATGGTGTAGCATGTATCAAGGAAAGTAAATAAGTGAGAGCCACTCATTAAAATACAATGAATAATTTCTTGAGTAGCATAATACGTGTTGTTGCAATTAACAGGATAAAATAAACTGCGTGTCACAACACTAAAAAATATATTTACACTTATACATGTAAATAACTTACATAAGAAGATGGGTACTTAAGTTATTGTATGTAAATAACTTACATACTGATTGAAATCGATCGCCTTGTACCATTTTTTTTCGCCGTTTTGTATGTAGGTAAATTTTAAGTGTAAATATATTTTGTAGTGTTGGGAAATATGGTTTATTTTATTCTGCAAAATATAATATTAATTATAAATATTGGTAAGAATTTTTCAAATTTCAATTCATCAATAGGGAACGACATAAGCTTACACATATCTACTTACCCTGTACTACATTGTATTTCAAATTTGCAGGTGAAGGGAGAAAATCTTACAGCTAAAACATAGCTTACTAATAAAAATGTGACTTTAAATTATTAGCAGTGAATAATTTAAACTACTTAGTTTAGTCTTTATATTTTCACCAAGTTAGTTTATGACCTATACTTTCATTCCTTTAGCAAAAGCTAATTATTTTCGGCAATTTTAAGATACAAGTATTTTTTCTGATGGGTTCATGGAACTACACTTTATATTGTCACAAACAATGAAATATACATGCTACATATGAAATGGTTACGACAACATTGTTTAAGTTAACCTAACCTAACCTAATTGTTGTTTCTCTACTAAACTATAACTGGTACATTTAATAAAACTGATTGATTTATTTTTATTTAATTGCTTTTCAGAGCTTTGAAGGTCTACCAGTTTTTGTTTTTTTTTCCGAAAGAGAAAAACTAAATTAAACTATTGCGTACAGTCATTCCCTTAAATAATTTTAAAATTCTCCTCTATTACAAGAACCTGCCTAAATTTCATCTTAAAAATATATAGCGAAAATTATTCAATTAAACAAAAAACACACTTACAATTAAAGAAAGCCACGATAACAAATTAAACGCCCTCAAAATATTTGGGTTGGAGCTTGTTTATAATCATACTTAATCTGTTATACATGTAAGAACCCTATAAACGTGTGATCAAGGGTTGCAACACAGAACAAGAAAGTAAACTTAATATCACTCCCCTAGGGACGCCCTCCTCCGCGATGTTCACTTTAGCGTCTTATGCCAGCAAATATCAGGATTATGCGGATTATTTCCTCAAACTTATGTTAATATTATATCAACAAAGGATAGTACATGAAACACAAATATAAAGAGAATTTATAATCGATGTTTTTTCAGTGGCCACCATAAGTAGTAAAAAAGAGTGAGAAAATAATAAATGGTTAAACTATATTTTGACCAGCTCTCATTAATATTTAGTTTCTTGAAAGAACGCTTAGGCGTTATAGGCAACTCGCATTAAAAGTAAAAATGTCTAAGTGCCATTCTCAACTGTACATTAACAGTTCGTGAGAGAACATCTAAAGTGGGGCTTACAGAAGAAGCTTTGCTTAGCCCAAAACTGAATCCCACCATGGATCAGGACATAGTTAAAACATATTTCAATTTAAAATAACTTTGTTTAAAGGATATTTTGGAGGGTCAAATACTATAGTTGACTCTTAAAGCGTTCTATCAGTAAAAAAAATTAATTTAAAACTTGACTTTTAATTTTTAAAAACCGAGGTATTATTTCGAGGTAGCATGTGTAAAATAACAGATCTGGGAGTTTTAACGTATACAATTTATATTTCATAACCGGTTTAAGTAATAAAAAAGGAATCGTTTAATTGATCATTGTTGGGGTAAATCATTCTTTAATTTTTAACATTTTGTAGGTTTTAAGCTTGAAAATTATAAATTAACCTGCAATTACCATAAACCAAATAGTGTTTGTTTTATTTTAAAAATTGAACGGTAACTATTTAGTCCAAACCCAAACTAATAAATCAGTTTTTTCTGACCTGAGTCAATAGGGTTTACTAATAACTAGGTCCTCCCATAACGTATATCCACCTATAAATATCCGGAGAGTAATACAATTGCTTCACATATTCTTAAAACCTTACAATATAAATTGGTTTACTAAAATATTGTCAGCCTTTGTGTATTGATTGACGATTTCAAATAAGAGTTTTTTTTTTATACTATCAATATTAAAGCAAAAACCTTAGTTCAGTCATCGCTTTGAATCTCTGAATATTGCAGTCTTATTACGACCTAGTTTCCAGAAGAGACTGAATGGACTAAATTACGTCGCAGCACTCTTTCCTGCAAGCACGTGCAGTCTACTTAACTGAAGCAGAGCGAAGTGATGATGATTAAATTAATGATTACGGCCTTAAGGTCTTCTTGAGCAAAACATAATTTGCAGAACATAATTTGACATAAATTGCAGAAAAAAACTGGTTTATCTTCCGTCCAATCCGAGCTATTTTTCAAGGCTTAAGTGTGTTACAGGCTTTCCGGAGGCGGTTTAGCGACAAGCAACACTGAGGATCGCTTCCACGTAACGGACAGTGTCCACTCCGAGTGCAGTGATGACCGCTGGAGTATTCTTGTCCAGCTTTTGGCAAGGGAGAGTAAGTAAAAGGCGGGATCGAGAAGTACGCTACGAATACTGATTAACACTCACACAGCTTCTAACAGTGACAGAATAGAATACTGGGATAATAATACACTTGGATATTTGACTAGCAGAACTTTCTATCTAACTCGCCTATCCATGGGTTTGGTACTGTGAAGTGTAGGTTACTACTCACGCAATTATTTTTATCATATTGCTTTTTTCGGTCTTACTTACTAAGGTGAACAAGAATCGCGTCTACTGCCTGTGCGATCCCGACACGTGGAACAAACTCTCTTCTTTTTCCACGTTCTTCAAAGTCCTGCGCCGATTTGACCAAGAAATTAACCCCCAAGAACGCAATATGTTCAACATGTTTTCCATGTATTGAATTTATTTTGAAACTAGTCATGTGTAAATAATAAAAGACCAAACTTACTCTGTTTTATATCACAATTCATTAATATTTTAAAAATGAAAATTTTTTCTTCGATTTTGCTACAGATTAGTATGAATTAGAAACACGTTTACAGTCAAAACACTTAGGTTCCTGTTTATGTAAAAGGTTTATAACCATGGTTTTACTACCTTAAAACTGACGAGTTCGAACTTGATGTCGAGTACATAATTATAAAGGGTAACAAATTAACTACCTATGGAGTATGCGTTTAGTTTAGTTTATTTAAAGACTTAAGTTTGTTTTGTCATCATTGTAGTATTATATTGTGTTATTTCCCATACATTGTATACCTTACAAACACGTGTATATTTATAAAGGGATAACAACCCATTGTTAAAGTGGTCCAATGGTGCACAAGGCTACAACCGACGGTCCATTGAGCCTTTTATTCTCTCATCTTTTTGCAGTGATTTATTGAATACCGAAGTTTCGTTCCATCAAACAACAAGAATGAGTCGTGAGTACTGCCAGAGGGTTTTGTTATTCAGTACAATATTGCCTTAACAAAATACTATATTGCTACAAAAACTGGTAGCCTTTTGACTTGGAAACATCGATAGCGTGTTGCGTTTTACCACTTTTAAAAGATTTCTTTATTGAACTGTAGATTTGTTAAGTCAAAAATACCAGTTACGCATAGCGGTAGTTGAATATTTTATTTACTCTAAGAATTGGTTTTTAAGTAGTGTTGATAATAAAAAAATATATATTTAATAATGTCTGATATTGCTTTTTTATAGTGTTTTTAATTAATTTAATTTAAGTCAAGTGATTTTAGTGTGAAAGATAGATAAACATCCCCAAAATCTGACTGTCAAGACTTACTCAAGTAAACTACCCTTATCGAAGGTGTTGTATGTCGATATGATTAGGTCATAGCACCTGTTATATTAAATTTCTTACATATCACCCACTATACATCGAAAAATCATGATCTCTTAAGGAGGAATGTAGCGGATATAATCGTGTTTAAAAGTTTTGAAAATAGCACAGATCGAAAAAAGTGACTACCAGCAGTAATTTCTGACTCAGTGGTCTGTTTGAGGTTCAGTTAGCGGCATTGTGGTCTGCTATTTAAGACCTTTAAATATATCTACACTGTGACCAATGCTTTATTTCAAGACCTCTTACCATTTTCTGGGCCATCAAACTATCTAAAAGAAATCATTAGCTTTTTTATGTGAGGCTGACTATTACTATTATTAAAATGTATACGAACTCGTTTTATCCGACAAAAGGAAATTTTTTAAACTTTTAAGTTGAACCTGTTAGGAATGCAATGTGTTCGTGAGTGGCCATTTAAAGGCCAAATACATGTTCCCTTCATCTGGAATACGTGCACTTCTTAAACGCGCATCAGTCTGTTCATCGCAAGGTGTTGGGGATAATAGTATTCACTCTGTATTTACGCGTGTTTCAGAGAGGTTTGATATCCTGTAAGAAGCTCAATTACAGGCTCGTAGTACAGGTACAACTATAGTGCAATTACTACTATAGTGCAGGTACAACTATAGTGCAGGTACAACTATAGTGCAGGTACAACTATATTGCAGGTACAACTATAGTACAGGTACAACTATAGTACAGGAACAACTATAGTGCAGGTACAACTATAGTGCAGGTACAACTATAGTGCAGGTACAACTATAGTGCAGGTACAACTACAGTGCAGGTACAACTATAGTGCAGGTACAACTATAGCGCAGATACAACTATAGTGAAGGTACAACTATAGTGCAGGTACAACTATAGTGCAGGTACAACTATATTGCAGGTACAACTATAGTACAGGTACAACTATAGTGCAGGTACAACTATAGTGCAGGTACAACTATAGTACAGGTACAACTATAGTGCAGGTACAACTATAGTACAGGTACAACTATAGTGCAGGTACAACTATAGTGAAGGTACAACTATAGTGCAGGTACAACTATAGTGCAGGTACAACTATAGTGAAGGTACAACTATAGTGCAGGTACAACTATAGTGAAGGTACAACTATAGTGCAGGTACAACTATAGTGCTGGTACAACTATAGTACAGGTACAACTATAGTACAGGTACAACTATAGTGAAGGTACAACTATAGTGCAGGTCAACTATAGTTCAGGTACAACTATAGTACAGGAACAACTATAGTGCAGGGACAACTATAGTGCAGGTACAACTATAGTGCAGGTACAACTATAGTACAGGAACAACTATAGTGCAGGTACAACTATATTGCAGGTACAACTATAGTACAGGTACAACTATAGTGCAGGTACAACTATAGTGAAGGTACAACTATAGTGCAGGTACAACTATAGTGAAGGTCCTTCTATAGTGCAGGTACAACTATAGTGAAGGTATAACTATAGTGCAGGTACAACTATAGTGCTGGTACAACTATAGTACAGGTACAACTATAGTACAGGAACAACTATAGTGCAGGTACAACTATAGTACAGGTACAACTATAGTGCAGGTACAACTATAGTGCAAGTACAACTATAGTATAGGTACAACTATATTGCAGGTACAACTATAGTACAGGTACAACTATAGTGCAGGTACAACTATAGTGAAGGTACAACTATAGTGCAGGTACAACTATAGTGAAGGTACAACTATAGTGCAGGTACAACTATAGTGCTGGTACAACTATAGTACAGGTACAACTATAGTGCAGGTACAACTATAGTGAAGGTACAACTATAGTGCAGGTACAACTATAGTGCAGGTACAACTATAGTGAAGGTGCAACTATAGTGCAGGTACAACTATAGTGAAGGTACAACTATAGTGCAGGTACAACTATAGTGCTGGTACAACTATAGTACAGGTACAACTATAGTACAGGTACAACTATAGTGAAGGTACAACTATATTGCAGTACAACTATAGTACAGGTACAACTATAGTACAGGAACAACTATAGTGCAGGTACAACTATAGTGCAGGTACAACTATAGTGCAGGTACAACTATAGTACAGGAACAACTATAGTGCAGGTACAACTATATTGCAGGTACAACTATAGTACAGGTACAACTATAGTGCAGGTACAACTATAGTGAAGGTACAACTATAGTGCAGGTACAACTATAGTGAAGGTCCTTCTATAGTGCAGGTACAACTATAGTGAAGGTATAACTATAGTGCAGGTACAACTATAGTGCTGGTACAACTATAGTACAGGTACAACTATAGTACAGGAACAACTATAGTGCAGGTACAACTATAGTACAGGTACAACTATAGTGCAGGTACAACTATAGTGCAAGTACAACTATAGTATAGGTACAACTATATTGCAGGTACAACTATAGTACAGGTACAACTATAGTGCAGGTACAACTATAGTGAAGGTACAACTATAGTGCAGGTACAACTATAGTGAAGGTACAACTATAGTGCAGGTACAACTATAGTGTTGGTACAACTATAGTACAGGTACAAATATAGTACAGGTACAACTATAGTGAAGGTACAACTATAGTGCAGGTACAACTATAGTGCAGGTACAACTATATTGCAGGTACAACTATAGTACAGGTACAACTATAGTACAGGAACAACTATAGTGCAGGTACAACTATAGTGCAGGTACAACTATAGTGCAGGTACAACTATAGTGCAGGTACAACTATAGTGCAGGTACAACTATAGTGCAGGTACAACTATATTGCAGGTACATCTATAGTACAGGTACAACTATAGTGCAGGCACAACTATATTGCAGGTACAACTATAGTACAGGTACAACTATAGTGCAGGTACAACTATAGTGCAGGTACAACTATAGTGCAAGTACAACTATAGTGCAGGTACAACTATAGTGCAGGAACAACTATAGTGCAGGTACAACTATAGTGCAGGTACAACTATAGTGCTGGTACAACTATAGTACAGGTACAACTATAGTGCAGGTACAACTATAGTGCAAGTACAACTATAGTACAGGTACAACTATAGTACAGGTACAACTATAGGGCAGGTACAACTATAGTACAGGTACAACTATAGTGCAAGTACAACTATAGTACAGGTACAACTATAGTACAGGTACAACTATAGTACAGGTACAACTATAGTGCAGGTACAACTATATTACAAGTACAACTATAGTACAGGTACAACTATAGTACAGGTACAACTATAGTGCAGGTACACCTATAGTACACGTACAACTATAGTACAGGTACAACTATAGTACAAGTACAACTATAGTGCAAGTACAACTATAGTGCAGGTACAACTATAGTGCAAGTACAACTATAGTACAGGTACAACTATAGTGCAGGTAAAACTATAGTGCAAGTACAACTATATTACAGGTACAACTATAGTACAGGTACAAC
Source organism: Allygus modestus (assembly GCA_963675035.1). NCBI lineage: Eukaryota > Metazoa > Arthropoda > Insecta > Hemiptera > Cicadellidae > Allygus > Allygus modestus. The sequence goes on along the minus strand of OY776115.1, from coordinate 126,300,855 downwards.
TATAGTACAGGTACAACTATAGTGCAGGTACAACTATAGTACACGTACAACTATAGTACAGGTACAACTATAGTACAGGTACAACTATAGTGCAGGTACAACTATAGTGCAGGTACAACTATAGTGCAAGTACAACTATAGTACAGGTACAACTATAGTCCAGGTACAACTATAGTGCAAGTACAACTATAGTACAACTACAACTATAGTACAGGTACAACTATAGTGCAGGTACAACTATAGTACTGGTACAACTATAGTGCAGGTAAAACTATATTGCAAGTACAACTATAGTGCAATCACAAATATAGGACAAGTAAAACTATAGCGCAGGTATAACTACACTGTACATTTAATTAAAAAAATTAAAGAGTTTACAATAACGTTTGAAGTAAAATAATTTAAGAAAGAAACAGCTGTAAACCGAATTTTAAAATTGATAAATTGGACATAACAAATTTTGATTCTAAAACAAACAACAAACAATCAAGTTTTTTAAGTTGATGTGTCATATTTGAGTTAGAGGCTCAGCTTGTCTGTCTGTCAGTCCCGAGTTTGAAAGGTCACCTGGATTAAAGATAATTCTGTCAATAGCCAACATAGTCAATCGTAATAAATATATATAAACACCGGAATTATTCATTATAACATAGCCCCAGCAGAATCGTCACCTTTTTATCTTTTCTTTTAAAAAAATCAGGACTGGACCATCGTTGTTGAAGGACTCCCCCCCCTTTGAGCACGACAACACTTATGACTAGTCCTTGAAACCAAGGTAGTTAAATAATTAGCTGAATAACAGCTGATTATCCAACTTACTTCCCCCCCTACTAACAACGATAGTCCTGGCCCAATTTTTACTTAACATATGAAAAGGTGGCAACCCTGTTGGAACTACTGTAAAAATGTTATTGCTCTTTGAGGTAAATGTCTTGAATCTTCTATCCACAAACTTTTAGTGCCGTAAAGGTGGCAATCCTGGAACAGACCATGTTAGTATGGGTGAACTCCATAGAAGATGGTAATTCAGGTAGCAAGTATTAGTCGAACAATTTTAAATTAACAAAAGAATATTGCAATTATTTGTTGTGAAAACATTTTACATTTATAATTTACAATAATTAAGAAATGATTACGGTTTTATTTTATCTGTATATATAATCGGCTATCGGTTGTGTTTTCATAAGTCTGTTTAGTATGCAAACGCTATCTTATAAAATACAAATATAAACTTTTACATTTAGGACTTACTTGAGCTGTTTGTTTTAATATCACGTAATTTAAAAATTAAATTAAAAGGTATTACTTTTAATGTATATTATAATTAATATACAATTCAATTATGCCTTTTAATCCAACGAACCTTATATTTAATTCGTTGTTGGTAATTAAGCATTTAATTTCCTAACTCGGCAGAAATTATGTTAATTTTATATATAACCAGTATTAAGTTCTTATTATAACCAGCAGCAAAATCAATGCAGGACTTTTAAACAAATATTAGGAGATATCGAAGAGCAATTTCCGATGAGAGTAAACTCCTCTTCATTGAGTAAACTTTCCTCTTCATTGAGAGAAAGTTAAAAAAGGAGCAAAGTTCAGCAAGCCTTGAAAGGTCAAAAGAATATTCATTAAACACAAAATCCAAAATCTAAGAAAACTTGTCTTTAACATTTTAAGTTAAATAAAATTACATGTTACTTATCATCACATAATATTTATATCATGTTTGACACACATTTTTACGTTATATTGGTTAGAACAAAAATAAAGAGGTAAAAATTAATGTTAAAATGTAAATGAAAAGAAGGTAGTAACATTATAAGGTAATGTATTGTTATAAAATAAATCCTAGTAACGAATTAAGGTGATTTTAGTTAAAATAACTCCGCCGTTGTTTCTGAATTAATATCCTATTTTAATTTGTTTTCACTTTGCCCTGATTCAAAGTTGTACGAAGAGGTCTTCAATTTTGACATAGTTAAGAGTATATTGAATAATCCTCCTTGACGGCTAATATTGAGTATAATTAACATAGAGGCAAACTATAATTGAATGTTATCAATTTAAAAATATTAACACAACAATATACACTTTTATTTCATACAAAAAGCAAAATGGAATGCAAAGGAAAATGACTTTACGTATATAAAAACTTTTTACGTATATAAAAAGTAAAGTAGGTTAAAAAACTACAGAATAAAATAAATATTGAAGATTCACACACCAATTTTACTGTTTCAAAATTGAGGTACTGAGGAAAAAAACGTGTTTTTGCCCTTGTTTGGGGAAAATGAAGATAAAGGCGGATGTTTTACTTTACAGATACTTAATTTTGTTAATGAGCGATGGAATTGTAGCGTACTAGACCTCCAAAGGACGATTGTAGTGGTTATAACCCCATTTTAAAGTTCTGAAAATGCTCTTAAAAAGTTTGTTTGATTGCCACTTGTCACTCAGTATTCCGTTTAAGGTCTTGTTTGCAGTATTGTGGTCTAATTCTTAAAGACATTTAAATAAATAGTATGACTTGTGCTTATTTGTATTACTCTTTGTAGGCCATGAAAATCAAAAGAAAAATGTTAATGTATTTTCTTAAGCTTATTGTACTAAAACGTCGAGTGTAGAGTTTTTGGCGTTAACAATAATTTTAAGAAACCTTACGGAACACTATCAATCGTAAATTTATAAACCGACTATTATATATATTTTTTATCCAAATAACAAGAGATGGTTAACTTATAATTATCAGTAAAATCCTTAGAAGAAGGACTTTTCTTCAACAGACGTTATAAAAATCACGGTGTAAAAACCGAATTAGGACATGGTTAACGCTATACTGAAGTATACAAAATCCACTGGTTTTTCTTTTTATTCTTAATATTGTATTTGTTGAGCTTTTTTACATGGTGCGGTCTCGACCATTGGATAAATACTTATTCCATCAAATAAAGTTAACAAATCTTTGAATATTCAAGCTATGTAACTAGCCGTGTACGTGTTTAAATGAGGCCCAACAATTGTTTGATAGAGCACAATATTAAGTTTTCAATTTCCACCATCCCATTTCCAGTCCGTCTGATATGTACAGAGTTGATAGAATCATTAAAACTTGTAGCGTGGATTATGATGACGTCAGGGAGCTTGGTGACACGAACTGGCTCTAACAAAATGGCGGCGGTAGGAAACACAGCTCTTTACCACTCAATCAACTGCTGTTTGTTAAGTGTTTCTAAGATTTGCTTAGTATAATTCCAGGATATGAGTTTAATTTTTGTTTGTTTTACTAATTAACTGATGTCCTTTTTTAAATCAGAATTTTATCCAATATTCACTATAAATAAATAAACATTTTAAAGAGTAAACAAGCTGCGCAAAAAACCTCAACCTGTTTTCTATCGTATACAAACTTTAATAGTTTATGGTTATATTTGGCTGCACGCTACGTGCATAGAATGTAAGACGAAAAAAGATTTTAATTGTGTTACGATAAACTAATAAGGATAACTGCATAAGCCAAGCGATACAAATACTATTTCGTTTAATTTTATTACATTTAGTGAACTTCCACTTAGTGACAAAATATCAGTGTCGGAAAGGATTTAAGATCTAACCTCGAGACAGCATGGTAAGTTTTCATTTTGAGACTTACAGATACCAATAGCACAATTCGTTGAAATTTATATACCGGTGTTAAAAAGTCTGGACCCCCCTCTAACTTAAAAAAATATGTATTTTGGTTAGTGTAGTATCTTTTGATAATATTACAAATTGTGAATGTTCCCCAAAAATAGGGGTTATTGGGTGTAGCTCAAAATGTTTAGTTGTAAACCCCCTTTGAGTGACCCCTCATTTTTAAGAAGTATTAACAAATTAGGTAAATGGTGAACTATAGACCGCTTTCTTCCCTAAAACATTATTCAAATTGAGGAGGCAAATTTGGTGGGGACATTTAAAATTGTTAACAGTGTCACAAAATAGCACACATGAAGTTGATATCACAATGCGAAGGGGAAAAGTTTATATTAACGTAGTAAATGTAAAGATAAAAACAACATTGCATTCCAGATTTGTATACAAGTTTTTTGTGTTTTTTACTGGCTGCCATTTTGGTTAGGGAAAAGATAGCGGTCTCTATTTTTCACCATTTATCTTATGTTTTATATTTATTTAAAATGATGGTCATGCAAAATCCCCTACTTTTGGGGGACATTCAACATTTTGCTATAATGTTAAACGAGACCACCCCTTAAGTTACTAATCACTACCCAAAAGATAAAATTTTGTATTAACTCATAACAAATTAAGGAAGTCCGGAGATTTTTTTACACCTGCTATATCATTATATTAAACTATCAGTTTAAGTTTACTATTAGTACATCTTAATTCTTTCTATTATTTATCTCTATTATAATTAATAAATACTAGAAGACGAACAAAATATCCTAAACACAATACAAGTGTAATAAAAATGCAATTTATATATCCGAATTAAATCAAAATAAAAAATAGGAAACACTTACATCCAGATAAGATATGATTTTGATATATTTTTTCTTCGTATCATGATTTAGTCAACTTTAAATACACAATAAGTATTACGAACATTAAAGCAAACAATAAAGCACAGAATCGGCCACTCCGACCCCCTCAATAGAAACTTGATCTTTTTCAAAATTCTTTGAATCCACCTATCTCAGAATCACCCATGCCCTAGAAACAACGGGTAAACCCCTTCCCATCTATATAAGGTGGAACTCTCATAGCACCATTTGGTATTTGATGTTATTCGTAGACACTAAGGTCCTACACACTACAACTTACAGTGCCACCGACGACAGACCACATTGAAGATAAAACATGTCTTTCAGGCGCATCTATCTCCTCACAACACTTTTTGGATAAAGTTACGAATTCAATGAAGTTTCCTATATTTGCGTTGTAAGTCCATTTCTTCCTAACCTAAAAACAATACAGTTGTTAATGAGACGTTTTCCTATTTCATACCAAAAGTAAAATAATTGCATTTACGTGTTCATAAACATCAAAACTTCCTGCAGAGTTCCTCGTTAATCTGGGAAGATGCATGGGTGCGATGAGTGTAAGGGGTGGTGGTGGGGGTGAGATGTAGAGGCCAGGTGCCGTACGTTGCCGAGTACGTGACCAGGGTGGCAATACACCGGCGGGAACTATCACCCTCTGAACCTACAGTATGTTGTTTCTGCCTGGCCAAATCCTTATTAGCTAAAGAACGTCTTGAATCTCTTTTGTTGCTGAGAGATTTAAAGAGTACAAAGTCAATTATAAAGTGAATTGATATGTTTTAAGAAAACGTGAGAGTCTACTATTCACAGAAATCAAGCAGAATAATCGCTGGGTATTCTGGACACATTGCTTATGTTATTGGAAAATACCAATGTACAACTTTACAGCCTTTCTGAGAAAGCTAGATGTGATAAAAGTATAATTAAAATCTATAAGATTGAAAAGAAGTAATAATAGTATACATGTTAAATAACATATTAGAGTGGTTTATTTGATTAATAATTTGAATATAAGTATATCCCAAGGATCTGTTGAGATTCATTTTTGAATTAAAGGTAAGTGTAAAGTAATGAGCCTTTAAGCACCAAATATTTTTTTAAAACCCGCTAAATGGATACTGTAAAAAATAAAGGTGTTCTACGGGTTTTAAACTAATTATGAAAAATTGTATACATAATCAGAACGATCTAACAGAGGCTAGGCAAGATCGGAAATGACTTGGCAAATGCCGAATAGCGCTTCCACACCTACCAGCAGTGGCATAGACTCGGGAGCACGATACCCGATGATGTTCGACTGCCAGACCCATTCAAATGTCCAACCATGCGTGGAATGTCATCAAGGCAAGTTGGATTGCTACTTCCCGCAGTTTTTGTCTTATCAGTTTTTGTCGGTCTGTCTATTTACGGTCGAATCTGTGTGTTGGAAAATACTAGTTAGTCGGACCGTATTTACTGCCCTGCTGTCACGATGACGTGGAGCACACCTTCTTCCGCTGAATACTATGGGGATGGACCCATATGGAGGCTACAAAATGACTAATCCTGCCTCTCGAAATGGTCTGTGATAAGAGGATGAAGGGTGAGCGCAGCTGCTGGTCTACGAGGCATGGCTAACAAGAGAATCTTCCGTACAACGAACAGTAACGTAGACCGGAACGCGGGCTTGGTGTTTAATTGTTTTTTGGCCGGAAAAGAGTGAATCTTGAGGACTAGAGGGTGTAAACATAAAGTTGGTCTATCATGAAGATATGTGATAAACATTTCTCAGGTTAGATTTAGAAAAAGTAGAGGAGATGTATAGTGGGTAGACAACGTTTGGTAGAAGTCCCACACCACAGGCTGGCCACCTGATCATAACAAATGGGTTGCCCTAAACCCCTAAAAATCCCTATCTAAAAATAATAAATGGTTTTTTTAGTCAGTGTAAATTAAATAATTTGTACATAACTTAAAAAATATTTGTATTTTAAACCTTTATTAATCAGATAGGAGTCTTTTTTTCATTTATTCTGATTGAGGAGAATACAAAATTATTTTTAATTTACCACTCCACTAGAATGTTTAGCCACTTTAAATCATGTTGTGTTGTGTTATGTGTAGCCCCGATAACACTCAGTGTTCATATATGAATGACGTTGCGTTCGGTGGATCACGTGATATGTTCAGACATGCGACAGAGAGAACTGTCATGTCGGCTGTCCTTCTTCGAATTATTCTCTATTTTATTGTTTCGGCTCATGGAGAAATTACATGTGAATAAAGGTTGTTTTTATTTTTTTACGCGTTTACAAAGTGACTGAGATGCTTAATTTAAGGAGATAAACTACATCAGGAACATCAACGTTCTGAAAAAAATGTGATTTATATTTTAATGACAAATAGACAAATAGACAATTCAAAACGTTTTGGCGTGAAACCTCCGTGAAATAACTTCCAATAGAGTGTAATTCTGATTGGTGCTCGAATATCACCCAGTTAATGGTAGCTTGGTGAAATTGAGTAGACCGGTATTGGGACATTAATAGAATTAATGGAAGCTATTGAGCTAATGTTACATTGGCTGAGACTGCGGCCAAAACTTACCTTCTACTGTAAGGTTACGCACTTGGTGAAAACAAACAATATAAGCAATAAGGCTTAAACTTAGATAATGCTTGAGTATTTGTCTAAGAAAGGAATGTGATTGTATCAAAACAAGACTTTTGTGATATAACTTGAGCTTTTAGTGTAGGTTTCGAATTAATATTTTATTTAAAACGGAATTGTTTAGTTATTTTATATATATATATATATATATATATATGAATATATAAACATACATTAATATAAGAAGTTTGTGTGTTCAAATAATATATTAAATTTATTTCAAAATGAGTAAATTTATTTATCTTAGCGAAAATCGAGTAAAATGCGGGTTAAATTAATAAAATGAAAGTCAATATATATTATGTATTATTATAAAGTCACTTGTATTTTAAATTGTGGGAAGTATAATTGGTTCATAGATTGCAGTTATTAGAGCTAGCTGCTGCCAAGTTAAAAATATCAGTCAAAGTGTATACTTTTTTTTATCTAATTCGGTTATATAAACTGCGACATATATTAAATCATTACTGCATGTAACGGTTGTGGTCAGTTTTGTATATATTGGTTTAAATCTTAAAAATTAATTAATGTTACACCACGAATTTATCAAACCTAAAACATATTATACAACAGAGTTATTTAAGGAGTTATATTTATTTAAAAAATTTAAAAACACATAGCCTGGAATATTCTGAAGGTATAAGAATCGACATACTAGAAGTTATATTGAGATAAGATTATTGCATTTTTTACTTGTAGTTAAAGTTGTTCGGTTAGTATAGAAAGGTCAAAAATCTTCAGGACGCGATGACGTCACCCATTAAACTTTGAGGAAGCAAAGACACTCGAGATATTGGAATAATGCATCCGCAGCGCTGAACTGAATGGAAATACCATAATTAAAAGTTTTGAACAATAAAACTCAATTTTGGTAATTCAAAAAATGCGTGGTTCAACAATTATGATTACTTTGTAAAATACTTTTATTATGTTAAGTGTTATGTAATGTGATGAATTGTGAAAAATTCAAGAGATGTGCTAAAAGAATTATTGTGGAATTTGATACTTCTCCAACCCAGGCGTGCATTTCGACATTTTAAATCTAACTTTGTGTTTAAAACTATGATTTCTTTCATGAATCTAAAAGCGTTTGTAATATAGTTTATGTTATTTGCTTTATGCCAAATAATGTTAAAACTTTTTATGCACATGGGTTTACACGGATTTGATCTTGTCACGTAAGATCAGCTAGAAGCTGAAGCGTACAAACGTTATGTCTAGGGTAAATAAACTCGAACCTCACGCACATTCAGAATATCTTCACAACTCTCTTTTATACCAAATTTTAATTTTCTCCTACAGTTACTATTAAATATTAAATTAACGCTTTTTCAAAAAATAACAAACCCCTAGTAACATAAAGTATGCGATTTTTTAAACATATTTGCTGTTTTGACGTTTTCGAAATCAATCAGAATTTGATCAAAATCATAAAATTATAACTCTCTATTTTTGTTTTAATTCGCAGCCACTTGCTAAAACCTAACACTTCTATTGTAAACTAGAGTAAGAGATACCATTTCAGAGGACCATATGGTTATGGAAATTATATTACTACCCTTCCTATAAAGTGCCGCCGCATATCCTAGTAGTGGTGAATTACCGGGGAGGCATACTATTCGGCGCTTTTTTCCCATGTTATTCTTATGGGGATCAGTTTTTGCACCGACGCCCGATCCTACCCTACACAAATTTTCTTTTTGGCCCTTGCCTTATTTTCCCCCATTTAAAATTTGCATTAATTTTAATACATCCTTTGCAGAAATCCACGAGTTCAAAAATAACTCCACACTAAATAAACAACACATGTAAACAACTTAGAAGTTATTGTGTAGTAGATGTGAAATGGCGGTTTAACATCACTTCCGGCGCTTTTTCCCCATGTTATTCTTATGGGGATCAGTTTTTGCGCCGACGCCCGATCCTGCCTATAGAGCTCCCGCGCCCTAGCCTATACTATTGTCCAACCCCTGCCTATATTAAATATATTGTCCCCATCCCCATCCCTCCTCTATATTTTTAAAAATTAATTTTCAAATTCAGGCTAAAAAACTATCTTTGGTGTTTACTGTCCGATTTGTCTGCAATTTGGATATGTTATTGTTCTAGGCAAGTGTTTTAATAAATTTCACTTACATTTCCCAAATTCACTATAACGGTCAAATTAAAAAATATTTTTTGAAAATACTGCCGCCAACTTCTTTATTTACTGCCCGATTTGTCTGCAATTTGGATATGTTATTGGTGTTTTAATAAATTCCCCCAAATTCCGAACTGCCAATTTTGACCCTAAAATTCATTTTAAGACATCCTTTGCAGAAATCCACGAGTTCTGGCTACTTGGGAACCCGAGCCATTTGACATATAATAAATCACCCTTCCTCCTAATTACCTTCTCTACCAAATACATGTCTTTATATTTAGTCTTTAACAATTCTTCTGTATAAAATCCTCCTTTGATTATATTGCCATTCTCATCTTTCAAAATATAAGTCACAGGCTTTGTTTTCTTAACTTCTGCTATTGTAAAAAGCTCTCCCGTCCAGTTAGGGGTATATCCTTTACTAAATACATGTTTATATTTAGATATCCTTACACTATCCCCCACCTTATATTTTGGCTTTTTAACTTGTACTTTAGATGCTAACCTTTCATGTACATCTTTAGAGTTCTTAGCACTTACTTGGTTAGGTTTCATGCCTATGGATCTATGTACTTTATTATTATATATCCTTATTAACTTTGGAAGTAAATCCAACCACTTGTAACTCCCTTGTGCACTAAACTCTCTATACAACCAATTCTTTAAAGTTCTCTGGAACCTTTCCACAATAGCCGCCTTAGTTGTAGAGTAAGTGTGGTAGTGATTAATATTTAGAATTTTCATTAGTTTGGTAAAATGTTCATTAAAAAATTATTTTCCGTTATCAGATTGAATATTTTTAACTCCCTTTGGGAGAATAGTTTTTATAGCTTCTGTGACTACTAATCCAGTTTTATTCTTTAGTGGAGCAGCATAAGCTTTTTTAGAAAATGTGTCTATTAAAGTTAAAATATATTTATTCCCAGAATTCTCTCTAGCATAATTCCGCATATCTATTAAATCTATTTGAACAGTTTCGTTTATACCCAACACCTTAAAAGACCTTCTAACAAAGTTCTTTCTCGCAGGCTTATGCAATTCGTAAGCAATTTTTTCCATTTTTTATTCTTTATTTTTAATGTTAACGTATCTGCCAGTCTCTGTCGTTTCAAAAACACCTCCATTGCTACCAACTAACATACCATCACTCATTCTTTGATATACATAGTTTTTTGGCAAATATGCCTCTCCATCTAAAGTCTTAAATCCGCTTAAAGATGTAGGGTCTGCAACCAACAATTTAGGATTGTACATCATCAAATCGATTTCATTATTGTCTTGCATAAATTTATTAGTTTTATTGTTAAACCTTAATGCGTGTGATTTTAAACAAATATCAAATTTAATATTGTCTTGTCTAAAAGTTTTAATATTATCGTCATACCTCAAAACCTGCGACATTAAACAAACATCACTCCTATCTTTGCCTTCAGGTATATTCTTTATTAATTTGTCCTCTGCATCCCACACATCGTCATCTAATGTTAATACATTATAATATTTATCCCCCTGTTTTATTATGCTTTTCTCACCCTTTGTTAATATTTGCTTAACAACAGCCACATCATTTGGCAATGTCCCAGGTAAAATGTTTGTTAATTGTTTATTTTTACCATCAAATTTAAGACCGTCTAAAGTCACAGTCTGATGTTTTGTAACACAATCGTTCTCATCAACAGCGGGTTTAACACGAACTAGCCTTTTATTATTAAAATCCCAAAAGTTTAGATCCATTTTTGGTACTTGAGAGACGTTTACAACATCATCGCTTTCTTTACCAGCCAACAAATTACTTATTTTTCGCTTTTTGGCATTCCAAACATTTCCCTCCGATTCCAAAAATTCATAATTATTTTTGTCTTGTACAAAGACACCATCTTTTCTTATTAAAGTTTGCTCTAATGTGGGCACATCGGTTGCGCTTTCACCTCGTTTAACATTAGTAATTTTGCGTTTATTAGCGTTCCAATTATTATTCTTGGATTCTAAAAACTTATATTTAGTATTACCTTGTACAAAAGCATCACCTTTCCTGGTTAACGTCTGCCCCAAAGTCGATACATCGTCAGTAAACTCCCCACCTTTAACATTACTAATTTTATAATTTAAAGCATTCCAACCATCATCTTTTAGATTTAAAGTAGTTTCTTTAAAACTTCTAGCTTCTGGTTTACTATATGGGTTATATACACGATAAAATTTATCTATCATATTTTTATTTAATAAACAATTCCACTTTCCCTCAATTCTTCTATGATAGAATCTATCTCATTATCCACTCCAGAATTTCCCGCCAATCGGCTTAACCAAAGCAGTCTTAACCTATCTACAAGCTCATTAGGATCGTCCCAATAAACATAGTCTATTTTATTACCAGTTACCTGCCTTAAACCTTCACCAACAGTCTTAAACAGGGGTTTAATTATATTAAGATATTTAGTGTGTTTATTGCTTGACATCGCCGCACCTGTTTTATAACCCTTTAAATGTGCATTTGTAGCTTCCAAAATCTCTTTATAATTTTGCAAATCAGCCTGACTATAGTTTACGGGTTCTTTTAAAGTTAACAATTCCCACAATCCCTTTGTCCCTTTATAAATTTTTTCTCCAACTGTAACATCATCATTGGCAATTTGAACTTCCTGATTCCCAATAAAAAATTTATTTCCTTCTCGCCTAATACCATATGTGGTATCTGTCATACTACTTCTACTAAGGTAATTTCCTAAATAGTCTGATGCTAAAAGACCAAAATCTAATTTGTGCGGTGTTATCTGTGTTATTCTTGGTATTCTAGACGGGGTCTTTTCTAAAATCATTGGGAGAACTGGCCTCTCTGTTTTTGTGGCTAAATTTCTTAATTCTTGCAAAGGCTCTATTAACGGTTGGAATGTTTGGAACCTCTCTTCAGCCTCTAGAAATTTACCACGTTTTAACGCCCTATATTTTTCTCTTATTTGTTTTGCAGACTCTACCAATTCTTGTTGAATATTTGTTTTCATTTTATTTACATTTTATTTATCTCATTTGTCAAAGGATTATACTCAAACACCTTATCGTGTATTATTAGGCAATATGCAGATGTGTTTGAAGGGACGTTTTCTGCAGTTTCAATTTCTAATTTAATATCTACAACCCCCTCTTTGATTGATTCATTCTGCCTAGAACAATCTATTACAATTAGAGGATATTTCTTTATAAAGTCAGCTCTGTTAAACATAGGATCGGGGACAGTGTTGTAGTAACTCTCCCTAAACCTCACAAACATCTCATAAGCTTTAGAGGCATCTCCATTTTCAAAGTCGAGATTTAAATCACTATAAGGATAATATTCAGAGTTTAAAAACACTTTGAGATTTTTCAATTTACAGTGATCAAATTCATCAGTTCTTTTTCATGCACTGTTGTCCCTACCTGTTTGGAAACCAAATATAACATACCTGGGCTTCTCCAAACTCGAAGACGTCTTAACTGACCATGTGTGTCTCTTGGTTTCGGGGTATGATGGGAGTTCGTGTAGCTCCAAACTTCTAAATGCAATTTGCAAATTTTTATTTTGCAATAACATCTTTTGTAATTGAAGCTTCTCCCCATCAGATGGTACCACGTGCGGCATCACCCACTGAATCGATTTAAGTGTAATTTTAGGAATAGGATCGACACCAGTTGGAGCATTAGATGTTGTTAATATACAATTTAAGTCGTTTTTGGATCTTTTCAACACCAATTCTTGTTTAACATTTACTAAAACCTTATTAAAATCCTCAAACACACCCATTAACAGCTCTAACGGGACACAAGTACTAAACTTGCCGCTTTTATGGAACTCCTTTAAATTTTCATCAGAATCAAATGCTACATTTGACAATTTAGTTGTTTTATTGTAAGAGCACAATATTTTCATAAGACTGGAAATTCCCGGATTTCTTACAATATCTATTTCTTTACCAGCAACTTCGTATCTAATTTCGTCAAATAAGAATGCAAATGCATTATTTATAAAATGTCCTTTATCATGATTCTCTATTTCTCCTTTAATATACAAATAACTCCTACATGGGAGTGTTAGTAAATCTTGATTATTTATGCATATTCGAATTTCATCGGAATTATTTATTGCTAAAGTGTTGTGTGGAACATAGGAGTGATTTGTAATTTTAACCAGGCTATCATCGTATTGGAATTTTCCTGCAACGTCTAGAAAATCTTCCATTTTTATTAATAGAAAATTTTAACTTCAACCCAATTGATCGCAGAAACCTGGCATTTTGCACACTCAGCCCGTTCTTGTAAATTCTCATATCTTTTTTATATGACAAGTAATTGTAGTTTCTTCTTTATTAAAGTCAATTGGCTTGTCGTGTTGATCTGCAAATGTAATGCTAACAACATCTAAACTTCTCTTATTTACAGGGAAGTATATAATATTTCTGGGGACCTCAATAATCTTGTAGCCCGGAGGAGCTTCTGGGTAAAAACTGTGTATGGTGTGTGATTTGTCACCATTTAAATAAGACCCATTCGCAATATTACATTTTACTCTAATCACATTTACATTATTTATGTTGATTTTATTTACGGATTTAAACGCAATATCTGGAGTAGAAAATCCTTTAAATCCCAATAATTCAGACCCTAAACACGGTTTTGTAAAATCAAACACATGGCCAGAATGTAATGTGGCTTTCATAGTTTTATTATCGGCTATAAGTACAAAATCTGGGAGTTGCTTTTGAATTTCCTTCGCAAGCTCAAACACTTCGTATGTACCTTCAGCAATTTCAATTACATTTGGAGCTTTGTGATCGTAATAATACACATCCTCACCCTCGTCTATAGTTAATTTTGTGTCTTTAAGTTTATTTAATTTTGGAACTAGGCCTTTGTAAAATATAAGTTTGACTTTTGTATTAATTAATGCTACTTTATTTTGTATAATAACTTCAACTTTACCATCTAATGCTCGGTTTAATTCGTCAATTGTAACCTCCCCTTTTGGGGTTGTAATTTTGTGCATTTTGTAATATGTCAAAGTATTTAGAGGTTTTTTAACATTAAATATAGAATTATAACTTTGAAAATCTACCAGCCCAATTACATAATCACCATTTAATTCTATAGGAGGAAAGAACACCGACTTCAACTCTGGCTCTGTACCTGTGAATGTTATAGTAAATGAATCCATTTTTATAAACTAAAATTTTTCAGAAATGATAAACATAAAATTCCACAAATGGAACTGTTTAAATCTTGTATTTGATCAGTTGTATAGTAAATTTTAGATGGTACAAAATATTCAATTACCTCTTTTGGAGGCTGTATTCCGAAAGGGTCAAAATATATTACAACATCTTTATTTTTACGATATGCTGTCCAATGTGTGCCCCTGTCACTGTCTAAATTAATAATTCCACATTCTCTTACTTTTGGTGTCAGTTTTCTTAGCTCGTTTTTTAGGTACACCCCTCGAAAGTGAGGCACGTCTCTTGCTGCCTCTAACAGCTGAAAGTTGTCCATCTTTTTTATTAAATTTTAATCCCATTCCCATTTTTGCCTTAGCCTTCATCAAATTTGTCACTGCATAAGCTGCTGCTTTTTCGGCCAGACTGGCGTCCTTTGCCGAAACTCTAGTCCAAGCCTGGTCCGCTAATCTCATATCTGCCTTGTTCCGGGCGGCTGTATCAGGATTATTCATGTAGAATATGTCGTGCTCTTTACAATAAGAGTCTAGCTTATTTTTTGGAGGTACATTTTTGGCTAAATTTTCACGTATATTAGTTGCTGGACCACAATATGAATACGACGGGATGTGGAGGGGGAAAGGAAGGTTGTTTATAAGGGTATTTAACAAGCCACGGCCTCTATATGGCTTTAAGAATAATCCCTTACCCTTCTTACACTTTCTCTTTGCCATTTTTATTATATAAAAAATTAACAAACATAGCACATAAAGAAAATACACCATTATATAAAAAATGTCATTTATTCAACAAAAGAACAAATTTAAAATTGCACATAAAGAAAATACACCAAAGAAGTTGGGCCTATTTCCTAATAATATTCGCTGTCTTATAATAGGGCCCAGTGGTTCGGGGAAGACTGTTGTAATTTATAACTTAATTGTAAAAAAACAAGGATTAAAGTTTACAAATTTATATATAATATCCAAATCTTTAGAACAAGAAAAATATAAAAAAATAATTGAAATATTCCGTCTGTGTGATGAAGTTAAATTACACACATATTCAAACTGTGAAATCACACCAAATGATGTAGAATCACACTCAATAGTTGTATTTGACGACATAAATAGTCCAAATATCACACAATTTTTCTCAATGGGCAGACACAAAAATTTTAACAGTTTTTACTTGTGTCAATCTTACAGTAAAGTAAACAAACATTTACGTGACAATGTTAATTTCCTAATATTATTTAAACAAGACGATTTAAATTTAAAACATGTGTATAACAATCATGTGGGAAATGATTTTTCATTTAACCAATTTAGAAATCTCTGCCATCAATGCTGGGATAGGTCTAAATATGGCTTTTTTGTAATAGACAAGGAAAGGCCAAAGAATAATGGCAAATACAGATTTATGTTTGACCAATTTTATAGTGACCAAGGGCAAGGGTGTTGATGCCATCCACAATAAACCTCTTGTCGTCATTAAAAGAGAGTACCTTTTTGTTCATCGTTAATGTTTGAAGATGGTGGTTTGTGGATTTAATTCTTGTAACATTCTCGTAGTAATCTTCTCCGGTTGCAAGACAGTGTAAGTAGTGTTGGTGTGTTAAGAGATGTTTAACTGTAGCGCCGTCGGCTCCTTTTGCCTTTTTAACCTCTAGCTCATTTTGCTTTTCTTTTTCGTATAACCACTGTAGAGGAATGAAAGAGTATAATTTTGGCCTTAAACCACAATATTCATACATAATTTGACCATTTAATTCGTCTTTAAACTTGCCCGTAACTTTTTTGTTTTTATCAGAGTATAAGAAATGATCTTTACTGTATGCAGAGGTGTCAAAACGGTCCAAGTCACATTGTATTTCCTTGTAAAAGTCCTCTGTTACTATAGAATACATCAGAGAATCCGTGTCTGTCATTAAGAACTTTTTATTCTTAAATTTTGACATATAATTATAGTGGAAATCATACATTATTACTTTACTGATATCCAAAATGGTCATTCCTAAATATATTGGTTTATCAAACTTTACAATTAATTTATTTAAATGCACAGCATGCAAGTTGTTATCGAACATTTTGCTGCAGTCAAATCTTGGCTTTGTAACATACTTTGTTAACTTAGACTCGTCTACAAGATGTATATCACGAAACTTGCGTTGGTTCATAATTGTTCGACCAATGAGACTGTTATTTAACAGTTTGTAAAAGTCTTTTTCAAAATCATGTTCAGCTTTTTGTCGCTTTTCAATATTAAAATTAATATAGGGCGCGAGCCAATTCGATTGTCTGAATTTTAAGATTCTGTGGTATTTTGTAACTACCAAACCCAATTCTTCGTATTTTTTTAGTGCTTTATAATGTAGAATATATTTGGTTTTGTCATTTAAGTTTGGTATTAATTTTCCATTCATTTTTTCTGGTGCGAGCGGGTAGTCGTTGTGCAAATCGTGTAAACTTTTATCGTATTTTAAATCAACTTCCAAAATAAATCCAAAGTTTTCATTTTTATTGGCTTTATAATCTTTCTCGTTTGTCCATCTAAAGCCATCAACGGGCAACGACTCGCACATTGCTGTAGAGTATAGCGAGTTGCAGTCTAAGTATACAAGATAGGTGCTTTCTTGATTTGGGTCATAATGTTCGCCCATGTACTTATTATTGGCTTTAGCGTAGCGTGTGGAAATCATGCTTACACCGCCTCTAATGGCATGTTCTATAAACAAATGCATGTCAATGTCACTAAATAACTGTAATTTTATGCCGGTCATTCTAAGACACGCCTCCCATGTTAGTCCAGGCAGTGAGTACATGTGGACGGGGTCGAGTTTATAATCCTTTAAACTCAAGTCCCTAAATGTCTCAAACACATCAGCCAATAACAACACATCTGTTTTAAGGTATAAATCGTGATATTCTTTTAAATTCTTTATATTAAAATGATTCCATACGTTTTTAGCATGTTCATATTGTGCAGGAGATATACATTCTTTAGTTAGATTGCTGTAAAATGCCTCTATGGGTGGGAGGGGCTCTAAAAACTTTTCTGGTCCTGTCATGTATTCGTATGGAAATTCGCCCTTGCGTTGTAGTAGTGGATTGTCTATAAATCTAAATGTATTTAAATTGGAAGCTAATTTGCTTAAGGGAAGAGACAGAAAGTTGTATGAATCCAAAAATACCAAATCATCAACAGAGAACGAAATATATTTTTCCATGTCTTTGGCTATGCAATTCAATTTGCGATTGAGTTTTCCCAAGTGTTGCATTATTAAATGACCATCATAGTTTTTAAGGTTGTGGAAGAATATTGGAATTTTCTTGGTTACTTTATAGTTTAAATTGCAAGCGTTGTGGGAGGGTCCTCGGAATTTGCCTGTTAGATGGCAATGGTCGCGCACTTTATCACCCAGTAACAGCTGTTGGCATATGTGGCAGTATTTAGAGTTTTTGAAGGATGCCTCTTGCTTTGGAGTCATTACAAGGGGAACATATACTTCCATCTGACTTTTAATAAAGTCATAGGTTTTAAATAACTTTTCAAAAAATACATCCATTACATTTTCACCGCTGTACAACTCTTCGTAAATAATTTTAGAGTCTCTCACCACAACATAAGCAAATCCAGAAGGAGTGTGTTTGCCGCCGTTTATAAAACATTCGAAATCTGCATAAATCACAAAGGGAGCTTTAAGTTGATATTTGTAATTCGTAAATTGTAGTGTATCTTTTTTAGACATTTGTACTCTTTGATGTCCAAAGGGTTTACAATATGTTATGTGACGTTCCAATTTATTTTTGGTGCCAAAATGTTGCAAACAGAACTTGCAAAAATATTTCTTATGGTCATCTTTTGTAGAATTAAACATTAACTTGTCAAAATCACGAATTAAACAGTAATGTGATTTCTGACCGTGTTTTAGAAGCAGCAGATTGACGTGAGTATTGCCATTTAGTTTAGTTATTCTCAGCGGATATATTGTTTTTCCTTCAATCCCATATACGTTAACACCTATGTTATTTTGTTTTTCAAATTTATCAATGTCAGATATTTTTACTGGATATTTTATGTTTGTCATATTCAACTGGCCTATGTGGGGTTCGTAGTAAAATACTCGATTTGCATTTTCTTTACGATTCCTTGGATTCAGGCTTGCTAAAACACTCCAGGTGAAACATTTATTATCGGTGTTTTTAATATTTAAAACAGCATGTTTTGATTTTATATTTTCTGGCGTGGGAATGTATGATTTGGGAGTTAGGGGTTTATACTTATAAACATGCAACTGCCAGTATTTGGTGCGGTCATATATCCATCCACTGCCTTGGGCTTGATACTTGTGCATGGAGGTATCGATTTTTAAAAGTGAATTTTCAATTTGAGTCTTTAATTGTGCTTTCTCAATTGATAAATTAGTTAAACTTCGAAAATCAGCAATACATTCTTTGTCAATGATTAAATCACCATTATTGTCCACTGAGTGTTTGATAAATTTCACTCTCCTAATAAGAATCCATTTGATAGGTAAAGGACAAGATTGAAGTGTGTCTAATATATCCGCGGACTCGCCGTAAAACTTAAACACATTATAGGGCCGCTTGTCACATCGTAGGTGGTGGCGGGGTTTGTTCCGGGTGATGACTCTCTTACACACATTACAAGTATTGTGGTTCTCTAGCATATGCATTTTAAAATTGCTATTGTCAAATATTTGATGACATATTTTACAAATTTTAGGAATAACTTTGTGAACAAGTCGATAATGGCGTAATAAATTGCTTCTGTTGGAGTAAGACATAAAACAGACTGCACAGGTCAACATTTTGTGTTGAAATGACTGTAGAGATGTCATGCTCTGCTTTTTATAAACAAAAATTACCATTTTAAAAATTTAAATACGATCAAAATTCAAAATATGAAGATTTAAAAAAAAAACACAAATTCAAAATTTTTATAAAAACTAAGCCCTTTATCAAAAATCTGAGAAACTACTTTTTAGATAATTGTATAAAGTACCTACAAACCTCCAGAGTAAAAAAATCATATTTTAGCCGAAATTATTTTAATCACTACATTTTTCTAAGTCCAGAGTAAAAAAACATATTTTCGCCGAAATTATTTTAATCACTAAATTTTTCTAAGTCCAGAGTAAAAAAACATATTTTCGCCGAAATTATTTTAATCACTAAATTTTTCTAAGTCCAGAGTAAAAAAAACATATTTTCGCCGAAATTATTCTAACCACTAAATTTTTCTAAGTCCAGAGTAAAATAATCATATTTTAGCCGAAATTATTCTAACCACTGAATTTTAAGTTAAAATTTGCAACAGGTCTTGTTGATGCTGGGGCTGTAGGATATGAAGTGAGGACCCTGGCCTGCAACGGCTCTTTATATAGCCGACAATTCACACAATTTGTAAAATTACGCATCGGTTACTATGCATCGGTCGCTGTGTCCTTGGTGCCGATCTTGCAGAATCTCCTTCAAGGTTGATTGTCGCGCTAGTGGCGATAACCAAGTGCACTTCTAAGTTGTTTACATGTGTTGTTTATTTAGTGTGGAGTTATTTTTGAACTCGTGGATTTCTGCAAAGGATGTATTAAAATGAATTTTAAATAGTTTGGATTAAAACACCAAGTTTTGGCGGCAGTATTTTTCAAAATTTTTTTGACTGTTATAGTGAATTTGGGAAATGTAAGTGAAATTTATTAAAACACTTGCCTAGGACAATAACATATCCAAATTGCAGACAAATCGGACAGTAAACACCAAAGATAGTTTTTTAGCCTGAATTTGAAAATTAATTTTTAAAAATATAGAGGAGGGATGGGGATGGGGACAATATATTTAATATAGGCAGGGGTTGGACAATAGTATAGGCTAGGGCGCGGGAGCTCTATAGGCAGGATCGGGCGTCGGCGCAAAAACTGATCCCCATAAGAATAACATGGGGAAAAAGCGCCGGAAGTGATGTTAAACAGCCATTTCACATCTACTACACAATAACTTCTAAGTTGTTTACATGTGTTGTTTATTTAGTGTGGAGTTATTTTTGAACTCGTGGATTTCTGCAAAGGATGTATTAAAATTAATGCAAATTTTAAATGGGGGAAAATAAGGCAAGGGCCAAAAAGAAAATTTGTGTAGGGTAGGATCGGGCGTCGGTGCAAAAACTGATCCCCATAAGAATAACATGGGAAAAAAGCGCCGAATAGTATGCCTCCCCGGTAATTCACCATTACTTATCCTGAGTGCATGTAGCTGTCCACGACCTAACAAATCATCAATATTTATGGAGTTTCACAGAGTAAAAATTGTTTGTAAATGTATTTTTTCGACATTTGAAGTTTATTAATTCATATTTGAATTTTCTTTAACTAGACTCAACTAATACTTTTCAAATATTTTTTTCCGATTAAGACTTATAAACTTATAATGCATATATGGGTGAATCAATTTCTTGTAAAATAATTTGTTACCCTTGCTGTTTTAGTTTAGGAAGCAGGAATATGTCACCATTTAACAAAATAATGTGAACGAATGTAGGAGATATTTAACCAATTAAAGTTTATCAATTGACAACAGCTGGGACTGACACGGCCGCCATTTTGTTTGAATCGTATTGTGTCAGTGTCCCTGGTGACGTAATCATTTTCCACGCTACGAGTTTTAATTATCACCGAGCTCTTGAGACTTTATTCCAGTCGACTAGGAAATATATTTTAAATACCTCAATATCCTATTTGTGTCCTGTTAAAATTTAGAGTTGTCAGTTATTAATGTAAAAGGTGATGTGAGTTTTAGTTTTATGTTAGTTATAGGAGTGAATAGGGCACTGTCAATGCCATGTCCTGGGCAAAAGAGAAGACGAAAGGCAGATAGGTACAATTTAACATTTTCTTTCATTTAAGATAAGAAGAATCTTCTTCAATTACATAAAACTATCAATCACAGATTATCTTTCCGAACTAAGGTACAATTTAACATTTTCTTTCATTTAAGATAAGAAGAATCTTCTTCAATTACATAAAACTATCAATCACAGATTATCTTTCCGAACTACTTTTCCTGTAATTATTTTATTTTACATCAAACGGAAAGATATTTTTTACAAAACCTTATCCTAACATCCTAATTACAAAGAAAAATAAACCATAAACAAACTCCAACACTTGTTACTAACATATATATGGCTATAAATAGTTAGCACACAACATTTTGAAACTATCGTGATACAAACTGCGATTAACTGTCTTCCTGATTACGAAATAGCTATCGCAAAAATTAACACAACCTTCAGCTATTAAACCTAATGCATTAAAATTATAAAACAACGGGAATTTGAAGTTGTTAGCACAATAACTCTGTACTCTGGTGGTCAGGCGATTCCCAAGTATTTATTTGGGTCACATTAACACTAATTGGAATCGAACATTACGTTGCATTGTTATTTTACTGGTAATGATTTGACAGGTAGAGTTTTGATAATTGTTTATCAATTTTTAATTAATTAATTAAAGTTCTACTCACTTAAGTTGCGAACCTGTAAAACCTTATTTAACACCGAATGAGTTTGCAATTGAATGCGTTTTTATGATATTCCCAGTTTTTTTAAGTCGCATCATTCATAAATTGGCAACAACTAATCAACTACTTGTCAGCTTTAATAGAACTTAATAACTGTTCATGAAGAACAATTTAGTAAGAAATCATCAGCATGAACAAATTAATTTGTATCCTTTTATGTAAATAATCTAAATAATAATATACATTTTCCAACGAATGCATTATTAGTGAAAGCTAATGAAGTTCATTATTTTAGACAATATTGTAACATAAGATAAACACCACAGAGATGATAATGAGCGAAAGGATCAAAAGATCAGCCAAAAACCATTACATTGTGAACTCACACAGTGAATATTTCCCCACATAATAACAAAAATTAACACAAATAGTAAAAATACCCCCGTCACAGCAAACCTGCGTACTCAGCGAATTTCCAATGCATATATATGTGACTCACTACTACATAGAGCCATTTACCAAGTTTCACAAAAATACATCCATAAATAAGTGATATATAGCATTTTATTTATTCTCCATAAGAATAACATTAGGGTTGAGGACGCAGGTTTGCTGCAACGAGGAAGATAAGTAATGTGTTTTTTTTGCAATTATCATTACAACTGAACCAGGTGAAGCTACATACCAAGTTCTCTTAATGTAGGTTCGTAATTAAGGGAGATATACAACTTTACTTATTCTCCATATGAATAACATGGGGGCCGAGTATGCAGGTTTGCTGCTACAGGGACCATCAACAAAAAACTTGTATTTGTGCTAATATCAATATACCACAACTAGTTGAAGCCACAAACCAAGTTTCATCAATATACATTCATAAATAATCGAGATATAGAATTTTGTTTATTCACCATAAGGATAACATTGGACAACGTACTGTGTTTAGCACTTTTAATATCTCTGCAACGGTTGGACGTAGAACAACGATTAAAACACCAAAATGTTTGTTTTGTTGAGCTAAACACATTAATAAACAGAAATGTGAAGTTTTTAGTAAAACTATCTGAGAAACATTACTATCTGTTTTTGGCATCTGGGGACCTCAAAACGAAAAGTTATCTGGTCTCGGGCTTAAGTCTTACCATGCCACCTACGGTAATAGCTTCTTCCATATAAGGGAAATTCGCTAAAAGCAGCATTGATACATTGAATGCAATTAACATAGCTCATATCACTTGTAAAGAAGGGTTGGCTTTAGTGTCACTGAAAGACGACCTTCTTCTTTTGGCTGTATGGGATTAAAAGTATGGTTTTCGTGGTTATTCCTATATTTATACCCCCTTTCCTACTAGTTTAATAACACATAAACTGGTCCTCGATTGAAGCTAAGTCTCGATATTTCTCACAATAACAACTGTAAGGTAATTTCTCTCAGTGCACATTTAACTTTCAACTTTGTTCGGCGAAAAGAGTGAATATCAAAATTTAAGAAAATACAAAGAAACTTTGTTTTTTGCAGCAACATCAATTCTAATATCATGAATATTCATTGAGAACATTTACATCTCGGAATATTTTTCAACCACCTTTTAAAGGTTTTTAAACTTCATGTGATACACGAAGCGAGACATGAATATTCATTGTTTACTTACATTAATATTTCTAAACTATTTTACTCCGTTATTGCTATTATTTTAATTCTTACGATTATGTTTATATTTTTAAGGTAGTCAACACGTACCCATGCAGGTGGCAAGCTCATCGTTTTGGACTGTTTGTTTTATATCGTTCTGTAAAAACCAAACTAACGACGCTTTACTCTGCTCTGAATTCTTTATAACTCAGATAAAAATGTATCGTATGCATAATTTTTATTAGTTTTGTCAATAAACCTCAATAGTAGTATCCGATTGTTATCGGATATTACATTTACAACACTACACAGTTCTTCACTGAATACAGATTCCCAGATATATTCAGTTACAGAAATATAACAATGATTAAAATAACTAAAAAATCTTTGGGAAATTAAGCTTGAAAATAAATAGTATTGTAAAAATTAAGATTTTACTCTGTGCATGTTTATGAATAAAATAAGTGAAACGGTTAAGTAATGTTTTAGTGAATTAAAGAGATAAAGTATAAATCTTCAATATTTCTTCCACGAAAAAAGCAAAACTGCCATCTGCCATGTTTTGATTAATATATACCAATATATTTCTGTGAACCAACCTAGAATACATTATGTACAAGGGTCGTGACATAAAAACTATTTGATTTCAAACAGTAAAATAACTTTAGTTATACATTTCTCTCTTATGCCGTGAGAAAACGTGGTTTTAATTTAAACCCAAATTATAAGTTATTAGGAAAAAATTATAAACCCTTTGTTTTACATTTGTCGTTGGCAACGGTGACTATATGTTATTTTCGTACACTTGCAATCACTTATAAAAACCCCGTTCCGATTTTAGTCAGAAATGGCAAATAACCCCAATAATTTCTCAACAAATAAATTTTAAATTTGGTAATTGAATGACACTTAGCTAATGGGGACGGTGAAATGGAGTCGACCGGTATCGAGACATTGAACCAGCTAATGGCATGTTCGGCTAATGCTCCCTATGTAGAGAGGGAGAGCTTGATTGGGTGACGCGCTGCATGAGGAAATTTCGCACAAGTAAGCAAATAAGTTATATACTCCCTAAAACCACTTCTGTTAGCTGATTTCACTTAAATAAAGGAAAATGTTTTAATTAACAAGAGCTTTTAAGGGTTTGATTCCACCAGTAGGTTTGTAAGTTTTTGTTTATACGTAATGTTTTATAATTAACACCAGAGTTTCACTTTAAACTAGGCACGTGCCTTATATATGTTAAAAGCTAATTTGGTATTAAGTTAGACGTTCATAGATATTGCCATTTCAAAATCAAGTTGTAAACATCTTTAAAATCAAAAAAATGTAATTATTTATTAACATGATACACTAAAATGCTAAACGTACACAACTAACAAGGTACCTAGCTTAAAATATTGGTAATAATTAAACAAATAAATCTATTTATTAATAATTTAAACTCGTTCACAGTTGGTGACCTAATCAATAAATGGTGGTGAAAAGGTATTCTATTACCCAGCCATGTATAGAAGCAATGTTTAGTAGAATTAAAAATGTTACAAACTAAAATGCACCACGTTTAAGATCTTTATCTTAACAAATTTTAAATAACCATCATTTCAAAGATTAAAATCTAGAAACTCAATGCCTGGTCATTTTTTAAAACTAATAAATCTCGAATTAATTTCCGGGTCAAACCATAAATTTACAATTTTGTATGTAATGTTATGTATTTTGCAATAAAATTAATCTTCTATATTATTAAAAGAATTTCTCGATTTTTCTTCGCAGCATATCGACCCCTATAAATTTATTTTCCTATACATATTAGGTATAAAATTAAAGCTATTTCTCTCTAGAAGTGCCTTTTTTGGGTTTGGAAAATA
The DNA here is from genome assembly GCA_963675035.1 of Allygus modestus. Lineage (NCBI taxonomy): Eukaryota > Metazoa > Arthropoda > Insecta > Hemiptera > Cicadellidae > Allygus > Allygus modestus. Next base: position 126,275,294 of record OY776115.1, on the reverse strand, counting down.
TCCCATGAAAAACCTTCGTCCAGGAGGCTTTTGAAATTTCAGCGAATGTGCTCCTATCTGGTGTTAAATCTGTGAACGTTTTCCAATTCACATTTGTTTATAACATTTATCACTTATATATATCATTTACATATTATTATCACTTTACTTGTATGTGACTGCCCAAGCCTCCTTGTAGAATATATTTACTGTGAATAATTACTGTGAATAATCGTGTTAAACAGATATACATAGCTTCCTTTACAAGGGAAAATCTATTTAAATTGTATCCCGAATAAAATATTTTTGACATAGCCATTTGTATCATAGTAATTAAACTTACCACGTATATGTAATTTCTGTAAATGTCTAACTAAACACGATACTAATATTTTGGTAGTAGTTTTTTGTAATATAATATTAAGAATTAGACTTATAAAGCTGTAAAAATTAAAAACATTAACATATTATGCTCAAAATAATAAAATACAATGCATATATTTTTAATATGGTAAAATGCCTTTAAATAGACCCCAAAATAGCATTAATAAAAACTTAAAGAAGGGTATTAAAGTATATTTTGCCAATAATAATAATATTTAACTAAGAACAAGAAGACAATCTAAGAAGAAATACATTTTCAGACCAATATAGGCGTGCGTTCAGCACAATTTAATACACCTCCAATAGCTACTTATTCTTCGTTATTAAATAGGAATATGTTTACTAGTGTTATGATAATATTGTTTTCACAATGTGTTGATGTGATTCGGTCTGCAATGCAAGAGAAAGGTCCTTCAAAATGTGATGACATTCTCATTATTCGTAGAGAAAGCTACAACCCTCAAAACATTGGATTCCTGCCTCCGCAGAGATGAAATATATGGAAATAATGAGATTCGAAACAAAAATGTATTCCTTCACCTTCAAATAATCATTATTCCTCCACACGATTTTGTTCATTTTTTATCTTATTGATATTTTTTGTAAACTCCAGTAATTTAGTTTGTAACCTTTCGAAAGACACAATAATCAGTATTATTTAAATTTAACAGGATTGTAGGTTTCCAATCATTGCTAAACTCCCTCTTAGTTTCCAAACTTTTCTTTTCACTACAACAATAACAATAACAATATATTTTATAGGATTTTCATTTTCCAAAAGTTTCTAAAATGTTTCTTTCAGTTTTAAAACATGTTTCTGTTTCTGTTTTTTTTTTTATATCACTACATTTCACACTTTACCTACGATGTTCCCCATAGTGGGAGGTAATTGTTTCGAAAATAAATACGCAATTACTGAAAACTTACAAAGTGTTTTGATTTATATAATACTAGTAAGTTTTAGAATTTTTAGGTGGAAAAGTTTACAATTTTAACATTTTTAGTTACTTTAGTTAGTTTTTAGTTTTAACTCCCCACGTTGAGTTAGTGTGTAATCACAAGTAAATCGCTTTGCCGTATTATTTTATATTTGATCAGTATTATGTTCATAACCATATGTACCTTTACTCCTGACGTTGGTCATTGTTGAGATGCGCTATATGCCAGGCTCGTGTACCCGCACAGCGCACATAAGTTCGAGAGCTACGCACACATATCTAGTGCTACATCACCTCTCACGACCCCACGGGAATGAACCTTACCTCACGTGAAATCGGAATATCGACACAACTCCCCCTGCATACCACGGTTTTACAACCCTCTCTAAACCCTTCTGTTTCAATTTTTCATTTCCCGTATAGTAAGAATTTTTTATTTATTTAAAATACTACAGAGAATTGAGCATTTTTTACTTAAACATTACACAATACAACAATGTTTCTCAAGACACAACGAAAATCAATGGAATATATAAATTTGTTCTTACTTTTAAATGACTTTAAAACTTGCTCCACGTATTTGTAACCTTAGTAAAATTCAAATTTATGGTGTCAGGAAACTGACACAAACTTTCTCCTATTTAGGCCAATTTTTATCAATAAACTACTTTATAGTTACTAAATGTAGAACATTAAGTACAGTAACATAGAAAATCTTTTTACAGAAACATAAAAAAGGAATTACAAGATGGTTTGCTTCATACATGATAGTTTTAAGAGGTTACATGGAAATGCCCCTCCTGTCTTCCCAGGGTTAGGTGGAAAAATATTAAGAATATCCACTATTGGTCAATGCTAACATTGACCTACAAACCAAGTTTTAGTAAGATTTAAATTACATTTGTTATTCCCTATAACAGTAACATCTGACAGCGTTCTGAGTTTACAAGAAAATAATTAAAATTACCAATTTATTTAGCTTGTGAACGTATTTTAATAGTGATAAGTAAATTTTATTGAAAGTTCGAGATTTTTTGAACACATAAAAAACGTAACTGTTGCGTACAAACAGAGAGTGGATTAATCACATTTTAAAACCATCCTGTCTAATAATATATTCCTTTGTTTTGCACAACTTGTACTATCTGAATTTTCTTATTTTGATTGTTATCATCTGTTTATATTTTATTGTTTCATTATTTTTGTTTTCAAACAACGTCAATATGAGTTCATTATTATAATTTTTGGATCCCTTACCAAAACACCACACCCTTTCTTAACAAGTGCATGCATTTTCTCTTTTTGAATTAAATATTGGTTTTTGCTTGTCCCCCAACATGTACTCACTACTCTCTTTCACCCTATATCCATATTCTTTAACAAAGTTTAATTTAAAGTATTTCAACTTACAACTCCCTTAATTTCTACCTTCAATGTCACCCTTTGCTATAAGTGAATGTGTAGAACAAATGTTACAACAAACCAGAAATATGTACAATTTGAAGAAGTGAATATGTGCGTGATAAACTGTTGAGCTTGGACTTATAGGCAACATCTATGAAGATATCAAGTAACCCAAAATTCATCACTACTGCTACTTCTTCGTAAGTCAATCGAACTAATTTTGTGTGTTAAATATCAATACCTCATGAACATTTTTAAATACTGAATACTATTATAACCAAAATAGTATTAATGTAAAGAGAGTTTCCTACCTATTTGTTTTATTTTGATACATTTTGTACATTTTCTGTGATAATAAATTCTCCATGATTCTATTAACTAAACTTAATTGATGTAATAAAGGAATCATCTATCATTATAATATGTATGTTGTTTTGTTTTTTTTTTTTTTAATTCATCAAAATTCCCTGGTTCTCCACATATGTTAATCTCCCTAATTTAATTCTTTGCTGTTCCTCGAAGCTACCCAATTCCCCCAGTAACTTTTGTAACATTTAAAGCCATATAACATATAAACCCGAACTGTTATCCAGGGCCTAAATAACTATAGAATAGTTAGTGCCGTTTTGGAGGGATTTGGATTTTTCATGTTTTGTAATTGTTTTGCGATTACCCTTTAAAATAAAAACAACTTAGAAAACATGGTTGGAGAGACCAACGGTGTGGTCTCTAGGTCTGGATACTTCACCTCAAAAACATTTTTTTGGGTTTAGGGAGCCCCAAAATAAACATATCCACCAATAACTCAAATTTGCAAATTTGGACCAAAGTAATACCTTCTCGATGTAGTACTATGTTTAAGAGTAGATAGAAAAGGAATAAATATAATTGTTCATACTTTGATGTTCCGAGTGCATTGCTACCTTCGTCACGTAGACGGGAAACGTACGGCACCTGGCCCTCATCCCCCCCTCCAGGCCTCCAAATACAACCCCCACCCCCCTACAACTCCTTCTCGCATATCATCACGGCCATGTATCTCGGGTCGCATATAGAACTTCATGGAACAAAGGCGACTATGGGTACTTATACTACAGACTTATACTGGCAAGTATAGTGAGAAAATATAACGTTAATACTTTAAATTGATAATGTAATTGTTTACTTTTAGACGAAACTTTTGAGCAGACAAATCACTGTTTGACATGATAAGTACTAAACTAAAATTGTTATCATTTTAAGTACATAAACATTCATTATTCATTCATTTTTTTATATATATTATTAAAATAATTTATATCTTTGTTTCACAGTTTTAGGCCAATATAGCTATTATTTTTCATACATGTTCAGTTTTAATCACAAGATCTTACTTTCCAGAAGTGTCCTTTGGTTTATTTTTAAACATACAACCTCAGCCCTCCACCCCATGGGCTTTTAAAGTGTCAATATATAGCTTAAAGAGTTATTTAATCTAGTTAGTCAGCTGATAATAATGCAAATGTTTCAGAACATCTGGCTTAATTTAGAGCCTCGTGCGGAGAACGCAACGCCGGCTTGTCGCGTATAAGTGGGTATAAGCAATGACTACATAAACTATAAGTAAAAGTATACTAACTGGTGCCCCATTATCTGTAAGGAATTCTCGCAGTTGTGGTTGTTTTGAAATAATGTTATATTATAATCAACTGTTTGACTAAATAACTCCCTAATATAACATTAGAACTTTAAAACCCCTTGGGTCGGATCCTTGAAGGTTGATGATTCTCAAAACACGCCCAAAAAGCACATCTTGTGGCTAAGAGCAGTCGATTTATACGAAGCATGTAACAGAATTAATAGTTGTAGATAGAGGCTTAAAATTGCTGAAAAAATTCAAGATATTATTCAAGATATTATTTAAATAATAAGGATATTAACATATCATTAACAAATTAATAAACACCTACAATATAACAAATTTATACCATTTTAATAACACCTTCCCTTTCATTACCTTCTTGGACCTTAAAAACCTGGTAATTTTACGACAGATTACACTTTACTTATGTTTGATAAGATAAATATACGGATTAAAAGACTTAAAAAAAGGAATATTGAAAGGTCAATATATTTAACCTGATCTTTTATCATTAAATTACATTTTATCTATTCAGTACTTACAAACAGGTACAGTTCTTGCTCTGAATATGTTTACCTGGAACAAAACAAGCAATTACATACCAAGATGATATATATATATATATATATATATATATATATATATATATATATATATATATTTTAATGTGGTATTTTTTGTGGTTCCAAAATTACAGAGACAGATTTTTCAATCAAACTTAATTAAACTAAAACCAGGCCCTCGACGGCTCTCTGACTGGTCTATACTAGTACAGAGGTCGACATGGGTACATCAAAATGAAGCTGTCACGGTATTGGTAAGTCTTTTGGCTATCCAGTGTGACCAACTTCCCTTCCTTGGTTCCTCCTTATCTCTTCTAGGAGCTTGATCCCCAGTTGAGCCTGAATACCCAGTCTAGTCCAAATCCTTGGAGGGAGTAGTAGATCTTCCTTGCAGCATGGGACGGGGGCCTGGTAGGAGGGCCCTTACCCGACGGGCTCCGGTCTGCTGGGCTGGGGGACGAACCGTCCTGGGGCCACCCGACCCTGAGAGGTTGGAGGACGATCCCCATATGGTGGACTTAGGGGGGCGTTGGGTTAGAGGGCGAATCGTCCTGAGGTTATGTCACCCACAGAGCCCGGGAGCTAGTAAGTAAGGTTCTCTCTCACTTTCTGGAGCGAGGCAGACTGACCCCGTCCTACCACCTTTCCCAACCCTCTTTTCCCTCTTTCCGGTGGCTGCACAATATCCCAAGGGAGACGTGCGGCTACGCCGGGGCCTTCTAATCCCCCCCAAAAACAAACTAACTAACTAACTAAAACTACATTATAAGCCTCTTCAAATATAGAACTCTAGTCTCGTCTCATTTGACAAATAATATGAAAAACATGTTATTATTTTATTCATAAAACAAATAACAGATGTTACTAATTAAATGGCTTATAGATATTCCAAATTAATTGAACTAGTAGCATATTCTGTTTAGAGTAATTTCACAAATTAATGAAAATCAAATATAAACCGAGAAATAGTTATGTATGTATAATATCCTAAACGTTTAACATACCGGATTCCTTGTTTAATGATAACAAAAGTAAAATCCGCATCGTTGACCCTGGCAAAAAAACAATCCAACTTATTTTAAATGTTGTGAAATATTTCACCGCCATCTCAGCTAGTTAGGCTTCCCAATTAATTTCCACTGATTGGTGCCGTACAATTTCTGGTTCGAATATTGTTTGTCAACTTATAATTAATTTGACACGACGACCTTTCCAATTATTTTGGAATCATACTCGAGCCCTTTGCACCCCGCTGATTAAAATCCTTTTGTTATTCTTTAAAAAGTTGGTTACGTGATAATTTATAAGTCCGTGCATTTTTTGCATGACGATAAGTTTGTACACAATTGTATACACGAATTCATCAACCTCGCACTCATAAGTGTTTTTCGTCATTCTATACGTATAAAAAACGCTAACATTTATCGCTCGCTTCTAAATTAGTTATTTTACATCAACGAAAGTTTTAAATTATTTAAAATCCATATATCGTAAGTTTATGGACGATTAAACACACTGTAATAAATTTCAAATCATTCATAAATTAATCCTCTAACGCGTGATGATTCCCCCACGTATTTTTTCTCAGTTACATGTATTTAAAAATATGTCTGTTAGCTACATTTCAATATATTAACCCCCCTTGTTTTTATAATTTTAATTCTTCACCATAAATATGCAGCAGAACGATCGTTGTTCGTTCGTCCTTGAAAATTAATGACAAGTAAATGTCATAGATGTCGATGTTTGTTCACCTAATTTCACTTTTAAAAACAAAGCAAACTATGATCTGCCAGTGGTTTAAATACCTGCTTATTGGTAATACAAATTGTTGCAATGGTAAATAGTTTCAACTTCTTACGAAGTTATCATCAGACCGTCCAAGGATATGGTTATCTTCATTATAAGAACGTCGAGTTAATAAAAAACGGGATCATTAAAGTACTTGACACGGACAAGACCGACACACACATTACACTAATCCGAAACATATACGGCCGATTTTTGATCAACGGCGACGCAATCCGGGCGGAGGTAGAGTCCAGACTCCAGTGTAATCTACTGTAATTATGATTTTATATTGATATTTCACTGAATTTACGGGAAACTTCATGAATATTTCATTACTGGAAGCCCAAAGGCAAATTAAAGGAAATTTTAAAATCCAAATGGAGAGGCCATGAACTTAGGAAGGTACCGCAGTGTAAATAATGGATAAATACAAATTATTATACGAGTTAAACAATGTTTGGAAAGAGGGACATGCTTTGATGGAATAATATTTTTCGATGAGGTAAACATTTTGGAAGAATGGGGCTAAAGTTATCAAAAACGAAGTGCTTTAGTAAACATGCAATTAGGGATGGGTTAATTTAGGGTGTATGTACTAATAGATTAAATCATTCATTGCATTAGGTATTTCTGTTATTACAAACTTTAAACGTCTTTTCCAGGAAAGGGTTCAAGTAATCAAGAAAAGCTGTGAAAACTGAAATTGTCATCAGTCAGTGGCGTGATTACTTGAGAGCTTGCGTTTTATGAGCGCCGTGAACCAATCACAGAAGTGTGAAACCAGGGGTTGGAGGAGGGGGTTGGGGGCTAAATTGAATGCACCCTGAACTGCACGTTTATGTTTGAGAGGTGAAGAAATTGCAGCGTAAGAGTAATTCATTAAGAAACTGGTTGCTAAAATGTTCTGGTGACGTTGATTTTATTTTTTTGAACTTACAAAGCACTCATATTGTTAGCATGATTAATATATGGAACTAAATTGTACACTAACTTATGGAACTAAATACATTTCTTGAAAACACTCTTCTTACTGATAAATATGAATTTATAATTTTAAAACATAAAATAAATTATAAGTTTATAATGCCCCCGTCGCAGCAAACCAGAATACTCAGCGAATTTCCAATGAATATACAAGGTGTACATAAAGTCCCGCACGGGTTTAATATTTTTTGAATGATAAGAGATAAATCAATAAGATTTGGTACATCAACACTACACCAAAAAATCTCCTTTTTGAAGGAACTATCAGTTTTCTGTCATATCATGGGGATGTCCCGCAAGGAGTCAGAAGGAAATTTTAAATAGGAGCATAGGTCAATATGCACATCACTTTAAAGGGCTTATCTAGCAGATTTTAATGCCGCAAACCGCACTAAAAAAGGTTGATCCAGTAAAAATTGGCGGCTGTTCAAAGGTTATACTTGGTTACATTTTATTAGTAGCCACAAACCCATTAAAGCAAAACTGCAACTAAAATGAATACTGCAGCTAAATACTACATTATGCCTGTCAATACAAAAGTGAATTATGACGTTAGTTATCCTCAAGGGTTACAAATTTGGTCCAAATCTATTGATAACGGGGAAAAACTGGTAACAGTAACAATTAGAAAGATCTTATCTTTTTTTAATAAAACATTTGAACAGCCGCCATTTTTTACTGGATCAACCTTTTTTAGTGCGGTTTGCGGCATTCAACTCTGCTAGATAAGCCCTTTAAAGTGATGTGCATATTGACCTATGCTCCTATTTAAGATTTCCTTCTGACTCCTTGCGGGACGTCCCCATGATATGACAGAAAACTGATAGTTCCTTCAAAAAGTAGATTTTTAAGTGTAGTGTTGATGTACCAAATCTTATTGATTTATCTGTTATCGTTCAGAAAATATTAAACCCGTGCGGGACTTTATGTACACCTTGTATAACATAACACATCAAAACCCTTAACAGGATTCATAAGAAATATATTCACAAACAAGCAATATTTAAAATTTGAATTTTTCTCCATAAGAATAACACTGGAGATGAGTACGCAGGTTTGCTGCAACAAGGAACACAAATAATGGGTGTTTATGCAAATATCAATAGAACTCAACTTATTGAAGTCACATACCAATTTTCATCCATATACATTCATAAATAAGCGATATATAACATTTTAATTATTTTCCATAAGAATAATATGGGGACCATTTACCTAGGTTTGCTGCTACGGGAACTATTTTTTTGTGGCAAAATATTGTTTTTTATGTGCAAATAACATTAAATCAAAACTAGACGAAGCCTCATTCCAAATTTCGTAAGTTTATGTTCATAAATAAGCGAGATATAATTTTTTTTCTTTTTCCCCATAAGAATGACATTAGACAACGTACTGTGTTTAACACTTTAAATATCTCAGTAACCAACTGACGTAGAGCAATGATCAAAATACCAAATTGTTTGTTTTTTATGCTGAATTCAATGGTAAAAATTAAAATAAAAAAAAATACATGTGGAAACCCCAAAAGAAACATGTTTGGGGTACAAAACCCCCCAAAAACCCCCTTTCGGATAGTGCGATTCGTCTGGTTAGTTAACTCGTTGAAATAAATGGTACTTTACACATTTGTACCAAATTTCATTATGATAAACCTTTTTTACGAGAGTTATCGTGCTTAAGGACATAAATATATGTATATATATATTTGAACGAATGGTGTTTTTAGCATCTGGGGACCTCAAAATGAAAAGTTATCATGGTCCCGGGCTTAAGTCTTACCATGAGGCCTACGGTAATAGCTTCTTCCCTCTAGGGGAAATTCGATGGTAAAAATGTTATTATGATATCTCATTAAAAAATTAGAAATTATATCTCATCTCTTTATGGATCAACTAGATGTAGCATAACCTCATCTCTGCTGATGATGCAGCTTACTGTGCTGTGAAACGCGTATAGATGATAAATAAATCTGAACTGGATTGCTGTGGTTGACGGTGAGTAGGTCTATAAAAATGATATTACTGATTTGATGTTTTTAATTATAAATTTAATTCGTACTAGTTTCTTATTCGAATTCAACTCCTGCACTAAGTAATGAAATTATGCTTGCTTATATACTTTACACCTTAACATTGTTATTTGAATGTTATTGTGATGGAATGTATTTATTATTCACTATTACCTTAACTGATCAAGGTAAATACGAATTTTTAAAATTTAAAAACCTTTTCGATAACATTTTATTTGAAAATGGAAAAAATTGTGTTTTTTCATCTTTTTCACAATAATATGAATACACTGTTTGTAATACAAATATAATTGTAGAGGGAAAGGTAATAAAAGTACTAATGTTGTTATAGCGTGGCAGACTGGTCACGTGACCGAAGGTGTTGCTGCTCCGAATTGGCGGCGTTCTTATGGGGCCAACACCCTCCTGTACTGAATGAAAGGTAGTGTATTAGAGCTACCTACTAAATTTTAGAAAATTATACATATGAGATTTTTTCAATCTAACTGAAGTATCCACCGTCTATATATAAAGCCTCATTTACCCAGGAACTTTTGAGAAAACCATAATTCTGACACCCATCAACCCCATACTTGAATGAAAGGTCTCGGTGAGCAAATTGGAAGAAAAATATTAGTATTTTTATAAAATCTTCCCTAAGGGCACAAATATAAAGAGAATGGATCAGTTTAAACACACTTAAAGGTATTTCATTTCCAACAGCTGATATATTGGTTTTTATTACAGCTGTTACCCGTGCGAAGAACGGGTACACATTCTACTAGGGCGCTTTTCTCAACAAAATCCTCATTTACTTAGCAGTGTTATTTAGCGGTTACGTACACTCTACAATGACGGCATAACAGTTAACAAGTTGTGATGTACTGTTACATAAGAGGTTTATCTAATTATTCCCCACACATTGTGCGGAGGGCTGCTCCAGAGCGCGGTGACATTCTCATTATACGGCGAAAGTTCAACACTCCAAACAGCGGTGGTGAAAGAAATAGAATTAATGAGACTCAAAACATGCTCTTATACCGTCTTCAAAAATATATTTTCCACTAATGTAATTAATTATGGTTATATTTTCCTCTGTTCTCTCTCAGACAAATTAGTTATAGAATGTAATCTGTACAAAAGAACGTTTGAATTTTTGCAGATATTATTCTACCTTTCTCGTAAAAATTTATTTTGAAAAAAATATTAGTAATATCATTCTATAATATTTTATATCAGAACGTGACCTAAATATAAAGTTGTAATATCACTATTCAGACTTTAAAGAGATAATAACCGTTATTTTTTACTAGGTATTTATACTGGATGCATCCCTCGATGATACCCAGTTTCGGATGGTATGCGGATACTGTAGTATCTTCATCTTTTAAATACATAATAAAGAATGTTGGTATATTGGTAGAGGGAACGTAATCCCTAGTTAAGAGGGGGCGTAATCGGCACTTTTTCCCATGTTATTGTTATGGGAAGTAATTATAAAACATCTTACAAAACTTAAAAATATATTTACTTTTACAATTTACTCACTCAAAAGTTGGTATCAGACATACAATATGGGAAAATACAATTGATTTCAACCGTCACACCGATCATCAGTGTCAATGAGAGATTGAAATCAATAGGGTATTTCTCATCGGGCCTGATGATCAGTGGGACAGGTCGAAATCAACTACCCTTGTACCATATTTGATGTATATTTACCATCGTCTAAGTGAGTGCTATATAAGACGTAAATATACTTTGACGATTTTTAAGACAGTTAAATTGATTCCCGTAATTTGTACTATTACCTCAGTTATGAGAGTAATATTCACAGTTACGCACACAAACTATCGTGATTTGCAAAATAATTGATTTTATCCTTATTACATAAAAATAGAGTTAACTATTAACTGGCACAACATATAACTCAATCATAAAAATCCTTGCTGATCCGGATACAGGGATGCAGTTTTAGCGGGATAAGAGGGGATGTGCTGTGAGCCCCACTCTGTATGTTCGCTCACGATGACGCTATGTAGGGCTCTCGTGCACATAAATGCCTTTGAACAGAGTGCATAACATGTGTGGCTTTTTATAGAAAGTAAAAACATACAAGGTCAGCAAATAGCGTTGCCTAGTTATAACTGGAGTAGGAGAATGAGTAGGAGTAAATTATAATACTTTCCTTTAAATTGTCGTATAAACGAACGGAACAAATTAAAGGTCGGAACTCTTTTTTCCGTTTCGAAGAATCACTTTTCTAAGGAAATTAACTTAATCCACTGACAAATTTCAGATCATTTAGTGTAATAATTTGTATTTTCTCCAGAGAAGGCGTGTTGAAAAACATGATGGGTAGATTTTGTATGACTTTTTCAAAGCGTGTTATTAGTAACCCACATGAAAATGTTTAATCAGGTCTGATTCAATTCTGATCAGACCTGACCTTAAGTTGATCAGTTGATAAAGTTGTAATATCACTATTCAGACTTTAAAGAGATAATATCCGTTATTTTTTACTAGCTATTTATACTGGATGCATCCCTCGATGATATCCAGTTTCGGATGGTTTGCGGATACTGTAGAAAAGTTGATAAGTTGATCAGGCCTGATCTGGACGTCAGGGTTGATCAGACCTGATCAAGTTGAGTTGATCTGGTCTGATCAACTATTGAAAATTGTTAAGTATTATTTATTGATATTTAAACATATATTAATACGAATTAATATTTTTAATAATTATATTATTAGGTTTTTTACCCTTTTTAAGGTGCCGGTAAACATTATCGCCTTAAACATTATAACTATAAGAGCGGTTTTACGTCACTAAACGTTAAATTTACCATAAATATTTAACAGGTATGTTGATAAGTAAGTAAATGTAGAAAGTTTTTTTTTTTTACAGAAAATCCCACATTTTGCATACATTCGCCTAACACCCTTCATTAGTACAATACAACAAAATCATTAATTAATTATTTGTACCTATTCTGTCAAACAGCCGCAAATATCAATGTCGCGTAATTGGGCTTTATCAATACTTACACTCTACAAATGAAATGTCAGAAAGAAATCTAGTGCAACTTAAAATCGTGGTTCTGTACAGTAACTTTTTCATAATCACTTCTCTCTCTCATTTTTCAAGAGGCGTTTGTGGTGTTCTGGATAATTCACCGGACTTCAACGCTGGAGGTTGAGTTATAATTCCGACCATTACAAATGATATTTTTTGTCATGATTTTTTAATTGTTTTACTTATATCATATTTGTAATGCATATTTAATACGATTCAATGATAAAATATGTTATATTTTGTGTTTTTAATGTATATATTTTTATTTTTATTAAAAGTAGATGAAGTTCCGATCAGAACCAGATCAGATTCTGATCAGATCTAATCAGAACCTGATCTGGAAACGTCCCATAACTGTGTCCAATCCTGATCTAATTTGGATCAGGTCTGATCAGGAAATTTGGATCAGACCTGATTGAAAATTTTCATATGGGTACAAATTTAGATGTAAAAAGAAATTCACACTGTAAAACTTTTTACCAAACGAATATGTTATTCGTATTACTATTAAAGCTAAGAGTCGAATTTTATATTTCTTTACTAACACAGGAAGAAAAGAGAGATAGGTCTAAAATTTTGTCTTTACGTAAAGCGAGGTAGTACTCATGTATTTTGTTCACAGCTCTGTCGGACGCCACAGGGTGTTTGCGTTATGAGCAAGTCCAGAAGTACCTCTCGAAAGGTGGTAGCACGGGTTTTTAGTTTTCCGATAAAATATTGCACGTAGAATGTACCTCGTCTGACCAATTCATTGTGTCAGCGATGAACTAATAATACAGTTTGGACGTAGATCGTTGGAAGAGTAAAGGTTGACAAACTGCAAATAGTCAATGATATCAAAATATATTGTATACGCTATTTACTTTTTACTTATTCAATTCAATAACCTCTGTTTAATTATGTTTTAATTATGTCCTTGTAATAATAATATTAAAATGTAAATTAATATAATTCTCTCCGGTAATCAAAAATTAACGAAAGATGTGTCATATTATGTGTAACAATGATCTAAACGTTTTGTATGCACAGAGTATGCATTTTCTATGCTACCATTTGGGGCAATAGCGATTGTCCCAAACAAAACAATTATCTCACATACTGACACAAACAAAAAACAGTGATGTAGACCACATGTTTAATGCATTTTTTCCCACTCACATAATCTCTTCTTTAACATTATGCATAAGTGTCTAAGAACACGTTGTACAACGAGGCTAGTACTAACAAAGGCAGGTAAATATTTAAACACACTCCATACGCAGAATTTGTCATATTATGAGCCTCGCAGTACTTTAGCATTTGAAATTATTGGAATGGTCGCAATTATGACTGATCAGTGCCACCCAATTTACAGCTCAAACATTGTTAGTCGAGTGATAATTAATTTGTCACAACGAGCTTTCCAATTATTTTCTAATCATATTACATCCCTTCACACTGTGCTGATTACTTTGATTATAAAAATTAAGTAAATCCCGTGATGAAGCTACGTGAGTTATTTCTGCCTTTCATTATTTACTGCAAATAAAAATCATATTGCATTGTGTATGTTAAACAGATTTAATATTAATACCAATAATTTTAATGACAAAAAAGGTAGTAGTGTTTACAATGTGATTTTTTTAATTGTTTTAATATAACCTTTTATTTCCATCTGAACAACTTATTTCATCTATACAAGCTTACTGACATTTTGTATACGAATTGTACTTATTATACATAGATACGTTTATTGAAACATCTGATGATAAAATAACCATTGTTTACGTTATTTTTCGTGATATTCAATAGAGTATATTTAATTGTGCAGTAATACTAATCAATGTCTGGATGTAAACCGATATTTGTTTAAAAAGGTTTCGAGGTTTAATCTACGTAATTGGTAAACAATATGGCAAGTAAAACACAATCATATTGCTACCTTTAGACTCCTGATCAAATTGAATTGTTTAGAAATTAGGGTAGAAACCCGAGATTAGTATACAAATTTAATTGTAGATTAAAAACTACATCGAGTTTCCTGGTGCATTATTAATGTAGTAAATATTCGCCAGTAATAACCATCACATTAACGGCAATTAAAAATCACAAATTAACTCAAATTAATCAAATTAAAAGTAGTGAAAACTGTTTAAACCCCAGACAAAATTTTAGACCTATCTCTTTTCTTACTGTGTTAGCAAATAAATATAAAATCGACTCTTAGCTTTTCTCAGAGACCGCCATGTTATCTCTAGCCACAACCATAGGGTTAGGTTAGGTTAGGGTTTTAGGAAAGGAAAGTTGGCAATAGCCGCAGTTACTTGCTTTGTGAAGCAGTTTTCTTTTGGCCTTGGTGCTAAAATACAAAACTGGACGTATTCCCAGATTTTTCCAATACGTACTACGTCGGTGAACTCTTCTAAAATAAGCTAAAAAGCTAAGGCATTCCGGACCTACCTCTTCAGTGGATAACATCTTAGCTGAACACCACATCGCATCTAGTGCAGGTCCCTACCAATTGTAAAACGAGTTCGCACGCAGCAGGCTGACGTGGGAGAAGTGAATTTCCACATACACACTTTTAAAACTCAAAATCAGTCTATCAATATAGATTTATTCAAATTTTTATTGAAATCTAAAAAAATTGATTTTTTGGCTGTTCTGATACTCCTGGTTTCATTTACCTGCAAAGCTGGTAATACAATTTTGCGCATTATAATGTTAAGAGATGGTCAAAACAGGCTGGAAACTAGACGTGAGTTGCTAGGGGTGATAAAAGTACTCTAACAAAGGAATAACAGGCTTTTCTAGTGTAAACCCCTCATAAGACAACGTACTGTGTTTAGTCGAAACACATTATCTTTGATAACTCGGTAAATATTTATGCTAGAATGACGAGATAGGGCTTAAAACTTTCGCCTCGCTAATTTCCATCTTTTTGCATGCATTAATGTTACATCCGGGGCTTTTCTGACCCTTTTTGGGCCCAAACACTCGAAATTTGAGAGATCAATCCCCAAAAAAGTGGTTTATAGTTTTCCGATTGTTTTGCCCAACGAACTTGTCCAACTGATTACAGAAAGAAACGTCCCTACCAAATTTGAAGTAAATCGGACAAAAATTGCGACCACTAGAGTGCAAACACACACACACACACACACACACACACACACACACACACACACACACACACATCATTTTGAACGACCCCCAAAAACGTGTTCAGGGGGTCACGTTAGGAACTTCTATGGAGGTCCCGGGCTTAAGTTTCACCATGCGGGTCATGCTAATAGTTCGGTTTCCAAAGGAAATCCACTAAAAATAACTGTAATGAGGCACGGGGTTCCCCAAGGCTCCATCCTTAAGCACGTTTTATTCCTACTTTATTTTAATACTGTGTCAAGTCTGAAGCATCGCCAAATTATTTGCTCGAAAAATCAAGCAAACCCGATTAAAAACAATATATTTCTCTTTTTATTGGGAATTTCGGTAAAGTACCTTTGACAAACTCCTGCTAACCGTTATACCTTATATTTTACCGAGCTATGCGTGTGTTTAATTTTTACAAGAAAAGATATGTAAAATTAAAAGTTTTACATTTTGAATTCAATTATTCCGTACGAAAATAGTCCAGGTTTTAACAAAGATTACAATCCAAAATTTTTCTTCTCTGCAAATGAAATTACAAAAGATAATTAAAACCGTCAACTGCTCGGATTATTAAAAGCCGGCGTGACCCCAAAGTTTTATCCCCGTGAAAGCAATCGGACCTCATGAAGGAGTTGAGATGGATTTCGTTTATGAGGAGAGGAAATTAAAAACACGTCAATCACTTTTAGTGATTTTCAAACTGAGGAGTTTTTATAAGAAAACAAAAATACCTCACATTTAGGTATTAAAATTTAACCATGATTTGTATTTATTTTACACTTCGGAATTTCTGAAATAACATTGTCATTCATTTTGGGATAGGATATTTAATTATGGACTTTCATACAAAAATATATTTGTGTTTTAAATCTATTATTATTATTTTTCCAAAAACATTTTCGTAGTAAATTTGACCTGGTTCTCTTTTAAAATGACAGTTCACGATGCTATGATTGCACATCTGGTAGAAGTCAGCAGATTCAGATAACATTGTAAAACTACTCACATACCAAAGCAACTACAATTGTAGTTTTATAATTATAAAAGACTAATGAAAGCATGATGGGCAAAGTAATAGTAACTGCAACGAAAATTACTCTGTTGGATCGTTTTATGACTTATCTACCTATAAATAAGAGAGATCTCAACCAGCTAAACCATCCAGCTAATCTCGACCTTAGTGAATCACCAAATCCATTAAATGAGAAACAAAAAGACAATATTTCTTCATACTCAGTGTGTTTGAAAGATTAAATTAAATTTACTTTTTGCATGTAGGTCCCAAAAAACACCAAAGGTCCTGTCAGTTTTAGGGTCTCAGAGTTACTAAAATAAAATTAATACCACACATCCCATTTTATAAAGCGAGGTAGTACTCTTGTATTTTGTTCACAACTGTGTCAGGCGCCACAGGGTGCTTGCGTTATGAGCAATTCCAGAAGTACCTCTCAGAAGATGGTAGCACGGGTTTTTAGTTTCCCGATGAAATATTTCACGTATAATTTACTTCGTCTGCCGAGATGTTGTGTGAATGTAAACTAATCAATTATTATTTGGCTATTCACTAAAAAATAAAGTCGCCTTTATAGGGAGCAATTTATTGAGATTTATAGACATATCTATGATTTTTATAGAGATTCATATAGATTCCAGATAGATTTGTAATAATTAATTGTTCTACTATACAGAATCCAACCGTATAATTTTTTACTCAGATGTCAGCATTTTATTATTCTTCTAAAAGGGACCTTTGGTATTTACATTTAAACCAAGTGCGGCCTTCATTAAACCATCACTGTCTATTCGAAATTTGTACTATACCCTTACCCTTTACGGCTACTCAATCTACGATCACATTATTAAACAGTTTTTAATTGTACCAAAACGCAAATTTTTATATTTTAATCTATAATGGTAAACATTTTAAACCGATCATGGTTTACAATATTATTTTCCTCCCTGTATTTTCACTGCTCATATTTTCCCGCGACGAGTCGCCAACAATAACAACAAGCTGAGCGGAGGATGGCAAATGGGACATTAGCCGAACACGTGCCATTAGCTGCATTAATGCCCCGATCCCGGCTACTCCATTCCACAGAGCTTCCATTAACTGTCCGATATTCGATCATTATTTTGGGCTTCATTCCATAATGAACAATTTGGATTGCTATTTGTAGTTAATGGTGAAAATAGTCATAATATTATCTGTTAATAAACAACAATCTATTTTTGCTCTTTTGTATAATACATTGTTAACAAGTATTAACTCAAGAATTAAAGAGTATAATTATGATTCACATTGCATCTTAATTATTTATATAGATTTCTTATTCTTTACACTGTCTTAATATTTACAACTTTAAAATTACGCTGTTATAAAAGATTTGTCATATTGTCCTATGTTTGTCTGTTGGCATTTGCAGAATTTAACAATTAAATAAGCGGTAGTCGTAAAATTTAATTTAAGTTCGTATACATGGATTAGGCCTGGTTTTACTACAAAAATACTCGGTACTCTTCCCTATTAGTCTTCAAATACTCAATGATATTTTCACAGGTATTGGTTTGATATGCATATTTTTATTTACATTTAAATTACGGCATCATTCTTTGGGAAAATTCCTCTGGCGCAAAAGAAGTTTTATCTTGCAAAAGAGGGTGCTCAATCTGATACTCCTTTTTCTGGTAAAATTTTGAAAATGCTGCTACTTTTCCCGAGTCCCTGGGATCAAGAGCTTCAATTTGAACTCCCTCCCATTTTCCTGCGATTTGCTAAACTCCCACAATTTTGACTTAACATGGTTTTTCTAAACATCAGAACCATTCTTAGATTACACAAATTTATCTCTTGAAAAACACGATTTGTTGAATTATCAATGTTAACTGTCCCTATTTTATTTATTTTACATTCTTTAATCTCCATGCCAAGGACAATGTGGGTAATTATAACACCAGGGATAGCTTTCACAGCTACAACACAAAAAAGAAGAGAAATCTGAATATTTCCCATAAAATATTAACTAAATCCCAACACCACTTTTCGCAAATTAGTCTAAGGTATTTTAATATGCTACCCGAAAGTATAAAAAAGACCAAGATAATTTTTGAAAAATATTCTGCAAGAGTGGCTGGTGACACAAGCTTTCTACCAACTAAATGAGTATAAATCTTGTATTAGTTCTTTTACTATAGAAACTTAAGATTTTTATCTGTTTTACTAAAGATATTTTGACAAATTTTTTACAAAGTGTTATTTGACCATTCATAACTTGCTTAATTGTTATTATTGTTTGTAGCATTGCAGCCAATTTTACAATTAGTTTGACAATGTCGAATGCAATTTTTGTAGTTGTTTAAAGACAATAAAGACATTCTTAATCTTACTCTTTAATAATTACCACGGCAACATAAAATGTGACTCAAATGTGACATTTTAAATACAACTGGGAATTTTTAATACTAAGCAGCGAAGTATACGTGCGATTAATGACGGACAATATGCTGATTTTCAAAATATTGAAAATCTACAAACCCGATATTTGTTTAATTCCGTAAACATATTTTTGTGAGCTCTGTTAAGCGAGTATTTAATAAAGTTTCCAAGTCAAATTTTAAACATGGCAGTTTCGATAACAAGACTAAAAAGCTGGATATAAATCCAAACAGCATCTTTCACCAATCAAAAAGAGCAGAATGTTGTGAAATTTCGGAATAATTTACAATACTGTAACTTTTGGATGCATACTTAGAATATCTGCAAGCAATGAATAAGCATAAGTGGTTGCAACCAAAAGACTGTTTTTATTCATAAGATGTATTTATTACACTGTTAGGCTCGGAGAATTATCCACTTTAAATTATACAGCATTTTTGGTATAAACTCATCGCATCAATTATTTCGCTTTTCTCTCTTTTACGGTTTTTCAAGTAAAATCATTTTTAACGAATTTATTCGCTTCAAGCACTCATGAGTTCATTGTTGTTGCTTGATGGGGTGAAATGGGTGAAATTACTGTAGTAAAGACGAGAGAATAAAACACTCAATCGTCCGATGGTTTCAAGCCTTGTGCACGATTGGACCACTTCAACAATGGGTTGTTATCTCTTTCAAAAATAAAAGGATTTAGGTTTCTGACGAATTGTATTTACAACAATTATTTTCAGTGTCATAAAGAGGTCATTTTGTAAATCATTTTACAGTAAAAATAACATGTAACAATAAGAAGACTATTTATCTGAAAGGTCTCTATCTATAAAAAACAATAATCCGAATTTATCCATTTTAAACTATACAAATTTGTTCAAGATAAAGGCATAGATTAAGCATATTCCTTAGGAGTATGCATTCTAAGGAGTATACTTAATCTGTGATGAAGGTCTATAGATATTTCACAAATTTTAAGGTTAGCCAAATGGTAAAAATAATTTTACAGAGATTCATATGTTTGTTTTATTTTTATCCGTAAATAATTGACGCAAGCAGTTTTAAAACAGTCAACATGTAGTAAATTGAATTGCAACAAAGAGATTTTACACCTATTAAAGGGAAATAGTATTTTTATGGATTTTCTTATGATAAAGCATAAAGCATTAACTATAAAGCGTTTTAAAGCATTAAGTTATCCTTTTTTTGAATTTTATGTATATTTTTTAAGCAAATTCATATTATTGGCAGTAGAACATTTAAACTGAGTATCTAAATACATTATAAACTGTGCAATAAGATATATCAAGGAATACATACATTCGATTAAATAAGATATATCAAGGAATGCAGACATTCAATTAAATAATACATATCGAGGAAGACATTCAATTAAATAATATATATCGAGGAATACATCAATTCAATTAAATAAGATATATCAAGGAATACAGACATTCAATTAAATAATACATATCGAGGAAGACATTCAATTAAATAATATATATCCAGGAATACATCAATTCAATTAAATAAGATATATCAAGGAATACAGACATTCGATTAAATAAGATATATCAAGGAATGCAGACATTCAATTAAATAAGATATATCGAGGAATACAGACATTCAATTAAATAATACATATCGAGGAAGACATTCAATTAAATAATATATATCGAGGAATACATCAATTCAATTAAATAAGATATATCAAGGAATATAGACATTCAATTAAATAATACATATCGAGGAAGACATTCAATTAAATAATATATATCGAGGAACACATCAATTCAATTAAATAAGATATATCAAGGAATACAGACATTCAATTAAATAAGATATATCAAGGAATACAGACATTCAATTAAATAAGATATATCAAGGAATACAGACATTCAATTAATTAAGATATATCAAGGAATTCAGACATTCAATTAAATAAGATATATCGAGGAATACACTTCCATTAAATAAGACATATCAAGGAATACAGAAATTTAATTAAATAAGATGTATCGAGGAATTCAGACATTCAATTAAATAACGCCATCAGATTCAACATTGTTTAGACTGGTGCTGTTTTTTGTTTTTTTTACATTAAAATTGTTAGTTTTAGTCTTTAATGGTTAAGGCTCAAAATTGTAATGAAAAAAAACATAAAATGCATAAACTTCTTGTTTCACTCTTTCATGATATTTTGCCAAGGTTTTCATTATTTTTCACTAAGATATATTAACTCCAGTGACAGCACTTATAGCTAAACTTATAAACTTCTCCACTCCAGCAACGCATCGGTCAAATCTAAACAAATGCTTTATAATATAGTATCTAACTCATAACTGGTTTCAAACACAACTATTTACACCGCAGTATAAATCTTATTTCATCAAGTTATTCGTTTTAAGGGTTGCCAGATAGTCAGTAAACATTTGCTGGCCTGCAAATTGGCTTATCTTAATTAACCAATAAAACTAAAAAGAGAGAAATATAGTGGACTATTCGCTTCCCTGGGGCTATTCGGCTTCACCCAGGGAATATAAACGTGTGTGTGCTGTATTCTGTAGTTCAATTATTAAATTAATGACCTCTCTTAAGCTATCACCTGGTCAAATATTTAACTGTCTATAATAATAACATTGGAACTTTGACAGCTTGGGACGTAGAGCCCTAAGGTAAAATCGGAATCAAAACCCTTTACCTTTTATATTTTAAACTTAAAGAATAAGTGTATCAAATTTCACCCCTCCATGGTACCGGGAAGTTGGAGATTCTTTGATCATCTCAGGCCTTTCGATTTTTTTATATTAATTTATCATGAATTGTAAGTCTAAAATTGAGAGAGTAGTCATAAATTATGACTGTATTATTGGTTAAATAATTCTGTAAGATATATAAGTAATAATAACGTAAGGAATTTTTACAAACTAATGGCCGAAGGGAGGTTTTCGTTTGTAATCACTATAATATGGAGTATAATATAAAATTATACTCTGGAAAATAGTTGGTGGTGGAAGGTCAGGTGTAAGGTTTTTGCTGAGAACACTCCAACGATTTGAAGCCCGACCTTAACCAGCCTTCTCTTTTGGGGCTAAAATAAATCAATTTAATTCCTTTGACAATTTGTTGCATACCATGTTACGAATGACCGTGGAAACTGTAACAACTTTTTAATGGAAATTGGGTTTACACTTTTTGGTACTAAAATTATTTCACAAGTATTAATAAATTATCAATAAATTTCACAAGTATTATAAGTATTAGTATTATTATGAATAAAAGTGGCCACGATTTAACTTACAGCAAAAGTTAAAATTACGCAGTCAGCCTGAGTTTTAAATTAATCGCAACAAATTGGACGATCTTAGTTTGTCTTGGGAACTCCTAAAGATGAATCAAACTTAATGAGTGTCTGAAAGCAGAGTCATTTGTAACAATTACCCTGATCCCAAAGGACCCATCGATAAATGTATATTACAACTTTTATTTCAATATTATAGGTGGAAATTGTCTTCTAAATAAATATAGTTGATAATGTATTTTTTACTAATTAATCCTTTTATATTCTCGGGAGGACAGATCGCTTATGTTCAGAACATTTTATAGTTAAGAAACTTTAACTTATTCAATAATCTGATACCATAGCCTCAGTGGTACCTTCAGGGTTAATAAAAACTCAGAACCTCCCCCTATAATTTTTTTTATTTGTTCTTATAAACTGATGTATTTTGGGTAGTGATAGTAACTTAAGGTGTTGTGCCTTTTGACACTATTCAAAATGTTTAATTTCCCCCAAAAATAGGGAATTTTAAGGGCAGCTCAAAATTGTTTTATATAAAATATAACATATTACATAAATGGTAAAAATTAGGGATCGCTATCTCTTCTCTAACCAAAATGGTATCCCCTATCGTTGGGGCACACTCAACATTTTTAATATTGTTAAAAGATACATCACTACCCAAAAGATATTAGTTTATATTAACGAATAAAACAAATAGAGGGGGGCCCTGACTTTATATTTATCTTCTATATTATTATGGTTAAACCCTAAGTAAAAAAATAACCTCCATTACAGTAATTTACATTCATATACATTAACAGTCATATACAGTCATTTTATTTGCAAATTCCACCATCCATCCTTAGTTGTTTTTCTAACACGTTTTGGCAGTTTGATAATTTTAAAATGTATGATGAAAAAATGGCTTTCTTTATGTTAATGCTTAATAGAATAGGAGCTTGAGTTAATTACAATTTATTTACTTACTTATAATTGTTACAATTACGATACCATTTTTAACATTTCCCCAACAATTAATTTTACTAGCATTTTTTTTTTAAATATGCCAAAAATAAAAACTTTTTACATAAAAAATTTTTGAATAAACAGGTTAAAATAAATAAGGTCACAATAAACTAGTTTTTAAAACGCTTCTATGTAATTTGTTGAGATATAAAAAGTTTAGTTTTGTCAAGTTATATCGTGCTTGACACATATATTTCTTCAATTTGACGGTCCTAATAGGATTACATGTATACTAATTGTATTGCCTGTTTTGACATGAGAAACACCACCAAAATTATTGATCTTAACTGATTATAAGCGCATACCACAATAAGCTGCACTATTACCAATAAACTACAAACATAATGTGTTTTTTTCAGTCTCAACCCTAACATTTTTAAATGAGTCCGGTTGTCTATGGTATTACTAATTGCGTTTTCTTCCTGGTATAATTTGTGCAATGGTGTATTCGTCAATTCCAAACCACATTTGTTTGTACCTTACGCTACAAACCATTTCATTTTCTCAAGTACGTAGGAAACTAAAAAAGGCTTTTATGTTTATTTATTATTTTGATCCAAATCCCAAACTTTTGGGATATTGAGACTTATTATACTGATTACATCATGGTATCTAAACACATCTATACCCATTGATCAAATAATATCGCAAAACGTCGTAAAACGGCACAATTTACTTTTATTTAATCGTATCTGTCCTGGTCGTAATTCCTTGTGCAGAGTTTGCCAACTCCAATCAGGCCCATTGAACGGTGCCAGGGCGTTTTTCACTGTAACTGGGAGGGTTGCTGGAGAAAATTGGCAGATGAGTTATATACCAGAACGTTACGAAGAGTTACCTTTTAATATTGATTATGCACAAAGAGCTGTTACTGTTTGACCTTACATGGTCATCAACAAGGACACAATTATTGAATGAATTGATCATGTTAATTACATATTGCATTTACGTTTATTTCGACTGCAATATGCGTCAGGATTTCTATATGAAACTGTTACAGTACTTTGAAAATATATTATACGTATAGTTATGATTGCATGCACGTCAAAATATTAAACACATTTTTAATAACCATGTATTTATAACCATGTTTTTACTAACCATGTTTTTTTATAAAACCATAAGTTTGTATTTTACAGTGATAAGATTTTTCACATTTTCTAAATGAATAATGTGTTCGGAACCATCAGTGTTCTTTCAGAATGTTCATTTTTAACATATTACTTTCGATTCCTTGATGTGTGAGTGATGTATTTTTCTAATAAAATTCAGAATGTTGTTGTATTTATTGTATTATCAGATTATTAAATTGCCTGCAGCTTGTCTTCTTGAAATCTTGTTTGAAATAAGAAGTCTTGCACGTTTCATTTCCTGTTTTGGAATATAATTCTCTATTTGTTAGTTTTTTGCTTGTGAATATTATTTTATACTTTGTTTATTCAATTCTATTCATGAGAAGGTACTATAGTTTTTAGGAATTACTCGAACATTCATTGTAGAATATGCAAAGTAAACATTTATGAATTAGTCTTAAATTTGATATTTAAGGCATTTATTAAACACATATTATCACTGTAGGAAAACACTTTCGGCACAAGACTCTATTTGTTACGTTCAGTTTTAGAAACTCAGCTGTATTGCTCGCAGATTATTAGTATGCATATTTTTATGATTCAACCAATCCTTGTTTATGCAGTATATTGTACCATGCATGATACGCATGGACAACATACTTTTTTTGATACATACAGCATAGTTTTTAATTCGACTACATTCCAATCCATATTTTCTACATTCTTTACATTCATAAATCAAAAACCGGCACGAATCCAAAAGAAAAGGATGATAATTATGAACAACTTTTGTTGCGTTTTCTTCAATAATATTAAGCCGTTGTTTGGTGCAGCAATAAACATGGGATGAAGTAGTGTGTTGCCAGCAATTGATGAAAACAAGGAATAGAGCCCGTTGAAAGGAGTAAAGCCACTCTGGACAACATAAATCAGTGGAATAACAGCGGAGAAGCGGCCCCACCCCCACTCCCCACCGCCACCTTCCCCCCAACCATTCGCAACCCTTAGCCGTCGTTGCGACTCGTGCCGGTTGAAGACGAACTCTAGAGTATTAGATATGTAAAATACCCCGTCACAGCACAGCTGCGTACTCCGCGAATTTTAAATGTGTACATCACTACCACGTGAAGTCGCTTGACAAGTTTCATCAAAATGTATCCATAAATAAGCGAGATACCACGTTTCATTTATTCTCCATATGATAAGGATTAGGACTGAGTATGCAGGTTTGCCAACACGGGGATTACCTAACTTTGGGTTTACATGCAAATAGAATAGCCCATAACATAAAAAATGTGGGGTATCAACCCCCCTCAATATACAACTTCAGATGGGACTCTCCGATTATCGAACTAAAGTCAAAATATTTGCTCTACAGTTTGTATAAAATTTCATAAAAATTGTACCTTTTTATGAGTTACCACTCCCTCGGACACATTATATATATCAATTTGAACGAAAGGTGTTTTCTCATCTGGGACCTCAAAATTAAATTTGATCATGGTCCCGGCCCCTAAGTCTTACCATGGTAATAGCTTCTTCCTTGTAGAGGAAATTCGCTAAAATTACATTCATATTCCATTATTTACAATTATAATCATAGGATTTAAGTTATTCTCTAAAAGTAATCTCTTTATTATTTTGACCATAGAATTTAAATATCGTAGCTTAACTGATTTTAACTTTAAATCGTTATGGGTGATCAAGTACAAATTTAAATCTCCAAACTACAAATTACTTAAAAACCACTTTAAACTATGGGGTATAAACTAAATAACTAGTCCAAAACAAAATTATAGAACATATGATTGCTAAATGTTTTAAAAATATACAATTGATTTGCATTGCAAAATCTGAACAAATATCTATTTAATGAAAGTATACAATAAACCGTCTGGTATTTAAATAGCAAATATTTCCTTTAAAAGTAGTACGGATAAAGTATTATTCTTTAACAGTATTTTTTTAATACGTCCTTTTAATTTCGAAAGTCTTGAAGTTTTTTTTCCAATATACTGTTTCAGTAAATATCCAGAATAAGTTGCAGTATCAGTTCAGGTATAACAAAAGGCCTGAAACATTTCTGAGGGTTCTTAAAAAACTGTGTTTTCTATTCAAAATGCCTAAGAAATTAGGGGATGTCATTTAGAAATACCAGAGAGTTTTGAGATTAAATTAAATAGGGGGACTATCTATTACACTCACAACAGTTGGTGTAACATAAAACAATCAATATGCTATCATAACTGTTATCACATTGGTTATATGACGTCTTACGAAGGCGTCGAAGAATAGTAAGTCGTAGTAACAGTTGACTGTTTTCGTTATACGTAGACTACTATTTCTTTTTTTGTATTTACAATAAATTAAAAATCGGTTGTCACAAGTCTTGTTGGGAAGCAAACTTGCAGGGAAGAACGACATTTGTATACCTGCAAATGTTTCTGTACATCTATGAAATTGGTTTTCGTTTGCATGCAAGACGCAGTTCCGTAATATCAATAATACAAAAATATAAAGGTAAAAGACGCTCTCCTTTGAATTCCATCATCCCCTTGAACATTTCACGCAACAGCTGTCAAAGACCGTTAATACATTACACTACTTCGAAACCCTCTCATGTTTTACTTTTCATTTGTTTTTTCTTTACCCTTCTTTACTTTTAAACTTGAATATTCCTGCGCGAATGTAAAATTAAATGAATGAATAATGTTTCATATTACCATTACTACAAGATAAAACTTGTGTATAAGTATGTTTATATAAACAAATTATTACCTTAAAAAATATTACATCGTAGGTTCCTCCCTTAAAATGGAATATATAAAGGTGGTCCTACACTACTCGCGAACACGCCTGAACATTCGGCCGAACATTCTCCAGAACATTCGGCCGAACATTCTACCGAACGTTCACTGAACGTTCGCTCCCACACTTCTCGCGAACACCCACCGAACATTCGGGGAAATGTTTGGGCGAACATTCCCTCGAACATAAATAAATTACAATCAGCTGTTTGCGTATTGTCCGTCGTGTCCAACGAGCATTGTCCTGAAAAAATGGACAACTCTGCAGATGATGTCACTGTTGTTGCATCTACAGTCGTATTTTTTTCTGCAATAGCAGGTACACGCCTGTTTGATTTTGTTAATCAGCAAACAACAATATACAATTAACAATTAACAATCAACAATTAATAATCAACAATTAATAATTAACAATTATAAACAATTGTTGGAAATCGGCTGTAATAACTGCTAGTTTGGGCGTTGACGCGGCGATCGTCCATTGTTGACCACTCTGCCTTCAGTGTGCACAAGGAAACGCTTTGTATTTGACTTGTTTATAATTAATTCATAATAATCATATTAATAACAATGTTTTCATATGGGCAATTAATTAACATCGAGTAAATATGTCTTCTCCTGATGTAATAAATTATAAAAGGTGTAGAATTTAGTCGTGTAGAAGAAATCAACGAAAATATGAGAAGCCTATTTTTTACGAGGTAAAAAATCAAATATAAATATTATTCCGCAGAGCTGATTAGAATCCTACTGTAAACATCTGTTTAAGTAATCCCCTGATTCATTAAACCTATTGCCCATAAGAGTAACATTGTAACTTAAAGGGTGACTGGGGCGAAGCCCTAAGGGATTGCTAAGATGGGACGTTGAAAAGGAACAGTCAAGTCGACAGACAGTCACCACCTTTCTTTTATACATGGATAATATATTATAACTCATTAAAAAAAAGGTTAACAAACATTGGACATTATTTTATTATTCGGCATAAACATTTATACATTAAGTTTATTAACAGTCAAGCTTTTACAAGTTCTTACAATAAGGAATACTAGTAGCCTGTCGCGGCTTCGCTTGCGATCACAACGTAATATTATACTGACATTCCCGTATAAATATTGTGTTACCGTTCCAAAGCCAAATTGGCCTGCTGATTAACTGTTTTTACTCTATCCAGCTGATTGCTTGAAACTTATAGTTATTTCCCAATGTTAAGCTTATGGAAAAAACTCAACTCCAAGGCGCCCCAGGGCCTCACTCACAAATTATTTCTCTATAAAAAAAGTGTCCTGCTCAACTTCACGTTAGGCTCTATCCAATGACACCAATACATGAAAATCGGTTCAGTAGATTAGTAGGAGTGATTGTCACAAAAAACCTGCTCGCCTATTAAATAAGTATAGTAAGTATAGATACTGAACAATAATATTAGTAAAGAGATAACTCAAAAAAATATTCTTTCAACGTGGGAATGACAGACTGGTTGTGCACCTGTACCACGCCGCCGATGCGATTGATGTAATTCTTGGAAGCTTCTTATCTCTTGTTAAATAATTGAGGTAAATTATATCGATTCCACTGCCGTTTACTCAACTTAGATGACACACTTATATTAATTTTCAAAAACAGATAAGTTTGGGTGCTGTGAACACAAACAAATGTTTTTTCTCCTTGAGTAGTTGTCCTCCCTTCACCACTGTGACCGGCACTGATTATGGAGTGTGGAAGAAAATCGACTACTAATTAAATAAATGATATGTAGGGGCAATAATTAAGGGTTCCGTATTAAATGATTTATTTGTATCTTCTATAAATAATTAATTAAAATGTCCATTATTGAGGTTGGCGTTAATCTGCTGCCGCGAAAACGCAAGTGGTTGTATGAACTGAATGATTTGAAACAACACATTGCCTCAACACACTGACAAAATAGTGCAGCTTAGTTAAGATGTGACTCAAGCCCTGAATCCTGCAGAATCCGTCGAGAGTATACTAATAAATGTCAACCCCCTATGCCTTAAAACAAAACTTCAATTTATACAAATAACAGTAAAATAACTTATTTATAGCTATAATTATAACTAACATACGCATAGTATTTCAGTACAAATAGAGATTGACATTTAATTATTGATTATTCATTACCAATGACCACTTAAGTGGTATTCAATACTTACTTTAAAGCATATTAAATAAATACGCATGTTTTATAGTATTGTCTCAGTAGAACAAGATCGATAAATATCAATGATGCAGTGACGCAATAATGCATGTTCGTGAACAGTGTGGGAGCCTCCCGAATATTCGTCGAAATGTTCTGCTGAACATTCGCCCGAATGTTCACTGAATGTTCACTGAAAATTCGGTCCCGTATTCAAAGTTCGCCCAGCTCCCACACTTCTCGCGAATACTCGGAACATTCGGAGTTCGGCCGAATGTTCGGGCGTGTTCGCGAGTAGTGTGGGACCACCTTAAGTAACGACATAGTTAGTTCAGCAATTTATAGGTCATAATACTTGTCCATGGACAACCTTTTTCTTATAACGAATCCCATTACAAATAATTACATACACGTAGACTACATACATACAAGTTACATACAATTTTCATATTCATTCAATTACCAAACCTTCCCCCTGCTAGGTATGAACTACATCAACTCGTAATGGTGGATGGGGAAACTAAACCATGGACAGTTTTTGTGATTCACCTCGTTTTAACGTGGGATCTTACAGCAGAGGAAATCACATGCTAGCACACATCCAAAGGGGTTACTCACTAATCAGTAAGACATTCCCGAAAGCTTTGACTGGAGAGGCAAACATCTGCTTAACTCACCCTGCTATGTATAGGTTCTTGCTCAGGTTTTCTAAAATTTCGCTTATCCATCGGCTCAACCGTTTTATATTGAGAGGTGATGTTGAAATTCTACGACATTCTGAAACTAAACTATTTTTCAATTATGTTTTTATTTAGATTGAGCTAGAATAACTAAAAATAGAATTTCACTCCCTCTAGGTTATTTACGTAGGTTACAAATACCCAAATCCGATTATGAAAGGTTCTTTTCTTTGGAGAAACAAACTTCGGTTGTTTTTCTCCAAAGTAACGTTTCCTCTTTGTTTATCATCTTTACAAATTTAAACAACCACAAGTAAAATTTAATTTGATAAAAGAAGCATTTTCATGTTGAATTTATTTCCGAATGACACACCCGCGGTTTGGCACTCCGGTGTATTAACATCTCTTTGAAGAATGAAACATGTTATTTTTCGAGTAACAGGACATTTTATTACTTGTCCTAAGCAGGGAAACCTTTCCACGTGGAATCAAGCACGTGGTTTTCTTTAAAGATAATGCTTTTTAAACTATATCCTTACATATTTAGTGTACAGTTACTATCAATAAACATTTTACTTCGTTTTTCACAAAAGTTAGTAAATTATATTTTTAGGTTTAGACAGTGATGACAAATTTGGGTTAAACTTATAAAAATTTATAATCAGTATACAAGTTTAAGCCCCACAGTTTTTAATTGAATAGCAGAAAAGAGAATTCGCATTACAATTTCAGGAAGAGAAGATTTAAAGCCTTTGGGTCATCGCCAAGGCAAGATTAAAGTTTATGTTTTTGTGTAGAAGCTCGACTCTTGGCAACCTAAACTAACTTCACACATACCAACTACTTCTTCACTTTGTTAGTGTTAAAATTATTTTTCCCCCACTCCCCACTACAACAATGAATATTATACTTTTTGTGTCTTCGTATTGGGCAATTAACACATATAACTGAAATTGGCAGGCCTTCATCGCGATGTGACAATTATCCAGTCTATTAAATATTTTTGAAACCAAATAACTTGTATACTGTCTTACTAAAGCTAAACTCATCTATAACAAGTTTCTTTAAACAATTATATTGGAAACCAAATGTATGGAGAGATCCATATAACTGTAAAAACGAGTTCGCACGTAGCACGCTGACGTGAGGGAAGTGAATTTCCACATAAAAAACTATAAACTCAAAATCAGTTAAAAACATACATTTATTCCAATTTTTATTCAAATCTGAAAATATTGATTTTTTGGCTGTTCTGATGCTCCTGGTTCTATTTACCTGCAATGCTGGGAATACAATTTTGCGCATTATAAGGTTAGGAAAAGTAGGTGAGAGGTTGTTGGGGATGGTAAAAGTACACCAACAAATGAATAACAGGGTTTACTAAAGTAAAACCCCCTAAGATAACGTACTGTGTTTGGTCGATACACATTTTCTTTAATAACTTGCTAAATATTTATGCTAGAATGACGAGAGAGGGCTTAAAACTTTCGCCTCTATAATTCCCATCTTTTTACATCCACTTATTTTACATCTGGGGCTTTTATGACCCTTTTTGGGTCCAAAAACTCGAAATTTTAAAAACTAATCCCCAAAAAAAGGGGTTTAGAGTTTTCCCATTGTTTTGCCCAACAAACTTGTCCAACTGATTGCAGAAAGGAACGTCCCTACCAAATTTGAGGTAAATCGGACAAAAATTGCGACCGCTAGAGTGCAAACACACACACACACACACACACACATATATCAATTTTGAATGACAATTTTGAATGACCCCCCAAAACGTGTTCAGGGGGTCACGTTAGGAACTTCTATGGTGGTCCCGGGCTTAAGTTTTACCGTGCGGGTCATGCTAATAGTTCACTTTCCAAAGGAAATTCACTAATAAGTAATTATATTAGATATGACTGACTTTCAAAGCTTTCATAGCATTCTGTCAGACTTCCCTTAAGCCAGTCATATTTCTCTTAAGATTGGTCTTTAATAATTTCAACTACAGGATTTAAAATGCAAACACGGTCAACCGTATTCAAGTACAATCAGTTCTGACGTCAGTTTAACGCTATTACCTACACAATATACATCTATGTTTACAACTAAAGAATGTATTATGGTCCAAAACCCAAAATGTAACAGTTGGACATAATGCGTCATGCTAACGATTTGTAAATACGTTTCTGTTTAGGGTCGAACCCCACTGTTTATACATAACACACATAAATCAAGGTGTTAGGTTATTGTTTACGTTCTTCGTTAGTCAAACGGTGTTGCGGAAACGACCACTTGTATTGATCTATGGCATCCGTGCGCCATTGCAATACTGCCTCGATAAGCATATCCAGTAGCTCTATCTTGCAACTATTACTATACTTCATTGTATTATATCCATTGTGTATTTGGATCATGCTTTTTAAGGATATTAAAGTAAATAGTAGTTTCGTGGAATGCTCAGTTAAATAAGGAAAACACTTTTAAAATGATTAAACATAATTAATTTAGAATTTATTTTTATTTTTATATTTTCATACAGATTATTTAATGCATTAATATTATTAGTATACCTTTTCGAACCTGGTGCGCGATCTAACTTAATATCTTTGCCAGGCGAGTCAGGGTTAACTAAGATAAAGGTTTTTTAAAACAAAACAAAATAATAATCAAAATAACTCTTCTTATATCAAACACACTAACTAAGATGTATTTTTACTGTGACTTTTAATAACTATGATAAATATTTAAACACGGGAACATCAGTTCAAATCTTAACGATTAAAACAAAATTTATTTTATTTCGGCTCGCTTTTTCCTCATAAGGAAACACGATCGTGTACCGGAGAGTACCACTTCCGGTACTAGTGATGGAATATACTATTTCAAAAGTATATCATGAGACAAACTAACCAATTTCCGCATTGTTTGCTTGCTTTGTGTCACACTGTAGTTTTCGATATTACATTGAACAAGCTTACAGAATAGTTTGTATTTTTACCCACTATATATAAATTGAATATAATTTTTATTTTTTTACAATTAACATAGACTGTGCGAGGTAAACAAACTTACTGTTGTACTGTGGCCTTAGCCAAAGTGAATCATGAAACGAATCCACATTCACTTCTCTTCATTCAAATAAATGATTTTGCTCTAATGAGAGTTTTTTTATATTGGTTAATCTGACTCTAAACTCATTTTTATCATACTGCACGAAAAGCAGCTGTTTTTGGGTATGTAATTAATCCGTAAAATGGCTTTTTATACCTTGAAATAGCGCTCAGGAAAGTCAGCTGTGGATTTTTTTCAATGCGCTAATCTCAGAGACTGTTATTGCTCCTTTTTACGTTATATGTATTTTAAAGGTAACAAACACGCCCTAATGCAAGTCTTGTTTGTAAATAAAAAATGTAAATATTGTAAAGTTAACCTACCAAAATTACCCACCGTGAACTACCAAAATGTGGCCCAAATTTTCAACTGTTTAATAAACAAGTTTGTTCATCACATGGAGAAAAAGTGTGTTTTGGTCCTTTTGATGAAAACAACTATTTAAATTTCCCCATGCAATGCGGTTTCAATAAAATTGTTCGTCGTATTTTTACAAATCTATAAATAATATAGTTACTTTGACAGCGAGAAAAACATTCCAAAAAGGTAATTGAAGGAGCGAAATTCTCGCTATAAAACAAATGTGAAACACAGTTACACGACGACAATTGTTTTAAAATACAGCGTATATTAATTTCCATTATAAAGTGTTATGGAATATTTTTTGTTTCATCGGCCATGTCAATTCTCAAAATATTTTATTTCACATCAAAACTCTTCGAAAGTTAATATAATAATATTTATGGATTTTTTCGTGCCATAACCCCATAACAAAGGCACATTTCTATGTTTTATCATAGGTTCAGTTTATGAATAATAATTTAGGATACTGCCTAATTATATAAATCTAAAATCTCGTCGTAGAAAATTATAAGCGTTGAACTAGTTTAAATAATTTTCCAAAAATATCCTTGTCGAATTGGAGTTTTACTAACCTGCTAGTGATAAGGTTAACGAAGCTAAAAATATTATTATGAATAACAATTGTTCTTACACAAAATAATAGGAGTTTTAATTTCGTGGATATTTTTACAAATATTATATTATCACCTTTATTACATACAACTTATATTTCTTAATAATATAAGTACGAAAAGAGAAAGTACAGTCATATCACTCGTTGATAGCTCACACAAAAATGTACTAATCTACTTAAATCTTTACTAAGGATATTACAAAATCATACTTGATCATCCCATTAAATTTCCCTCGTATACTAGTGACTGGTTATTGACAAAGCATCCAAAGATTCCATGCATAAAAGCTTTACAGTAAATCCCTAATATATGTAAAATTTTTATATATACATAACTATAATTATTTTTAAAGTATTTCCTCTGAGAAGCCTTCGCCGTTCATGAAATGTTATTAAACGATAAAACGCTATTAGTTTGTTTCGTTGAGACCTTGTTCTTGTGAATGGTATTAACTCTTAAACATGTGATTTAGCGGTTTAATATTGGTTTTAAACCACTATGTCTGTGTAAATCATTGTTGAGGGTCAACATAATTGTTATTAGCCTGTTTAATGCAATTCAAGGTTTTACTGTTGTCTCCGTTTGATCCATTCAATTGCTAAAGCTTTTAACTAAGGAACCGATTGTATAAAGGTAGGTAGATCAAATAGGTCGACGTTGCTGCTACTCATTACTCGTTGCTGTTACCCACCAAAAAAAAAACAAAAAAAAGAAATATATATATATATATATACAAAACAAAGCTTCGATTAAGAAGTATATTAAGCCGAAACAGTTTTCATAACCTTAACCTACATATTATTATTCTGGGTTTTTTTATGACATAAGTCTCGTCGTTTTTGGTACTAGTTACCTGTAGCAATAAAACATTGGAATTCGTTAGTTCGATATGTTTTTATTTGATTTACAAACCCCTTCATTTGTCGAGTAAATTTATTAATTTACAGATTTTAAAGTATTACCCTACTAAGTAAGTCAATTACCTTTCTAAATTTTTGTCAAAAGAAAATACACACTGAGATACGACAATAATCTCTAACTTTGATAGTTATGAATTCTTTGGATTCAAGTATTAAGGTAACAAACTGTATTTTAAGTGTAATGAGTCTATACTATTTTTTTAATAAAATCGATTAATGAGTCAATGGCTATTCTTTGACAGTTAAAAATTAATCAGTCAAATATTCTGTACAATTTTAGAAAGTATCTATCACCAACTTGCCTAAATTATGTATATAAATGTTAATAATTATTGTTAGTAATTTTTTACAACTTTTATTGCAATTAATAGGTTTCAACATTATTATAGGTGATGTCTAAAACACGCTCTGCGGAGTTAGGTTGTGCAGAGGAGTCTAAAATTATCTTTCCTTTGACCAAGGATGCGTTAAACGTGAAAGGGAAATTGTGGACGACAGAGAAGGTATAAAGGCGTCTGTTTATATAAAACTGCAAACTACCAAGGGACAAATAAATTATAGAGGGAAATAAAACAAAGAAGGTATTTAATTACTGACTGCGGTGTTTATAAATGGCCACAAAAAAATTAGTTCAACATTATTATCAGTTATTTTTATCAATTTGCTTTATTTTATTTGTTAACAATCCATTAAACCATAGTGGGCTGCATAGCTCGCAAATAGTTCGACAAAACTTTAATTATAAATTGTTACAAGTTATTGATCCAAAAATGCAATTAAAAAAACAACATTAATATTACTATGGTGTGGATGTGTTACTGTGAGAGTTTCAGATTTAAAAACATATTTATACGTTATGCAGGGGCGATCATCGATATAAATTATATCGATGAGGGCGATCGTTATTATTTGGTAAATATATTACATGCACTTTTAAGCCTAACAATGGTTTATATTTTATATAAACCTTCTTATACCTACCTATTTTATATATTTTACCGACCTATCTGGTATCCGTGTTTTTTCGTGTGTTTTTTTCTTGATTCCCGTTTATAAAAATACGATTAACATGTAAACCCAAATAAAATTATTACTCGATTAGGTTATTACTGATAATTTCAAAGTCTAGTAGGTCGGAACTATAAGGTTTAGAACACTGATTAATGGCTTTCAAACTTCCTAGGGTTAACCTGAATTACCATCCAAAGTTTATGTTTATTTGGATGAATGTTATTAAAACGTATAAGGGACATATAAAATAACATGTTTTTTTATTATATGTGGAGATCGCAAAATAATACTGGAATCTCGTTTTTAATTCTATATAAAGTGTTTAATACCCATAAATCAGGTTAGTGCACGTTTAATTAGCCGTTATAAAAGTTTTAGGAAAATAATATAACTTTAACCCTTTTCAATTGTTTAACTGTTCATTAGGTTTGATGCAAAAATATGAAATAAAGGTTTTGCTCATTATTTAACCTACTCATCATGTTGATTATTTAAATTACATGGTTTGATAAATAGATTTCGCCCTTAAATAAAGTAACAGACGATTTGGTACTCTTCTGAAATATTTTTTTATATATTTATTTGTCTTTGACAACCAAAAAGCAAATTATTTCAAAGTAAATTATATTAGCGAATTTCCCCTATAGGGAAGAAGCTATTACCGTAGGTCTCATGGTAAGACTTAAGCCCCAGACCATGATAACTTTTTGTTTTGAGGTCCCCAGATGCCAAAAACACTATTCGTTCAAATTTATATATATGTTTATATATATATATATTTATATATATATATATCTATATATATATATATATATATATACAATATATCTATATATATGTGTGTCCGTTACCGCGATAACTTTTGAAAGAAGCGCCCGATTTTGATGAAATTTGGCACAAATGTGGAGAGTAACATTTATGACTTTAAGTTCGAAAACCAGAAAAATCGGACCATGGAAAGGGGGGTTCATGGGGTTTTTAAATTTTCAAAAAATCAGTTTTTTGCATTTTTCACCCTAAAATTTTTAAAAACTTAATTTTGGTTTTGCCCATGTTATAGAGCTTAAAAAAACAAATAATATGGTATTTTGAATTATTAACCTAGGTTAAGTGGTTGCGGAGAAAATCCAAAAAACGTACTCATAAAATCTCCCATGTTAATCTTATGGGAAAACAGTTTTTGGCTTTTCCTCAGTTTATTTTAATGTAAACTTTACATTTGTTCTTACCAATCTGTTCAGTTCCACAAAACAATCATTTTGGTGTTTAAATTTTCATTCTACGCCCAACCGTTGCTGAGATATTCAAAGTGCTAAACACATTATGTTGTCCAATGTTATCCTTATGGAGAATAAATAAAATTCTATATCTCGATTATTTATGAATGTATGTTGATGAAACTTGTTATGTGGCTTCATGTAGTACTGGTATATTGATATTTGCACAAAAAATTGAGTTTTTGTTGATTATTCCCTTAGCAGCAAACCTGCGTACTCAGCCCCCATGTTATTCTTATGAAGAATAAGTCAGATGTCCCTTAATTATGAACATAAATTAATAAAACTTGGTATGTAGCTTCACTTCGTTAAATTATATTGATAATTGCATAAAAACCCATTTTTTCCTTGTTGCAGCAAACCTGCTTACTCAGCCCCATGTTATTCTTATGGATAATCACTAAAATGTTACATAGCGCTTATTTATGATTGAATATTGATGACACATGGTATGTGGCTTCGCCTAGTTACATTCTATTTATATTTGCATAAAAACCAATTTTTTTTGTTCCTTATTTCAGCAAACCTACGTACTCATTACCAATGTTATTCTTATGGAGAATGATTAAAATCGCTTATATGTGAATATATTTTTATGAAAATTAGTATGCGGCTTTATGTGGTATTAAGACATATATTATGCATTGGAAATTCGCTGAGTATGCAGGTTTGCTGCGACGGGGGTATTTTTAAGAATCCCCTTTCATAAAATCCTAGCCCTTTAAAATAATTATTGTTTCTTTAAATAACAGTTATTTGTGCATGCATGTATACAAGTTGTGTGATTACAATTACAATATTTGAACAGGAAAAAACATCATTGATATCCTGAGTGAAAACCCCGAAAAACCTTAATAATAATAAAATCCCGAAAAATAATTTCCCACAGATTGAACTTTAAATTCGCACTGTAACAGTACGACCTTCTGCTCATGTAGGAGAGAGGTCGCTCTCCTGACCTTTTCCACAGATTTTCAGTTATTAACTTCTTTTAGAGTTGGTGGATGGTAAGAAATGTTATGGCTTCTCTTCAGCCCAAGTTAAGACTAAATATAGACGCAATATTTGAAATAATCTATATAAATACGTTAACATATTTTAAAACAAAAATAATTTAAACTGAATAATTACTCTGAATTTTAAAACTTATGACTACAGTGATATGATTTATCACAAAACAATCTTAAAAATAATTTAAAATCTGTATTTTAAATATATTTAATGGGGATGTCACATCAATGTTTTTGGGCTTGAAAGTTGAATTATTCTGGACATTTGTGTTGTTTGGGAAAGCCTTCTGAAGTATAACAACTTGTTATAGCATTGAAAATCAAAATTCATAACTGTTTTGTTCTCTGTTTCATTGAGTATAATTTTATAATAATTTATGACTAGGCAACAGTAAATACTGTAATCCATCAATAAATTTACCATACCGTTCCTTAAAATGAAAAATTACGTAAAAACTTAATTTCTGGTTTTAAAATGTTCCCTATTTAATTATTGCCAAAACAACTGTTGCATTATAAGTACTGCATTGTAAGCAATCTACTAATCAAAACTTACTGTTTAGATCCTAGCACTTTTCAAATCACAATAACTGCTTATTAAATAGCCATGAATGTTTAGTAATGTTCATAGTAATTACAATGAGTTATGTATAATAATTGCATTATTTGACCGACCATTTACACAAAACATAGTTTAACATTTTTTTTGTGTTTGTATTCTAACAATACCATAAATATATGACTGTAAACTCATATGTCTTTTAAAAAGTTTAGTATGATATAAATATTCAAAAGAAAATACGTTGCCAACCTAACCCAGTTTGATTAGGGGTAAAATGCAATACATTGTACGTTCTCTAATCGTGAACTACAGGGAGTACAAAAACATAGGTTTACGTAACTTTTTTATATCTACGACACATTTTCATAGAGATTATAAAACGCATTTAGAAAAACTACCTAAACCCATACAGTAGTAGGCATCCCGAGGACCAAACATATGACCTCTTCAAATAGTAGCCAATGACGCTTACCTGCTAGGGTAACTATAAGCCAATTTAGATTATTTCTCATAATTGTTTAGGCTATTGAAGTTTATAACTAAATTATTTTTAGTTACTTGAATTTAATCATAATTCTATTATAGGTTGGTTTTTAATTTAAAGACGCAGGAACCAAATTTACAGTCCAACACGTATGAAACGTTTAATAAAATTTAAATTATTGAAACAATAATGTTTATTTATCCATGTTTAGAGCAACTGAGAATGATTCATTTTTTACAATGGATAACAAGTTCTACATTGCGTTTCCATGATTTCCATTTCTAGAGGTGCACCTAAACAGCGAAATGCTCCAAAACTTCCTGAATTCTTGGCGAATCGCCCAACCCGACCAAAGTTTGTCCATTTCTGTGAAGATTCTGGCACGTTATGTATGCTCCAAATACTGCATATACATCTTAATTATGTGATGTTGTTGTGATAAATTTCAAAAGTTTACTTTAACACATGATAGATAAAACAAATCTAAGAAGTACTCTTAAGGCTTTTATATCTGCTTATATTA
The DNA here is from genome assembly GCA_963675035.1 of Allygus modestus. Taxonomy (NCBI): domain Eukaryota; kingdom Metazoa; phylum Arthropoda; class Insecta; order Hemiptera; family Cicadellidae; genus Allygus; species Allygus modestus. Next base: position 126,235,094 of record OY776115.1, on the reverse strand, counting down.
TTTTATATTGAATAGTACAAACAAAATCTCAAGACCTTAATATCTTTATATATAATTCTGTAAACGACATTTTAAAGTCAAAATTGTGAGAGTTTGGCAAAGTGCAGGATTATGGGAGATGATTCAAACTTAAGGTCTTGATCTCAGGGACTCGGGAAAAATAGCAGTATTTCCAAGCGTTACCAGCAAACGAGAAATAACGTAAAACATTCCCCTAGAAAACATTCCTAGAAAAGCATGTGGATTCAACAAATTCTGCTTTGTTTACATAAAAACATGTGATTAAGTGTCTACTTTGTTTATGAACTGACTTGTGTTCCTTCTTATATTGTTTTATTTTCCTCAGCATGTTAAGAGTATCACTTCAGATAAGGCAAAGTATTGGAGCAAGGTATTGGGGCTATGTCCCCTTCAAGCCACTGGTTACGAACTAATTATGTTTTTAATTATTTTTCCACTTACGAGAAATAGAAATCCGTCAATTTACACTGTTTTAAATAAACCTTTTTTAAGAGTAAATTTGTTTCAAAATAATAAACAAAATTAAGACTGTAAACATTTGGTAGTCTTTCATTCAATATATAAAATGTCCAACTTTAATTAAAAGTTAAAAGAGAATTACCTTTTTTATTTAAATTATTGGCGAAATAAGCGTGTGAAAATAAAAGAGGAGCAATTCTCGTAAAACACAAAACCCATACGCAATATACAGGATAACGAGATATTTACTGTCGGAATTCATCAATTCCGATTTTTATTTAATAACCGGGTTTGTATCGTTCATACCGCTGTCCTGTTTCACCACCTGAGGGTTGTTGGTTCGGTGAATATAATATTGCCGTACATTCGTCAATACTGGAATCATGTTACGTGCTCGTCCTAGTAAAAGATTTATATTTTTATAATCGTTAAATTTAATTTATGCATTGTTATAAGGTGTTTTATTAAATGTGCTAAATGGAAAAAATGTATAAGTAGTTGGTTTTCCTAAAACAACTTACTTTTATGTTCTCCCATTTCAAGAATAATAAAAATAAACTAATAATAGTTTTATAAATTTATCTTTTTTCCAAAATATTAATATACTATGTACATAAAATTGTAAGCAGTCGTGCAACACTTAAAGCTATTTTCCTAACTTTTTTAGGACGCTGCTTTAATTTGTATTTTCAATATTACAACTAGAGATACAAATATTAATATAGTTCCAAAAATGGTATTTGAAAAAATATTTGTATTTTTCTTATTTTTTGAGTCAACCTTACCCAGTATAGTATTTATCCTCCTACAAGAATAGGCCCTGTCAATCTTCTTTACCTGAAACATAAATAAATAAATGTATAAAAGAATGATAATAAATACAGGCTGTTTATACAAATACTTTACAACTTCAAACAAACATAACACCTTTATTTTTTCACTTAAAGTTATAAAATTACAACCAGAAAATTGTAAATGTTCTCAAGTTTTGTGACATAATAAAGAGTTTACCTAATTGTAATATGGTTCCCATTATTTGCACACAAATAACCAATTCTAAATTCCAGTTCGGCCCAAACACGACATAACATATGATATCAATTTCAGAAAATGCTCCCCTGATTCTTTCTCTCAGTTCTCCTTTGGCGTTTACCTTATTGGCATACACCTGATCCTTGAGAAAACCCCAAACAAAAATTCACACGGGGTAATATCTGGTGACCTAGGAGGCCAAGATATTGGCTCATCACGGCCAATCCAGCGGTTTAGGATTGTTTCATCTAAACAATCTAAAAAACACACCAATGTGGGGGGAGCACCGTCCTCTTAAAACATTACAATTGGCTTCAATTATTCTAGTTGGGGAAGAGCAAAATTATAGCTCGTTCGGAGTCTCCGCTGAACAGCAACATCAGACTTTGTTTCAATAAACCACTCCTCTCACCGTGCGTTAACACGAGCGTTCATTGCGATTCTAATGAGACTTTTCAATTATTTGTTTTTGTTTACCAGGCAACAATATAAACAAATCAGCTGATTAAACTTCCTGCTCATTAAAACCTTTTGAGCCACTCTTTCATTTAGTTGTATTAGGAATCTTTTACATCCCATGGAACAGAATGGGAGAACATTAAAGTTGTAAAGTTTTTTTATTAACACTCTGTGAATTTTATAATGGAAACAAGTCTTACTTTTGTCAATTTAAGGGGTGAATTATTTTCATCATGACATAATGCAATTTATGGACCTGTTACATCACATGAAGATCGCTGTAAATCTTGATTTTCATAACTTACACAAATTTCTATTGTGCTAAAATAATATATATTAAATATATATATATATATATATATATATATATATATATAACAACTTATTTACAACTTGTTTATTTTACAACTTGTGTAGGTTTTTAATTAGTAACCATTAGTGTTTTAGTAATATAATTTTGTTTTAAACTGAAATAAATTTATTTGAGAGTTTTGTTGGCTACTTTTCATGTACTTAAATTAAATTTGTTATATATATATATTGGGAGTAATCTAATAACAAATTTAATTTAAGTACATGAAAAGTAGCCAACAAAACTCTCAAATAAATTTATTTCAGTTTAAAACAAAATTATATTACTAAAACACTAATGGTTACTAATTAAAAACCTACACAAGTTGTAAAATAAACGTTTGCTCTACAACGTTTGAATTACAACACAAAAATTGACTCACAACAACAATTAACTGTATTTATTTACAAACACACACCTTGATCGTGCTTCCGTACGACTTTTCGAGAGTAAGAATGTCTGATTTATGACTCGCGGAAGAAATGGAACTGCTGGGAAAACACTTTCCTGGTGTTATATGTAGTGACTTGGGGGGGGGGGTGTTGGGGGATTTAAATCAAAAGTGCAGCACGGCAGTGAATTTATGGTCGCTCTGCGGTTGAGTTTTCAGCTTTACACTCACAACAGAAGATTTTCCCCGAGTTGTATGGATAAAACAAAATACTCTCACTAAAAAGTATTTACATTTTCAAATATCACGATGATGTCCGTTATTTGTTTTCTGTTTGGACTAGAATGCCGAAGAGTGTTCAGTGAAGGACGGTTGGGTGCTATGGATGTAAACTATAAAATCTGTAATGGGCCCACAGCTCTGCCAGTCAACTATAACATATGTAAAGTACACTACCGTCAGTTTAAAGTATGTAATTTAGGTGATTAACCAATTTTGTTGCGTATTTCTTAAAAACGTGTTCAAAAATCTGAAAATAAAACCGTGAGCTTGTTAGTGATGATTATAATTTTGGTTATAATTATTTTTCTGCAGGAGTTGGTAAGATAATTTTTGCCAAATTTTAAAAAAGTCAGACAAGAAAATTCAACTGTTAGATTTCTAACCGATTTATACTTGTATATAGTAGTGAAAATCAAAGAACGAGAGTGCCTTATATGTAATGTTTTTTACAATCTCCCAAACCATTTTTAAAGGTCATGTTATGAACTTCTATGGTAGTCCCGGGCTTCAGTCTCACCGTTCAGGCCTTACCAATAACTCCATACAAAATTAGCTAGAAATGTAGACGAAAACCAAAGGTAATTAATACAGAGTAGGGTTTTAAACCACATTGCTCAATAGTTGACAAAGAACTCCCTCGACGATTATATTAGATTAAAATCTCGCCACTACAACGCTCCAGCGCTGCGGAAATTTCGTTATCAATTGCGGTGGTTCCATTCATTCCGTTATCACAAAGACAACCCATAGTATAATTAGTTTTAAAAAATAAACAAAAGCTTATATTTTTAGGTTATGAGATATGAATAGTAAACTGTTACTTATTTTTTACGAATGTATAGTTTTTTATGTACGTGCTGTCAATTTAAATATTAGATTAGAAATATATTAATAAGATATTAAATTAAAGATTAAGCTTTTTTATTTATATATAAATATATAATAAATATATATATATATATATATATAAAGCATGATTAAGTTAAATATTAATAAATAGGCTTTTAATAATGCATACTATTTAATATTTTATATTTATCTTTTAATAATTTATTGATATATTCGCTAATAGCCAAAAGCTCGTCATAAACAATGTACTTTAATAGTGTAAAATTACCTCTCACAATATGGCAATAAAAGACAAATAATTTAAAAGATTATAATCAATTTGTGTGAGGGTGAACAATAACTGCAGATATTATACACAGACCAGATAGTAGATGAGTAATCAATACTTGCTCGTGACTGAACATAAGCTACCGTACTGATGAAGTAGTTTATCTAAGTGGTAACAACTTTAAAAATAGTCTCCAACGAAACCGCGGGTAACCCATTCACAGTGTAAAGAATGAACTTGAACGGGCAGTGTTAGTTTAAAAGCCCCAATGGGTGTTGGGCCGGATCATTTTGAGAAAGTCTCTAAAGAGGTGTAGCATGGTCTTGAGGGGGGGGGTAGAGAGACGGAGAGAAAGATAGTCGGGTGGGAGGGGGGATGGGGTGAATATTGGCAACACTGGAGCCAACCTGCTGTTTGTGTTAGCAACAAAATGGGAATGTTGGCAGGCCTGGAGATGAGGTGGGATGAGAAAGCTACGGACACACATTCAACACGGCTTGTTTTCCTTTCCTTTGCGTGCAGGATAAATAATTTATGTTTACAGTATTTATCTGTGTTTCATTAGGATCTTTCTTAGCTCTCTTACATAGCCCTTGTATGGTGTAATCTTATATAACTGTTTTTTGGTGATTCCTTTCCCCATTTTTGCGTTTTTTATTCAACTAAACTTATACCAGCAGTTATTGTTTATGAAGATAAGGTATTGGACTAGGTTTTTGTTTTATTTGGGAACAACTTATTCTAATTAACTGTCTGCATATATTTCTACGTATCAATGTAGAATAGTGGAACGTAAGAAATGTGTACTTGTCATTATGTTGTAATGTTAATGATTTGAACATTATGCACAAAATAATAACTATATTTTAATTTCTTCAACATTTGTATCATCATCATTATTTAAGTTCTTATTTTTTAGTACAATCGTCACATCAATAATAACTGATGCACTTACTGCTCAACATTTAACAGTGCTGGTGAGTGTATTCTTTTTAAATATTAGTTGACATTGTCCTGCATTTTTACAATATAATTTTAAATATACCGTCTTATAACTATAGTTACAGTAAATGTATATTATTTTCAGAACTGTATTTGATTTTTCAGAGCCCAGCAGTTAATTATTTTAGGACTAAATTTTTACTTTTTTGTTTTATCACTATTTGTTTGATGAATTTGTATGATTAAAACCAATAATTTATCGTGTTGCAGGCGACAGGGGCATTTACACAGTTAGAGGATTAATACCGCATGGCTTAATTTTATTACACTGGTGTAATAAAATGTACAAGACCAGAATAACGTCATAAAGCACATTACCAAATATAATATTTCTCTCTAAACATTTAGAGGGGATTTAAAATAAGTATTAGCCTACAATTTTTTCTGAAAATATATTTACCTGGATAACAAAATTATAATTGAACTCTTTCTTGACCAGCAGAAAAAAAATATTAATTTGACTAGAATTGCTAAAGTAAATCAAATCATTGTCGTCAAAGAATTATTTCTACTAGGAGGAAGTTCATAATTTACAGAAAGCGACCCTTTGACCTAATCAAAACGTAATTCACCAAAATCGTCCACTGTAACACAACTAAACTGAGGTGTATAACTAATTAGAGCTAAAGCTTTACCTTTACCTTTGATCAGATTTTCACTCATCTAATGTTCACACTATTGCATGTTAATAAACTACAGATTATAAGTGTAAATCCCTATAAAACCTTTCATTGGATCATTTTTACTTTCACAACGTATAATAAAGAGAAAGGTAGTTGGGAGATAGCGTATAGTTAATTAAAGCCTCTTTGTTATGGAAATTTATGGGTTAAAAGGGTGGTGGAGGCGGGAACTGAGGGGAGGGGGTCTATTGTAAACTTGGGCGATATGTCGATGAGCCTACGTTGGCCCTTCAGAAAACAAGGGTATCAAGAGGTTTGTTTACATTGCGTAACGCTCGGGTTATTAGTATACGTTGAATTTGGTAATGTGAATTCGGAGGTTTTTGACGCACCATCATGAAAAATGACATAACGCTTTCTGTATGGGGTACATCTGAACTATATTGACACAGATCTTTTATGCTGCTAGTAAACCCTAAACTGGGGAAACGTAATAAGAGTGCAAATCTACAAGAAGTCCTTAAGAACTTGCTTACAGTAGCTTAAGCCTACATTTCAATAATACTTATTAACTTAACTTTTGTATATATATATCAAATATATATATATATCAAAGTTCCCCACAAAGGTGGTTAAAGACCCTATACATTTATTTCAATATATATATATAAAATAAAATACATATATATATATGTATATAAAATCTAAATATAATGCTTAAACTTTGTGTATTGAAGTCATAAAACTATAGTATTGTGAATAGGAACTTCCCTTATCAAAAACATATAGTTTTATAAAATCTGACAACAAACAACAAGGAGGAATCTAGACTCATCTATACAAATAGCTGTCTATAGGTATAAGGGTAGGTTTAAAAAACTAAATTTTCAGTTGGGCCTATCAAAATTATTATTTTGTCGAAATTACTAAATGTAATTACATAGAGAGAGGCTCAAGAAAGACTAAGTAAAATTATTTATAAATCCTATCAAAGTAGAACTTAAATACATTTTTATATGTAGAAACAACAATGATCTCGACTGTTAGACAGGCAATTTCCTTAACTGAATTTAAGTGCAATTTTCATGAGCTATGGGGTGTTTTCATACTATAAATATATTTAAATCCCTTTTATAAATAGTAAAAGGCTTTGTTAATATTTTAGTTTAAGAAGGATTATTATAATTCTTTAACCATTTGATGTATTAAAAAGTAATCTAGTCAAAATAGTCAAACCAAGTAAACATGTCAATGATTAATTTTATCATATGCCCACAAATTGTAAGAGAATCAGTTTGTAAGGAAAAATTTGGTATTATAAAGGCTTAACATGAATAATAATAAATATAATGAACGAACATCCTAAAGTCAATTATAGTTAACTTTAAGCGATGCTAGAAATATTAGTGAGAAAGCAAGTTCAGCTAAAAGTCACCGGTTTGTTTTCAATACCAGCCGACTCCCCAACCCACCGTTCCACAGTCGGGAATCAATGGGAAGGGAGTCGCAACATGTAAAGTGTGAGTGGGTCGATAAAGTGTTTTTACAGCCGCGCTTGTCTCAACCTCCGTTAGCTGCTAACCCATGCCCCAATAACGCTGCCTCTAACCTTGCCTATAACTCAGTTACCTGCTAACCCCATGCCCCAGTCACTTGCCTTTAACTCCGTTAGATGCTAACCCCATGCCCCAGTCACTTGCCTTTAACTCCGTTAGCTGATAACCCCATGCCCCAGTCACTTGCCTTTACTCCGTTAGCTGCTAACCCCATGCCCCAGTCACTTGCCTTTAACTCAGTTACCTGCTAACCCCATGCCCCAGTCACTTGTCTTTAACTCCGTTAGCTGCTAACCCATGCCCCAATAACGCTGCCTCTAACCTTGCCTATAACTCAGTTACCTGCTAACCCCATGCCCCAGTCACTTGTCTTTAACTCAGTTACCTGCTAACCCCATGCCCCAGTCACTTGTCTTTAACTCCGTTAGCTGCTAACCCATGCCCCAATAACGCTGCCTCTAACCTTGCCTATAACTCAGTTACCTGCTAACCCCATGCCCCAGTCACTTGCCTTTAACTCCGTTAGCTGCTAACCCATGCCCCAATAACGCTGCCTCTAACCTTGCCTATAACTCAGTTACCTGCTAACCCCATGCCCCAGTCACTTGCCTTTAACTCCGTTAGCTGCTAACCCCATGCCCCAGTCACTTGCCTTTAACTCCGTTAGCTGCTAACCTATGCCCCAATAACGCTGCCTCTAACCTTGCCTATAACTCAGTTACCTGCTAACCCCATGCCCCAGTCACTTGCCTTTAACTCCGTTAGCTGCTAACCCCATGCCCCAATAACGCTGCCTCTAACCTTGCCTATAACTCAGTTACCTGCTAACCCCATGCCCCAGTCACTTGCCTTTAACTCCGTTAGCTGCTAACCCATGCCCCAATAACGCTGCCTCTAACCTTGCCTATAACTCAGTTACCTGCTAACCCCATGCCCCAGTCACTTGCCTTTAACTCCGTTAGCTGCTAACCCATGCCCCAATAACGCTGCCTCTAACCTTGCCTATAACTCAGTTACCTGCTAACCCCATGCCCCAGTCACTTGCCTTTAACTCCGTTAGCTGCTAACCCCATGCCCCAGTCACTTGCCTTTAACTCCGTTAGCTGCTAACCCATGCCCCAATAACGCTGCCTCTAACCTTGCCTATAACTCAGTTACCTGCTAACCCCATGCCCCAGTCACTTGCCTTTAACTCCGTTAGCTGCTAACCCCATGCCCCAGTCACTTGCCTTTAACTCCGTTAGCTGCTAACCCCATGCCCCAATAACGCTGCCTCTAACCTTGCCTATAACTCAGTTACCTGCTAACCCCATGCCCCAGTCACTTGCCTTTAACTCCGTTAGCTGCTAACCCATGCCCCAATAACGCTGCCTCTAACCTTGCCTATAACTCAGTTACCTGCTAACCCCATGCCCCAGTCACTTGCCTTTAACTCCGTTAGCTGCTAACCCCATGCCCCAGTCACTTGCCTTTAACTCCGTTAGCTGCTAACCCATGCCCCAATAACGCTGCCTCTAACCTTGCCTATAACTCAGTTACCTGCTAACCCCATGCCCCAGTCACTTGCCTTTAACTCCGTTAGCTGCTAACCCCATGCCCCAGTCACTTGCCTTTAACTCCGTTAGCTGCTAACCCATGCCCCAATAACGCTGCCTCTAACCTTGCCTATAACTCAGTTACCTGCTAACCCCATGCCCCAGTCACTTGCCTTTAACTCCGTTAGCTGCTAACCCATGCCCCAATAACGCTGCCTCTAACCTTGCCTATAACTCAGTTACCTGCTAACCCCATGCCCCAGTCACTTGCCTTTAACTCCGTTAGCTGCTAACCCATGCCCCAATAACGCTGCCTCTAACCTTGCCTATAACTCAGTTACCTGCTAACCCCATGCCCCAGTCACTTGCCTTTAACTCCGTTAGCTGCTAACCCATGCCCCAATAACGCTGCCTCTAACCTTGCCTATAACTCAGTTACCTGCTAACCCCATGCCCCAGTCACTTGCCTTTAACTCCATTAGCTGCTAACCCATGCCCCAATAACGCTGCCTCTAACCTTGCCTATAACTCAGTTACCTGCTAACCCCATGCCCCAGTCACTTGCCTTTAACTCCGTTAGCTGCTAACCCCATGCCCCAGTCACTTGCCTTTAACTCCGTTAGCTGCTAACCCATGCCCCAATAACGCTGCCTCTAACCTTGCCTATAACTCAGTTACCTGCTAACCCCATGCCCCAGTCACTTGTCTTTAGCTCAGTTACCTGCTAACCCCATGCCCCAGTCACTTGCCTTTAACTCCGTTAGCTGCTAACCCATGCCCCAATAACGCTGCCTCTAACCTTGCCTATAACTCAGTTACCTGCTAACCCCATGCCCCAGTCACTTGCCTTTAACTCCGTTAGCTGCTAACCCATGCCCCAATAACGCTGCCTCTAACCTTGCCTATAACTCAGTTACCTGCTAACCCCATGCCCCAGTCACTTGCCTTTAACTCCGTTAGCTGCTAACCCATGCCCCAATAACGCTGCCTCTAACCTTGCCTATAACTCAGTTACCTGCTAACCCCATGCCCCAGTCACTTGCCTTTAACTCCGTTAGCTGCTAACCCATGCCCCAATAACGCTGCCTCTAACCTTGCCTATAACTCAGTTACCTGCTAACCCCATGCCCCAGTCACTTGCCTTTAACTCCGTTAGCTGCTAACCCATGCCCCAATAACGCTGCCTCTAACCTTGCCTATAACTCAGTTACCTGCTAACCCCATGCCCCAGTCACTTGCCTTTAACTCCGTTAGCTGCTAACCCCATGCCCCAGTCACTTGCCTTTAACTCCGTTAGCTGCTAACCCATGCCCCAATAACGCTGCCTCTAACCTTGCCTATAACTCAGTTACCTGCTAACCCCATGCCCCAGTCACTTGTCTTTAACTCAGTTACCTGCTAACCCCATGCCCCAGTCACTTGTCTTTAACTCCGTTAGCTGCTAACCCATGCCCCAATAACGCTGCCTCTAACCTTGCCTATAACTCAGTTACCTGCTAACCCCATGCCCCAGTCACTTGTCTTTAACTCAGTTACCTGCTAACCCCATGCCCCAGTCACTTGTCTTTAACTCCGTTAGCTGCTAACCCATGCCCCAATAACGCTGCCTCTAACCTTGCCTATAACTCAGTTACCTGCTAACCCCATGCCCCAGTCACTTGCCTTTAACTCCGTTAGCTGCTAACCCATGCCCCAATAACGCTGCCTCTAACCTTGCCTATAACTCAGTTACCTGCTAACCCCATGCCCCAGTCACTTGCCTTTAACTCCGTTAGCTGCTAACCCCATGCCCCAGTCACTTGCCTTTAACTCCGTTAGCTGCTAACCCATGCCCCAATAACGCTGCCTCTAACCTTGCCTATAACTCAGTTACCTGCTAACCCCATGCCCCAGTCACTTGCCTTTAACTCCGTTAGCTGCTAACCCCATGCCCCAATAACGCTGCCTCTAACCTTGCCTATAACTCAGTTACCTGCTAACCCCATGCCCCAGTCACTTGCCTTTAACTCCGTTAGCTGCTAACCCATGCCCCAATAACGCTGCCTCTAACCTTGCCTATAACTCAGTTACCTGCTAACCCCATGCCCCAGTCACTTGCCTTTAACTCCGTTAGCTGCTAACCCATGCCCCAATAACGCTGCCTCTAACCTTGCCTATAACTCAGTTACCTGCTAACCCCATGCCCCAGTCACTTGCCTTTAACTCCGTTAGCTGCTAACCCCATGCCCCAGTCACTTGCCTTTAACTCCGTTAGCTGCTAACCCATGCCCCAATAACGCTGCCTCTAACCTTGCCTATAACTCAGTTACCTGCTAACCCCATGCCCCAGTCACTTGCCTTTAACTCCGTTAGCTGCTAACCCCATGCCCCAGTCACTTGCCTTTAACTCCGTTAGCTGCTAACCCCATGCCCCAATAACGCTGCCTCTAACCTTGCCTATAACTCAGTTACCTGCTAACCCCATGCCCCAGTCACTTGCCTTTAACTCCGTTAGCTGCTAACCCATGCCCCAATAACGCTGCCTCTAACCTTGCCTATAACTCAGTTACCTGCTAACCCCATGCCCCAGTCACTTGCCTTTAACTCCGTTAGCTGCTAACCCCATGCCCCAGTCACTTGCCTTTAACTCCGTTAGCTGCTAACCCATGCCCCAATAACGCTGCCTCTAACCTTGCCTATAACTCAGTTACCTGCTAACCCCATGCCCCAGTCACTTGCCTTTAACTCCGTTAGCTGCTAACCCCATGCCCCAGTCACTTGCCTTTAACTCCGTTAGCTGCTAACCCATGCCCCAATAACGCTGCCTCTAACCTTGCCTATAACTCAGTTACCTGCTAACCCCATGCCCCAGTCACTTGCCTTTAACTCCGTTAGCTGCTAACCCCATGCCCCAGTCACTTGCCTTTAACTCCGTTAGCTGCTAACCCATGCCCCAATAACGCTGCCTCTAACCTTGCCTATAACTCAGTTACCTGCTAACCCCATGCCCCAGTCACTTGCCTTTAACTCCGTTAGCTGCTAACCCATGCCCCAATAACGCTGCCTCTAACCTTGCCTATAACTCAGTTACCTGCTAACCCCATGCCCCAGTCACTTGCCTTTAACTCCGTTAGCTGCTAACCCATGCCCCAATAACGCTGCCTCTAACCTTGCCTATAACTCAGTTACCTGCTAACCCCATGCCCCAGTCACTTGCCTTTAACTCCGTTAGCTGCTAACCCATGCCCCAATAACGCTGCCTCTAACCTTGCCTATAACTCAGTTACCTGCAAACCCCATGCCCCAGTCACTTGCCTTTAACTCCGTTAGCTGCTAACCCATGCCCCAATAACGCTGCCTCTAACCTTGCCTATAACTCAGTTACCTGCTAACCCCATGCCCCAGTCACTTGCCTTTAACTCCGTTAGCTGCTAACCCATGCCCCAATAACGCTGCCTCTAACCTTGCCTATAACTCAGTTACCTGCTAACCCCATGCCCCAGTCACTTGCCTTTAACTCCGTTAGCTGCTAACCCATGCCCCAATAACGCTGCCTCTAACCTTGCCTATAACTCAGTTACCTGCTAACCCCATGCCCCAGTCACTTGCCTTTAACTCCGTTAGCTGCTAACCCATGCCCCAATAACGCTGCCTCTAACCTTGCCTATAACTCAGTTACCTGCTAACCCCATGCCCCAGTCACTTGCCTTTAACTCCGTTAGCTGCTAACCCATGCCCCAATAACGCTGCCTCTAACCTTGCCTATAACTCAGTTACCTGCTAACCCCATGCCCCAGTCACTTGCCTTTAACTCCGTTAGCTGCTAACCCATGCCCCAATAACGCTGCCTCTAACCTTGCCTATAACTCAGTTACCTGCTAACCCCATGCCCCAGTCACTTGCCTTTAACTCCGTTAGCTGCTAACCCCATGCCCCAGTCACTTGCCTTTAACTCCGTTAGCTGCTAACCCATGCCCCAATAACGCTGCCTCTAACCTTGCCTATAACTCAGTTACCTGCTAACCCCATGCCCCAGTCACTTGTCTTTAACTCAGTTACCTGCTAACCCCATGCCCCAGTCACTTGTCTTTAACTCCGTTAGCTGCTAACCCATGCCCCAATAACGCTGCCTCTAACCTTGCCTATAACTCAGTTACCTGCTAACCCCATGCCCCAGTCACTTGTCTTTAACTCAGTTACCTGCTAACCCCATGCCCCAGTCACTTGTCTTTAACTCCGTTAGCTGCTAACCCATGCCCCAATAACGCTGCCTCTAACCTTGCCTATAACTCAGTTACCTGCTAACCCCATGCCCCAGTCACTTGCCTTTAACTCCGTTAGCTGCTAACCCATGCCCCAATAACGCTGCCTCTAACCTTGCCTATAACTCAGTTACCTGCTAACCCCATGCCCCAGTCGCTTGCCTTTAACTCCGTTAGCTGCTAACCCCATGCCCCAGTCACTTGCCTTTAACTCCGTTAGATGCTAACCCCATGCCCCAGTCGCTTGCCTTTAACTCCGTTAGCTGCTAACCCATGCCCCAATAACGCTGCCTCTAACCTTGCCTATAACTCAGTTACCTGCTAACCCCATGCCCCAGTCGCTTGCTTTTAACTCCGTTAGCTGCTAACCCCATGCCCCAGTCACTTGCCTTTAACTCCGTTAGCTGCTAACCCCATGCCCCAGTCACTTGCCTTTAACTCCGTTAGATGCTAACCCCATGCCCCAGTCGCTTGCCTTTAACTCCGTTAGCTGCTAACCCCATGCCCCAGTCACTTGCCTTTAACTCCGTTAGATGCTAACCCCATGCCCCAGTCGCTTGCCTTTAACTCCGTTAGCTGCTAACCCCATGCCCCAGTCACTTGCCTTTAACTCCGTTAGATGCTAACCCCATGCCCCAGTCGCTTGCCTTTAACTCCGTTAGCTGCTAACCCATGCCCCAATAACGCTGCCTCTAACCTTGCCTATAACTCCGTTAGCTGCTAACCCCATGCCCCAGTCGCTTGCCTTTAACTCCGTTAGCTACTAACCCCATGCCCCAGTCACTTGCCTTTAACTCCGTTAGATGCTAACCCCATGCCCCAGTCGCTTGCCTTTAACTCCGTTAGCTGCTAACCCCATGCCCCAGTCACTTGCCTTTAACTCCGTTAGATGCTAACCCCATGCCCCAGTCGCTTGCCTTTAACTCCGTTAGCTGCTAACCCATGCCCCAATAACGCTGCCTCTAACCTTGCCTATAACTCAGTTACCTGCTAACCCCATGCCCCAGTCGCTTGCCTTTAACTCCGTTAGCTGCTAACCCCATGCCCCAGTCACTTGCCTTTAACTCCGTTAGATGCTAACCCCATGCCCCAGTCGCTTGCCTTTAACTCCGTTAGCTGCTAACCCCATGCCCCAGTCGTTTGCCTTTAACTCCGTTAGCTGCTAACCCCATGCCCCAGTCACTTGTCTTTAACTCCGTTAGCTGCTAACCCATGCCCCAATAACGCTGCCTCTAACCTTGCCTATAACTCAGTTACCTGCTAACCCCATGCCCCAGTCACTTGCCTTTAACTCCGTTAGCTGCTAACCCCACGCCCCAGTCACTTGCCTTTAACTCCGTTAGATGCTAACCCCATGCCCCAGTCGCTTGCCTTTAACTCCGTTAGCTGCTAACCCCATGCCCCAGTCACTTGTCTTTAACTCCGTTAGCTGCTAACCCATGCCCCAATAACGCTGCCTCTAACCTTGCCTATAACTCAGTTACCTGCTAACCCCATGCCCCAGTCACTTGCCTTTAACTCCGTTAGCTGCTAACCCCATGCCCCAGTCACTTGCCTTTAACTCCGTTAGATGCTAACCCCATGCCCCAGTCGCTTGCCTTTAACTCCGTTAGCTGCTAACCCCATGCCCCAGTCGTTTGCCTTTAACTCCGTTAGCTGCTAACCCCATGCCCCAGTCGTTTGCCTTTAACTCCGTTAGCTGCTAACCCCATGCCCCAGTCACTTGTCTTTAACTCCGTTAGCTGCTAACCCCATGCCCCAGTCGCTTGCCTTTAACTCCGTTAGCTGCTAACCCCATGCCCCAGTCGCTTGCCTTTAACTCCGTTAGCTGCTAACCCATGCCCCAATAACGCTGCCTCTAACCTTGCCTATAACTCAGTTACCTGCTAACCCCATGCCCCAGTCACTTGCCTTTAACTCCGTTAGCTGCTAACCCCATGCCCCAGTCACTTGCCTTTAACTCCGTTAGCTGCTAACCCATGCCCCAATAACGCTGCCTCTAACCTTGCCTATAACTCAGTTACCTGCTAACCCCATGCCCCAGTCACTTGTCTTTAACTCCGTTAGCTGCTAACCCCATGCCCCAGTCGCTTGCCTTTAACTCCGTTAGCTGCTAACCCCATGCCCCAGTCGCTTGCCTTTAACTCCGTTAGCTGCTAACCCCATGCCCCAGTCGCTTGCCTTTAACTCCGTTAGCTGCTAACCCCATGCCCCAGTCGCTTGCCTTTAACTCCGTTAGCTGCTAACCCCATGTCCCATTCAAGCTGCCTCTAACTTTATTAGCTACTAACTGCCCCATGGTGTTTTTGCACTTTTTCCGGCTTTTACCTATTAAAATATTTTACCTTTTTTATATTCTGTAAATATAGATAATTTTTAAATCTGATCCAGGATTTTAAACTTCGGAATGACAATTTACACATTACACAATATAAAACCCATTTATCTTTACCTATTTACACATTCTCTTATCCAAAAATCCTAAGTGTCAGTCTTCAATCCATATTAAAAATATAAACTGTTGAATTATAGATATACTCTTTAATTAGAGGACTGTTGAACTATATAATTACGATGTACCCGTTCTTCGCACAGGTTAGAAAGGTTGAGTTGTTGAAACAGCTGTTCTTGTTTCTGCTCTTTAATCTGTCAAATGGAAGTACCCACAGCTGTTCGCATTACAGTTTCTGAATGTTTACTTTCTTCTGAAATGTAAACATTGAAACTTAGGACGTTCACAGGGCGCAGCCCGTGGGGACTTTAAGGAAGTGAATAGGCCTATGTGTTGCATGGGTTCAATATCTAACTTGGTGTAAAGTTTCAGCCCAGTCGGTTCAGTAGATTTTTCGTTTACCCGGAACAGCAGACAGACAGACAGATACACAAAAACCACCTCTTCTTTATAATATTATAGATATATACAGTTTAGTATCCCTTATAAATCAAACAAGCTCATCAATATGGCATATAAATATTATTTACATCTGTTTACAACCACGTTGTTTACATTTATTTACTTATCAATTATACACATTGTATTATGGTTTCTAACTCAACCTGGTCGTCTAACACCTAGAATTAGTTGACTGTAACTTTTAACTTTTAAATTTTCATTTAACAGATAGATACTGGTTTCATGATTTTTTTCAACATCGCATGTACTTCCCATTATATTTTCATTGCAATCTTATTATTTATCACGTTATTAAAATAGATTAGGATCTATCACGTTTGTGTACAATCACAAAAGCTAAACGCTGATTGGAAGTGATTTAGTATTTACGGATTATGCAACAAATCATAATTATTTTCAGTATAAACATTTTGAAATCAAAATTAAAATGATTGAAACCCTTATAGAGCTGCTTATGGACCTCGCCTCTATAGCGTGAATGCTTTAGATGTTGTAATATTACATGTAAACGGTAATCAGTTATTGTGTAACTTACTAATCCTACTAAAACTCTTTATCCGACCATGTTAAAGGTTGTATCTTCTCAAGTTAAATGGTAGATAATTACGCATCGAATCAAATGTCATTATCAAGGCAAAGTCTGGCCAATTAAACTTCGTTCACCAGCTAACTTGTAACGTTAATCACTCAAGAGAGCGTTATTAATCTCTTAACCTCAGACTGTTTTATATTTATAAGAGGTGCACATGGTTTTCTCAGCACTATAATTTCCCTACTATTTAAAACTGTTTGTTAAAAATTAAAACAGTTATTTCTTTACTGTTCCCCCAGTATGTCAAAATCATGTATGGCTTTGACACTTGTAAGATATACTAACCTGATTAAGTTGTACTAAAATGCAATCCATTTCATTATCATACAGTTTAATTCAAAGTGAATCAGCCTTGATCGAAATATCAAGTAAGGTTTGTTGTAATCCAAATCCATTCGTCATTACAATAATACTCTCATAATACCAACACAAGTGACTGATGACAGCTGATTAGTTTCTAGAATCCACTTGATCCTGACAGTAATCAGCTGTCACTAACAGTTGTGTTAATTTCATTGAAGTAGAAACCAGATGGTGGGGGTTTTGATTTAATTTGTTAAATTAAGGAGTTTTAATTACTGTTTTAAAGTGTTTTTAAATTTCCGCCAAAGTGTTGTTGTTACACGTCATGCTAATAAATAAAATAGAGAAATCACAACTTCTTATTTCGTCAGCCATTTTCTTGAATTTATTTTAAGATTTTCATACTAAAACTATGCAGGAATTATTTAACGTATTTTATCTGAACACAGACACAAGTTAATTTAACATTCATAGTGTTAACGATTTTGGACATACAATTAAAGAAATACACAACACAATGTATACAAATCAGGGGGACGATTATTTCCGTCACACAATAGTAGTAAGGGCCCGCGCTTGAGCGCTAACATTGGTCTTATGGAGAATAGATTAACATGGGGTCTTATGGGAGAATAGAATAACATGGGCTCTTATGAGGGAATGGAATTAGGGGGTAATTACTACCCTCTGTCTTTCTTTTGCTACCCTCTGTGGTTGATTATTTATCTTTTTCATCCCCTGTGGTTAATTATATACCATTTTTGGTAATTATTTAACCGACGCGTCCTTCACTTCCTTCTGTGTATCTAACTCCAGCTCCTGTTCTCTTAGCGTACTGTAGCTGACGAGTCGTAACACTTTAAGTAACCTGATTGGCTGACGTGTTAATTCTTGTCCTTCTGTTGGTAATCATCTAGCCTTCTATGGTAATTATTTAGCCCTCGTGTCTTTCTAAATATTTAACCCTCGCGTCCTTCACTTCCTTCTGGTAATTATTTGAACTACGTTTCCTTCTACATATTTATTTTTTTAACCCCAGTGCCCTTCTATACATCTAACCTCCACATCCTTCTGCGTATCTAATCTCACTTCCTTCTGCGTATCTAACCACAACATCCGCAACAAGTCTTTGTCAGCAAACTTGCCGTTACCAGTTAAAATACTGCTCTGTGATTGGTCGGAATTAGTCGTCCTGCGCTCTGATTGGTCCAGACATGGCCCCACCACAATACCTGCTCTCTTGCCGCGCATTTTCTCCCTCTCTTTGCTCTCAGCTTTCATTACGATCAGAGGTGTCCCTGTGTTGCTCTGTTTGCTGCGTCTTGCAAAGATAAACTTGAGCGTTTGCCTACCCTATCTTACGTGTAACATAACCTCACTTCCTTGTGTCAAGGGCTGTGTTGTGCTTGTATTTGTTGACTGACAGTAATACCACTTTCTATTCTTGTTCTTTATTAAGTAACCTAGCCAATTATGTTTTACTTGGTAGTCCTGTGTTTATATGTCTTTGATAACATAACAGCAAACCTAGTTTCTTGCGTCAAAAGTAGTTTTGTGCGTTGTATTTGATTGTTTGGCTTGGCTAAAGTAGTGTTGTGCTGACTAACATAACCTTATTTCCCAGTAACCTCAGTTTCTTGTGTCGAGAGTAGTGTTTTGCGTTGTATTTAATTGTTTGATTTGTTTAGAGTAGTGTTGTGTTGACTAACATAACCTCACACCCAGTAACCTCAGTTTCTTGTTTGATTTGACTGTAGTAATGTTGTGCGTTGTATGTGCTGAGTAACATAACGGTAATATCACGGTATCATGCACTTGTCTTGTTCATGCCTGACTTATCTATGTTAAGAGTGTTGTATGACTTGCTAGTGTACAGTAACATCAGAGTTAACTACATGTTTCAAGAGTAGTGTCGTGTGATTTTTAGCGTTATGACCTCACTCTTTACACTCCAACTTTACTGTATTATATTCCGTGCATGGTGTACTTAATTTTATTTCTGTGTTGTGTTTATTGTCTTGGCTAGAGTAGTGTTGTTTTGTGTTTAATTGTTTGATTTGATAGTTTACAGTAAAGAAAGTAAACAAACCCTCACTTCCTTGTGGCTAAAGTAGTGTTGTGTTGACTGACATAACCTCCAGTAACCTTATTTTTTGCCCTGGTTCTTTTTGAACTGTAAATTCACCTCAGTAACCTCACCTTCTATTCTTGTTCTTTAAAACAGTTTTGGTTAGAACAGTTTTTGTATGTGTTGACTAACAGTAACCTCACTTTTCCGACCCGCTGAGCGAGGAAAGAGTAAGAAGAAAATTTTCCCACCAAATTTTCCCGCCGAATTTGCGCGCCAAAAAATAAATTGGCGCCAAACCTAACCTCACTTTCTTATGTCAAGAGTAGTGTTATGTTTTATGTGCTGAGTAACAGTAATCTCACTTTCTATTCTCGTTCTTTTGGTTAGATTAGTGTTTGAAACCTTCCTTAGAGTTAACTTTTGGTAACTTGTAGTTCTGATTTGACTCACGTAGTGTTAGTGTTTTTCTGACTTGCGTAGTACAGGGGTACCGTGCTCTTTTGTAGATCCTCTGTACCTGTTATTTTAGAGAACTTGATCAGTGACTTTAAAGTATCAGTTCTAGACGTAACCGTTCCAATAGTAACAGTTGCCTTCTCTATCTTGTTCATGTTATAGCATTGAAAACTGCTACAAAGTAACGGTTCCAAACGGTTACAGTTCCAACAATGTAACAGTTCCAGCAGTACTCGTTCCAACGGTTCCAACAGTAACCGTTCCAAAAGTAACAGTTCCAGTAGACCAACCAGTGACAAAGTAACAGTTCCGTTCTCTATATAGCTCTTACAACAAGCTCTGGTTCTTCAGTCTGATTTCAGTCGTCACACTGTTCGGACGTTCTTTTGCGCTGCTCTTGCGTAGGTGTTCGTGTTTTAAACCTTCATTGGAGTTAACTTTCGATAACTTGTAGTTCTGGTTTGACTTGCGTAGTGTTAGTGTTTTTCTGACTTGCGTAGTGATACAGGGGTACTGTGCTCCCCTACATACTATATAGCTCTTACAACAAGCTCTAGTTCTTCAGTCTGATTTCAGTCGCCACACTGATCAGACGTTCTTTTGCGCTGCTCTTGCGTAGGTGTTCTCTTGCACAGATTATTATTGATTCTGCGTAATTCAGTTGTATCCGTGTGAGTTTGACTCTGGTCGGTGTGTTTTCTCTTTTAAGCGTTAGCACAGTTTAGCTTGTTTTCAGTATTTAATTGTTTGTTGAAAGATGGACGTTTCTAAAAAGAACCCTCAAAACCCGATAAATTTAATTAGTAAAAATCAAACCTATGTTAAAAAATTCAGACTTTACGGGACTAATATTGTTTTTAAATTTACTAACCCTCCCAATGGTATCTCTGAGTTTGATTGGATTCGTAAGGGTCTCAATCAAATTGTTGAAAAAGCTAAATCTGACGCTGAACCTACCGATTATCTAGGGTTTAAATTACAGTCAATAAATTTAAAAAGTGCTGAACCGGGGTACGTAGATTATAGACCGGTCTCTGAAGTTAGCGGTGATGTACTTTGGCAAGTTTTCGGAGGTATTCTTCAATCAAATTCAGAATCAATTAAATCCACTGATACGTTTAAAGTAGACGTGTCACGAGTTAACGTTCCAGTAGGTTCTGGGAGGGTAAGGCCCGGCTTGTATAATACTTTTGAAGAGGAGTGTAAAGCTAGACGGGGAATAGTTGTAATCAATAATAAAGATAGTTTGTGTCTCCCTCGGGCTTTGGTAGTAGGCAAGGCGTATGCAAAAAATGATCCCCAGTACAAAGCAATCCGAGAAGACAAGGGGAAAAGACAAACATTCAGAGCTAATAAGCTCATAGCAAAAGCCCGTGTAGAAATGCCGGAGGAAGGCGCCGGTATCCCCGAACTTAAAAAATTCCAATCCCATCTTAAAAAATACAAAATTACCGTCTACAACTATGACAGAAAAGGCCGGGATGTCTATTTTGAAGGAGGTAATGAAGATGCTAAATTTAAAATAAACCTTCTGTTTCACAACGGTCATTATAATGTAATTACAAACTTAACTGCAGCGTTTGTTTGTAATTTCTTTTGTGAAGCCTGCCATGTCCCTTACGAACACAAAGCTAGACACAGATGCTCTAACAGATGCTCGTCCTGCCATACCATCTCCCCACCCTGTAAACTAGAACACGGAGGCATTACATGCCGTTTTTGCTGTCGCTTCTTCAAAAACGAGCGGTGTTTAATAGCCCATCAAGGACAAGTTTGTAAAACTTTAAAACTATGCCGTGACTGTAAGAAAATGATTCATCCAAAAAAACGTAAGACAGCTCACGTATGCGGAGAAGTTTACTGTAAACCCTGTGAAGCGTTCAAAGACCCCGCACATCAGTGTTTCATGAGGGTAGATAGGAGAACTCCCAAAGACCGTAATTTTTTGTTTATTTTCTTTGACTTGGAGACTCGCCAAGACGAGTCTCTCCCCTCTGACGAGAATCAAAAAGTACATAAAGTTAACTTGTGTGTCTCACAACAGTACTGTTTTAAATGTATTAATGGGGGTGAGTGTGAAACTTGCTCGGAACGGCAAAGGGTATTTGAAAAGGAACCGGTAAAGCAGTTTATGGACTATGTAATGGAAATTCGAAAAAAATTTAAAGATGTTTGTGTAATTGCCCACAACGGGCAGGGTTTTGATTTCCAATTCATTCTACAGTATATTATGGAAGAAACTAAATTTACCCCAAAAATAACGCCTCGGGGAACTAAAGCTATTTTGATGGAAATGGACAACGTCAGATTCATTGACTCCCTAAGCTATTTTCCCATGGCCCTCTCTGCGCTCCCTAAAGCCTTCGATCTGCCTCCCGAGAAAAAGAAGGGCTACTTCCCGCATCTTTTTAACACTCTGGCAAACCAAGATTATGTAGGCCCTATGCCCGACAAAAAATACTATTGCCCAGAGTCTATGTTTGAGAAACCACACAAGGCCTTTGAAGAATGGTATGAGGAACGAGTCGCTGAAGACTACGTGTTTGATTTTAAAAAGGAAATCCTGGAGTACTGTATTTCAGACGTAGAAATCCTAGCTCAAGCGTGTATTAAGTTTAGAGCCTTGCTTCTTCAAGAGTGTAACGTAGATCCTTTTCTCGAGGCTATCACAATAGCCAGTGCCTGTAACCTGGCCTTCCGCCGTAACTTCTTAAAAGAAAATACTATTGGACTTATACCAAAATCAGGGTACCGACTTGCAGACAAGCAGTCAGCCGTTGCTTTACAGTGGCTAACATGGGAGGAGGAGAAACGTGGAGTAAAGATTCAACATGCGGGCCGGGGTAAAGAAGTTAAAATTAACGGGCTAAAAGTAGACGGGTTTGATGGTGAGAGAATTTATGAGTTTCACGGGTGTTATTGGCACGGGTGCCCGAAATGTTATCAATACAGCAGAGAAGAACCTCTGCCGGAGGACCCCTCAGACAGTTTTCATCTCCGTTACGAGAGAACCAAGTCCAAAATGGCAAGATTTAATAGCTATGAGGTTGTAGAGATGTGGGAGTGTGAGTTTAGAGCTTTGAAGAAGGACAATAAATTAAATCACCTGAACCAACTATCCATTCTAAACACACTTCCGCTTAATCCTAGAGATTCCTTCTTTGGAGGCAGGACGGGCAATACTAAAACGTATTGTAAATGTGAAGAGGGAGAAACAATTCAATACGTTGATGTCTGTTCCCTCTACCCGTATGTAAATAAATATTGTAAGTATCCCGTGGGTCACCCTACTGTTTACGTTGGAAATGAGTGCCGAGAGAGAGGTCTTGAAGTAGAGGGCTTGTTAAAATGTAAGATTCTACCTCCTTACAACTTGTATCATCCCGTACTCCCCGCAAAAATGAATAATAAATTGATGTTTGTTTTGTGTAGAACTTGCGGGGAGACTCAAAACCAAGGGGAATGTTTTCATGATAGTGAGGAAAGGGCGATGGTAGGAACATGGACTATGGATGAAATTAGAAAAGCTGTAGAAAAAGGCTATATGATTTTGGACATGTATGAGTTGTGGGAGTACGAGGTCGCTACATACGAGAAAGGGGGACTTTTTACCGATTTTATTAATAAATTCTTGAAAGTAAAGCAGGAAGCCTCAGGGTATCCCACTTGGTGTAAAACAGAAGAGGATAAAGACAAGTATGTTTCTGATTTCTTTGAGCGTGAGGGTATTCAATTGGAGAAAGACAAAATTGCTAAAAACGGGGGTTTGAGATCGGTAGCCAAACTCATGCTAAACAGTTTTTGGGGCAAGTTTGGTCAACGCGAAAACATGACAAAAACTGCAATCGTGAGAGACTCTAAAGAATTGTTCAATTCGTTAACTCAACCAGGAACAAAAGTAAAGTTTGTTGAAGTAATTAACCAGGAGGTTTTATTAGTTAATTGGCAGAATGTTGATGAAGCTAGTGAGCCTCTAAAAACTGTAAATGTTGTAATTGCGGCCTACACCACTGCTCATGCGAGACTTAAACTGTATGAACACTTGGAGGCTTTGGGCGGTCAAGTCTTGTATTATGATACGGATTCGTGTATTTATTTATACCGGGAAGGACTGTACAGGGTCCCTACGGGAGATTACCTCGGGGAAATGACCGATGAATTGGCAGGTGACTACGGACCCGGCTCTTATATCGTAGAGTTTGTTTCTGGGGGGCCTAAAACGTATGCATACCTTGTCTGGTCAACCAACAAACAAAAACTAGAATCTGTGTGTAAAATCAAAGGCCTCACCCTCAACCTAAAAACCTCCGAAACGCTAAATTTTGAACAATTGAAAAAGATGGTCCTTAGTGAAGCTGCTGAAATTTTAGAAATTGAAGAAAACAGAATCAGGAGAACAAAGAGACGAGAAGTCGTTACAGTAAGCGAAGTTAAAAAGTTTAAAATTACAGGACCCAAGAGGAAATTTAATGATGATCACGATACCTTGCCTTTCGGCTTTAAAAAACAAAGAGTTGCTTAACGGAGCTGTCACTCACACGGGTACTGTGTGCATATACCTCTAAACATCAGCTCTATCAAATCATTCTGTTCTGAGACGCGGTAGTGAACGGACGTGCCTGTGTCTTACCCTGTATTTCTCTCCTTGTAGAATGCTTGCTGAACGAAATACATCCGCTATTCAAGCGGTGTTTTTAAAGTTTATATCTAAAAGAAAGTTAAATGAAAATTCAAAATTTCGCATTACATGCTCAGAGTATGAGTTCTTTCTTACTGGGCCAATAAATGCATGGGAATGGCCTTTGATGTTCTCGGAGTATATAGTAGATAAAATAACGGAGGACTCCTCATCAAACACCTACATTGGAGTAGCAATAAAGTACGGTGATGTTTCGGGAAATATACCGTTTCTGCCTTT
Source organism: Allygus modestus (assembly GCA_963675035.1). NCBI lineage: Eukaryota > Metazoa > Arthropoda > Insecta > Hemiptera > Cicadellidae > Allygus > Allygus modestus. Next base: position 126,210,770 of record OY776115.1, on the reverse strand, counting down.
AGGGAATTTAACACCGTCAGTTTTTGATGATCACTTTGAAGAAATATTTTGTAACGTTGAGAAACTATCTGGTGTTTTACGTCTTGAAGTAACACTTGTCTCAATTCCATGTTGCTACCTTCGATAAAGGTAGCACCTTTCCCTACGGAGCAGCGTTACTCTTGTATATACCAAATGTCACTAGTACAGTTTCATCATTCTGCTCCTAGTCGCGGTACTGATCAGACGTTCTTTTGCGCTTCTTTTTCCTGTACTATTGAGTAAATTGTGACATGGCTGCTAAATACTATACATTCAATAACAAACCCGTATTGGTTCTGTTTGATAATTAAGGAAAGCCATGGTTTAAAGCTAAAGACGTAGCTACTGCTCTAAAGCATGTTAATTGCTGGAGTGCAATTCAGAAACATGTAGATTACAGTGATAAATTAACTGTTGGAAGTTTTTCTGACGCCCAAAAAACAGGACGTTGGGCCTATTGAGAAAACAACGGTTTTCATAAACGAAGCCGGATTATGTTCTTTGATGTTAAAATCAACTACTCCTGAGGCAAGACTGTTAGTAAGAAGTCTGTTGCCGGAGAAGTTTTACCTTACTTACACAAATATGAAGGATGAAAGTTAACTTTAAATGTAAATTTTCTTTAAAATCACAAGTTCCCACTGTATGTGTGTGTGTGTGTGTGTGTGTGTGTGTGTGTGTGTGTGTGAATGAAGGTCACTGGTGCGGGTGACGAAAAGCCCCGTAAACCTGTATGAAGGTCACTGGCGCGGGTGACAAAAAGCCCCGTAAACCTGAATGTGTGATGAAGGGCTTAGTAGATTGAGGCGTCGGGCTAACACCCCGGCTACTCCTTCGAACAACCCGGTGTGAATGAAGGATCTTGTACACTGAGGCGCCTGGCTAACAACCAGGCTACTCCTTGGAACGGTCCGTACGGTGGGACTTGTAAGAATAAAAATGAAAACTGCGCCTTGATGTCCGCGAAGTACTACGCTCAAAAAATATTTTCGAGTGGGGTCTAATAAAAAAAAAAAGACCCGGCAGTCGCTCACCCATCAGGCTGGGCTAAACCCTTTGTAAGTCCAGGGGTGTGGGGAGGTTGGTGTAAAAAACCGTGAAACCGTTTGTTGTAATCCTCCGACTGTCAGGGAAAACCGGATGGAAAGGCGCAACAAAAAAAAAAGATAAAAATAAAAACCAAATAAAAAGTATAAAAGCAAAAAAACAAAAAAATATAAAAAGGAGGTAGCATTTTGTTATGGAGTGGCTACCACTGTGAGAGGCGATGGTTGGGGCCTCTCACCCCAGAGGTTAGGCCTCCAGGGGAAGCTCTGGGTAACCAAAAAGAACGCGCCGACGCTCCTACGGCCTAGCCTAAAGGCTTACCGTGGTGTGGAAACGTGAGCGTTCAAAATTATTTCACTGGGGTTAGAAGTGTTTAACCGATAAATTTTAAAAATATCCCCGTTAAAGTGAAATGTAACACATTATAATGTAGCTTCAGCGGAGGCAGGAGTAAATGACCGGAAAAATTTAAGAAGTTTCGGCCAATTTATGGCACTGCCCCCTTAAAAAAACCTTCAAGCTGAATTTGAGGTATTTGACGGAGAAGTTACAGCGTAAAAATACGACAGAACCGCCGTTTTACAGGACTTAAATGCAAATAACCAATCAAGTTTAAATACTCGGAGCTAAATACTGTATAATTTCTGTCCTTCTAAAGAATGCATTTTATGCTTGTTGTCTTTTAATATGCACCCATGGTGTGTAATTTTTTGCCAACTCTCTGATATTGGTGTTGGTTACAATCCTTTTACTAGTAAATTCAGTAAAATTATATATTGATTCAGTTTGTTACAGAGTTTTACAAGCAATCAACTACAACAAAAAGACAACTCTGTATTTGTTTGACTTTACAAAATACCCTACTGTCACCAGCCTCTTCTGCATTAGTTTTAATTCTTAAACAGTGGGTCCTGAGGGTCCAACACTTAGAATCATGATAATTGAGTTGGGACCCATTTTGGGTCCCAACTACTTCCGGTGTAGGGTTATCAAAGGGATTCGTTCCCCCCTTGGAGTGGGGGTATAGTTTTATTGTCTGTCCATTTCTGCTAGTTTTTACAAGCCTCTTCTCTCCTTTTAGTTAATATAACCTTGAGATTTCTAAACAGTTCAATACATGTAAAGTTTCCCAAAGTAATTCTTAAGTAACACTTAATTTACAGGCATACACAACAGCTACAATTATTCAATCATGAAGCTAAAACCCAGTTAATATACTAACAATCTAATAAAAGACAGAGACATGACCCAAAATAACAGCTAAAATACACAAAAACAGCTAAAATACACAAAAAACAGCTAAAATACACAAAAACAGCTAAAATACTCAAAAAACAGGTAAAATACACAAAAACAGCTAAAATACACAAAAAACAGCTAAAATACACAAAAAACAGCTAAAATACACAAAAAAACAGCTAAAATACACAAAAAACCGCTACAAATAGCCAGAGAGCCATTTTAGCAAGGGGAAGTATTGACCCCCTTTACCTTCACCTTAAAGAATCAGTCAAAGAATAATTTATTTTGTGTTGGTTTCTCACCAGTTTTCTTGTAGTTTGTGTCAATCACATGTATTTTACATTATCATGATTTAAGAGTGGCTGAGGTATATGATAATGTAGAGAAAACCATACCGGAAGTGGGGGTGAACGTTTTGTTCACCCCTTTGAACTATCAATCCCAAATAGTTTAAATCAATGAACCAGGGCTTTACTATATTTAACATAAAAAAAAAGCAAACACCCTGAAAAAACTAGTACAACAGAGCTTGTAGTCTGTCCAATTTTGTAATGTTTCTTCTTTACATAGTTTAAATTGTAGAGTGGGTTAATAAGTAGCGAACTGCATTTCAATTGTCCCAAAAACTCTCAATATATTTAATATTAAAGTATAGCTCCTTCAGTGTTTTTGATACTTTCCCACAGTACGGAGTTTAGGTTTTGGTAAATCTTAGCGGAGGTTAACAAGTATATACATACCAAGTTTCATTATTATCGGCCGAGCCGTTCTCAATATATTACATTTTAAAGTTTTACACCCTCCATCATTCCTAAACAACCCTCTTCTACCCTCAAACAAAATTGAAGGTTAGAGGATGTTAACAAGTATCCACATGTCAAGTTTCAATTATATCGTCCCACCCGTTCTTAAGATATTGATTTTTAAAGTATGACTCCTTCAATTATTTTGTTACTACCTGCAGTACAGAGTTTAGGTTTTTGTAATATGTAGCGGAGGTTAACAGGTACATACATGCCAAGTTTCATTAAAATTGGCCAAGCTGTTCTTGAGATATTTAATTTTGAAAATTTGCCCCTTCATTTTTTGAGATGCAACCCGCAACATTTTAGTTAAGACTTTTTATATAGGTAGATACCCCCCTGGAGTGCCTACACTACGTAGTAGGCAGTTTTCCGGGGTCAAAATGACCCTAGGACTTACCGTTTTCGAGATATTAGCAATTTTAAGAAAATCTGACTCAAGAAAGAGAAGAAAAAGAAGAAAAAAGAGAGAAGTAGTGGCGCGGAGTGGTGAGGGTGAGAGGGGAAGGTGAGGGGAGTGACAGTAACAAAACACACAAGATAAATAAAACAGTGGATGGGTGAGGGGGAGAGGGGAGGGGAAGGTGAGGGTGAGAAGAAGAAGAACACGCAAGTGCTAACAGAAGTGATCAGTAGGGTTCCCGAGAGATGGGCCGTAACATGGGGCTTATGGGCTTAAAATCTGGCTTCTGATTGGTCTAATTAGGTCACGTGATTCAAGATGGCGGCGCCCATGGTGGCGTTCCCGCCAAATTTGCGCGCCAAAAAAAAATTGGCACTTTTTTTCCCGCCAGATTCTCGTTACGTCAAAGACAGTTAAACCGAAGACCAAAGAAAATAAAGTCATTGATTTATGAATAATGGAGCCAGTTCACGGACAGTTAAGTAAGAAAGTCACGGACATTTACAATACAACGTACTGCAAAAAATATATATGTTGACAACTTAAGAAAAAAAGGCAACTGTTGCCAACTCACATCACGCTAACGTGACCATGTATGACCATGGACACTTACATTTACTTCAAAAACTATTCCCATGTTAGGACCCACTCCCTGCGAACCCTACTGATCACTTCTGTTAGCACTTGCGTGTTCTTCTTCTTCTCACCCTCACCTTCCCCTCCCCTCTCCCCCTCACCCATCCACTGTTTTATTTATCTTGTGTGTTTTGTTACTGTCACTCCCCTCACCTTCCCCTCTCACCCTCACCACTCCGCGCCACTACTTCTCTCTTTTTTCTTCTTTTTCTTCTCTTTCTTGAGTCAGATTTTCTTAAAATTGCTAATATCTCGAAAACGGTAAGTCCTAGGGTCATTTTGACCCCGGAAAACTGCCTACTACGTAGTGTAGGCACTCCAGGGGGGTATCTACCTATATAAAAAGTCTTAACTAAAATGTTGCGGGTTGCATCTCAAAAAATGAAGGGGCAAATTTTCAAAATTAAATATCTCAAGAACAGCTTGGCCAATTTTAATGAAACTTGGCATGTATGTACCTGTTAACCTCCGCTACATATTACAAAAACCTAAACTCTGTACTGCAGGTAGTAACAAAATAATTGAAGGAGTCATACTTTAAAAATCAATATCTTAAGAACGGGTGGGACGATATAATTGAAACTTGACATGTGGATACTTGTTAACATCCTCTAACCTTCAATTTTGTTTGAGGGTAGAAGAGGGTTGTTTAGGAATGATGGAGGGTGTAAAACTTTAAAATGTAATATATTGAGAACGGCTCGGCCGATAATAATGAAACTTGGTATGTATATACTTGTTAACCTCCGCTAAGATTTACCAAAACCTAAACTCCGTACTGTGGGAAAGTATCAAAAACACTGAAGGAGCTATACTTTAATATTAAATATATTGAGAGTTTTTGGGACAATTGAAATGCAGTTCGCTACTTATTAACCCACTCTACAATTTAAACTATGTAAAGAAGAAACATTACAAAATTGGACAGACTACAAGCTCTGTTGTACTAGTTTTTTCAGGGTGTTTGCTTTTTTTTTATGTTAAATATAGTAAAGCCCTGGTTCATTGATTTAAACTATTTGGGATTGATAGTTCAAAGGGGTGAACAAAACGTTCACCCCCACTTCCGGTATGGTTTTCTCTACATTATCATATACCTCAGCCACTCTTAAATCATGATAATGTAAAATACATGTGATTGACACAAACTACAAGAAAACTGGTGAGAAACCAACACAAAATAAATTATTCTTTGACTGATTCTTTAAGGTGAAGGTAAAGGGGGTCAATACTTCCCCTTGCTAAAATGGCTCTCTGGCTATTTGTAGCGGTTTTTTGTGTATTTTAGCTGTTTTTTTGTGTATTTTAGCTGTTTTTTGTGTATTTTAGCTGTTTTTTGTGTATTTTAGCTGTTTTTGTGTATTTTACCTGTTTTTTGAGTATTTTAGCTGTTTTTGTGTATTTTAGCTGTTTTTTGTGTATTTTAGCTGTTTTTGTGTATTTTAGCTGTTATTTTGGGTCATGTCTCTGTCTTTTATTAGATTGTTAGTATATTAACTGGGTTTTAGCTTCATGATTGAATAATTGTAGCTGTTGTGTATGCCTGTAAATTAAGTGTTACTTAAGAATTACTTTGGGAAACTTTACATGTATTGAACTGTTTAGAAATCTCAAGGTTATATTAACTAAAAGGAGAGAAGAGGCTTGTAAAAACTAGCAGAAATGGACAGACAATAAAACTATACCCCCACTCCAAGGGGGGAACGAATCCCTTTGATAACCCTACACCGGAAGTAGTTGGGACCCAAAATGGGTCCCAACTCAATTATCATGATTCTAAGTGTTGGACCCTCAGGACCCACTGTTTAAGAATTAAAACTAATGCAGAAGAGGCTGGTGACAGTAGGGTATTTTGTAAAGTCAAACAAATACAGAGTTGTCTTTTTGTTGTAGTTGATTGCTTGTAAAACTCTGTAACAAACTGAATCAATATATAATTTTACTGAATTTACTAGTAAAAGGATTGTAACCAACACCAATATCAGAGAGTTGGCAAAAAATTACACACCATGGGTGCATATTAAAAGACAACAAGCATAAAATGCATTCTTTAGAAGGACAGAAATTATACAGTATTTAGCTCCGAGTATTTAAACTTGATTGGTTATTTGCATTTAAGTCCTGTAAAACGGCGGTTCTGTCGTATTTTTACGCTGTAACTTCTCCGTCAAATACCTCAAATTCAGCTTGAAGGTTTTTTTAAGGGGGCAGTGCCATAAATTGGCCGAAACTTCTTAAATTTTTCCGGTCATTTACTGCTGCCTCCGCTGAAGCTACATTATAATGTGTTACATTTCACTTTAACGGGGATATTTTTAAAATTTATCGGTTAAACACTTCTAACCCCAGTGAAATAATTTTGAACGCTCACGTTTCCACACCACGGTAAGCCTTTAGGCTAGGCCGTAGGAGCGTCGGCGCGTTCTTTTTGGTTACCCAGAGCTTCCCCTGGAGGCCTAACCTCTGGGGTGAGAGGCCCCAACCATCGCCTCTCACAGTGGTAGCCACTCCATAACAAAATGCTACCTCCTTTTTATATTTTTTTGTTTTTTTGCTTTTATACTTTTTATTTGGTTTTTATTTTTATCTTTTTTTTTGTTGCGCCTTTCCATCCGGTTTTCCCTGACAGTCGGAGGATTACAACAAACGGTTTCACGGTTTTTTACACCAACCTCCCCACACCCCTGGACTTACAAAGGGTTTAGCCCAGCCTGATGGGTGAGCGACTGCCGGGTCTTTTTTTTTTTATTAGACCCCACTCGAAAATATTTTTTGAGCGTAGTACTTCGCGGACATCAAGGCGCAGTTTTCATTTTTATTCTTACAAGTCCCACCGTACGGACCGTTCCAAGGAGTAGCCTGGTTGTTAGCCAGGCGCCTCAGTGTACAAGATCCTTCATTCACACCGGGTTGTTCGAAGGAGTAGCCGGGGTGTTAGCCCGACGCCTCAATCTACTAAGCCCTTCATCACACATTCAGGTTTACGGGGCTTTTTGTCACCCGCGCCAGTGACCTTCATACAGGTTTACGGGGCTTTTCGTCACCCGCACCAGTGACCTTCATTCACACACACACACACACACACACACACACACACACACACACACACATACAGTGGGAACTTGTGATTTTAAAGAAAATTTACATTTAAAGTTAACTTTCATCCTTCATATTTGTGTAAGTAAGGTAAAACTTCTCCGGCAACAGACTTCTTACTAACAGTCTTGCCTCAGGAGTAGTTGATTTTAACATCAAAGAACATAATCCGGCTTCGTTTATGAAAACCGTTGTTTTCTCAATAGGCCCAACGTCCTGTTTTTTGGGCGTCAGAAAAACTTCCAACAGTTAATTTATCACTGTAATCTACATGTTTCTGAATTGCACTCCAGCAATTAACATGCTTTAGAGCAGTAGCTACGTCTTTAGCTTTAAACCATGGCTTTCCTTAATTATCAAACAGAACCAATACGGGTTTGTTATTGAATGTATAGTATTTAGCAGCCATGTCACAATTTACTCAATAGTACAGGAAAAAGAAGCGCAAAAGAACGTCTGATCAGTACCGCGACTAGGAGCAGAATGATGAAACTGTACTAGTGACATTTGGTATATACAAGAGTAACGCTGCTCCGTAGGGAAAGGTGCTACCTTTATCGAAGGTAGCAACATGGAATTGAGACAAGTGTTACTTCAAGACGTAAAACACCAGATAGTTTCTCAACGTTACAAAATATTTCTTCAAAGTGATCATCAAAAACTGACGGTGTTAAATTCCCTAAAGGCAGAAACGGTATATTTCCCGAAACATCACCGTACTTTATTGCTACTCCAATGTAGGTGTTTGATGAGGAGTCCTCCGTTATTTTATCTACTATATACTCCGAGAACATCAAAGGCCATTCCCATGCATTTATTGGCCCAGTAAGAAAGAACTCATACTCTGAGCATGTAATGCGAAATTTTGAATTTTCATTTAACTTTCTTTTAGATATAAACTTTAAAAACACCGCTTGAATAGCGGATGTATTTCGTTCAGCAAGCATTCTACAAGGAGAGAAATACAGGGTAAGACACAGGCACGTCCGTTCACTACCGCGTCTCAGAACAGAATGATTTGATAGAGCTGATGTTTAGAGGTATATGCACACAGTACCCGTGTGAGTGACAGCTCCGTTAAGCAACTCTTTGTTTTTTAAAGCCGAAAGGCAAGGTATCGTGATCATCATTAAATTTCCTCTTGGGTCCTGTAATTTTAAACTTTTTAACTTCGCTTACTGTAACGACTTCTCGTCTCTTTGTTCTCCTGATTCTGTTTTCTTCAATTTCTAAAATTTCAGCAGCTTCACTAAGGACCATCTTTTTCAATTGTTCAAAATTTAGCGTTTCGGAGGTTTTTAGGTTGAGGGTGAGGCCTTTGATTTTACACACAGATTCTAGTTTTTGTTTGTTGGTTGACCAGACAAGGTATGCATAAGTTTTAGGCCCCCCAGAAACAAACTCTACGATATAAGAGCCGGGTCCGTAGTCACCTGCCAATTCATCGGTCATTTCCCCGAGGTAATCTCCCGTAGGGACCCTGTACAGTCCTTCCCGGTATAAATAAATACACGAATCCGTATCATAATACAAGACTTGACCGCCCAAAGCCTCCAAGTGTTCATACAGTTTAAGTCTCGCATGAGCAGTGGTGTAGGCCGCAATTACAACATTTACAGTTTTTAGAGGCTCACTAGCTTCATCAACATTCTGCCAATTAACTAATAAAACCTCCTGGTTAATTACTTCAACAAACTTTACTTTTGTTCCTGGTTGAGTTAACGAATTGAACAATTCTTTAGAGTCTCTCACGATTGCAGTTTTTGTCATGTTTTCGCGTTGACCAAACTTGCCCCAAAAACTGTTTAGCATGAGTTTGGCTACCGATCTCAAACCCCCGTTTTTAGCAATTTTGTCTTTCTCCAATTGAATACCCTCACGCTCAAAGAAATCAGAAACATACTTGTCTTTATCCTCTTCTGTTTTACACCAAGTGGGATACCCTGAGGCTTCCTGCTTTACTTTCAAGAATTTATTAATAAAATCGGTAAAAAGTCCCCCTTTCTCGTATGTAGCGACCTCGTACTCCCACAACTCATACATGTCCAAAATCATATAGCCTTTTTCTACAGCTTTTCTAATTTCATCCATAGTCCATGTTCCTACCATCGCCCTTTCCTCACTATCATGAAAACATTCCCCTTGGTTTTGAGTCTCCCCGCAAGTTCTACACAAAACAAACATCAATTTATTATTCATTTTTGCGGGGAGTACGGGATGATACAAGTTGTAAGGAGGTAGAATCTTACATTTTAACAAGCCCTCTACTTCAAGACCTCTCTCTCGGCACTCATTTCCAACGTAAACAGTAGGGTGACCCACGGGATACTTACAATATTTATTTACATACGGGTAGAGGGAACAGACATCAACGTATTGAATTGTTTCTCCCTCTTCACATTTACAATACGTTTTAGTATTGCCCGTCCTGCCTCCAAAGAAGGAATCTCTAGGATTAAGCGGAAGTGTGTTTAGAATGGATAGTTGGTTCAGGTGATTTAATTTATTGTCCTTCTTCAAAGCTCTAAACTCACACTCCCACATCTCTACAACCTCATAGCTATTAAATCTTGCCATTTTGGACTTGGTTCTCTCGTAACGGAGATGAAAACTGTCTGAGGGGTCCTCCGGCAGAGGTTCTTCTCTGCTGTATTGATAACATTTCGGGCACCCGTGCCAATAACACCCGTGAAACTCATAAATTCTCTCACCATCAAACCCGTCTACTTTTAGCCCGTTAATTTTAACTTCTTTACCCCGGCCCGCATGTTGAATCTTTACTCCACGTTTCTCCTCCTCCCATGTTAGCCACTGTAAAGCAACGGCTGACTGCTTGTCTGCAAGTCGGTACCCTGATTTTGGTATAAGTCCAATAGTATTTTCTTTTAAGAAGTTACGGCGGAAGGCCAGGTTACAGGCACTGGCTATTGTGATAGCCTCGAGAAAAGGATCTACGTTACACTCTTGAAGAAGCAAGGCTCTAAACTTAATACACGCTTGAGCTAGGATTTCTACGTCTGAAATACAGTACTCCAGGATTTCCTTTTTAAAATCAAACACGTAGTCTTCAGCGACTCGTTCCTCATACCATTCTTCAAAGGCCTTGTGTGGTTTCTCAAACATAGACTCTGGGCAATAGTATTTTTTGTCGGGCATAGGGCCTACATAATCTTGGTTTGCCAGAGTGTTAAAAAGATGCGGGAAGTAGCCCTTCTTTTTCTCGGGAGGCAGATCGAAGGCTTTAGGGAGCGCAGAGAGGGCCATGGGAAAATAGCTTAGGGAGTCAATGAATCTGACGTTGTCCATTTCCATCAAAATAGCTTTAGTTCCCCGAGGCGTTATTTTTGGGGTAAATTTAGTTTCTTCCATAATATACTGTAGAATGAATTGGAAATCAAAACCCTGCCCGTTGTGGGCAATTACACAAACATCTTTAAATTTTTTTCGAATTTCCATTACATAGTCCATAAACTGCTTTACCGGTTCCTTTTCAAATACCCTTTGCCGTTCCGAGCAAGTTTCACACTCACCCCCATTAATACATTTAAAACAGTACTGTTGTGAGACACACAAGTTAACTTTATGTACTTTTTGATTCTCGTCAGAGGGGAGAGACTCGTCTTGGCGAGTCTCCAAGTCAAAGAAAATAAACAAAAAATTACGGTCTTTGGGAGTTCTCCTATCTACCCTCATGAAACACTGATGTGCGGGGTCTTTGAACGCTTCACAGGGTTTACAGTAAACTTCTCCGCATACGTGAGCTGTCTTACGTTTTTTTGGATGAATCATTTTCTTACAGTCACGGCATAGTTTTAAAGTTTTACAAACTTGTCCTTGATGGGCTATTAAACACCGCTCGTTTTTGAAGAAGCGACAGCAAAAACGGCATGTAATGCCTCCGTGTTCTAGTTTACAGGGTGGGGAGATGGTATGGCAGGACGAGCATCTGTTAGAGCATCTGTGTCTAGCTTTGTGTTCGTAAGGGACATGGCAGGCTTCACAAAAGAAATTACAAACAAACGCTGCAGTTAAGTTTGTAATTACATTATAATGACCGTTGTGAAACAGAAGGTTTATTTTAAATTTAGCATCTTCATTACCTCCTTCAAAATAGACATCCCGGCCTTTTCTGTCATAGTTGTAGACGGTAATTTTGTATTTTTTAAGATGGGATTGGAATTTTTTAAGTTCGGGGATACCGGCGCCTTCCTCCGGCATTTCTACACGGGCTTTTGCTATGAGCTTATTAGCTCTGAATGTTTGTCTTTTCCCCTTGTCTTCTCGGATTGCTTTGTACTGGGGATCATTTTTTGCATACGCCTTGCCTACTACCAAAGCCCGAGGGAGACACAAACTATCTTTATTATTGATTACAACTATTCCCCGTCTAGCTTTACACTCCTCTTCAAAAGTATTATACAAGCCGGGCCTTACCCTCCCAGAACCTACTGGAACGTTAACTCGTGACACGTCTACTTTAAACGTATCAGTGGATTTAATTGATTCTGAATTTGATTGAAGAATACCTCCGAAAACTTGCCAAAGTACATCACCGCTAACTTCAGAGACCGGTCTATAATCTACGTACCCCGGTTCAGCACTTTTTAAATTTATTGACTGTAATTTAAACCCTAGATAATCGGTAGGTTCAGCGTCAGATTTAGCTTTTTCAACAATTTGATTGAGACCCTTACGAATCCAATCAAACTCAGAGATACCATTGGGAGGGTTAGTAAATTTAAAAACAATATTAGTCCCGTAAAGTCTGAATTTTTTAACATAGGTTTGATTTTTACTAATTAAATTTATCGGGTTTTGAGGGTTCTTTTTAGAAACGTCCATCTTTCAACAAACAATTAAATACTGAAAACAAGCTAAACTGTGCTAACGCTTAAAAGAGAAAACACACCGACCAGAGTCAAACTCACACGGATACAACTGAATTACGCAGAATCAATAATAATCTGTGCAAGAGAACACCTACGCAAGAGCAGCGCAAAAGAACGTCTGATCAGTGTGGCGACTGAAATCAGACTGAAGAACTAGAGCTTGTTGTAAGAGCTATATAGTATGTAGGGGAGCACAGTACCCCTGTATCACTACGCAAGTCAGAAAAACACTAACACTACGCAAGTCAAACCAGAACTACAAGTTATCGAAAGTTAACTCCAATGAAGGTTTAAAACACGAACACCTACGCAAGAGCAGCGCAAAAGAACGTCCGAACAGTGTGACGACTGAAATCAGACTGAAGAACCAGAGCTTGTTGTAAGAGCTATATAGAGAACGGAACTGTTACTTTGTCACTGGTTGGTCTACTGGAACTGTTACTTTTGGAACGGTTACTGTTGGAACCGTTGGAACGAGTACTGCTGGAACTGTTACATTGTTGGAACTGTAACCGTTTGGAACCGTTACTTTGTAGCAGTTTTCAATGCTATAACATGAACAAGATAGAGAAGGCAACTGTTACTATTGGAACGGTTACGTCTAGAACTGATACTTTAAAGTCACTGATCAAGTTCTCTAAAATAACAGGTACAGAGGATCTACAAAAGAGCACGGTACCCCTGTACTACGCAAGTCAGAAAAACACTAACACTACGTGAGTCAAATCAGAACTACAAGTTACCAAAAGTTAACTCTAAGGAAGGTTTCAAACACTAATCTAACCAAAAGAACGAGAATAGAAAGTGAGATTACTGTTACTCAGCACATAAAACATAACACTACTCTTGACATAAGAAAGTGAGGTTAGGTTTGGCGCCAATTTATTTTTTGGCGCGCAAATTCGGCGGGAAAATTTGGTGGGAACATTTTCTTCTTACTCTTTCCTCGCTCAGCGGGTCGGAAAAGTGAGGTTACTGTTAGTCAACACATACAAAAACTGTTCTAACCAAAACTGTTTTAAAGAACAAGAATAGAAGGTGAGGTTACTGAGGTGAATTTACAGTTCAAAAAGAACCAGGGCAAAAAATAAGGTTACTGGAGGTTATGTCAGTCAACACAACACTACTTTAGCCACAAGGAAGTGAGGGTTTGTTTACTTTCTTTACTGTAAACTATCAAATCAAACAATTAAACACAAAACAACACTACTCTAGCCAAGACAATAAACACAACACAGAAATAAAATTAAGTACACCATGCACGGAATATAATACAGTAAAGTTGGAGTGTAAAGAGTGAGGTCATAACGCTAAAAATCACACGACACTACTCTTGAAACATGTAGTTAACTCTGATGTTACTGTACACTAGCAAGTCATACAACACTCTTAACATAGATAAGTCAGGCATGAACAAGACAAGTGCATGATACCGTGATATTACCGTTATGTTACTCAGCACATACAACGCACAACATTACTACAGTCAAATCAAACAAGAAACTGAGGTTACTGGGTGTGAGGTTATGTTAGTCAACACAACACTACTCTAAACAAATCAAACAATTAAATACAACGCAAAACACTACTCTCGACACAAGAAACTGAGGTTACTGGGAAATAAGGTTATGTTAGTCAGCACAACACTACTTTAGCCAAGCCAAACAATCAAATACAACGCACAAAACTACTTTTGACGCAAGAAACTAGGTTTGCTGTTATGTTATCAAAGACATATAAACACAGGACTACCAAGTAAAACATAATTGGCTAGGTTACTTAATAAAGAACAAGAATAGAAAGTGGTATTACTGTCAGTCAACAAATACAAGCACAACACAGCCCTTGACACAAGGAAGTGAGGTTATGTTACACGTAAGATAGGGTAGGCAAACGCTCAAGTTTATCTTTGCAAGACGCAGCAAACAGAGCAACACAGGGACACCTCTGATCGTAATGAAAGCTGAGAGCAAAGAGAGGGAGAAAATGCGCGGCAAGAGAGCAGGTATTGTGGTGGGGCCATGTCTGGACCAATCAGAGCGCAGGACGACTAATTCCGACCAATCACAGAGCAGTATTTTAACTGGTAACGGCAAGTTTGCTGACAAAGACTTGTTGCGGATGTTGTGGTTAGATACGCAGAAGGAAGTGAGATTAGATACGCAGAAGGATGTGGAGGTTAGATGTATAGAAGGGCACTGGGGTTAAAAAAATAAATATGTAGAAGGAAACGTAGTTCAAATAATTACCAGAAGGAAGTGAAGGACGCGAGGGTTAAATATTTAGAAAGACACGAGGGCTAAATAATTACCATAGAAGGCTAGATGATTACCAACAGAAGGACAAGAATTAACACGTCAGCCAATCAGGTTACTTAAAGTGTTACGACTCGTCAGCTACAGTACGCTAAGAGAACAGGAGCTGGAGTTAGATACACAGAAGGAAGTGAAGGACGCGTCGGTTAAATAATTACCAAAAATGGTATATAATTAACCACAGGGGATGAAAAAGATAAATAATCAACCACAGAGGGTAGCAAAAGAAAGACAGAGGGTAGTAATTACCCCCTAATTCCATTCCCTCATAAGAGCCCATGTTATTCTATTCTCCCATAAGACCCCATGTTAATCTATTCTCCATAAGACCAATGTTAGCGCTCAAGCGCGGGCCCTTACTACTCACAATAAGTGCGTTTACCAAAGATAAAATTGATCATGAAATATTCTATGTCAGCTTGGGGTATGAAGCTTTTAGTAAAATGTCTAAGATATTTTTCAAACTATGTTAGTTTAAAACAAAACAATTTAACATTTTAGGATCCTATTTCTTCTCAAGGTATTTATGTAATTGAATAACCAAATAACAAAAACCCACAGAAGATATAGAATAGACAAAAGAGGGAATAGAATAAAGGTCTTCAAATGCATTTTTTTGTTTTTTTTATATAGAGTACATCAACAGTTTGTTGCATGGAAAAGCGCATATTCAAATACCAAATACAAATACGTTTTATTCTGGACACTTCAGAAGCACAGAATTATCACAATAATAGTTTTTAACATCGCCGGTGGCAAAAAGTCTGTCACGTAAGATTTTTAAATCTATCAACCGTAACAGACATAGGGCATATCAGAAGTGATCTAGAAATTTGTCAGTGATAAATGAAACAATTAACTGATCTGTATTGTTTAGTAAGAGCTCCTTTTCTGTGTACAAAGTGGCTGTTTTATGTTTCGTTTATACTGCTTGTTACTGAATTATAATTAACAGTTTGAATGCACACACGGCAGGAATATTTGCTTGTTTTGCTAAAATATTTAGCTCTGCTTTAATGGTACGAAATTAAGTTTTGCTGTTACAATGAACTTCGTAAGCCATAAAAACATTAAAAGTTCGTAAAACGGTTAAGTATTTATAATTTAAATAATAGTTTAGTAGACTATTTGGTGTCACTGGAATAAAAGTAGCAGAAACCCAAAATTGAGTAAGATTTTCCTCAATAAATGCGGCAAATTTGATTCGTAATTCATTGTTATCCGTCACCATGGCGTATAGGAATAACAAAGGCCGTTGACGCTACGCAATGACACGGGCAAGTTAAAGGTCACCACTTGAAAAAACTACATTAATTTATTACCAACCCATACAACACAAAACACTACAGCCTAGGGTTTTTGAACCTTTGGCCAACCTTACCTGACCGAGGAGGCTAGTGCTCTACCTCTGAATTCCTTCGACAATTACTCTATTTTATCTCACTAAAAAAACATCATCTCTTACCAAATTACCTAACTTTTTGAGAACTAATACGCATACTATTTTTAGCAACTATCATATATTCCATACTGTCAAGCTTAGTAAACCCTCATTAAGCTGAACTAAATATGTGTGTTCGTTAATGTAAGCGGGAGGGACTATATTTTAAGGCAATTTGTATGTTTTGTGACATTTTAACGTTGTAATATGCCCTAGACAGCGCTCTGACTGGCCTATAATAGTACAGAGGTCAACATTGGGTAGAACAAAATGAAGCTGTCACAGTATTGGTAAGTCTTTTGGCTATCCAGTGTGACTCTCTTCCTTGGTTCCTCCTTGTCTCTTCTGGGGGCTTGACTCCCAGTTGAGTCTGGATACCCAGTCTAGTCCAAGTCCTTGGAGGGAATAGTGTATCTTCCTTGCAGCCTTGGAGGGACGAAGGCTCCCTCCACCCGGTCTCCGGGCTGGGGGACGAACTGTCCTGGGGCCACCCGACCCCAAAGAGGTTGGATGTTCTGTGCGATGGCGGTTTCTGTCTGGTGTACTTGAGGGGGACGTCCGAGGTTAAGAGGACGAATCGTCCTGAAGTTCTACCATCCATAGAGCCCTGTAACTCTAGGTAGCTAGGTAAGGTTCTCTTCCTTTCTGGAGCGAGGCAGACTGACCCCGTCCTACCATCTTTCCCGTCCCTCTTTCCCCTCCTCCCGGTGGCTGCCTAGTATCCCAAAGGGAGATATGTCTATCTGGCTATTACGGGGTCTCCTAATCCTCCCCCCCAAAAAAAAAAACAAAGTTGTAATTTACGGTAATTTTTCTTCTGACAGGCATGCGTTTTCATTACATTTATACAAGTTTGAATTTTAAGATTATAACTAACTGTACAATGTGCAAATTCATTAACATTAGGACCATCATCACCTATACTAATTTCTCTAGATAACCCAGCTAAGGGGTATGTTGCGGGCTAAACTCTTTAATGTCACACTTGACAGGACATATTTCTTGATGCAAACTGTTTTTAAACAGGATCCCCATCCATCTATTAATCTATACATTTTTCCCGTGACGTCATCTCTGTCCTATGTCAGGCCGGCGCTGTTTACGTATAAACAGGTCTACAAATCAAGGCATTGGGTTATTGTTTGTACCCGTTTATTCAAACTGTGCTGCGGAAATGTCCACTGGTCTATTGATCTATGGTATCAGAATGTCATTGTTATTACCCCGACAGGCGTAGTCTAGTTCTGCCTTGTACGGTTCAATATACTTCTACAACTAAGGGGACAAAGAGGCTGGTGATATCTGTCTGTTAGCTTTTGCAATTGGAAAAAATTATACTTCACCTTACTTTCGACGTATTTTGCAGTTAAAGTATAATTTGTTCGTTTCGAATGTACATATCACACAGATTTTAGTATGTGTTACAGTTTATTGTGGCATCTTGACCGTTGACTTTAGTTTATTAATATACTATGGATTCCTTATACCCACTTTTAGTTCATATTATAATTAAATACTATAAAATAAAAACATAAACTCGTTTTTCAAAACTTGTCTAGCTAGTAATTAGGTTCAATCTTGAAAAATTTGAAGCGTAAGGATTCTGACTTTTAAACCCTTCCCCTTCACCAACAAAAATTTAATAAGTAAAACCTATTTCGTTTATTTTTATTTTAAAACTAAATACATGCAAATGAGCTACACTACACTCTTAACATTGAGGTTTGGTTGAAAATCATAGTTAGTAAGGACCAGTTGTAACGCTCTTAGTAATGACATAAAAGTAGTCTTTATGGGTTCACCGAGTTATTGTTGTTTGGTATGTCCCTCAAGCTCCGTGATATTGGCTGTTTGTTTTGAATGAGAACAATTTAGATATAAAATGTAGGATAAAACATTGTAAATAAAGAATCGTATCGAGTAGTGTCAGATGCCACCAGTTTTCTTCGAATTTTATTTATATCTATAAAAATCTTAAAACTCTCAATTAGGCATTCATCTCCTTATTAATATCTTTACAAAAATCACAAACATGGAACCTTTAAAATGTATATTTAGTTTTACTTGTTTATTTAAAGTAAAAAGTATTCATTTTTTACTATCTATTACATAACATTAATAAGGTAAATATAACCGAATCGAAGCTGTAATCATACATTGTCACGTTTGGTTTATTAGCCCCTTTGGTGGGTTCCGTTACAGTTACTTTGTCACTATAACAATTTAATTTCTCAATTCTCAACCATTGCAAAAAAAGTGGGAGGGAAATGGAACAACTTTAATGTTACATTACTGTAACGATTATTGCTATTTCTATTTTTCTAACATATCAACATATCATAAAGTTTTTCTTGGAAAATATTCTGTATTAACAGTAGAATAGGTGACACTTCCCCTAACTCCTTTCTTCATTTAGCATGGCTAGAAGACGATGCAGGAATCTGCCTTTTCCTCCCTTGTATTCGCAAACTGTTCTAGCAGGGTTAAGTTAAAATAGTTTAACAATAAATGCACATTCAGATTATTGGTATCGCTTTTATATATGGACTGTATAAAATAAGTTCGAATAATTTTCAGTAAATCTAGTTTCCTTGGTATAGGAGATTTTAAGGTAATAACCTATATTGGATTCAGCAAGACAGTTTTTATTATTTTATTTATCTAGTAAAATATAATACGCTAATGTGTTAAATCGAATAGAAAAATTAAATATTTGTTTAGCTATAAAATTATTCTGTCCCTCCGAAATTCCCGCAGTCAGGGTTTGCACACGTGCCTTTAAAATCGAATAATTATTTCAATAACAAATCTCGTTGTAGAAAATTAGTCTATCGATGAATATCAAACCATAATATAGGTAATGTAATTCAGTTACATCTAAAAAGTAACTAATATATCCAACATAATTATAGGTAATGTCTAAAACACGCTCTATGGAGTTGGGTTGTGCAGAGGAGCCTAAAATTATCTGTCCTTTGACCAAGGATGCGTTAAACGTGAAAGGGAAATTGTGGACGACAGAGAAGGTATAAAGGCGTCTGTTTATATAAAACTGCAAACAACTACAGGCAAATTATTAAGGGAAAGAAACCAAAGCATCTGTTCACTAGCTGCCGACCTTTTACAAGGACACGAACAAAAATAGTTAGAGTAGAATGTTATATAAGTACTAATCTAACTGCCTTGGTTTTTATCAACGATGTATTATTTTTTTAACAAGTTAGTTGTATTTACTAGTTATTTCGCTCACCTACATTAATTTTCTAATTTAATTTATTATTATTTATTTTTATTTATCCTCATACTACAAAACAGACATAGTCCAATTACATTGTAGCAGTTAATACAATAATGACAAGTTATGATCAACTAGGCTTATCGCCGTTGGAGGCTTCGCCCCCAAACCCCCTTTTGGAGTTCGCTTCGCTCACTTGCATTCCTCAGTCAACTCAAGTTTAAATAAAACTCAACTATCGTCGTTCATTAACCAAAGAAAAACTACACAACAATGACCTTTAGTGAGCACATTAACACCTAAACAGGCTAGAACAAACAATCGGTTGATTACATTTTCCAATATCGAAACAAACGACACACGAACAAACGATATTTCCGATATGAATCTCCCGTGTAGGCAACAATGTGCTCACCTTGTTTTGTAACAGCTGATTTATATAAACCTCATGTGTGCAAATTAGTATCGCCTACACGAGCGGATTTTTAAAAATCAGCTGACATAAACATGTGGTATTAGCCAAAGATAGTGTGCTTTCATTAAACGGCTTTCCAAAACTTTACACATTTAAATGGGCCAAAATTACTTAAAATTACTTCTTCTCCGATTAATAGCGGCTAAACGGATGATCGGATCTTAAATATAACAAAAATCGTTAGTTGTAAATTAAATTTGCTACAACTTTTGAATTTAACATTTTTTGCCATCTCTTACCGTTTCCGTACAAAACGTGTTCAAAGTGGAAAAATTAAAAAGTGGAATTTTCCCCGCCCCAAAAACTCAAAAATGTTAACTTTTGGTAATTTTTCTGGGAGTTTATCGTCAAGAGCTTTAATTCAAGTATGGGGTCGAGGGGGGTTCGATTACGGGAAGTGCCTCATAGTTTATGTCAGTGAATGAGTGAGTGAGTGAACCCGTCTAGCTTTATATAAGTAGATAACAGATGCTAATCTCAAAGAGTTCATCTCTCTATATAATTAAAATATTAATTTTGTCTGTACATTGCTTTGTTTTGTAAAGTGTTGTACATTGACGTGTTTTGTAATTTTGATGCTTTAATTGAAATTAGTGTCAGATATTTTCCTATTCGTCTGTATGCCCCTGGGCCATATAATTTCCGCAATTTAATAGAACGATGGCTGTATTCAATGTTATGGTACTGTTTACTCATCAATGTAACATGTGAGTCATATTTAGGCCATTTCAAATCATCCCACGTCATTAAGGCTGTGTCCCATAGTCCATGAATAATCCTACGTTAATCTGATGGGTGTAAATCCTCGCTAATCTTTCACTACAGAGTGCACACATTTTTATTCTAATGAGTTTTTAGTAAGCTGGTTTACTTTCGTCACAGAATGAAGGACACATCTGTTTTACTGCTCTATAAAATTATACTAAACAGGATAAACAAAATAGTCTAAGAACACTACAAGTATATTTGCACTTATACTGTACTTACATACAAGACTGTAAAATATACACAAAAGATGGTACAAGGCGACCGATTTCAACCATTTACACCGCTCATCATCAGGCCCAATCAGAGAATGACAGAAACAAGATGGCGTACAGCTTATATACTATTGGCTACCGGAAGTTCCGGAAACAACTTGCGATAAGTACCACCAGAGTCAAAGTTGACCTGTTCATTGATCAATTTATCTTTATCCTTAGGGAAAAGTGTAAGGATAGGGATAAATTGGTCAATGAACAGGCAAACTTTAACTCTGGTGGTCCATATCGCAAGTTGTTTCCGGAACTTCCGGTAGTCAATAGTATATAATCTTTTCGCCATCTTGTTTCTGTCATTCTCTGATTGGGCCTGATGCGACCGGTGTAACTGGTTGAAATCGATCGCCTTGTACCATCTTTTGTGTATATTTTACTGTCTTGTATGTAAGTACAGTATAAGTGTAAATATACTTATAGCGTTGTAAGACACATTTCATTTATCCTATTAGTTGTAACAACACGTATCATGCTAATAAAGAAATTATTTAACATTATACTAAACCGAAGTAATGACACATTGGGTACGAAACACTTGAGAGCTGAGGAACGGAATTTGAAGCTCAATTCGTCTAATAAACATTGTGTATATTAATGCTGAATTTTATATGTGCTCAAACTGCCAAAGTGGTAGAGCGGTTTGCTATAAAGATAATGGTTCTACCAAAAAATCATACATAAACAAAATCAACGTATTCGGCTTAGCTCTCCTGGCCTTAAAAATGTTCATGTTAATATTTTTGGTACTTAATAGACCACTTGAGGTGAAGTTAGACAGGAAGCTTAGTAATGCTCTTCTATAAAATAAAGGCCTGCTCCTGTTTATTAAATCTTCCTTCAAATATTGACTGAACAAAAACTCGGCATCAAGATGTACCAGAGCGAATCTTGACATGGTATTTTTACTGGACCATTAATTTGAAATATGGTTGAAGCTATACTTCACACCACGATAAAATATTTAAATTTATCATTTTATGACCAAAAACTACTAATTAATTTACAAACAGTAAACTTTGGCTGCAAGCAAAGCCACGAGGTGAAACTAGATTACGAAAAAAACTTTAAAATTATAAGTTTAGTTTTTAACTTTAAACTATCTTGTTTGAAGGGTTACAGGATGTCAACTATTTCCTGTGTTTCAAACTGTTAATTCCGTACACTATTTAAATAATACAATTACCAGAACATCATTATACTCATAGTATCACTCATTTAAATCATAGGTTTCATAAATGTCGCACTTCAATAAAGTTAAACACGAGTTGAGACTCTCCTGAAACCCTCTTTATATATTTCTCTTACTTTGATACCCAAAGGGAAATGTTTTCAAAGTAAGGATGTTTAAGGGAGCAGCTTTCACAAAATTCATTTCTCAATCAGCATTTTGTTGAGTGGAAACATTTAAATCGACTTTTTCTAAAATATAAGTAGTTACTTTTAATAAAAACCTTCAAAACCTTTTTTACAAATTACTTGGCCTTCTATATGTATTCATTAGGTGTTAACATGAATATGTATATATGGTGTATAATGTGGGTCAGAAGAAAACTTAATTTGAATCTTAGATAAATCCTTATAAATAAATATGTCTGCATACAGTGGGAAACATAGCGAGATTATTCTCCCTACCATATGTTTCTCTTTTACTCGACGGCAAAATAAATCCAAAAATAAATCACAACTCTGATCAACATTCGTAGAGATCGACACGTTTTTGGTCACTCTTTCAGAGAGCTTTATTTTTTGCAATTAACTTTGTGTGCTACGATTTAATAAACCTATTTTATAATAGCAATGAATTGAATGGCTTATTATTCTGATAATACGTTTATTGTCCTGAGAATACATTCAACAAATTTAATTATTATAATTTATAAATAAATTATTTAATATTGTGTACCTTAAAACCAAAAATAAGCTTAAACTCAACTGTTTGTCGATAACATCAATTAATTTGGGATTTATAAAATGGTAGCTGGGGGCCGAGCTTTGCTCGGGGGAAGGCCAGTCAGTTTATTTAGATGACTCGGAGTAATATTTCACCACTTCCCCCTAATGATAATCAGATTTGTATAACTCATTTGCCTCTTTTCTACATTTTTAAGGTCACTCCAGTTGTTATTTATTGCTCAATGTCCCTTTCATTTATTTTACTACTCTATATATGTAATCTTCACTCAACAGCTTTAATCACTGCTCTCAGGAAACTACATGTTAATAATTATAAACAACATGAGTATTACTTTGACAGTTCCCTGGTTGATTCTGAACGGCTGTTACAATTCTTTTGTTTTGATTTGAAACTCCATAAGCCCAATGTTAATTTTTTAACTTTTCATTTTAGTTTTTTTATATTATTAGATTTTTCCTGGGAATGAGGCCTGTCTAGAACTTATTTTTATCCCAGAAATTAGTTATTTCGAACATTTGAAGGAAATCGTTGGCGCCGTTTTTGAGATTAGTATCGCAAGCAAGCAAGCAAACATACAAGCAAACCTTACTCATATTAGAGTATAGGATGTAGTACTTTAAAATTACATTATTGGCGATTTATCAAATCTGTATAGTATAAATTAATTTTTTTTTATAACGTAACATTATTTTATTTTATAAATAACTATTCCTGTTTAGGAATGAATGGCTATGAATAGTAGTGATTTATGAAAATATTAGCGCTACCAAAATAAAAAGGCTTCTAAAGTGTCTAAATTGAATATAATAAATATATGCAGATCACAATATCCCTGACCGTTTATAAGAGATAAAATTAGATACATTTTACACTGTAATACCTGAATAAACTTACTCTGTTTTAGCTTCAAAATGCAGGTATACAAACAAAATCAATTATTATTTTTAAAATGTTTATTTAATTTGCAACTATAACAAATAGTAATCTTCTATTGGTTCAGGGGTCGAATATACTACCGGAGAAAGATTATAAATTAAAGAAAATAAGTAATTGAGTGCATTTAGATCGTCTATCGTAAATCGTAAAGTTATTAAATAGAAACCTTATAAGTATAAAGGTGATAAATAAAACACAAAAATGATAATCCGTTAACGGCTTTGTAAGTTATGTTAAAAGGCAGATGTTTGCATGATTGTGCTAACTTAATGATTTACAAAAAATGGTTTATTCAAAAAATCTCAGTATACTAAGAGTGTATATTAAATTTTGACTTTCTACTAAAAATACATTTTCCAAGAACTGTATTTATAAATGTACACCTATGGTAGCAAAATGTTTCAAAACATTACGAACTCTTGGTAAATTTCCCAACTCAGCCAAAGTTTACCCATTTCTGTGAAGATTCAGGCACGTTATGTATACTACAAATACTCCATATACAACTTTAATACGCTTTGGTGTTATAGTAAATTGCACCGTTAACCCATGATAGACAAATTATAAAATGTTTGTAAAGCAATTAAAAGTTAAATAATTATTAGAGATTTTGCATTGTCAACAATTAAATTCACGTCTTGACAACAAAATGCACACATTATTAAAATGGATTTAAAACATGTTTTCCTCTTCTTATTTCTAAATTATTACTACCAAAAAACTAACGTGTGACGTTGTGATTAAATTTCCTATTCTAATGATCAATTCTGAAATTCAAAAAATATTTCAAAGATGAGAAAAGAATTGTTCTGGTAACCTTAGTACTTTTATGGTGTGCAGTATTGTATTTAGATGTTCCTGTGCACAAAACATTTCATACAAATAAATATTAAAATTCGGTTACATAAATTTTTTACATTAGTTCTTGATAATTTTAGTGAATTATTTTAATTTTTTGCCCGGTGATAATTTCAATTTGGGATTTACTGGGATCTTTCTCAATCATTTTTCAAATTTACATTTATGAAATTATGAAACTTTTAAAGGCTTTAAAGCTGAACTCCATGGACCCTACTAATTTTTACAGCACCATAAACCAAAATGTAGCTAAGTTATCAAGTGTATTACTCCATGTAGGAGTAATATATATACATGTATATATTTATATATATACATAAAGATGTATATTTATATATATATATATATATATATATATATATATATAAGGAATTATGATTTATATCACTCGGATAATTTTAATCAACTGCAAGTCTAGCACGACGTTACGTGGCAAGTTTTTCTTATGATTAAGATTTAGACAACCAATGGCTACATAACTAGGTCCTCCTCCATGTGAAAGCATTGTAAAATGACGGTATGACGTAATACTTGATTTCCAGCACTTATATAAGTACTCGTAATATTGCTCAACATGATAATTTATTTTTAATTAGGGGGTGACTAAGGATAAACGAGTTCGCACGCAGCACGCTGACGTGAGGGAAGCGAGTTTCCACAGAAAAACTTTTAAAACTCAAAATTAGTGTAAAAACATACATTTGTCCAATTTTTATTGAAATCTGAAAACATTGATTTTTTGGCTGTTCTGATACTCCTGGTTTCATTTACTTGCAAAGCTGGGAATACAATTTTACGCATTATAAGGTTAGAAGAAGGTCCAGACAGGCTTGAAAGTAGGCGTGAGGTTGCTGGGGATAATAAAAGTACTTTAACAAAGGAATAACAGGCTTTTCTAGTGTAAAACCCCCATAACAACACAACGTTCTGTGTTTAGCCGATACACATTTTCTTTAATAACTCGGTAAATATTTATGCTAGAATGACGAGAGAGGGCTTAAGACTTTTCCCTCTCTAATTCCCATCTTTTTACATGCATTAATTTACATCTGGGGCTTTTCTGACCCTTTTTGGGCCCAAAAACTCGAAATTTGAAAGATTAATCCCCAAAAAATGGGTTTAGAGTTTTCCGATTGTTTTGCCCAACGAACTTGTCAACAGATTATAGAAAAGAACGTCCCTACCAAATTTGAAGTAAATCGGACAAAAAATGCGACCGCTAGAGTGCATACACATATATATATATATATATATATATATATATATATATACAATTTTGAACGACCCCCCAAAACGTGTTCAGGGGGTCACGTTAGGAACTTCTATGGTGGTCCCGGGCTTAAGTTTCACCGTGCGGGTCATGCTAATAGTTCACTTTCCAAAGGAAATTCACTAACAAGTACAAGAGTAACAATCTTAGCCTGTCAATTAATTTAAAGGGGAACTTTAAATATTACAGAGTAGGGTTTTAAACCACATTACTCAATAGTTGACAAAGAACTCCCTCGCCGATTATATTAGATTAAAATCTCGTCACTACAACGCTCCAGCGCTGCGGAAATTTCGTTATCAATTGCGGTGGTTCCATTCATTCCGTTTTCACAAAGGCTAACTTTAAAATAATTAAGGTTCACAGATATAAACTTATTTTCTTAACTCAGGGCTTGAAATATGTATACAACACGAGTGCTTTCTAGTTTGGAAATGTATATTCCTTGTTATATTTCAGAGCTTCAATTTTGTATATTCTGCATCAGAACAGAATCTTCTTTATAAGGTGATGGTAACCATATAATTATAATTTTTTTCTTCGTACTAGGCTTATATTTATGTTTCTTTTATACGTATAAGACGTAGTTTTTTCCTCGTTTAGTTCAAACTAATTATTAAAAGCATTGGTTTAAATGGATGTACAAACAAATTAAACTTGTTGGAAAAGTGAAAGTGAACATATCAATTCTCTTACCATCACAAATTTTCGAAATATCCCTTGATAACAAAGAGCCACAATTTATCATGGCTGAAGAATAAATATATGGGACAAACACTCCACAGACAATGTCAGTTAGCAAATGGTGGCATTGGACATTTTAGTGAGAAAACAAGTTCAGCTAAAAGTCACTGGTTTGTTTCCAATACCAGTCGACTCCCCAACCCACTGTTCCACAGTGGGGAATCAATGGGAAGGGAGTCGCAAGATGTAAAGTGTGAGTGGGTCGATAAAGTGTTTTTACAGCCGCGCTTGTCTCCAACTCCGTTAGCTGCTAACCCATGCCCCAAACCCCAGCCATTCTAAATCAATGGTGACACACTCTTTATCCCTTGGACTGCGTCATTGGGATTAATCAATCATTTGTAAAGCACTCTATGACTTTCTATGTTCTTGCCGAAGTCAAGTACGGCTGGCGTATCGGTAGCCTTCATACTATACCAGCTGAACACAACTATACCTGACTAGACGACATCTCATATCTAGATAACGAGTTCTGGGTTTGATAAGTATAATCGCTGTTAAATCAAGTATACAAACCCAGACACAACAACATCGTTACTCTTGTTGCAGTTAGTCTTACGTAAATGTTATAGAAAAGAAATAATAGAAATAACCACCAGTAAAATTTTTAGCTCGATTTCAAATTCACATTGTTGTAAATTATTGTAAATGGTGGTAAAACTCTGAACTAAATACTCTCATAAAAGTGGTGTCAATTGAAAACCAGTTCGCACGCAGCACGCTGACGTAAGGGAAGTGAATTCCACATACAAAACTTTTAAAACTCAAAACCAGTGTAAAAATATACATATATTCCAATTTTATCAAAATCTGAAAGCATTGATTTTTTGGCTGTTCTGATGCTCCTGGTTTCATTCACCTGCAGTGCTAGGAATATAATTTTGCGCATTATAAGGTTAGGAGAAGGTCCAGTCAGGCTTGGAAGTAGGCGCGAGGTTGCTGGGGATGATACAAATGCACCAACAAATTAATAACTTGCTTTTCTGATGTAAAAACACCATTAGATAACGTACTGTGTTTAGCCGATATACATTTTCTTTAATGACTCGGTAAATATTTATGCTAGAGTTACGATAGAAGGCTTAAAACTATCTCTTCACTAATTCTCCTCTTAATATATACATTAATATTACGTCAGAGACTTTTCTGATCCTTTTTGGGCCCAAAAACTCGAAATTTGAAAGAATAATCCCGAAAAAATAGTTTAGAGTTTTCCGATTGTTTTGCCGAACGAACTTGTCCAACTGATTATAGAAAGGAACATCCCTACCAAATTATAAGTAAATCGGACAAAAAATGTGACCGTTAGAGTGCATACACACGCACACACACATATATATATATATATATATATAATTTTGAACGTCCCCCCAAAACGTGTTCAGGAGGCACGTTAGGAACTTCTATAGTGGTCCCGGTCTTAAGTTTCACCCTGCGGGTCATGCTAATAGTTCACTTTTCCTTTTTTATTAGTGCAATAGGAAATTCACTAATAACTTGAACCATCTGTTAGTTTATTTTACCTAACAGTATATTCCCTGTCATTACACTGTGAACCATTCGTTAGCTCAAAGTCAAAAGCAGTAGTTATTGAGATAAATTCAACATGATAATCACATGCTATTGAGATAAATGCAATACTAACTAGTATTAAATGGGTTTACACCATGTTCTGTTATCTCACTTACATCGTCACAACCCCATTAACACAATCCCAAAAACATCCACGTGTTCAAAGACAGGGAGGAACAATCAAAATGTGTAAGTTCTCGCTTTACGGGGAAGTAATGGACCTAGTGCGTTAAAGGTTATATCGCTTCGAGTAGGTGGTGAATAATTAAGCATTAAATCCCCTGACATTATCAAGGCAATGTCTGGACAACTAAATGTCTTTTTCTAACTAAACCTGTACCGTTAATCAATCAAGAGCGCTTTATTAGTCGTTTAACTGGAGACTAATTTACACAACTGTACGAAGCATATTGTCTTTCACAGGATTGAGTAATTTTTGATCTATTTAAAGTATTTATAAACAAATATTATTAAAATTAGTATTTTAGCGAATTTCCCCTATAGGGAAGAAGCTATTACCGTAGTCCGCATGGTAAGACCTAAGCCCGGGACCATAATAACTTTTCGTTTTGAGGTCCCCAGACCCCAAAAGCACCATTCGTTCGAAACTGTATATATATATATATATATATATATATATATATATATATATATATATATATATGTCCGTGGGTGCGATAACTCTCGTAAAAAAGGTCCGATTTTGATGAAATTTGGTACAAACGTGTAAAGCAGCATTTATGACTTTAAGTTCGAAAACCAGACGTATCGACCTATCTGAAGGGGTATTTTGGGGGGGGTTTTGTATCCCAAAAATGGGTTTTTTGAGTTTTTTACATACAATTTTTGAAAAAGTAAAATTTTTTTTTTTTTCATTTGAATCAGCTTAAAAAGACGCACAATTTGATGTTTTAATCATTCCTCTACGTCAATTGGTTACTGAGATATTGAAAGTCATAAACACAGTACGTTGTCCAATGTTATTCTTATGGAAGTAATACAAATTGTATATCTCGCTTATTTATCAACTTATCCTGACAAAACTTGGTATATTGCTTCATTTCATTGTGGTCTATTGATATTTGCACAAAAACCCATTTTGTTCCCGATATTTCCCGTAGCAGCAAACCTGCATACTCAGCCCCATGTTATTCTAATGGAGAATAATTAAAGTGTTATCTCCTTTAATTATGAACATAAATTAATAGAACTTGGTATGTGGCTTTACCTAGTTGAGTTATATTGATATTTTTATAAAAGCCCATTTATAGTGTTCCTTATTTCAGCAAACCTGCATACTCATCCGCCATGTTATTCTTATGAAGAATATTTATAATGTCATAAATCGTTTATTTATGAATGTATATTGATGAAACTTGGTGTGTGGCTTTATGTGGTATCAAGATAAATTAATATGCATTGGAAATTCGCTGAGTATGCAGGTTTGCTGCTACGGGGTATTTCTGGTTTAGTTGATAGTCAAGATAACCTATGGTGTTATCGATGTCAATACAAATACATGCCCTGCTTAAACATTAGCTTCATTTAACTATCATTGACATGGAATGACCGATGAATCAGATTGTTTTCAGTTTAAAATCGAAGCTTAATTTAACGTTTCCTTAAACATTTAAATCCAAAGCCTCATTTCATGACACTAACATGACTGATTGGTCAAAGCTTGTTTGTTTCCAGAATTCAATTGATTTTCTAACAATTAATTACCTAATACTACTGTTAATGTTGGTTTCGTCGATGTGGCAAAAGATGGAATTGGATCTATGTTGTTAAATTGTGGAAACAACCGCATTTATTAGTGAATTTCCTATGGAAAGTGAACTATTAGCACGACCCACATGGTGAAACTTAAGCCCGGGACCACCATCGAAGTTCCTAACGTGACCCCCTGAACACGTTTTGGTGGGACTTCAAAATTGTATAGATATAAAACAGTGTTTGCACTCTAGCGGTCGCATTTTTTGACCGATTTACTTCAAATTTGGTAGTGGCATTCCTTTCTATAATCCGTTGCTCAAGTTCGTTGACAAAACAATCGGAAAACTTTAAACCCATTTTTTGGGGATTAATCTTTCAAATTTCTAGTTTGTGGGCCTAAAGAGGGTCAGAAAAGCCCCGAATGTAAGATTAATGCATGTAAAAGGATGTAAAGAGACAAAAAGTTTAAGCCCTCTCTCGTCATTCCAGCAAGAATATTTACCGAGTTATTAAATAAAATGTGAATCGACTAAACCCATTACGTTGTCTTATAGGGGTTTTACATTAGAAAAGCCTGTTATTCTTGTTGGTGTAATTTTATCATCCCCAGGAACCTCGCACTTACTTTCAATCCTGACTGGACCTTCTCCTAAACTTATAATGCGAAAAATTGCATTCCCAGCATTGCAGGTAAATGAAAACAGGAGCATCATAACAGCAAAAAAATCAATGTTTTCAGATATCAAAAAAATTGGAATAAATATATGTTTTTAAACTGATTTTGAATTTTAAACGTTTGTTATGTGGAAATTCACTTCCCTCACGTCAACGTGCTGCGTGCGAACTCGTTTACTGTTTAAGTCTTTTTAAATGTTTCACATTCGGATTTTATATTATGACGAACCTTTGACAAAATAATTTTTTTTTAACTTTTCATTGGAGGTAAAGGTAAATAAAAACATACACCATTCTTTAAAAAGCACTCCTTATTTGTTTGAGAATTTTCTTGCATATCGAAGAACTCAGGCAAATTGGTTTATAAGTTTAAAAATAATATTTCCTGATATTCAAACCATTAAATAAAATTAAAATCGGGCGTTTGAATTTAAACATTTAAACTACGATTTATAAAATATACTGTAAACTAACCAAAAAAATACCAAACAACTTTGTAAAACTATAAAAGTTGGTAAACTTAAAAAACTTTCCAACCTAATAAACTTTACTATGTCAAATTTTTTGAAATTAATTACAAATGGGGTTCATGTACTCTTATAATAAAATATATAAAATAAAACAAGTATTACTAGCTTTGACAGGATGTAAGGAGAGGTGTTCACTGTAAAATGTGTTTACTAGAAGCTTACCTGCCGCGACGTCGAGCCTCTTAATTGAACGGTAAACTTGACACTTTGATTTAAGTCAGTTTAAAATACTTTACAAACTAAAATCTTAAAATGTTCACTTTAATTCAATAATTTTGTTTATATTTTTATCTTTAGCAACAATATTAAATATTGTAATTCGTATAACTTTTTGTTTATGTAAGTGGGGCTTTTCTTTGTTGTTTGGTGAAACGTAGGTTGTAATTTAATTGTTCGTTAAAGGTAATATCCAAACCCTCTGATGTTGCAGTATAACGTTTACAGTAGGTATATCCTCCACCTAGTGGTCAATTTTATTCCATGCTAACCCTCTACAGGAAAGGTACTACGTATTTTTTGCATATTTTATGACTAAAATCATCTATACCATACATATGGCGAAGCCTGATGTGCCTTTCCAATATGGCTGGGATTACGTTTCTTTGAAATTAGCTCACATTTAAAACACCAATTAATAAATGTCGAAGATACTTTTCAAAATGATTTTTGTTTGTAATTTGTTATGTTTATATTACAATTTTAAAACATATATAAACGTTCTACATCAACTCAAACCTTTTTTTCACCAGTTGTGGGTACGAGAACCCACCCATTCAACCCAATAGGAGTACTTTTGCCCCCCCCCCCCTGACGGTCATCATAACGTCACACACCCGGCGAACCTACAACCTACAACCTACAAAACAGCCCCTACTTTCGCCTTAACAAACGAAAGCCTCAAAACCGAGGTGGGATGGAAAAGAAAAAAGAAAAGAACCAAAGGCTTCAATGTTCTGTCAGCGTATTGACAGATCACAAACATTGCAGAAAATCGTATATTGAAATAATTTCGTGAATGGTAAGTTCATTAACGAATTCCCTGAATACATATCGACCTGACAGTCCGCGAAAGTAACACAATTTGCAGTTTATGCTATCTACTCTGGGGCTGCAACGCAGTGGAATGCGTGTCAAACGATAACCGACAACTTTACAAATATAACCTCTATGCGGCTTCCCAATTAAATACGGCTGTGCATACATTTACTCGGCACATGTGCCGACGTTCCTCCTACTATTGATGGGATTGAATAAAGCTCGGTTATGAATAAAGACATTTTCCTTGTTTGAATTTAATTTTATTACAGGTGTTTTTTGTTATAGTTAATTTGGTACCGATACCATTTTTAATCACGAAAACAAAACATAAAAATATTGTTGACTTCTTCAAAGAAAGTATTTTCTGAACAAACTACTGGAATTATATGATCTTCTTAGCTCTGATATATGCGAAAATAAACAACTATTATTAAGTTTGGTTTTATAAATAATATTTTGTATACAAATAATAATCAGTATATTCTAAGATTTATATACTTTTTATGGGTTGTTATTTGAAACAGGATAAAATAAATTACGTCTCTCAAATACCTATATTTAAATATAACCTATACTCTATTTACATAAAATACTGTAAATATACATCAAATACAGTACGATGATTCATTATCTGATTGAGCTTAGTGAAGAGCTGTGTGACTGGTCGAAATCGACTGTCTTGTACCATATTTTAAGTATATTTACCGTCTTCTATGTAAGTACAATATAAGTGTAAAAATATTTACGTTTTGTTATTCGTAGTTTATTTTATCTGGTATTATTGTAACGAAACGTTTTATGCTACTCAATGAAATGTTTGTGTTATTTTATAATTAATCTATTATTGTTTTATATTAAAAATAAAAATAAAATATTAATAAAATGTAAACATTTGTAAACTGTCCAAACAGTGTTTTCCCTCCGCGGTACCAAACATCCAACACATACTTCGTAAAACATCCTTGTTTATCCCTCACTTATTAATAAAATATCCCTCAAAATATCCTCATTTGCCTCAGAATTTCCAACCAAAATTTCGAGAACGCAACGTATTAATACGTTTATAATCTGTTATAACTTTGTAACCTATTATTCTTCTGATTGATTGATTCAATTTAATTTATAGACAGAAATTATATTTAATATTCCTATAGCTATTTGTTAGGTCATGTTGTTTCTTAATTCATAAAATAGTTTACACGACGTTCAAAATAAATATTATTGTTAAAAACCATTGAGCTCTTAGTCTGAGAAAACTGACCACCATGAAAACTAAATCTGTATACAGAGGTAAGACCTCCTCAACCTAATTTGTGTCAAATCTGGTTTAATGGTTGTCAAGAGAATATAGATTAATAAAATCGAAAATATTGCAAACTTAACTTTTTTTATGATTGAAATTATTAAGATCAATATTTTAAATAAAGAATAAAATAGTTATGTACCCGATAGATGTATAACTATTAAGCTCGCCAAAAATATCCAAAATTATTCACAGTCCCATTTTTCGATTGGACGTAAAACCTATTCCTAAATCGAGGATAGAATTCAGTGAAAACACTGAATGTAGTAATCCCTTTAGACAAAACTAAAAATAATATTAAGTTATATCTAGAAACAATTTTTTTAAGTGTCATTTCATTGGATTAAAGAGATGTAATAGTTATTTGTGTATTATGGGAGTAAAGTGCAACTTTGTCTCCCTGAGGGGAATTGTTGCCACCCGACTTTACATACTAGGTGGTGGAAAAATATATTAATAAGGAACCAATAGGCTATTAATGTAATTTATATATTTAGATTTTGAAAGTAAAAGTGGTTAGTATTCCTTTATAATGGAAGTATATGACGGAGCTAAAATGTCTGCTTTCCTGTTTATTAGTCAAATCCAGAAACGGGTTGGTGGGACGTTTTTGACGCAGATTTCCAGAGTGCGAATCACATTACCCGGAGATGAACCGGGTTTATTTCACCTGGTCCGGATCAAACTAAGTAATTAGATCTGTGAGTTGGGGCTTATTGGCACTCCACCTGAATATACCAAACCCTGTCAAAAGGGTGTTTGAAAATATAATTTAAATGCATAAAAATAAGTCATAATATTGGACCTGAAATTAATATGAATATTTCATGAGGTATTTTTTCATGAGGTATTTAGTCCATACGAACCCCAACCACCAACGTGGGTTACGTGGGTTTTTTCTGTGAGATATTTACCTGAAAGATAGACATACCTGAAGATCAACGGGAAAATACCCTTGTAAGAAACAACCATTATTGAAAATGGATAAACGTTAGTAACGTCCTAATAGTGGATCAACAAAATCAACCAAACAATGATATCGATTCTTTGTTTAAAATTCAATGTTGGATCATGTTATTTATTAAGTTTGGTGAGTTTATGTTTACCATCAAGTTTCACAGCGTGCCGAGATCTGGAATCTGATCCCGTCTTGAAATGAGGAGAAAAACTGAACATAAAATAAATAATAATTCAATCCAGGAACATCTGGAAAGATTCACCCGAAAGCTGAAACAGAGAGCTGTAAAACCTTATAAAAGTGTAGAAACACAAAAGGCACTTTTGTACATTGCGGGTGATCAAGCCACAAGTTGTTTATGTCCTAGGTATTTGTCACATCTGAAGACAGGATCAGATTCTAGATGTCAAAACGTCGTTAAATTTGTCAATTAGAGACGGAAGTTCGCAAACATTTCTTAAATAACATAAACTCATTACCTCCAACGATGAATTTATAGCAAAGAATAATACCAAAGTGAAGAAACCGTTTAAATGGACATAATACGAGATCGTTCCACGAGCTGACAGTTGCAGCTGCATTTCTGTGGGCAACAACATATATGATTATGTCACGACCAGCCGACTACAAATATACGTTATGTCGTTACGTTCGGTGATCCAGTGGGTTCATTAATCCACTGTTAATACGGAGCTTATGTAGGATCAAATATGACAGCATTGCTGCGGCGTTGTATTCAGAGTGAAATAGAGGGATGTATGCGGTGGTAAATTTACATTACATTATCGCTGTACTGGTTGTTTTAAGCTAGGAGTGTAAATATGTTTACCAATGTTAAACATTTTGCTTTGCATCAGTAAAAGTTAGGGTTTGCTATCATTTTTCTAACACGATTTTATGCCACTCAACCACCTTGAAACGGTTATTATGATTATGGTTGAAGAATTATGAAACAATATGTGTTTGCCACTTAATTTGAAAGAGGTCAATATATTTGTATAACTACTGTTGATCTAAAATTGTATTTTCTGTTAATTAAAACATTTAATTATACCAGGCATTGTACCGAATACCATTTAAGAGTGTTGGCAATACATTATGATCCTTAAAGAAATAAGTGTTTTTTTTATAATTTTAAATTACCTTCATGCAGTAAACAAAATACTGGACATTTTAAAATCAAATTTTCACTTAATCATTGTAAAAGACGCCGACACTCCTAAGACGTATTTTAAGGCAAATATGAATAAATGATGAGTGTAGAACTGGTGAGATGCCTTGTGTAGCGTTGTTACTCACCACGACCGACTGAATTATTTAGCCAGGGTTATTAAATAATAGGCCAATAACCAATGGCAACTGAATCCCAGTCTCGAACCTTCACACATCTTTCTCAGGATTGATCCGGCGAACTTCAGATTATGAAGAGAGTTTCATACCACTTTTAATCCGACCAATTCATGTTTCAACTTTTAACCCTATGTTTTTTCACCATTCGTCATACTCTTTTTGACATGTGGTACTAAATTGCTTTCCTACTTTAATCATACTTTAACAAACATTATTACAATTTCCGGAATAAAAGGTGACGATCGCTTTTATCTGATCCAAAGTCAATCGAAGGGGTAGTAGCGGCGGCTGGGCGTGAAAGGGGGAGGGGAGATGGTCGGACGACAACCCAGGCGTAAAACCGAGCAGCGTCAATCGCCTCTTTATGTGAGAGTAAATCGACCAACACCTCGTACATCGTGGACATGCAATAAACATGGACCATTGTACGGGCTCGCGTTTCCCGAAAACCAATACTTTACATTTTATCGTTTCTGAAAGAATAGTTTCGAAGTTCAGAGTCGTCAGAGCAAAAAGTAAGTACAAGTTTAGCTATTTACAGTGTAAGCATTGTAAGTTAACACTAATAATGGGATATAAATTACTAATTATTAAAACATACAAGTCACTAGTACCATAACATTACTAATAGTCAGTCTATTGCCAGCCGGCACTGCACTCAATTGTGTTTGTGCAACGTGACATCTGTGACTCTTTCTCGCACACAGAATATAGTCTTGCAAGGAATGCATTTTCATATGTTTATTATAAAAATGCATAAAATATTTGCAAATTTTAATATAAATAAATTGCGTGTAGTAAGTGTTTTATTGTAATTTTTGATGAATGTGTACCCAAAACAAAATAATAACATTCGTTTAACTTCCATAATGATTTTAAAAAGTTTGCTGGAGTATATGGAGGATAATCTACTTGGAATAATATATATTGAATGAAGGTACATACATGCTATGGAAGATTACTGTACATAGATACGTGGTATTCAAGATTTGTTACCTTTATATATGAAAAATATTTATCAAATGTACGTGTATGTGCCTGCTTATTTATTTTATACGCATACAAATTTGACGTGGTTTCCCCATATGGATGACACGACACTGAAAGCGTTGATGCTGATCATCATAAGTACGCAACTATCACTAAATGATCATTTTGACGCTGGAAACAATATTTCTGTTAAATACACCATCACTAAAATGTACTTATTTTAAAATAAAACCCTAATCAAAATGACAGAGTTAAAAGTTGAGGAGGAGGTAAGTGTGTTTTGTAAGACGTGTTTGCTTAAGTTCCCTGCCGATGTGAAACTGAACTAGCTCTTAATTACACGCCAAACTCACGCAAACTTCAACCTCTATTTTTGGCCAAACTCCAATTAAACTTCAAAAGCAAATCGCGGTACTAAATATAAACTGTTAATGAATAAATTAGAATTATTTGGAGACAATTATATTTAAAACTGTAATCTTCATTACGCGGTAATTGACGTGACAAGACTGTTATTGTAAAATTAACTAAATAAAATAATAAATTAATTAAAATTGGTAATTTATATTACAGTTAATCTGTTTGTAATATAGTTAATTGTATTGTAGTTACTTTCAAACATCGCTATAGCAAAGTACATTATTTTCATTGTAACAAAATTGTAAATTATTTTACTAAAATTTAGCTCCTTTAATTACATGGAGGTCTGTAATGGACGAAACTTCCTTAAGACCATTTAAAGGTATTAACACCTCCTGCTCTTCTATAGGGCCTTCTTATAATTCAATGTTAACACTTAAAGCCCCTTAAAACAATTCTTCCTCTAAACGCTTGAGAGAAATATTCAATTTTACGAGGTGGCGATCTGTCGCCTATGACTAAAATGAGGTGACTGTAATGAGGTGGCAATTTGTCGATGTGGTAACTAGACGGTGACCCACTTGCTAAAACTAAATCTTGATTTCAAATACACTTTATCAGGTGAGAATTGTATTAACCTGTTGCTCTACAGTTTACTTTTCATGATCTATTTTTATTTCCCTGTATTTTTGAAACTCATAATAGCGATGGATTTGAATTTATTTTTTGATTTATTTGGACTTTACCGAAACGTAGTGGACCCGAAACGTTTGGACCCGAAACATAGTGTAGTTTTAAACACTAGAAGTGATAGGTAAAGTCCAAATAAATCAAAAATAATTTATTTCCCTGTTATATAAGTCCGTTTATAAGGTTTTAATTTGTCAAGACTATCTTGAATCTCTTGTCAATTAATCACATTCTTTGATGAGAACTCGTCTTGGTGGCGTCATATAAACATTCGAGTTCAAAACGAGTTCTAATCACTAATTTCATATTAAACTCATACGTCAGTTGCTGTACGTAAAATCAATAATAATCTTTATCCACCAAACATGATAGAAAAAACTCAAATTTAACAATTGTTTGCAAGTAACTAAACATTAAAAAAACAACCATTCACATTGGTGAATAGTAGGTTTCCCCTAGGCGATGCCCGTTTGAGGTTGCAGGGTTGAGGTGACAAAACTAACCGTGAAAGAAAAAGGTTAGCCGGACTAACGTTATAACAACTAATAAAATAATAAACCAATAATTAAATCAACCAAAAAAGCCAACCTGTGCACTGTATCTACAATTTGGCAACGAGTATACTATTCTATGTACCTCTTAAAAGTCAAGGTAAGAAGAGTTCTTTGACCAATCCTGTGATTTTAAGGCTGAGTACCAGTCTATGGGCGACATTGTTAATGATTGCCCTCTGCGTCTTTCTCGTTAGGCTTGGCTGGTCACCACAGTTTGAGTGAAATGGCTCTTGACATGCTGAGGTGGTTGGATTTATCTCTATAATGGGGATATAATATGTTATCATATATTATGGTAATTCTTTTTAGTTTTAGCTAAATAATTTTATTTCTTTCAATAAATTTATATCTATAAATACAGATACAACTGACGCATTGCAATAAGAATTGGCTTATTCCTGCCATTCGAAATAAGTATAAGTCATACGACAAATATATACCATACTATTATATAGTGTAGCCCAGGATGATGCATGTCAGCAAAGCATATAGGTAGCTTACAAAAGGCTTAGTAATGTATAGTAAATGTGTTTTCACAATAATAACTAATGTTTGAGCAGCTATCAGTCTTATAATAATCCTCCTGGAACAGGTGTTATCGATTTTAACACCACACTTTTTTTAACACTAGATTAATGTTTACATATTAAATTAAATATAGAATATATTATTAAAGAAAATCATAACAGTATAACAGTATTACTTGCAACTAAGAAATATCTTTATACATATAACTTATTAATCTAAAAAATATAATGTTCGTTTGACCTTTAAAGAAGTAAACAGAACCTTCTCGTCAACATTGTATCCTCAGGAGAAATGACAATTAGTGTGATGGATTCTTCGGGAGAACGATGTATACAGTATGGAGTTATTGTCACCTATAATTTTGAACGTCATAAATGTAAGAGCTTTTAGAATAATAACTTTAATATAGATTTATACGTCAAATATATTTACGAATCCAGAAACTTTAATTGCGAAAAATTGGTGATTTTTTAGTGACCTTTCCCGATAGGGAGGAAACTATTATCGTCGTAGCATGGTAAAACCTAAGCCCCAGACCATGATGATTTTTTATTTTAAGGTCCGTAGGAACCGAAATACTATTTGTTCGAATTCATGTGTAATTGTATATATAAACAAGTACCGTAATAGAAACTAATAAGAAACTAAAATTTCACAAACTAAGAAAAGAAAACCAATTTATGTCAAAATATATTAACTAAGAAATAATAAATTGATTAAATTGATATTAAATTTAAATATATATGAGAGGAGAAGAAACTAAATTTATAACGTATATGCTTTACTATATTAAAAGATAATCATAGTACGTTGTTCATTGATATTCTCATGGAGATTAAATACAACTTTATATCTTGCTTATTTATGAATATATTTTAATATAAATTAGCATGTGGTTTTTTTTTGCAACTAATTTGTTATTCCTTGTAATTCCACTTTTAGAAGGACACTACTGCCAGTAAACCTCTAAATTCAGCCGTACTATTGTTACTCAAATAGAGAATTTATAAAATATTATATATTATTTATTAATTAATATATTTTGATAAAATATAAATGAGGCTTAGTATAAAATTCACTGAGAACGTGGGTTTGCTGGGCAGGGTATATTTTATGTTATGTTAAAAATTAATTATTGGATTGTTAACCTGTATCTATTTTCGTATTTTAAGAGACTAGGAGATATTTTGTCTAGAAAGGGTTGGAAATTAAAGTATAAAACATTTAGATTAAAGTATAAAACATTTAGATCGGATCCTTAATTTAAGTTAAACTATAGTAAATGTTACAACGCTCTTCTCAGGCAGCAATAAATATTACTAGTATCATTACGTTGTCGTGCTTTAGATGGGAGTCCATGTTAGGTTTTATGTTTTCAATTTGTATTAAAGTGGTATTGTTTAAATTTATATCTGAATGTTTTTTACATTCAGTATTCAATAAATTGACTATATGAAAATAGGAAAGCTCTAAATTAAAAATGTTAGGAAAACAAGTTAGAGGACACTTTATTTTTACTTTCTCCCCCTTATACATAGTATATGGAGAAAGTATTGTTTTCGTCAAAATTTTCGAATTTGAGTTGTTAGTGAAAATATTCGTTTTTGTGCTCCCTGAACCCAAAAAAAGTGATTTCTACGTGATGTTTGTGTGTGTGTCTGTCTGTATGGATGTGTACAGAACTAGAGCCCTAACCAATGGTCCAATTTTTATGAAATTTGGTATGTAGGTACTAATCCCTGATATCTCCAAGTGTTTTTTTTCTTTTTTTTGAATTTTTGATTTTTAAGGGTAATTAGCCCCCAAAAACCGCCAAGAAACATGAAAAATCAAGACTTCTCAAAAACGGCTCTAACGATTTTGATTAAACCTAAGTCGTTTGTAGAAATTTAGTTTTCCAACAAAATTACACCCCCGCATTTCTTAAACAAATCGGGTTCAGAAATTACAAGACTTAAAATATCAAAAATTCTGTTTTTTTGACTTTTCATAAAAAAAACATAAATTTAAAAAAATATTACTATTCACCATTAAAAAGAGCTCAACAAACTAAATAATTTAGTATTTTTAATTACTATTCTCCGATTACTGGTTGCGGAGAAAATTTTAATTTTAATTTTGCGGTAAACGCAGTACGTTGTCCAATGTTATTCTTATGGGGAATCCAAAATCACTATTACTCACTTATTTATTGATAAATTTCGTTCAAACTTGATACGCTTGTCAAGTTAGCATTGACCAACAGAGGAAATTCGAAATATTTTGCCAGTTGATAACCCTGAGGAGGGTAATAGGGGGCATTTTCCCTCTTAAAACCACGTTTGTAGCAATGGCTTCTGTAGTTCCTCCTACAGGTATTTGGGTGAATATTATTAAAACAACTTGTTTACAAGATTTTCTGTACATTCGGCCGTGCTTTGTAATCTATATTTAGTAAATAACAATTAATTTATTCATTAAAGCTAGGCTAAAAGGGAAAAAGTATGTATCAGTTTCCTGATACCGTTTATTATGTTGGGTCATGATAGTCCTGTAAACTTCATTTTGGTCACTTTGGCCTCCAGCATGGTACCCGTAAGACCCCAAGAATTTAGATTAAGGCCGAACCTCCTTCCCTTTCTGAGGATCATTCATTATCATCAGTATATTATAATGCAGAATGATGTACAGTATCACTATCATACTCATAGCAGATAGTAAATGAAAAAGCTTCTCTAGAAATGTTAAACAATATATGACACTACTTCAAACTTATTGTAAACTTGTTTAAAGCTTGTGTTTTCAAAATACAAATCTACCTGAGTATTAACACTACAGTGATGTCACAACAGCTGGCTACAAACACACCTACGTCATTAGGAGTGCTGATTCACTAGGCTCATTAATCGTGTGTTAATACGGAGCTTATACAGTATCAAACGCGGGTTTTGGTGATACACACCGCGTATTAAATGTTTCTCTATCCGATTACAAACTGTAATAACTTTCAATTCACGTTAGACTTATACATTTTGTAATATTTAACATCACATGCAATTATGGCATAGTAGGAAGGCTTAATGCAATTTTTACTTTTTCATAATTCAGTTGATAGTTTAAGCTTTATTTTCGGTATTTAGAAGGTATTTAATATTTGAATGGATTGAGAATGAGATTTTAAGTTTTTTATTCATTTAACATATGATTAACAAACTTCTTGACTTCAAAACTGTAGCCAGATATGAAGAAAATATGGATTAGAACTTTAGCCATTTTCCCCTAATACAAAATATTAATATTAATTTTTTAACAGTTGATGTGTCACATAATATGTAATGTGTCTGATCCTAGAGTTCCCCTATATTATGTCTGAAATTGTTAAAACAAGCTTCATGATGACACGTAGCTATTACCTTACCGTATTTTATTCACTAATCTTAAAATCTTTTTATGAAATAACAACGTTTTGTTTACTCTGATACTCTGTAGGGCCTAAATTGGCAGACATACAAAGCAACACCGTGGGTTTGTGTCATTGCTCAATTAAACGCTATTTATGAAGTTTATAAATGTACTTAGGCTACTATTTTATCATGTATCGCTACTTTTGTTTTTATACTTGCATGTTTGACCTATATATTAATCAAGTTTCTTGGAAGGCTTGCCTAACCTGCATTGTTGTTTACACCTCAGATAGGTCTAACAACAATGCTGTGTTATGTATGATTGATTTTTTCTTAGCCTGGTAAATTTACCACAGCCAATAATATATTTTTACACCGATTTAAAAGCAGTTTTGATCAGAGAACAAGCTTTAAATACTTTAATTTGCGTGTAACATATTGAAAACCTATGTTTACCTTATTTCAATCAATGCAATTAAATTCCCGAAATATGTATTTGCATAATTGTAATGCTAACTAAATAAACGATGATTATTGATTAGACTAACCAAGTTAACACCAACAATTTGTTTTAAAAATTAGATTTTAATCGGGCATTATTAGTTACTTCATTAGTAAAGAACTATTTTAGTAATTAGGAAAGAAAAACAGTATAATATTTTTACAAATTATGATCTACTATAACAATCCTATGTTAGCATTGATCGTTTAAAATTTAACAAAGACGAGGAAGAAGAACTATTGACAGTTCATTGTTAAGTAGTTTCTATAGCACATAATGCAACATCTGAGCTGTGCTACTACTATTCTAAGGTATAAATAAAAGACAAATTAAAATCGTATAAGATTTACTGCATAAAATTATAGACAGTTTCAAGGGATAAATCGTACTTGGAGACATTTTTATGGTTTCTACATCATCGATTGCATAAAATAAATAAGACCTCATTAAATGTCAAACGGTATAATAACATTCATTAAGACCGGAGTTCCATCAAAGTAAGAGACAGCAATCGACTAAAAGCGCTATTTCAATAATTACAAAATATCTGTCAGTCGACTCCGTTTCTCTTACCACTTTTATCGCGTTTTGTTTCGTTATTTTTTGGGTTGTATATTATTTATTACAAAAATATTGCTATTTTGTCTTAATATAGGTGAATTTATTCCTTGCATAGTTTACATTTTTACATATTAAGGTTACATAAATACCTCC
This sequence comes from Allygus modestus, assembly GCA_963675035.1. Classification (NCBI taxonomy): domain Eukaryota; kingdom Metazoa; phylum Arthropoda; class Insecta; order Hemiptera; family Cicadellidae; genus Allygus; species Allygus modestus. The sequence goes on along the minus strand of OY776115.1, from coordinate 126,167,544 downwards.
GCCAGCAGTTTCAATATGAATCCAAAGTGTTGCATGTATCTCGACTTACACCAATTTCAACCAACAACAAAACACAAAAGCCGATACATATTTAAGACTTTGGATTCATATTGGACCTGCTGACGTAGGTATTTTTATATCCTTAATTTGAATAATTGAAGTATTGGAGCTAAATTCATTCATTTTCTATCTGTACGATTATCTTTGTAGTTTTTAATAATTCTGAATAGTCTTTGGTTTGTTTGCCATTCATTTGGGAAAATTTATAGAGAGACGTATACAAAATGTGACTTTACTGTTGTCATCCAACCGTTGTCATTGGTTTTAAGGGGTTTTATGTGTTTATTGGTAAAGTAAACAGTTGTTTACTTTTTTATATTTTCCATAAATCCTTGTTGCTCATTAAGTCTTTCCACTGTTTTTGAATTATAATAAAGATTTTTCAATAGATCACTGCAATAAGACCATGAAGATATATTTAATAATTTTTAAACATCATAATCTGAAACAACTTACTTAAAACTTAAAATATCATGGGTATTCGTGTGTTTAATAAATTTGTTTCTATTTACTAACGAAAGTGTATATTTGTTGATCTAAGTTTTGTAGTGTAAGTTGATTGGAGTAAGCATTTGGCTCTATCTAAGTGAATACGCCTGTCTATATAGAATAAAGCCAATTTATCTTTTGAGAAGTCTCTTGGTCATATACTTATTAACTACATACTTCAAATAGTTTTCTCTTAAAGGTTCCCAAACATCACAATATTTTTCAAAGGAAAACTTTTATAAACCTTCTTCTAAATGTTATAGTTTCATTGAAATAATCCAAGTATATTATTTAAGTAGGCCATGAGCTGTCTCATTACAGTTATAAAAGCTGGAGTGTTTTCATTCAATACGAATATACTATATTTCTTTGATGGGTTACTAAAGTTATTTATCTTAAAAAAACTAACAGAGTGTTGTTTAAATATTTTAATAAAGGTCTGACCAGATTTGCACTAAGACCATCATCAGAGTATAGTTAAATCCTTTATAAAAATATGCAAGAATAAATCAAATAGAGATTAACTTTAAAACCTTACTACTAGCTGGTGATAAAGTTGGTTCTTTGTATTTTTTATGTTTTCAGAAACAATGTTTTATTCATAGACATGATTCCTAATGTTTGTCCATAAATATTATCCAGGCTTTCTATAAATGTTCTGAGGCTCGTATTGGTTGATCATACATAAACAAGTGAGAAGGTCTCTTTCGAGTTACTATACTCTTATTTTATTTCGTTTTATAAGAATATAAATGTTTTCTTCGATACTTTTTCCACGTTTGATTTGATACAAAATTATATTCTGCAAGGTTTTACTTCTTAATCGTAAACGCATTGGTCATGAGAGTCTGGATATTTACACGAAACTGTGATTCAAAAGTTCTACCAAAAACAACCACAATAACTCTATATCAGTAAATGAAATGCTTTTATTAGTGAATTTCCTTTGGAAAGTGAACTATTAGTATGACCCGCACGGTGAAACTTAAGCCCGGGACCACCATAGAAGTTCCTAACGTGACCTCCTGAACACGTTTTGGGGGGTCGTTCAAAATTATATATATGTGTGTTTGCACTCTAGTGGTCGAATTTTTAGTCCGATTTACTTCAAATTTGGTAAGGACGTTTCTTTCTATAATCAGTTGCTCAAGTTCGTTGACAAAACAATCGGAAAACTTTAAACCCATTTTTTGGGGATTAATCTTTCACATTTTGAGTTTTTGGGTCCAAAAAGGGCTAGTAAGGCCCGGATATAAATTAATGCATGTAAAAATATGGGAATTAGTGAGGCGAAAGTTTTAAGTCCTCTCTCGTCATTCTAGCATAAACGTTTACCGAGTTATTAAAGAAAATGTACTAATAATGAACTGTAGGGTTTATTACACAATACAAACAACGTTACGTCTACTAAGACAAATTTTGCTGAACATTCTCAATGCAACCACACCTATAACAGTATCGAAGAAATCATCAAATTATAAAATTTAAAACAAAAATGAGTAGCATGATACATGGTGTTAAAATTAAACAATATAAAATTAAAAGAAGATAATATTAAATAAAATTTGACACTCACATACATATGATCCTACTCTACGAACCTCAGAGAATACTGAATCCCTACGTTAACATAGAAACCTTATGTATGAAAAAGAGTTCGCACGCAGCACGCTGACGTTAGGGAAGTGAATTTCAACATAAAAACTTTTAAAACTCAAAATCAGTGTAAAAACATACATTTGTCCAATTTTTATTGAAATCTGAAAACATTGATTTTTTGGCTGTTCTGATACACCTGGTTTCATTTACTTGCAAAGTTGGGAATACAATTTTGCGCATTATAAGGTTAGGAGAAGGTCCAGACAGGCTTGAAGGTAGGCGTGAGGTTGCTGGGGATAATAAAAGTACTCTAACAAAGGAATAACAGGCTTTTCTAGTGTAAAACCCCCATAAGACAACGTACTGTGTTTAGCCGATACACATTTTCTTTAATAACTCGGTAAATACTTATGCTAGAATGACGAGAGAGGGCTTAAGACTTCCGCCTCTCTAATTCACATCTTTTTACATGCATTAAGTTTACATCTGGGGCTTTTCTGACCCTTTTTGGGCCCAAAAACCCGAAATTTGAAAGATTAATCCCCAAAAAATGGGTTTAGAGTTTTCCGATTGTTTTGCCCAAAGAACTTGTCCAACAGATTATAGAAAGGAACGTCCCTACCAACGTTGAATTAAATCGGACAAAAGATGCGACCGCTAGAGTGCATACACATATATATATATATATAAAAAAATTTTTGAACGACCCCCCAAAACGTGTTCAGGGGGTCACGTTAAGAACTTCTATGGTGGTCCCGGGCTTAAGTTTCACCGTGCGGTTCATGCTAATAGTTCACTTTCCAAAGGAAATTCACTAATAAGAATGCTAAAATAGAGCAAATACAGTGATAAAACTCACTCAACAGCTGATTTAAAAGTTATGTTTTTAATTTAAATCTATTTTATTTACTTCTCATATATTTTGTTGATGATGAGTATGGGATTACTACCGACTATAATTAGTCTTTTAGTATAATTATTTAAAGGGCACTTTGTTTTAAGATAAATATTATACCTATTACGAAAATTCATAATTCTACCGGAAGAATGGTATTCTTTCCCGTCAAAAGTGAAACTTTGCGAACATCAGTTAAAGTTGTCAAAGTGAGAGGGATGAGGGAGATGCAATCTTCTAAAAGCTCTGTTTCAATAATTACAAAACACTTGCATACTTTGTTCCTACAGGTTTAGAGTACATTTATCCGGTCGTCTCTCGTCATAGGATAGTGAAGTTATACATGGACTAGATGGATATATTGGCATACTGTTTAAAACCCGAACATGACTACATGAGTCATTGGTAGTATCATCAAGGACTAGCCATTATGCTGATGCAAAGAGTAACATAATTAAAAATACATTTTATATTAAACGGCATTTCTATATTTTTAATTTTAGTTTAAAGCTTAAAATGTTTTGTAATTCTGCCGAACACTTCCAAATAGTGACATGACGTCAGCCACTTGGACCAGCTTTTCGATAAAAACTCTCTCTTAGAATATATTTTGAACTAGGGCCTAGCAACAATTTGAAAATTTATCTGGAGAAAGATTTGATACGCCACAGTCTAGAAATATTGGGTTGACCTTTTATGGGTTTTAAATTCTCATCGAGGACATTTCAGAAGGAGTGTAAGGCAAGCTTATTAGTTTACTAAGAGGCTTAACTAATAGAGGTTTAACTAACCCTCTATTGAGAGGGGTTAAATAAGTGCAGAAGCGTTAAGGTCTAAATAGCTATAATGTAAATAAGGTTGTTTTTTACCAACCGACGCGACGTTCGTCTTTCTTGTGTTTGTGTAGAAGTTCCATTATTAGTAAGCGGAGTCAGTTTAGAATTTTCTCACGTTTTTCAAAAAGCTTGACTAAAATTATTTAAAATATTTTTGTCATCCTTTCTCGACTTAACCTTTTATAAATTAGTTAAAGCCAATCAAAATTGGTATAATTAACAATATGTTTCCTATGTGACTACAGCTCTATGTGACTAACCGTTAATAATATATAAACTAACAATCAACTAACGTTAGGGATTATTATCTTTAATCAGAATGAATCTTTGTTGCAATTTTTAAAATCAATGCGGAGGATAACCTCAAGTATAATGAAATAACCTAACCTCAGTTTTATCGTAAGAATTATTTATTAATAATTATAATTTAATTTGTTCGAAGGAGTAACGAAAAAGCCATTTAATAAAAAGAGGTATGAAATGCAAACTATTTGAATATACGCGTCGGTAGATCTAACAATGAGACCGCCCCAGAACGCGGTGAGTCGGCTTCTATTATCTACAACCGTAATTAAACCACGACGTTCTTCTGAGGCTAAACAGGCTTTTGTTGAGGATTTAGACAACATCACTCAAATTTATTTCAGAAGGTAACATTTATCCTTGTATTCGCAACCGAGACCTCTGCAGCCTGAGATATTTTATTTATCATTTTCCTTTTGTTGCCTTTGACCTGCCTGAGCCTTTCTTTTCATTTTTTTCTTTGATCCTAGTATTATTTTATTTTACTGTCTTAGTCATGTTTTTACTTTATCCCTCAAAACATTTAACAAATTTTTCCAATTGTTTTCGTCAACATTTTTGAATTTCAGTTATAGGTCGAAATTTTCGTTTGTTTTTTCCTAAACCCAAAAAAGTGGTTTTTGAGGTGATGTCTGCCTTTGCCTGGCAGTCTATCTCTCTATGTACATGCCTATAGAGACAACGTGCCAAATTTGGTAAAATTTGTTATGTATGTACTAATCAACGGTATTTCAAACCATTTTTTAATTTTTTATTGTTAAGAGTAAATACCCTCCACAACCCGCTAAAACACATGAAAAATCAAGATTTCTCAAAAACGGTAAAAAGAATTTCATTTAAAAGTTGGTTGTTTATATTACTTTAGGTCTATAATAAAATAACACAACCGGCATTTCTGGAAAAGAACTTGGGTTCAGAAATTATTTGGCTTAAAAGTTCCAAAATTCTTTTAAAAATAAAATACTGAAGACATGTTTTATTTTTTTATATTTTTTATTTTACGACTAGTGGTGGCAAAGAAAATTTGTAATTGCATTTAGTAAAAAACTCAGTACGTTATCCAATGTTATTTTCATAAGGTTTTTCAAAAGTTATAATTCCTCTATTATTTACAGATAAATTCCATTATAACTTCGAATGTAAGTCAAGTTAGCATTAGCTTACTAGAGGATAGAGAATATTCGGAAAATAATATTGCCACCCAGCTCTGTAGGACGAGGCGAGAGTATTTTCTCTCCTTAAACCATTATGAGTTAATGTATGAGTAAAGTACGCTAGTGTCTGCAATAAAGAGATTTGGGTGGACATTCTTGGAAAACAAATGTTTACTAGAACATATTTTGTGCATTCTATCGTACTTTATATTCTTTATTTCGAAGTATAAAGGTTTCTTTATTAGAATACGTCTAAAACGGAAAAAGTATGTTTTCTGATACCGTAGATTTACCTAGGTACCTGGGAACCACAGTGACCACGTCATCAATGGTCGATCTCCAAAGCTGCGAAGGCCGTCCTCCTAATCCCAGACGTGATGTAATCAAGGACCGCCCCCAGTCTAATACTCTAGACATGAGCAATCCTCTTTGTAAGTGATCAAATTAAACTCGTATTACTTGTAAGGTTAATCCGAAAATTGCAATGACAAATTGCAGTTTGCATTGACAGTGAAATTTTCGTTTCAATCCATTTTGGCTTTAGGCTTTTGGCTTTTTGGCTTTTGGCTTTTACCGTAATGTGACTGAAAATATGGGTTCTTCTGAACGTAGGTGAGCCCAAAAAATATCATAAGTAAAATCAACCAGCTATTTTTTTATATAACGAATACTGGATACTTTATTGTATTGTCGTCTACACAGATAAAATATCTTACTTAAATCCAAAAATGTAAAATATTTCTGCTAGTTATATCAGATAGCAAACACATTTCAGAACCAACCACCTATTCGAAATATCAGGTTTGAATTTATTTTATGGCTTGTCTTACCGTTTTTAAAGCTTCATTGTTCGGATGTTTATTGCCATCCTATCATTCTATTGAGTTTATAGTTTACGATTTGTCTTAAGGTTCTTAAGGGTTTTAAATTGCATTCGTCTTAATTGGTTTAGCCTTATATAGATTATTTTTCTTTATGATTAAAATAATTTTCCTGAGACTTTTTTTCTATTTCAGAATACTACGAGCAGATTGGGTATTCCATTCTCTACACAACATAAGATCAAAAATTGTCTCCAATGTTTTCTCCATCGATTTTTTTCAAATACAAGATTATTAAGCTTTACAATTATTTAGTTTTTTGTTTGAATAATTATTATACGTTAAATGGTAATACATGCATAATTTATTACTGGTCCACCCATTCGTGATTGGTCATGCATGACAATAAACCATGCATGTACCATGGCAAATAGGTATGCAGTACCCGTAGGGCTACTTAAAAGAATTCGTGCCTATTTACCTATTCCTGTTTGGTCGTGTATGCATAATTCATGACTATACAATCCATTCTTGACTGTTCATACATGCGTATTTCGTGACTAGTTACACATTCCTGATTGGTCATATTTGCATAATTCGTAACTGTCTATACATTTCTTAATGGTCATGTATGCATAATTCATAACTAGTCTAGATATTCCTGAGTGTTCAACCATGCATAATTCATGATTGTCTAACCATTCCTGATAGTCATGTACACATGATTCATGACTAGTCTATCCATTCCTTAATAGGCATGTATGCATAATTCGTGACTGGCGTGCATAACTGTTCAACATATCATCTCTACTAAATATTTTATATTACGAAATATCAAATCTTGATTTGATCACGATATTTATTTATGACAAACACTTTTTTACCAGAAATTCCTAGAGAGTTTGTTTACAAAAATTTTAGTTAATGGTTGTGTAAATATCTTAAAATGTAACGCCCTGCTGAGAGTAAACAAACAACCGACCGTCAATAATACACTGGGTGATGTCAGAAGGGTGTGCCCGCGCCATCTCTCGGCATAACGGCCAACTATTAACACGTGAGGCTGTGGAGAGAACAATGCCTTACTTTTTTCTCTTCAGTTATTGATCAAAGCAATGTTACTAACTATATCACTATGCAATATAAAACTATTTATATTTCTATATTGATTTTCTGATAACATTAGGGATGGTTTGTAATAGAGGTTATTTATGCCAAATTATTTGTTGCCTGCAATATTTTGGGCTAGTTTAACTTGTGGTGTATTTATCAATTTCGTATGGAATATGTTAATGTATTTTATATTTATATCAACTCATAACCAAAGGTACCACCAAAAGTACCGAACAAGTTTTATCCACTCACACTTTTTCATCAAAAACCAACTTGTTATTGACAAAAATTTTGATATTGCATAAAGCTCCTTCAACAGATTGTCAGACCAAAAAATTGGTTAAAATAATACCAATAGTTATTACAAATTTGCATTTATAGTCGGGTTTATATTTAATTAGTGACATTTATTAATTCTGAGTATTTAATTCAATATTCTACCATTTATTTGATGCATCAAATGGGCTTCAAATGCAAACAGTTGTAGAGCCTTGCATGACTATCTCCCTCACTCCCTCACTGGGTAATCCATCATCTAGGTTGTTTTTCGATCTAGTTCACGTGTTAGGCTTTAACCTTTCACGGCACCCACTCCTGAATTTCTTTATTTGAAAAATATTGAAAACGGAAAATCTAAGGGTAATACTAAGGACAGAGTTTTATAACTTGTTTGAGAACCCTTATTTCACGAACCTGTTCTAAAAACTAATATATCGTATGTTGATTTAAGTTCCAGATTTAAAAAAATCGAACCCTTAAAAAATCTAGGCACATCTAGATAGTAAGAGCTTTTGATTAATACACAAAATGTAAGCAAATTAGTAGTTTCAGGACCCTAAAATTGCCAAAAAAAGATGAAGAAATTGATTTTTGAATATATATAATTTATGACATTAAAAAACTTAGTAATTTTCTATTTAATTGAATATAATTAAAGAATGTTAATGACTTTCCACCGTTAGTTAATGAACACAAATGAGAAAACCTCCTCTTAGCTTCCTTAAACCAAGGTTTATGGCAATTCGATACTATAATGAATCTCATATATTTAATGAAATCCTCAATTCTATCTCGGGGACTACTTGATTAATACAAACACTTCCTTTATTTTTACATAACTATTTAATTACAGCTACATTTTACATTTACTACAACTTAAGTAGTAGATAACTTATTTATTAGTATGATAAGAGTTTTATACTTATGAAATGTAAATAAAAAAGTTTTACAAACTACAAAATGGATATACTCTTGTACTTCAAACATAAACAATACGGTAAATGTACTAACAATTAGGTAAAAGGCCATCGATTTAGACCGGCCACACCAATTATCATCAGGCCCAATGAGAGGTATTGTATCAGTGATAGTATATAATCAAGAATGACTTGTGCTTTTTCCATTTTTTTTTTTTTTTTTTTTTTTGTGGGGGTGGGTGTTTCTTTGTCGTTACATTCTTTTTCGTTACATTCACTGTAACGTTAACAAATATGAACACCTAATGAGCTAGTCCATATATAACGCAATTCAAATCCTAATTCAGAAATATACTTAACTACGTCTTAATACAAACAAGACCCAAATTGACTGTTGGGTGAAAAAGAAGATAAAAGCGGCTATCTGATGGGCGAATGGAAAGACTTCCACACAATAAACCTGTCGGTGGTCTACATAAAATTTGTATCGACAATATTGGCAACCCGCTGGAACGCAACGACTCCCCCCCCTCTTCAGCACCATCCAGAAACCCCCCCCCACCCTAAACAGCCTCTTTTAAGATCCAATAATCGAGCGGAAGAAGCCTACAGCTGAAATAAACGAATCTGCAACAAGTGTGACAACTCCCCGGAAACGTCTGGGTGTTTGGGAAGAGCGGGTTTCCATTTTCGCTCTTATTTTATTACTGGTGATTACTTTTTTTAAACTTACAAAATAAAAATTCCACCCAACATCTAACTGCAACACAAAACAATGTCCTTTTTAGGATATATTTTAATGAAAGTCCAAAGTACAATTTACAAACGGGAATGTAATTGAATGAAGGTGATTTAAAACAATTTAATTGTTTTCAACTTTTTCCTCGGACTCCAAAATGTTCAGTAATAATATTTTATTCCATGGCAATGGAGTGTCATGAATCCGAATCTACATAAATCCGTTTCATGGGGAAATCTGAAAACCAGATAAGATAGGGCTGGGTCTTATCTTCCTCTAGAACATGATATCTTAAGATGAGCTCCTTTGCCAAGGCCGGATTAATTCGAGTCGTTAAATTGTGAAAAAAATATACTAACAAAATTTAGTTTAAAATTATTACAATTATAAAATATTCAATCAATAATGAACCAATCTTATGGATCCGAGTGAATCAGAAATATTGAAAACTACAACATATGTAAACCAATCTCGAGGAATTTACATAGAATTCCATGAAGTGAAGCAAATTCTATCATAGTTTTTAGCACAGACTAAATTAGTCTATTAAATTAGCATAATTGTTCACTGCTTGACGCAAACCACGAGAGTGAATCAAAGGGAAGAGGTGGATCAGATGCTCTAACGTACGAAAGCGCTCTCGTTATTTTTCTGTTTAGTTAATAGGTTATAAATTTTTGGCAAGGTTACAAAATTTGTTCAAGGTTTATTCTTGGTTGATTATTTGGCATTCTCATCTTCTTCTTTAAAACTATATTAAGTGAAACAATTTTAAATTTAAACCATTATATTTCGAATTGATACTCAATTCATCGTCAGTTGTTTACATTTTGAACAAAGTCAGAAGCATTCAGAACAAAATTTGTTCAAATTTTATTATTCCGCAAAATGTTATTTTGAGTCATTCTATATAAAAACTTTCTGCTTATTAATAAACTGTTATTGAACTCCGTATGGTTTGAATTCATCATATGTAATGTGCATTAATTAAATTGCTTCAAATTATGTCATTGTTGTCGAACAAATAGTAAACACAGTTACTTACAATTATTTTTTTAAATTCAAACTTAGTAACAAGCTAATTAGGTATAATAACGGTTTTTCTTTTCCAAAGAAAGAGCTATACAAATTTTACCGCTTCAAAAAATTAAAACTACATAGCGTTCTTTAGAAAATAAACAAATCCGCATTAACCCAACTCAAAACAACATTTGTACATTATTAAATATACATTTCAACCTCATCAAACCGCTTACAATCATACCGCACAACTTTTCCTTTTAATCCTCGTGCACGGACATACGGATTATCCAAATGAAAGCACCCAGCGATTTGTAACACTACGTCCGTTAAGCTCGAGCCTTAACGATACCGCCTCTTATCGAGGTAACCGGCGTATAAAGGTATACAACATATGCAAATACAAGCTTTTAAGGTGTGTTTTATGAGCCAGATAAAAACGGAAGCGAATAAAACGCTAACAATACCCGGGGGCAGGTTGACACCGTCATATTTTACTACCACCTTTGTGTTGTGGGCGAAGGTTTAAACAGTGATGCATGTGGTTCGGTATTCGCGCGCACCCTGCGATATAACTCTGGTCGCCTTCGCGGCCTTGATGTAGGTCGACTAGTTTGCGCGTTTGTGGTTGTTGCGATTTTTAAATTTGTTTACGACAAAGGCTTTTATTAAGAGCTCGAAAACACCTTTAAGGGAAAACGGTCCTAAACTTGTAAAGACGTCTTTGGAATCGAACCCGTGACTCCTTGAACCGAAAGCCAAGACGCTAACCGTTAGCTGGTGAGATGATCTACAATGTCGAACTGTTACGAACTGGAGGTTTTACGAACTGTTTCCAAATGTGTCATGATAAGACGTATGCCCGAATCTGTGTTAAGGCTCCGTCTTAAATTAAATAATACAAATAACAATAAACACAATTTGTGAAGAAACATGCGTATGACTTGATACAAAAGGTTGTTAAGTACAAACTCAACAGTCAGATCATTCTTAAATCTTATAGCTTAAGTGTCCCACCTTGCTTGTTTGACGGTGATTAGACACAATTTATTTGTGTAGTGAATTATTAAATATAACCAAATAATAACAAACGAGATCAACGGTTGGGCCGTCCACATGAGCTTAGTCAGTCCTATGTTGACAACGACGCTGCTAACAAATGGCTGACTCTTGCAGAGCTTTGTATTTTCACAGTCACGATACAAGATTAGACCGTGACTCCCTCACCCCCCCCCCCAAATGACCAGAATGAGGGGGAATCACTGGTCAGTGTCAGAGATGTACGTAGACAATCCAGCACCTCACTGGTGGTTGTGGTATCATAGTACCGACAAGCTAAGATGGCTAAGGTGGATTTTTTTGTTCAAATATTACTCTAAAATAAACTGGAAAAAGGGAACACAAATTTGACATCATAACATATGAAGGACTTCTAGACTTTATCAAATCATAAACTTACATTATTACTAAAAAACTAAGATAGTTCTGTACCTATGATTTATATTAATACTCTTAAAAATAATCGTCAGTTAACAGTCGTTTTCAAAGCAAACAATTTAAAATACGGTATTATTAACAAAGGTGGAAGAAAATAAATCAGTAATGAAAGAAAGTAAATATCGTTAACAAATACACAAGCAGGATGTTTTTGTAAGTAGTAATACCAAACCGATGTTAACAGTTAGTTTAAATAGGTCCAGGGGTAGAATCTACTTCTAAGCCTCTAAAAATTTACATCCGTTCTCAGATTTCACCCTCCCTTGCGTCGAAGATTTCAATGTACCTGTTACAATCAAATTTAAATTATATATTTAAAAACTGTGGCTATATTAACAAAACCTAGCACAACAACTAGAGAAAACTTAATTAAATTCGCCGCATTCATGAAATAAATAAAATGACTACAATAATGTTATATTATCAGGTGATATTCAGAAGCATGAGAGCAAAATAGATTGAGCAGTATGTCCTACTACTTTATATTATTGTGAATGGAAAAATTCAATAAGTGTTATGAAAACAATGCTCAAAACTATATTTAACGGCTACAAAGTTTAAGCGATGTGAAAAAATATAAACCAGTAACAAACACCACAACCTACAAATTATGATATAGAAACGGCTGATGACGTAAACTTCACTAAGTTAAATCAATTAAAAGGAAAATAACCATGTTCCTTTTACCTCAAAGAAGTAAAAATACTCGTGTACTATCGAATGAGCGATACGTCAGTTCAATTAATTTGATTAAATCGCTTTTTCTACAAAAGACCTGAAAATAACTGCCCTTTGTTTACTGGCGTCGGCGTTGGGCATTTTATCTTTAGCCGGGCCGTTGATGTCGCTACAAAGCAAAAGAACATCGGCGACGTCGAATTCAGTCGGAGATTTAATATTTCAACACAAGGTCTTTGTCCTGCCTCCTACCACAAACGTATCTTTATCCAATATCTAACTCAACACGTGAATGCATGTTTCAAATGCACTCAGCAACACTTTTGTGTAGCATTTCAAATCGATTCTCTTTGAATGTTTGAACGGTAGATAATATTATGTTTTAAGTTTGCTTTTACTCAAAGGTTTATTTAAGGTTTTTAATTTATGCCGTTTTTCAAAGGGTTTTTGATTTTATTCGTTGTAACAGAAAAATAAATAGTGCACTTGTATAGAACAGTGACTCTTTTAGGTTTGATGCATATGAAACAGATAATTTTGTATTTGTCTACTTTATTATAGCTTTTAGAAAATAAAATTAATCTTGTATTTCCAGAATCCTGCATAGAAAACTTGCTGTTTGTTGTTGTTATAATGCTTGGAAAAACATTTTTGTAACTTGCTAAGGAAAATTATTAAACGATATAGGATACAGTATAAATATTTACTGAAAATCTTCTATAAAACATAATCCTTCTGATTACTTCATCTCACACGACTACTAAATCTTCTTTACAATCAGATTTAGAGACAGCATGAAGCGTCCCATTAAATATTAATAACTAATTTTTATTTCAATAAATTTTATTAACTACTACTTGATTAGTATTTTAGTATCTTTAGTAATCTTTTCTCGAAGATTAATTAGCTTTAAACCTCTAGTTGATAAATTAATCGATATTTTAAACACTAGTTTTGGAACGGGTATAATCAACTGGGAAATCCGCCCTACAAAGATGCGAGGTGTTATCACAAAGCTGATCATATAGCACATCAATCTGCCCTTTTTTATTCCCACGTGTATCCAAATTTAGAAACTATTGAAAATCTCTTAAGGCTCAATATGAATTTATTAAACCATTAGGCTAATAATAGCAATAGACATCGTCAAATATTGTTACATTCCGTTTTGGTATCACTTATTTTATTTTTTTAACATTCCATTCATCAGATTCAAAATAATAATAAACTCAGTTATTTTACACCGTTACAGTACTATTTCCAGTCCACTGGCAACTAGGCATAATTTACACAGTACAATTACATCCAAGTAACAGCATTTAAATTATATTTACATACAGGTTGCAGTCTATTAAAATTACCATTTATAAGCCATTTTTTACAACAATACAATCAACAATATGAGTCTAAATCTAGAGACAGCAGTTTTAACAATTCAAATATTCGGAAACTCAATAAAATGAATTATATTTCGTTGTTTAAAAGCTGATAACTCACAGTCAATGGGCAACGTCAAATACTGTTACATAACAAATTTGTTACATAACAACTTTGCTTATATTTATTTTCTTCTAAATTTTTTATTTTTTTTAGTTTTTACATCCGACCGATTAGGCTTATTTTCTCAATCACATCCAGTCCTTTTATACTTAAGTCAGTTGGCAACTGGGTGTAATTTAAATCAAATTCAACTCCGATTTCAGGTAGAGTCTGTGAGTCAAAACTCAAAATACCCCCGTCTTAGCAAACCTGCATACTCAGCAAATTTCCAATGGAGATATAAATGTCTCAATACTACATAAAGCCACTGACCCAAGTTTCATAAAAATATATTCACAAATAAGTAGTATATACAATTTTAATTATTCTCCATAAGAATAACATTGTGGCTGAGTACGCAGGTTTGCTGCAACAAGGCACACAAAATTGGGCTTTTATGCTAATATCAATATAACTTAACTAGGTGAAATCGTATACCAGTTTTATTAATTTATGTTCATAATTCAGGGATAGCATTTAAATATTCTCCTTAAGAATTACATGGGGGTTGAGTACGCAGGTTTGCTGCTACGGGAACTTTTTGAAAAAAAAATTGTTTTTTTTAGCAAATATCAATAGACCACAACTTGATGAAGCCTTATATCAAATGTTGTCAGCATACGTTCATAAATAAGCAAGATATAACATTTTTCTTTTCCTCCATAAGAATAACATTGGACAACGTACTGCGTTTAGCACTTTCATTATCTCGGTAACGAATTAACGTAGAGGAATGATCAAAATACCAAATCGTGTGTTTTTTAAGCTGAATCCGATGATGAAAACCAATATTTGACTTTTTCCAAAATTATATGTAAAAAATCAAAAAAATAATTTTTGGGTACAGCAAAACCCCCCCAAAATACCCCTTTGGATGGAGCCATCTGGCTGGTTTCAAAAATTAAAGTCATAAATGTTGCTTTACACGTTTATACCAAATTTCATCAAAATCGGATCATTTTTACGAGAGTTATCGAGCTCACGGACACATATATATATTAATATAGTTTCGCAAGAATGGTGTATTTGGGGCTGGGGACCTTAAAACGAAAAGTTATCATGGTCCTGGGCTTAGCTCTTACCATGCCGACTACGGTAATAGCTTCTTCTCTATAGGGGAAATTCGCTGATACTAAATTTTAAAACCACTTAAGGCTGCAGCAACAAAGATCGCTGCGTGGTGGTATCAAATCCGCCTGTGTTGGATAGGTCGACGTTCTTTGCCTTTGACAGCCACTCGGGTCAAAGGGGACATGTTAAATTTTGTCGATACTCAAAAGGCAATAAAAGCACTGTAGGTCAAAGCTTCAACTTTATAAAATTAAATTTTGTTCCGAAATAGATTTCAACGGTGAACCGGACTTTTTTATAAAAATATCATGATTTTAATGTATTTAAAGGCTTCTTGGTTCGGTAGGCAAGGTTATCGATGTGTAAAAATTGAATTAATAAAAGTTTTATCAGTATTAGTTAATACCTCTCTTAATATATTGAATATGTTTCAAAAATCCAGGCATCAACAGATGTCAGTAAAATAATATATGACATTAAACACCCTAAAAAGTTTATATATTTAAGGTTGAACTTAAGCGATAAGGTGAAATTGTGTTCTACATAAATTATTCCCCTATTATATTAAACCTGCGTAATCAGCATAATGTTATTCTTAAGGAGAATTTATAAAATGTTACATCACACTTATAGGTATAGACAAATATATCTAGATAAAACTTGAAACGTGGTTACATGTAATACTTAGGTATATATATACTGTAGTTATATTTTGAACTCGCTGAGTAATTGGATCCGCGATGGGAGTATTGTCTATCCCAGAACCAAACTTGTATTGGTTATATCTCGCCTACATCCTAACTCTATTGTGAGACCCGATGTAGCTATCAGAGTGGTTCTACTTATGATGACGTCAACTACTTAAAAAAAGGGTTCCAAGACTCCTAAGATAAAGTCCTCCTATATACTGGCCTTACTGATGCGTTCTAGATGTTAATATAATGCACACGAACTTTAACGTAATACCTTCTTTGTTTTATTATTTTTCGTTTTATGATTAACTAGCTGTTTCCCGCAGGCTTCGCCCCGTAAATTATTTGTATAAACTACGACAGTTGTGTGTGATGCATTCTGTGGTTACCCTGTGGAACTACTACGAATCAAGATCAGCTGTTTGTATTTTCATCAGCTCAAGCAAAAATTAATGTCCATAAGGAATACATGGGAAATTTGTAGGGATCCCTGGCGGAGCCCTAAGGTCAGATCAGGATGAAAACCATTTAGTTTTCCTATTTTATGCCTAAAGAATCGGTGTTCAAAATGTAGACTCTAGGAAAATGGGAAGTAGGAGAATTCGTAATGAACGAGTGAGTCAGTCAGTCATGAGGGCTTTGCCTTTTATATGTATAGATAATACAAAGTACCAAATAATATTTAATTTCAGTTGTTCCCACTCTAAAACAAAAACTGTGCAACGGTGATATCAAAGTTAGACTTTGGACGTCAACCTTCCCCAAGTGTTGATGTGATAATGTTATGAACTGTTCAATTTATAAAGGACTTAGGATTGTTTATGAAAAATGAAAATGCAATAAATATATATATATGTTTAATATTGCACTAGTACTTTCACAAAGTTGTATAACGTGTTTCGTTCTTTGATTTAATAATATAATATCACTCAGAAGCTCCATAACGTAAACTAAACACGATTGTAAACATCGCCCATCCAGAGAAACTCATCAAATACCAATCGCTGGAATATATTTAAATGTACCAAAATCGAATTAAAACTAATTGTAACGTATCCAGTCAAACATAGGCATTGGCCTTGTTTATTTACTGAACTCATTAGGCTGAGTGTGCTTCAGCATTGGTTTCTAGTTAATCTGCATAATGGAGTTGCGTTAATACATTTTAACTCGTGATGCAATGTTAAGTTTTGATTACTTAAGCATTATTATAATAATGAGAATGCAATATTCTAGAAAAATCGTTGTTGTAATATTTGTTATTACATTTTAAAAAATCCGTTATATTACTCGAGGCTGATTGATGATTAGGTAATCAAAGATGTTTAAAGGGAGTAGGATGGATTGGAAATGTTTTAAAACTAATGTTGTCAGCCCGAAAATTATTTGTTGTAATTGTGAGCAACCACTGATCAGAAAGTATCCATAATATACAATACTGTCAATCCATCTGTCTATCTTCTAGCTATGTGTCTATCTGTCCGGGTCATTAGGGAATATGACAGTTAAAATGGAGGAACATCGGGTGCCATGATAAAAACGTGTTGCAACTTGTTTCTTGTATGAATGTCCCCACTTTTTAAAACGTTACTTTTGCTTCTAAAACTTGTACGAGGCGTAAGTTTCAATTTCTACTGTAAAGTAGTTCTCTTTCATCTCAATGGTCATATTGGCCAACTCTTGAGTTACTATGGACATTTCTTCGTCACATTTGCTTCCCTCAGCCTAAGTTACACGATTAATTGCAAACATAGTGTTTGACTTAGTTAGAGTATGTTTGAACCGAAATACTTAGCTTTAAATCAAAATACATTTTTGTGTCGTGATGCAATTTTTTGTCAATTTGTTTATATTTTGTTGAATTGAAATTTTGTCGGTGATTACTTTCCAGGTCCCAATTACAATATTAACACTTTATATTTTCTTTGATTTTATACAACTAACCACTTTGGTTTATTATGATGAAATCTTTGATCTCATCATATTAAAATCAATTACAGCTGCCATAAGATTGGAATTACTAGCTAACATAATATTTATTTGTGTTCTGAAAATGTATGAATAAATAAATTGTCGGATGTTTTTACTGTAAAACGTTTTCTGTTAATGCACTTGGGACTTTTTCCAACATAATAAAAGCAAAATGCAATCAATAAATGTTTAAAACTAAACCGCCTTTTTCAAATATCATGAAGCACCCAAAACCTATTTGAAACTGGTATAAACGTTTAAAGACTTAACTTACATTTATATATTTTAATTTACTGTTTAGACATATTAGAGTGCGATTCACCATATTGAAATAACAAACCAACTACTTACCAACACAGAAGGAAAGTTAGTTAGACTGACCTGGAACAAAAATAAATTATTAACTGATTGAAATGGTATTATGAATTTTGTTCGTTTAAATAAACGTTGTAAATTAAATCACAGCAAACGCATAGTCATTTACAACCAACCGTATTTTAAATTATATTACTTTGCATCATTAGCCTAACAGATACTCTCAGTTGCACATCAAACGATTTCGAAAACGTATTTATTTTCACAACGGATCAAATAATTTCTAAAATTATAATCCTTACACGGTTTCCGGATCAGAAAGAGTACGGATAAAGTATATTCATAATTAATATGTGCTTTAAGTAGATTATATACTGCATATCAATAAACTGTAATCGGAATAATTGAATCCGATAGATAAGCTTACAATACGGCCATTACTTTAATTATTCACATATGAAATCAATATTATTGGTAAAGTCCTACGTTATCTGGTTTCAAACCAATGAGTTTTTAAGTGATTTTTTTTAATTATACGTTATGTTAGATATCTTTATATTGTTTGTATTACACCCATTTGGCTCCATGCCACTAAGAAGAGAAGGTTTTATGACTCAAATCTCCAAATATTTCTCCTCACATCATATTATATTTCCTTTTTTTTAGTATCAACTTTTATTGGTTTCAGTCATATAAGTATATAACATGTTCTCTTAAATTTATAACCTAAACCTTGCATCAGTTATCTACAACGGATGAAACATTTTCGTTTCTTCCTGACCGTTTGTTTTGTACCTTCATTATATATTATATATATATATATATATTGTTATATATATGTATGTATATTATATATACTGACGTTATAACTATTACAATTACTAACAGTAATTTTCTTGGTATGTTGTATACTGTATTGCATCAATATGCACAGAATGAGTATACATTTTGTTAAATATATTTTCCAACTTTTTATATCCATGCGTCTTTTAAGCAACTAAGATAAATACTTAGATAAAACTAATTAAATTTGAATACACAAGTAGTCTAGTATTTACTTTTAGAAAATTTCCCCTATAGAGAAGAAGCTATTATCGTGGACGGCATGGTAAGACCTAGGCCCGGGACCGTAATAACTATTCGTTTTGAGGTCCCCAAATGCCAAAACCACCATTAGTTAAAAACTATACTTATATATATATATATATAATATAATATATATAAATATAATATAATATATATATATTATATATATCTACGTCTGTCTAGATATATTTATATATTTATATATATATGTATCCGTGGGTGCGAAAACGCTCGTAAAAATGGTCCGATTTTGATGATTTGGTACAAACATGTAAAGCAACATTTATGACTTTAATTTCGAAAACCAGCCAGATCGATCTATCCAAATGGGTGTTTTACGGGGGTTTTGTACCCAAAAAATGGATTTTTCGAGTTTTTTACTTATAATATTTTAGTAAATCAAATTTTACTTTTTACCATTGGATTTGGCTTAAAAGTGCGAAAAATACAGTGTTTTTATCACTTCTCTACGTCAATTGCTTACAGAGGTATTGAAAGTCATAAACACAGTACGTTGTCCGATGTTATTCTTATGGAAGTAATACAAATTGTATATCTCGCTTATTTATCAACTTATCCTGACAAAACCTGGTATATTGCTTGTTACAATACAACCCTACCCTAACTTAAAATTGTAAGATAACAGAACAAAATATACTATGTGAGCAAACTCAATGTAAAATAATCATAGGCCTAAAATTGAACTTACAGCTAAACCCACCTGCACATGTGATATTCATTAAAATCATTTTATTTACATTTAGGGGAGCTAACTTGTAGAATTTAAGTTCATTTGTATTATAACAAGAATGTCAAAATTAGCCTATAGAACTTTAAATACTTCAATGCAAGCAGTAAGATAACATTTAACCTCAATCCTCCATGAAACGCTTAGTCGGGCATTTCAATCAACTAAACAGTTATAATGAAGAATTGAAGCATACTGTTATACAAAATTCAAATCTAGATGTATCAAGGACGAATTTAATAACCAAATTTGTATAAGGGGGCCTAAAATTATATTACTTGCAAAGAAATAAAGTATCTAAAAGGATCAGCTCGTTGGCTGTTGAAAATGTAAACACTGTACTAGAGCCCACAGCAGAAGGTTAGAGTTCAACTGAACAACTAAAACTTTGGTGTAGGTAGAGTCAAATAAGCTGTTAAAACAAACTAATGTAATGAACCTTTTGCTAATTTATGGCCAGATGGGATATTTTTGATTTATAATGCATCTTGCATATTTAATTTAAATAATATTTATTGAATATTTAAATAAAAGGAAAACTGATTTTAATATTATTTTTAACATGGCAAAAGTATGAATGTTTGTAATATATTAGTTATAAGAATAGTGTAAGAAAGTTATTTTCTCTCATAGCGCGAAAATTAAGTATTAAAATTAAATTTTAGTTTATATTTTATTTTAAATTTAACCTATTTTGGAATAAAGGTAATAATATTTAACGTGAATCACGGTTATCAGATGTACTGCATATAGTATCCAAATTCAAGTTGAGAAAGTAAATCTAAAGTGCTGTGCTCAATAATACACCAACATCTGGAAGACAAAGTTAAACAAGAAGGCAATTGTTGTGAAAATTTGAAAGAAGACGGACATTTAACTCAGAGCTCCACATTTATTATAATTTTTATCTAATTGCATCCATTAAATGATTGAATTAACCTGTTAGAAAGTACTAAATTTATGTTTTAAAGTTGTTTTTCTAAATTACTAATCCCAAGAAGATCTCCAGGGACATTATTTTTGTTTATTGAAATTCACCACATGGACATTGCACATATCTTGGTAACCGACGCTGGAGGGGATTTTACCACAGTAATATATTGAAGTAACTTACAATAACTAAAGTTAATTTTTTTTTTATTTTGCCAAATTTGAATCAGGGGTTAATAAACTAGTATGCCTTGGCAAAGAACCCCTCCCTGAATAAGAAAGAACCTCATTAATTTTAAGTTATCTACCTAATTTGGTGAGAACCGGAGCATTATTTATATTTTTATTTGATCTTTGAGTTGTCTTTGTTGTTTGTTTCGAATTGTACCTAAATTGAATAAAGTTTGTTAATTATATTTCTGTTTTGTACTTAAAGGATATCCTCTTCAAGGACATATAACTTAATTTATTAATAGAAGTTAGTTTGGTAATATAAAATGCTTCATACCGTTGTGGTCTATTGATATTTGCACGAAAAACAATTTTTTTGCCGATAGTTCCCGTTGCAGGAAACCTGCGTTCTCAGCCCCCATGTTATCCTTAAGGATAATAAGAATAATGTTATCTCCCTTAATTATAAACATAAATTAATACAACTTGGTATGTTCCTTTACCTATTTGAGTTATATTCATATTTGTATTAAAATCCATTTTTTGTGTTCCTTGTTTCAGCAAACCTGCATACTCAGCCGCCATTTTATTCTTATGGAAAAAATTAAAAATGTGATAAATAGTTTATTTAATAATGTATATTGCTGAAACTTGGTATGTGGCTTTATATGGTATTAAGATACATATAAATACATTGGAAATTCGCTGAGTACGCAGGTTTGCTGCTACGGGGGTATTTTTTTTATTTATGCAACTATGACATTTAGTCTTAAAATAATCATATGCCTTTTGGCAAATTATATAGGCTATTGCGATTGTGGAAACAGTATTTTTGCATAAATATCTCAAATACTTTCATATTTTCTAGCGACGTTTTATAAAAAGATGAATAATTATAGTTATTATTATTATCACTCAATGAGTTTTTCCATTATTACTTTCGTATCCCATTATACTATGAAAACCTCAGAGAGAATATGTTTGAGTTCTCAAAGTTACGAAATACAAGATACGAGTATATAAAAAGTTATGTGTATTTTCAGAAACCTTCATTAAAGGGCAAATAGTTCAGATCAAAACTTCAATCTCTGCAATGAATGGACGTTTCCTCAATGGCAGCTTCATTGGAAACTTTTTTCACTCTATGGTATTTTAGAAAATTATTATTTAAAAAATTTGTATAAAAAATATTTAGATAACATCTATGTTGTCTACTTAATTTTGTTCCTCCATTATCCGCTTCCGGTTTAACGCAAACATTACATAAACCTTGTAATATGTTTTAATTTTCAAACTGTAACCAACATAGAATATTAAAATATTGATCTTATTCGGAAAACTGAAACTAGTTGTTATACTCTATTGTGTGGCTGGCGCAGTTTTCAAGACGAGGACTCCGAAACCGTGGCAGCGGCCCCGATGAGGGTTCAAACCCCACCACTGGCAAGAAAAATGTTATCTGTATTGTAATGGCTCACTCTTTGCTTTGCTAGATACGATCCACGCGCCGATCTATAGTCTATGTGGTCGGTCAAAATAAGGCGAAAAGAGGCTGCCAACCTCTTAAAAAAATATGACAGTTGACGCTCAGATCACAGTAAGGTGATAATGTTTGCCAAATTATAGACCTCCAGTAGTTATTTAAGTGTGTGAAAAATATTAATCTCGTAAACCGATTTCTGAATGATAAGGGATAAAGCATTCCCTTAATTACCTAAGCTGTTACCTAAATTCTTAGGTAACATCATAAACTATGATGTGCAGTGGCTATGTGTTTCCTATCCCTAATGTAACGTTACTCATGAGTATTTGTACCCTGAATTCAACATTCGAAAATGTTAAATAAATAGTTTTCTGACAATTTAAAAAATATAAAAATCTTTGAAATATAAGATACTGTTATTGTTAAAATCGTGAATCAAGACGCAACCAGCCATGTTGCAAGTCAACATAATCATGTATCATCGATTATTTACTTATTAATAAAATAATTAGTGTTTTTTTTATGAAATATAAAATAAGGAGCCTTGATAAATAGTTTCACAAATGCGAGGAGACGATTGGCAACGGCGGAATTTTAATGAGGGTCGGCCTCCCATTGAATTTATATTTTCTCGCAGTCATTTTAAATTAATTACTTATGTGGGGAGAACTAACTGGAATAGTCCTTAGGGTAAGTTTTACAGTTAATTTAATATACTACGTATTCGCTTAAAATTTGACAATTATAAGAAAATATAATGCCTTATCTAAACAATGTTTACTCAATATTTTAGTAAAAATATTATATAGGCGAATTTAAAATGTTTTTCAATACCAATATCCCTTAATTTTAACACCATATAGCTTTACACCTTCTACCGTTACCTCCAATAAACATTTTTTCGTTAAACAAATATTAGATTAGAAGGTTAGTTGTAAAAATCTGTCGTACGTATTAAGTAAACGAAAAAAATAAATTTTTCTCTAATTTTCTGTAGTCAACTTTTAATTATAATTATGAGAATATATATTTTAAGGTGTTCTGTAACATTTTTTGGACGTCTTTAGTTTTACGAAATTCAAGTTTCGTTATCCCTAAAAAGATCATTCTCTCACCTAAACATCAAATTATTATCAACTTATATACTTATTAATAACTGTTTAAGGTAAAATCTATGCATAATATTAGTCATTTTTCTATCCGAAAAACAGTTCCCCTGCATTTCAACCAGCTTCACAGTGACTACATTTATTCAGGGTAGACAGTTTTTGACCATATATTACTAAGCTATTACGAGGTCAATATCAGCCCGACAGCTTTTCATTTTGGAAATTAGGATTGATATCACAACTTCCTAAAATTGAACGAGAGGTTTGTTTGTTATACCTTTAAAATTAGTTAGGCCTAGCTGTTTTTAAGGGAGGCTTTCCTCTACCCACTTATTGAAACTAACACTGATAGCGCAGTGATGTAACCGCTTCTTCACTTGAATGTTATTTTAAATTAGTTATACTCAACACAAAATAACATTCTAGTGAACCAGCGATTCATCTTAAGTACCGCAGATGGATCTCATCCATGGAACTCATCAAACTTTTTAAACGGTACTGGGAATTGGTATTGCGCAAGTTGTATAATCTATATTATACACGAGAGAGAGAGAGAGAGAGAGAGAGAGAGAGAGAGAGAGAGAGAGAGAGAGAGTGAGAGGGATTATTATTTGGATAGTGCCGTGAGTAGAATGAGAGATGAACATGAGAAAAAATAACGTGTTACTTGTGTACAAGACGAAATTTGTGTCAAATGCATTATGACATAAATGCCTGAATAAAGACTTCCATAACGTAAATAAAAAGCTCTTTTTTATTTAAAGGGGTTCTTCACTATCCACGTTGAGTGATTATTGCCTATTATATAGTAACTACGGACAAAATTGATAGTAAATTCTTAAGAGTCGATTCCAATTAAAAATGTTTAACCTTAAAACTTTGCACCGTTGTTGCTATTGAAGTAATACATTCATGAAGTGGACTAATCAGGTGTATCTAGACATAAAACACCTCAAAGAGTAAACACAATTTCTGCGTATTTACAGAATACCCCACCTTCAGAAAATAAGTTACAGACACCACTGTAAAATTGTTGTCGTCAATATCCAATTAGAACTTATACAATATTATAAATATGGGCTCCTTTATAAAATACATCCTTAGGTTTATTAAAAAGGCATCTTCTTCTCTCATCGACACAAATTAATGGAAAAAGGCAAATTGGTCAGACATTCCTGAGACAGATATAGTGTTCTGTCCCTGTGCTTCAGCATAGAATTGAATCAAATGCAATAAATTGAATAAATGTCCAAGTTTTATTATTAATTTATTATTCGATCTTACAGGTGGTCCTCTGTGTATAATGTATGTTACGATTAATACAACCGAAATTAAACTAATAAATAGTTAGTCCAGCAAAGTTTGCTTTATTTTGAATACCCTCGGAATAACAAATAGCAATTCTCTCAGATGAATAAAATTAACAAAATACTCTTGATATAAATACATTGTATAAGGTTTAATATTTTATCCTGTAATAAGAGTTTGAAGATGGGGAAAATTAATCTCCACGAAGAATGGAGTTATCTGAGGAAAAGCAAACAATCAAGTTACCCTCACAAAGGCCTCCGTAATACGCTCTTTCTCAGATCTTTCTTTATCCCTGGTGTTATGGGTATAATCTACCATATTAATTTCAGGAATTGATTTCAAAACTTTGTATGGTTAATGCTTTAAACTTAACTACTTTAATATGTATATAAATATAACTAACTACACTTGGTATTTTGATAAAAAGACTTCTAAAACTAAGTAGCTCCAAGAGGACTTGTTACATTTCCGTAATCAAATTTTGTTGTTATAAATAATGTATCAATAAATATTTATTTGATTATCTACGAAGACATTTAAGAGTATACTATAGATGAAACTAACGCATTAGGTTAAATATGTCTTAAGTCTGTCAACTCAGGTTTTATATCTCACCATGTTATATAAAGTTCTAAAACATATAATAAATTATTAAAATTTGTATATGGGTTAGTAAAGATGTTAGTGTGGTATTAAAATTACACTACCTTTACTACTTTGTTTCCATGAACTTTATACCAATAACAGGTAATCATATTAAAAAATCTGTTTATTTCAAAATATGTTCGTACCTTTTTTACTTGATAAACAAATATAAACGATTTTTTCATATTTATTTAATCTAATCCTTCACTGATATTTCAGAGTAAATAACTGATTAAAGGCAAACGACAGATTTCCTAGTGTAAACTAAACACAATTAGTGAAGATTATTCTGAGTGTTCGGCAGTCAAAAAGAATGTTATAATGGAAGTAGGCACAAACACAAGAACAATGAGGAAAAATCAAATAAAGAAGATGACATCTATTCCGGAAGACAAAGAAAAGCACTGAAGAACAGCTTATTACGGGCCCATTGTAGAATGGATATTTGCTTTCTTTAGTTTATCCTGCTTTTCTAGTTGATTAATTTTTGTTCATCATCAGACACATTTTCGTTTTTCTTTTACAGACACATTTATAACTCCTCACGTTTTCCTGAGAATTTGATATGTTCATGGGGTATTCGTTAATATATAACAAAATGCTGTTAATTTATTTTATATATTTAACACATACGTATACAAATGCTAATAAAAACCGTTATATATGTATTAAACAGCATTAAAACATGTCCTAAATATCTACTTTATGTTTTATCTATAAATATATTATTTTTTGAGGTATTGAATTAGTGACTTATGCTGCCAGATATTATTATTAACTACATCAAATAAGACTTTGTTTTTTCGATTTATATGACTATAATGTACTTTAAACAACTATAATAATAATGTGTATATTACGGCTTTCAGTTTAAACTTAATGCATTATTTATAGACTCAGTTCATGGAATCAAAAACATTAACACATACTTGTAAAGTAGTAAACTTGTAGATAAAAAATTACACATTTTTGTTAAAATCTGTCCATCAGGGGTCTTTATACTTTTTGAAATGATTACCGATCTCAACGCATGATCTGTAAATGCTCATGTTTCGCTCGGTTTGTTCCTGATAATCGTTCACACCGACATCTGCTTAGCGAAACATCAAAATGTTTCGGCGCTACTAAAATAAAAATACATATCGCTTACAAGTGTAGCGTTTACTGGCCACTACAAGGAAGAATCCGAAGACCAGTTCTTTACGGAGGATGGAGTTCCGGTTGCCGCCACACCGGAAGCCGTGATAGAGATGGCGCGCCTGCCTAACGAACTGAGATAACAACTGCTGACGCGCGCCCGCACAGACGCAGGGTTTGCCTCTTCTGAACATCTCTCGCTCGATCTGTCATAAAAGGATTCCTGTTTTTTATAAATTCACTGAAAAATGCAACAGGCTAGAAAACCGAGGCCGTTCCTGGTGTTTTGACAAAGCAAAGTATTTTATTTCCTCTATGACAGGCTTACAAAAGTTTCCCCCCGTGTAAATGTTTATAAATACTTTCAAATTACTAAGTATGTAGCTATGGATTGTATAGTACAATATATCTACAACAGAATTATATTTAGTGGTCAGTTTGTTAAAAATGTTTCATGTAGCAAGGAGATGTATGCACTGAACTTTCTGAACACTTCCAATCCACCTTTGAGTTCCAAATTTATGAAAGATGTTTCAACAGTATGAATTGTATCAGCTGTGTATAAGATAAAACAAATTACAGTAGTTTATACTGAAGTTTCTCGAAGAAATACAACAATCAATTTAATAGATTGCAACCATTATAAGACATTATAGGTGGATCTTTGTTCTAAGTACCAAAGTAATTCATATATTGTAAGAAATCTGAGTATTTTAATTATCCGGGTATGCACTTTCTTATTGCAGATGCCTTTGGAGAATAACTGTGGATCGAAACTTGTTTAACTAAACATTAAGAAAGCCTTTGTTCCAAAAGTATCATTTCTTTAAAAAAACATGTCTGCAGGTTACCTTTCCTCTTATGGGTTACACTTTATTTTCAATTTTAATTTCAAAATTAGGCTCTTATTTAGTTTTAAAACTTAAAAAGTCATATTTTTGAAAACACTTTTAATTTCATAAAAGATAAGACAGTAAAAAATACACAAATTAAACCGACTCTACAACGTGTTAATATTAGAAAAGAAACAAGCTCAAACACTCGAGAAACACTATTTTTATGAAAATCGATATCTTCACACAAAAGGGATAGCCCGTTGTAAAGAGAGGCCCATTATGGAAGGGTTGGGGTAGAAATGTGAGATCCCGTCATCCCCACATGTAGTCGGGCACCCGGCTTTTCCCTCCAAACCACAAGTGACAACCCTCTCTTGTCTCGTGTTACACTTCATTAACATTATTTTACTTTTTTTTCAAAATCCTCGTTTCAACTTTGCACTCACTTTAAAAACTGTTTTTCACGACAATGCAAACCCATCTCGTGTTATACTGTTGACGGAGTTAATACTGATATTCAAACAGATACTGTATCACACTCACGTAAATTAAGTACTTATATCGCGATGATGCCTGCAAGTCATGTGATCCTCAAGATATAGTAAGAACTTTGTAACATTTTCTCTGTGAATAGTTTTACTAGAAACTGTTTATGCATATAGAGGTTTGTTCCAGCTTTTAGGCTCGCAAAAAATCCCCTTTAAACCCGTTATAACTAAAATAACGACTTTAAACGTTAATAACACTATTCCATTGATTACATATTTGTTACAATTTTAGATAAGTTATCTAAGAAATTATTCAGGACATTTTCTACCACTGATTGAGAAAATAATTTAATAGCACAACGTTTCAGTATCAGATACTAAATCGCAAATTGTCGTAAAATTAGAGTTTTTTAATTAGTGATGGAAAATGTTTGCAATAATTCAAATACAAATCTTTATTATGCATAGATACAATACATATGTACATAACTGTATATCGCGGTCGTAAATATCACGTAAATAATACAAAAACAAACATCTAAAATTCTTACAAAAGGAGAAAAAAAATAAAACTAAATAGTAAATTCACCAACCAACCCTAAAATAATAAACTTCATACAATTACCCTTTGGGTAAGTTATTTCTGAGAACGAAATTCCCAGTTCTATGAACGAAATTCCCAGTGAGGAATATGATGATTGTCTACATGATATTCTTGAATACATGATATTCTTGATCATTTAACGAGCCTGTTAATATCACTATTACTACACGGAGCATTATCACTCCCTCTTCAGTATTTGTACGGGTTTTGTCGTAACAGTGGCTATCAAGTTAAACATTGGTTTTCGTGAGAATCTTTGAACGTAAAGCTTAAAAGAGTTTTACAACTGTCTGACAGTTCGTTTACCTTTTATCTTATCTAAACAAAATTAGTATTTTCATAAATATTGTTTGTGACACTCATTGGCAGATACAAAAATATTTAATGTAATGAAACAAAATAAAACGAAGCGAGAAAAATTTAACAAATCCAAAATCATCAAAATTCATCTATGTATAATCAAAATTTAAATTGAAACTTTTTGGAACCCCTGTAGGTTACGAGTATTCCTGTATGGAGCCAATATTACAATTACTTACCTTCAAAACAATTTGTATGATTTCAGATCAATCGGTTCGGGGGTTTTTGTGATAAAACTGAACATAAAATATGGGGAGGAAATGAAATGGGCTTAGTGCATTTTTTTAGATTTCAACGGTAATTTGTTACCGTGTACAAATTAAAGAAAAAATAATTTTGACGATGTTTCTGGATCTAGAATCCGACCCAGTATTGGGAGCGACGAGTACTTCCTATCCCGCTAGACCGTTGTAGTAGGCGTGGGACTTGTAAATTTCCCCTCCATTGACTTAAATAGGGTAAAGTTATGGTTTGGAAAACGGGTCTCATGTATCGAGAGATTCTTGTATTGAGTAATAACTTTTATTCATTAAATATTCTTTGACTTTAAGCTTGAATTTTCTCATTTTAGTTATTGTTTTAATTTCATCTAGATTTGTTAAAATCTGTTCCTACATAATACGTGTTTAAGACCTGTTTTCACTTACTTTGAGGCTACGCTGTTTATAAGTTGTTCCCACCTCTAGTGTGATTGTCTATCAAATTATAAAAACGGGATGGTTAATTTCATTTACAGGTTATTCTTACACATTTATTTCATAAATATACATAGTGAAATTGTTACTATGCCTGAATGTATAAATGCTTCTTTACAATGACCTCTGGATCACAGTCCAGTCAGAAATGTCACAACACTCTTTTGTAGCTCAAAGATTAAATATAAATGTTGCTTTTAAGAACCACCCTATGAAATTATGAAGTAACTTAAATCACTTTAAAAGTACTAAATTTAATTTTGATAACTTGGGTTCCCCAAGAAAGTAAGATTTTACGTAGAACGAAAATCCCAGTAGACAATTTTCCACTAAGGCACCTGGTGTTGTCTGGCCAGTCAGTAAAATCATCCAACCTCACACATTAAAACGGTATTCATATCAGCTGAGATTCGTCAGTTACTGTAAAATGTTTGGAGTTCTTGAGAATGTTTAATATTGCGTATGTTTAATTTTATGAACGGTTTTTTAGGGAAAGATCGAGACTGAAAAATACCCAAACTGAATATTTCTTTCAGATATTATAACATTTTCTGGCCCCTGGATTTAGTTAGTAAGGTAACTAACACCTTTGGTATCGTCAGCTTGACATAAATAGGCACTTCAAGGTGCCGTAAATAACATTATTACTGTTTAAGGCTTGACGTTTTCTCCTGCGGACTGTGCTTGATTAAGTAAAGAACTGTTGACTGTCCATCCAATAATATTTCCTGCAGGAAGAATTATATTTAATTAATTTACATGAAGCAAAAACAGGATTACCTAGAATATGACGAAATAAGTGGTAGTAATCCAGTTCTCTATTTAGCTTTGCTGTGTGATTAAATTCCAGCATTTTCGACACAAAAATTGTCATGCTCTAGGTACCCAAAGACAGAGTCAGACCCTAAAACGACGTGAAACTAGTTTCTTACTAATCAGTGATGGAAAAAATCCACCATAATTTATCTATAAACCGACACTAACACAAAAACATAAAGAAATAAAACATTTGTGTAAGGGTTTCAATGCAGAAACATTCACGTCATAAGAATTAAACTATAGGAATAAAATATCCTTTTTCGTCTTACAATTGCGAGAAAACGAGTTAAATTTGCTATCCTCAACATTCAATGAAATATGATTGAACCACTTTAGCCTCATTTTATTATATTCCTTAAGTTTATTTTTCGAGTTTATACAACCCATTTATTTATACATTGTACAAATAGTACAATGTAATGTAACAGTGATACAGTGATACAATGTAATGTAACAGTGATACAGTGATACAATGTAGTGTAACAGTGATACAGTGATACAATGTAATGTAACAGTGATACAGTGATACAATGTAATGTAACAGTGATACAGTGGTACAATGTAATGTAACAGTTATACAGTGATACAATGTAATGTAACAGTGATACAGTGATACAATGTAATGTAACAGTGATACAGTGATACAATGTAATGTAACAGTGATACAGTGATACAATGTAATGTAACAGTGACACAGTGATACAATGTAATGTAACTGTGATACAGTGATACAATGTAATGTAACAGTGATACAGTGATACAATGTAATGTAACAGTGATACAGTGATACAATGTAATGTAACAGTGATACAGTGATACAATGTAATGTAACAGTGATACAGTGATACAATGTAATGTAACAGTGATACAGTGGTACAATGTAATGTAACATTGATACAGTGATACAATGTAATGTATCAGTGATACAGAGATACAGTTATACAATGTAATGTAACAGTGATACTATGATACAATGTAATGTAACATTGATACAGTGATATAATGTAATGTAACATTGATACAGTGATACAATGTAATGTAGCAGTGATACAGTGATACAATGTAATGTAACAGTGATACAGAGATACAATGTAATGTAACAGTGATACAGTGATGCAATGTAATGTTAGAAATTTGAACATAAAGTATGGACATGTATGTAAGAGTAAAGGTCAATTCTTGGTAAAGCACAGTGTTATAAACAAACAAACTGACAAAAACAACAGAAAAAGTGCTTCCATAAGCGTGAGCCTGTGTTTGAGAAATGAGCTCACTCTGTTACTCCCACTCTACACGCAGGCTTACGCGAAAGAGTGAATATCACGTCACCCGCTCTAACCAAATACATTCCTATCTTTTGGAGTGGAAATAAAGCCCGCCGTAATGGAATGCTTCCGTTGCAGCAAACCTGCGTACTCAGAGAATTTACAACTGATAAGGATGTTTACCTCACTATTTTATATATAATCTAACTCAGTTCCATCAAAATATATTCATAAACACATGATCTATAAAACACACCCTTCATAAAACATTATTACTGAGTACGCAGGTTCTATGCAACGGAGATTACATACACGTGGCTTTTATGTAAGTATCAGTGGATTATAACTATTTTAAGGCAAATAATAAGTTGTATCAATGCATTTAATAACTCAGCGAGATTTACCAAAATCACACAAAAGCTTTACCAAAGTCACATTTACTTATTCTCCATAGGAATAATATTAGGACTGGACCGATTACGCTGGTGTGCTACCACGGGAAAAGCTAAAAATGGGTTATTATATGGATATAACTACACTACCACTAGGTGAAGCCGTATACTAAGTTCCATCGATCAATTTTCATACATTTTCGAGGTGTAAAATATCACTCATTCTCCATAAGAATAACATTAGACAACGTACTTTATTTAGCAATATAAATATCTCAGTAGTAACCAAATGATGTATAGTAATGATTCAAAATACTAAAACACTTGTTTTACTAAGCTGGATTTAATAATAAATATGAAAAATCATATATTTAAATGCACGGGAATTCGATCAAGCACCGGGAAACCAGTTAGTAACGAATTATACATGATAGTTTACATCACTGTAGATAATAATAATAATAAAACTTTTTTTCAGACATTTTTATCCAGGTTTGCTGAGTAATTCTTCTCACAATATAATGACAACAATAGTGTTCACATTTTGTTTACGCCAATCTAGTAATTAGATTAATAAGAACAGCTGATTTCGAATGCAACACTGCTATTGGTAGACGTAACAATTTACTAGCGCCACTGGTGTCAGAATAACGTGATAACAATGCAGCAAACATCACCAGCTGTTTTTTAATGCACGCAAGAACAGCTGATTTCAAATGCATGCATTGTATTTCTGTTTATATTGCTAATTAAATTAATAAGAACAGCTGATTTCAATACGGTAAAAATCACCAGCTGTTTCCGGATTTAGAGTGGGAAAACCATCACTTTCGGTATTCACAGCTAAAACCTATAATAGCTACTTTCCGTTCAGTGTGATGAAATACATTTTGAAGTACCTGTAGTGCAATCTTAGAGTGATTGCACTACTACCCAGCAACATTTCTGGGTTTCAAAGTTAAACATGTTTATACAATTTTTACAAGAACAGACCTTTTTTATAGAAATTTATCATGCCCATGGACACTACACATATGCTATAAAAACATATATAGCAAATATATATAATAGCAAGTATATATATATATATATAAGTAAACAAAGGAGTTTTTGGGATCTGAAGACCTCAAAACAAGTAGTTATCATGGTCCCGGATCATCTCACAAGGCGTCTCACCCATTTCACACTCATCATTCATTCATATTGGCCTTAAAATACGTTCTTGTTGCGTAATCGTCTTACACAGTGATTAAGTGGTATAGGTCTTACAACGCCAACCTCGGCAATCGCTTCTTTTCTACAGGGGATATTTTCTAAAGAGAAAATATTCAATATAAAAATATGTATAATGTAATGTTGCATTGCATCAAAATAACTGTATGTTTAGTTACATTATAGACTAAACAATTAATCACTTAATTAATTTTCCTAATGAGAAGAGCTCTTTGGCGAGTTTTGTACACTCATATGCATTGATTGCCTGGATTTATTTGCACAGCAATTTTTACAAGATTTCTAAAACACTCCCTTAAAATATTATTCTTCACTGAGCTTCAAATAGAGGGAAAATTAAATTTAAGTTGTTGTGACCACATTCTCTTCTTCGCATAGTTATTTCCGTTTTAAAAACGTAATTCCCCAATTCTGTCCAGTGGCCGTCTCAGAATATTGTTGGAAAACTCCGATCTTTTTTAAGTACATAGTGTATTTCTTATGATGATTTAAAGTGGGTTTATTTGAAATGTTTTAGGTTTATGCAATTTAATAGTCTGTTGTACTATTTTTTCGTTAATATTGTGATTGCAGAAGTTTTTAATCAAATACCATGTAAAATCTAGAAAAAGGTTAATCCGGGTGAATCAGAAGCCAGATTCACTGTAACGTTTAGTATAGTTATCAAGTAATATTTTAAAAAGCTTTATTAAATAATATAACCAAGCATTTAACATATTTGGCCTTTCATTACCGTGAATAGAGCTAAAAGTATTTTATACCGTATTTTAAACCTGTTCAACCGTTTTACCACGCCTAACTATAAAACAACACGATGTCTTATCTGATTAAAACCTAATTATCCAGCCCAATGGAAATTCGTAATTGCATCACTGCTTTATCAAATATTAGGGTTGTGAGAACTGGATAAATTTGAGAGGAAATATTTTCTTGGGAAAGTTTAAAGTGACGTACATTAAAGAATGTCCCAAGTAAGGCTAATGAAGATCCTATTTAACCCTCATTAATAACTATGATTAATGAAAGAGCTGCCGAGGGCGCAGCGGAACCGTTCCCCTAACGTGTTTTTACGTATTATCAATATTTTAAAGATCTCCTTAACTTTTATAAATATTTACTTTGCTTCGTAAAAGCAAACAACAATTTCACCAGTCAAATTTATGGAATAGCGTATTTTAAATTTTCATATTGTACACACAATCATTCACTAAAAAATATAATATTTCCAAGAAATGATTGTTAGCTATCCAAAGAATCAAAACCTATACATTTATTTTATTCAGTTTTAGTGACAGTTAGAACATTCTAAAACTAAACCACGTTCGCTCATTTTCTGGTTAGAGAAATAATATAAAATCTACAACAATATATTTACCAAAATATGTGTCATCGGTTTTTTAAGACATATTGCTTTATTTAAAAACTACGTTAGTTAAGAGTTTTAGAAATATCTGTACCAAAAATTTTAATTAATTAATTAAAATTACTTTAAGTGTATTTTTAGTTATAAAGAAAACCTCTACAATATATTTCTATAAATTTTGTTACACAATTTTTGACTACGAAGAGTAAAAGTATTAAAGCATGCAAAAAGTCGCTCTAGCGTGAATCAACAAATAGTTGTTACTCGTTTTAGAATCTACTAACGGGATCGTTTGAAAATGCTTATTCTTTCAGTGTGCAGAGACCGAGTTCCAGTAATTGTATAAATTATGATAATGCGTGTCAAATCAGACGAAATAAAAGCAGCAAGAGAAACATCGGTGTTCTTGACAAAGTCGACTGTATAACATTCGACTGAACTCTGTACACTGATCGGTTCCCTAACTAGGACCCATTAGTGACGAGGGTAGTGCCTCAAAGGGAATTGATAAATGCGAATTTTCGATTGCAAAAGCTACTTTAACAAATATGACTATCGTGGTTAGAAAGACTTGTAATGTCATGAGCTGCAAAATGTTCATAGGTACCTATAATTATGATTGGTATATAACGTTACGGGGTGTGTGACATATTTATTTGGCTATTCTAATTATATAATGTAATTCGTAGTAGCAAAGTTGCGCCTTCAAGGTTTCTGTAGAATCTTTACTAGCATTTGAATTTATCTAATATATTCAGATTAAATCATATGGATGTATTAATTTATTTGATTTACTAGGCCTTTCGTCATCATGGTTGTTTACATGAGGTCCTGCATAAATAAAACACAAACATATACATATATATAAGTAACAGTATAAAGGGGATTAAAATGAAATCAAATTTGGTGGACTCAAATTAAAACCTGGAAACAAGGTAACACTGATAAATAAAGATTTAAAGTGGTAGTACAAGTAGCTTCAAAATAGTTATAATTTCAATTAAATTATATTCCAATTTAATCTAAACTTCCTAATTCATATTCATAATATACCACACTTACATTAACTGGTTTAACTGAGATTTGGATATTAAGTGATGAAATTAATTGTTACAGAATAGATATTTATGTAATGTACCTTAAAAGCAACGATGTTTACCGAGAGAGACCTGTTATAGTTGTTTATGCCGCGGACGCACTCACATGTACTGACATGAAATTGTTGTCAGACGTACAGTCAGCTGATTGTTCTCTCTCTCTCTCTCTCTCTCTCTCTCTCTCTCTCTCTCTCTCTCTCTCTCTCTCTCTCTCTCTCTCTCTCTCTCTCTCTCTCTCTCTCTCTCTCTCTCTCTCTCTCTCTCTCTCTCTCTCTCTCTCTCTCTCTCTCTCTCTCTCTCTCTCTCTCTCTCTCTCTCTCTCTCTCTCTCTCTCTCTCTCTCTCTGTGTCTGTCTCCGCCGCCGCCTTACATTCACATTGTTAGCGCTATACAGACTGTACGAACTCCATATAACTTTATTTTATACCAGTTAGAAACTATTCTCTTGCGCAATTACTGCTAGCAAGAATTGATTT
Organism: Allygus modestus; assembly: GCA_963675035.1. Taxonomy (NCBI): domain Eukaryota; kingdom Metazoa; phylum Arthropoda; class Insecta; order Hemiptera; family Cicadellidae; genus Allygus; species Allygus modestus. Next base: position 126,131,308 of record OY776115.1, on the reverse strand, counting down.
GACTCTTGATAGATAATTTGAGGATCACGTTCAAAAAATATTTTAAACACTTTTTTACTAAAAAGCCATGAGATTCAATTTAAATTTAAATTATAAAGAATCATGTGAAGCCACTTTCTATATTATCTGTTTACTCTCCCTACCATGCAATAACATATTGGAAACGACAGTACATTTTCTTTTAAAATGTGAAGTAATGTGTATTAGGGATAATCATAAACATAATTGAAAATCAAGTATTAAGTCGCAGTCATCAACACAAACATAACGTTTTCAAAAATCTCCCATCCCAAACAGGAGTAAGACTCGTTAACAACCTATTAAAGGAATTAATATTTGTGGAAAATTCATTATCTTTCGAACCAAAATAATAAGAGGATTTATCTAAATGCATTTTATATCGTTAAAACATGTATAGTTCATAGTAAAGACTTAATAATAATAGCGTATATTATTTAAATTAAAACTAGTTTTACTTTATAAAATTAATTATTATTACAATTAATTTCATTAAGAATATTTATCTTATTTCATTTCGAGTATTTTGTATTTAGTTTTGTATATCCATCAATAAAAAACAATTGTTTACATTGCTGATGAAAAATTCTTGTTTTAATTCAAATAAACATATTATTATTATTATTATTATTATGTTACGTAATTTTTGTCTTTATTTCATAGTGGTATTTTTAATTTTACTTAATGTACTGACACAATCGTTTACGTTGTAAACCTTATAAAGTAATTTGGTTTCCACTGATCAATTATTTTATCTTAAATGTTGCTATGGTAGTAAAAGAAAACTATTTGCGAGTTTTAATCGTGCAATAAGACGAAACGTTCTCAACTCGAATTATTGCAGGATGTTTCTCCAAGTTTCTGCGGTTGTAGTGAATGGAACATCGTTAAGCCAGCAAGTCAAACGGATCCCCACTAACCTCACTGGTCCAGCAATTGGTGCTGTTGTTTCTACAAAGTTTATGAAATATAACTTAATAGTGAAATTTTAGTTTTAAAGGTATTTTGAAAGACACTGCTATTAGAAAGGTAAGAAACATGGTAGATATAAGATACTTATTATTTATATATGACTAGCTTAACACAACAACTTTGCTCGTTCACCTGATTTCAGTTCAGTCAAATCAAATCACGCAGCTGAGCAAGTTTCACTATTATAACTTAGATACTAGTGTTTAATTTATGACCTTAGTAGAGGTTGTATCAAATAACTAATATTTCTACTTCCAAGACCAAGACCAAAACCTATTCAAGTTAATAGGTTAAGATTTACAGCTTTCTCTAAAGGTCCTGAAATGTTTTGGCTTTATACCGATATAGTTACTATATAATATTATATATCGGTTGGCTTACAACAAACGATATGTGAGGGATTATGTGAGGGACGCGTTGGCAGTAAGAGAAAGGAAACTGAGGTTTCATGTCTTAAGTATAAGCATATCTATTCTACTAAAACAAAAGCCTTGACAGAAAATCAATTTATAATTGAAGTACCAACCTTGACATCTAATAAGGTGATGAAAACAATTATATTAAAATCCCACAATGTGTATGGAACGTTTTATTATTTTTACTTTACCAATAATGAAGCTTATTTAAATGATCTAGATTGAAATTTTAGTTGAACAATATTAAATTTAAAACAATTTATATTATAACTTATTCTTTAATTGTAAAAATCTGAATTATCTTTTTCATCAAACTGTACCAAAAGTGGCTATTTTCTGTATCAGCTGTGAATACCGAATGTTATACTTTTACATTCTATATCCGGAAAACAGCTGGAGATTTTTCCACACTGAAATAAGCTGTTCATATTGATTTAATTGTAGCAGTATAAATGGAAATTCAATGCGTGCATTCTACATCAGGTCTTCTTATTAATCTAGTTAGCAGATCAACGAAAAACAATTTAAACACTATTGTTGTCATTATGTGTAAGAATTATTACCCAGCAAACCTGACAAAAGATTACTGAGAAATATGTGTTATTAGTATTATTATTTACAGTGTGATGAAACGTATAGTTCATACAACATACTACTTTCGGTAGTAGTAATGAAATATACTATTTGATTTCCTTCATTTAAACCTGCCACTAAGTAACAGAGTGAAAAGATGATTTAACTTTAATTATTTCCCCATTAATTCTACTCAAAAGCTTAGTATCTAAAGGTTCCGTGATTATCCCTGCTTTTAGCGAATTGATTTCTTTAATAAAAGTTCTTTTTTTGTTTTTATAATCATTTTGAAGTGTTTCAAACGAATTGTAAAGTAGATACTATGTGTTATTTAAATATTTATTCTATAAAAAATGGATTTTATATTAAACCAACGTCTCTTCGTTTGGTTCCAATCTATGTATGTAATAATGCAATCTTTCGCATTCCAAGATAGTTCTGTTTCCGCTCAAACATCCGGTTGTTTCATAGAGCGGAAATCACTGTAATTGGATAATCGTTGTCGAGAACTAATATCTTGACTTTGAGAACTAAATGAGCAACTTCCGACAAACGTTGAACAAATTCAAACTTTGAATCAATTTATCTCTTATCACTCTTTTACTCTTTTACTCTTTTTTTAATCTTTAGGAAATATGACATTTTAACCCCTCATAGTAGAGTGGTATGGTTAAATAATAATTTAAATTTGAATTACAAACTGTTTATGCTTAGAGGAGGATATTCTTTGCCGGGAAAACTGGCTATACATTTGGAAATCACCTGAGTTCACCGTGTTCTTTTCCTAAAACCTCAACTTTAGTTCTCGGAATGTTTGTACAACAATTTCATCGCACTCGTTTCAAATTTACGCAACATATTTACTCAACAAGGAATTGCGTAGACGTATTAAAAGTGAAATAAAAATAGCATATCGGAACTATATTAATAATGTTGAAAATAAGATTAATGTTAATCCTAAGTTGTTTTGGAGGGAGATAAATAAAACAAAAAATATTGATGGTTTACCAGCTGTAATGTATGTGGACGGTGATGTGGTGGAGGGGGGAGAGCAGATATCGGAGGTGTTCGCCAATTATTTTAGTTCTGTTTACGAGCGGTGTCCGTTAAATAGTGTAGATAAGTTGTATGATCAGGCGCTCCGCTCACCGGTGTTGCCGGGTGTCCCTGCAATGACGCTTGAGGCTGTTACATATTCTGAAGTTTTTTCTGCTCTTCGTAAGTTGAAACCGAAAAGATCTGTTGGTCCAGATGGTATTCCTCCGTACATATTCAAGGCATGTGCAGAATATTTAGTTGCCCCGTTGCTCTATATTTTCAATCTCTCTATCCGCAATTCATACTTTCCTAGTGCTTGGAAAAGGGCGAAGGTTGTCCCGATATTCAAGAAAGGTCAAAGATCTGATATAAAAAACTACAGACCTGTTGCGATTTTGAGTTCACCTGTTAAGGTTTTTGAAACAATTTTACACTCCAGGTTATTTCAGCATTTCAAGTGTTTTATCAGTCCTCAGCAGCATGGTTTCTTTCCGGGGAGATCAATTACTTCTAATCTGTTGAATTTTTCTGAGTACTGCATATCTGCTTTGGATTCAGGTGCTCAAGTTGATGTTATTCATACAGACTTCGAAAAGGCTTTCGATAAAATGAATCATTTGACATTGCTTTCTAAGCTAAATTACTTTGGTCTTTCCAATCCTCTTATTAAGTTTTTTTCTTCTTATCTATTTAATAGATTTCAATATGTTTCATGTAATGAATGTTTGTCATCTGATTTCTGTTCGTTATCTGGGGTTCCTCAAGGCTCAAATCTTGGTCCTCTTCTTTTCACTATCTTCATTAATGACATTTCAGATTGTATACTTAACTGTAACTTCCTTCTTTATGCAGACGACCTAAAGATATTTCGGCTCGTTAATAATATTTCTGATTGCCTAAAAATACAAGAAGATATTGACCGGCTATTATCCTGGAGTGATCGTCATTTAAAGTTTCATGTCAATAAGTGTTTTGTTATGTCTTTTACAAGAAAATCTGAAGCAAGTAGATTGATTTTCACTTACTCAATGAAAGGCAATGCAATTTCTGTTAAGTCATCAATTCAAGATCTCGGTATTACTTTCGACTCCAAGTTTTATTTTACAAACCATATTACTTCAATTTGTAAATCAGCATTTTCTGTAAAGGGTTTTATTCGCAGGTCAAGCAATTGTCTTAAAAACATCGGTGTCCTTAAGCTTCTTTATTGTTCTTTGGTGAGATCTAGGTTGGAATTTGGTTCTGTGGTGTGGAATCCTCATCAACATTACCTAACTGTCGCAATTGAGGGTGTACAGAGGAGGTTTCTAAGGTTTTTGTACTATAGAAGGTTTGGTCACTACACGACGGACGTTCCTTATTCAGAGCTTTTATCGCTGTTTGAACTTGACTCCCTAGATAGGCGGCGGCGAGTATCAGCGTTGGTATGCCTGCACGGGCTGGCGAGCGGTGCAATAGACAGCGGGGCTCTCTTGTCCAAACTACGATTTAATGTGCCCAGGCACAATTCTCGTTGTCGTTTCCTGCTCTCCCCTCACTACTCTCGCACAAACCTTGGGGCTTACTCCCCACTCAATGTTATGTCTCGCACTTTTAATTCCATTGCTCAAAATGTGAATATTGATTTATTTGATTGCTCTAGTAAAAGGTTTCGTAAGAACATATCTAGTGTATTACCTGATTAAATATTGCTGCATCCTAACTATTTTTATTTTTATGAAACTGTATTTTGTATTTTTTTTGTTGCACGTTATGTATTGTATTTTGTAATGAATAACTATTTATTTGTCTTTATGAATTTTTGCTATTTTTTAAGTAGGTTTAGTACGTGATCTCGCATATGTGTTGCATTGTTGTGTGCATGAAGAAAGTGGAAAAGGACCGGCATGAACTCTCTCATATATTCTTTTTAATTATCGAATGCTACATTGTAATTGGGCGCATGCCTGTTTTGTAGTATTTTGTTTTCAATAAATAAATAAATAAATACAACCTTAATATTTAAAACATATTAAACACAGAATAAAATTGTCTTTAGCCACTAAATATGACTCGATAGCCGCTAAATCATTTGATTTTTTGAACGATTTTTACAACTTACCATAAAACATGAGAACAAATTATTGCATTTCAGACAACACAACATGGAATACTATTCTTGACTTATTTGCCAAGGATATAAATTAGAAAATGTAACAGTTGTCTTATTCTGGACAAAATAAAACAATATCGGGCTATGATGATTGTTTGTCTCCATTAGGTTCAATCCAACTAAATTTAGATGTTCCAAGAGACCTAGGATTTGGCATTGGAATGCTGTGGTTAATCTATGTTACTGATTGTTAATGGATAAGCAATTTCTTTTTTATCCTCTTGTGTTGTATTTCTTTTGTTAGATCCTCTCATCAATCCTTTTTACTTTCTCCCCCTTATACATAGTATACGGAGAAAGGATTGTTTTCGTCAAAATTTTCGAATTTGAGTTGTTAGTGGAAATATTCGTTTTGGTGCTCCCTGAATTCAAAAAAAGTGATTTTACGTAATATTTGTGTGTGATTTTTATGTGATGTCTGTGTGTATGTGTGTATGTGTGTCTGTCTGTCTGTCCGTCTGTCTATATGGATGTGTACAGAGCTACAACCCTAACCAATGGTCCGATTTTTATGAAATTTAGTATGTAGGTACTAATTCACAATATCTCCAGGCGTTTTTTTTTTTTTCATTTTTGGAATTTTTTTATTTTTAAGGGTAATTATTCCCCCAAAAACCAACAAAAAGCATGACAAATCAAAAAGGGCTGTAACTATTTTCATTAAACTTTAGTCGTTTGTAGTACTTTAGTTTTACAATAAAATGACACCACCCGCATTTCTGTAAAAATTCAGGTTCAGAAATTACAACACTTAAAATATCAAAAATTCAGTTTTTATGATTTTTATCTAAAAAAAACATAAATATAAAAAATAATACTATTCACCATTAAAAAGAGCTCAAACAACTAAATAATTTAGTATTTTGAATTACTATTCTACGATTACTGGTTGCGGAGACAATTTTAATTCTCGTTTTTCGGTATAAGTAGTACGTTATCCAATGTTATTCCTAATGGGGAATACAAAAATTACTATTTCTCTCTTATTTATTGATAAATTTCGTTCAAACTTGATATGCTTGTCAAGTTAGCATTTACCAACAGATGAAATTCAAAATATGTTGCCCTTTAATAACCCTGAGGGGGGAAATAGGGGGCATGTCCCCTCTTAAAATCACGTGTGTAGCGATGGATTCTGTAGGGCCTCCTAAACGGGGATTTGGATGGATATTTTTGAAAACAACTTGTTTACAAGTTTTATTCTATATTTACTAAATAAAATGTAATTTATTCATTAAAGTTGGGCTAAAAGGGAGAAAGGATGTGTCACAGTTTCCTCACACCGTTTATTATACCATGTTGACATATTTAGTTGTATCCGGTACCATAAACAAATAGAGCCGATAAAACTAACTTTGTTTTGTATAGGTTCATTTGACCGTAAACACCAATAATCTCTAAAGACATTATAGTCTGAAATTTAATTTCCTAAAGTAAAACAAAATTCGTAATTACCTTTAAATAAAAAATATTGATACAAAAAATAAACAAAAGTACCAGGATATGCCTGAAATTGTTTCTCAATGATTTGTTCCTCGATATTTCGGCTATGTTGATCAACTTACGAACGTTAACTGCACTAATTCTTCCAAATTACCATTTTCAACTACTTTTACAAACACATTAAATTAGGGAGGAGGGTTTTGTCGCACCTAACAACATGTAATTACAATTTGATTGACAACTACTATCTATTTATCGACTGAATATTTGAATTATATGTTTGCAAAGTAAGACGTAGAATTAATCAAAGCCAGTCTATTATTAGGGTTACTTTGACTGATAGAAATTATCATTAATTTATTACACACAAAAAAGTACTAAGCTAATTTCAGGACACTATGAAAGCAATGCATAATTACCTCTATTAGGTAATTATTAGGTATTCATTATTATTAGTATTATTAGGTGTTCATTGCTCATTATGACGAATTGACGCAGATGTTGTTGATGCCCATGTTTTAACTAAACCTTTGAAGAAAAACAGTTCTAATTGTATGAATTATGCAAAGCCGGCTAAGGCAATCTGCATATTTTAACGCCTATTGTAAAGAATTTTCCTCTAGTGGAATGTAGCAGGAAAGTACAATGCCCATAAACTATAACTTTAAGAACTAGATCATTTACGTACTTTCATAACTCTGATTTTACGAAAACAATTTATAGACACAGGTCTAACATTTATTTATTTATTGTGCTTCACGTCAAAACCATATGAGTGTTATGAGGGGAAAATGTATATTTCATACAATGTTGGTAATGGTACACTTTAATGTGTAATATTAGAATCACAATCATCGGTGTTGAACATTCTTGCGTTGTTACTTTTGTACACTATTATCAATAAACCATAACCCCTTATATTGTGAGTATAGTTTGAAGTATAAGTCTTTAGTTTTTCTGCATTTCGAAGGTAAAAATATATATATTTTCAAAACAAGCCTTGTAAAAAGACTTCACGTGTCTGCTTTATAACAAATGAACCCACTTAGCTAAGTCTCAAGGGATAAATGAAGATTGTAATGAAGATCTTCTTTGTTCCCATTACTTGATATGATTAATTGTCCTGGTTTCCTTGTTCACTCAGGGTCCGTTACCGTGTTTTATTTTGTGTAATGGATTTCGAATAAATCATTCGTTTGTTAACTAGTTAAAACATTAGCTAAAATCTGTGGCCACTAAGTCTTGAGTGGACGCTAAGTTTTGGGATCAGCCAACGGACTTTTTTATTTGTGCTTACCCATTGGATATATCCTGTCTACCCCTCGCCTATATGAAATAAATATTCTCAAACCCAAACCGTCATCTATGTTTTACAGTATTGGTTTACAAAATCAGGTCAAAAACGGACTTTGGTAATTTGGATATGTAATGTCATATGTGGCATTGCAATATGTTTGCGAGTATTAAGCGAATAGCTGTTTGCAGTTACGGTTGTAAAGAGTGATATTGAATACTTTTATCTTGCAAGTTTCTCGTAAACTTTATATGTAGTCATGTTCCAGAATTTATACAAATATATATATTAAAACACGTTTGTAATTACAGTAGTTTGTTATTCGCTATACTGTAGGCCTGACAGTAGAGGGTATGGAGGGTGATATACTGTTTACTTGTTTATGTCGTGATAAAACATAAACGTTTTATATTCCAGTTGAACATTATAAATTTGATGTTGTATATATGATACAAAATGTAATCTATTTTGCAAAATATTACTGAAAAAGGCGACTCTCTCGAAAAAATTAGATTGTTTTGATTTGCAAGAGTCACCTTTCACAAGCCGGTTGATGTCTTGTATTTTCTGCCATTATGCAAATTGGTGAAGAGCAGATTATCATAAGTTTACGATTACTTTTAAATTGCTTAATGCATAACTAAATAAAATCTCTTTGAGGGATCAATTTAGTTAGTTTTAAATTGATTCTAAAATTGAAAAGGTTTTCAAAGCTGCACAAACGATAAGAACGCGATAGCTTGTTGTCATTATCTACTTTAAAACATCAACACTAATATCCACGCGCATTATTTAAGTAAGATTTAAAAAGGTATTTATAATAAAGCGGATTGGTAGTTATTTATTGCGTTTCATCTTCAAATAATTTCTAAAGTCAAGAAGTATTAATCAAACAAACACTAGTGTATGGACGTTTAGTAAATATTCTTTCATTTAATCTCTCCTAAAAAAATTAACGATGAGTTAAATAAGTCTTCAAAACTTATCAGTATTTCACTTTAACTTACTGTTAAACCAATAACCCTAGTTATTTAATCAATGTGTGAGCCACAATTGAAGCAATCCTGACGTCAATTACACCAATTGTGAGGCGTAAAACTGTAGTTGCTATATTTAAAGTGTTTCTTATGGCGGTCTATAATATTTTAACCATATATTTTTAACTTTTCAATGAAAGTAAAGAATAGAACAATATATCATTATAACATGAACCACTCAAAACAATATAATATCTGGTGTTAAAAACAATCAGTTATATTGAGCACTAAAGTTCCTGAAAACGTAATCAATGAATATTTATTCCTAAATACTAAAGTAAACAAGCAAACCGTAAAATCTTTCAAATTTGTTATTTTTAGGGGTATTTTACCGCTGGCCACACCACAGGGGTGGTCAATCTTGTTTATTATTTGTCCTAACAAGCACTTGTCCCGGTCCCCGAGTGACTTGTTTAGCACAGTGGGGTCCAATAATTTTGTATTCAACGCCGCCACCGCATGTCGCTGCGAAATATAACAGTCGATAACAAACCAGCTGCGGTACGAAGCTGCTTGTGCTCAAAACATGTTTACTGCATATCCTAGGAATGTACCACGTTTGGATATTTTATTGTTTAATGTTGTAAAATGTGGATAGTTAAGTTTAAGTAATTAATTTTAAAAGCTAACCCCTGATTGGTGTTTGCTGATTTGTGAGTTTATTTCGTTACGGCAAACCGTTAACACATTCCTTCAACAAAATGATTGTTTTAACGCATTTAAAGTTTGAATTAACGTATTTCACCATAACCAATGTACGATAACCTAGTACTTCTTTTATTTGTATAAATGATAAACAATATTCTCTTGAGACTTTTGGATTTTTAATGATAACTACCTCAAGCTCTGCTGCTTTAAGACATTAATTTTTATAAATGTAGGTTGACAGAATAAAATACGCTTGTAAAACTTGTTATAGAACTATAAATTCTTTGAATAAGAGGGCCAAAAAACTTGTTTATCGAACAGCTTGACAAGTGGCCTGTCATTTTCTGTGACTGCACCAAGTTAACGAAAAAGTGGGGAAGAAAACTTGTATTTGTTCACCACAGTCATCTAAACTGGACATATTTAAAATATAAGTTTATAGTAAAGTAATTTACATGGTATTCATTCCTTAGAAGTATCAATAAACGCTTATGATCTGGTTATATTTAGTTTTACTCAGTTCGCTAATAACAAGCCCTCCGTCAACCTGGTAATTTAAAAAAGAATTTCTAGATTTATTACAGAAATTACTAAAATATATTTAACACGTTTTAGAGTGCATGTATATCCTTTTAAGGTTTAAGGTTGGTAATTATAACAGAAACATATTAAATACTATTAAGGATCTATGGGACATTTTAGTATGCACAACGTACATCTTTAAAATGTATGCTTACCAATCTCTCTAAGGGCCATTTTAAGACTTATAAATCACCATAGTGATACATCAACTCTAAGTGCAATATTTTAAGAAAATATTAATTAACTTAATTATTACGAAGTTTACAAATAAAATCCCCAAAGATTTGTCAAAATCATAAATTACTGAAACTATTACGTAATTCTGGTAAGTGTAGTAAGGATGAGCTGTCATGAGAAAGGGGATGAAAAATAGACGAAATTATTGTGACATGATTTATGAACGGAGTCATGCGGAAACGATAAATCCGTGTTTAGAGTTCGTTGGCCGTCATCTATTAAATTAAATGTGATTCTTTTTTTACTTTCTTCTCCTATAAGTAGTAGTATATGTGGAGAAAGTATTGTTTTCGTAAAAACTTCGTCTTGGTGTTCTCCAGTACACATAAAGGTGGTTTTTGAGGTGATGTCTATCAATATGGGTATGTACCCGTTTTTATAAAAAATGGTTTTATCAAATTTGGTATGTAGGTACCAATCCCAAATTCGTGGTATTACTGGTTATTTTTTTTATTTTGAGGGCAGTTATCACACCCAAACAAAACGCAATTTTTTTTAAATAGGCGAACACGATTTTATTTAAATATATTAAATAAGTGCTATAAATATAATATAATAAGTGCTTTAGGTCTTTAATAAAATTACTTCGCCTGTATTTCCGTAACGATTCGGGTTCTGAAATAACGGGACTTAAAACAGACTTAAAATACTACATAAATATATTAGTATTATAAATTATAATTCCAGGACTAATTTTTGAAAATTTTAATTTTAATTTTGCGGTAAAAGCAGAAAGATTTCCTATATAATTATTACGAAGTGACTACGTACACGTCCGATGTAAGCCGCTACCGCTTATGTCAGGATAGGTTAGGTTAGTTTAGGTTAGGTTAGATTAGGTTAGGTTAGGTTAGAATAGGAGGTTTTGGTTATGTGTTACTGGCTCCCATTTTAGCGAATTTCCCCTATAGGGAAGAAGCTATTACCGTAGGTCTCATGGTAAGACTTAAGCCCGAGACCATGATAACTTTTCATTTTGAGGTCCCCAGATGCCAAAAACACCATTCGTTCAAATTTTTATATATGTATATATATATATATTTATATATATATATTTATATATATATATGTGTCCGTAAGCACAATAACTCTCGTAAAAAAGGTCCGATCTTAATGAAATTTGGTACAAATTTTTAAAGTACCATTTATTTGAATGAGTTCGAAAACCAGATGAATCGCACCATCCGAAGGGGGGTTTTGGGGGGGTTTTGTACCCCAAAAATGTGTTTTTTGGGGTTTTCACATGTAATTTTAATTTAAATCAAATTTTATTTTATACCATTGAGTTTAGCTTAAAAAAACAAACAATTTGGTATTTTGATCATTGCTCTACGTCAATTGGTTACCGAGATATTGAAAGTGCTAAACACAGTACGTTGTCTAATGTTATTCTTATGGAGAAAAAGAAAAATTGCATATCTCGTTTATTTATGAACATAAACTGGCGAAATTTGGTATATGGCTTGATCTGGTTGTGGCTTATTGTTGTTAGCACGAAAAAACATTTTTTCGCTTATGGCTCCTGTAGCAGCAAACCTAGGTACTTGGTCCCCATGTTATTCTTATGGAAAATGTTTAAAATGTTATATATCGCTTATTTATGAATGTATATGGATGAAACTTGGTATGTGACTTCACTAAGATGACTTCTATTGATATTTGCATAAAACCCCATAATTTTGTGCGCCTTGTTGCAGCAAACCTGCGTACTCATCCCCAATGTTATTCTTATGGAGAATAATTAATATTTTAAATATCGCTTGTTTGTGAATACATTTCTTATGAATCCTGTTAAGTTTTTTAATGTGTTATGTTATATATTCATTGGAAATTCGCTGAGTATGCAGGTTTGCTGCAACGGGGGTATTTTTTAATTACAGGAGAAGTAACGTACGGTGCATCATTTAGAACGGACGTGAACAGTAGCGGCTCACGTAGGACGTGTATGTAGCCTCTGCCTTGTTATTATTGGAATAGTAAATAAATGAAGAGATTACTTTTTCACCACACTACGCTGTAATCACCTGTTTTCTGAACGTCATTTGAATACCGTAAGTAGAGTTTTTCCGCCCAAGGGCCGAAAGTCAGCTGATCTATTTAGCCAGTGTTGCCAACTTGTTTTAAGCGTACACGACGTTACCTGGTTTATACGTGCGTACTATTTTGCGTTCTTTGGTTGAAACACTGGAACAAATAGCAATAAAATTCAAAACATTTTACTATCGATGTTTTGTTCATTGCTTAACTGTTTTGAGTCCGGGATTGCATGAGGCCACTCTTGTTAGTGAATTTCCTTTGGAAAGTGAACTATAAGCATGACCCGCACGGTGAAACTTAAGCCCGGGACCACCATAGAAGTTCCTAACGTGACCCCCCCCAACACGTTTTGGGGGGTCGTTCAAAATGTTTTATATATATATATAGACATATATATATATATAGACATATATATATATATAGACATATATATATATATAGACATATATATATATAGACATATATATATATATATATATAGACATATATATATATATATATATATGTGTGTTTGCACTCTAGCGGTCACATTTTTTGTCCGATTTACTTCAAATTTGGTAGGGACGTTCCTTTCTGTAATCAATTGGACAAGTTCGTTGGGCAAAACAATCGGAAAACTCTAAACCCCTTTTTTGGGGATTAATCTTTCAAATTTCGAGTTTTTGGGCCCAAAAAGGGTCATAAAAGCCCCAGATGTAAAATCAGTGCATGAAAAAGATGGGAATTAGGGAGGCAAAAGTTGTAAGCCCTCTCTCGTCATTCTAGCATAAATATTTACCGAGTTACCAAAGAAAATGTGTTTCGACTAAACACAGTACGTTGTCTTATGGGGGGTTTACACTATAAAAGCCTGTTATTCCTTTGTTAGAGTACTTTCATCATCCCCAGCAACCTCACGCCTACTTTCAAGCCTGTCTGGACCTTCTCCTAACCTTATAATGCGCAAAATTGTATTTCCAGCTTTGCAAGTAAATGAAACCAGGAGTATTAGGACAGCCAAAAAATCAATGTTTTCAGATTTCAATAAAAATTGGACAAATGTATGTTTTTACACTTATTTTGAGTTTTACAAGTTTTTATGTGGAAATTCACTTCCCCCACGTCAGCGTGCTGCGTGCGAACTCGTTTGTTTATAGTCCGGGAATGCATGAGTCCACTCGTATTTATGACCGATCACATTTAACCCGTTAATAATTGTAGTATGGTGAAAAATAGCGTTCGCACCTCTGCCGAAAGGGTTTTGCATAGCCCTCGAACACGATCTCGGGCCAGCAAAACCCCACTTTCGGCCCTTGGTGCGAAATATACTATTTCTCTCATTTACTGATCAATTTCAGAACTTACCAACTGACCAAACTTGGTATGTGGGTCAAGTTATTGACCATTAGAGGATGTTTGATCTTGCCACCTAACCCTAAGAGGAAGTTTGAATATTTCCGTCTTAAAACCACTGTGTGTAGCAAGTAATTCTGTAGTGTCTCAAAAAGGTGATTTGGGTGGGGTTTTCTCAAATAATTAAATATAAGATTTTCTTTACACAATACCGTACATATTTCAATTTTCTGCTGAATCTTTCATATTCTAAACATTTACATTAATGTTTAGTAAATATAAAATTATGTACTGATTACAATTACGCTATAAAGGATACAGTATGTTTACCGCTTATTTAATTAAAAGATTACCCAGCTATCGTTGCTACCTGTAAACCATTACATCATGATAGTGTTAAGAAGGCACGTATCTCGCAAGCCTCTTGGAAGGGTTGGCATCTTGAACGGTTCAAGAGGTCACGGGTTCGATTCCCGAAATGTCCACACAAGTTGAGGGGTTTAGACTGTTTTCCCTTAGGCAAAATATTGTTTAAAAAGTACATCTTTCGTTTAAAACAAGACAGCATTTACGTGCTCTTGTAAATCACTCTGGCACTGAAATAGAAATACAAAAGTACACCTCAAAAGAACTATGTGAAGGCGAACAACCAACAACAGTAGGGTGCGTTATGACGTCATAAATGAACGTTGGGGCGGCGGGTCCGAAGGAGGGGTTGCATTTGGCGTCCCTCCAAACTGTGTTTTTATACAGGACATATCAATTAGAACCGTTCAAAGGTTTATCATAAAATGATTTCATCAGAAGACTTTATTTACTGACTCGCAATAACAGAGTGTTCCATATTAAAAGTGTTTTATTTTTATTTGTGACACATTTGAGTGGGGCTATAAGTGTATCACTGATCGTTTAAATTTAAAAGTATTATTTACACTTCGTTTTTAACTAGGAATAAAAAAACTAAGAATTTGTTTAATCACATTTAAACACGTTGTAATAATTACGGATAAAATATTTAAAAATGGAAAAGTGGGTCAAAAGCCTTAAATGTAAGAGGGTAAAGTTTTTGACTAAGTATTTGTATTCAGTAACTAACTCACCTCGGTAATAAACTGGACTCATATTTAAATCCGTTCAAATGTATATTCTACTAACTATTTGTCTTTAAAATTTGTAAAATACTTGACTTATGTATATATATTCAATTATTGAAAATTCAATATTAATTGTTTTTTATCGATGCTATTTAAAGATGATTAACATAGTATGATTAGAATATATATAACACTTTTACAAATACTACATACTAGCTGTTACCCGGCGTAACATCAATCGCGAGGTTTTTCTTCACTACCTTTGATTCCCGTTTATTTTCCCATTGTTCAAAATATTGTTATCTTGGAAACTTAAATGAAAACACTACTACAATGTTAAGAATCAGCATCAAGGTTAACATTGATAATTTCAAAGTCCAGGTGGGCGAAGTCCTAGGACTTTGTTCGTGTTTACAAACCTTCCTAGGTTAACCTGAATGACCACACAAAGTTTAATCGCGATCTAATGAGTGGTACAGGAGAGCGAAAATGATAAACAGACAAACATTGGTTTATTTGTAAATATAGGGATTGTATTTTCCAAACATTTTACAAACCCCGAAACTTTATTTATTGAATCAATATTATAATTATCCAGTTTTAATGAAGAGTTTATTCACAAAACCAACTTCTCCTATAATTGAACCCATTGAAACAATTGTTATAAGGATTGAGTCAAAACCTGCCCTCACCATCAACATAAAACATTGACTTCTGCAGGGCTATCGGCCAGCCGAGCTAGGCCGGGCTGTGCCAGCTGATTAATTGATGACAATGATGCACTCGCGCTCGCATTGCACTCCATACAAAACGGAAATTAAGCTGCGGCTTAGCCCCTGGGAATTTTAATTTTGATTCGCAAATTTGTTAAAACGATTTAGTCATTATCATATTGTTGAAAAATATTTTCACGGTTGTATAAAGAATTGTTTATCTCTGCACGATATTATTTGATTTAACAAACTGTACAATAAATAATTATTTGGTATTGCTGCATAAAAGATGTGTGTTAAGCTTAAAACTATAAGAACTCTCATAAATATGGTTAACGCAAAAGCTGTTCAAAATAAAATAAATCTCTATTTCGGAAAACCATTTAAATGTCTTGTTTGTTAATTTACAATTTACTTGTTTTAATGAATATTTATTCGTTTTACTAACCATTATTATGTATTCTTGTGTTAAAAAATTCAACTGCATAAATGAGTTGGCTAACGAACTGACCAAGAAAATAAAAGTCAAAATTTATTTTGACGTCATATATAAATTATATAAAACATTTATGCTTATTAATAAACTGTTATTGAACTCTATATGGTTTGAATTCATTATATGTAATGTGCATTAAATATTTTGCTTCAAAGTATGTCATTGCTGTCGAACAAACAGTAAACACAGTTGCTTACAATTATTTGTTTAAGTTCAAACTTAGTAACATGCTATTTAGGTAAAATAACGGGTTTTCTTTGAAAAAGAAAGAGCTATACAAATTTCACAGCTTCAAATAATTAAAACTACATAGCGTTCTTTAGAAAATAAACAAATCCGCATAAAAACCAAATTCAAAACAAAATTTGTACATTATTAAAAATACCTTTCAACCTCATCAAACCGCTTACAATCATACCGCACAACTTTTCCTTTTAATCCTCGTGCACGCACATACGGATTATCCAAATGAAAGCACCCAGCGATTTGTAACACTACGTCCGTTCAGCTCGACCCTTAACGATACCGCCTCTTATCGAGGTAACCGGCGTATAAAGGTATACAACATATGCAAATACAAGCTTTTAGGGTGTGTTTTATGAGCCAGATAAAAACGGAAGCGAATAAAACGCGAACAATACCCGGGGGCAGGTTGACACCGTCATATTTTACTACCACCTTTGTGTTGTGGGCGAAGGTTTAAACAGTGATGCATGTGGTTCGGTATTCGCGCGCACCCTGCGATATAACACTGGTCGCCTTCGCGGCCTTGATGTAGGTCGACTAGTTTGCGCGTTTGTGGTTGTTGCGATTTTTAAATTTGTTTACGACAAAGGCTTTTGTTAAGAGCTCGAAAACACCTTTAAGGGAAAACGGTCCTAAACTTGTAAAGACGTCTTTGGAATCGAACCCGTGACTCCTTGAACCGAAAGCCAAGACGCTAACCGTTAGCTGGTGAGATGATCTACAATATCGAACTGTTACGAACTGGAGGTTTTACGAACTGTTTCCAAATGTGTCATGATAAGACGTATGCCCGAAGCTGTGTAAGGCTCCGTCTTAATTAAATAATAAAAATAACAATAAACACAATTTGTGAAGAAACATGCGTATGACTTGATACAAAAGGCTGTTAAGTTGTTAAGTACAAACTCAACAGTCAGATCATTCTTAAATCTTATAGCTTAAGTGTCCCACCTTGCTTGTTGGACGGTGATTAGACACAATTTCTTTGTCTAGTGAATTATTAAATATAACCAAATAATAACAAACGAGATCAACGGTTGGGCCGTCCACATGAGCTTAGTCAGTCCTATGTTGACAACGACCCTGCTAACAAATGGCTGACTCTTGCAGAGCTTTGTATTTTCACAGTCACGATACAAGATTAGACCGTGACTCCCTCACCCACCCCCCCCCCCAAATGACCAGAATGAGGGGGAATCACTGGTCGGTGTCAGAGATGTAGGTAGACAATCCAGCACCTCACTGGTGGTTGTGGTATCATAGTACCGAAAAGCTAAGATGGCTAAGGTGGATTTTTTTGTTCAAATATTACTCTAAAATGAACTGGAAAAAGGGAACACAAATTTGACATCATAACATATGAAGGACTTCTAGACTTTATCAAATCATAAACTTATATTATTACTAAAATACCCCCGTTGCAGCAAACCTGCATTCTCAGTGAATTTCCAATGAATATATAACATAACACATTAAAACACTTAACAGTATTCACAAACAAGCGATATTTCAAATATTAATTATTCTCCATAAGAATAACATTGGAGATGAGTATGCAGGTTTGCTGCAACAAGGCATACAAAATAATGGGTTTTTATGCAAATATCAATAGAACTCATCTTAGTGAAGTCACATACCAAGTTTCATCCATATACATTCATAAATAAGCGATATATAACATTTTAAGTATTTTCCATAAGAATAACATGGGGACCAAGTACCTAGCTTTGCTTGCTACAGGAACCATAGGCAACAAATTGTTTTTTTTTTCAAACAACAATAAACCACAACCAGATCAAGCCATATGCCAAATTTCGCCAGTTTATGTTCATAAATAAGCGAGATATACAATTTTTCTTTTTCTTCATAAGAATAACATTAGACAACGTACTGTGTTTAGCACTTTCAATATCTCGGTAACCAATTGACGTAGCAATTGGTTTAAGCAATGATCAAAATACCAAATTGTTTGTTTTTTAAGCTAAATTCAATGGTATAAATTAAAATTTGATTTAAATTAAAATTACATGTGAAAACCCCAAAAACACATTTTTGGGGTACAAAACCCCCCTTCGGATGGTGCGATTCATCTGGTTTTCGAACTCGTTCAAAAAAATGGTACTTTACACATTTGTACCAAATTTAATTAAGATCGGACCTTTTTTACGAGAGTTATCGTGCTTACGGACACACATATATATATATATATATATATATATATATATATATATATATAACATAACACATTAAAACACTTAACAGTATTCACAAACAAGCGATATTTCAAATATTAATTATTCTCCATAAGAATAACATTGGAGATGAGTATGCAGGTTTGCTGCAACAAGGCATACAAAATAATGGGTTTTTATGCAAATATCAATAGAACTCATCTTAGTGAAGTCACATACCAAGTTTCATCCATATACATTCATAAATAAGCGATATATAACATTTTAAGTATTTTCCATAAGAATATATAAAAATTTGAACGAATGGTGTTTTTGGCATCTGGGGACCTCAAGATGAAAAGTTATCATGGTCTAGGGCTTAAGTCTTACCATGAGACCTACGGTAATAGCTTCTTCCCTATAGGGGAAATTCGCTAAAACTAAGATAGTTCTGTACCTATGATAGTTACCTATACTCTTAAAAATAATCGTCAGTTAACAGTCGTTTTCAAAGCAAACAATTTAAAATACGGAATTATTAACAAAGGTGGAAGAAAATAAATCAGTAATGAAAGAAAGTAAATAATGTTAACAAATACACAAGCAGGATTTTTTTGTAAGTATTAATACCAAACCGATGTTAACAGTTGATGTGTTAGTTTATATAGGTCCAGGGGTAGAATCTACTTCTAAGCCTCTAAAAATTTACATCCGTTCTCAGATTTCACCCTCCCTTGCGTCGAAGATTTCAATGTACCTGTTACAATCAAATTTAAATTATATATTTAAAAACTGTGGCTATATTAACAAAACCTAGCACAACAACTAGAGAAAACGTAATTAAATTCGCCGCATTCATGAAATAAATAAAATGACTACTATAATGTTATATTATCAGGTAATATTCAGAAGCATGAGACCAAAATAGATTGAGCAGTATGTCCTACTACTTTATATTATTGTGAATGGAAAAAATCAATAAGTGTTATGGAAACAATGCTCAAAACTATATTTAACGGCTACAAAGTTTAAGCGATGTGAAAAAATATAAACCAGTAACAAACACCACAACCTACAAATTATGATATAGGAACGGCTGATGACGTAAACTTCACTAAGTTAAACCAATTAAAAGGAAAATAACCATGTTCCTTTTACCTCAAAGAAGTAAAAATA
This sequence comes from Allygus modestus, assembly GCA_963675035.1. NCBI lineage: Eukaryota > Metazoa > Arthropoda > Insecta > Hemiptera > Cicadellidae > Allygus > Allygus modestus. Next base: position 126,111,633 of record OY776115.1, on the reverse strand, counting down.
CTCGTGTACTATCGAATGAGCGATACGTCAGTTCAATTAATTTGATTAAATCGCTTTTTCTACAAAAGACCTGAAAATAAATGCCCTTTGTTTACTGGCGTCGACGTTGGGCATTTTATCTTTAGCCGGGCCGTTGATGTCGCTACAAAGCAAAAGAACGTCGGCGACGTCAAATCCAGTCGGAGATTTAATATTTCAACACAAGGTCTTTGTCCTGCCCCCTACCACAAACGTATCTTTATCCAATATCTAACTCAACACGTGAATGCATGTTTCAAATGCGCTCAGCAACACTTTTGTGTAGCATTTAAAATCTATTCTCTTTGAATGTTTGAACGGTAGATAATATTATGTTTTAAGTTTGCTTTTACTCAAGAATTATTTTAGGTTTTTAATTTATGCTGTTTTTTCAAAGGGTGTTTGATTTTATTCGTTCTAACGGAAAAATAAATAGTGCACTTGTATAGAACAGTGGCACTTTAAGGTTTGATGTAACTGAAACCGATAAGTTTGTATTTGTTTACTTTATTATAGCTTTAAGAAAAATAAAATAAATCTTGCATCACCACCTTAGAGAGAAAACTTGCCGTTTGTTGTTGTTATAATGCTTGGAAAAAATGCGTGTAACTTGCAAAGAAAAACCATTAAACCATATAGGATACATTATAATTCTACACGGAAAATCTTCTATAAACATAATCCTTCTAATTACTCCATCTCAAACGACTACTAAATCTTCTTTACAATCAGTCTTAGAAACAGCATGAGGCGTACCATTAAGTATTAATAACTACTTGATTAGTATTTCAGTATCTTTAGTAATATTTCTCGAAGATTAATTAGCTTTAAACCTCAAGTTTATAAATTAATTGATATTTTAAACACTAGTTTTGGAACGGGTGTAATCAACTGGGAAATCCGACCTACAAAGATGTGAGGTGTTATCACAAAGCTTATCATATAGCACATCAATCCGCCCTAAAAAGATGTGAGGTGTTATCATAAAGCTGATCCTATAGCACATCAATCCGCCCTAAAAAGATATGAGGTGTTATCATAAAGATTATCATATAGCCCATCAATCCGCCATCAAGATGTGAGGTGTTATCATAAAGCTGATCATATAGCACATCAGCACATCAATCCGCCCTACAAAGATGTGAGGTGTTATCACAAAGCTGATCATATAGCACATCAATCTGCCCTTTTTTATTCCCACGTGTATCCAAATTTATAAACTATTGAAAATCTCTTAAGGCTCAATATGAATTTATTAAACCATTAGGCTAATAATAGCAATAGACATCGTCAAATATTGTTACATTCCGTTTTGGTATCACTTATTTTTTTTTTAACGTTCCATTCATCAGATTCAAAATAATAATAAACTCAGTTATTTTACACCGTTACAGTACTATTTCCAGTCCACTGGCAACAAGGCATAATTTACACAGTACAATTACATCCAAGTAACAGCATTTAAATTATATTTACATACAGGTTGCAGTCTATTAAAATTACCAGTTATAAGCCATTTTTTACAACAATACAATCAACAATATGAGTCTAAATCTAGAGACAGCAGTTTTAACAATTCAAATATTCGGAAACTCTATAATATGAATTATATTTCTTTTTTTAAAAGCTGATAACTCACAGTCAATGACATTTGACTCACTGTTACATAACAAATTTGTTACATAAAAATTTTGCTTATATTTATTTTCTTCTAAATTTTTTATTTTTTTAGTTTTTACATCCGACCGATTAGGCTTATTTTCTCAATCACATCCAGTCCTTTTATACTTAAGTCAGTTGGCAACTGGGTGTAATTTAAATCAAATTCAACTCCGATTTCAGGTAGAGTCTGTGAGTCAAAACTCAAAATACCCCCGTCTTAGCAAACCTGCATACTCAGCAAATTTCCAATGGAGATATAAATGTCTCAATACTACATAAAGCCACTGACCAAGTTTCATAAAAATATATTCACAAATAAGCAGTATATACAATTTTAATTATTCTCCATAAGAATAACATTGCGGCTGAGTACGCAGGTTTGCTGCAACAAGGCACTCAAAATTGGGCTTTTATGCTAATATCAATATAACTTAACTAGGTGAAATCGTATACCAGTTTTTATTAATTTATGTTCATAATTCAGGGATAGCATTTAATTATTCTCCGTAAGAACTACATGGGGGCTGAGTACGCAGGTTTGCTGCTACGGGAACTTTTTGCAAAAATTGTTTTTTTTAGCAAATATCAATAGACCACAACTATATGAAGCCTTATACCAAATGTTGTCAGTATACGTTCATAAATAAGCGAGATATAACATTTTTCTTTTCCTCCATAAGAATAACATTAGACAACGTACTGCGTTTAGCACTTTCATTATCTCGGTAACGAATTAACGTAGAGGAATGATCAAAATACCAAATCGTGTGTTTTTTTTAAGCTGAATCCAATGGTGAAAACCAATATTTGACTTTTTCCAAAATTATATGTAAAAAATCAAAAAAATAATTTTTGGGTACAGCAAAACCCCCCCAAAATACCCCTTTGGATGGAGCCATCTGGCTGGTTTCAAAAATTAAAGTCATAAATGTTGCTTTACACGTTTATACCAAATTTCATCAAAATCGGATAATTTTTACGAGTGTTATCGAGCTCACGGACACATATATATATTAATATAGTTTCGCACGAATGGTGTATTTGGGGCTGGGGACCTCAAAACGAAAAGTTATCATGGTCCTGGGCTTAGCTCTTACCATGCCGACTACGGTAATAGCTTCTTCTCTATAGGGGAAATTCGCTGATACTAAATTTTAAAACCACTTAAGGCTGCAGCAACAAAGAACGCTGCGTGGTGGTATCAAATCCGCCTGTGTTGGATAGGTCGACGTTCTTTGCCTTTGACAGCCACTCGGGTCAAAGGGGACATGTTAAATTTTGTCGATACTCAAAAGGCAATAAAAGCACTGTAGGTCAAAGCTCCAACTTTATAAAATTAAATTTTGTTCCGAAATAGATTTCAACGGTGAACCGGACTTTGTTATAAAAATATCATGATTTTAATGTATTTAAAGGCTTCTTGGTTCGGTAGGCAAGGTTATCGATGTGTAAAAATTAAATTAATAAAAGTTTTATCAGTATTAGTTAATACCTCTCTTAATATATTGAATATGTTTCAAAAATCCAGGCATCAACAGATGTCAGTAAAATAATATATGACATTAAACACCCTAAAAAGTTTATATATTTAAGGTTGAACTTAAGCGATAAGGTGAAATTGTGTTCTACATAAATTATTCCTCTGTTATATTAAACCTGCGTAATCAGCATAATGTTATTCTTAAGGAGAATTTATAAAATGTTACATCACACTTATAGGTATAGACAAATATATCTAGATAAAACTTGAAACGTGGTTACATGTAATACTTAGGTATATATATACTGTAGTTATATTTTGAACTCGCTGAGTAATTGGATCCGCGATGGGAGTATTGTCTATCCCAGAACCAAACTTGTATTGGTTATATCTCGCCTACATCCTAACTCTATTGTGAGACCCGATGTAGCTATCAGAGTGGTTCTACTTATGATGACGTCAACTACTTAAAAATACCCCCGTTGCAGCAAACATGCATACTCAGAGATTTTCCAATGAATATATAACATAACACATTAAAACACTTAACAGGATTCATAATAAATATATTCACAAACAAACGATATTTAAAATATTAATTAATCTCCGTAAGAATAACATTGGGGATGAGTACGCAGGTTTGCTTCAACAAGGCACACAAAATAATGGGTTGTTATGCAAATATCAATAGAACTCATCTTAGTGAAGTCACATACCAAGTTTCATCCTTATACATTCATAAATAAGCGGTATATAACATTTTAAGTATTTTCCATAAGAATAACATGGGGACCAAGTACCTAGGTTCGCTGCTACAGGAACCATACGAGAAAATTTTTTTTGTGCAAACAACAATAAACCACTACCAGATGAAACCATATACCAAATTTCGTCAGTTAATGTTCATAAATAAGCAAGATATACAATTTTTCTTTTTCTCCATAAGAATGACATTAGACAACGTACTGTGTTTAGCACTTTGAATATCTCGGTAACCAATTGACGAAGAACAATAATCAAAATACAAAATTGTTAGTTTTTTTAAGCTGAATTCAATGGTAAAAATTAAAATTTGATTTAAATAAAAATTACGTGTGAAAACCCCAAAAAACACATTTTTGGGGTACAAAACCAACCAAAAACCTCCCTTCGGATGGTGCGATTCATCTGGTTTTCGAACTCGTTCAAATAAATGGTACTTCACACATTTGTACCAAATTTCATTAAGATTGGACCTTTTTTACGAGAGTTATCGTGCTTACGTACACATATATATATATATATATATATATATATATATATATATATATACATATATAAAGATTTGAACGAATGTTGTTTTTAGCATCTGGGGACCTCAAAATGAAAAGTTATCATGGTCTCGGGCTTAAGTCTTACCATGAGACCTACGGTAAAAGCTTCTTGCCAATATGGGAAAATTCGCTAAAAGGGTTCCAAGACTCCTAAGATAAATTCCTCCTATATTCTGGCCTTACTGATGCGTTCTAGATGTTAATATAATGCACACTAACTTTAACGTAATACCTTCTCTGTTTTATTTTTTTTTTCGTTTTATGATTTACTAGCTGTTTCCCGCAGGCTTCGCCCCGCAAATTATTTATATAAACTATGACAGTCGTGTGTGCTGCATTCTGTGGTTACCCTGTGGAACTACTACGAATCAAGATCAGCTGTTTGTATTTTCATCAGCTCAAGAAAAAAATTATTGTCCATAAGGCATACATGGGAACTTTGTCGGGGTCTCTGGCGGAGCCCTAAGGTCAGATCAGGATGAAAACCATTTAGTTTTCCTATTTTATGCCTAAAGAATCGGTGTTCAAAATTTCAACTCTAGGAAAATGGGAAGTAGGAGAATTCGTAATGAGTGAAAGAGTGAGTCAGTCAGTCATGAGGGCTTTGCCTTTTATATGTATAGATAATACAAAGTACCAAATAATATTTAACTTCAGTTGTTCCCACTCTAAAACAAAAACTGTGCAACGGTGATATCAAAGTTAGACTTTGGACGTCAACCTTCCCCAAGTGTTGATGTGACAATATTATGAACTGTTCAATTTATCAAGGACTTGGGATTGTTTATGAAAAATGAAAATGCAATAAATATATATGTTTAATATTGCACTAGTACTTTCACAAAGTTGTATAACGTGTTTCGTTCTTTGAGTTAATAATTTAATATCACTCAGAAACTCCATAACGTAAACTAAACACGATTGTAAACATCGCCCATCCAGAGAAACTCATCAAATACCAATCGCTGGAATATATTTAAATGTACCAAAATCGAATTAAAACTAATCGTAACGTATCCAGTCAAACATAGGCATTGGCCTTGTTTATTTACTGAACTCATTAGGCTGAGTGTGCTTCAGCATTGGTTACTAGTTAATCTGCATAATGGAGTTGCGTTAATACATTTTAACTCGTGATGCAATGTTAAGTTTTGATTACTTAAGCATTATTATAATAATGAGAATGCAATATTCTAGAAAAATCATTGTTGTAATATTTGTTATTACATTTTTAAAAATCCGTTATATTACTCAAGGCTGATTGATGATTAGGTAATCAAAGATGTTTAAAGGGAGTAGGACGGATGGGGAATGTTTTAAAACTAATTTTGTCAGTGAGAAAATTATTTGTTGTAATTGAGAGCAACCACCAATCAGAAAGTATCCATAATATACAATACTGTCAGTCCATCTGTCTATCTTCTAGCTATATGTCTATCTGTCCGGGTCATTAGGGAATATGACAGTTAAAATGGAGGAACATCGGGTGCCATGATAAAAACGTGTTGCAACTTGGTTCTTGTATGAATGGCCCCACTTTTTAAAACGTTACTTTTGCTTCTAAAACTTGTACGAGGTGAAAGTTTCAATTTCTACTGTAAAGTAGTTCTCTTTCATCTCAATGGTCATATTGGCCAACTCTTGAGTTACTATTGACATTTCTTCGTCACTATTGCTTCCCGCAGCCTAAGTCACACGATTAATTGCAAACATAATGTTTGACTTAGTTAGAGTAAGTTTGAACCAAAATACTTAACTTTAAATCAAAATACATTTTTGTGTCGTGATGCAGTTTTTTGTCAATTAGTTTATTTTTTTTAAATTGAAATTTTTTTCGGTGATTACTGTCCAGGTCCCAATTACAATATTAACATTTTTTATTTTCTTTGTTTCTATACATTTAACCACTTTGGTTTATTATGATGAAATCTTCGACTGCCACAGATGCCATAAGATCTAACATAATATTATTTTGTGTTCTGAAAAAATATGAATAAATAAATTTTCGGATGTTTTTTCTATAAAATGTATTCTCTTAATTCACTAAGGACTTTTGCCAACCTAATAAAATTAAAAGCAATCGATATATGTGTAAAACTAAACCACCTTTTTCAAATATCATGAAGCACAACCTATTTAAAGCTGGTATATATGTTTATAGACTTAACTTACATTTATATATTTGAATTTACTGTTTAGACATATTAGAGTGCGATTCACCATATTGAAATAACAAACCAACTACTTACCAACACAGAAGGAAAGTTAGTTAGACTGACCTGGAACAAAAATAAATTATTAACTGATTGAAACGGTATGATGAATTTTGTTCGTTTAAATAAACGTTGTAAATTAAATCACAGCAAACGCATAGTCATATTTACAACCAACCGGATTTTAAATTATATTACTTTGCATCATTATCCTAACAGATACTCTCAGTTGCACATCAAACGATTTCGAAAACGTATTTATTTTCACAACGGATCAAATAATTTCTAAAATTATAATCCTTACACGGTTTCCGGATCAGAAAGAGTACAGATAAAGTATATTCATAATTAATATGTGCACTAAATAGATTATATACTGCATATCAATAAACTGTAATCGGAATAATTGAATCCGATAGATAAGCTTAACATACGGTCATTACTTTAATTATTCACATATGAAATCAATATTATTGGTAAAGTCCGACGTTGTCTGGTTTCAAACCAATGAGGTTTTAAGTGATTTTTTTTAATTATACGTTATGTTAGATATCTTTACATTGTTTGTATTACACCCATTTGGCTCCACTAAGAAGAGAAGGTTTTAAGACTCAAATCTCCAAATATTGCTCCTCCCATCATATTATTTTTCCTTTTTTTTAGTATCAACTTTTATTGGTTTCAGTCATATACGTATATAACATGTTCTCTTAAATTTATAACCTAAACCTTGCATATCAGTTATCTACAACGGATGAAAAATTTTCGTTTCTTCCTGACCGTTTGTTTTGTACCTTCATTATATATATATATATATATATATATATATATATATATATATATGATATATACTGACACTATAACTATTACACTTACTAACAGTACTTTTCTTGGTATGTTGTATACTGTATTGCATCAATATGCACAGAATGAGTTTACATTTTGTTAAATATATTTTCCAACTTTTTATATCTATGCGTCTTTTAAGCAACTAACATAAATACTTAGATAAAACTAATTAAATTTGAATACACAAGTAGTCTAGTATTTACTTTTAGCAAATTTCCCCTATAGGGAAGAAGCTATTATCGTGGACGGCATGGTAAGACCTAGGCCCGGGACCGTAATAACTATTCGTATTGAGGTCCCCAAATGCCAAAACCACCATTAGTTAAAAACTATACATATATAATATATATTATTGATATGTATATATATATATATATATATCTACGTTTTATATTATTTAGTTCACTGCATAGGGCTACTATTATAATTATTATTTTTAAAAGAAAATTACCAAAGTACCAATCAAAATTCATTTTTAATTCATTGACACGTGTTTCGAGGTTTACCTCATGATCACAGTGCAGCTAATAACCTTAAACTTAAAATTAAATAATCTGTAAATAAACAAAACAGTATGATAATTTTGTTAACATATGCTAAATTATCTATCTATATATGATTAATTACTTTTGATTTTTTTTATTGTTTCAAAGATTGGATTTTTTTGTTGCGCCTGCATTATATTTAGTATATTAGTTTTGTCTTCTGAATAATTCATGTAAATGTGAAGCTCTTCTTTTGCATTCATTTTGTCACCTTTCTTTTCAATAGACAAAACTTCTAAACTTTCTTGCAGTGTACCAAAATTGTGATCTGTAGTTAAAATATGTTCGGCATATTTTGATTTTTTCAAATAACCAAACCACACAAAAATCAAAATTTGCCGAACATATTTTAACTACAGATCACAATTTTGTTACACTGCAAGAAAGTTTAGAAGTTTTGTCTATTGAAAAGAAAGGTGACAAAATGAATGCAAAAGAAGAGCTTCACATTTACATGAATTATTCAGAAGACAAAACTAATATACTAAATATAATGCAGGCGCAACAAAAAAATCCAATCTTTGAAACAATCAAAAAAATCAAAAGTAATTAATCATATATAGATAGATAATTTAGCATATGTTAACAAAATTATCATACTGTTTTGTTTATTTACAGATTATTTAATTTTAAGTTTAAGGTTATTAACTGCACTGTGATCATGAGGTAAACCTCGAAACACGTGTCAGTGAATTAAAAATTAATTTTTAAGGGTACTCTGGTAATTTTCTTTTAAAAATAATAAATATATCTACGTCTATATAGATATATATACATATATATATATATATATATATATATATATATATATATGTACATATATATATATATGTATCCGTGGGTGCGAAAACTCTCGTAAAACTGGTCCGATTTTGATGATTTGGTACAAACATGTAAAGCATCATTTATGACTTTAATTTCGAAAACCAGCCAGATCGATCTATCCAAAGGGGTGTTTTAGGGGGGTTTTGTACCCAAAAAATGAATTTTTCGAGTTTTTTACTTATAATATTTTAGTAAATCAAATTTTACTTTTCACCATTGGATTTGGCTTAAAAATTCGAACAATACAGTGTTTTTATCACTTCTCTACGTCAATTGGTTACAGAGATATTGAAAGTCATAAACACAGTACGTTGTCCAATGTTATTCTTATGGAAGTAATACAAATTGTATATCTCGCTTATTTATCAACTTATCCTGACAAAACCTGGTATATTGCTTCATGCCGTTGTGTTCTATTGATATTTGCACGAAAAACAATTTTTTTGCCGATAATTCCTGTTGCAGGGAACCTGCGTTCTCAGCCCCCATGTTATCCTTAAGGATAATAAGAAAAATTTTATCTCCCTTAATTATAAACATAAATTAATACAACTTGGCATGTGGCTTTACCTATTTGAGTTATATTTATATTTTTATTAAAACCCATTGTTTGTGTTCCTTGTTTCAGCAAACCTGCATACTCAGCCGCCATTTTATTCTTATGGAAAAAATTAAAAATGTGATAAATAGTTTATTTAATGATGTATATTGCTGAAACTTGGTATGTGGCTTTATATGGTAATTAAGATACATATAAATACATCGGAAATTCGCTGAGTACCCAGGTTTGCTGCTACGGGGGTATTTTTTAATTTATGCAACTCTGACATTTAGTCTTAAAATAAGCATATGCCTTTTGAACATTTATATAGGCTATTGCGATTGTGGAAACAGTATTTCTGCATAAATATCTCAAACACATATATTTTCTAGCGACGTTTTATAAAAAGATGAATAATTATAGTTATTATTATTATCACTGAATGAGTTTTTCCATTATTACTTTCGTATCCCATTATACTATGAAAACCTCAGAGAGAATATGTTTGAGTTCTCAAAGTTACGAAACACAAGATACGAGTATATAAAAAGTTATGTGGATTTTCAGAAACCTTCATTTAAGGGCAAATACTGCAGATCACAACTTCAATCTCTGCAATGAATGAAAGTTTCCTCAATGGCAGCTTCATTGGGAACTTTTTTCACTCTATGGTATTTTAGAAAATTATTATTTAAAAAATTTGTATAAAAAATATTTAGATAAAATCTATGTTGTCTACTTAATTTTGTTCCTCCATTATCCGCTTCCGGTTTAACGCAAACATTACATAAGCCTTGTAATATGTTTTAATTTTCAAACTGTAACCAACATAGAATATTAAAATATTGATCTTATTTTGGAAACTGAAAATAATTGTTATACTCTATTGTGTGGCTAGCGTAGTGTTCAAGACGAGGACTCTGAAACCGTGGCAGCGGCCCCGTTGAGGGTTCAAACCCCACCTCTAGCAAGAAAAATGTTATCTGTATTGTAACGGCTCACTCTTTGCTTTGCTAGATACGATCCACGCGCCGATCTATAGTCTATGTGGTCGGTCAAAATAAGGCAAAAAGAGGCTGCCAACCTCTTAAAAGATATATGACTGTTGACGCTCAGATCACAGTAAGGTGATAATGATTGCCAAATTATAGACCTCCAGCAGTTATTTAAGTGTGTGAAAAATATTAATCTCGTAAACCGATTTCTGAATGATAAGGGATAAAGCATTCCCTTAATTACCTAAGTTGTTAACTAAATGCTTAGGTAACATCCTAAACTATGATGTGCAGTGGCTATGCGTTACCTGTCCCTAATGTAACGTTACTCATGAGTATCTGTACACTAATTAATAATTAAACATTCGAAAATATTAAATAAATAGTTTTCTGACAATTTAAAAATTATAAAAATCTTTGAAATATAAGATACTGTTATTGTTAAAATCGTGAATCAAGACACAACCAGCCATGTTACAAGTCAACATAATCACGTATCATCGATTATTTACTTATTAATAAAATAATTAGTGTTTTTTCTGAAATATAAAATAAGGAACCTTGATAAAGATTTTAACAAATGCGAGGAGACGATTGGCAACGGCGGAATTTTAATGAGGGTCGGCCTCCCATTGAATTTATATTTTCTCGCAGTCATTTTAATTAATTATATTTGTGGGGAGGACTAACTGGAATAGTCCTTAGGGTAAGTTTTATAATTACTTTAATATCCTACATATTCGCTTAAAATTTGACAATTATAAGAGAATATAATGCCTTATCTAAACAATGTGTACTCAGTATTTTAGTAAAAATATTATATAGGCGAATTTAAAATGTTTTTCAATACCAACAATCCTTAATTTTAATACCTGCTTTACACCTTCTACCGTTACCTCCAATAAACATTTTTTTTAGCTAAACAAATGTTAGATTAGAAGGTTAGTTTTAAATATCTCTCGTACGTATAAATGAAACGCAAAAATACATCTTTCTCTAATTTTCTGTAGTCAACTTTTAATTATAATTATGAGAATATATATTTCAAAGGTGTTCTGTAATATTTTTTGGACGTCTTTAGTTTTATGAAATTCAAGTTACGTTATCCTTAAAAAGATCATTCTCTCACTTAAACATAAAATTATTATTGACTTGTATACTTTTTTAATAATTGTTTAAGGTAAACTCTATGCGTAATATTAGTCATTGTCCAGTCCAAAAAAAACACTTCCCTTGTTTTTCAACCTTCTCAACAGTGACTACCTTTATTTAGGGTAGACAGTTTTTGACAATTTTTATTAAGCTATTAGAGGTCAATATCAGCCCCGACAGCTTTTCATTTTGGAAATTAGGATTGATATCACAACTACATAAAATTGAACGAGATTTTTGTTTGTTATAACTTCGAAAATAGTTACGCCTAGCTATTTTTAAGGGAGGCTTTCCTCTATCCACTTATTGAATCTAACACTGATAGCGCAGTGGTGTAGCCGCTTCATCACTTGAATGTTATTTTAAATTAGTTATACTCAACGCAAAATAACATTCTAGTGAACCAGCGAATCATCTTAGGTCCCGCAGATGGATCTCATCCAAACTCATCAAACTTTATAAACGGTACAGGGAATTTGTATTGCGCAAGATATATAATCTAGATTATACACGTTTCTAGTGAGAGAGATTATCATTTGGATAGTGCCGTGAGAAGAATAAGATATGAACATGAGAAAAAATAACTTGTTACTTGTGTTCAAGAAGAAATTTGTGTCAAATGCAGTATGACATAAATGCATGAATAAAGACTTCCATAACGTAAATAAAAAGCTCTTTTTTATTTAAAGGGGTTCTTCACTATCCACGTTGAGTGATTATTTACTATTAGATAATAACTACGAACGAAATTGATAGTAAATTCTTAAGAGTAGATTCCAATTAGAACTTTTTAACCTTAAAACTTTGCACCGTTGTTGCTATTGAAGTAATACATTCATGAAGTGGACTAATCAGGTGTATCTAGACATAAAACACCTCATAGAGTAAACACAATTTCTGCGGTATTTACAGAATATCGCACCTTCAGAAAATAGGTTACAGATACCGCTGTAATATTGTTGGTGTCACTATCCAATTAGAACTTATAAAATAGTATAAATATGGGTTCCTTTATAAAATTCATCCTTAGGTTTATTAAAAAGGTATCTTCTTCTCTCATCAAAACAAATTAATGGAAAAAGGCAAATTGGTCAGACATTCCTGAGACAGATATAGTGTTCTGCCCCTGATAAATAAGGACTAGATTATTTATGCTTCTGATAAACTGTAATTACAACATGTTATACGTCACAGCTTCACATTCTAGGATTTTCACTTATCCTACATCGTAACTCTGTGAAAGAAAAATCTAGCTTCAATCAATGATCCTCCGTGTTTAATAGGCTTGGTGTAGCAGAGTATACTACCATGCCTATCTTAAACCGCCACGCTGTGCTTCAGCATAGAATTGAATAAAATGCAATAAATTGAATAAATGTCCGAGTTTTATTATTAATTTATTATTCGATCTTAAAATTGGTTCTCTATGTATAATGTATGTTAGATTAATACAACCGAAATTAAATTAATAAATAGTTAGTCCAGCAAAGTTTAGTTTATGTTGAATACCCTAGGAATAACAAATACCAATTCTCTCAGATGAATAAAATTAACAAAATACTCTTGATATAAATACATTGTATAAGGTTTAATATTTTATCCTGTAATAAGAGTTTGAAGATGGGGAAAATTAATCTCCACGAAGAATGGAGTTATCTGAGGAAAAGCAAACAATCAAGTTACCCTCACAAAGGCCTCCGTAATACGCTCTTTCTCAGATCTTTCTTTATCCCTGGTGTTATGGGTATAATCTACCATATTAATTTCAGGAATTGATTTCAAAACTTTGTATGGTTAATGCTTTAAACTTAACTACTTAAGTATAAAAATATAACTAACTACACTTGGTATTTTGATAAAAAGACTTCTAAAACTAAGTAGCTCCAAGAGGACTTGTTACATTTCCGTAATCAAATTTTGTTGTTATAAATAATGTATCAATAAATATTTATTTGATTATCTACGAAGACATTTAAGAGTATACTATAGATGAAACCAACGCATTAGGTTAAATATGTCTTAAGTCTGTCAACTCAGGTTTTATATCTCACCATGTTATATAAAGTTCTAAAACATATAATAAATTATTAAAATTTGTATATGGGTTAGTAAAGATGTTAGTGTGGTATTAAAATTACACTACCTTTACTACTTTGTTTCCATGAACTTTATACCAATAACAGGTAATCATATTAAAAAATCTGTTTATTTCAAAATATGTTCGTACCTTTTTTACTTGATAAACAAATATAAACGATTTTTTCATATTTATTTAATCTAATCCTTCACTGATATTTCAGAGTAAATAACTGATTAAAGGCAAACGACAGATTTCCTAGTGTAAACTAAACACAATTAGTGAAGATTATTCTGAGTGTTCGGCAGTCAAAAAGAATGTTATAATGGAAGTAGGCACAAACACAAGAACAATGAGGAAAAATCAAATAAAGAAGATGACATCTATTCCGGAAGACAAAGAAAAGCACTGAAGAACAGCTTATTACAGGCCCATTGTAGAATGGATATTTGCTTTCTTTAGTTTATCCTGCTTTTCTAGTTGATTAATTTTTGTTCATCATCAGACACATTTTCGTTTTTCTTTTACAGACACATCTATAACTCCTCACGTTTTCCTGATAATTTGATATGTTCATGGGGTATTCGTTAATATATAACAAAATGCTGTTAATTTATTTTATATATTTAACACATACGTATACAAATGCTAATAAAAACCGTTATATATGTATTAAACAGCATTAAAACATGTCCTAAATATCTACTTTATGTTTTATCTATAAATATATTATTTTTTGAGGTATTGAATTAGTGACTTATGCTGCCAGATATTATTATTAACTACATCAAATAAGACTTTCGTTTTTACGATTTATATGACTATAATGTACTTTAAACAACTATAATAATAATGTGTATATTACGGCTTTCAGTTTAAACTTAATGTATTTTTTATAGACTCAGTTCATGGAATCAAAAACATTAACACATACTTGTAAAGTAGTAAACTTGTAGATACAAAATTACACATTTTTGTTAAAATCTGTCCATCAGGGGTCTTTATACTTTTTGAAATGATTACTGATCTCAACGCATGATCTGTAAATGCTCATGTTTCGCTCGGTTTGTTCCTGATAACCGTTCACACCGACATCTGCTTAGCGAAACATCAAAATGTTTCGGCGCTACTAAAATAAAAATACATATCGCTTACAAGTGTAGCGTTTACTGGCCACTACAAGGAAGAATCCGAAGACCAGTTCTTTACGGAGGATGGAGTTCCGGTTGCCGCCACACCGGAAGCCGTGATAGAGATGGCGTGCCTGCCTAACGAACTGAGATAACAACTGCTGACGCGCGCCCACACAGATGCAGGGTTTGCCTCTTCAGAACATCTCTCGCTCGATCTGTCATAAAAGGATTCCTGTTTTTTATAAATTCACTGAAAAATGCAACAGGCTAGAAAACCGAGGCCGTTCCTGGTGTCTTTACAAAGCAAAGTATTTTATTTCCTCTATGACAGGCTTACAAAAGTTTCCCCCCGTGTAAATGTTTATAAATACTTTCAAATTACTAAACATGTAGCTATGGAATGGATTGTACAATATATCTACAACAGAATTATATTTAGTGGTCAGTTTGTTAAAATTGTTCATATAGTAAGGAAAAGTATGCCTTGATCGTTCTGTACACTTCCAATCCACCTTTGAGTTCCAAATTTATGAAAGATGCTTTAACAGTATGAATTGTATCAGCTGTGTATAAGATAAAACAAATTACAGTAGTTTATACTGAAGTTTCTCGAAGAAATACAACAATAAATTTAATAGATTGCAACCATTATAAGACATTATAGGTGGATCTTTGTTCTAAGTACCAAAGTAATTCATATATTGTAAGAAATCTGAGTATTTTAATTATCCGGGTATGCACTTTCTTATTGAAATGCCTTTGGTGAATAACTGTGGGTCGAAACTTGTTTAACTAATCATTAAAAAAGCCTTTGTTCCAAAAGAATCATTTCTTAAAAAAAACATGTCTGCAGGATACCTTTCCTCTTATGGCTTACACTTTATTTTCAATTTTAATTTCAGAATTAGGCTATTATATCGTTTTAAAACTTAAAAAGTCATATTTTTGAAAACACTTTTAATTTCATAAAAGATAAGACAGTACAAAAATACACACATTAACATCAGAGAAGTAACAAGCTCAAACACTCGAGAAACACTATTTTTATGAAAATCGATATCTTCACACAAAAGGGAGAGCCCGTTGTAAAGAGAGGCCCATTATGGAAGGGTTGGGGTAGAAATGTGAGATCCCGTCATCCCCACATGTAGTCGGGCACCCGGCTTTTCCCTCCAAACCACAAGTGACAACCCTCTCTTGTCTCCTGTTACACTTCATTAACATTATTTTACTTTTTTTTCAAAATCCTCGTTTCAACTTTGCACTCACTTTAAAAACTGTTTTTCACGACAATGCAAACCCATCTCGTGTTATACTGTTGACTGAGTTAATACTGATATTTAAAGGATACTGTATCACACTCACGTAAATTAAGTACTTATATCGCGATGATGTCGGCAAGTCATGCGGTCCTCTAGATATTTGTAACATTTTCTCTGTGTATAGTTGTAATGGAAACTGATTATGCATATAGAGGTTTTTGCAAGCTTTAATGCTCGCAAAAAATCCCTTTTATACCCGTAATAACTAAAATGACAACTTTAAACGTCAATAACACAATTCTATTGAATACATATTTGTTACAATTTTAGATAAGTTATCTAAGAAATTATTCCGGACATTTTTTACCACTGATTGAGAAAATAATTTAGTAGCACAACGTTTCGGGATCAGATAGTAAATCGCAAATTGTCGTAAAATTAGAGTTTTTTAATCAGTGATGGAAAACGTTTGCAATAATTCAAATTCAAATCTTTATTATGCATGGATACAATACATATGTACATGACTGTATATCGCAGTCGTCAATATCACTTAAATAATACAAAAACAAACATCTAAAATTCTTACAAAGCGAGATAAAAAAAACTAAATAATAAATTCACCAATCAACCCTAAAATAATAAACTTCACACAATTACCCTTTGGATAAGTTATTTCTGAGAACGAAATTCCCAGTTGAGGAATATGATAATTGTCTACATGATATTCTTGAATACATGATATTCTTGATCATTTAACGAGCCTGTTAATATCACTATTACTACACGGAGCATTACCACTCCCTCTTCAGTATTTGTACGGGTTTTGTCGTAACAGTGGCTATCAAGTTAAACATTGGTTTTCGTGAGAATCTTTGAACGTAAAGCTTAAAAGAGTTTTACAACTGTCTGACAGTTCGTTTACCCTTTATCTTATCTAAACAAAATTAGTATTTTCATAAATATTGTTTGTGACACTCATTGGCAGATACAAAAATATTTAATGTAATGAAACAAAATAAAACCAAGCAAGAAAAATTTAACAAATCCAAAATCATCAAAATTCATCTATGTATAATCAAAATTGATATTGAAACTTTTTTGAACCCCTGTAGGTTACGAGTATTCCTGTATGGAGCCAATATTACAATTACTTACCTTCAAAACAATTTGTATGATTTCAGATCAATCGGTTCGGGGGTTTTTGTGATAAAACTGAACATAAAATATGGGGAGGAAATGAAATGGGCTTAGTGCATTTTTTTAGATTTCAACGGTATTTTTTTACCGTGTACAAATTAAAGAAAAAATAATTTTGACGATGTTTCTGGATCTAGAATCCGACCCAGTATTGGGAGCGACGAGTACTTCCTATCCCGCTAGACCGTTGTAGTAGGCGTGGGACTTGTAAATTTCCCCTCCATTGACTTAAATAGGGTATAGTATAGGCTTGGTTTGGAAAACGGGTCTCATGTATCGAGAGATTCTTGTATAGAGTAATAACTTTTACTCATTAAATATTCTTTAACTTTAAGCTTGAATTTTCTCATTTTAGTTATTGTTTTAATTTCATCTAGATTTGTTAAAATCTGTTCCTACATAATACGTGTTTAAGACCTGTTTTCACTTACTTTGAGGCTACGCTGTTTATAAGTTAAGTTGTTCCCACCTCTAGTGTGATTGTCTATCAAATTATAAAAACGGGATGGTTAATTTCATTTACAGGTTATTCTTACACATTTCTTTCATAAATATACATAGTGAAATTGTTACTATGCCTGAATGTATAAATGCTTCTTTACAATGACCTCTGGATCACAGTCCAGTCAGAAATGTCACAACACTCATTTGTAGCTCAAAGATTAAATATAAATGTTGCTTTTAAGAACTACCCTATGAAATTATGAAGTAACTGAAATCACTTTAAAAGTACTAAATTTAATTTTGATAACTTGGGTTCCCCAAGAAAGTAAGATTTTACGTAGAACGAAAATCCCAGTAGACAATTTTCCATTAAAGCACCTGGTGTTGTCTGGCCAGTCGGTAAAATCATCCAACCTTACACATTAAAACGGTATTCAGATCAGCTGAGATTCGTCAGTTAGTGTAAAATGTTTGGAGTTCTTGAGAATGTTTAATATTGCGTATGTTTAATTTTATGAACGGTTTTTTAGGGAAAGATCGAGACTTAAAAATACCCAAACTGAATATTTCTTTCAGATATTATAACTTTTTCAGGCCCCTGGATTTAGTTAGTAAGGTAGTATCGTCAGCTTGACATAAATAGGCACTTCAAGGTGCCGTAAATAACATTATTACTGTTTAAGGCTTGACGTTTTCTCCTGCGGACTGTACTTGATTAAGTAAAGAACTGTTGACTGTCCATCCAATAATATTTCCTGCTGGAAGAATTATATTTTATTAATTTACATGAAGCAAAAACAGGATTACCTAGAATATGACGAAATAAGTGGTAGTAATCCAGTTCTCTATTTAGCTTTGCTGTGTGATTAAATTCCAGCATTTTCGCCACAAAAATTGTCATGCTCTAGGTACCCAAAGACAGAGTCAGACCCTAAAACGACGTGAAACTAGTTTCTTACTAATCAGTGATGGAAAAAATCCACCATAATTTATCTATAAACCGACACTAACACAAAAACATAAAGAAATAAAACATTTGTGTAAGGGTTTCAATGCAGAAACATTCACGTCATAAGAATTAAACTATAGGAATAAAATATCCTTTTTCGTCTTACAATTGCGAGAAAACGAGTTAAATTTGCTATCCTCAACATTCAATGAAATATGATTGGACCCCTTTTAGCCTCATTTTATTATATTCCTTAAGATTCTTTTTCGAGTTTATACAACCCATTTATTTATACATTGTACAAATAGTACAATGTAATGTAACAGTGATACAGTGATACAATGTAATGTAACAGTTATACAGTGATACAATGTAATTTAACAGTGATACAGTGATACAATGTAATGTAACAGTGATACAGTGATACAATGTAATGTAACTGTGATACAGTGATACAATGTAATGTAACAGTGATACAATGTAATGTAACAGTGATACAGTGATACAGTGATACAATGTAATGTAACAGTGATACAGTGATACAATGTAATGTAACAGTGATACAGTGATACAATGTAATGTAACAGTGATACAGTGGTACAATGTAATGTAACATTGATACAGTGATACAATGTAATGTATCAGTGATACAGTGATACAGTTATACAATGTAATGTAACAGTGATACAATGATACAATGTAATGTAAAAGTGATACAGTGATACAATGTAATGTAACATTGATACAGTGATACAATGTAATGTAACAGTGATACAGTGATACAATGCAATGTAACAGTGATACAGTGATACAATGTAATGTAACAGTGATACAGTGATGCAATGTAATGTTAGAAATTTGAACATAAAGTATGGACATGTATGTAAGAGTAAAGGTCAATTCTCGGTAAAGCACAGTGTTATAAAAAAACAAACTGACAAAAACAACAGAAAAAGTGCTTCCATAAGCGTGAGCCTGTGTTTGAGAAATGAGCTCACTCTGTTACTCCCACTCTACACGCAGGCTTACGCGAAAGAGTGAATATCACGTCACCAGCTCTAACCAAATACATTCCTATCTTCTGGAGTGGAAATAAAGCCCGCCGTAATGGAATGCTTCCGTTGCAGCAAACCTGCGTACTCAGAGAATTTACAACTGATAAGGATGTTTACCTCACTATTTTATATATAATCTAACTCAATTCCATCAAAATATATTCATAAACACATGATCTATAAAACACACCCTTGATAAAACATTATTACTGAGTACGCAGGTTCTCTGCAACGGAGATTACATACACGTGGCTTTTATGTAAGTATCAGTGGATTATAACTATTTTAAGGCAAATAATAAGTTGTATCAATGCATTTAATAACTCAGCGAGATTTACCAAAATCACACAAAAGCTTTACCAAAGTCACATTTACTTATTCTCCATAGGAATAGCATTAGGACTGGACCGATTACGCTGGTGTGCTACCACGGGAAAATCTAAATACCCCCGTCGCAGCAAACCTGCATACTCAGCGAATTTCCAATGAATGGATAACACAACACAGTAAAACACTTAACAGGATTCATAAGAAATGTATTCACAAACAAACGATATTTAAAATATTAATTATTCTCCATAAGAATAACATTGGGGATGAGTACGCAGGTTTGCTGCAACAAGGCATACAAAATAATGGGTTTTTATGCAAATATCAATAGAACTCAACTTACTGAAGTCACATACCAAGTTTCATCCATATACATTCATAAATAAACGATATATAACATTTTAAGTATTTTCCATAAGAATAACATGGGGACCGAGTACCTAGCTACAGGAACCATAGGCGAAAAATTGTTTTTTTGTGCAAACAACAATAAACCACAACCAGATCAAGCCATATACCAAATTTTGCCAGTTTATGTTCATAAATAAGCGAGATATACAATTTTTCGTTTTCTCCATAAGAATAACATTAGACAACGTACTGTGTTTAGCACTTTCAATATCTCGGTAACCAATTGACGTAGAGCAATGATAAAAATACTAAATTGTTTGTTTTTTTAAGCTAAATTCAATGATATAAATTAAAATTGGATTTAAATTAAAATTACATTTAAAACCCCAAAAAACACATTTTTGGGGTACAAAACCCCCCAAAAACCCCCCTTTGGATGGTGCGATTCATCTGATTTTCGAACTCGTTCAAATAAATGGTACTTTACACATTTGTACCAAATTTCATTAAGATCGGACCTTTTTTACGAGAGTTATCGTGCTTACGGACACATATATATATATATATATATATATATATATATATATATATATACATATATAAAAATTTGAACGAATGGTGTTTTTGGCATCTGGGGACCTCAAAATGAAAAGTTATCATGGTCTCGGGCTTAAGTCTTACCATGAGACCTACGGTAATAGCTTCTTCCCTATAGGGGAAATTCGCTAAAATGGGTTATTATATGGATATAACTACACTACCACTAGGTGAAGCCGTATACTAAGTTCCATCGATCAATTTTCATACATTTTCGAGGTGTAAAATATCACTCATTCTCCATAAGAATAACATTAGACAACGTACTTTATTTAGCAATATAAATATCTCAGTAGTAACCAAATGATGTATAGTAATGATTCAAAATACTAAAACACTTGTTTTACTAAGCTGGATTTAATAATAAATATGAAAAATCATATATTTAAATGCACGGGAATTCAATCAAGCACCGGGAAACCCGTTAGTAACGAATTATACATGATAGTTTACATCACTGTAGATAATAATAATAATAAAACTTTTTTTCAGACATTTTTATCCAGGTTTGCTGAGTAATTCTTCTCACAATATAATGACAACAATAGTGTTCACATTTTGTTTACGCCAATCTAGTAATTAGATTAATAAGAACAGCTGATTTCGAATGCAACACTGCTATTGGTAGACGTAGCAATTTACTAGCGCCACTGGTGTCAGAATAACTTGATAACAATGCAGCAAACATCAACAGCTGTTTTTTAATGCACGCTAGAACAGCTGATTTCAAATGCATGCATTGTATTTCTGTTTATATTGCTAATTAAATTAATAAGAACAGATGATTTCAATACGGTAAAAATCACCAGCTGTTTCCGGATTTAGAGTGGGAAAACCATCACTTTCGGTATTCACAGCTAAAATCTATAATAGCTACTTTCCGTTCAGTGTGATGAAATACATTTTGAAGTACCTTGTAGTGCAATCTTAGAGTGATGCAACATTTCTGGGTTTCAAACTTAAACATGTTTATACAATTTTTACAAGAACAGACCTTTTTTATAGAAATTTATCGTGCCCATGGACACTACACATATGCTATAAAAACATATATAGCAAATATATATAATAGCAAGTATATATATTTAAGTATATATATATATATAAGTAAACAAAGGAGTTTTTGGGATCTGAAGACCTCAAAACAAGTAGTTATCATGGTCCCGGATCATCTCACAAGGCGTCTCACCCATATCACACTCATCATTCATTCATATTGGTCTTAAAATACGTTCTTGTTGCGTAATCGTCTTACACAGTGATTAAGTGGTATAGGTCTTACAACGCCAACCTCGGCAATCGCTTCTTTTCTACAGGAGATATTTTCTGAAGAGAAATTATTCAATACAAAAATATGTATAATGTAATGTTGCATCGCATCAAAATAACTGTATGTTTAGTTACATTATAGACTAAACAATTAATCACTTAATTAATTTCCCTAATGAGAAGAGCTCGTTTGGCGAGTTTTGTACACTCATATGCATTGATTGCCTGGATTTATTTGCACAGCTTTTTTTACAAGATTTCTAAAACACTCCCTTAAAATATTATTCTTCACTGAGCTTCAAATAGAGGGAAAATTAAATTTAAGTTGTTGTGACCACATTCTCTTCTTCGCATAGTTATTTCCGTTTTAAAAACGTAATTCCCCAAATCTGTCCAGTGGCCGTCTCAGAATATTGTTGGAAAACTCCGATCTTTTTTAAGTACATAGTGGATTTCTTATGATGATTTAAAGTGGGTTTATTTGAAATGTTTTAGGTTTATGCGATTTAATAGTCTGTTGTACTATTTTTTCGTTAATATTGTCATTGCAGAAGTTTTTAATCAAATACCATGTAAAATCTAGAAAAAGGTTAATCCGGGTGAATCAGAAGCCAGATTCACTGTGACGTTTAGTATAGTTACCAAGTAATATTTTAAAAAGCTTTATTAAATAATATAACCAAGCATTTAACATATTTGGCCTTTCATTACCGTGAATAGAGCTAAAAGTATTTTATACCGTATTTTAAACCTGTTCAACCGTTTTACCACGCCTTACTATAAAACAACACGATGTCTTATCTGATTAAAACCTAATTATCCATGCCAATGGAAATTCGTAATTGCATCACTGCTTTATCAAATATTAGGGTTGTGAGAGCAGGATAAATTTGAGAGGAAATATTTTCTTGGGAAAGTTTAAAGTGACGTACATTAAAGAATGTCCCAAGTAAGGCTAATGAAGATCCTATTTAACCCTCATTAATAACTATGATTAATGAAAGAGCTGCCGAGGGCGCAGCGGAACCGTTCCCCTAACGTGTTTTTACGTATTATCAATATTTTAAAGATCTCCTTAACTTTTATAAATATTTACTTTGCTTCGTAAAAGCAAACAATTTCCCCAGTCAGATTTATGGAATAGCGTATTTTAAATTTTCATATTGTACACGCAATCATTCACTAAAAAATATAATATTTCCAAGAAATGATTGTTAGATATCCAAAGAATCAAACCTATAAAAGCTATAAATTTATTTTATGCAGTTTTAATGACAGTTAAGAACATTCTAAAGCTAAACCAAGTTCGCTCATTTTCTGGTTAGAAAATACTATAAAATCTACAACAATATATTTACCAAAATATTTGTCGTCGGGTTTTTAATATATATTGCTTTATTTAAAAACTGCTTTAGTTAAGAGTTTTAGACATATCTCTTCCAAAAATTTAAATTAATTAATTAAAATTACTTTAAGTGTATTTTTAGTTATAAAGAAAACCTCTGCAATATATTTCTATAAGTTTTGTTACACAATTTTCGACTACGAAGAGTAAAAGTATTAAAGCATGCAAAAAGTCGCTCTAGCGTGAATTAACAAATAGTTGTTACCCGTTTTAGAATCTACTAACGGGATCGTTTGAAAATGCTTATTCTTTCAGTGTGCAGAGACCGAGTTCCAGTAATTGTATAAATTATGATAATGCGTGTCAAATCAGACGAAATAAAAGCAGCAAGAGAAACATCGGTGTTCTTGACAAAGTCGACTGTATAACATTCGACTGAACTCTGTACACTGATCGGTTCCCTAACTAGGACCCATTAGTGACGAGGGTAGTGCCTCAAAGGGAATTGATAAATGCGAATTTTCGATTTCAAAAGCTACTTTAACAAATATGGCTATCGTGGTTAGAAAGACTTGTAATGTCATGAGCTGCAAAATGTTCATAGGTACCTATAATTATGATTCGTATATAACGTTAAGAGGTGTGTGACATATTTATTTGGCTATTCTAATTATATAATGTAATTCGTAGTAGCAAAGTTGCGCCTTCAAGGTTTCTGTAGAATCTTTACTAGCATTTGAATGTATCTAATATATTCAGATTAAATCATACGGATGTATTAATTTATTTGATTTACTAGGCCTTTCGTCATCATGGTTGTTTACATGAGGTCCTGCATAAATAAAACACAAACATATACATATGTGTAAGTAACAGTATAAAGGGGATTAAACTGAAATCAAATTTGATGGACTAAAATTAAAACCTGGAAACAAGGTAACACTGATAAATAAAGATTTAAAGTGGTAGTACTAGTAGCTTCAAAATAGTTATTATTTCAATTAAATTATATTCCAATTTAATCTAAACTTCCTAATTCATATTCATAATATACCACACGTACATTACTGGTTTAACTGAGATTTGGATAACAAGTGATGAAATTATTTGTTACAGAATAGATATTTATGACATATACCTTAAAAGCCATGATGGTTTCCGACAGAGAGCTGTTATAGTTGTTTATGCCGCGGACGCACTCACATGTACTGACATGAAATTGTTGTCAGACGTACAGTCAGCTGATTGTTGTCTCTCTCTCTCTCTCTCTCTCTCTCTCTCTCTCTCTCTCTCTCTCTCTCTCTCTCTCTCTCTCTCTCTCTCTCTCTCTCTCTCTCTCTCTCTCTCTCTCTCTCTCTCTCTCTCTCTCTCTCTCTCTCTCTCTCTCTCTCTCTCTCTCTCTCTCTCTCTCTCTCTCTCTCTCTCTCTCTCTCTCTCTCTCTCTCTCTCTCTCTCTCTCTCTCTCTCTCTCTCTCTCTCTCTCTCTCTCTCTCTCTCTCTGTCTCCGCCGCCTTACATTCACATTGTTAGCGCTATACAGACTGTACGAACTCCATATAACTCTATTTTATACCAGTTAGAAACTATTCTCTTGCGCAATCAATTAAGTAATTTAATCTTTACTGCTAGCACGAATTGATTTGAATCTTGATAGATAATTTGAGGCTCACGTTCAAAAAATATTTTAAAACACTTTTTTACTAAAAAGCCATGAGATACAATTTAAATTCAAATTATAAAGAATCATGTGAAGGCACTTTCTATATTATCTGTTTACTCTCCCTACCATGCAATAACATATTGGAAACGGCAGTACATTTTCTTTTAAAATGTGAAGTAATGTGTAGTAGGGATGATCATAAATATAATTGAAAATCAAGCATTAAGTCGCAGTCATCAACACAAACATAACGTTTTCAAAAATCTAGCATCCCAAACAGGAGTAAGACTCATTAACAACCTATTAAAGGAATTAATATTTGTGGAAAATTCATTATCTTTCCAACCAAAATAATAAGAGGATTTATCTAAATGCATTTTATATTGTTAAAACATGTATAGTTCGTAGTAAAGACTTTTAATAATAATAGCGTATTTTATTTAAATTAAAACTAGTTTTACTTGATCAAATTAATTATTATTACAATTAATTTCATTAATAATATTTATCTGATTTCATTTAGAGTATTTTGTATTTAGTTTTGTATATCCATCGATAAAAACCGATTGCTGATGAACAATTCTTGTTGTAATTAAAATAAACATATTATTATTATTATTATTATATTTCGTAATTTTTGTCTTTATTTCATAGTGGTATTTTTAATTTTACTTAATGTGCTGACACAATCGTTAACGTTGTAAACCTTATAAAGTAATTTGGTTTCCACTGATCAATTATTTTATCTTAAATGTTGCTATGGTAGTAAAAGAAAACTAGTTGCGAGTTTTAATCGTGCAATAAGACGAATCGTTCTTAACTCGAATTATTGCAGGATGTTTCTCCAAGTTTCTGCGGTTGTAGTGAATGGAACATCGTTAAGCCAGCAAGTCAAACAGATCCCCACTAACCTCACTGGTCCAGCAATTGGTGCTGTTGTTTCTACAAAGTTCATGAAATATAACTTAATAGTGAAATTTTAGTTTTAAAAGTATTTTGAAAGACACTGCTATTAGAAAGGTAAGAAACATGGTGGATATAAGATACTTATTATTTATATATGACTAGCTTAACACAATAACTTTGCTCTTTCACCTGATTTCAGTTCAGTCAAATCAAATCACGCAGCTGAGCAAGTTTCACTATTATAACTTAGACACTAGTGTTTAATTTATGACCTTAGTAGAGGTTGTATCAAATAACTAATATTTCTACTTCCAAGACTAAGACCAAAACCTATTCAAGTTAATAGGTTAAGATTTACGGCTTTCTCTAAAGGTCCTGAAACGTTTTGGCTTTATACCGATATAGTTACTATATAATATTATATATCGGTTGGCTTACAACAAACGATAACTTATGTGAGGGACGCGTTAGCAGTAAGGAACAGGAAACTGAGGTTTCATGACTTAGGTATACATTTATTCGACTAAAACAAAAGCCTTGACAGAAAATAAATTTATAATTGAAGTACCAACCTTGACATCTAATAAGGTGATGAAAACAATTATATTAAAATCCCACGATGTGTATGGTACATTTTATTATTTTTACTTTACCAATAATGAAGCTTATTTAAATTATCTAGATTGAAAATTTAGTTGAACAATAGTAAATTAAACACAATTTGTATTATAACTTATTCTTTAATTGTAAAAATCTGAATTATCTTTTTCATCAAACTGTACCAAAAGTGGCTATTTTCTGTATCAGCTGTGAATACCGAATGTTATACTATTACATTTTATATCCGGAAAACAGCTGGAGATTTTCCAGACTGAAATCAGCTGTTCATATTGATTTAATTATAGCAGTACAAATGGAAATTCAATGCGTGCATTCTATATCAGCTGTTCTTATTAATTTAGTTAGCAGATCAACTAAAAACAATGTAAACACTATGGTTGTCATTATGTTGTAAGAATTATTACCCAGCAAACCTGACAAAAGATTACTGAGAAAGATGAAATATACTGATGGAATGTAATATACTATTTGATTTCCTTCATTTAAACCTGCCACTAAATATCAGAGTGAAAACATGATTTAACTTTAATTATTTCCCCATTAATAATACTCAAAAGCTTAGTATCCAAAGATTCCGTGATTATCCCTGCTTTTAGCGAATTTATTTCTTTAATAAATGTTCTTTTTTTTGTTTTGATAATCATTTTGAAGTGTTTCAAATGAATTGTAAATTAGATACTTTGCGTTATTTAAATATTTCTTCTATAAAAAATGGATTAAATACTAAACCAACGTCTCTTCGTTTGGTTCCAATCTATATACGTATTCCATATATGTAATAATGCAATCATTCGCATTCCAAGATAGTTCCGTTTCCGCTCAAACACCCGGTTGTTTCAAGGAGCGGAAATCACTGTAATTGGATAATCGTTGTCGAGAACTAATATCTTGACTTTTAGAACTAAATGAGCAACTTCCGACTAATGTTGAACAAATTCAAACTTTAAATCAATTTATTTATTAGGAAAAATGACTTAATATGACATTTTAACCCCTCATAGTATAGTGGTAAGGTTATATAATAATTTAAATATGAATTACAAACTGTTTATGCTTGTAGGACGATATTCTTTGCCGGGAAAACTGACTAAACATTTTGAAACCACCTGAGTTCACCGTGTTCTTTTCCTAAAACCTCAATTTTAGTGCCCGGAATGTTTGTACAACATTTTCATCATACTCGTTTCAAATTTACATAACATAAATACAATCTTAATATTTAAAACGTTTAAACACACAGAATAAAATACTCTATAGCCATATCATTTGATTTCTTGAAAGATTTTTACAACTTACCACAAAACATGACAACAAATTATTGTATTTCATACAACACAACATGGAATACTATTCTTGACTTATTTGCCAAGGATATAAATTAGAAAATGTAACAGTTGTCTTATTCTGGACAAAAATAAAACAATAACGGGCTATGATGATTGTTTGTCTCCATTAGGTTCAAACCAACTAAATTTAGATGTTCCAAGAGACTTATGATTTGGCATTGGAATGCTGTGGTTAATCTATGTTACTAATTGTTAATGCATAAGCAATTTCTTTTTTATCTCTCTTGAGTTAGATCCTCTCGTCAATCCTT
Organism: Allygus modestus; assembly: GCA_963675035.1. Lineage (NCBI taxonomy): Eukaryota > Metazoa > Arthropoda > Insecta > Hemiptera > Cicadellidae > Allygus > Allygus modestus. Next base: position 126,083,244 of record OY776115.1, on the reverse strand, counting down.
TTTACTTTATCCCCCTTATAAATAGTATATGGAGAAAGTATTGTATTTGTCCAAATTTTCGAATTTGATTTGTTAGTGGAAATATTCGTTTTGGTGCTCCCTAAACCCAAAAAAGGGATTTTTACGTGATGTCTGTCTGTCTGTCTGTATGGATGTGGACAGAGCTACAGCCCTAACCAATGAACCGATTTTTATGAAATTTGGTATGTAGGTACTAATCCACAATATCTCCAGGTGTTTTTTTCAATTTTGGAATATTTGATTTTTAAGGGTAATTATTCCCCCAAAATTGAAAAAAAGCATGACAAATCAAGATTTCTCAAAAACGGCTCTAACGATTTTGATTAAACTTTAGTCGTTTGTAGAACTTTAGTTTTAAAATAAAATGACACCACTCGCATTTCTCTAAAAATTCGGGTTCAGAAATTACAAGACTTAAAATATCAAAAATTCAGTTTTTATGATTTTTCGTAAAAAAACATAAATATAAAAAATAATACTGCTCACCATTAAAAAGAGCTCTAAAAACTAAATAATTTAGTATTTTGAATTACTATTCTACGATTACTGGTTGTGGAGAAAATTTAAATTCTCATTTTGCGGGATACGTAGTACGTTATCCAATGTTATTCCTTAAGGGGAATACAAAAATTACTATTTATTCCTTATTTATTGATAAATTTCGTTCAAACTTGATATGCTTGTCAAGTTAGCATTGACCAACAGAGGAAATTCGAAATATGTTGCCCTTTAATAACCCTGAGGAGGGCAATAGGGGGTATGTCCCCTCTTAAAATCACGTGTGTAGCGATGGATTCTGTAGTGCCTCCTAAACGGGGATTTGGATGCATATTTTTGAAAACAACTTGTCTACAAGTTTTATTCTATATTTATTAAGTAAAATGTAATTTATTCATTAAAGTTGGGCTACAAGGCAGAAAGGATGTGTCACAGTTTCCTCATACCGTTTATTATACCATGTTGACATATTTAGTTGTATCCGGTACCATAAACAAATAGAGCCGATAAAACTAACTTTGTTTTGTATAGGTTCATTTGACCGTGAACACCAATAATCTCTAAAGACATTATAGTCTGAAATTTAATTTCCTAAAGTAAAACAAAATTCGTAATTACCTTTAAATAAAAAATATTGATACAAAAAATAAACAAAAGTACCAGGATGTGCCTGAAATTGTTTCTCAATGATTTGTTCCTCGATATTTCGGCTATGTTGATCAACTTACGAACGTTAACTGCACTAATTCTTCCAAATTACCATTTTCAACTACTTTTACAAACACATTAAATTAGGGAGGAGGGTTTTGTCGCACCTAACAACATGTAATTACAATTTGATTGACAACTACTATCTATTTATCGACTGAATATTTGAATTATATGTTTGCAAAGTAAGACGTAGAATTAATCAAAGCCAGTCTATTATTAGGGTTACTTTGACTGATAGAAATTATCATTAATTTATTACACACAAAAAAGTACTAAGCTAATTTCAGGACACTATGAAAGCAATGCATAATTACCTCTATTAGGTAATTATTAGGTATTCATTATTATTAGTATTATTAGGTATTCATTGCTCATTATGACGAATTGACGCAGATGTTGTTGATGCCCATGTTTTAACTAAACCTTTGAAGAAAAACAGTTCTAATTGTATGAATTATGCAAAGCCGGCTAAGGCAATCTGCATATTTTAACGCCTATTGTAAAGAATTTTCCTCTAGTGGAATGTAGCGGGAAAGTACAATGCCCATAAACTATAACTTTAATAACTAGATCATTTACGTACTTTCATAACTCTGATTTTACGAAAACAATTTATAGACACAGGTCTAACATTTATTTATTTATTGTGCTTCACGTCAAAACCATATGAGTGTTATGAGGGAAAAATGTATATTTCATACAATGTTATGGTAATGGTACACTTTAATGTGTAATATTAGAATCACAATCATCGGTGTTGAACATTCTTGCGTTGTTACTTTTGTACACTATTATCAATAAACCATAACCCCTTTTATTGTGAGTATAGTTTGAAGTATAAGTCTTTAGTTTTTCTGCATTTCGAAGGTAAAAATATATATATTTTCAAAACAAGCCTTGTAAAAAGACTTCACGTGTCTGCTTTATAACAAATGAACCCACTTAGCTAAGTCTCAAGGGATAAATGAAGATTGTAATGAAGATCTTCTTTGTTCCCATTACTTGATATGATTAATTGTCCTGGTTTCCTTGTTCACTCAGGGTCCGTTACCGTGTTTTATTTTGTGCAGGCCTAATGGATTTCGAATAAATCATTCGTTTGTTAACTAGTTAAAACATTAGCTAAAATCTGTGGCCACTAAGTCCTGATTGGACGCTAAGTTTTGGGATCAGCCAACGGACTTTTTTATTTGTGCTTACCCATTGGATATATCCTGTCTACCCCTCGCCTATATGAAATAAATATTCTCAAACCCAAACCGTCCTCTATGTTTTACAGTATTGGGTTACAAAATTAGGCCAAAAACGAACTTTGGTGTTTTGGATATGTAATGTCATATGTGGTGTTGCAATATGTTTGCGAGTATTAAGCGAATAGCTGTTTGCAGTTACGGTTGTAAAGAGTGATATTGAATACTTTTATCTTGCAAGTTTCTCGTAAACTTTCTTTATAGTCATGTTCCAGAATTTAAAGAAATATATATATATTGAAACACGTTTGTAATTACAGTAGTTTGTTATTCGCCATACAGTAGGCCTGACAGTAGAGGGTATGGAGGGTGATATACCGTTTACTTGTTTATGTCGTGATAAAACATAAACGTTTTATATTTCAGTTGAACATTATAAATTTGATGTTGTATATATGATACAAAATGTAATCTATTTTGCAAAATATTACTGAAAAAGGCGACTCTCTCGAAAAAATTAGATTGTTTTGATTTGCAAGAGTCACCTTTCACAAGCCGGTTGATGTCTTGTATTTTCTGCCATTATGCAAATTGGTGAAGAGCAGATTATCATAAGTTTACGATTACTTTTAAATTGCTTAATGCATTACTAAATAAAATCTCTTTGAGGGATCAATTTAGTTAGTTTTAAATTGATTCTAAAATTGAAAAGGTGTTCAAAGCTGCACAAACGATAAGAACGCGATAGCTTGTTGTCATTATCTACTTTAAAACATCAACACTAATATCCACGCGCATTATTTAAGTAAGATTTAAAAAGGTATTTATAATAAAGCGGATTGGTAGTTGTTTATTGCGTTTCATCTTCAAATAATTTCTAAAGTCAAGAAGCACTAATCAAATAAACACTAGTGTATGGACGTTTAGTAAATATTCTTCCATTAAATCTCTCCTAAAAAATTAACGATGAGTTAAATAAGTCTTCAAAACTTATCAGTATTTCACTTTAACTTACTGTTAAACCAATAACCCTAGTTATTTAATCAATGTGTGAGTCACAATTGAAGCAATCCTGACGTCAATTACACCAATTATGAGGCGTAAAACTGTAGTTGCTATATTTAAAGTTTTTTCTTATGGCGGTCTATAATATTTTAACCATATATTTTTAACTTTTCAATGAAAGTAAAGAATAGAATATCATTATAACATGAACCATTCAAAACAATATAATATCTGGTGTTAAAAACAATCAGTTATATTGAGCACTAAAGTTCCTGAAAACGTAATCAATGAATATTTATTCCTAAATACTAAAGTAAACAAGCAAACCGTAAAATCTTTCAAATTTGTTATTTTTAGGGGTATTTTACCGCTGGCCACACCACAGGGGTGGTCAATCTTGTTTATTATTTGTCCTAACAAGCACTTGTCCCGGTCCCCGAGTGACTTGTTTAGCACAGTGGGGTCCAATAATTTTGTATTCAACGCCGCCACCGCATGTCGCTGCGAAATATAACAGTCGATAACAAACCAGCTGCGGTACGAAGCTCCTTGTGCTCAAAACATGTTTACTGCATATCCTAGGAATGTACCACGTTTGAATATTTTATTGTTTAATGTTGTAAAATGTGGATAGTTAAGTTTAAGTAATTAATTTTAAAAGCTAACCCCTGATTGGTGTTTGCTGATTTGTGAGTTTATTTCGTTACGGCAAACCGTTAACACATTCCTTCAACAAAATGATTGTTTTAACGGATTTAAAGTTTGAATTAACGTAATTCACCATAACCAATGTACGATAACCTAGTACTTCTTTTATTTGTATAAATGATAAACAATATTCTCTTGAGACTTTTGGATTTTTAATGATAACTACCTCAAGCTCTGCTGCTTTAAGACATTAATTTTGATAAATGTAGGTTAACAGAATAAAATACGCTTGTAAAACTTGTTATAGAACTATAAATTCTTTGAATAAGAGGGCCAAAAAACTTGTTTATCGAACAGCTTGACAAGTGGCCTGTCATTTTCTGTGACTGCACCAAGTTAACGAAAAAGTGGGGAAGAAAACTTGTATTTGTTCACCACAGTCATCTAAACTGGACATATTTAAAATATAAGTTTATAGTAAAGTAATTTACATGGTATTCATTCCTTAGAAGTATCAATAAACGCTTATGATCTGGTTATATTTAGTTTTACTCAGTTCGCTAATAACAAGCCCTCCGTCAACCTGGTAATTTAAAAAAGAATTTCTAGATTTATTACAGAAATTACTAAAATATATTTAACACGTTTTAGAGTGCATGTATACCCTTTTAAGGTTTAAGGTTGGTAATTATAACAGAAACATATTAAATACTATTAAGGATCTATGGGACATTTTAGTATGCACAACGTACATCTTTAAAATGTATGCTTACCAATCTCTCTAAGGGCCATTTTAAGACTTATAAATCACCATAGTGATACATCAACTCTAAGTGCAATATTTTAAGAAAATATTAATTAACTTAATTATTACGAAGTTTACAAATAAAATCCCCAAAGATTTGTCAAAATCATAAATTACTGAAACTATTACGTAATTCTGGTAAGTGTAGTAAGGATGAGCTGTCATGAGAAAGGGGATGAAAAATAGACGAAATTATTGTGACATGATTTATGAACGGAGTCATGCGGAAACGATAAATCCGTGTTTAGAGTTCGTTGGCCGTCATCTATTAAATTAAATGTGATTCTTTTTTTACTTTGTTCTCCTATAAGTAGTAGTATATGTGGAGAAAGTATTGTTTTCGTAAAAACTTCGTCTTGGTGTTCTCCAGTACACATAAAGGTGGTTTTTGAGGTGATGTCTATCAATATGGGTATGTACCCGTTTTTATAAAAATTGGTTTTATCAAATTTGGTATGTAGGTACCAATCCCAAATTCGTGGTATTACTGGTTATTTTTTTTATTTTGAGGGCAGTTATCACACCCAAACAAAACGCAATTTTTTTTAAATAGGCGAACACGATTTTATTTAAATATATTAAATAAGTGCTATAAATATAATATAATAAGTGCTTTAGGTCTTTAATAAAATTACTTCGCCTGTATTTCCGTAACGATTCGGGTTCTGAAATAACGGGACTTAAAACAGACTTAAAATACTACATAAATATATTAGTATTATAAATTATAATTCCAGGACTAATTTTTGAAAATTTTAATTTTAATTTTGCGGTAAAAGCAGAAAGATTTCCTATGTTATTATTACGAAGTGACTACGTACACGTCCGATGTAAGCCGCTACCGCTTATGTCAGGATAGGTTAGGTTAGTTTAGGTTAGGTTAGATTAGGTTAGGTTAGGTTAGAATAGGAGGTTTTGGTTATGTGTTACTGGCTCCCATTTTAGCGAATTTCCCCTATAGGGAAGAAGCTATTACCGTAGGTCTCATGGTAAGACTTAAGCCCGAGACCATGATAACTTTTCATTTTGAGGTCCCCAGATGCCAAAAACACCATTCGTTCAAATGTTTATATATGTATATATATATATATTTATATATATATATATTTATATATATATATATTTATATATATATATGTGTCCGTAAGCACAATAACTCTCGTAAAAAAGGTCCGATCTTAATGAAATTTGGTACAAATTTTTAAAGTACCATTTATTTGAATGAGTTCGAAAACCAGATGAATCGCACCATCCGAAGGGGGGTTTTGGGGGGGTTTTGTACCCCAAAAATGTGTTTTTTGGGGTTTTCACATGTAATTTTAATTTAAATCAAATTTTATTTTACACCATTGAGTTTAGCTTAAAAAAACAAACAATTTGGTATTTTGATCATTGCTCTACGTCAATTGGTTACCGAGATATTGAAAGTGCTAAACACAGTACGTTGTCTAATGTTATTCTTATGGAGAAAAAGAAAAATTGCATATCTCGTTTATTTATGAACATAAACTGGCGAAATTTGGTATATGGCTTGATCTGGTTGTGGCTTATTGTTGTTAGCACGAAAAAACATTTTTTCGCTTATGGCTCCTGTAGCAGCAAACCTAGGTACTTGGTCCCCATGTTATTCTTATGGAAAATGTTTAAAATGTTATATATCGCTTATTTATGAATGTATATGGATGAAACTTGGTATGTGACTTCACTAAGATGACTTCTATTGATATTTGCATAAAACCCCATAATTTTGTGTGCCTTGTTGCAGCAAACCTGCGTACTCATCCCCAATGTTATTCTTATGGAGAATAATTAATATTTTAAATATCGCTTGTTTGTGAATACATTTCTTATGAATCCTGTTAAGTTTTTTAATGTGTTATGTTATATATTCATTGGAAATTCGCTGAGTATGCAGGTTTGCTGCAACGGGGGTATTTTTTAATTACAGGAGAAGTAACGTACGGTGCATCATTTAGAACGGACGTGAACAGTAGCGGCTCACGTAGGACGTGTATGTAGCCTCTGCCTTGTTATTATTGGAATAGTAAATAAATGAAGAGATTACTTTTTCACCACACTACGCTGTAATCACCTGTTTTCTGAACGTCATTTGAATACCGTAAGTAGAGTTTTTCCGCCCAAAGGCCGAAAGTCAGCTGATCTATTTAGCCAGTGTTGCCAACTTGTTTTAAGCGTACACGACGTTACCTGGTTTATACGTGCGTACTATTTTGCGTTCTTTGGTTGAAACACTGGAACAAATAGCAATAAAATTCAAAACATTTTACTATCGATGTTTTGTTCATTGCTTAACTGTTTTGAGTCCGGGATTGCATGAGGCCACTCTTGTTAGTGAATTTCCTTTGGAAAGTGAACTATAAGCATGACCCGCACGGTGAAACTTAAGCCCGGGACCACCATAGAAGTTCCTAACGTGACCCCCCCAACACGTTTTGGGGGGTCGTTCAAAATGTTTTATATATATATATATATGTGTGTTTGCACTCTAGCGGTCACATTTTTTGTCCGATTTACTTCAAATTTGGTAGGGACGTTCCTTTCTGTAATCAATTGGACAAGTTCGTTGGGCAAAACAATCGGAAAACTCTAAACCCCTTTTTTGGGGATTAATCTTTCAAATTTCGAGTTTTTGGGCCCAAAAAGGGTCATAAAAGCCCCAGATGTAAAATCAGTGCATGAAAAAGATGGGAATTAGGGAGGCAAAAGTTGTAAGCCCTCTCTCGTCATTCTAGCATAAATATTTACCGAGTTACCAAAGAAAATGTGTTTCGACTAAACACAGTACGTTGTCTTATGGGGGTTTTACACTATAAAAGCCTGTTATTCCTTTGTTAGAGTACTTTCATCATCCCCAGCAACCTCACGCCTACTTTCAAGCCTGTCTGGACCTTCTCCTAACCTTATAATGCGCAAAATTGTATTTCCAGCTTTGCAAGTAAATGAAACCAGGAGTATTAGGACAGCCAAAAAATCAATGTTTTCAGATTTCAATAAAAATTGGACAAATGTATGTTTTTACACTTATTTTGAGTTTTACAAGTTTTTATGTGGAAATTCACTTCCCCCACGTCAGCGTGCTGCGTGCGAACTCGTTTGTTTATAGTCCGGGAATGCATGAGTCCACTCGTATTTATGACCGATCACATTTAACCCGTTAATAATTGTAGTATGGTGAAAAATAGCGTTCGCACCTCTGCCGAAAGGGTTTTGCATAGCCCTCGAACACGATCTCGGGCCAGCAAAACCCCACTTTCGGCCCTTGGTGCGAAATATACTATTTCTCTCATTTACTGATCAATTTCAGAACTTACCAACTGACCAAACTTGGTATGTGGGTCAAGTTATTGACCATTAGAGGATGTTTGATCTTGCCACCTAACCCTAAGAGGAAGTTTGAATATTTCCGTCTTAAAACCACTGTGTGTAGCAAGTAATTCTGTAGTGTCTCAAAAAGGTGATTTGGGTGGGGTTTTCTCAAATAATTAAATATAAGATTTTCTTTACACAATACCGTACATATTTCAATTTTCTGCTGAATCTTTCATATTCTAAACATTTACATTAATGTTTAGTAAATATAAAATTATGTACTGATTACAATTACGCTATAAAGGATACAGTATGTTTACCGCTTATTTAATTAAAAGATTACCCAGCTATCGTTGCTACCTGTAAACCATTACATCATGATAGTGTTAAGAAGGCACGTATCTCGCAAGCCTCTTGGAAGGGTTGGCATCTTGAACGGTTCAAGAGGTCACGGGTTCGATTCCCGAAATGTCCACACAAGTTGAGGGGTTTAGACTGTTTTCCCTTAGGCAAAATATTGTTTAAAAAGTACATCTTTCGTTTAAAACAAGACAGCACTTACGTGCTCTTGTAAATCACTCTGGCACTGAAATAGAAATACAAAAGTACACCTCAAAAGAACTATGTGAAGGCGAACAACCAACAACAGTAGGGTGCGTTATGACGTCATAAATGAACGTTGGGGCGGCGGGTCCGAAGGAGGGGTTGCATTTGGCGTCCCTCCAAACTGTGTTTTTATACAGGACATATCAATTAGAACCGTTCAAAGGTTTATCATAAAATGATTTCATCAGAAGACTTTATTTACTGACTCGCAATAACATAGTGTTCCATATTAAAAGTGTTTTATTTTTATTTGTGACACATTTGAGTGGGGCTATAAGTGTATCACTGATCGTTTAAATTTAAAAGTATTATTTACACTTCGTTTTTAACTAGGAATAAAAAAACTAAGAATTTGTTTAATCACATTTAAACACGTTGTAATAATTACGGATAAAATATTTAAAAATGGAAAAGTGGGTCAAAAGCCTTAAATGTAAGAGGGTAAAGTTTTTGACTAAGTATTTGTATTCAGTAACTAACTCACCTCGGTAATAAACTGGACTCATATTTAAATCCGTTCAAATGTATATTCTACTAACTATTTGTCTTTAAAATTTGTAAAATACTTGACTTATGTATATATATTCAATTATTAAAAATTCAATATTAATTGTTTTTTATCGATGCTATTTAAAGATGATTAACATAGTATGATTAGAATATATATAACACTTTTACAAATACTACATACTAGCTGTTACCCGGCGTAACATCAATCGCGAGGTTTTTCTTCACTACCTTTGATTCCCGTTTATTTTCCCATTGTTCAAAATATTGTTATCTTGGAAACTTAAATGAAAACACTACTACAATGTTAAGAATCAGCATCAAGGTTAACATTGATAATTTCAAAGTCCAGGTGGGCGAAGTCCTAGGACTTTGTTCGTGTTTACAAACCTTCCTAGGTTAACCTGAATGACCACACAAAGTTTAATCGCGATCTAATGAGTGGTACAGGAGAGCGAAAATGATAAACAGACAAACATTGGTTTATTTGTAAATATAGGGATTGTATTTTCCAAACATTTTACAAACCCCGAAACTTTATTTATTGAATCAATATTATAATTATCCAGTTTTAATGAAGAGTTTATTCACAAAACCAACTTCTCCTATAGTTGAACCCATTGAAACAATTGTTATAAGGATTGAGTCAAAACCTGCCCTCACCATCAACATAAAACATTGACTTCTGCAGGGCTATCGGCCAGCCGAGCTAGGCCGGGCTGTGCCAGCTGATTAATTGATGACAATGATGCACTCGCGCTCGCATTGCACTCCATACAAAACGGAAATTAAGCTGCGGCTTAGCCCCTGGGAATTTTAATTTTGATTCGCAAATTTGTTAAAACGATTTAGTCATTATCATATTGTTGAAAAATATTTTCACGGTTGTATAAAGAATTGTTTATCTCTGCACGATATTATTTAACTTAACAAACTGTACAATAACTAATTATTTGGTATTGCTGCATAAAAGATGTGTGTTAAGCTTAAAACTATAAGAACTCTCATAAATATGGTTAACGCAAAAGCTGTTCAAAATAAAATAAATCTCTATTTCGGAAAACCATTTAAATGTCTTGTTTGTTAATTTACAATTTACTTGTTTTAATGAATATTTATTCGTTTTACTAACCATTATTATGTATTCTTGTGTTAAAAAATTCAACTGCATAAATGAGTTGGCTAACGAACTGACCAAGAAAATAAAAGTCAAAATTTATTTTGACGTCATATATAAATTATATAAAACATTTATGCTTATTAATAAACTGTTATTGAACTCTATATGGTTTGAATTCATTATATGTAATGTGCATTAAATATTTTGCTTCAAAGTATGTCATTGCTGTCGAACAAACAGTAAACACAGTTGCTTACAATTATTTGTTTAAGTTCAAACTTAGTAACATGCTATTTAGGTAAAATAACGGGTTTTCTTTGAAAAAGAAAGAGCTATACAAATTTCACAGCTTCAAATAATTAAAACTACATAGCGTTCTTTAGAAAATAAACAAATCCGCATAAAAACCAAATTCAAAACAAAATTTGTACATTATTAAAAATACCTTTCAACCTCATCAAACCGCTTACAATCATACCGCACAACTTCCTTTTGATCCTCGTGCACCGCACATACGGATTATCCAAATGAAAGCGCCCAGCGATTTGTAACACTACGTCCGTTCAGCTCGACCCTTAATCGACGTAACGAAACCGCCTCTTATCGAGGTAACCGGCGTATAAAGGTATACAACATATGCAAATACAAGCTTTTAGGGTGTGTTTTATGAGCCAGATAAAAACGGAAGCGAATAAAACGCGAACAATACCCGGGGGCAGGTTGACACCGTCATATTTTACTACCACCTTTGTGTTGTGGGCGAAGGTTTAAACAGTGATGCATGTGGTTCGGTATTCGCGCGCACCCTGCGATATAACACTGGTCGCCTTCGCGGCCTTGATGTAGGTCGACTAGTTTGCGCGTTTGTGGTTGTTGCGATTTTTAAATTTGTTTACGACAAAGGCTTTTGTTAAGAGCTCGAAAACACCTTTAAGGGAAAACGGTCCTAAACTTGTAAAGACGTCTTTGGAATCGAACCCGTGACTCCTTGAACCGAAAGCCAAGACGCTAACCGTTAGCTGGTGAGATGATCTACAATATCGAACTGTTACGAACTGGAGGTTTTACGAACTGTTTCCAAATGTGTCATGATAAGACGTATGCCCGAAGCTGTGTAAGGCTCCGTCTTAATTAAATAATAAAAATAACAATAAACACAATTTGTGAAGAAACATGCGTATGACTTGATACAAAAGGCTGTTAAGTTGTTAAGTACAAACTCAACAGTCAGATCATTCTTAAATCTTATAGCTTAAGTGTCCCACCTTGCTTGTTGGACGGTGATTAGACACAATTTCTTTGTGTAGTGAATTATTAAATATAACCAAATAATAACAAACGAGATCAACGGTTGGGCCGTCCACATGAGCTTAGTCAGTCCTATGTTGACAACGACGCTGCTAACAAATGGCTGACTCTTGCAGAGCTTTGTATTTTCACAGTCACGATACAAGATTAGACCGTGACTCCCTCACCCACCCCCCCCCCCCACCCCAAATGACCAGAATGAGGGGGAATCACTGGTCGGTGTCAGAGATGTAGGTAGACAATCCAGCACCTCACTGGTGGTTGTGGTATCATAGTACCGAAAAGCTAAGATGGCTAAGGTGGATTTTTTTGTTCAAATATTACTCTAAAATGAACTGGAAAAAGGGAACACAAATTTGACATCATAACATATGAAGGACTTCTAGACTTTATCAAATCATAAACTTACATTATTACTAAAATACCCCCGTTGCAGCAAACCTGCATTCTCAGTGAATTTCCAATGAATATATAACATAACACATTAAAACACTTAACAGTATTCACAAACAAGCGATATTTCAAATATTAATTATTCTCCATAAGAATAACATTGGGGATGAGTATGCAGGTTTGCTGCAACAAGGCATACAAAATAATGGGTTTTTATGCAAATATCAATAGAACTCATCTTAGTGAAGTCACATACCAAGTTTCATCCATTTCGCCAGTTTATGTTCATAAATAAGCGAGATATACAATTTTTCTTTTTCTTCATAAGAATAACATTAGACAACGTACTGTGTTTAGCACTTTCAATATCTCGGTAACCAATTGACGTAGCAATTGGTTTAAGCAATGATCAAAATACCAAATTGTTTGTTTTTTAAGCTAAATTCAATGGTATAAATTAAAATTTGATTTAAATTAAAATTACATGTGAAAACCCCAAAAAACACATTTTTGGGGTACAAAACCCCCCTTCGGATGGTGCGATTCATCTGGTTTTCGAACTCGTTCAAAAAAATGGTACTTTACACATTTGTACCAAATTTAATTAAGATCGGACCTTTTTTACGAGAGTTATCGTGCTTACGGACACACATATATATATATATATATATATATATATATATATATATATATATACATATATACATATATAAAAATTTGAACGAATGGTGTTTTTGGCATCTGGGGACCTCAAGATGAAAAGTTATCATGGTCTCGGGCTTAAGTCTTACCATGAGACCTACGGTAATAGCTTCTTCCCTATAGGGGAAATTCGCTAAAACTAAGATAGTTCTGTACCTATGATAGTTACCTATACTCTTAAAAATAATCGTCAGTTAACAGTCGTTTTCAAAGCAAACAATTTAAAATACGGAATTATTAACAAAGGTGGAAGAAAATAAATCAGTAATGAAAGAAAGTAAATAATGTTAACAAATACACAAGCAGGATTTTTTTGTAAGTATTAATACCAAACCGATGTTAACAGTTGATGTGTTAGTTTATATAGGTCCAGGGGTAGAATCTACTTCTAAGCCTCTAAAAATTTACATCCGTTCTCAGATTTCACCCTCCCTTGCGTCGAAGATTTCAATGTACCTGTTACAATCAAATTTAAATTATATATTTAAAAACTGTGGCTATATTAACAAAACCTAGCACAACAACTAGAAAAAACGTAATTAAATTCGCCGCATTCATGAAATAAATAAAATGACTACTATAATGTTATATTATCAGGTAATATTCAGAAGCATGAGACCAAAATAGATTGAGCAGTATGTCCTACTACTTTATATTATTGTGAATGGAAAAAATCAATAAGTGTTATGGAAACAATGCTCAAAACTATATTTAACGGCTACAAAGTTTAAGCGATGTGAAAAAATATAAACCAGTAACAAACACCACAACCTACAAATTATGATATAGGAACGGCTGATGACGTAAACTTCACTAAGTTAAACCAATTAAAAGGAAAATAACCATGTTCCTTTTACCTCAAAGAAGTAAAAATACTCGTGTACTATCGAATGAGCGATACGTCAGTTCAATTAATTTGATTAAATCGCTTTTTCTACAAAAGACCTGAAAATAAATGCCCTTTGTTTACTGGCGTCGACGTTGGGCATTTTATCTTTAGCCGGGCCGTTGATGTCGCTACAAAGCAAAAGAACGTCGGCGACGTCAAATCCAGTCGGAGATTTAATATTTCAACACAAGGTCTTTGTCCTGCCCCCTACCACAAACGTATCTTTATCCAATATCTAACTCAACACGTGAATGCATGTTTCAAATGCGCTCAGCAACACTTTTGTGTAGCATTTAAAATCTATTCTCTTTGAATGTTTGAACGGTAGATAATATTATGTTTTAAGTTTGCTTTTACTCAAGAATTATTTTAGGTTTTTAATTTATGCTGTTTTTTCAAAGGGTTTTTGATTTTATTCGTTCTAACAGAAAAATAAATAGTGCACTTGTATAGAACAGTGACTCTTTTAGGTTTGATGCATATGAAACAGATAATTTTGTATTTGTCTACTTTATTATAGCTTTAAGAAAAATAAAATAAATCTTGCATCTCCACCTTAGAGAGAAAACTTGCCGTTTGTTGTTGTTATAATGCTTGGAAAAAATGCGTGTAACTTGCAAAGGAAAACCATTAAACGATATAGGATACATTATAATTCTACACGGAAAATCTTCTATAAACATAATCCTTCTAATTACTCCATCTCAAACGACTACTAAATCTTCTTTACAATCAGTCTTAGAAACAGCATGAGGCGTACCATTAAGTATTAATAACTACTTGATTAGTATTTCAGTATCTTTAGTAATATTTCTCGAAGATTAATTAGCTTTAAACCTCAAGTTTATAAATTAATTGATATTTTAAACACTAGTTTTGGAACGGGTGTAATCAAATGGGAAATCCGACCTAAACAGATGTGAGGTTTTATCACAAAGCTTATCATATAGCACATCAATCCGCCCTAAAAAGATGTGAGGTGTTATCATAAAGCTGATCATATAGCACATCAGCACATCAATCCGCCCTACAAAGATGTGAGGTGTTATCACAAAGCTGATCATATAGCACATCAATCTGCCCTTTTTTATTCCCACGTGTATCCAAATTTAGAAACTATTGAAAATCTCTTAAGGCTCAATATGAATTTATTAAACCATTAGGCTAATAATAGCAATAGACATCGTCAAATATTGTTACATTCCGTTTTGGTATCACTTATTTTATTTTTTTAACATTCCATTCATCAGATTCAAAATAATAATAAACTCAGTTATTTTACACCGTTACAGTACTATTTCCAGTCCACTGGCAACTAGGCATAATTTACACAGTACAATTACATCCAAGTAACAGCATTTAAATTATATTTACATACAGGTTGCAGTCTATTAAAATTACCATTTATAAGCCATTTTTTACAACAATACAATCAACAATATGAGTCTAAATCTAGAGACAGCAGTTTTAACAATTCAAATATTCGGAAACTCAATAAAATGAATTATATTTCGTTGTTTAAAAGCTGATAACTCACAGTCAATGGGCAACGTCAAATACTGTTACATAACAAATTTGTTACATAAAAACTTTGCTTATATTTATTTTCTTCTAAATTTTTTAGTTTTTTTAGTTTTTACATCCGACCGATTAGGCTTATTTTCTCAATCACATCCAGTCCTTTTATACTTAAGTCAGTTGGCAACTGGGTGTAATTTAAATCAAATTCAACTCCGATTTCAGGTAGAGTCTGTGAGTCAAAACTCAAAATACCCCCGTCTTAGCAAACCTGCATACTCAGCAAATTTCCAATGGAGATATAAATGTCTCAATACTACATAAAGCCACTGACCCAAGTTTCATAAAATATATTCACAAATAAGTAGTATATACAATTTTAATTATTCTCCATAAGAATAACATTGCGGCTGAGTACGCAGGTTTGCTGCAACAAGGCACACAAAATTGGGCTATTATGCTAATATCAATATAACTTAACTAGGTGAAATCGTATACCAGTTTTTATTAATTTATGTTCATAATTCAGGGATAGCATTTAAATATTCTCCTTAAGAATTACATGGGGGTTGAGTACGCAGGTTTGCTGCTACGGGAATCTTTTGAAAAAAAATTGTTTTTTTTTTAGCAAATATCAATAGACCACAACTTGATGAAGCCTTATATCAAATGTTGTCAGTATACGTTCATAAATAAGCGAGATATAACATTTGTCTTTTCCTCCATAATAATAACATTAGACAACGTACTGCGTTTAGCACTTTCATTATCTCGGTAACGAATTAACGTAGAGGAATGATCAAAATACCAAATCGTGTGTTTTTTTAAGCTGAATCCGATGGTGAAAACCAATATTTGACTTTTTCCAAAATTATATGTAAAAAATCAAAAAAATAATTTTTGGGTACAGCAAAACCCCCCCAAAATACCCCTTTGGATGGAGCCATCTGGCTGGTTTCAAAAATTAAAGTCATAAATGTTGCTTTACACGTTTATACCAAATTTCATCAAAATCGGATCATTTTTACGAGAGTTATCGAGCTCACGGACACATATATATATTAATATAGTTTCGCACGAATGGTGTATTTGGGGCTGGGGACCTCAAAACGAAAAGTTATCATGGTCCTGGGCTTAGCTCTTACCATGCCGACTACGGTAATAGCTTCTTCTCTATAGGGGAAATTCGCTGATACTAAATTTTAAAACCACTTAAGGCTGCAGCAACAAAGAACGCTGCGTGGTGGTATCAAATCCGCCTGTGTTGGATAGGTCGACGTTCTTTGCCTTTGACAGCCACTCGGGTCAAAGGGGACATGTTAAATTTTGTCGATACTCAAAAGGCAATAAAAGCACTGTAGGTCAAAGCTCCAACTTTATAAAATTAAATTTTGTTCCGAAATAGATTTCAACGGTAAACCGGACTTTGTTATAAAAATATCATGATTTTAATGTATTTAAAGGCTTCTTGGTTCGGTAGGCAAGGTTATCGATGTGTAAAAATTAAATTAATAAAAGTTTTATCAGTATTAGTTAATACCTCTCTTAATATATTGAATATGTTTCAAAAATCCAGTCATCAACAGATGTCAGTAAAATAATATATGACATTAAACACCCTAAAAAGTTTATATATTTAAGGTTGAACTTAAGCGATAAGGTGAAATTGTGTTCTACATAAATTATTCCTCTGTTATATTAAACCTGCGTAATCAGCATAATTTTATTCTTTAGGAGAATTTATAAAATGATACATCACACTTATAGGTATAGACAAATATATCTAGATAAAACTTGAAACGTGGTTACATGTAATACTTAGGTATATATATACTGTAGTTATATTTTGAACTCGCTGAGTAATTGGATCCGCGATGGGAGTATTCTCTATCCCAGAACCAAACTTGTATTGGTTATATCTCGCCTACATCCTAACTCTATTGTGAGACCCGATGTAGCTATCAGAGTGGTTCTACTTATGATGACGTCAACTACTTAAAAATACCGACGTTGCAGCAAACATGCATACTCAGAGATTTTCCAATGAATATATAACATAACACATTAAAACACTTAACAGGATTCATAATAAATATATTCACAAACAAACGATATTTAAAATATTAATTAATCTCTGTAAGAATAACATTGGGGATGAGTACGCAGGTTTGCTTCAACAAGGCCCACAAAATAATGGGTTGTTATGCAAATATCAATAGAACTCATCTTAGTGAAGTCACATACCAAGTTTCATCCTTATACATTCATAAATAAGCGATATATAACATTTTAAGTATTTTCCATAAGAATAACATGGGGACAAAGTACCTAGGTTCGCTGCTACAGGAACCATACGAGAAAATTTTTTTTGTGCAAACAACAATAAACCACTACCAGATGAAGCCATATACCAAATTTCGTCAGTTAATGTTCATAAATAAGCAAGATATACAATTTTTCTTTTTCTCCATAAGAATGACATTAGACAACGTACTGTGTTTAGCACTTTGAATATCTCGGTAACCAATTGACGAAGAACAATAATCAAAATACCAAATTGTTAGTTTTTTTAAGCTGAATTCAATGGTAAAAATTAAAATTTGATTTAAATAAAATTACATGTGAAACCCCCAAAAAACACATTTTTGGGGTACAAAACCCCCCAAAAACCTGCCTTCAGATGGTGCGATTCATCTGGTTTTCGAACTCGTTCAGATAAATGGTACTTCACACATTTGTACCAAATTTCATTAAGATTGGACCTTTTTTACGAGAGTTATCGTGCTTACGTACATATATATATATATATATATATATATATATACATATATAAAGATTTTAACGAATTTTGTTTTTAGCATCTGGGGACCTCAAAATGAAAAGTTATCATGGTCTCGGGCGTAAGTCTTACCAGGAGACCTATACGGTAAAAGCTTCTTCCCTATAGGGGAAATTCGCTAAAAGGGTTCCAAGACTCCTAAGATAAAGTCCTCCTATATACTGGCCTTACTGATGCGTTCTAGATGTTAATATAATGCACACGAACTTTAACGTAATACCTTCTTTGTTTTATTATTTTCCGTTTTATGATTAACTAGCTGTTTCCCGCAGGCTTCGCCCCGCAAATTATTTGTATAAACTACGACAGTTGTGTGTGATGCATTCTGTGGTTACCCTGTGGAACTACTACGAATCAAGATCAGCTGTTTGTATTTTCATCAGCTCAAGCAAATCTAATGTCCATAAGGAGTACATGGGAAATTTGTAGGGATCTCTGGCGGAGCCCTAAGGTCAGATCAGGATGAAAACCATTTAGTTTTCCTATTTTATGCCTAAAGAATCGGTGTTAAAAATGTAGACTTTAGGAAAATGGGAAGTAGGAGAATTCGTAATGAACGAGTGAGTCAGTCAGTCATGAGGGCTTTGCCTTTTATATGTATAGATAATATAAAGTACCAAATAATATTTAATTTCAGTTGTTCCCACTCTAAAACAAAAACTGTGCAACGGTGATATCAAAGTTAGACTTTGGACGTCAACCTTCCCCAAGTGTTGATGTGATAATGTAATGAACTGTTCAATTTATAAAGGACTTAGGATTGTTTATGAAAAATGAAAATGCAATAAATATATATGTTTAATATTGCACTAGTACTGTCACAAAGTTGTATAACGTGTTTCGTTCTTTGAGTTAATAATTTAATATCACTCAGAAGCTCCAGAACGTTAAATAATCACGATTGTAAACATCGCCCATCCAGAGAAACTCATCAAATACCAATCGCTGGAATATATTTAAATGTACCAAAATCGAATTAAAACTAATTTTAACGTATCCAGTCAAACATAGCCATTGGTCTTGTTTATTTACTGAACTCATTAGGCTGAGTGTGCTTCAGCATTGGTTACTAGTTAATCTGAATAATGGAGTTGCGTTAATACATTTTAACTCGTGTTGCGATGTTACGTTTTGATTACTTAAGCATTATTATAATAATGAGATTGCAATATTCTGAAAAAATCATTGTTGTAATATTTGTTATTACATTTTTAAAAATCCGTTATATTACTCGAGGCTGATTGATGATTAGGTAATCAAAGATGTTTAACGGGAGTAGGACGGATGGGGAATGTTTTAAAACTAATTTTGTCAGTGAGAAAATTATTTGTTGTAATTGTGAGCAACCACCGATCAGAAAGTGACGATATCCATAATATACAGTACTGTCAGTCCATCTGTCTATTCTATAGCTATGTGTCTATCTGTCCGGGTCATTAGGGAATATGACAGTAAAAGTGGAGGAACTTCGGATACCATGATAAAAACGTGTTGCAACTTGTTTCTTGTATGAATGGCCCCACTTTTTAAAAGGTTACTTTTGCTTCTAAAACTTGTACGAGGCGTAAGTTTCAATTTCTACTGTAAAGTAGTTCTCTTTCATCTCAATGGTCATATTGGCCAACTCTTGAGTTACTATGGACATTTCTTCGTCACATTTGCTTCCCGCAGCCTAAGTTACAGGATTAATTGCAAACATAATGGTTGACTTTAGTTAGTGTATGTTTGAACTATACTTAACTTTAAATAAAAAAACATGTCGTGTGTCATGTTGCAGTTTTTGTCAATTAGTTTATTTTGTTGTGAAATTAAAATTTGTTCGGTGATTACTTTCCAGGTCCCAATTACAATATTAACACGTTATATTTTCTTTGATTTTATACAACTAACCACTTTGGTTTATTATGATGAAATCTTCGATCTCATCATATTAAAATCAATTACAGCTGCCATAAGATTGGAATTACTAGCTAACATAATATTTATTTGTGTTCTGAAAATGTATGAATAAATAAATTGTCGGATGTTTTTACTGTAAAATGTTTTCTGTTAATGCACTTGGGACTTTTTCCAACATAATAAAAGCAAAATGCAATCAATAAATGTTTAAACTAAACCGCCTTTTTCAAATATCATGAAGCACCCAAAACCTATTTGAAACTGGTATAAACGTTTAAATACTTAACTTACATTTATATATTTTAATTTACTGTTTAGACATATTAGAGTGCGATTCACCATATTGAAATAACAAACCAACTACTTACCAACACAGAAGGAAAGTTAGTTAGACTGACCTGGAACAAAAATAAATTATTAACTGATTGAAACGGTATGATGAATTTTGTTCGTTTAAATAAACGTTGTAAAATAAATCACAGCAAACGCATAGTCATATTTACAACCAACCGTATTTTAAATTATATTACTTTGCATCATTAGCCTAACAGATACTCTCAGTTGCATATCAAACGATTTCGAAAACGTATTTATTTTCACAACGGATCAAATAATTTCTAAAATTATAATCCTTACACGGTTTCCGGATCAGAAAGAGTACGGATAAAGTATATTCATAATTAATATGTGCTTTAAGTAGATTATATACTGCATATCAATAAACTGTAATCGGAATAATTGAATCCGATAGATAAGCTTACAATACGGCCATTACTTTAATTATTCACATATGAAATCAATATTATTGGTAAAGTCCTACGTTGTCTGGTTTCAAACCAATGAGGTTTTAAGTGATTTTTTTTAATTATACGTTATGTTAGATATCTTTACATTGTTTGTATTACACCCATTTGGCTCCATGCCGCTGAGAAGAGAAGGTTTTATGACTCAAATCTCCAAATATTGCTCCTCACATCATATTATTTTTCCTTTTTTTTAGTATCAACTTTTATTGGTTTCAGTCATATACGTATATAACATGTTCTCTTAAATTTATAACCTAAACCTTGCATATCAGTTATCTACAACGGATGAAAAATTTTCGTTTCTTCCTGACCGTTTGTGTTGTACCTTCTGTGTATATATATATATATATATATATATATATATATATATATATATATATATATATATATATATATATATATATATATATATGTGTATATATGATATATACTGACACTATAACTATTACAATTACTAACAGTACTTTTCTTGGTATGTTGTATACTGTATTTCATCAATATGCACAGAATGAGTTTACATTTTGTTAAATATATTTTCCAACTTTTTATATCCATGCGACTTTTAAGCAACTAACATAAATACTTAGATAAAACTAATTAAATTTGAATACACGAGTAGTCTAGTATTTACTTAAAGCAAATTTCCCCTATAAGGAAGATGCTATTATCGTAGACGGCATGGTGACACCTAGGCCCGGGACCGTAATAACTATTCGTTTTGAGGTCCCCAAATGCCAAAACCACCATTAGTTATAAACTATACATATATATAAATATAATATAATATAAAGATATTATTGATATATATATATATATATATTTATGTGTATATATATATATATATATATATATATATATATATATGTATCCGTGGGTGCGAAAACTCTCGTAAAAATGGTCCGATTTTGATGATTTGGTACAAACATGTCAAGCAACATTTATTACTTTAATTTCGAAAACTAGCCAGATCGATCTATCCAAAGGGGTGTTTTAGGGGGGGGTTTTACACAAAAAATTTATTTTTCGAGTTTTTTACTTATAATATTTTAGTAAATCAAATTTTACTTTTCACCATTGGATTTGGCTTAAAAATGCGAACAATACAGTGTTTTTATCACTTCTCTATGTCAATTGGTTGCAGAGATATTGAAAGTCATAAACACAGTACGTTGTCCAATGTTATTCTTATGGAAGTAATACAAATTGTATATCTCGCTTATTTATCAACTTATCCTGACAAAACCTGGTATATTGCTTCATACCGTTGTGGTCTATTGATATTTGCTCGAAAAACAATTTTTTTGCCGATAGTTCCCGTTGCAGGAAACCTGCGTTCTCAGCCCCCATGTTATCCTTAAGGATAATAAGAAAAATGTTATCACCCTTAATTATAAACATAAATTAATACAACTTGGTATGTGGCTTTACCTATTTGAGTTATATTTATATTTGTATTAAAACCCATATTTGTGTTTCTTGTTTCAGCAAACCTGCATACTCAGCCACCATTTTATTCTTATGAAAAAAATTTAAAATGTGATAAATGGTTTATTTAATAATGTATATTGCTGAAACTTGGTATGTGGCTTTATATGGTATTAAGATACATATAAATACATTGTAAATTCGCTGAGGACGCAGGTTTGCTGCTACGGGGGTATTTGTTTTATTTATGCAACTATGACATTTAGTCTTAAAATAATCATATGCCTTTTGAGAAATTATATAGGCTATTGCGATTGTGGAAACAGTATTTCTGCATAAATATCTCAAATACTTTCATATTTTCTAGCGACGTTTTATAAAAAGATGAATTATTATAGTTATTATTATTATCACTCAATGAGTTTTTCCATTATTAGTTTCGTATCCCATTATACTATGAAAACCTCAGAGAGAATATGTTTGAGTTCTCAAAGTTACGAAACACAAGATACGAGTATATAAAAAGTTATGTGTATTTTAAGAAACCTTCATTAAAGGGCAAATACTGCAGATCACAACTTCAATCTCTGCAATGAATGGAAGCTTCCTCAATGGCAGCTTCATTGGAAACTTTTTTCACTCTATGGTATTTTAGAAAATTATTATTTAAAAAATTTGTTAAAAAATATTTGGATAAAATCTATGTTGTCTACTTAATTTTGTTCCTCCATTATCCGCTTCCGGTTTAACGCAAACATTCCATAAACCTTGTAATATGTTTTAATTTTCAAACTGTAACCAACATAGAATATTAAAATATTGATCTTATTTTGAAAACTTAAACTAATTGTTATACTCTATTGTGTGGCTGGCGCAGTGTTCAAGACGAGGACTCCGAAACCGTGGTAGCGGCCCCGTTGAGGGTTCAAACCCCACCTCTGGCAAGAAAAATGTTATCTGTATTGTAACGGATCACTCTTTGCTTTGCTAGATACGATCCACGCGCCGTTCTATAGTCTATGTGGTCGGTCAAAATAAAGCAAAAAGAGGCTGCCAACCTCTTAAAAGATATATGACTGTTGACGCTCAGATCACAGTAAGGTGATAATGTTTGCCAAATTATAGACCTCCAGCAGTTATTTAAGTGTGTGAAAAATATTAATCTCGTAAACCGATTTCTGAATGATAAGGGATAAAGCATTCCCTTAATTACCTAAGTTGTTAACTAAATGCTTAGGTAACATCCTAAACTATGATGTGCAGAGGCTATGTGTTACCTGTCCCTAATGTAACGTTACTCATGAGTATCTGTACCCTAATTAATAATTAAACATTCGAAAATATTAAATAAATAGTTTTCTGACAATTTAAAAAATTATAAAAATCTTTGAAATATAAGATACTGTGATTGTTAAAATCGTGAATCAAGACACAACCAGCCATGTTGCCAGTCAACATAATCATGTATCATCGATTATTTACTTATTAATAAAATAATTAGTGTTTTTTTTTCTGAAATATAAAATAAGGAGCCTTGATAAATATTTTCACAAATGCGAGGAGACGATTGGCAACGGCGGAATTTTAATGAGGGTTGGCCTCCCATTGAATTTTATTTTCTCGCAGTCATTTTAAATTACTGTAATTATATATGTGGGGAGAACTAACTGGAATAGTCCTTAGGGTAAGTTTTATAATTAATTTAATATCCTA
The DNA here is from genome assembly GCA_963675035.1 of Allygus modestus. Taxonomy (NCBI): domain Eukaryota; kingdom Metazoa; phylum Arthropoda; class Insecta; order Hemiptera; family Cicadellidae; genus Allygus; species Allygus modestus. The sequence goes on along the minus strand of OY776115.1, from coordinate 126,059,311 downwards.
CATATTCGCTTAAAATTTGACAAGTATAAGAGAATATAATGCCTTATCTAAACAATGTTTACTCAGTATTTTAGTAAAAATATTATATAGGCGAATTTAAAATGTTTTTCAATACCAATATCCCTTAATTTTAACACCATATAGCTTTACACCTTCTACCGTTACCTCCAATAAACATTTTTTCGTTAAACAAATATTAGATTAGAAGGTTAGTTGTAAAAATCTGTCGTACGTATAAAGTAAACGAAAAAAATAAATTTTTCTCTAATTTTCTGTAGTCAACTTTTAATTATAATTATGAGAATATATATTTAAAGGTGTTCTGTAACATTTTTTGGACGTCTTTAGTTTTACGAAATTCAAGTTTCGTTATCCCTAAAAAGATCATTCTCTCACCTAAACATCAAATTATTATCAACTTATATACTTATTAATAACTGTTTAAGGTAAAATCTATGCATAATATTAGTCATTGTTCTATCCAAAAACAGTTCCCCTGCATTTCAACCAGCTTCACAGTGACTACATTTATTCAGGGTAGACAGTTTTTGACCATATATTACTAAGCTATTACGAGGTCAATATCAGCCCGACAGCTTTTCATTTTGGAAATTAGGATTGATATCACAACTTCCTAAAATTGAACGAGAGGTTTGTTTGTTATACCTTTAAAATTAGTTAGGCCTAGCTGTTTTTAAGTGAGGCTTTCCTCTACCCACTTATTGAAACTAACACTGATAGCACAGTGATGTAACCGCTTCTTCACTTGAATGTTATTTTAAATTAGTTATACTCAACACAAAATAACATTCTAGTGAACCAGCGATTCATCTTAAGTACCGCAGATGGATCTCATCCTAACTCATCAAACTTTTTAAACGGTACTGGGAATTGGTATTGCGCAAGTTGTATAATCTAAATTATACACGAGAGAGAGAGAGAGAGAGAGAGAGAGCGAGAGAGAGTGAGAGGGATTATTATTTGGATAGTGCCGTGAGTAGAATGAGAGATGAACATGAGAAAAAATAACGTGTTACTTGTGTACAAGACGAAATTTGTGTCAAATGCATTATGACATAAATGCCTGAATAAAGACTTCCATAACGTAAATAAAAAGCTCTTTTTTATTTAAAGGGGTTCTTCACTATCCACGTTGAGTGATTATTGCCTATTATATAGTAACCACGGACAAAATTGATAGTAAATTCTTAAGAGTCGATTCCAATTAAAAATGTTTAACCTTAAAACTTTGCACCGTTGTTGCTATTGAAGTAATACATTCATGAAGTGGACTAATCAGGTGTATCTAGACATAAAACACCTCAAAGAGTAAACACAATTTCTGCGTATTTACAGAATACCCCACCTTCAGAAAATAAGTTACAGACACCACTGTAAAATTGTTGTCGTCAATATCCAATTAGAACTTATACAATATTATAAATATGGGCTCCTTTATAAAATACATCCTTAGGTTTCTTAAAAAGGCATCTTCTTCTCTCATCGACACAAATTAATGGAAAAAGGCAAATTGGTCAGACATTCCTGAGACAGATATAGTGTTCTGTCCCTGTGCTTCAGTATAGAATTGAATCAAATGCAATAAATTGAATAAATGTCCAAGTTTTATTATTAATTTATTATTCGATCTTACAGGTGGTCCTCTGTGTATAATGTATGTTACGATTAATACAACCGAAATTAAACTAATAAATAATAGTTAGTCCAGCAAAGTTTAGTTTATGTTGAATACCCTCGGAATAACAAATACCAATTCTCTCAGATGAATAAAATTAACAAAATACTCTTGATATAAATACATTGTATAAGGTTTAATATTTTATCCTGTAATAAGAGTTTGAAGATGGGGAAAATTAATCTGCACGAAGAATGGAGTTATCTGAGGAAAAGCAAACAATCAAGTTACCCTCACAAAGGCCTCCGTAATACGCTCTTTCTCAGATCTTTCTTTATCCCTGGTGTTATGGGTATAATCTACCATATTAATTTCAGGAATTGATTTCAAAACTTTGTATGGTTAATGCTTTAAACTTAAATACTTTAATATGTATATAAATATAACTAACTACACTTGGTATTTTGATAAAAAGACTTCTAAAACTAAGTAGCTCCAAGAGGACTTGTTACATTTCCGTAATCAAATTTTGTTGTTATAAATAATCTAACAATAAATATTTATTTGATTATCTACGATGACATTTAAGAGTATACTATAGATGAAACCAACGCATTAGGTCAAATATGTCTCTAAGTCTGTCAACTCAGGTTTTATATCTCACCATGTTATATAAAGTTCTAAAACATATAATAAATTATTAAAATTTGTATATGGGTTAGTAAAGATGTTAGTGTGGTATTAAAATTACACTACCTTTACTACTTTGTTTCCATGAACTTTATACCAATAACAGGTAATCATATTAAAAAATCTGTTCATTTCAAAATATGTTCGTACCTTTTTTACTTGATAAACAAACAAATATAAACGATTTTTTCATATTTATTTAATCTAATCCTTCACTGATATTTCAGAGTAAATAACTGATTAAAGGCAAACGACAGATTTCCTAGTGTAAACTAAACACAATTAGTGAAGATTATTCTGAGTGTTCGGCAGTCTCAAAGAATGTTATAATGGAAGTAGGCACAAACACAAGAACAATGAGGAAAAATCAAATAAAGAAGATGACATCTATTCCGGAAGACAAAGAAAAGCACTGAAGAACAGCTTATTACGGGCCCATTGTAGAATGGATATTTGCTTTCTTTAGTTTATCCTGCTTTTCTAGTTGATTAATTTTTGTTCATCATCAGACACATTTTCGTTTTTCTTTAACAGACACATTTATAACTCCTCACGTTTTCCTGAGAATTTGATATGTTCATGGGGTATTCGTTAATATTTAACAAAATGCTGTTTATTTATTTTATATATTTACACATACGTATACAAATGCTAATAAAACCCGTTATATATGTATTAAACAGCATTAAAACATGTCCTAAATATCTACTTTATGTTTTATCTATAAATATATTATTTTTTGAGGTAATGAATTAGTGACTTATGCTGCCAGATATTATTATTAACTACATCAAATAAGACTTTAGTTTTTTCGATTTATATGACTATAATGTACTTTAAACAACTATAATAATAATGTGTATATTACGGCTTTCAGTTTAAACTTAATGTAATTTTTATAGACTCAGTTCATGGAATCAAAAACATTAACACATACTTGTAAAGTAGTAAACTTGTAGATAAAAAATTACACATTTTTGTTAAAATCTGTTCGGCATAGGGACGTGGCGACCCCACCGCCCGGTGGCTTGTCCATTGCAGCTAGCCTCTCTGGCTCCCTACTCTTCATCTGTGTCAGAGACTTTCCTATTGATCCGTGTTCTTTCCATTTATGTACACACGGATCAGCTTTCTTCATCTTGCTATCTCCAACCTGCTCTTCACCCGAATTCTTCCCTCCCCTTCCTCTATCTCTGTTACAGGCCAACCCAAGGTGTTACGTGGACCGTGCTGATGGGTGGATGGCACCAGGCCTTTTGTATGGTGTCAAGAACGGTACCTGCAGGATACCAGGCGCCCTCCTGCAGTATACAGCCTTGCCCGGGCATGCGGGGCTCTGTCCGGGTCGACTTCATGTCCCTAGCTTCTCGTGGGAACCACGTGGACCGCCAAGGGCAAAACAACCAATCAGAACCAAACCTCGAGGCAACTCCAGAAGTTGCCTTGCCCCTAATTCCATCAGGATCTGCCCCATCAGGGCAGGTTTCTCAACCTGAAATGAGTGCATCAGGAACACAGGAGGTTCCGATGCATTCTCATGAGGAGGCTATCAACAATGAGAAGGCTTCCACAGACTTCAACATGGACGATGTGAGCTCAATCACATCAGCCCCACTGGAGGGGGAGGATGAGCTTCTCAGAAGTCCAGGAACACCAAAATCTACGGGTATGCTCGATGATGCCATAGAGCAACTGAACAGCCTGTGGGTTAAGAGAACGAACCTCACCACTGCCCAAAGAAGGAAGGCTATTCAGGCAAAACTTCTTGAGAGAGGTGAAGTTTTTGACCCAGCGAAGTTTCGGAGGGGCAAAAAGAAAAAACCAAAGAGACATGATATGGGTGAAACTCCAGGCACGAATGTGGGTCCAGAAGCTGATTCGAGGGCGGCCAAGCGCCCTAGAGGCAATATGGCCACCCCTCCCTCGGCGGAAGGACCTACAAAAAAGGCCAGGAGTGGAACTCATGGAAATCATGATGACCAAACCTTGAATCCAGGGACTTCTAGCAAAGGAGTCTCTTACAGGGACATTTCCGCAATCAAAATGGCCATTGTCTTGGAGGGCTATCCTGAGGCTAAGCTTTCAGCAGAGCAAGGTGAAGCTATTGAAGACGCCATCATGGATGAGCTCGAACCCCTAGAGGACGGCTCTGCTCCATCGTTTGCAGGCACCTACATGGAAAAAGGTGCCTTAATAACATCCTGCATCAACGAAGCAACTAAGCTTTGGCTGGAGACACTCATCCCCAGACTTAAACCACTTGGGGAGAAGAAACTTACTGTTGGACTAAGGAGAGACATCTTGAGGTCAACGAGGGTATTCTTTAGAGCTCACCCGAAGCTCCTGAAGAAAACTCCAGAAAAGGTCCTTGAGATGCTCGACAAGCAAAACCCCACCCTGAAGGTGAAGGAATGGAAGGTCCTGCCAGCTAAGCCAGACCCAAAAGGTTACGGATTCGTCTGTTTCCTGGATGAGGCCTGCTTCAATGCTGTTAGGTCAGCCAACTCTAGAGCCAATCTAGGACTCTGGCAAGTCTCAATTGTCTCAACGACAGTCAAGGACAATGCCCAGGGTCCTCCAGATCAATCTTCACCACAGTAAAGCGGCCTCGGCCGCTTTCTGCCAGTTCTTCCTCAGAGAGGGATTTGACCTGGCACTGATTCAAGAACCATGGCTTCACCAAGGAAGGGTTGCAGGCCTGGGCGATACCAAGGGTAGGTTGATTTACTGTACCTCTCTCAAAAATGTCAGAACATGCATACTTGTGAAGAAAGGTATGGACTGCCTAACCCTCACTGAATTCTGTTCTAGAGATCTCACTGCGGTGTCTATAACCTGGAGTTATGAGGGCAAGGAATGGAGCACAATTGCAGGCTCGGTTTACTTGCCCTACGACTCCGGGGAACTTCCTCCATCGAGAGAGCTCGAACTTTTGGTGGAGTCATCCTGCGCTGGCGGACGACAAATCCTTTTAGGTTGTGACGCCAACGCTCATCACACAATCGGATGGGGAAGCTCTGACACGAATCCAAGAGGTGAGGCTCTTCTTCAGTTTCTCATATCTAAGAATCTTTATGTCTGTAATGTTGGAAACCGTCCGACGTTCGTTACACGAAATCGAAGTGAGGTTATTGACATTACTTTTTGTTCAGAAGCAGTCCTTAGAGTCATTGACAATTGGCACGTAAGCCACGAGGCCTCCTTGTCTGACCACAGGTACATCTGTTTTAACCTGCAAGGTGAGGGTGACTCGCCCTGCTATCGAGATCCCAGGAAAACAGATTGGTCACTCTATAAGTCTGACCTCCTGTCTCAACTGGGATCATTAGGTGGGAGGGTCAGCTGCTTTGCGGACATGGACCAGATTGCTTCTGATCTTCAGAACGCAATTGTAAGCTGCTTCCAGGACAATTGTCCATTGCGGCGGGGAAAGAGTCGCACTAATACTAAGTGGTGGACTGCTGACCTTGAACGTAAAAGGACGGTTGTCAGGAAGCTTCATAACCATTGCAAACGGAGCCGTATCTGGGAGCCATACCATAAGGCACTCACAGAATATAGCCTTGCAATCAAAAAAGCCAAAGAGAACTCTTGGAGACGGTTTACACAGGAGGTAAACAGTTTCAGCGCAGCAGCAAGACTGCAGCGTGTTTTAGTTTCAAGCCCTATTGGCCTCCTAGGATCCCTGAGGTCACCAGGGGGACAATATACCACTGGAATTGAAGGAAGTCTCAAACTTCTCCTTGAGACTCACTTTCCGGATTGCATTTTTGAGAGTGACTGTTTAGGCATGTCCGGCAACAGCGAAAGGGGCTCATGGCCAAGAGCTGATCGCGGAAGCTGGACTTTAGCCAGACGGATTGTCACACTTTCCTAAGTTAAATGGGCCATCAGCAAGTTTGGCCCTTTCAAATCTCCTGGGGGGGACGGTATCATACCGGCAATGCTACAGCAAGGACCGGAAGCTCTCTTGGTCCTCCTGTGCGAACTCTTCAGAGCGAGTCTGGCTTATGGGTACATTCCTCAAGCCTGGCGCCTCAGTAGGGTGGTCTTCATTCCCAAGAGAGGAAGAGCAGACTACTCAACTGCAAAATCATTTCGGCCTATCAGTCTCTCATCGTTTCTTTTGAAGACGCTGGAGAGACTGGTAGAAAGACATCTAAGAAAGGGAGTGCTTTCAGGTACTCCTCTCCATCGAAACCAGCATGCCTATCAGTCTGGTAAGTCCTGCGAAACTGCCCTGCATCAACTTGTTAGCAGAGTGGAGGACAGCCTTGCTGCTAAGGAAATCGCTCTATGCACCTTCATGGACATTGAAGGTGCATTTGACAATGTCACTTACACGGCCATGGTCCGGGCGGTGCGTGGGCGTGGTCTTGAGTCTGCTGTATGTAGGTGGATTGAGACCGTGCTCTGCTCCAGGCGGATTAGAGCCGATCTTCAAGGTGAATCGATAGTGATCGCACCCACGAGGGGTTGTCCGCAGGGAGGTGTACTTTCGCCTCTTCTGTGGAACCTGGTGGTGGACGGTCTCCTTCGTGAGCTCACTAGCAGAGGCGTCTTTGTCCAGGGCTATGCAGACGACATAGTCCTAATGGTACAGGGAAGGTTCACGAATATTGTTGCTGATGTCATGAATGTCAATCTTCAATATGTCAATGTCTGGTGTCTTGGAGAGGGTCTAAGCATAAACCCCTCAAAGACAGTAGTTGTTCCGTTCACAAGGAAAAAGAACCTGGAGTCTCTTTCCAGGCTGAGACTTGGACCAACACGGCTTGAAGTATCAGGTACAGTCAAATACCTAGGGCTGACAATTGATTCTAAGCTGACTTGGAATGATCATTTGAATAATACACTGCATAAGGCGAAATGGGCGCTCATGACGTCCAGGAGATTTGTAGGCTCCACGTGGGGGATCAAGCCTCACATAGCACTGTGGCTGTACAAGGCAGTAATAAGGCCTCAAGTCACATATGGATCACTAGTCTGGTGGACAAAGGTGAACCAGACTACAGCCATAGCCAAACTCACAAGTTTACAAAGGTTGGGCACACTTCTAGTCACTGGAGCTTTCAGGAGTAGCCCGTCAGCAGCTCTCGAAGTTGCTCTTGGATTACTGCCTTTGGATATCTTCATCAAGGCAGAAGCACGGAAATCAGCCTATCGATTAAAAGTCGCAGGCCAATGGAGGGAAGGCCTGTCTGGAACAGGCCATTGCACCATCACCAAAGCTGTTGCTCAAAACCCTGTGCTTGATATGACATCAGATGTCATGAGTACGGAGATGGTTTTCACTAAACCTTTTTCTGTTGGATTCTACTCCAGAGAAGAGTGGACATCTGAGGAAGGGCCCTATTCCAGGAAGGGCAGCCTTGTCTGGTACACGGACGGCTCTCTCATTGAATGAAAATCTGGCTACGGGGTGTACAGTGAATCACCTAGGACAGAACTCTGTGCAAGTCTGGGACAACACTGTACTATTTTTCAAGCAGAAATTTGTGGCATCATGGTTTGTGCCAATCTCGGCATTGCCAGACGCTATTGCGACAGGCATATAGTAATCTTGTCAGATTGTCAGGCTGCCCTCAAGGCTCTTGACTCCAACGAAATCAAGTCAAAATTGGTGTGGGAATGTTACAACACTCTCTGCAAACTCGCGACACGCAACTCGGTGCATCTTGGTTGGGTACCTGGCCATGTAGGCATAGGTGGCAATGAGTGTGCAGATAAGCTTGCTAAAAGAGGTTCCGGTATGCCATTCTTTGGTCCAGAGCCAAGCTGTGGCATAAGCAAAACAACTGCTTTTCACACAATAAACAAATGGTCCAGGGACTTACATCGCCAGATATGGCAAGGTCATACTGGTCAAGCACTTGGCAAAAGGCTGCTAGCAGATACTAGCTCTTACTTCACTAACTGGTTGGTGAGGTTGGGCAGAGGTCGGGTTAAGCAGTTGATTGCTCTGATAACTGGACATGGCCATTTCAGGAAACATCTCCACACTCTCGGACTCAGAAATGAAAGTCAGGTGTGTAGGCTCTGCAATCAGTCTGAAGAGACTGCCAAGCATATCATACTGGACTGCGAGAGACTCGGGGCAAGGAGAAGGGCTCTGTTTGGTTGTAAGCAACCAGGTGATGAAAGGGACGCTAGTATTGGTAAAAAACTCCTGGATCTCGTAAAGGGTACGGGCATTGGTTTGCCATACTAACGTACAAGGGACACACAATAAGCTTCGGTTGACGTGTGAGGATCTTTGAATCTTTGGATCTCTGAATCCGTCCCTTTAACAACACATAAACATAAACATAAAATCTGTCCATCAGGGGTATTTATACTTTTTGAAATGATTACCGATCTTAACGCATGATCTGTAAATGCTCATTTTCGCTCGGTTTGTTCCTGATAATCGTTCACACCGACATCTGCTTAGCGAAACATCAAAATGTTTTGGCACTACTAAAAAAAAATACATATCGCTTTCAAGTGTAGCGTTTACTGGCCACTACAAGGAAGAATCCGAAGACCAGTTCGTTACGGAGGATGGAGTTCCGGTTGCCGCCACACCGGAAGCCGTGATAGAGATGGCGCGCCTGCCTAACGAACTGAGATAACAACTGCTGACGCGCGCCCGCACAGACGCAGGGTTTGCCTCTTCTGAACATCTCTCGCTCGATCTGTCATAAAAGGATTCCTGTTTTTTATAAATTTACTGAAAAATTCAACAGGCTAGAAAACCGAGGCCGTTCCTGGTGTTTTGACAAAGCAAAGTATTTTATTTCCTCTATGACAGGCTTACAAAAGTTTCCCCCCGTGTAAATGTTTATAAATACTTTCAAATTACTAAACATGTAGCTATGGAATGTATTGTACAATATATCTACAACAGAATTATATTTAGTGGTCAGTTTGTTAAAATTGTTCATATAGCAAGGAAAAGTATGCCCTGATCGTTCTGTACACTTCCAATCCACCTTTGAGTTCCAAATTTATGAAAGATGTTTTAACAGTATGAATTGTATCAGCTGTGTATAAGATAAAACAAATTACAGTAGTTTATACTGAAGTTTCTCGAAGAAATACAACAATCAATTTAATAGATTGCAACCATTATAAGACATTATAGGTGGATCTTTGTTCTAAGTACCAAAGTAATTCATATATTGTAAGAAATCTGAGTATTTTAATTATCCGGGTATGCACTTTCTTATTGAAATGCCTTTGGTGAATAACTGTGGGTCGAAACTTGTTTAACTAATCATTAAAAAAGCCTTTGTTCCAAAAGAATCATTTCTTAAAAAAAACATGTCTGCAGGATACCTTTCCTCTTATGGCTTACACTTTATTTTCAATTTTAATTTCAGAATTAGGCTATTATATCGTTTTAAAACTTAAAAAGTCATATTTTTGAAAACACTTTTAATTTCATAAAAGATAAGACAGTACAAAAATACACACATTAACATCAGAGAAGTAACAAGCTCAAACACTCGAGAAACACTATTTTTATGAAAATCGATATCTTCACACAAAAGGGAGAGCCCGTTGTAAAGAGAGGCCCATTATGGAAGGGTTGGGGTAGAAATGTGAGATCCCGTCATCCCCACATGTAGTCGGGCACCCGGCTTTTCCCTCCAAACCACAAGTGACAACCCTCTCTTGTCTCCTGTTACACTTCATTAACATTATTTTACTTTTTTTTCAAAATCCTCGTTTCAACTTTGCACTCACTTTAAAAACTGTTTTTCACGACAATGCAAACCCATCTCGTGTTATACTGTTGACTGAGTTAATACTGATATTTAAAGGATACTGTATCACACTCACGTAAATTAAGTACTTATATCGCGATGATGTCGGCAAGTCATGCGGTCCTCTAGATATTTGTAACATTTTCTCTGTGTATAGTTGTAATGGAAACTGATTATGCATATAGAGGTTTTTGCAAGCTTTAATGCTCGCAAAAAATCCCTTTTATACCCGTAATAACTAAAATGACAACTTTAAACGTCAATAACACAATTCTATTGAATACATATTTGTTACAATTTTAGATAAGTTATCTAAGAAATTATTCCGGACATTTTTTACCACTGATTGAGAAAATAATTTAGTAGCACAACGTTTCGGGATCAGATAGTAAATCGCAAATTGTCGTAAAATTAGAGTTTTTTAATCAGTGATGGAAAACGTTTGCAATAATTCAAATTCAAATCTTTATTATGCATGGATACAATACATATGTACATGACTGTATATCGCAGTCGTCAATATCACTTAAATAATACAAAAACAAACATCTAAAATTCTTACAAAGCGAGATAAAAAAAACTAAATAATAAATTCACCAATCAACCCTAAAATAATAAACTTCACACAATTACCCTTTGGATAAGTTATTTCTGAGAACGAAATTCCCAGTTGAGGAATATGATGATTGTCTACAAGATATTCTTGAATACATGATATTCTTGATCATTTAACGAGCCTGTTAATATCACTATTGCTACACGAAGCATTATCAAATACTCTTCAGTATTTGTACGGGTTTGTCGTAACAGTGGCTTTCAAGTTAAACATTGGTTTTCGTGAGAATCATTCAACGAAAGGAGACGCTTAAAAGAGTATTAAAACTCTACCTTACAGTTCGTTTCCCTTTTACCTTATCGAAACAAAATTAGTATTTTCATAAATATTGTTTGTGACTCTCATTGACAGATACAAAAATATTTAATGTAATGAAACAAAATAAAACCAAGCAAGAAAAATTTAACAAATCCAAAATCATCAAAATTCATCTATGTATAATCAAAATTGATATTGAAACTTTTTGGAACCCCTGTAGGTTACGAGTATTCCTGTATGGAGCCAATATTACAATTACTTACCTTCAAAACAATTTGTATGATTTCAGATCAATCGGTTCGGGGGTTTTTGTGATAAAACTGAACATAAAATATGAGGAGGAAATGGACTTAGTGCATTTTTTTAGATTTCAACGGGAATTTGTTACCGTGTACAAATTAAAGAAAAAATAATGTTGACGATGTTTCTGGATCTAGAATCCGACCCAGTATTGGGAGCGACGAGTACTTCCTATCCCGCTAGACCGTTGTAGTAGGCGTGGGACTTGTAAATCTCCCCTCCATTGACTTAAATAGGGTATAGTATAGGCTTGGTTTGGAAAACGGGTCTCATGTATCGAGAGATTCTTGTATGGAGTAATAACTTTTACTCATTAAATATTCTTTGACTTTAAGCTTGAATTTTCTCATTTTAGTTATTGTTTTAATTTCATCTAGATTTGTTAAAATCTGTTCCTACATAATACGTGTTTAAGACCTGTTTTCACTTACTTTGAGGCTACGCTGTTTATAAGTTGTTCCCACCTCTAGTGTGATTGTCTATCAAATTATAAAAACGGGATGGTTAATTTCATTTACAGGTTATTCTTACACATTTATTTCATAAATATACATAGTGAAATTGTTACTATGCCTGAATGTATAAATGCTTCTTTACAATGACCTCTGGATCACAGTCCAGTCAGAAATGTCACAACACTCTTTTGTAGCTCAAAGATTAAATATAAATGTTGCTTTTAAGAACTACCCTATGAAATTATGAAGTAACTGAAATCACTTTAAAAGTACTAAATTTAATTTTGATAACTTGGGTTCCCCAAGAAAGTAAGATTTTACGTAGAACAAAAATCCCAGTAGACAATTTTCCACTAAGGCACCTGGTGTTGTCTGGCCAGTCAGTAAAATCATCCAACCTCACACATTAAAACGGTATTCAGATCAGCTGAGATTCGTCAGTTACTGTAAAATGTTTGGAGTTCTTGAGAATGTTTAATATTGCGTATGTTTAATTTTATGAACGGTTTTTTAGGGAAAGATCGAGACTGAAAAATACCCAAACTGAATATTTCTTTCAGATATTATAACTTTTTCTGGCCCCTGGATTTAGTTAGTAAGGTAACTAACACCTTTGGTATCGTCAGCTTGACATAAATAGGCACTTCAAGGTGCCGTAAATAACATTATTACTGTTTAAGGCTTGACGTTTTCTCCTGCGGACTGTGCTTGATTAAGTAAAGAACTGTTGACTGTCCATCCAATAATATTTCCTGCAGGAAGAATTATATTTAATTAATTTACATGAAGCAAAAACAGGATTACCTAGAATATGACGAAATAAGTGGTAGTAATCCAGTTCTCTATTTAGCTTTGCTGTGTGATTAAATTCCAGCATTTTCGCCACAAAAATTGTCATGCTCTAGGTACCCAAAGACAGAGTCAGACCCTAAAACGACGTGAAACTAGTTTCTTACTAATCAGTGATGGAAAAAATCCACCATAATTTATCTATAAACCGACACTAACACAAAAACATAAAGAAATAAAACATTTGTGTAAGGGTTTCAATGCAGAAACATTCACGTCATAAGAATTAAACTATAGGAATAAAATATCCTTTTTCGTCTTAAAATTGCAAGAAAACGAGTTAAATTTGCTATCCTCAACATTCAATGAAATATGATTGAACCCCTTTTAGCCTCATTTTATTATATTCCTTAAGTTTATTTTTCGAGTTTATACAACCCATTTATTTATACATTGTACAAATAGTACAATGTAATGTAACAGTGATACAGTGATACAATGTAATGTAACAGTGATATAGTGATACAATGTAATGTAACAGTGATACAATGTAATGTAACAGTGATACAGTGATACAATGTAATGTAACAGTGATACAGTGATACAATGTAATGTAACAGTGATACAGTGATACAATGTAATGTAACAGTGATACAATGATACAATGTAATGTAACAGTGATACAGTGATACAATGTAATGTAACAGTGATACAGTGATACAATGTAATGTAACAGTGATACAGTGATACAATGTAATGTAACAGTGATACAGTGGTACAATGTAATGTAACAGTTATACAGTGATACAATGTAATGTAACAGTGATACAGTGATACAATGTAATGTAACAGTGATATAGTGATACAATGTAATGTAACAGTGATACAATGTAATGTAACAGTGATACAGTGATACAATGTAATGTAACAGTGATACAGTGATACAATGTAATGTAACAGTGATACAGTGATACAATGTAATGTAACAGTGATACAATGATACAATGTAATGTAACAGTGATACAGTGATACAATGTAATGTAACAGTGATACAGTGATACAATGTAATGTAACAGTGATACAGTGATACAATGTAATGTAACAGTGATACAGTGGTACAATGTAATGTAACAGTTATACAGTGATACAATGTAATGTAACAGTGATACAGTGATACAATGTAATGTAACAGTGATACAGTAATACAATGTAATGTAACAGTGATACAGTGATACAATGTAATGTAACAGTGATACAGTGATACAATGTAATGTAACTGTGATACAGTGATACAATGTAATGTAACAGTGATACAATGTAATGTAACAGTGATACAGTGATACAATGTAATGTAACAGTGATACAGTGATACAATGTAATGTAACAGTGATACAGTGGTACAATGTAATGTAACAGTTATACAGTGATACAATGTAATGTAACAGTGATACAGTGATACAATGTAATGTAACAGTGATACAGTAATACAATGTAATGTAACAGTGATACAGTGATACAATGTAATGTAACAGTGATACAGTGATACAATGTAATGTAACTGTGATACAGTGATACAATGTAATGTAACAGTGATACAATGTAATGTAACAGTGATACAGTGATACAATGTAATGTAACAGTGATACAGTGATACAATGTAATGTAACAGTGATACAGAGATACAATGTAATGTAACAGTGATACAGTGATGCAATGTAATGTTAGAAATTTGAACATAAAGTATGGACATGTATGTAAGAGTAAAGGTCAATTCTTGGTAAAGCACAGTGTTATAAACAAACAAACTGACAAAAACAACAGAAAAAGTGCTTCCATAAGCGTGAGCCTGTGTTTGAGAAATGAGCTCACTCTGTTACTCCCACTCTACACGCAGGCTTACGCGAAAGAGTGAATATCACGTCACCCGCTCTAACCAAATACATTCCTATCTTCTGGAGTGGAAATAAAGCCCACCGTAATGGAATGCTTCCGTTGCAGCAAACCTGCGTACTCAGAGAATTTACAACTGATAAGGATGTTTACCTCACTATTTTATATATAATCTAACTCAATTCCATCAAAATATATTCATAAACACATGATCTATAAAACACACCCTTCATAAAACATTATTACTGAGTACGCAGGTTCTCTGCAACGGAGATTACATACACGTGGCTTTTATGTAAGTATCAGTGGATTATAACTATTTTAAGGCAAATAATAAGTTGTATCAATGCATTTAATAACTCAGCGAGATTTACCAAAATCACACAAAAGCTTTACCAAAGTCACATTTACTTATTCTCCATAGGAATAATATTAGGACTGGACCGATTACGCTGGTGTGCTACCACGGGAAAAGCTAAAAATGGGTTATTATATGGATATAACTACACTACCACTAGGTGAAGCCGTATACTAAGTTCCATCGATCAATTTTCATACATTTTCGAGGTGTAAAATATCACTCATTCTCCATAAGAATAACATTAGACAACGTACTTGATTTAGCAATATAAATATCTCAGTAGTAACCAGATGATGTATAGTAATGATTCAAAATACTAAAACACTTGTTTTACTAAGCTGGATTTAATAATAAATATGAAAAATCATATATTTAAATGCACGGGAATTCGATCAAGTACCGGGAAACCCGTTAGTAACGAATTATACATGATAGTTTACATCACTGTAGATAATAATGATAATAAAATTTTTTTTCAGACATTTTTATCCAGGTTTGCTGAGTAATTCTTCTCACAATATAATGACAACAATAGTGTTCACATTTTGTTTACGCCAATCTAGTAATTAGATTAATAAGAACAGCTGATTTCGAATGCAACACTGCTATTGGTAGACGTAGCAATTTACTAGCGCCACTGGTGTCAGAATAACTTGATAACAATGCAGCAAACATCAACAGCTTTTTTTTAATACACGCAAGAACAGCTGATTTCAAATGCATGCATTGTATTTCTGTTTATATTGCTAATTAAATTAATAAGAACAGCTCATTTCAATACGGTAAAAATCACCAGCTGTTTCCGGATTTAGAGTGGGAAAACCATCACTTTCGGTATTCACAGCTAAAACCTATAATAGCTACTTTCCGTTCAGTGTGATGAAATACATTTTGAAGTACCCGTAGTGCAATCTTAGAGTGATGCAACATTTCTGGGTTTCAAACTTAAACATTTTTATACAATTTTTACAAGAACAGACCTTTTTTATAGAAATTTATCGTGCTCATGGACACTACACATATGCTATAAAAACATATATAGCAAATATATATAATACCAAGTATATATATAAGTAAACAAAGGAGTTTTTGGGATCTGAAGACCTCAAAACAAGTAGTTATCATGGTCCCGGATCATCTCACAAGGCGTCTCACCCATTTCACACTCATCATTCATTCATATTGGCCTTAAAATACGTTCTTGTTGCGTAATCGTCTTACACAGTGATTAAGTGGTATAGGTCTTACAACGCCAACCTCGGCAATCGCTTCTTTTCTACAGGAGATATTTTCTGAAGAGAAATTATTCAATACAAAAATATGTATAATGTAATGTTGCATCGCATCAAAATAACTGTATGTTTAGTTACATTATAGACTAAACAATTAATCACTTAATTAATTTCCCTAATGAGAAGAGCTCGTTTGGCGAGTTTTGTACACTCATATGCATTGATTGCCTGGATTTATTTGCACAGCAATTTTTACAAGATTTCTAAAACACTCCCTTAAAATATTATTCTTCACTGAGCTTCAAATAGAGGGAAAATTAAATTTAAGTTGTTGTGACCACATTCTCTTCTTCACATAGTTATTTCCGTTTTAAAAACGTAATTCCCCAAATCTGTCCAGTGGCCGTCTCAGAATATTGTTGGAAAACTCCGATCTTTTTTAAGTACATAGTGTATTTCTTATGATGATTTAAAGTGGGTTTATTTTAAATGTTTTAGGTTTATGCGATTTAATAGTCTGTTGTACTATTTTTTCGTTAATATTGTCATTGCAGAAGTTTTTAATCAAATACCATGTAAAATCTAGAAAAAGGTTAATCCGGGTGAATCAGAAGCCAGATTCACTGTGACGTTTAGTATAGTTATCAAGTAATATTTTAAAAAGCTTTATTAAATAATATAACCAAGCATTTAACATATTTGGGCTTTCATTACCGTGAATAGAGCTAAAAGTATTTTATACCGTATTTTAAACCTGTTCAACCATTTTACCACGCCTAACTATAAAACAACACGATGTCTTATCTGATTAAAACCTAATTATCCATCCCAATGGAAATTCGTAATTGCATCACTGCTTTATCAAATATTAGGGTTGTGAGAGCAGGGTAAATTTGAGAGGAAATATTTTCTTGGGAAAGTTTAAAGTGACGTACATTAAAGAATGTCCCAAGTAAGGCTAATGAAGATCCTATTTAACCCTCATTAATAACTATGATTAATGAAAGAGCTGCCAAGGGCGCAGCGGAACCGTTCCCCTAACGTGTTTTTACGTATTATCAATATTTTAAAGATCTCCTTAACTTTTATAAATATTTACTTTGCTTCGTAAAAGCAAACAACAATTTCACCAGTCAAATTTATGGAATAGCGTATTTTAAATTTTCATATTGTACACACAATCATTCACTAAAAAATATAATATTTCCAAGAAATGATTGTTAGCTATCCAAAGAATCAAACCTATAAAAGCTATAAATTTATTTTATGCAGTTTTAATGACAATTAAGAACATTCTAAAGCTAAACCAAGTTCGCTCATTTTCTGGTTAGAAAATACTATAAAATCTACACCAATATATTTACCAAAATATTTGTCGTCGGGTTTTTAATATATATTGCTTTATTTAAAAACTACTTTAGTTAAGAGTTTTAGACATATCTCTTCCAAAAATTTAAATTAATTAATTAAAATTACTTTAAGTGTATTTTTAGTTATAAAGAAAACCTCTACAATATATTTCTATAAGTTTTGTTACACAATTTTTGACTACGAAAAGTAAAAGTATTAAAGCATGCAAAAAGTCGCTCTAGCATGAATCAACAAATAGTTGTTACCCGTTTTAGAATCTACTAACGGGATCGTTTGAAAATGCTTATTCTTTCAGTGTGCAGAGACCGAGTTCCAGTAATTGTATAAATTATGATAATGCGTGTCAAATCAGACGAAATAAAAGCAGCAAGAGAAACATCGGTGTTCTTGACAAAGTCGACTGTATAACATTCGACTGAACTCTGTACACTGATCGGTTCCCTAACTAGGACCCATTAGTGACGAGGGTAGTGCCTCAAAGGGAATTGATAAATGCGAATTTTCGATTTCAAAAGCTACTTTAACAAATATGGCTATCGTGGTTAGAAAGACTTGTAATGTCATGAGCTGCAAAATGTTCATAGGTACCTATAATTATGATTGGTATATAACGTTACGGGGTGTGTGACATATTTATTTGGCTATTCTAATTATATAATGTAATTCGTAGTAGCAAAGTTGCGCCTTCAAGGTTTCTGTAGAATCTTTACTAGCATTTGAATGTATCTAATATATTCAGATTAAATCATATGGATGTATTAATTTATTTGATTTACTAGGCCTTTCGTCATCATGGTTGTTTACATGAGGTCCTGCATAAATAAAACACAAACATATACATATATATAAGTAACAGTATAAAGGGGATTAAAATGAAATCAAATTTGGTGGACTCAAATTAAAACCTGGAAACAAGGTAACACTGATAAATAAAGATTTAAAGTGGTAGTACTAGTAGCTTCAAAATAGTTATAATTTCAATTAAATTATATTCCAATTTAATCTAAACTTCCTAATTCATATTTATAATATACCACACTTACATTAACTGGTTTAACTGAGATTTGGATAATAAGTGATGAAATTAATTGTTACAGAATAGATATTTATGTAATGTACCTTAAAAGCCACGATGTTTACCGACAGAGACCTGTTATAGTTGTTTATGCCGCGGACGCACTCACATGTACTGACATGAAATTGTTTCAGACGTACAGTCAGCTGATTGTTCTCTCTCTCTCTCTCTCTCTCTCTCTCTCTCTCTCTCTCTCTCTCTCTCTCTCTCTCTCTCTCTCTATCTATCTATCTCTCTCTCTCTCTCTCGCTCTCTCTCTCTCTCTCTCTCTCTCTGTCTGTCTCCGCCGCCGCCTTACATTCACATTGTTAGCGCTATACAGACTGTACGAACTCCATATAACTTTATTTTATACCAGTTAGAAACTATTCTCTTGCGCAATTACTGCTAGCAAGAATTGATTTGACTCTTGATAGATAATTTGAGGATCACGTTCAAAAAATATTTTAAACACTTTTTTACTAAAAAGCCATGAGATTCAATTTAAATTTAAATTATAAAGAATCGTGTGAATCCACTTTCTATATTATCTGTTTACTCTCCCTACCATGCAATAACATATTGGAAACGACAGTACATTTTCTTTTAAAATGTGAAGTAATGTGTATTAGGGATAATCATAAACATAATTGAAAATCAAGTATTAAGTCGCAGTCATCAACACAAACATAACGTTTTCAAAAATCTCCCATCCCAAACAGGAGTAAGACTCATTAACAACCTATTAAAGGAATTAATATTTGTGAAAAATTCATTATCTTTCCAACCAAAATAATAAGAGGATTTATCTAAATGCATTTTATATCGTTAAAACATGTATAGTTCATAGTGAAGACTTAATAATAATAGCGTATATTATTTAAATTAAAACTAGTTTTACTTTATAAAATTAATTATTATTACAATTAATTTCATGAAGAATATTTATCTAATTTCATTTCGAGTATTTTGTATTTAGTTTTGTATATCCATCAATAAAAAACAATTGTTTACATTGCTGATGAAAAATTCTTGTTTTAATTCAAATAAACATATTATTATTATTATTATTATTATTATTATTATGTTACGTAATTTTTGTCTTTATTTCATAGTGGTATTTTTAATTTTACTTAATGTACTGACACAATCGTTTACGTTGTAAACCTTATAAAGTAATTTGGTTTCCACTGATCAATTATTTTATCTTAAATGTTGCTATGGTAGTAAAAGAAAACTATTTGCGAGTTTTAATCGTGCAATAAGACGAAACGTTCTCAACTCGAATTATTGCAGGATGTTTCTCCAAGTTTCTGCGGTTGTAGTGAATGGAACATCGTTAAGCCAGCAAGTCAAACGGATCCCCACTAACCTCACTGGTCCAGCAATTGGTGCTGTTGTTTCTACAAAGTTTATGAAATATAACTTAATAGTGAAATTTTAGTTTTAAAGGTATTTTGAAAGACACTGCTATTAGAAAGGTTAGAAACATGGTAGATATAAGATACTTATTATTTATATATGACTAGCTTAACACAACAACTTTGCTCGTTCACCTGATTTCAGTTCAGTCAAATCAAATCACGCAGCTGAGCAAGTTTCACTATTATAACTTAGATACTAGTGTTTAATTTATGACCTTAGTAGAGGTTGTATCAAATAACTAATATTTCTACTTCCAAGACCAAGACCAAAACCTATTCAAGTTAATAGGTTAAGATTTACAGCTTTCTCTAAAGGTCCTGAAATGTTTTGGCTTTATACCGATATAGTTACTATATAATATTATATATCGGTTGGCTTACAACAAACGATATGTGAGGGATTATGTGAGGGACGCGTTGGCAGTAAGAGAAAGGAAACTGAGGTTTCATGTCTTAGGTATATATCTATTCTACTAAAACAAAAGCCTTGACAGAAAATCAATTTATAATTGAAGTACCAACCTTGACATCTAATAGGGTGATGAAAACAATTATATTAAAATCCCACAATGTGTATGGAACGTTTTATTATTTTTACTTTACCAATAATGAAGCTTATTTAAATGATCTAGATTGAAATTTTAGTTGAACAATATTAAATTAAAAACAATTTATATTATAACTTATTCTTTAATTGTAAAAATCTGAATTATCTTTTTCATCAAACTGTACCAAAAGTGGCTATTTTCTGTATCAGCTGTGAATACCGAATGTGATACTTTTACATTCTATATCCGGAAAGCAGCTGGAGATTTTTCCACACTGAAATAAGCTGTTCATATTGATTTAATTGTAGCAGTATAAATGGAAATTCAATGCGTGCATTCTACATCAGGTCTTCTTATTAATCTAGTTAGCAGATCAACGAAAAACAATTTAAACACTATTGTTGTCATTATGTGTAAGAATTATTACCCAGCAAACCTGACAAAAGATTACTGAGAAATATGTGTTATTAGTATTATTATTTACAGTGTGATGAAACGTATAGTTCATACAACATACTACTTTCAGTAGTAGTAATGAAATATACTATTTGATTTCCTTCATTTAAACCTGCCACTAAGTAACAGAGTGAAAACATGATTTAACTTTAATTATTTCCCCATTAATTCTACTCAAAAGCTTAGTATCCAAAGATTCCGTTATTATAACTGCTTTTAGCGAATTGATTTCTTTAATAAAAGTTATTTTTTTGTTTTGATAATCATTTTGAAGTGTTTCAAACGAATTGTAAAGTAGATACTATGTGTTATTTAAATATTTCTTCTATAAAAAATGGATTTTATATTAAACCAACGTCTCTTCGTTTGGTTCCAATCTATGTATGTAATAATGCAATCTTTCGCATTCCAAGATAGTTCCGTTTCCGCTCAAACATCCGGTTGTTTCATAGAGCGGAAATCACTGTAATTGGATAATCGTTGTCGAGAACTAATATCTTGACTTTGAGAACTAAATGAGCAACTTCCGACAAACGTTGAACAAATTCAAACTTTGAATCAATTTATCTCTTATCACTCTTTTACTCTTTTTTTACTCTTTAGGAAATATGACATTTTAACCCCTCATAGTAGAGTGGTATGGTTAAATAATAATTTAAATTTGAATTACAAACTGTTTATGCTTAGAGGAGGATATTCTTTGCCGGGAAAACTGGCTATACATTTGGAAATCACCTGAGTTCACCGTGTTATTTTCCTAAAACCTCAACTTTAGTTCTCGGAATGTTTGTACAACAATTTCATCGCACTCGTTTCAAATTTACGCAACATATTTACGCAACAAGGAATTGCGTAGACGTATTAAAAGTGAAATAAAAATAGCATATCGGAACTATATTAATAATGTTGAAAATAAGATTAATGTTAATCCTAAGTTGTTTTGGAGGGAGATAAATAAAAAAAAAATATTGATGGTTTACCAGCTGTAATGTATGTGGACGGTGATGTGGTGGAGGGGGGAGAGCAGATATCGGAGGCGTTCGCCAATTATTTTAGTTCTGTTTACGAGCGGTGTCCGTTAAATAGTGTAGATAAGTTGTATGATCAGGCGCTCCGCTCGCCGGTGTTGCCGGGTGTCCCTGCAATGACGCTTGAGGCTGTTACATATTCTGAAGTTTTTTCTGCTCTTCGTAAGTTGAAACCGAAAAGATCTGTTGGTCCAGATGGTATTTCTCCGTACATATTCAAGGCATGTGCAGAATATTTATTTGCCCCGTTGCTCTATATTTTCAATCTCTCTATCCGCAATTCATACTTTCCTAGTGCTTGGAAAAGGGCGAAGGTTGTCCCGATATTCAAGAAAGGTCAAAGATCTGATATAAAAAACAACAAACCTGTTGCGATTTTGAGTTCACCTGTTAAGGTTTTTGAGACAATTTTACACTCCAGGTTATTTCAGCATGTTAAGTGTTTTATCAGTCCTCAGCAGCATGGTTTCTTTCCGGGGAGATCAATTACTTCTAATCTGTTGAATTTTTCTGAGTACTGCATATCTGCTTTGGATTCAGGTGCTCAAGTTGATGTTATTTATACAGACTTCGAAAAGGCTTTCGATAAAGTGAATCATTTGACATTGCTTTCTAAGCTAAATTACTTTGGTCTTTCCAATCCTCTTATTAAGTTTTGTTCTTCTTATCTATTTAATAGATTTCAATATGTTTCATGTAATGAATGTTTGTCATCTGATTTCTGTTCGTTATCTGGGGTTCCTCAAGGCTCAAATCTTGGTCCTCTTCTTTTCACTATCTTCATTAATGACATTTCAGATTGTATACTTAACTGTAACTTCCTTCTTTATGCAGACGACCTAAAGATATTTCGGCTCGTTAATAATATTTCTGATTGCCTAAAAATACAAGAAGATATTGACCGGCTATTATCCTGGAGTGATCGTCATTTAAAGTTTCATGTCAATAAGTGTTTTGTTATGTCTTTTACAAGAAAATCTGAAGCAAGTAGATTGATTTTCACTTACTCAATGAAAGGCAATGCAATTTCTGTTAAGTCATCAATTCAAGATCTCGGTATTACTTTCGACTCCAAGTTTTATTTTACAAACCATATTACTTCAATTTGTAAATCAGCATTTTCTGTAATGGGTTTTATTCGCAGGTCAAGCAATTTTCTTAAAAACATCGGTGTCCTTAAGCTTCTTTATTGTTCTTTGGTGAGATCTAGGTTGGAATTTGGTTCTGTGGTGTGGAATCCTCATCAACATTACCTAACTGTCGCAATTGAGGGTGTACAGAGGATGTTTCTAAGGTTTTTGTACTATAGAAGGTTTGGTCACTACACGACGGACGTTCCTTATTCAGAGCTTTTATCGCTGTTTGAACTTGACTCCCTAGATAAGCGGCGGCGAGTGTCAGCGTTGGTATGCCTGCACGGGCTGGCAAGCGGTGCAATAGACAGCGGGGCTCTCTTGTCCAAACTACGATTTAATGTGCCTAGGCACAATTCTCGTTGTCGTTTCCTGCTCTCCCCTCACTACTCTCGCACAAACCTTGGGGCTTACTCCCCACTCAATGTTATGTCTCGCACTTTTAATTCCATTGCTCAAAATGTGAATATTGATTTATTTGATTGCTCTAGTGAAAGGTTTCGTAAGAACATATCTAGTGTATTACCTGATTAAATATTGCTGCATCCTAACTATTTTTATTTTTATGAAACTGTATTTTGTATTTTTTTTGTTGCACGTTATGTATTGTATTTTGTAATGAATAACTATTTATTTGTCTTTATGAATTTTTGCTATTTTTTAAGTAGGTTTAGTACGTGATCTCGAATATGTGTTGCATTGTTGTGTGCATGAAGAAAGTGGAAAAGGACCGGCATGAACTCTCTCATATATTCTTTTTAATTATCGAATGCTACATTGTAATTGGGCGCATGCCTGTTTTGTAGTATTTTGTTTTCAATAAATAAATAAATAAATACAACCTTAATATTTAAAACATATAAAACACAGAATAAAATTGTCTTTAGCCACTAAATATGACTCGATAGCCGCTAAATCATTTGATTTTTTGAACGATTTTTACAACTTACCATAAAACATGAGAACAAATTATTGCATTTCAGACAACACAACATGGAATACTATTCTTGACTTATTTGCCAAGGATATAAATTAGAAAATGTAACAGTTGTCTTATTCTGGACAAAATAAAACAATATCGGGCTATGATGATTGTTTGTCTCCATTAGGTTCAATCCAACTAAATTTAGATGTTCCAAGAGACCTAGGATTTGGCATTGGAATGCTGTGGTTAATCTATGTTACTGATTGTTAATGGATAAGCAATTTCTTTTTTATCCTCTTGTGTTGTATTTCTTGTGTTAGATCCTCTCATCAATCCTTTTTACTTTTTCCCCCTTATACATAGTATACGGATAAAGGATTGTTTTCGTCAAAATTTTCGAATTTGAGTTGTTAGTGGAAATATTCGTTTTGGTGCTCCCTGAATTCAAAAAAAGTGATTTTACGTAATATTTGTGTGTGATTTTTATGTGATGTCTGTGTGTATGTGTGTATGTGTGTCTGTCTGTCTGTCCGTCTGTCTATATGGATGTGTACAGAGCTACAACCCTAACCAATGGTCCGATTTTTATGAAATTTGGTATGTAGGTACTAATTCACAATATCTCCAGGCGTTTTTTTTTTCATTTTTGGAATTTTTTATTTTTAAGGGTAATTATTCCCCCAAAAACCAACAAAAAGCATGACAAATCAAAAATGGCTGTAACTATTTTCATTAAACTTTAGTCGTTTGTAGTACTTTAGTTTTACAATAAAATGACACCACCCGCATTTCTGTAAAAATTCAGGTTCATAAATTACAACACTTAAAATATCAAAAATTCCGTTTTTATGATTTTTATCTAAAAAAACATAAATATAAAAAATAATACTATTCACCATTAAAAAGAGCTCAAACAACTAAATAATTTAGTATTTTGAATTACTATTCTACGATTACTGGTTCCGGAGACAATTTTAATTCTCGTTTTTCGGTATAAGTAGTACGTTATCCAATGTCATTCCTAATGGGGAATACAAAAATTACTATTTCTCTCTTATTTATTGATAAATTTCATGCAAACTTGATATGCTTGTCAAGTTAGCATTTACCAACAGATGAAATTCAAAATATGTTGCCCTTTAATAGCCCTGAGGAGGGCAATAGGGGGCATGTCCCCTCTTAAAATCACGTGTGTAGCGATGGATTCTGTAGGGCCTCCTAAACGGGGATTTGGATGGATATTTTTGAAAACAACTTGTTTACAAGTTTTATTCTATATTTACTAAATAAAATGTAATTTATTCATTAAAGTTGGGCTAAAAGGGAGAAAGGATGTGTCACAGTTTCCTCATACCGTTTATTATACCATGTTGACATATTTAGTTGTATCCGGTACCATAAATAAATAGATCCGATAAAACTAACTTTGTTTTGTATAGGTTCATTTGACCGTGAACACCAATAATCTCTAAAGACATTATAGTCTGAAATTTAATTTCCTAAAGTAAAACAAAATTCGTAATTACCTTTAAATAAAAAATATTGATACAAAAAATAAACAAAAGTACCAGGATGTGCCTGAAATTGTTTCTCAATGATTTGTTCCTCAACGATATTTCGGCTATGTTGATCAACTTACGAACGTTAACTGCAGTAATTCTTCCAAATTACCATTTTCAACTGCTTTTACACACAACGTAAATTAGGGAGGAGGGTTTTGTCGCACCTAACAACATGTAATAACAATTTGATTGACAACTACTATCTATTTATCGACTGAATATTTAAATTATATGTTTGCAAAGTAAGACGTAGAATTAATCAAAGCCAGTCTATTATTAGGGTTACTTTGACTGATAGAAATTATCATTAATTTATTACACACAAAAAAGTACTAAGCTAATTTCAGGACACTATGAAAGCAATGCATAATTACTTCTATTAGGTAATTATTAGGTATTCATTATTATTAGTATTATTAGGTATTCATTGCTCATTATGACGAATTGACGCAGATGTTGTTGATGCCCATGTTTTAACTAAACCTTTGAAGAAAAACAGTTCTAATTGTATGAATTATGCAAAGCCGGCTACGGCAATCTGCATATTTTAACGCCTATTGTAAAGAATATTTCTCCAGTGGAATGTAGCAGGAAAGTACACTGCCCATAAACTATAACTTTAATAACTAGTTCATTTACGTACTTTCATAGCTCTAATTTTACGAAAACAATTTATAGACACAGGTCTAACATTTATTTATTTATTGTGCTACACGTCAAAACCATATGAGTGTTATGAGGAAAAAATGTATATTTCATACAATGTTATGGTAATGGTACACTTTAATGTGTAATATTAGAATCACAATCATCGGTGTTGAACATTTTTGCGTTGCTACTTTTGTACACTATTATCAATAAACCATAACACCTTTTATTATGAGTATAGTTTGAAGAATAAGGCTTTAGTTTTCCCGCATTTGGGAGGTACAAATATATATTTTTTCAAAACAAGCCTTGTAAAAAGACTTCACGTGTCTGCTTTATAACAAATGAACCCACTTAGCTAAGTCTCAAGGGATAAATGAAGATTGTAATGAAGATCTTCTTTGTTCCCATTACTTGATATGATTAATTGTCCTGGTTTCCTTGTTCACTCAGGGTCCGTTACCGTGTTTTATTTTGTGCAGGCCTAATGGATTTCGAATAAATCATTCGTTTGTTAACTAGTTAAAACATTAGCTAAAATCTGTGGCCACTAAGTCCTGATTGGACGCTAAGTTTTGGGATCAGCCAACGGACTTTTTTATTTGTGCTTACCCATTGGATATATCCTGTCTACCCCTCGCCTATATGAAATAAATATTCTCAAACCCAAACCGTCCTCTATGTTTTACAGTATTGGTTTACAAAATCAGGTCAAAAACGGACTTTGGTGTTTTGGATATGTAATGTCATATGTGGCATTGCAATATGTTTGCGAGTATTAAGCGAATAGCTGTTTGCAGTTACGGTTGTAAAGAGTGATATTGAATACTTTTATCTTGCAAGTTTCTCGTAAACTTTATATGTAGTCATGTTCCAGAATTTATACAAATATATATATTAAAACACGTTTGTAATTACAGTAGTTTGTTATTCGCTATACAGTAGGCCTGACAGTAGAGGGTATGGAGGGTGATATACTGTTCACTTGTTTATGTCGTGATAAAACATAAACGTTCTATATTCCAGTTGAACATTACAAATTTGATGTTGTGTATATGATAAAAAATGTAATCTATTTTGCAAAATATTACTGAAAAAGACAACTCTCTCGAAAAAATTAGATTGTTTTGATTTGCAAGAGTCACCTTTCACAAGCCGGTTGATGTCTTGTATTTTCTGCCATTATGCAAATTGGTGAAGAGCAGATTATCATAAGTTTACGATTACTTTTAAATTGCTTAATGCATTACTAAAGAGAATCTCTTTGAGGGATCAATTTAGTTAGTTTTAAATTGATTCTAAAATTGAAAATGTGTTCAAAGCTGCACAAACGATAAGAACGCGATAGCTTGTTGTCATTATCTACTTTAAAACATCAACACTAATATCCACGCGCATTATTTAAGTGAGATTTAAAAAGGTGTTTATAATAAAGCGGATTGGTAGTTGTTTATTGCGTTTCATCTTCAAATAATTTCTAAAGTCAAGAAGTATTAATCAAACAAACACTAGTGTATGGACGTTTAGTAAATATTCTTTCATTTAATCTCTCCTAAAAAAATTAACGATGAGTTAAATAAGTCTTCAAAATTTATCAGTATTTCACTTTAACTTACTGTTAAACCAATAACCCTAGTTATTTAATCAATGTGTGAGCCACAATTGAAGCAATCCTGACGTCAATTACACCAATTGTGAGGCGTAAAACTGTAGTTGCTATATTTAAAGTGTTTCTTATGGCGGTCTATAATATTTTAACCATATATTTTTAACTTTTCAATGAAAGTTAAGAATAGAACAATATATCATTATAACATGAACCACTCAAAACAATATAATATCTGGTGTTAAAAACAATCAGTTATATTGAGCACTAAAGTTCCTGAAAACGTAATCAATGAATATTTATTCCTAAATACTAAAGTAAACAAGCAAACCGTAAAATCTTTCAAATTTGTTATTTTTAGGGGTATTTTACCGCTGGCCACACCACAGGGGTGGTCAATCTTGTTTATTATTTGTCCTACCAAGCACTTGTCCCGGTCCCCGAGTGACTTGTTTAGCACAGTGGGGTCCAATAATTTTGTATTCAACGCCGCCACCGCATGTCGCTGCGAAATATAACAGTCGATAACAAACCAGCTGCGGTACGAAGCTCCTTGTGCTCAAAACATGTTTACTGCATATCCTAGGAATGTACCACGTTTGGATATTTTATTGTTTAATGTTGTAAAATGTTGATAGTTAAGTTTAAGTAATTAATTTTAAAAGCTAACCCCTGATTGGTGTTTGCTGATTTGTGAGTTTATTTCGTTACGGCAAACCGTTAACACATGCCTTCAACAAAATGATTGTTTTAATGGATTTATAGTTTTGAATCAACGTAATTCACCAGAACCAATTTAACATAACCTATTACATCCTTTATTTTTATAAATGATAAACAATTTTCTCTTGAGACTTTGGGATTTTTAATGATAACTACCACAAACTCTGCTGCTTTAAGACATTAATTTTGATAAATGTAGGTTAGCAGAATAAAATACGCTTGTAAAACTTGTTATAGAACTATAAATTCTTTGAATAAGAGGGCCAACAAAATTGTTTATCGAACAGCTTGACAAGTGGCCTGTCATTTTCTGTGACTGCACCAAGTTAACGAAAAAGTGGGGAAGAAAACTTGTATTTGTTCACCACAGTCATCTAAACTGGACATATTTAAAATATAAGTTTATAGTAAAGTAATTTACATGGTATTCATTCCTTATAAGTATCAATAAAAGTTTATGATCTGGTTATATTTAGTTTAACTCAGTTCGCTAATAACAAGCCCTCCGTCAACCTGGTAATTTAAAAAAGAATTTCTAGATTTATTACAGAAATTACTAAAATATATTTAACACGTTTTAGAGTGCATGTATACCCTTTTAAGGTTTAAGGTTGGTAATTATAACAGAAACATATTAAATAATATTAAGGATCTATGGTACATTTTAGTATGCACAACGTACATCTTTAAAATGTATGCTTACCAATCTCTCTAAGGGCCATTTTAAGACTTATAAATCACCATAGTGATACATCAACTCTAAGTGCAATATTGTAATAAAATATTAATGAACTTAATTATTACGAAGTATACAAATAAAATCCCCAAAAATTTGTCAAAATCATAAATTACTGAAACTATTACGTAATTCTGGTAAGTGTAGTAAGGATGAGCTGTCATGAGAAAGGGGATGAAAAATAGACGAAATTATTGTGACATGATCTATGAACGGAGTCATGCGGAAACGATAAATCCGTGTTTAGAGTTCGTTGGCCGTCATCTATTAAATTAAATGTGATTCTTTTTTACTCTCTTATCCTATAAATAGTAGTATATGTGGAGAAAGTATTGTTTTGTAAAAACTTCGTCTTGGCGTTCTACAGTACAAATAAAGGTGGTTTTTGAGGTAGTTTCTGTCTGTCTATCTGTATGGGTATGTACCCATTTTTATAAAAATTGGTTTTATCAAATTTAATATGAAGGTACCAATCCCGAATTCGTGGTATCTCCGGTTATTTTTTTATTTTGAGGGCAGTTATCCCACCCAAACAAAATGCAAAAAAGATTTTTTTTTAAATAGGCTAACACGATTTTATTTAAATCTATTAAATAAGTGCTATAAATATAATATAATACCTTTAGGTCTTTAATAAAATTACTTCACCTGTATTTCCGTAACGATTCGGGTTCTGAAATAATGGGACTTAAAACAGACTTAAAATACTAAATAAATATATTAGTATTATAAATTATAATTCCACGACTAATATTTGAAAATTAAAATTTTAATTTTGCCGTAAAAGTAGAAATATTTCCTATGTTGTTATTACAAAGTGACTACGTACACGTCCTATATAAGCCGCTACCGCTTAGGTTAGGTTAGATTAGAATAGGAGGTTTTCGTTATGTGTTACTGGCTCTCAATATGTTTTAAAAATCACAGGAAAAGTAACGTACGGTGCATCATTTGGAACGCACGTGAACAGTAGTGGCTCACGTCGGACGTGTGCGTAGCCTCTGCCTTGTTATTATTGGAATAGTAAATGAAGAAATTAGTTTTTCTCTCATTTACTGATCAATTTGATAACTTACTTACTAACTGACCAAACTTGGTATGTAGTTCAAGTTATTGACCATTAGAGGATGTTTGATCTTGCCACCTAACCCTAAGAGGAAGTTTGAATATTTCCATCTTAAAACCACTGTGTGTAGCAAATAATTATGTCGTGTCTCAAAAAGGTGATTTGGTTGGGGTTTTCTCAAATAATTAAATATAAGATTTTCTTTACACAATACCGTACATATTTCAATTTTCTGCTGAATCTTTCATATTCTAAACATTTACATTAATGTTTAGTAAATATAAAATTATGTACTGATTACAATTACGCTATAAAGGATACAGTATGTTTACCGCTTATTTAATTAAAAGATTACCCAGCTATCGTTGCTACCTGTAAACCATTACATCATGATAGTGTTAAGAAGAGACGTATCTCGCTAGCCTCTTGGAAGGGTTGGCATCTTGAACGGTTCAAGAGGTCACGGGTTCGATTCCCGAAATTTCCACACAAGTTGAGGGGTTTAGACCGTTTTCCCTTAAACAAAATATTGTTTAAAAAGTATATCTTTCGTTTAAAACAAGACAGCATTTACGTGCTCTTGTAAATCACTCTGGCACTGAAACAACAGTGGGGTTCGTTATGACGTCATAAATGAACGTTGGGGCGGCGGGTCCGAAGGAGGGGTTGCATTTGGCGTCCCTCCAAACTGTGTTTTTATACAGGACATATCAATTAGAACCGTTCAAAGGTTTATCATAAAATGTTTTCATCAGAAGACTTTATTTACTGACTCGCAATTTCAGAGTGTTCCATTTTAAAACTGGTTTATTTTTATTTGTGACACATTTGAGTGGGTCGATAAGTGACACATTTAAGTGTATCACTGATTGTTTAAATTTAAAAGTATTATTTACACTTCGTTTTGAACTAGGAATAGAAAAACTAAGAATTTTTTTAATCATATTTAAACACCTTGTAATAATTACGGATAAAATATTTAAAAATGGAAAAGTGGGTCAAAATCCTTAAA
This sequence comes from Allygus modestus, assembly GCA_963675035.1. Lineage (NCBI taxonomy): Eukaryota > Metazoa > Arthropoda > Insecta > Hemiptera > Cicadellidae > Allygus > Allygus modestus. The sequence continues at coordinate 126,028,041 of OY776115.1, read as the reverse complement.
TGTAAGAGGGTAAAGTTTTTGACTAAGTATTTGTATTCAGTAACTAACTCATCTCGGTAATAAACTGGACTCATATTTAAATCCGTTCAAATGTATATTCTACTAACTATTTGTCTTTAAAATTTGTAAAATACTTGACTTATATGTATATTTATTCAATTATTGAAAATTCAATATTAATTGTTTTTATCGATGCTATTTAAAGATGATTAACATAGTATGATTAGAATATATATATAACACTTTTACAAATACTACATACTAGCTGTTACTCGGCGTGTCTTCAATCGCGAGGTTTTTCTTCACTACCTTTGATTCCCGGTTATTTTCCCATTATTCAAAATATTGTTATCTTGGAAACTTAAATGAAATCACTACTACAATGTTAAGAATCAGCATCAAGGTTAACATTGATAATTTCAAAGTCCAGGTGGGCAAAGCCCTAGGACTTTGTTCGTGTTTACAAACCTTCCTAGGTTAACCTGAATGACCACACAAAGATTAATCGCGATCTAATGAGTGGTACAGGAGAGCGAAAATGATAAACAGACAAACATTGGTTTATTTGTAAATATAGGGATTGTATTTTCCAAACTTTTTACAAACAAGTTTCACCGGGTGGGTCATGCTAATAGTTCACTTTCCAAAGGAAATTCACTAATTAGCCAGTTTTAATGAAGAGTTTATTCACAAAACCAACTTCTCCTATAATTGAACCCATTGAAATAATTGTTATAGGGGTTGAGTCAAAACCTGCCCTCACCATCAACATAAAACATTGACTTCTGTAGGGATATCGGCCAGCCGAGCTATGCCGGGCTGTGCCAGCTGATTAATTGATGACAATGATGCACTCGCACTCGCACTGCACTCCACGTGTTGATTACAAAACGGAAATGAAGCTGCGGCTTAGACCCTGGGAATTTTAATTTTGATTCCCAAATTTGTTTAAACGATTTAGTCATTATCATATTATTAAAAAATATTTTCACGGTTGTATAAAGAACTGTTTATCTCTGCACGATATTATTTGATTTAACACATTGTACAATAAATAATTACTTGGTATTGTTGCATAAAAGATGTGTGTCAAGCTTAAAACTGTAATAACTCTCATAAATATGGCTAACGCAAAAGATGTTCAAAAGAAAATAAATCTCTATTTCAGAAAACCATTTAAATGGTTGTTTGTTACTTTACAATTTACTTATTTTAATGAGTATTTATTTGTTTTATTAACCATTGTGATGTATTATTGTGTTAAAATTACTCAACTGCATAAATGAGTTAGCTAACGAATTGACCAAGAAAATAAACTTCACTTATATTAATAAATACATTTATTTTTCCCACAACCCCGCCTAAAGTGTTTTTTTCCAATCTAAAAACATCGTAAAACAGCTGTTTTCTGTTTAGCAAGTCATTTTTGCTCACTGAGCCAACAGCTGATTGATTGTTGTTTCAGACCAAGCTAACAGACCAGTATTTATAACCTATATTTTGTGATTCATCCAAAATGGATATAAGTGAATTTTTGTGTTTTGTAGTATCAAAAATTTCAGTTTTAGGAAAAATAGTGGGTAATGATTTACTATTTCCCCTTCACCTGCGATCCTTTTACTATTTTAATATGTTGTTCTTATGACATTAAATGTCACAAAAACGCAAAAAACATTTTTTGCAAATTTAATATACTCACGAAACAACTGTCTGAAGAGTATACTAACAACTAACCCAGTTAATCTAATAGACACTTTGGGAATCCGAGATAAATCTATCGGATGAAAATATCGAACTTACTAATATCGAGAATCAATTATTATTTTGATATTGCGATATAATATTCGCACACCTCCGCTCCTGCGGGAGTAGTGTGGGTCCATTTTGAGTGCACACTACCGTAGCCAGCACGTCAACATGTGATATATTTATGTATATTTATCATAACCTAACCTAACTCCGCAGAGTGCTGTATGGGAATTTTTCCCCTTTCGGAAAAATTTCCCAAGAAAGACAAATTTTCCAAAAAGGGAAAAATTCCTGGAAAAGGGATTATTTCCCATTCAGCGCTCTGCTGAGTTAGGTTAGGTTATATTTACCAGATACAGATAATGTACGTATATTTATCATAACCTAACCTAACCCAACTCTGCATATCGCTGTATGGGAAATATTCCCTTTTCCGGGAATTTTTCCTTTTTGGGAAATCTTTCTTTCTTGGACAATTTTCCCGAAAATGGAAAAATTCTCATACAGCGTTCTGCGGAGTTAGGTTAGGTTAGGTTATGATAAATATACACTAATATAATACGTGTTGACGTGTTAGGGCATGTGCACTCAAAGTGGACCAACACTACTCCCGCAGGAGCGGGGGGTTGCGAATATTATATCGCAATATCAAAACAATAATTGCTCCACGATATTTTCATCCGATATATTTATCTCGGATTCCCAAAGTGTCTACTAGATTGTTAGTAGTTAGTGTTAGTGTTAGTATTCTTCAGACAGTTGTTTCGTGAGTATATTAAATTTTCAACAAATTTTTTTTTGCGTTTTTTTGACGTTTAATGTCATAAGAGCAACATATTAAAATAGTAAAAGGATCGGAAGTGAAGGGGAAATGGTAAATAATTACCAAATACAGTAGTGTATTTTTAATTTGAGTTTTAAGTGTCTTTGTCACTTTCGGAAAATTACCGGTTTTCTCTCGAGCGACAAAGACCTACTTTATGCTCTTAAAACATAAATAACTATTTTGCTAGGCAAATCCTTCTCAAATTGCATACTTTTCAAACTGTTTACATCCAATGAGCATTGGATAAAAATGTTTCTATATTTTTCTCTGTTTCCTAAATGAAGTGCTTAGTTCGGAGTTTTGTATTCATCGTCGCCAAAGCATTCACAGTTGCGGATACAGTAAGTGATAAATAGATTCAGAACTGTAAATGGGCTATTGTCTTTGCATTTTAGAACTACATGACATTGAAGTAGAGCTAATTAAGTATCCTGTGTTTCTAATTATTTCCGATTGTTACCAACATTTTTATCTAGTAGTTTTCGATTTTTTAGCAGTCATACTCGCACCTAAATTGAATTAAGACGTGTAGAACGTATTTCAACACTAATTTTTGCTTGATAACTGACACTTTTGCTCTTGGTTTGAAGAATTTACTAACATCCAATCTTTCGCGATTAAAACAATAATAGTATTAATCATTGCAGTGTATTATTGTTCCCCAATAAAAATCGTACGTTATAAAAATCCCTAACCCCCTCCAGGTCCCATTATTTTTGTATGACGCTGATCTTCTTGAATATTTTAACGTTACAAATCTAGATGATGTTTTTTTTACTTAAAAACCAGGAAAAATATTTGTTATACAACCGCGCCTTAAGTGTTTTTTTTGCAATTTAAAAACACATTGCAAAACATTTTACTTATGTTTAAATAGTGAAAAATTATGTGTTGCTCTCTGAACCTTACTGTTCTGCTTCCTGAAGTAATAAAGAGCTGATTGAAACAACGAAGTACTGTAAATAGTGGTCTCGTCGGGGGTAAAAAAAAACTACAGCCTATGTGCTGGACCGCCATTTTGACCCTCTGTAAATTCTGCCCCCATGGAGGAATCAATCAAGCAACCAATTAAATCCTCTTTTCACAAGTTATGTTAGTCTTTATTACTCTTTGGCCGGATGTTTTGCTTACAAAAAGCTTCTCCAATGAGTCTTCACTTTTGTAACACGTGACGAGACCTCTATAAATATTTAGCTCGTTGAAGCTGACTGACTCGGTGTTCATAACTTCAAAACTGCACACTCAGCCAAAGTGGATGAAAGTGAACTTTCAAAGTTGTGTGGGATAAAAAACTGTAAATGTAAGAACAATTGGTATGTAAATCGTGTGTTATGTGACTATCGCTTTCGGAAAACGATCAAGCACTCATAATTACAGTTTTGTTTTACCTCAAGAAATAAAGACGCTCTTAATATATAGATAACTATACATATTACATTCAGGACGGAATAACATCATGAATAATCGTATTGGTAACAGGCTATACAGTGTCCAGACATAAGGACCAACTGAACTCGTCAAGCGATGTGGATCAGATAGTTCATTGTTGCACGACGGGTCGTTGGAAGGAAAAACTGTCATGTCAAACTTGTTGTGTTTGTGTATAGGAAATGACTTGAGGAATTTTTTGGAAGATGTTTTTTAATGTGAAAACATACGTTGTCGGGTCAAAATATATTCGAATTATCATGTATGGGATTTCTATAGTTATTTGCAGGATTTTGATTTGACTTTAATTTTGATTTTTTTAGGAATTTGACTTGACAGATTAGTGATATATAAAAGGGTTCAAAGCCAATTAAGTTGGGTAGTAGTATCTAAAAACTCATTAGGTTTTCCTTTTTTCAAGAAAAAAGTGCTAATCTCACATCATATGTTCTATAAATGTTTACATTTATTTTTTTGCCTAGTTTGGTTTCTATGTATATGTTTGTTATATTAATTCAAAAATTTCAGTCACCTTCGTTTATTCCCCGTAAGCAGTAAGCCTCGTCCTGACGATTCTAAAACGTACCGGTTATTTCAAAAGATCTAGGTATAAATCCTCATGCATGGATGTTCATTAACCAAACGACATTTATTTCAACTCCCCCTAAAGCGGTGTTGGGTTAGTTCAGCAGTGGTGCCCAGTAATACCAGCTGATTAATTAATGATGATAATGGACACCCCTGCTATGCATTTCCCTGAGTTCATTGATTATTGGATGGAAATGGGCATGTAACACCTCCCTCGAGAGGTTTGTAGTTGATATACACTCTACTTTTGTAGCTGTGGAACTGTGTTAGATTTACTATTTCCAATAAAATATTGTGTGTCCTTGTTGATTGTTTCCAAGTTTCAGTACAATTTACTACCGAATTTGTCTGTAAAATTGTACATTTTTCTATGCTTACTTTTTACCCTGTAGAAGATATAATGTGGTTTTAAATCAGTTTTCAGATTTGTTAATAAAGTTTCCATATGAAGCGTACATAAATAATTGTAACCAGGCGGTGACCTGTTCTCTCCATGATGATCTCGGAGACATAAAATATATTCAGTACAAATATATAATGTAAACTTCGCAGGGACAGTTTTTTTATCTAAATATGTATTATACCGTTGTTTAAGTTCAATGAACCAAGAGACACATGTGCTATAAACTAAATATAATCGTTCTTCATGCGCTTTTCTACCAATATATGGAATAACAGATTAATTTACTTCAAAATTTAACAGTTAAACCTAAGCCGTTTGAATTTTGCATGTTACATACATCGTGATTTAACACTATAATATTTTGCTTTTATTTTCATTACGAGAGTACAATCGGATTCAACAAAAGATTCAGTGAATCTAAACTAAAGTTAACAAATTAACTTTAGTTACCTGCCTGTCATATAATTTCTTTAATCCAAAAATACTTCAGCATATCCCAGAGAATCCAAGTAGTGGATCCCTGACGTCCTTTGAAAGTTTTAACTCCTTCGAATCGTCCTTAGATCCTTTTATATCCTTTATATGTTATACACCCCAGTCGTCAAAATCAGTCACATATTAAAAATGTAGTTTACTGAACTACATGTATATTCCATAGACATTAATGAGTAAGATTATTTATTTAGACAGGGATCCTAGTGTAATATTTCATGTGCAAACCTTTAATAAACATTTTTTTTTATTACGAAGTTGGAGGCCTTTTTCACCTACACTCCGCTCGTCCACTAGAGCCTCAATCCTGAGCATGGAGTGTATTAAGCAAAACGATAATTAATCCAACTTATTTTAATTTATATCGTGATTAAATACACAATTAACTGATAACAAAAATTTAAATACGTAATATTTCTCTCTTATTAGTAACTCCTAAATTGTATTCTTTTATTCCATTCAAATTAAAACCGTTCTTGTATCAAGTCATTCCTAGCCTCACAGAATCAATTATTGACCTACTATCTAGTAAAGGTAACTTGATAGTTCTCAGACCCGTGGCTCAGAGATCTGTTTGACTTGCCATCCTAATGACTGGCATTCTCCCTGACCGCCGAAACTCTGCACAAACAACTAGGACCTGATTGGGTTGGCAACTATAGATGTCCATGCATAACGGAAACGTCGAAGTTTTATTGTCTAACTTATACGGTTTAAATTTATTCTAATATATAAAGACGCCCAAAAAATGGGGTTTAAAAATTGTTGTAGGTTTTTTCATATTCTTAGAGAGCTAGTTTTGTACATTTAAGTTTCCAAGTAATCAATGGGAAAAAGTTTTAATAAATGATCATTTTGCAAGGAACTTTACTAATAATCACAACAACATATTTTTAACCACTTTTCTTTGATAAATTGTTATAATTTATGGAGTGCGTAAGTACTAATTCATATTTACTATTTTCTGTTCTGCTTGGATTGGATACTGTGAAGAGTAAAACCCCGTTTAGCAGAACCCTTACTTACCTAAGCCCAGGTTTACCGATACTACAACAGAATACTGGTAATAAATTAGACATTCATTATAATAGACGATTTAGCGCGACATGGACCCCACAAGATGGATATAACACAGTTCACATCCGTTTTAAAGAGAAAATGTAATACTGTAAATAAATATTTAATATGTAGGCTAAAGTCCACAGTGATTAACAAGTACAGTAACTGAAAAAAGTTAGAGAAAAACAGTTTGACGTATTTGTTTACAGCGTTAGCTTTTAAATTCAAACCGTTGTGTTGACTATCCAAAAAATCAGGTTACCTGCAATTTTTCCGCCCCTTTATTTAGGTTAAACGGAGTTTTACTGTAGTAATTTCCCCCCTCGATTAGAATGATTTGTAATCCTTCGAACAAAATTTCTATATAAAACTAGGTTTTTCTGGTCCAATCCATACCAGTACTGAAAGGAAATCTTTCTGGTTATTTCCATAGTCACATTCTTTGCCACCGCGATCATTAAGCTGAGCATCGTAGTGGTATAAGCAGTTTCCCTCACAATATGAAGTTCGCAAGGTAAATCCTGACCAAAATCAAATCATTTTATGAAGGTTAAAAACTAAATCCGGCTGCCATGCGTCATTAGGCTATTATTAATGATCCTAAACTAAACAATCAGCCGGTCTTAGTCAGTAATAAAGCAACCAACATTATTTCACTCTTTATACGTACATAGTTCATCCATACTCACCTTAAATCATCCATACGCCTTAGTTGCATCAGCGTCTAAAGCAGGTTAGTGATTTAGGTCAGTGGTTAAGTCAAATATATTGCAGTGGTACAAAACCAAAGCCACTTTGCTGGGTCCCACGGGATGGATGAAGGTGGTAATGAAGACCTTCTTTGCTCCGATTACTTTATATGATTAATGGTCTCCTTTTTCTCATCCACTCTTTAAGTAACGAAGTACAGTGTGTAAATCATTGGCACATTTTTGGTGTGAAAAATGATAAATAAACTTAGCTTACATATTAGGATGCGTCTAATAAAGGATCTATCGTAATCTCAGACTAAATGTGGACCAAAATACGAATATATTTAAGTTGAATCAACAAATATTTACATGGAAATTTTAATATAGGAATAAAAAATCGTTGAGGCAATAAATTATATCTAATTAAAAGTAAATAGTAATATTAATATTACATTTTAGAGGATTTCAAGCTGTAATGAATTTCTATGCTTAGCATGCTTTATATCTATTTTCTATGAAACTCCACTAGCAAACAGATATAACAAAACAATAATTTTATTACAGCGAAATTAATGTTTGGTTCGAACCAATTTTATTCAGCGATATTGAAGTAGACTAAAGCACGGTAACATTAAAGAGCACCGACCCGATTCAACTCGTTGCATCGCTATAAACCCACACGAGAACAGAAACATTCCGTAACTGTGATTGCGAAAGAGACTCTCTTCTGTCACAAATATTTTTATTTACTCTCCAAACGGTACTAATTGATGTGTCCAGTATAAAAAACAATTTTGAAAAGCCGATTTCTTTTGGACGCACCATTTCGCCGAATCCGTTTATAAAATTAAACTCCATTCGTGTTTATTTCCTTTTGTTATTTTCCTTTTCTCGTTATATTTCAAAGGTCCTTCATGGTATCTTTAACCGAACATAGTAGTTTTGCTGTGGTAAATAAAAACTGTCAAAAACCTTTATTAATTAGTACTTGCTATTTTATTAATTGTATCATAACAATTACATTTTAATCTTCTTATATACAATTTAATAAGTGCCTCACTAGCCTTACGTGAGCGCCTTAGATTTCGGTGCAAGAAGTCACGGTTTCAAATCCTCGGCACTCACATGATTTTGATAGGTTTGGACCGTTGTCCTTTAACAAGGTTAAATACCAAATTTTTCTGGCGGATAAAATGCCAAAAGTAAATGTTTAAATAAATAATATTTCTCACGGAGGGACAACTACAAAACTTCTTTTTTTTCGGAGTTTGTAATAATTTGTAAAGTTATTTTATTTCCGCTCTTATATACTTATTAACAACATTTAAATTAATTTGGGTTTTATTGAAGCCTTAAAACGCAGCCACGTTTTATTAAATTGGCCCACACAAAGGGTCTGAAGTTGTTTGGATTATAAATTAAAGCTATTAATTACTATTTTGTCAACAACCATGGCTCCAACTCTTTTTTTTACAGAATAATTCAAAATTAATCTACAAGTCATTTAGTCCGTGAAAATATATAAATCCACTACACAAGCGTATTCATGGAACTCCGAGATAATACTTTAATATGTATACACCATGATTTAGCAATAGAGCTATGAATAGAATGATCCTAACTCAATCCGGTCGAGACCAAGTTAACCTATATTTGCTCAAAGTTGGAGCGGCCAGAGTGAATGATACATCATTAGTTAAGCCGCAAGTCAAACAGCTCTGGTCATAGCTGGGTCGTAGAGTTATTACTGATACAAACAACTCCCTTGGAGTCTCATAGTGGATTATATTACAACGTTTGTATCGTATCACCTATTTAAGCCGTTTTAAATTTAGGCAGTATATTCGTTTGCAATTTACTCATCACTGAGCTTCCAGTCAGGGTCTGTCAGTAACAAGAAGTTAGGATGTGTTGTGAGTAATAACTCATGTTTTATGGGAGTAAACACACGTAGCACGAGGATGCATGATGTAGAGTCATGAGAGGGGGGGTTGTGCAACGGGAACGGCAATACAGATTTGTTTGTTTCTGAATATACACGCAATTGGAAGTTTTGTTTTTTGTTTTGTACTTTAGATCCCATAGAACTTTTGTGTACTTTGCAAACTCTGTAAAATCTCTGAGTGGAATTTTTATATTCCACCTTGCATATGACTTTTGCATACTCTGTGATGTATAATGGTTTCTGACCGTCGTATTTTTTTTAAATCCCAACTAAACCAATAAGCAAACTGCGGACCTCGGAGTTGAACGAGTCACTGAGGGCGGGAGAGGTGCTCGTAGAGGACTCGTCGCATGGATACAAGCATTCCTGACTGATACGATACTTATAATCCCAACTTAAAAATACCTTGAAAATTATACGTTTCCAGGGATCTCCAAAGCTTTTAAGCAATTTTCCAAAGGACCTTTAATGTCTTGTATTTCCTGCCACTATCAAATTTCATGTTGAGAATTGTAGTAATAAATACAATAATATCCAACATCGTTATGAGATGTCTACACCGAAAACGAATAGACATATTTTTTTAAAATCAGATATAAATATCCATATTTTTGTCCTCAGAAATCGTATTGTATTTACATGGCTCTGAATTACTGCATGTATGTTAGTAAAATGTATATTTATATGTTATGAAATTTTCGCTATTTTTTTAATTTTATGCCGGTACATCAATTATACTAATATGTTCTGTCCAGTAATCAGATATGTCTGTTCACTAGAAAACATATCATAAATTTTGGGAAAAAATCAAATCTTTATCTTTATGTTTCATCGTTACAATGTCCATGTTTTGGAGCGCCGACAACACCCCCCTTCCCCAAACTTCCACATTCAAGCCTACGTCGCAAAACCCTTAGTTTATCGAAATGTCACATAGTATAATAGCACATGGAAACTTTAAAAAAAATAATACTTTTCTTCACTTTTCCATGTTCAAACTCTATATTAGCTCAAAATATTTTAGAAACAGATTGCAATGTCTCTTTGGGGTTTTAAATATATACAATTTACTAATTTTGTATAAAGAGTTGTTTACTACTTACAGTTAATAAATAATTTTTACTGATAAAAAATTATTTATCTGCTGCTGCTGATGTATTAATTAATCAATTTTAACTGCTAAACCCCAAAGTGGTGTTGCGACTGCAATACTACAGTCGTTAAAACCGTTTAGAGCTGTTCGAGCGATATAATTAGCGACCAATTCTTAGAAAAAATGGAACACAAGGCTTTCAGTAGTTACCTAACAAGCTTGTTGTTGAGATTTATTCCTAGTTATTTATTCGCGTGGTACTGTTTATTAATTTTGCAGTTTGCAGTGGCTTTAAATGGTTGTCGACTTTGGTATTAAACATTTCAAATTGTCCGGTAAATAATTATTACAAAATCATCCCTGAATATTTAATATTTTAATTCCACCGTTGAAACACGCTTTTAGACAATCATTAAAAAATTCTCACTGAATAATTTTGCAAATCACAATACTTTGTTTACTTATTTACTGACATGTTAGCCAAAATATTAGTTGGGCCACTTTGAACCATAAAAGTTCCAATAGTATAAACCATTTGGCATCTAAAATGAGTTCAAATAACTTTCTTATATTAATTTGTTCTCTTCTTTTTTAGAGTGAATGTCTTATTCTACAACAACAAAAATCTATTTTGAAGTACAATTGTTAGTTTCAATCCCCAAAGATAAACTCGTATTACATAAATAATTATTTATAATAAATTCAACCTAAAACCATTTATTGAACATTGTAAAACCTAAATAACAACCCACAAGAAATTTAAAATATTTCTTTTTCTTTTACAAATAAAGTTTATAACTAGAATGCTCATCTACTCAGTAAATTATAAATATTACAATAATCGAGATCCTTCCAATTGAATCTAGTCTTCATCCGAAAACCGTATTGTTTCCTAACTCATGTCACAGTTAAAGTCAGCATCATAGCGACAACGCGTTGGTAAACCACATACAATGTTCTGTGTCGTTGGGAAAGAATTATAAATTCCTCACGAAACTGGGGATTAGGACTCGGCCGCTCTGCATAATTTATACAATCAGAGCCAGCTTTTGTTGTCCATTGGAAAACATTATAGTCCCTTGGTGTAGGAAACGAATTTGACTTCACGTCCCTCAGTCTGTTTCAAAGAGGCCAGGCATCCACGGCGCCTTTTAGTATGGTTAATTAGCATTACATTAAATGTGTAGCGGTTAAATATCTACTTCAATAAAATAAATTGTGAATAAAACAAAATAAATGAGTTTTAGTCAAAGCGATAAACACTTTTTAAAACAATCTGGATTTGTGTAGTATATTTTTATTTGTTCTCTGTGCAGAAAAGATTTACAATATGGAAGAAAAATAAGACCGATTATTAATCAATCTTTACGTTGAACGAGCAATAAGAATTTGTTCAACTTATATTTATGAGATTTTTACTTTAATTCAGGTAAATTATGAACTAAAGAATTGTAATCACTATTTTTAAATCAAATTAATCAAGTGAAAATAACACTATTATATCTTATTTATGATCTATGCTTCTTGTTACAATTTGAGTCGTCAGAGTTTTAAATATTTGAAGTATTACAAGAGGATTTTTACATTAGTTTGAAGGACCGTCATATTCGGCTGATTAATGATCTGGATCTTGGGAGTTGCGAACTTAACCACAAAATAAGCCGTCGTTTTAAAATACTGACTTTTAGTGTACTTGTATAACTTCTTATTTAAATACGTGATTTTTTTAACTCTACGATTATCTGTTGAATGATTGTTTGCAGCAAAGTCAAGATTAGTTAGGGTGTGAGGGTAAGGAAAAATTAAAATTACTGTTATGGAATTTACGAGTATTTCTTTTAATTACTCAGTAATTTTGCTTGTAATCTGTAAAATCTAAAGAGGTTCCAGCATCCTTTACATTCTTTTAAAATAATTTCATATTTATGAGCAGTTTTATTGTTAACTCTATCAAACTTATAATTTATATTTTACTAATCCTTTGTTATTTTATAAAGTTACAAAAGCAGTCAACTATAGGTACAAAACCGTTAATTTATTTTAGCGAATTTCCCCTATAGGGAAGAAGCTATTACCGTAGTCGGCATGGTAAGACCTAGGCCCGGGACCATGATAACTTTTCGTTTTGAGTTCCCCAGACCCCAACAACACCATTTGTTCGAAACTATATATATATGACATACGATAACTCTCGTAAAAATGATCCGATTTTAATAAAATTTTGTATAAAAGTGTAAAGCAACATTTATAACTTTAGATCGAAAACCAACCAGATCGCTCCATCCGAAATGGTATTTTGTGAGGGTTTTGTACCCCAAAAATGGGTTTTTTGAATTTTTTCATACAAATTTTGAAAACGTCAAATATTGGTTTTACCATTGGATTAAGCTAAAACACACAATATGGTATTTTGATCATTCCTTTACGTCAATTGGTTACTGAGATATTGAAAGTGCTAAACACAGTACGTTGTCTTATGTTATTCGTATGGAAGAAAGGAAAACTTTTATATCTTGCTTATTTATGTCAAATACTGACGAAATTTGGTATAAGGCTTCATCTGGTTGTGGTCTATTGATATTTTCTAAAAAGATTTTGTAATAGTCTCCGGTAGCAGCAAACCTGCGTACTCAGCCCCATGTTATTCTTATAGAGAATAATTAAATGCTATGATCCCTTAATTATGAACATAATTAATATAATCTGGTATACGACTACACCTAGTTGAGTTATATTAATATTGGCATAAAAACCCATTTTTGTGTACCTTATTGCAGCAAACCTTCGTACTCAGCCGCAATGATATTCTTATGGAAAATAATTAAAATTATATATACCGCTTATTTGTGAATATATTTTTATGAAACTTGGTCAGTGGCTTTATGTAGTATTAAGACTTTAAATTCCCAATGGAAATTCGCTTATTATGCAGGTTTGCTGCGACGGGGGTATTTTTTATTGGGTTTGCAATTAAAAATGCAAAAGGTGTATGTGTGAATATTTAGCTAGGCATCGTAGTGGAAAACAGCTTGCCTCACAAAGTAATGAGCTTAGCAAGGTGATTCTGAGAAAAATTAAAATAAAACCCGTCGCAGCAAACCTGCATACTCAGCGAATTTCCAATGAATTATAACATAACACATTAAGCCACTTAACAAGATTCATAAGAAATATATTCACAAACAAGCGATATTTAAAATATGAATTATTCTCCATAAGAATAACATTGGGGATGAGTACGCAGGTTTGCTGCAACAAGGAACACAAAATAATGGGTTTTATGCAAATATAAATAGAACTCAGCTAAGTGAAGTCACATACCAAGTTTCATCTATATACATTCATAAATAAGCGATATATAACATTTTAATTATTGTCCATAAGAATAACATGGGGACCGAGTACCTAGGTTCGCTGCTACGGGAACTATAGGCGAACAATTTTTTTTGTGCAAACAACAATAAACCACAACCAGATGAAGCCATATACCAAATTTTGTCAGTTTATTTTCATAAATAAGCGAGATATACAATTTTTCTTTTTCTCCATAAGAATAACATTAGACAACGTACTGTGTTTAGCACTTTCAATATCTCAGTAACCAATTGACGTAGAGCAATGATCAAGATACCAAATTGTTTGTTTTTTTATGCTGAATTTAATGGTCAAAATTAAAATTTGTTTTAAATAAAAATTACATGTGGAAACCCCAAAAACCCCATTTTTTTGTTACAAAACCCCCCCAAAACCCCCCTTTAGATGGTGCGATTCGTCTGGTTTTCGAACTTGTTCAAATAAATGGTACTTTACACGTTTGTACCAAATTTCATTAAGATCGGACCTTTTTTACGAGAGTTATCGTGCTTACGGACACACACACACATATATATATATATATATATATATATATATATATATATATATACATATACATATATAAAAATTTGAACAAATGGTGTTTTTGGCATCTGGGGACCTAAAAATGAAAAGTTATCATGGTCTCGGGCTTAAGTCTTACCATGAGACCTATGGTAATAGCTTCTTCCCTATAGGGGAAATTTGCTAAAAAGGTTAAAAAGGCTAATAATTAATGGTCCTGGCTAAATAATTAGTTGGAGTCAGTAACAAAGCAACTTAAGGTATTTCACTCATTCTACAGTCTGAGTTAATCCATACTCGCGTTAAAATACGCCTTAGTTACGTCATTGTCTAAACCAGGTTAGTGATTTAGGTCAGTGTCAAATCGATTCAAGTCAAATACGAGGGTCATCCAGAAAGTAAAGAACGTTTGCTTGCTGCGTCTAGCACAGCTCCCCCATCGTCGCCATTGCGTGTGCGGCAGTCTACTCACCTCTCCACCAAAGTCTGAGCCGAGTCTCGTTGCTGTGCGGTCACACGTCTTATTTCAGTGGTCAAGTCAAATATATTGCAGTGGTACAAAACCAAAGCCACTCCGCTGGGTCCCACGGGATAGATGAAGGTGGTAATGAAGACCTTCTTTGCTCCGATTACTTTATATGATTAATGGTCTCCTTTTTCTTGTTCACTCTATAAGTAACGAATTACAGTGTATAAATCTTTGTTGCGTTTTCGGGTTGACAAATGATGAATAAACGTGGCTTATATATTAGGATGCGTCTAATTAACGATCTATCGTAATCTCAGACTAAATGTGGACCAAAATACGAATATATTTAAATTTAATCAACAAACATTTTACATGGAGATTTTAATATAGGAATCAAAAATCGTTAAGGCAATAAATTATATCTAATTAATAGTGAACAGTAATATTAATATTACATTTTAGAGGATTTCAAGCTGTACTGAATGTGTGTTCATATCATTCTTTATATCGTATTTTCTATGAATCCCCTCTAGCAAACAAATATAACAAAACATTCATATTATTACGAGGAAATTAATGTTTGGTTCGAACCAATTTTATTCAGTGATATTGAAGTAGACTAAAGCACGGTATCATTAAAGAGCACCGACCCGATTCAACTCGTTGCATCGCTATAAACCCACTCGAGAACAGAAACATTCCGTAACTGTGATATCGTAAGAGACTCTCTTCTGTCACAATTTTTTTTATTTACTCTCCAAACGGTACTAATTGATGTGTCCAGTATAAAAAACAATTTTGAAAAGCAGCCAAATACAGTTCTTCCTTTTGGACGCTCCGTTTCGCCAAATCCGTTTATAAAATTAAACTCCATTCGTGTTTATTTCCTTTTGTTATTTTCCTTTTCTCGTTATATTTCAAAGGTCCTTCATGGTATCTTTAACCGAACATAGTAGTTTTGCTGTTGCAAATAAAAACTGTTGAAAACCTATTTTATTAATTGCTATTAGTTCATTAATGAACTGGTAGGCATATTTTAAAATGTTTTTTTTTTCAAAACCGTCAACAAATATTACTTTTAATTTGCTGCTAATTACGATTCAACAAATCTTCAAGATTGTAACATAAAAAATAAATTGTATTCCTGTTATGTAAAATATAATGAGTACCGCATTAGCCTAACGTAAATCATATTATATTTCAGTTCAAGAGGTCACGGGTTCGATTCCTGGGCATCCATATGACTTTGAGATGTTTTGACCGTTATTCTTTAATGACGTCAAATACAATCTGTTCTTGGCGTAGATAATACAAAATAATGTTCAAAATAATTACTTTTCTCAATGCAAAATATTTAAAAACGTATCTAGTCTTTCAGAGCTTGTAATAATTTTCAAATTAATTTTATTTTCACTCTTATTTATTTAGTAACAAAATTTAAATTAATTTAGGTATTATTTCAGTTTCAAAATGCAGCCACTCTTTATTAAATGACCCTCACACAGGATCTAAAGCGGTGTGGATTAAAAATTAAAGCTACTAATTACGATTTCGTCAACAACCCGGGATCTCGACTCTTATTTTCAGAATACTTTAATTCAAAAGTCGTCTACAAGTCTTTAATTAGAAAATAAAATTTCCGGAGAGCCCCTTTAAAATATTTTTCTTTCTAAATGTCTATTGACACTTCATTATATGCCTACCCGATTCCTACAGACATTAGGTTTTATTAGGATTTATTCCTTGAAAACATATATATCAACCATACAAGCGTATTCATGGAACATAGAGATAATACTGTTATACGTATAAACCATTATATAGCAATAGTGCCTAGAATAGTATGTTCCTAACTCAATCCGGTCGAGACCAAGTTAACCTATATTTGTTCAAAGTTGGAGTGGCCAGAGTGAATGATACATCATTAGTTAAGCCGCAAGTCAAACAGCTCTGGTCATAGCTGGGTCGTAGAGTTATTACTGATACAAACAACTCCCTTGGAGTCTCAGAATGGATTATGTTACAACGTGCGTTTCTGCTCACCTACTTAAGCCTTTTATATTTAGGCAGTATATTCGTTTGCAATTTACTAATCACTGAGTTTCCAGTCGGAGTCTGTAACTAGTTAGTATAGTTAGGATGTGTTGTGGGAGTAAACTCACGTGGCACGAGGATGCATGATGTGTGGCCATGAGGGGAAGGGGTGCAACGGGAACGGCAATACAGATTTGTTTGTTCTGAATATACACGCAATTGGATTTTTTTGTTTTTATTACAACTAAGTATAATTGTCACAAAACACTTAGAAATGTGTAGTATAAAACCATGTTCTTTATTAAATTTTCCAATGCTGCGGCCACTAGCAGTAGAATGTATTTAGTTAAAGACGCTTTGGTGGGTAACAAAATTGTACAACATTCAACACACTAAGTTTGTACTTTAGATCCCATAGGACTTTTAAGTACTTTGAAAACTCTTTAAAGTCTCTGAGTGGATTTTTTTATTCTAGGACCTTTTTATACTCTTGGATTTATGATTTCTGACCATTTTATTGTTTTTAAACTTCCGTTAAAATTCAATAAGCAGGCAGCGGACCTCTCGGAGTTGAACTAGTTACTGTGGGCGGGAGAGGTGCTCGTAGAGGACTCGTCGTATGGGTACAAGCATTCCTGGCTCATACGAAACTTGTGATCCCAACTTTAAAGACCTTATTATCTAGAAAATTATCCGATTCCAGGGATCTCCAAAGCCTATAGTCATATTTTCCAAAAGACCGTTAACGTCTTGTATTTCCTGCCACTATCAAATTTCATGTTGTGGATTGTCTTAATAAGTTCAATAATATCCAACATTGTATGAGGTGTCTAAACCTACAGCGATTAGACATATTTTGAAAAATATATATAAAGATACAGATAGCCATATTATGTTCATCAGAAATTTACATTGACGTGGATCTGAATAACTAAATGTATGTTCCTAAAATGTAAATTTATTTTTTGTGTAATTATCCGTATGTTTTTAATTTTCTGTCGGTACATTAACTGTTCTATAATATGTTCTGTCCACTGATCAGATATGTCTGTTCACTATAAAACAAACAAATTGTGGGAAAAGATACAATCTTCATAATTGATATGTTTCATCGTTACAATGCCCGCGTTTTGGAGCGCCGCCAACACCCTCCCCCCTTACGCATTCACGCCCACGCCGAAACGCCCTTCGATTATCGAAATTTCACATAGTATAATAGCAAATAGAAACTGTTTTCAAAAATATTACGTATTGTTAGCTTTTCCATCGTCAAACTCTAAATTTTTTCGAAATATTTTAGAAACCTTTGAATGTTTACAATTTACTGATTTTGTAAAGAGTTGTTTACGTATCGTTGATAAATAATTGTTACTAATACATAGTTATTTATCCACTATTGCTGATGTTGAGACTGCAATACGACAGTCGTTAAAACCGTTTAGAGCTGTTCGAGTGATATAATTAGCGACCAATTCTTAGAAAAAATGGAACACGAGGCTTTCAGTAGTTACCTAACGAGCTTGTTGTTGAGTTTTATTCCTAGTTGTTTATTCGCGCAGTACTGTTTATTAATTTACAATTATCAGTGTATTTAACTGGTCGTCAAATTTGTCACCAAACATTTCATATTGACGATAGATAATTATTACAAAACCATCCCTGAATATTTAATATTTTAATTCTACTGTAAAAACACGCTTTTATACAATAATTAAAAGAATTTTCTGTGAATAATTTTGCAAATCACGGTACTCTCCGCATAGCTCAACAACGGTGTTCTAACATGGTATCGAAATATTGGGCATTTGAAGTCCTAAAAAGGTATTGAATTATTTCACTTTAAACCATAACACTTCCAAAATTATGTTTATAATACACTTGGTATCTCAAATTCATTCAAATAACATTCTTAAATAAGTTTGCTCTCTTCTTTTTTTCGTTAATTTTCTACTTATTGTATAACAAAATACTAACACCATTATTTCTAATAATCCAAAAATCATTTACTGAACATTGTAAAAGCTAAATAACAACCAACAATAAATATAATTGTTTTCCCCTACAAATAAACTTAATAAATACAATGATCATCTTCTCAGTAAATTATAAATATTAAAAAATCTACCTATTTCCAATTGAATCTCGTATTCATCCAAAAACCGTAATTTTTCCGAACATACGTCACAATTAAAGTTAGCATCAGTGGCGACAACGTGTTGGTAAACCAAACACAATGTCCTGTGTCGTTGGGAAAGAATTATAAATTCCTCACGAAACTGGGGATTAGGACTCGGCCGCTCTGCATAATTTATACAATCAGAGCCAGCTTTTGTTGCCCTGTCCATTGGAAAACATTAGAGTCCCTTGGTGTAGGAAACGAATTTGACTCCATGTCGCTCGGTCTTTCAAAGAGGCCAGGCATCCACGGCGCCTTTTTGAATGGTTAATTAGTATTACATTACATATGGAGTAGGGATGTGAATAAAAAAATCAATGAGTAAATTGTTTTTTGAGAATATTATTTAATGATAATCTAGTAACGATTATTCGGGAAGGGAGCTTCTTAAGTGATTTAGGGGTGAGGGGTTTCTTTATTGCCGTTACAAGAACAATTATTTACGCAAATAAGTCGGATGATTTTATGTTGTTTTAATTTTTATAAGCGAATTTCCGAAAAGGTAAGCTATTACTGTAGTCGCCATCGTAAGTCATTCGACTACCCCAGCCATCCTTCTAATGGAGCGATCTGTCTGGTTTTTTAACTCATAAAGTTAATAACACAATTAATACATTCATAGCCACTGCTGTGCATATATACAAATGTTTATGAACCTGTTCTACCTAAAGACGTCAAAACGAAGTTATCTTTGTCCTCTGCTAGGGGTATTTTTTAAATATAACATATTTCGCAAGAATTAAAAGATTTTTGAAAAAATCTTTTACTCTTTTTCATTTGCTACCTGTTCGGTGAAAATTGGCAATTAAAAAATAAATAATGCCGATTACTATCCAATCTTTACGTTGTAAAATTAATAAAGTTTTGTTTTAAATATTCTTACTTGACTTCTTAGATTGATTAAGAACGAAAATATTTGTGTAACTATTTTAAATCACATTTGTCAAGTATAAATCTCTCTATTGTATTTTAAATATTATCTATGCTAGTAATTATAATTTTTATGACCAGATTTTGAATATTTTAAGTATTAAAAGAGAGATCTGATAAGAGTTGGAAAGACTTACAGTAATGACATTTTCTTTAAACCGTCATATTCGGCTGATTAATGATCTAGATCTTGGAGTTGCGAACTTAACCACAAAATAAGCTGTCGCTTTAAAATATTGACTTTTAGTGTTCTTTTATAAAGTCTTTGATTAAATGCGTGATTTTATTAAAACTTTACGATTATATGATAAATATCTTTTTGCAGCAACGTCAAGATTGGTGAAAGGAAAGTAAAACAAAATTACTGTTGTGGAATTCACGAGTATGCCTCCTTTAATTACACGGTAAATTTGCTTATAATCTGGAAAATCTGTAAAGGTTTCTAGCATTCTTTATATTCTTATAAAATAATTCCATATTCATTAATGTGTTGTTTTATTTTTACCTCTATGAAACGTGCAATTTATACGTTCCTAATGGTGTATTTGTTATTTGATAAAGTATACAATAACAAATTTATTTTGATGTTACAGAATCAATCGATTAGGTATTAAAACGTAAATTTCAATAACAAATTCAGAAAAACTTGCCTAATTGTATGTACCAACTTTATTTTTACAGTTTAACTGTAGTTGCTTATATATTTATCCAAAAAGTATAGGTCTTTCCTAGAAAGATAGCAAGTACAACAAAGGCATTGTTGAATTGGCTTCTGTTACAATCATTGAACAATTTAATCAGCCAGGCATTCAAATTTTTAATCATTACACAAAACATAACAATGGCAGAAGATTTGCAACAATACTAATATATCAAAGATTTTAATGCGTGTAACACACTTACACTTTTTTCCGTGTAACTTACAGTGGTTATAACTATAACCAGATTATTGTTATATTCATTACTTTTACTATTGCAAAAATAAATACGGTACTTCAATGAACGACTAATCAGAAAATATATCATTCATAAATAGTGAAAGGCATTTCTCACCTAAAATCACACTAAGCAAGGACTTCAGTAAAACCAAAACTCATTAAAAAAGTATTTAAAGTTTCATATCCCAAAATATAAACGTACAATAAAACACAAGATGTTAAAAATGTATTTATAAATCAAACTGATTACGCATAGTGTTTAATCAGTCTTCAGCTAGGTACCGTATGACTAAAGAGTATTTTATGCAAATATTGTTTTCGTGTGTCCAATAACAGATGTAAAAATACCACCCCTAATAAGTTGTCATTGTGTCTACGCAGTTTATTAAAAAAGAGAACAAACCCCTGACGTAAACCTAAACGAGTCCCGTTATATCAAGGGGGAAGTGAGGGGGGAATGGCTCGTTGCCAAATGCTGGGCTTCTACAAAACATATCAATTAGAGCATTTCAACAGTTTGTCGTCGTCCAGTCAACGTCTTCTTTCACTCATTTCCTGAGTCTTACTAAAAGAGGGTTATATTTGTTATAGTATTGGCGTTAAACATTGTCCCATTCCATAACACTGCAAATTTGTGCGCATGATTCATAGCCAAAACATTACACGAAAACATTAGAGACATGTTAGGTCTGCTAAAACTAATAGTAGAAGTAATCACTGTTTACTAATTTACTTCAGCTCATTAAGCGAAGTTTATTTTACACTCTGCATCGACTTCGGTTGAAAACAATTACTTCAAACGATTTTTTTTATTCGATATTTTCGATATCGTGAAGTACGTAGTATGGTGGTAGGTGTTTCGATAGTCGACTCTCAAACAGTTATTCTCTTTCACAAACGACAAGCTTAGTTCAGTGAGATACGGTAGTTTGTATTCGTTGTCACCGTTGCATCAATGGCTGCGAGCGCGATTGTCCCTGGTAAATTGATTAATGATTGTGCAGGTCGTATTGTCTTTACATTTGAGAACGTATGACATTGAGTCAGACATGATTAAGTTTCATGGGATACTGGTAGTTTACTGTAGTCATCGTTTATATTCAACCATTAGGTCAGTTTTTAGTTGCCTTACTCAGTCTTAACTTCATTTATAAAACGTAATATGTATGTTATGCTCATTGATTACTGTTTATTAAATAAACTAGTAGAATGTGTACCCGTTCTTCGCACGGGTAACAGCTGTAATAAAAATAAATGTATGAAATTAAATACCTTTAAGTGTGTTTAAACTCATCCATTTTCTTTATATTTGTGCCCTTAGGTAAAATTTTATCAAAAGACTGATATAAAATCACTCCTTCTCTGATGAATAGCAGCTAAACGGATGATCAAATCTTAAATCTGAAGAAACAATTTTAGTTGGGAATTAAATTTTCTACAACTTTTGTATTTAACATTTTTTTCCATCTCTTAGCGTTTCCGTACAAAACGCGCTCAAAGTGGAAAAATTGAAAAAGTGGAATTTTCCCCGCCCAAAAAGTGTCTTTAAAATTAAAAAAAATTATCTTTTGGTAATTAATCTGAGAGTTTCTCGTCAAGAGCTTTAATTCAAGTATGGGGTCAAGGGGGGTTCGATTACAGGGTTAGTTTACGTCAGTCAGTCAGTCAGTGAACCCGTCTAGTTGTATATAAGTATATACGGGATGTAATAAAAGACGTCTTACAGCACTTAAGATATATTTACACTTATACTGAATCATATACAGACGGTAAACATAATAAAAGATGGTACTAGGCTATCGATTTCGACCAGTCACACCAGTCATCATCAGGCCAATGAGAGAACTGACTCCCTATGTCAGTTCTCTCATTGGCCTGATGATGACTGGTGTGACTGGTCGAAATCGATAGCCTAGTACCATCTTTTATATATGTTTACCGTCTGTATGTGATTCAGTATAAGTTTAAATATATCTTAAGTGTTGTAAGACGTCTTTTATTACATCTCGTAAGTAATAACAACACGTAATATGCTAAAAAAGGTTGATATAAGTATATGACTTTTCATTTTTTCAGCCGTTTTATTACAAAATACCCCGTAGCATCAAACCTGAGTACTCAGCGAATTTCCAATTCATATATATGTATCTTAATACCACATAAAACCAAATACCAAGTTTCATCAATATACATTCATAAATAAACGATTTATGGCCTTTTTAACTATTCTCCATAAGAATAACATGGCGGCTGAGTATGCAGGTTTGCTGAAGAAAGGAACACAAAAAATTGAGTTTTATACAGATATCAATATACTTCAAGTAGGTGAAGCCACATACCAAATTTTATTAATTTATGTTCATAATTAAGGGAGATAACACGTTACTTATTCTCCATATGAATAACATGGAGGCTGAGTCCGCAGGTTTGCTGCTACGGGAACTAAAGGCAAAAAAAGTTTTTTAGTGCAAATATCAATAAACCACAACGATATGAAGCAATATACCAAATTTCATCAGGATAAGTTGATAAATAAGCGAGATATACAATTTTTCTTATTCTCCATAAGAATAACATTGGACAACGTACTGTGTTTAGTACTTTCAATATCTCGGTAACCAATTGACGTAGAGCAATGATCAAAACACCAAATTGTTTGTTTTTTTTACGATGAATTTAATAGTGAAAACTAAAATTGGATTTACCAAAATATTATAAGTAAAAAATTCAAAAAACCCATTTTTGGGGTACAAACCCCCCCCCCCAAAATACCCCTTTGGATAGAGCGATCTGGCTGGTTTTCGAACTTAGTCATAAATGATGCTTTACATGTTTGTACCAAATTTCATCAAAATCAGATCATTTTTACGAGAGTTATCGCACCCACGGACACACACACATATATATATATATATATATATATATATATATATATATATATATATATATATATATATACATATATATAAATTTGAACGAATGGTGTTTTTGGCATCTGGGGACCTCAAAAGAAAAAGTTATCATGGTCTGGGGCTTAAGTCTTACCATGAGACCTACGGTAATAGCTTCTTCCCTATAGGGGAAATTCGCTAAAAAATGGTATCTTACAAAAAGCTAAATGATTTTGATAGAACACGTCTTTTACAATCAGGTTCAGCGAGATAATCGCTCAACATATTCTTCTATTCTACAGCTGAGCCTAAATATTATTTAGTTAACAAACAAAACTAATGATCTGTACCATCCTAACAACTATAAAACCGTTTGGTCTGACTAGGTAATCGACTGACTGATTTCAAACATCAGTGTTTCTTAACTATTTTCCCATGGGAAAATTAAAACTTGGGTAAACTTTAGTTTCAATGTGATAAATCTAGGACAAAATCCAGTATTTAAAGTCGAGCAACTAAAATAACAAATAAAACCGAAATCTCCAACAAATTATTTATTTATTTAATTGACTAGCTAAGGTTATAAAACAATATTATATCTCCAACGATCTAGAATCAAGTTTCTTTTCAAAGAATTGATTTCCTACCAACAGACTAAATTAATAATTAAGTTGTACCATCTAGTAAAGGTAACTTGATAGTTCTCAGACCCGTGGCTCAGAGGAGATCTGTTTGACTTGCCGTCCTAATGACGGGTATTCTCCGTGACCGCCGAAACTCTGCACAAACAACCAGGACCTGATTGGGTTGGCAACTTAGATGTCCATGCATAACGGAAACGTCAAATTTATTTTGTTCTGTAGTTAGAACGGTTTGAGATTGTTTCTCTTAGAAGGAACAATGATTTGAATAGAAACTATAGTGCTAATCCCTTCAAAATTGTTTCTTTACTGTTTAAATCTTTCAAATGTTAAGTTTATTTTTAATTTACAAGTCTATATATATATATATATATTTATGTATATGTCAACCAAATCTTTGACACTACTCATGAACACTCTGACGTTACAATACGAATAAATGTATTTTAATTGAACTGATTTTAAGCTAAAATTAGTTGTTTTCCTTAGTTTTAGTGAATTTCCCAGATAAGGAAGAAGTTATTACCGTTGTAGGTAAGGCAAGACCTAGGCCTAGGATGCCAAAGAAACCACTCATTACCTGGGAACAGCAGCATCTATGTATATATGTATTGAACATGTAAATCAGCTTTTCTTTCATAAGCTCAAAAAACATAAAAATCTATTTGAGAGGAGGTTTTATATTCCAAAAATGGGTTTTTATTTGTTACATGGGATTTTGAATACAATTTTGGTTTGCACGAGTGGATTAGCTAAAAAAAAAAAAACATTTAAAATTTAGAAAAATAGCTTTATGTAAATTATATGCAACAATGAAAACTCTAAATCACTGCGTAATCCAGTGTTATTCAAATGGAGAATAATTACACTTTTATAACTCGCTTATTAATGAACAAATATTGAGTAAAGTTGGTTTACAGCTTGATCCTCTTAGTATTTACAAAAGAAATCCCCTAAGATGTAAACCTGCATACTCAGCCTCCTATGTAATTTATTTTATTATTAGTACGTTGTCCAGTGTTACTGTTACTGGGAATAAGAACCAATTATGTTCCCCTTAGTTATAAATATCCTAATCTACAATTGCAAAGGAATAAATGATACTATGGTTTTTTGAGCAAGTTTCTGAAATTATGTACGACCTTGAAGGCTGAAACTTGCAACACCAATAGAAAATTGAATGGTAAAGGACCCAACTGAGTATGAATTTTGATTTTCTCATACTTATCCGTAAAAGTAACCTTAAATTACAAAAACCATGTAAAGTTTTAAAATAAACTAATGATCACCCCTGATTTTTATAATGTGATTTAAGATTCTGCTTTGTTTACGTAATAACTTGTATTCATAATTTCGTATTGATTTATTTTCTTCAGCATGCAAATAGTAAATAGAATATAATATTATATTACATGCACAGTTATACAACTAAAAAACCAATAAGATATATAAGGTATGTTTGATTTTTGATACACAGAAATCAAATATGGGGGTTGTAGCCCCTAAAATCCACTAGTGTTTTTAAAATTATATGAATTTATGTAGTTTTGATCTTTTAATATTTTTATAAAGATTACCATTATTTTTGTAATCCTAACAAAATGATATTGCAGGGATCCTACACCTGGAAACATAACCAGGTTGTTTTTTAAGACATTTGGATTTTAAACGTTTTACTTACAAAATGTAGAAATCCGGAATAGTTGATTGGTATGAGAGAAAGATAGGCCAACTAACATTAAATACTGTAACAGTTTATTAACGTTGGTTTAAACCCACTTTATTGCGTTTTGTTGCAGTCAATCAAATCACCGAGTCGATACGGAGAATCGATGAGAATACACGGATTCAAACCGCTACAAAACTCACTTGAGACAGAAATATTCGGTGATTGTTATCGCGTAAGAGGCTTTACTCTGTCAAAAATATGTTTATGTTTACTCTCCAAACGGTTCTAATTGATATCTCCTGTATAAAAACAGTTTTGAAAAGCAGCCAAATACACTTCTCCCTTTGAACGCCACACTTTATAAAGAAGCCTACTCCATCTGCGTCTTTTCTCCGTTTTGGTTTTCCTTATTTTAAAGTTATCTGACATTTAAGTTTGTATTTATCGTGAATGTTTCACTGTGGTTAAGTTACTATATAAATAAACTGGAGAGTTCATCTTTGAACACTTTTTCCGTTTAATTTTAAAAAGCGTTTTGTTAATTTCCCTTTTGTTATCTAACTGCAACTAAACGTTACTTAAAGTTTAATACAAATTTATATTGTATTTGATGCTCGTGAAAGTTCTTATTAAAAAATATCTTTGTCCCTTATATAGTATGTTTAAGAGTCTTCTATTATACTAGATTGAAATAATCCATAAAAACAAGTTTCATTTTTACTCCTTTTTTATTTAATATAATAAAGCGAATGAACATTTTTTTTAATATAACTTCCAATTCATTCACGTTTTATGTGTTCATGCTTTTATGTATTTCAACTGTTTTAAGTATTGTAATTATTTAAATTTGTTTAATCAAAACTATCAAACTATATCCCTAACGATTTGCTAATTTAGTGACAGTGAAAAAAGAAGAATTTATAAGATTAAAATTATATGTTGTATGATTTTAATAAAGCAATTTTGAGTCGTTGTTTTAGTGGTTAGTGAGTCATTGAAGGTGGCGGACTTCGAAACAGTGGCAGCGGCCCTGTCGTGGGTTCGAATCCCAGCCCTGTCGAGTAAATGTTATCAGCAACTTGTACCATCAACAATGCTTGTACTGTGACACATCACCCCTTCCTTTGCTTTATAAGATCCAAGCACTGACTTATATTTGGGGAAAAAAGTAAAACCCCGTAGCAGCAAACCTGCGTACTCAGCTAATTTACAATGCATGTATATGTTTCTCACTACCACATAAAGCCGATCACCAAGTTTCATACAAATAAACGAATAAATAAGTGACGTATAGCATTTTATTTATTCTCCATAAGAATAACATTGAAAGCTGAGTACGCAGGTTTGTTGCAACAAGGAAGACAAAATATGTGTTTGTATGCAATTATCAATACAACTTAACCAGTCGAAGCTGCATACAAAGTTTTATTCATTTATGTTCACATTTAAGGGAGACATTGCATTTGACTTACTATCCATAAGAATAACTTGGGGGCTGAGTATGGGGTTTGCTGCTGCGGGAAAAATCGGCAAAAAATTATTTGTTGTACAAATATCAATAGACCAGTACAAGGTGAAGCCACATGCCAAGTTTCATCAACACACATTCATAAATAATCGAGATATCAAAATTTAATTATTCTCCATAAGGATAACATTGGACAACGTACTGTGTTTAGCACTTTAAATGTCTCTGCAATGGCTGGACATAGAATCACAATTTAAAGACCAAAATTATTTTTGATTGTAGAGCTGATCTGATTGGTTGAAATAATGCGAGGTTTACATTAAATGAACTGAGGAAAACCTAAAAACCTTTTTCCCTTAAGATTAACATGGGAGATTTTATGAACACGTTTTTTGTATTTTCTTCGCAACTACATGATTTAATGATTTAAAATACTATATTATTTGTTTTTAAGCTCTATAAAATGGTCGAAACTGAAATTAACTTTTCAACAATTTTAGGGTGAAAAATGAAAAAACTGATTATTGGAAAATTGTAAACCTCCATAAACCCCCCTTCCCATGGTCCGATTTTTCTGGTTTTTGAACTTAAAGTCATGAATGTCACTTTATACATTTGGGCCAAATTGCATCAAAATCAGGCTTTTTTACTCAAGTTATCGTTTTAACGGACACACACACACACACACACACACACACACACACACACACACACACACACACACACACACACACACACACACACACACACACACACACACACACACACACACACACACACACACACACACACACACACACACACACACATATATATATATATAAATTTGAACGAATAGTATTTTTTGTAACTGTGGAACTTAAAACAAAAAGTTATCATGGTCTCGGGCTTAACTCTTACCATGCCCGACAGTAATAGCTTCTTCCCTATAGGTTAAATTCGCTAAAAGAAGCAGCCAACCTCTAAAAAGATTTATAAAACTCAATCTGCTTGGGACGAGATTTGAGCTGACATTGTTTGAAGTCGGTGCGGTCACAACCAATGATACATCATTAGTTAAGCCTTAAGTCAAACAGCTTAAACAACCCGAGCCATACAGTGACTAATAAACACAACCTTTCCCATTACATTGAATATTACAACTTCTAGATCAGCTCTTATCTCAACAATGAATATGTTTGTATTTACAAATAATACATGAATTTATCAGAAAATATATGCAGATGTTTGTCCCTTTCAAATCTCTCAAATCATTACATTCCTGTATATTAAACATACAGCAGTAGCCTATAAACAGTCGCGTAGTGAACTTGTTCAGAAGTGATGGTCCATACCTTTTTATTGGATAATTGAACGAAGTGAAAGTATCCTTATACATAGCTTTACTGCTTAGACTGGTAAGAGAATCAACTCAACTGGCGTGTCTGTGACCCCAATAACTCGAGAATGCCTCCACAGTTAAACTTAAAATTTTCCAGAAAAACTTAACAGGTCAAAATCTCGGTCAAGTTCGTTATTCAGATAATTTCGTTCAGTATTAATCAAATTATCTTAAAACCAAATTTATATTTTTCTCCATAAGAATAGCATTGGAAGCCATTTTAGTGGTACTTGAATCGTTAAAATTTAGCCGACGTCTATGTTTCAACAACAGAGTAACAATAGTTAGTTTACTAGAGTATACTTTGTTATACTGGATAACAACAGTTTTTTTTTTACCAACAAAAAACTCACAAGAGAGATAAATCGAAGTATATTTTTAAGTTGTGAGCATATTTATTATTTTATAAATTATTAAGTGTACGTTTTAAAAAAAATATCCATGCAGTTAATATTCCCTTAGTACGCCTACTCTGTGTAAATATCGTCACGGTCAGAGGCGACGACTGTAACGGTGGCAGACGACAGACGACGCGTGTGACAGGTCGAAAAACTCAAAATAACTTTTTGATGAAGTTAGTCTCAGTAAGCGAACAACCTTAAAATTTATTTTGTAGGACAATTATTTGCTAGGTTATATTTCACTAAATTAATAATAAAAATTGTCTACATTATCTAAAATACATTACCAGTAATGTAGTAGGTAACCACAATAAAAGCTATAGATTATTCTAACCAAACAGCCTTTTTCGGAAGGTTATCTTGAATGATTTGACATAGCCTAAGGTTGGATTACAGTCAGAGTAAGCCAACATTAAACTCGTAATACAACTTTTGTAAAATACTTTAAACACATTACCAGGAATGTTGTAGCGAACCAAAATAAAAGCTTTAAACTACTCTAACCAAACTAAGCCTTTTATACAGGTTATCTGAACTTGTATACAGGTTATCTGAAATGATTTGACATATCCTAGGTTTGGATTATACTGAGCTGTTTTCATCATAAACTTGGGCCTATCGCTATAACATGTAGGCCTATACACTTAGGCTACTTTCCATTTTAGAAGTTTCATGTACGGTCTTGGACCAACCCATGTTTATAGAATTTAATTTCATGATAGCCTAGGCTATTGAAACTATATATTGAAATATCATTTTGTAAAATACAACTGTTGTAAAATACTTTAAACACATTACCAGGAATGTTGTAGCGAACCAAAACAAAAGCTTTAAACTATTCTAAGCAAACTAAGCCTTTTGTACAGGTTATCTGAAATGATTTGACATCTCTTAGGTTTGAATTATATTGAGCTGTTTTCATCATAAACTTGGACCTATGACTATAAAATGTAGGCATATATACTTAGGCTACTTGTCATTTTAGAAGTTCCATGTAAGGACTTGGGCCAACCCATGTTTATAGCATTTAATTTCATGATAGCCTAGGCTATTGAAACAATATATTGAAATCTCATTTTTTCATCTAAATAACTGGGCCTGACGATTTATTGTTAATCCTTAAGGATATTTTGACTTGGCCTATAGAAATTGTTAACATTAGTTCATATAGGAAACTCGCTGTTCTCTTAAAAGTTACATTAACCACACTGCTAAAGTCACTGCTTAGCCCAAAATGCTCTGTTTGTTCTAAGATAACGCACCCATGCCAATCCTAACAACAAACCATGCCTGAAATCTTCAATTTATTTTAAGAATAAATCAATTTACGTATTTATACAACATTTACTTTGATAAAAACAAGTGATAAATGTATGTTTTTCTACGGATAAAACGTTAGGTCGGCAGCGGGATCCGAACCTGCGACCTTTCGCTCCAAGAGCCAGTGCGATACCTCTCAGCTACCACGATAATTGTTTCTTAGAGAAGTGACTAAAACTATAGCTATATAGACATAAAATCCGGATTCTGGTGGCAGTTAAATGATAACGGAATGTATTCTGATGATGTTACTCAAATCAGATATTGGATTTTTTATGAGACTCGATTTAAGTTTGATCATGTGTTTCAATTATCCTTATACGAGAAGAATGAGCGTACACCTAGTTTTAGCTGTAACAGAAACATTTGCTATGTACGGTGGTTTCAAAGGAAAAATCTATATTTAGATTATTCTCTCTCGGTCAGTGGCAGCGTAACTGACATCCCAAGTTCAAATTAAGCTTATAAGTAACTCACTAATAAATGATAGCGTAATGAGTCTCTCTGGTAAAACATTGGATAACGTACTGCGACTACAACTAGTTGCAAATACCAAATTTCTCCGCAACCATTTGAGGTAGAGTAAAAAACCTATAATATTTTATTAAATTGTTTGCAAATTGTTTTATTACCTTTAAAATAAAAAGTAGTATAGGCAAAATAAAAATATGTTTACAAGTTTTATGCTTTGATCTGTTGACTCCAAATGTTTAAAACATTTAGGTGATACCATTTAGTAACGGGCCTAAATAACTATATACAACCAAATAGTAGTGATAATTGAACCACTTTTGAGACATTTGGATTATATTTGTTTTGTTTTTTTTGTGTGTGGGAGAAGGATAAGACAAAATACAAAATGTTAAAAATAACTCTTATCGCACCCTAGATTAGTTCCTACATTACTCAATGTAGTCAATGTCATCCAAATTTATCCATTTTTGTGGTCTAAGCATCCGAACACACCACCAGACACACTGATATCACATCGAAAACTACTTAATCGTGTTCAGAGAAGACTAAAACTAAAATATTTCCACCAATAACTCAAATTCGAATATGCTAACAAAAACAATATTTTCACCATATATAATCCACCAAGAGGAAAGTAAACTTGACTCAACATTCTGTTTTTGAATAAAAACACTAATGGCAGTACTAATTGTTAACTTGATATTAGTTACCTGTCGGGGTTCATATGTATCAAGTGATGTTAGTATGTGTAGTGAGTAATAAATTATGTGATATGGGAGTAAACCGACGC
This sequence comes from Allygus modestus, assembly GCA_963675035.1. Taxonomy (NCBI): domain Eukaryota; kingdom Metazoa; phylum Arthropoda; class Insecta; order Hemiptera; family Cicadellidae; genus Allygus; species Allygus modestus. The sequence goes on along the minus strand of OY776115.1, from coordinate 125,996,305 downwards.
AATACGGGAATGTATTATGTGGGGCCCCACGGGACCGGGTTTACCACCAAAATGTTTTAGCCTATGTGAAGTTTACACAAAATATGAAAAACATAAAATATAAAACAGTACAACATGGTGTAGAACATGGCCGGGTCACAAACGTACGCGTGGATGAGAATTTGCACTGAATATTACCGGTAACCAATGTCACTTAAAACTTAAAACGGTGATTATTAGTGAATTTCCTTTGGAAAGTGAACTATTAGCATGACCCGCACGGTGAAACTTAGCCCGGGACCACCATAGAAGTTCCTAACGAGACCCCCTGAACACGTTTTGGGGTTTTTCAAAATTATATATATATATATGTATATATATATATATATATATATATGTATGTATGTATATATATGTATGTATATATGTATATATATAGAGACATATATATATATATATATATATATGTGTTTGCACACTAGCGGTCGCATTTGTTGTCCGATTTACTTCAAATTTGGTAGGGACGTTCCTTTCTGTAATCAATTGGACAAGTTCGTTGGGCAAAACAATCGGAAAACTTTAAACCCCTTTTTTGGGGGATTAGTCTTTCAAATATCGAGTTTTTGGGCCCAAAAAGGGTCATAAAAGCCCCAGATGTAAAACCAATGCATGTAAAAAGATGGAAATTAGTGAGGCGAAAGTTTTAAGCCCTCTCTCGTTATTCTAGCATAAGTATTTACCGAGTTATTAATGAAAATGTGTATCGACTAAACACAGTACGTTGTCTTATAGGGGTTTTACACTACAAAAGCCTGTTATTCCTATGTTAGAGTACTTTTATCATCCCCAGCAACCTCACGCCTACTTTCAAGCCTGTCTGGACCTTCTCCTAACCTTATAATGCGCAAAATTGTATTCCCAGCTTTGCAAGTAAATGAAACCAGGAGTATCAGAACAGCCAAAAAATCAGTGTTTTCAGATTTCCATAAAAATTGGACAAATGTATGTTTTTACACTTATTTTGAGTTTTACAAGTTTTTATGTGGAAATTCACTTCCCTCACGTCAGCGTGCTGCGTGCGAACTCGTTTTTGTTTAAGTTAGGCTTTTCAATAGTGGCCAGTGTCAGAACAGCTCCCAGAAAGAACCGCAGAGTTGTTTGTGATTTCAACCCAGCGGCACATTTGTCCAGAGTAAATGTGTAACGCTTTTAAGAGAAAACTGTCTAAACAATGTAGAGTTTTGTGGACAACCCAGTATTTGAACCCGTGACCCCTTGAACAAAACTCCAAGACTCTAACCGCTTAGCGAGGTTCCCAAACGGTTAGTCTTACTACGGTAACGGTTACAGTTGGTTATTTATTTACGTGGTTTGTTCTGGTGAACGGTATTACACTGTGGTTTTCTCATCCGTAATTCTAGGAATCCGGCGGAAGGATTCTGTTTTAGGATTTGGACCTCAAAAATCGATTGGCGTAAACCGAAACCCCACGAAAACTCAAATGTTATTCAAAACTCTTTCAGGATTTTTTTTTACATCAGGCTTATAGTATTTAAATAATAACAAAATAATCGTACCGGCTGAGAAAAAAAATAGTTCGCACGAAACACGCTGACGTTAGGAAAATGAATTTCTGCATTTAAAACTTCAAAAAATCAAATAACTAAGATTTGTGGCACTTTTAGCGAATTGAAAAATAATCGATTTTTTCTGTTCTGATGCACCTGGTTCTATTTAAATGCAGTACTGGGATGCCAATGTTGTGCATTATAAGCTTACGAGGAGGTACCATCAGGATCGAAAATCGGTATGGGGGTGTTAGGAGTGATAAAACTACTTCAAGATATGAAAAACTGCCTTTACCAATGCAAAATCCCTATAAGACAACTCACTGTGTTTGCTCAGTTTTAATTTTCTTTAATAACTCGGTTAATTCTGGTGCTATAATGATAAGAGACGTCTTAACATTTTCGCCTTTTTACGTCCTATAACTTAATTGTACATTTGGGGCTTCTCTGACAATTCTTAGGCCCAAAAACTCAAAATTTCAAAATGCCAAAAAATACCAAAAATACCAAAAAAGGGGAATAGAGTTTTCTTATTGAATTACCTAACGAACTTGTCTAACTGATTACAAAAAGGAATTTCCCTGATAAATTTGAGGTAAATTGTACATAGAGGTTACCGCTAGAGTGCATACGCATATTTATATATTATTTTGAATGACCCCCAAAACGTGTTTAGGGGGTCACGTTAGGAACTTCTATGGTGGTCCTAAGCTTAAGTTTCATCGTGCGGGTCATAATAATAGTTCACTTTCCATAGGAAATTCACTAAAAAAACAACAGTGAACAATCAAAATAACTCTCACATGGTAAGTATAGATATTTTGTGTCAGTCCGAGGAAATGTCGGTACCCCACCCGTTAATAGAATAAAACCGTAGAATATTTATTTGGTAAATTTATTTTAAAAATGTATTACATGATAATATTTTAGTGCTTTCGGTTTAAATATGTTCAGAAGCTCTAGCAAATTATATTGTAATTTGTGGGATTTCAATTAGTAACATGATCTTTTTTTATAAGTATGCAAATTGTAGTTACACTGTAGTGCGATACAGTTGTTTTTTTTCGAAAGTTATATTTTCTAACAATCTTTGGAGAAATAAAATGTAATAAGTATGTTAATGCTCTTAACAAAATTAGTAACAATTCCTACTATGATTATTCTCTTCACTCTTCATGAACTTAACTCACTCATCGAATGTATCTTGATTGTTCGTTATATTGACATTTTTTGGCGCGCAACTCGAATAACGTTGTCATTGGCGTGGAATACAAATTAAGAGATCCGAGTGAGCAAAACGGGTCACTAGGGGAGGGAAAAGCGCTTATCGATTGAAATAATATAGAAGATGGATCAAAAAATATATGCATTACAGTGTAATATAAAAGTGCAGACTGGTTTCATTAGGTTAATTTCCCAGACTATTGAGATTCTAATACCAATTCTGAAGAATTTAATGTCTAGAAAATTAATTCAATTATTCCGTCTCCAAGGGACTCCAAAGCTTGTAGAGGTGTCTTTCAAAAGAGCGTTAATGCCTTGTATTTTCAGCCATTATGCAAATGTCAAGGTAAGGATTATCATAATTTATACAATTACCTTCGCCTTTGTTAAGAGGTTACTTCTTCACAGGACGAAGAAACTTGGAAAGGAATAAGGAATCAATAAACGTAATTCGACGTGTTAAAAGTAAATCACATTGACATTATCGTTTATAAACAGATATATATAAAATAGATATATAGATATATATAGATTTATATTTGTATCAGTAAAGTTTAATTTTCCCGAATTTGTATTTAAAACCATTTCTACACACATACATATATGATACATGTTGTCTCCGTCCGTAGTCCTTTGCGGCAAGGAATTGGGCAGGTCAGGTTTATCTTAGCAAAGAATAACTTAGCCTACGGGTACTTAATCTACGTTGTTACCATTGAGGTAACTGTCAATGTTATAAAAGGTTGACCCACCAGATATTTTTTAACTTCTGATTTGAATTTTGAAATTTTTTGAATCTCAAGTAATTTTTCTGGCAAGGACTGAAACAATTTCAATCCAATGTAATTGGGCTTATGTTCGAAGGTGGTTAGTCGTTGTTGAACTGCATGTTTTAATTTTTTCGGGTATTATAAACATTGTCTGTGAAATTTGGCGTATATTCTGAGTTTTTATATAGAAAAAAGGTGAAAAGAGAGGGGAAAATGTTTTCAGTCTTTCAGACCTACATTGGATTTTGATATCGGATAAAACTGCAGGATTGGAGCTGCGAATATTAAGAATGCCTAATCAATTATTATGCCTATTTTATTAGTGAGGCTAGTTAGTCCTAATTAAAAATGTAAAAGAAATATACAACATTTCATCATAAATATTCGTCATACATACATCATAAATAAGTTTTTGAGATGCATAGCTTCTGATATGCTTTGCAAATAAGAATACACAAATGTAATCACATTAAAAATGGATTCTTTAAATCGTAAAATTTAAAAACTTGTTTACTATAGCATAAACTGTAGTAACTTTGGCATTGTATGACAGCTGCATACTATTTTAACGACGTCCGTCAACTGTGAAACCCAAATGAAATTTGTTGTCAATAAATCAAATCACCATTGTTGGTATGTTTCATTGTTACGCAGGGTTGTGTTTTGGCACACCGCCAACCCCCCAATCCCCCCTCCCCCTATCCCTCCCCCTCCTTTTACGCCGCATCACACCCTTCGGTTATCGTGATTTTTATTTGACTACCGTAATCATACTGGCACTAAAAAATGTTTTCAAATGCTTTTATTGTTGCACGGTTTTCATTGACCAAACAAAATATTTTACGATTTTATATACGAATTACAATATCTCTCCGTTCCTATATTGGTATTATGGCTTTATTTAAGTCATCTAAATACATAAAACAAAGTCGGATAAGTATGTTAGTTAATTAGTTACACCAAACAGCTGATATAAGGATTATATCTAAACATACTTGAAAGGCATAAACATATGTTCATCTTAGAAATAACAAATCTACTTGAATGGCAACTTAAACTCTTGTTTCGATGCCGAAGTTAGCTCTATATAAAAATAGGTGAGTGAGCATAGCAAACGAGCTCATCCTGTAGGCAAGTGTGTATGTAGGCAAGCTCATCCTATAGTTACATTGTTACTGTTCTGCTGTTTTTTTTAGTAAATTAAAATTGGTAAAGTACAAACCGATTTTACAACAAAGATAATACAGTCGACCTCAAATAACACCAAATCAGCGGCAGATTAAATTCAATGAGGATATGAAACATCTTGTCTGTTGATACTTAACAGTTGTTGAATGTTGTGGACTTATCCCGAATTCCATTCAATCAACTCTGATTATACTATTATTTTTCCTTTGGTTAATATGTTCACGCTTTTCATTGGGATTTTTACGATAATTATAACTTTATTTATGTTCATTGGTCTAGATTTTAACTCATTTTTTAATGATTAAACGGTATAATTTTGAATACCTTTACATACTGTACTTATATTCTTTTCTAGAGTGTAAGTAATGTTCTCATCAATAATAAAAAAGTGTATAAATTTTCTTCCATATAAATATTTCCTTAGCATAACTGTTAATTGCAACACAATTAACATCAATTCCCTGTATACACTATTCTCACATTCTTTTCTTCTAAAAACATAAAATTCATTGAACATTTTAAAACCATGTGAAATATAATATTTTTGTATTTAAACTAGTTAAACTAACCTACATTTTGGAAATTCAAACGAAATTTCCCTCTATAGCGAGTCGTTTTTGTTTAAACAATCGCAATATTTTCAATCAAATGCAATATTCTTTCCACATCCGTAACGTTTCCCGACACATATTGCCCATACAGTCGTAACTGTATTAACTACATACTTTCCTGGACCACATATCTTGGTTTGTACTGACACATTTTGCCTCTACAATTGCAACCGTAGTGACAGCACACTTTTCTGGGCCACAAGTTATTTCATGCTTTCCTGACACATTTACCTCTACAGTCACAACTGTAGTGTCACTACAAACTTTCCTGGGCCACATATCATGTTTTGTACCAATTTCGCGACACATATTGCCCCTACAGTCACAACCATAGTGACTATACACACTTTCCGGGGCCACATAACACGTTTCGTCCCATTTTCCCGACACATATTGCCTCTACAGTCACAACCATAGTGACTATACACACTTTCCGGGGCCACATAACACGTTTCGTCCCATTTCCCCAACACATATTGCCCCTACAGTCACAACCATAGTGACTATACACACTTTCCGGGACCACATAACACGTTTCATCCCATTTTCCTGACACATATTCCCCCTACAGTCACAACCATAGAGACTATACACACTTTCCGGGGCCACATAACACGTTTCGTCCCATTTTCCCGACATATATTTCCCCTACAGTCACAACCATAGAGACTATACACACTTTCTGAGGCCACATAACACGTTTCGTCCCATTTTCCCGACACATATTGCCCCTACAGTCACAACCATAGAGACTATACACACTTTCCGGGGCCACATAACACGTTTCGTCCCATTTTCCCGACACATATTGCCCCTACAGTCACAACCATAGTGACTATACACACTTTCCGGGACCACATAACACGTTTCGTCCCATTTTCCCGACATATATTTCCCCTACAGTCACAACCATAGTGACTATACGCACTTTTTCTGGGCTACATATCATGTTTTGTACCAATTTCACGACACATATTGCCCTACAGTCCCAACTACAGAGACTATACACACTTTCTGGGGCCACATAACACGTTTCGTCCCATTTTCCCGACATATATTTCCCCTACAGTCACAACCATAGAGACTATACACACTTTCCGGGGCCATATAACACGTTTCGTCCCATTTTCCCGACACATATTGCCCCTACAGTCACAACCATAGAGACTATACACACTTTCCGGGGCCACATAACACGTTTCGTCCCATTTTCCCGACACATATTGCCCCTACAGTCACAACCATAGTGACTATACACACTTTCCGGGGCCACATAACACGTTTCGTCCCGTTTTCCCGACATATATTTCCCCTACAGTCACAACCATAGTGACTATACGCACTTATTCTGGGCCACATATCATGTTTGTACCAATTTCGCGACACATATTGCCCTACAGTCCCAACTGCAGAGACTATACACACTTTCCTGGGCCACATATTACGGTTTGTGTCGTTTTCCCGACACATACTGCTCTACAGTAGCAAACGCTGTGACTCTTTGCACTTCCTTGAACTACATATCATGTTTTTTGCCTACAAGGAATTATAAATTCCTCACGTAACGGGGAATTAGGACTCGGCCGCTCTGCATAATTTATACAATCACGCCTGCTTTTGTTGTCCACAGTCCCTCAGAGTAGGAAACGAATTTGACCTTTCACTTTCCTCAGCCTAGCCTCTTTCCCTTTCCTTTTGGTACGCTTGGTTAATGTTATACTTTACTCATATACTGGGTAAATACCAACTACAGGTAAGTACACAACTTTTCATTACGAAAAATATTTATTTAAAATATTGTACTAAACTTTTTTTAGAGTGTGAGTAACCGACTCTAAAATATCAAAAACATTCGTAAATTGTCTTCAATATAAATATATCCAAATTGTTACCATTGCGTCCCCGTACCGTTGCCACATTCATGTATAAATTAAAAAAGTTAAATTTTATGAAATTTTGAAACTTTTTACGACCATGTGAAATGTTCTACGCAGTATAATTTGGGGAGTGGGGTTTCTCTTCTACCGTTACGAACCAAAATTTTTTCGCTCAAATATATTAATTAATGTTTTCAATTTTATTTCAATCGATATTTAATCAAACACTTTTTTAAATACAAGATAATGAGTGGATTAATTAAGCAGATTGAATAAATTTTCGGTGCAAAGTGTTAAACATCCGAAGTATTTCGAGAAGAATTTGCCAAGTGTTTGAAAGACAAACAGTAATGGCGTCTTCATTATCCGTCATATTCGGCTGATTAATGATCTGCAGATTTGCGAACTTAACCACAAAATAAGAATCTGTTGGTTTTTTATGTTGACTTATATTTTGTTTTTTTTTCCTTTGCTCTATATATTTTATAATTACCATATGAATAATTTTTAAGTGGACATTATTAACATATCAGTGGGAACTTTTTAGAGAAAATTTATATTCTGGTATTATAATTGCGAGTTAGAAAAATCAATAAATTGTCATGTGTAATTCACGACCATGTTTAATAACATAGTAAGTGTTCTGATAGTGTTTTATAATTCTGAAATTGTTTTAAATTGGTTTTCACATATTACTAATTTGTATTTAACTACATAAAACATTTAAGGGGTAGTTATTAATTAATATGCTTAGAAAATATGGATTGACAACTGTTATGGTTACAGAAGTAGTCGAGAGGATACATCAAACCTAACTTCCTTGGATCTTTGATAGAGTTTTTAATAAAATTTACAAGACTTACCATTTAAATCTTAATAATAACATTACGGTTGTCTATTACATAAACTGTTATTCATTATAAATAATTATTCAACTGAAATATGTTTTGAACTTAATCTATTGCTTCTCTACTGTTTAAAACCGCATTACATTTCAGAAAGAAATTCCCTGATATAAAGTGAACACTACTTGCATTTAATAAAAAAATAAATAAAGATACAGATAAAACATTGGAAACCTAATAAAATAAAATATAACATTACAACGCATGCCCTCTATTCTGTTTTCTCTTCCAAGCCGTAATACATACATACATACATATGTATTTACACACATGTATTCACACATATGTATTTAAGTGTTTATACATACATATACATTTTCTGAAAATATGTCTCTGTATGGCCAATACCTCTACATAGTTTAAATGATCTCATCTAAATGGCCTGTCATTGTATAACGCCATTTAATAAGGAAAGAGAACCTGACGTAAACCTAAACGATCCCCGTCCTGTCGCTTTGAGGTGGGGGGGGGATGGCTCGGTGCCAAATGCTGGGCTCCTACAAAACATATCAATTAGAGCATTTCAACGGGTTGTCGTTGTCCAGTCAACGTCTTCCTTCATTTCCCTCCTTCTCCGTCCCACCGCCCGTGAATGCTGGATTCTCTTTGTTACATTTTTATATAATCTGGTTTTAAAACGGTTCCATTTATGCCGCCAAAGAAATGAAGTCTTCAAAACTACGTTTTACAATAATCTTTGTTCCGTTACTTCACCTCAATAAATGTTACAAATTATCTAATTTTTCATAATTTATTATCAAGTACCTGAAGGGTCGAGCTTTGCTCGGGGAAGGTCAGTCCGTTTTTTTTACATGACTCGGAGTATTTTTCACGACGTCCTTTGTATTGTCTAGTAGATTTAATTAGTTGTTTTACCTCCTTTCTGCATTATTAAGGTCACTCCAGTTTTTATTATAGTTCAATATCCCTTTGATTCATTTTGGATATGACATGACCATTCTAATGTAATCTTCATTCAGTGTCTTTTTAGACACTGCTCTCAGGAAACCACATGTTAATACCTAAACTACATGATTTTTACTTTGACAGTTCACTGATTGATTATAAACAGCTGTTATGATTCTTTTATTTTCATTTTAAACTCCATAAACCCAATTTTAATTCTATTTTTTACATTATTCGATTTTTCCTGGGGACGAGACCTGTAAAGAAATTATTTTGAGCCCAGAAATTAGTTAATTACAACGTTTTCAGGAAATTGTTGGAGCTGTTTTTGAGATCAGAGTTGCAAGCATACAAACCTTACTTATATTACGGTATAGGATAGGATACCGGTTTGTTTGAGAGAACCCTTTCGTCTAGTCACACTAATATATTATATAGTTAGAGTCAAAACTACTCCCCCCCTGTAATGTATATGATGGGCGCCGGTGCCGGGAGATGTGGTTCATAATATGTATTTCTCTCGGGATTACCCCGCGCTAGAGTGGCATTACTCGGGCCAAATACGCCGCCTGGATGAAACGATCAATATTACTCCATTACTCTTCATTAGATTTAGACCTTTTCTGATTATAAGAAAGTTCATATTATAATAATTTTATAATGTATACCTTTTTATCCCTATAGGGATTGTGAAAAACTCATTTCTTACCACCCACGTTCGTAGATAAAATTATTCTATAGAGATAATTTGCTGGAAGGTTAGGAGAAAAATAAATTGAGCAAAGTTAACCTCCCCCCTACTTAAACACAATACATCGTTAGCAAGTCCATTTGTAATTTCGTGACATTTTTTTTATGAAACAATTCACATGAAATCAATACTAGCCTTAATAAGCTTCACTAAAAAATAATTTGTCAATTTTTATTTTTTTTACTTACATTCCACAAGGAGTAAAGAAGGAAATCTTGAACAAACGCATAGGCCGAACTGGTTATCAAATTAAAGATTAGACCATAATACGTCAAACCCGACGTCAAACGGACTGGACTACTGAGTCAACAATGGCTGACGGTCAAAGTTTTATCTAGGCTCTGTTAACAAAACTTAAAATGAGATTATATCTGATATAGTTGTCCTTTTGAGATCCGGTTCATGGACTTTTTATGTTATATAAGACCTTTAAAATCATGTTTAACTTTGTGTATTTTTTCTATGCCGTCCTCAAGAAATCCAAGACTTCTCACAATGTACGACCTATATTTTAAGCAGGCAAAGGTGATATCATATATACAGGCTGTCTCAAAAGTCGACGACCAAACTTCACAGGTTTGTTATATGTTCTATTTCCAACAAAAAATGCCCTTTACATTTGTATCATATCCTTCATAATTTACGAGCTATTGATGATGTTTTAGTGAATTACCCCTACATGGAAGAAGCTATTACCACTCAAGCTTGGTAGGTCTCACAGTAAGACTTAAGACCGAGACCGAGGTCCCCAGGTGCCAAAAACACTATTCGTTCAAATTTATATATATGTGTCCGTGAATTCGATAACTTGAGTAAAAAATTCCGATTTCGATGAAATTTCGCCCAAGTGTGTAAAGTGACATTCATTCCTTTGAGTTTGAAAACCAGAAAAATCGGACGATGGGAAGGAGGGTTTATGGGATTTCAAAATTTCCCAAAAATCGGTTTTTGCCTTTTTTACCCTGAAATTTTTAAGACACACAATTTTAGTTTTGACCATTTTATAGAGCTTAAAAAAACAAATAATATAGTAATTTGAATTGTTAACCTAGGTTAACCCAAGTTAATGGTTGCGGAAAAATCCAAAAAAGTGTTCATAAAATCTCCCATGTTAATCTTATGGGAAAATGGTTTTTAGCTTTTCCTCAATTAATTTTACTGTAAACTTGACATTTGCTTTCACCAATCAGTTTAGCTCTACGAAACAATCATTTCCGTGTTTAAATTGTGATTCTACGTCCAACCGTTGCAGAGATATTCAAAGTGCTAAACACGGAACGTTGTCCAATGTTATCCCTATGGAGAATATTTAAAATTTGATATCTCCATGCACGTATATTGATGAAACTTGGTATGTGGCTTCACCTAGTACTGGTATATTAATATTTGCATAAAAAGTTTATTTTTGTTGATTATCCCCGTAGCAGCAAACCTGCGTCCTCAGCCCCCATTTTTTTCTTATGGAGAATAAGTAAAGTTTTATATCTCCCTTAATTATGAATATAAATTATTAAAACCTGGTATGTAGCTTCACCTGGTTGAGTTATATTGATAATTGCTTGAAAACACGTTTCTTATCTTTCTCGTTGCAGCAAACCTGCGTACTCAGCCCTAATTTTAGTCTTATGGAGAATTAATAAAATGCTATATATCACTTATTTATTTATGTATTTTTATGAAACTCGGTAAGTGGCTTTATGTGGTAATAAGAAGCAAATGCGTGCATTGGAAATTCGCTGAATACGCGGGGGTATTTAATATGTTTTTAAATCTGTGTATTACAATCTTATAAATAATGTTAAGTAATAAAATATACATGTAGCACCATGACACTTTTACACTGCATACAATTGAACAGTATTTACAAACAAATTAAGCTTTAGGAGTTTTATGTAATTAAAACACCAATTAACGCAATGTTAGTTTAAATTTTACTTTCAAACAGTGTTGTCGTGTATTGTTTTTGCCTTAGAGAATGATCCTATATCTTAAAAGCTTTCCCATTTATTGCAGATAATAATATTATTATAATATTAAAAGATTTATTTACCTAATTTTGGTAAAGGCGATTTTATTAAAATTAATACACTTTTCCTGATATTATCCATTTATTTTAAGTAAAAAATTATGAATAAAAATACAAATTGCGGTAATTTGTGTTTCAATGTTATTAAACTCCTCATAGCTGCATTTCTTCATAATTAATGTTTATTTTTGTACGCTGTAAAAGTTGTATGGTCCTCCTACTTGCATATTTTTTGGCTAAAAATGATTTTTGAGATTGCAATATGTAGATTATAAAAACATTAAATACGTAAATAGCTTGTAAACTATGAAAGATATGATATGAACATATATGACATATTTTGTTGGAAATCGTCCATATAACAAGTCTGTGAAGTTTGGTTGCCGAGTTTTTAGACACCCTGTATAAAAGATTTAATATAGCTTACACAATAAAACAAATACCTCTAAAGTATGATTTTAATGGATTTGATCGCATTTTTAATCTTCAATAAGGAATTAAACAAAACTGTTACCGGCATCCATTTTTTGGCTCAGTGGTCCGTTTGACATCAAGTTTGTGGCGTTGTGTTTTGCGAGTTAAGGCCTTTAATTTGATTTTCAGCTTGACCAATTCTTTAACTAAAAATATTCTTCTTATTCCAAAAATATAAATTAAATAAAAACATTGACAGCCTATTTTTTTGTGAAGGTTACTATGTAAGTATTTAACTTCAGCATAAAATGTCCAGAACTCGTTTTTTAATAAAAATGGACCTACACTATAATATCTTATTATTATCACGTGGGATTGGAAGTTCTGTAGTTAACCCCCTCTAATATCTTTCTTGTCGTCTTTCTTGTCTTATCATCTCAGGACAAATTGGAAAATATTGATTAAAATGTTAGGTCAATGTACTCGAAGTTGAAGTATTAATTAAAATTATATTCAACAATTTATTTTTAATATTTATGCACAGTATAGACAAAATATTAAAAATAAGCTTATATAAATGCAACATGGTTTCAAAGCTACGATTAAAAATCACTTTGAATTATTAAAACTAGTAGCCTGTCGCGGCTTCGCTCGCGATCACAACGTAATATTATACTGACATTCCCGTATAATATTGTATTACCGTTCCAAAGCCAACATGGCCTGCTGATTAAATGTGTTTACTCTATCCAGCTGATGGCTTAAAACTTATAGTTATTTTCCAATGTTAAGCTAATGGAAAAAAACTCAACTTTAAGGGGCCCCAGGGCCTCACCCACAAATTATTTCTCTATAACAAACGTTTCATGCACAACTTCACGTTAGGCTTTTTCCAATGACACCAAAAACATGAAAATCGGTTCATTAGTTTAGGAGGAGTGATTGTCACAAAAAACCTGCTCGCCTATTAAATAAGTATAGATTAAACATAACCTTTTAAAATTTCAAAAATGCAGTGTTACCATCCGAACCATTAAAGCAGGTTACATTACAAATGTGTTAGCTCGACTCTTCGCCGGAAGCGTAATCAAAAATGCCCTCAGGTTTGTATTTCTGGTCCTCGGGTTCCGTCGTGTTTTACATTAGCTGAGCGGAATGCGCGGGGCTGACACATGTGGCGCCCTGTGATTCGAGGATTAGTCGGACCGCATTGTAGTCGCGGCAACTGGCGCATACATTTGCAATCGTTACGGTGGCTGTGATCGCTAGGTGCTGAACATAAATTAGTTGCGATTCAAAAACTATTTTAAACCATCTCATTAATTTGTTTGCAATGTATAATTTCATTTGTTAAATATTTTAAAGTTGTTTTGGAGATTCGACAATTTCCGGGAAATAGTATTGCAGTAGTGTTACAATAGTAGTAACCATGTATTAGTTGTAAAACCTACTCCTAACACATAATTTTATTTAAGAACCAAGCGAAGAGACAAGCATAAGCGTGAGCTCTGGTCACGAAAAACGTTGTAATTCTACCTGCTTCTAAAATCAGTTTTAAGTAAGGTTAATTTTAACATTGAAAACCCGCCCCTCCTCAACAGATTGTCCGATATTGATGATTTATGGCTCAGTTAAAAGAGCAATCAAATATCTAGTTACTTATTCTAGCTACTTAATATCACAAATAACAATCGTTTAGTGAAATTAAAAAGTAGCCAATATTTACGATTTGTTGTAGGTGTACTATTTATGATATTAACATTCTGTTCCTAAAATCACTAGTTATTTTTTTTTAATGGATCATAAATCAACGGTTTCAGATAGCTCATTGACGGGCTTTAAAACTTAATAATGGCCTTATATGAGAAGAGTTAGAAACACGAATTGTCACGTGACTGGAGCCCCCTCTTATCAAAAACCACTCTCAGTCATCTACGTAAATGTTCTCACCTTCTCTAACCAAAGCTTGTTCCCCGACATCTTCAAACATTTCTGTCCTAGTGGAGTGAAACACAAGAACATAACGTTAGCAGTGACAACGCTGTGAGGAGACAGGTGGGGTAGACTTCACCCTCTAATACAGGCTCATCAATTCATGCCCTACTTTATTGCATGTCCCGAGACTGACGCGCCAGCCGGTGTCGAACTTATCAATCCGCCCCCTGCCGATACAAACATGTCTCCTATATTGGGTGCGACGGAATACGCTCCAAACTCCACACTCCGTACTACCTACCAGTTTTGCGACATAGGGAATTTATCTTGCACTTTTGTATATTTCAAATTTTTTTTGTTTTTAATCGTGTTATAAGTTTTAGCGCATTCTTTAGTTTATTGCGGTTTTTTTAACGAGGGGGCTCCCGTCAAGAAACATTTGGTTTCTACCTGATTCCCTCATTAGGCTAATGTTAACTTAACCTCCTTAACGGATTATCCGTTGGCTCACTTTAAAGAGCAAAATAATAGCTGGGGAAATATTCTATATTTGCTATTTTTTTATGAGAGAACTATTTTTACATACAAATCCCGTTCTCTGAAAACGCCAAGTATTTTTTACGTTTAAATGAACCATACATACAAAATATCGGATAACCCATGAAGGAGGGACGGGCTTTGAAAGTTAATATCGACCTAATGGGAGAAGCAGGCGGAAGCCGGGCACTAGAGCTACCTTTTAAAGTTTTAAAAATAGTCTATGAATCCCGTTGCTCCAATCCAAGAAAAGCTATTCATACCAACATTTCATTCAATTATTTAACAACATTTTATACTTGTAAACGGCCTTTAGATACGAGTATTTTTATAAAGGCATAGTAAAATAGCTACTTCAACCTCGCTCCAAGACTTTGCAATAGTACAGTTTGTGATGCAATCCCACTCAAATATTCTGCGATGCATCTTTTATAACTGATTTTTCAACTGACCCCTCTTATCTACGGCCAATAAACAAGATTTGAGTGGGTCCTGTATCCTTCAAAAAACAATATTGAACATGTATAAATTAGCACAACTGTAAATCGAGGTACACATATTGATGCCTCAATTGTTCAAACGGTTAAACAATGATGGGAACGTCTCTTAACAAAAATCGCCCAACGTATATATACAACATTAGATATGGTTTACCTGAACAGTTAAGAAGATAAAGATGATGGTCGTATGTTTAAGTGTAATATGTGCAGTAATAAACTTAAATAAAGATCAAGAGACACTTAACTTATTGTAAATATTATTATTTTATAGCTATCGGCATATATTCAATTTAATTTACACCATTCGGTTGTAGAACGTGTAAAGGAGACTGTGGGGTTGTAGCCAACATTGTTGGTTAAGTTACTATTCTGAACTTACCGTGTTCGTTATATTTTATGAACTATATATGTGCTGTTTTTCTTTCTTTTTTAACAGTAACTGATAAAATATTTTAAAGAATTTAACGGCCAGTGATCAAGGAAAAGGTTCCCATGAAATAAAACTTATTTTTCAAAAGTACAGCAGTTTTAGTGACAAAATATGTCGCAATTACTACGAAAGTCAAGGAGGGGGGAATGAAGAGGTGGGATTTGCCGGGGCGAGGTTGGCTGCCCTGTGCAATTCCAGAGATGGGCAGCTTGTGTTGGCAACACTGATATTAAGCGACACCTTTTACTTGGAGGTGTCTCTCTTTTAATCATGCGGCGCCGGTGTTGTTTGTCTTTGCCACAAACCCCGTCGATTTTCTGTTTTTACAGTCAGGATCAAAATTACGATGTTTTTCCTGACAGTGAATATAGGGTTGGCTAATTTTAATGTTTTACAGAAGTACAAGTGGTATATTCAAACCTTAGGGTATTATTTTAGTCAGAAATATATTATCGAGTTCTTAGTAAATTACAAAGGGATGTGATTTAATTAGTGTAAACAAAAACTTATTGGATCCTGCATGGTCGACTATTTTAAAATTCAAAGATTATTTTTATTTTATTTTAAATTTGTACTGTCAGTTCTTCAGAGATTGTATTTCCAAGCTTTATTGAACATGTACATTGAACATTTATTGAACATGTACAAGCTTTATTGAACATATGGCCAGTGGGTTGTGTGTGTGACATTGTTGTCTATTCTCACAATGACTACCTAGAGGGGGCGATTTCACAGTACCGAGTATTACCAATTAGTTACAATCTTACTCCTGACTATGCATCTACACGTTATTTTGCCTCAGTTTTTCTCTTCGCACAGAGCAGGCTAATGGGCTTCTTTCGCTCCTTTTTCACCTACTTGCAGATATGCAAGAGACTGTGTGGCAAGAGACTTTCCATGGCTAATTGTAAACTACGCCTGGTAATGGAATGACCATTATTTACTTTGGATTTGGTAAATTATGTTTTATCAATCCGTCATTAACACAGCTGTATCAGGTCTAATGTTAAAAATCCAGAAACCTTTTTTGACACTTTGAACACTGGTGACGAAAACGTCAGGTAGTGGAGCGTTTACAATTCCTCCATGTTCGTGTGTGGATCAACTACTGTCTCTCTCGCACGCTATCTCCTGTTTAAATGCAGAACTATCTAGCACTGGTGGAATATTTGGCTACAGTTTCCAAATAAGACCTGATTTTTTATGCATTTGTGTATTCATTGCAAATAATTAAGCGGGAACCATCCATTAAACTATAATTTGTATGGTTTTAAGTTTTATTGCTGTTTATTTTTCGCATTTAGCGATGAAGGTAATCTTGATGGTTTAATTATTGTTTTTGATGAAGTATCAAGGGAGATATGGCCTACTGACAAAACTCCTTGGGAAATAAAATATAAGGATCATATGCATGATATTTTACTGTGATTACGCTCTGGAAAACACATTTCTGTAGATATTCTTTGAGCAGATGAACTTTGAGCAAAAGAGCTTTCGAAAGGAAATGTTTCGACAAATAAATATTTCAATTCCAACTGGTGATATAATTAGTCTTTACCTATACTAAACATGCAAATCCTTGTCAAATATTTTAAATTCAAACTCAATCCGTTTTATATACAATTTTTTGTACATTAGTGTCAGTTTCCTGATACCGGTTATTTTAGTATTACTTAGTTAAAACTCAATTTTACTGAGGTAATTCAGTTTTATAATCGTTATTTCTTAACGTTTCGGTATTTATATATTTGTTCTTATTTCTTTAATTATTAGTTTTAGTGAATTGTTTATTACTTAATTTATTCCTTGTTTGTTTTTTACACGGCATACATTTTGTACTTTTATTTTCTTCCTTTAGGACTAGTTAAACCTATTAACTCTTTCTTTAATGTAACTACTACACAAAAATAGTTAGCTCGCTTTCCCTAACAAGCGTTTGTACGATATGTACAATTCGCACTGGCGTAGTATATGCAAAAGATAATTTAAAAAGAACGTCTAATACACAAAAATGTACGAGACGTAATGAATATATTTCTGTACAAGATGCTCTTAAATGTGTTCATTCAAAACCAGTTTCATTTGGACGGACGACTACAATGACAAATAGAATAGAAAAAATGTTCCTCTTTTCCGTGTACATGTTTCATGCTGAATGTAAAGCTGATATAAATAACTTATAAATCGACCTAAACTTTTAATGAGCAGAGTATTTTAATCCAGCGGTTTTTTTTAATGCAGTCAAATTTGTTTTAAGGTTTGCAGCCTCTTTTTGCCTTACTTCGCCCGTCCACATAGACTATCGATCTGTGCGTGGAACGTATCTAGCAAAGCAAGGAGTGAGCCGTTACAGTACGAGTTGAACAATACTGATAAAATTTACATGTCAGGGCTGGGATTCGAACCTACGACAGACCGCTGCCACGGTTCTGGAGTACTTCGCGACGCTTGACCAGTAGGCCAGCGACTCTGTATATATTGGACGACCACAATGTTCTCTAGACGATTGCATTAAACCGACCACTTTACTATCTTCATATATCCGCATATACACATCACTGGAGTTATACTTAGCAGTATCAAACAAATAGTTGTTCGATTTCACAGTATACCAAAGAGTCCTTATCGATGTATAAATTCGAGGACCTCTTAGTACAGTAAACTGGAGAGGTTGGGTTGGTTAGAGTGCCGCAATAGTTGAGGGGGCTAGCACTAGCGTCCGTCTAGGAGTGGGGATGGGATTATAGTGGTGGGGGGTGGGGAGGGGAGGGGGAGGGGGCACTCTGGACTGCTGAGAGGCACTCGACCTGAGCTGCGGTTGTTTGTTGCCGCCCCCGCTAAAACGCCGTTTTGTTCCCGAAACTCGGACAAACAAGAATGAATCGCCTAAGGCGTTCTAGTGTTGTTTTTATTATTTGTTTTTGTATTTAAGGGTGTAAAGGTTTTCAAAAGCTTAATACACTGTTTTGTATGGAGCTCGAAAGTCCTAGCTTTTTCGTTGATGGTGTTTAGAATTAAGATCGCTTTCATATACTGTGTTACTTTTATTGGGGTTGGATGCACCTAGATATTACAATAGGCAAATTCGAAGTTTAAAGTATGTTAAAAGTATTGGGTTTAATATTTCAAGACGTTCGGTGTTATGATTTTTAAAACGTGTTAACGTGCCAAAGTTAGTTGTTTTTTAAAAAGCTACAGCTCAGTTTGTTTCCTGATAAATAGCAGTTAGTGGCTAGATTAATCTTTAAAGTCATAAATATATATCATGAAAGTCATGTATCAGAAAGCTGTTTTATAACTCAGAGAATTAGGAAAGTTTCCACCAAAATAAGTTAAACTAGATTAAATATAGAATCCTACGGGCCCTTTAACCTGCTCCTAGGGCATGTACCACGTTGTTAGTGTGGGTGGATACATGTCACAGTGAAAATATTATTTTTGGAGTGACGAAAGGCGCTTGGTTTAGGTGCTAGCATCCTATTTATGTTAAGTCACAATTTTAAACCCCATGCTATTTGCTTTCAATAGATTTTGATCACATCAGAAGTTTCACCTGAACCGCACAACTCACTCTCAAGTAGATATGTGTTTAATCTTAAGATTAAGTTAAATTTGTCACTGTGTAAATTACTCTTACTGGTTGGTAATGACTACATGGAGAATACTACAGAGAAATTTTTGTAAGCAGCTACATAGTTATTTTTTGTTGCTTTGACAATTGAGTCCAGAACTTCTACATACAGCTATAGGTTTTGATTTGTACACCAAGCGCATTTTAAGGGGATCGGGGATCGACAGCCTCTAAATTTAATTATAACAATGATATTAAAAATAATGTTATGTTTGAGCTGCGGTAAATAGGGTTAAAAAAATACCAAATAAATGACACATATAACAAACATAAAATTAATAAAACATTGGAATAATAATGACAATCATAAATGTTTACATTTGTTTAAGTGTTGTAGTCAATATTGTATGTAACCTTTCAACTATTTTACAATATTTTTTCTTTATAGTTCTGAAGTGTCAGTTTGATGGTACTTTGGTGAAAGCACTAACAATCACATCAATCCAACAGGCTGATCAGATTGCACATACGACAATTTTATTTTGATTGCCAAGTGTTAAAAAAGAGTGAAACCCGATTGCTACTTAAAAGTTGCAACTTTCTGACATGCTAGAGACCCCCCCCCCCCCAGAACAAGAATTGACTATCGTTAAAGGCATATTTTAAGGATTACATAAATGTTTAATAAATTAAAAACTCTGCCCAATTTCAAGATTCCGGTCCCCAAGTTGTGTAATAATTTATTTAGTCTCTATGTCCTCAAATGGACCACCATTCGTTTCAGTACAAAAGTACAAAACCTCGGCTTCAACACCACCACTTTATAAATACAAACATAACCTATAACACTATCCCTTACCTTATTAATTTATTACTTATAGTATTATATCATATGGGATATAAAATCTACGCTTTTTCACTAACTTCTGAAAGGATAAATAAAGTATAAATCGTTATTTAAATAAACACCTTCGACCAATAAATAATGAATTGCCACTAGATACATGTTCTATCGATTCAAAATCTTACTTAAACCAAGCACTTCGGTGCAACGCCCATTATAAAGTTTAAATATTCAATAGACATTCTTGTTTAAACGTCGTCCCTTTATAACATTCATTTTTAATTCCGTCTGGTAAAAATGCTTTACATTTGCCGGTTTGAGGTTTTTATGAAAAACAAAATTAAAGTACCATTTTTAATCAGATCGTTTGTTAAGGGTGTGCAAACGGTGAAAAGTTTAAAAAAATGTACAAATAATACACCTGTGACGGGTTTTAACACCACATAGATTTAGGGTTATGCCTGTGTTACTTTTTCAGGTATCTATAAACTGACTAGGTTCCAATCCAAAAACATTGATCTATTTCAAACTTATACACCCTGACTTTAGGAGGAGGCTCCAGTTACGACAAATTACGCGTTTCTACCTGTTCCTCTCTTAAGGCCAATTACTGTAATCCCACCTCTCCTGTACTGATTATCCAAAATCATTGATTTATGCTTAATTTTAAAGATCAGACAAATACTTAACTATATCAGTGAGCAGAACTTTTGATGCTACAAATAGTTAATGAATAACTAACATCGTTAATATTGAATATTTTAGAATGTTATTGAATGTTTATTATTCGTTATATCAAAATTCTGCTCACTGAAATCGCTAATATTTATTTCTATAAAATTTACTAAAAGTTTGCAATTTGGGGTAATTCTTTGAAGAAGGGCGGAATTTGAAAGTTAACATTGGTCTTTCCGGAGAAGCAGGTGACTGGAGCCCCCTCTTAAGAAATTGAAAACAAGGGTAAGAAAGTAAACTTTTCGAATTTCTACCACTAAGGCTCTGTGAAGGTTTTACAGTGGGAAAGCTAAAGTCCCTGTTTTACTGGAACAGTTAACTGCTACCAGTGATGCGTGCCTGTCTATCATCCCCCGTGCCATCACTTCGTAGTCGTACACTCGCGTGTTTGTTGGTCTTTTCAATTTTATCTATACTTTAAACACTTCCACCTTTCGTTAACGTT
Source organism: Allygus modestus (assembly GCA_963675035.1). Classification (NCBI taxonomy): domain Eukaryota; kingdom Metazoa; phylum Arthropoda; class Insecta; order Hemiptera; family Cicadellidae; genus Allygus; species Allygus modestus. The sequence continues at coordinate 125,975,089 of OY776115.1, read as the reverse complement.
TAATGGGGTTACCTGACGATCAAAATACTCACATCTCGAAGGCCAATCAGTACATATCTGTACATCTGTTCTTGCATAAATGCTGAAAACGAGGCAGCTGAGAGAAATTAGTGTTTTAATCAGCAAGGATTGGTCGTTAATGCATATATAGTTAATGACAGTCTCAATCCGTTGTATAAAACACAACAAATATATTTTATTATTCTGAAGGTTCCTGAATTGGTTGAAGATGATAATTGTACTCTTGTTTGATTATTTGGCAATCAACAAACAAAACAACCAATGTTTGATAATTTGGTTCTATATAAATATATTAAGTGAAGCAGTTTTAAAATTTTAACCAATATATTTCGATTGATACTCAATTCATCGTCAGATTGTTTTAAATTTTAAAAATTTTTACTTAATATAGTTTTATAGAATAAGATGAGATTGCCAAATAATCAAACAATAACAACAAATAGCAATCAGTTTTTTTCACATTATTACCTATGTTTATTCCAGACGATTTCTCTTCTTAGAAAAGTGTAAGAAAATTGTTAAGTCCCTATTCTAACTCATTTTAAAAATACACCCTTTTAACTTTACAATAATTGTAAACCACAATGTTATCTGTCCCAACAATGCATGTAAACACACTTATAGTTGGTACAAATAATAAACCCTCAAATAAGCAGCTTAACTGAAAAAACAGAATGCTAATTTTTGTTCAAGAAGGAGCCAAACAATTCTATATTAAAAATTCTATTGAAATGTTTTTTATTTTGTTTTATTCTGAGTTATATTTCTTTGTACTGGTAAACTTATTTATATTATCTCACAAACACAAAGATATTTTAAGAGAATCTGTGAGACAAAAATATTGACTTTTAAATAATGAATTGTTATTTTACTTTAATCATACACTAACTATTTATAATAAACATTTTCATAAACCTCATTGCACAGTTTATCTGTTTCCAAATTTCAAAAATAGCCTTTATATTTTTACCAATTTATAAACATCCCCAGTTTTTTACCGATGAACCTATTTTTAGTTGAATTTTTTATGTCATTCATACATGTTTTGAGTTTGCATTTAACCACCATATTTAAATTGGCAGACTGCGTTTGATCAACATTACTCTTCGCTACAACGATTCCAATTAGTTTCATCCTTGTTAATTTATAGGTCATAAAATAAAAACGACAGCTAAAATAGTTTTAACCACGCTGGAGATAATCTGATTTGACATCGTTTGAGGAAATAGAAGTAATTTCTATCGCTAATTGCAGTGTTTTAAAGCTTTGAATGCTCACTAATTCATGTATTGAGTGAACCCTTTTAAGGGAAATTAAAAGCGCTTTTATTTTTATGACATTAAAGCGCTTTGTGTTTAGCATCGCTACTACAGTTTAATTTCTTAATTAAATATAACGATCCCCTGTTAATGCGGATGAACGAGTTTCAGTTTATTTTACTAATGGTTTTAATTCACCAAATACATTTCAACATTAAAATACTTTTTATTATTAGCTTTTGAGTATTAAATCCGTCGTTTACCTATGGTTTGTACAGTTTGTAGTTTGTCGTAAACATAGTTTGAACTGACCGGAAGTAAAATTTGATTAGTACAAGAAGGGAAAAGGATTGTCTATCAGTTATCTGAAAAACGTCAAATGCACTTTATTACTTCTTAAAAATCTGGAATGTTCACTCGTAATTTCGTTTGAAGAAGTGAATTATTAGGTTGTGTTCAGATTATTGTTGTTTTAGAGAACGTTGTTGACAGTCCGTGGGTTTATATTCCATATCCGTGATAATCATCTTGCAATTCAATTGGTTTTTGCCAAGCTAAGGGATGTTGTTTGGTTTTTATTTGCACAATTAATTCTAAAGAACCCCCAAAAAGGGATGAACCACACTCAATCGAGTCGAAGGAGTTAGAGGATTTTGTAGGTCAAGGGATAGAGCGTTTCCGACCGATCCTATCGATCAAGGAAGAGATTATCAGTCAGTCGGACCACTCACTGATATCAGTTTGTCGGACCACTGTATACGTCATTTGTGATTGTACTGATAAAGAAAATGTGATGAATTACATTTCAAAACTATCATCCGAATCATCACAAAGATTAATCCCTTCACCGTACAGAACAAAATTAAACTTGACAAAATTGGAAAAATATTAAATAAAAGATATATATATATATATATATATATATATATACATACACCCAGTATATTGTAGGACTCCTTAATAGGAATAAAATTAGCTAATTAGAATTTATAAACAGACACAATAACCCAGATATAGGAAAGGGAATAATCAGTAATTACTGATTACTAATTCATTACCAATAAATAAATTCCAATGTAATGTTAATCGAAAAAATTAAATAGTTCTAAAGCTGTATATTCCTTAAGAAATGTATTTAAATTTATTCTAATTTAAGTTTTTCTCATGTGATAATGTAAATGTGTGATATGTTAAGTATGTATGACAGATATGTTGAAACACGGCTGCACAATGTTGAGGATGAGATGCCTCAGGAATAAGTGTTTGTGTTATTTGTTTTTTGCTGTACATATTAACTGGGGGCGAGCTTTGCTTGGAGGAAAATTAAACATATTGATTACACGTTATTTTGATAGCTTACTGGTTGTTTTTGATCGGATGTTGTGTTTATTTTGTTATAACTTTACACTCCATTAGCCCAATGCTATATTGCTATATATTTTCAATTTAGTTTGTCAGCAAAAATTGAGATTTCCTGCGGTTAACGGCTTTTATCAACCGATTTCTGAGGCTCAAAACTCCTTTTTTAATGTTCAAGCAAGATCCTTCTGCGAGGATCTGAAATCAATTGAGCATACATACTCGCTTTGCTCTTTTAAGAGTATAGAAATCTTATGACATTAAACAGGTTCTTAAGAGGAGCTTTCAATCCCTAAAGCCCAACTCCTATCACTGACCCCACTTAACATACCAGTATTCGTACACCCACCCCCATTTTTTGGGGGTACACTTATTTTATTCGTATTATGTTAGTAAGCGCACAACCACCGCAAACAAATAAGATAATTCACGATTTAATTACACTCTTCTGTTTTAAGCGATTTTTTTTGTAGTAGAGAATCAATACATTATCTCGTATGTAAAAATAAAACTGTAAATTAAACAATTAGAAAACTGTATAATTTACATTTATAATAAAAAATTGTTAGCAGTTTATTTTAGTGTCAAGATTAGCGTTTGCATGTGGACGTTAATTATTAAAAAGTCAGAGACCAGTGGAAATTTCGATATTTCTGTTACCCTAAAAGCTTAAATGTTATCGTTTGTATTTCCAAAAAAAAAACAACTCAAGTAATACAAATACGTACACTTTTTTAATAGATTAACTAATTTATACTTTTAACCAGATTTATCAAATAGTACCGGGGAGATCGAGCCGTATTCGGTTCGTTTCATGGGTGAGAAAATTGTCTACATCCAACCTTTATTCAATGGTTTTAGTTACTGTTTTCAAGAAGTCACGTGTTGATATTCGCCTTGACACGAAGGATTCACGTGTTGACATTACCTTGTGTTAATTTATTCGCAGCTGTTATGATGGTTTCATTAGAAACTCTATAAGCCCCAATGTTCAAATTTACAACATTTAAATGAGTTTTTTTAAACGAACTGTCTGGGGTTCAGATTTTTACCAATCGAGTTTTTAGCCCAAAATTACCTAATTCCAAGGTTTTGGGCTGGGAACCGAGATAGTTGTTGCAGACATTGAGATTTCCTGCAGTTAACGGCTTTTATTAACATTGCTCCTATTAGTGTATAAGATAAACGTGTGTTCATTTTACTTATCCAATCTGAATTATATTAATCAAATTTTTCCGACCAAATCTGGAGTTAAAATTTACAAAATATTTCCCCTAATTTTGAAAATTTAACAAAATATACAACCTTTTAAAAAATAAATTAATACAATTTTCAAAAATAAACGCTTTTATTTGATGAGTTATAGACCCATTGACTAATTTTGTGTGGCATAAATAGTTTAGCTTAAAAAGGTTTAATTATTTTTAATTTGATTTAATAATTGTAATATACGTAAAATAATTATTCTAAAAACAGTATCGTATATTTCATCCAACATTGCTACCGACACTAAAATGTTGTTATAAAGTGAAAATTATAATATTCCTCCTCCTTTTCTACTGAAATCTCCCTCTACTCCTGAAACAAAATTCAACTCTCCCAAACATAAACTTAATTAATAAATATCAGTCCAAACAATAACACCACAATGTGTATTAGATAGATTGTTTCGCCGCCGTGCGGCTTAGCGGCCGTCAAACCCCGCGTCGCGCCGTACCGCTGAGGCGAGGATTTACGCGAGTTTAACATATATCCGACCCGTAAATATTCCCGCACCTGATACTTTAATGCCCTCAATCGTCCCGGGGAATATATCACGCGTATTGCCACTTTGTTTTATTGTTTTCAATAACCGAACCCCGATTTCATACGTTTACATTCACGAAACTCGCGGGGAATTGTACCAATCGTTGGAGATTCGGATTGTAACGAAGTAAATAATAAAAATTGTAGGATTATTTTAACATCATTTTAAAGAGTAATTTTTTTCTTACACTAATTTAAGCTGTAGTTCTCTTGAATCTCAGTGTAAAACTATGTTATTAATTTATGTTCTTGTTTTACAAATAGCAAGGCTACATGGGGTACCACGCTCAACCTTATGGTTTATTTTCATTCTTTATAAAGTACTTAACAGAAAGACTCGGTGACTATTTTAGGGATGTGATTAATTATTTTCTGTTCAGCCCCGTTATTTTGAAAAAAAATAAACATAAAGTTTTTAACTTCATTTTGGTATTTCTATTAGGCATATTTTCAAAGTCTTATTCAAACCAGAAACCAATGTTCAATTTTTTAAACAATGTTTTAATGTTTAAATGTTTTGAAATTATTCACGTACAAAATATTGTAATTGTTTAATTTTACATTATTATTTGAGATTCTTTAACTTTTTCAATTTTTAATTTTTGTTAGTAAAGTATATATATTTTAATATACTTCCTTTATGAACGATAAACCCTTCATTTGCGAGGTATTGAGACTCAGTAAAGACATATATGAACTTTTGTAAAACAGATAGAAGGGTTACACCCAAATATTGAATTTACATAGGGTTGATCGTAATTCTGCAACTTTAATCACAATGTTTTTAACATTAAATTTGTTTTCTAGTTGTTCATAATTTTCCCTCAGTGTATTTTCCCAGTTTGCAGTTTTTATGCATTTGAGAATAAATATAATTCGTAATTGGTAATTGTTTGTATTGTTGTTTGTATAATTGTTGGTTTGTATTGGTAATTGGTAACTGCCTCCCATTTTTGGAATGTAGTTTAGATCGGATAATACCTAAGAACTCTGAGTAGAAATAGGCTGAAAAGCTGAACAACTTCACAGCAACGACACCGGGGCGGAGTTTGTCAGTATTGCCGACGGCGACGGCGGAAGAGGCAGCGGATGAAAACTTTTAAATCCGTTTAAATTAAATTTCCATTTCTTCATTTTAATCATTATTAAATTTTAAACCATAAAAAATTGTCTAAGCTGATTTGCAGTTTCGGCAATTATTTATGGAATGTACACTAAATTGGTATTAGTGGATTCATAGAAGGTATGTCCATAAATTTATTTTTGTAGTAATAAAGCGAGTATTTATTTATACCTCATAAGTTACTTCACAAATGAATTTTAAAATTTTGAATTGAAAGAATTTATTCAAAAAGCCTTCGAAATTTTTTTAAAACTAGGTTACTTAGTTTATTTTAAAATGTTGAAATCTTATAAACCGTTAATTATTTGTGTTTGTTACTATTTTAGACAATTGATGTTGAAATTGCTTATTTTAGTAACTTTTGTATGTTTAATTTAGTACTATAAATTTTTTTGAAATAAATTTTAGTTTATTCAAATATATATGTCATTCCATTGTTTTTATTAATGTGATTTATTATAATGTTAAACTGCCAATGCAGAGTTGTAGCTATTTTTATTTATTCTTTTATGATACAGTTTAAATTTTAAATTCCAAAATACTTTTCAACAGTACCAATCATGTTGACCTTTGACATAAAAAAATATATTAGCTTAGTGAGCTAATACTAACATGTTAACATAAAATATTCAAAGAGTTATCAGAAAAAGTCTTAAAAGAAAAACACTTTAACAAATTTCAGAACAGTAGTTCACTCCTCGAAAAATGCGTTCCTCTCTCTCTCTCTCTCTGTTACAAACAGCGCAAAGGCATAAATTATGTAAAACGCTTCTGAAAATTTAAGGGCTGTTTTTTACGAATGTTCAGAGAACGTTCATCATTCAGCAGGAGCGCACTCGGAGTGAGTTAAAACTGTTCGCGTTAACTCTTCATATAGTATTATTTAGTTGTGTTTTATTTTATTACTTAACTTAAAATCAAACTGAAAAACTACTTAAATTGCATTATTTTAATTGTTGTTTATTTATATTACGGATTTATGATTTTTTTGTATATTCATTATGTATGTATTTGTAACATTTATTTTATAAAGAATCTCGAAATTCATTTTTAGCTAAATTTATGTTAAGTAAGTTCAACCACAGTACTTTTAGTTGTATTGTAAATATATATTTGGTAGTCTGTAGTGTGTTAATTTGATTGAATGGATCTGTGTATATATATGTATTTAGAGTATACGTCTGTTCTTCAAGTATCTAGTGTTAGAACAGTTTTCAGTTTGATTACTACTTAATGGTATATAAGAAATACAAATTTAGACTGTATTTTTTTTTTTTTACTCTCGCCAATCAACGAATCACAATTTTATATTTATTGAAATCGATAAATCCATAAACTATTAATTGATGTTTATAAACATTCTGAAAACGATTTACACTAAGCAACAATCAAATAATTGTGATGTATTAGAAGAACTATTTAGTTGAAATATATTTTTCGGAATTCAGTATCAATAAATTAAATAACGACTGAATGGCATTAAAACTGCCATTATATGTATATATGTATGTATATATATATATATATATATATATAAGTATATATGCATATTTATAAATAATATTCTATTTCGTTAGTTTCATGATTGATTTTTAAAATAACATTGGGCCTAATCCGTAAAAAATATATTTTTAACCACAATTTTAATTTGTTTGTTCTAGCATGACTACATAGAATGATTAAGACAGGTCAAGTTTCTATCACAAAATGCCGTATTTTTAATTGTATATGTCCAGTAAATTTCCATCCAATAAAACATAAATTTTGTTAACTGATAGCTAATACTTTCGTGCACAGTTTTATTTCAATCCCAAAACTATTTTACTCAATATACGATTTCATTCAGTAGATGGATTCGATTCCATCCCGCTATCTCACAACGCTCTGACGACACGTCACACATATTGCATCTAATCATCCCGAGTTGCACGATGAGTACGATCATTCGAGTTGGACCAGGAAGATAAGAGGTTATAACTGACTAGGGATTGTTATCGCCATACCGTAACCTACGTGGATGTCGCGATAAGTGTCACGTGTGACCAGCCACGACGGGGACGCATCGATCCCGCGCGGAGGCTGGAGAGACACAGCGGCCAGTGGCCCAGTGGCCCAGTGGGGGACATACCTCTCTTTGCAGCCGCGGCGACCACCTCGGGGGCACTCCTGATGAGCAGCAACAGTCCACAGAGTACACAAGACACCATGGTTCACGAAACAGCATACCGGCCGACCATGTTGAAGAACGTCGCGCTAACGCCGAGCGGTTTGGGCCATCTCCGGGCGCGAGTCAATAGTGGGAGCCGAGGGGCTGACCGAGGAGCGACCCCTGAGTCCACACCGGGCACCCGGATCCCCCATAGACACTAGGCGTTGCGAGGGACTCCCGAGTAGAATGACACGGAGGCCCGGGATAGCTGGAGACACATGCGCGGCCGATCGATGTGCACAGGTTGCGACGCCCCGCGCCAGGCGGCAGCACCGGGCGGCCACGGACTCGTTCATTGAGTCGTTCCCGGCAACCCCGCCCGTCCGGCGGGAAACAAGTCGTTCTTTTACGCCCACTGATCTTTTTGTCGCGTTGACGAGTCTGTCGGAAATAAATATTTCCTCTTCGTAGTGGGTTGGAATTGAAAATAATATTTTGAATGTTAATAATGTATTTACTAGTTTATGTTCTGTTCTCCGCACGGGATCAATCAGTGTGTGTTAAAGGATTATTTAAATTATAGTCAGCTGAATAACTAAATAAAATGTAACTACGTAAGATTAACATTGGATCTTTGAAATCTTATGGCAAGAGTGCACGGAGGCCTGATAATAGAGGTTTTTCAAAACCCTAAAAGGCACATCTAAAAGTATAAGAGCATTTTATTGATACCGAACATGTATACTAAATAATAGTTTTAGGTGTCAAAAATCACTGAAGACAAAGTAAGAAATTATTTTAGATTTATATTAAAAATCCTAAATATAATGGAAAATAATAAACTTCAGAGTGTAAACTTGTAATATATGGCGTATGAATTAAATTTCCTAAGGTGAAACATGTGAGAACTGCCGGTACTTAAAATCTTTTCAAAGGTAGTAACAAATTGCTTGAAATCGATAAACGTTGTTCCGTCTTGTAATTTATCAAACTTGTTAAATTATTGTAGTTGGTTCAATGTTCAATCACAGCCTTGAGAACGCCTGATGGCTGGGTGACGCAATATGACTACACCACTCACATTGCCTACTGGACACTGCACGGCGCCACACGCCACGGCTGATAGTTATTCCTATCTTCCCTACCTAATATCTGCTCAATCACTCCTACAGTTTTTGCGTAATAGATTGACAAACACATGAAATTCAGCTTTAAGAGTGGGCTCCAGTCACGAAACTTTTTAAGTCTATACTGCTTTTCCCATAAGGCCAAAGTTAACTTTCAAAGCCCGCCCTTCCTCAACGGTTTGTCCGATATCGTTGATTTATGACTAATTTTAAAGTGCAAAAAAATACCTAGCGATTTCAGTGAGCAAAATAAAAATTCTGCTCAGATAAATTGCTAGGAAATTCGTTGCTTTTTAAAATAAAGGATAAATCTTCGATTTCGGATAATCGTTTGAGAAGGGACGGACTTAAAAAGTTAACAATGAAATTTAACTTTGGTCTTATAGGAAGAGAAGGTAGACGCAGAGAACAAGAGCCCCTTCTTAATATATTATATTTAGCCCTTGGCCAAAGTTCCACACCACGCCGTTTCTGGACGGTTTAGCAGAGTGTTTTAGAGTAGCAAAACAGATTTCTAATAGATCTGATTAAATGCTCATTAGGAAAAAACCAATGGTTCATTCTGTAGTGAAACATTAAAATAAGTTTCACCCAAAAGTTAATATACCCATAAGATTAGCGTTGCAACATTGACGGAGTTTGGGGTAGAGCTTTAAAAGATGATCGATGACGTGAAACCAGCAACATATTTCTCCCAGCTCCATACTAAAATGGGAAAAAGTACTTTCAAATTCAGTACAGCCGTTTTCATAGTGAAGCACGGTGAAAATATGGTCCATCAGAGTAACTCACACGTCACACAGACGAATTTAAGTTCATGAATCCATAAGCGATGCTCAGACAAAATAATTATACCGTTTCTCATACAGATAGATAGGTGTAACATCTGGTTTGTCTCTAACGTGTCCACTGAAACAGCTTTTTACAATATTTTAATTTATATATATCATCTAATAAAATCAAATGAAATCTTTCTTCCATAAGATTAACGTTGAAACTTTGAAGTCCAGTGGGGCACAGCCTTAATGTCCTAGGACTTTGGTTAATGGCCAATAACCTTCCCAGGGTTAACCTGTGTTATTATGCAAAATTTCAAAGCAATCGGATGAACGGTATGTTAGCGCATAAAATACGAATGGACAGAGGAACAAACATTGATTTTTATATATTATATTATCTTGTATATCTGCAGAAACCACTTATAATTTACATCGGCCCTCTGGGCAATGCCCCTCAGGCCTCCAAAGTTTCAATGTTAATCTTATTAAAGAAAAGTAATTGACTGAATTTTATATTTGACATCTGATATAATAAAAAATTCTAGCACAGGAGCAAGATCAGATGTTTCAGGACTAATGTAAATAGAAAATACTACTGACTACTAAAATGGTGACACCCTTCTTTTATCCGTTTTAACTCCACATTTAACAAATTTAACCTGGGTGTGATGTGATGGAGAGGGTGATGGAGTAGGAGAGAGAGAGAGAGAGAGAGAGAGAGAGAGAGAGTGAGTGGTTATTCGTGAAATTTAGCACAAGGACACTGGATCAAATGCATTTATTGAACTGCTCGCGCAGAACGTGGCAAAACATTCACGCGAACAGTCATTATTCTACGTGCCGCTTTGGATTACGTAGAATAATTTATGGTCGAATTTTTCGATCTCTTAGCGATCACTAGTTTAGGTTAAAACCATCTCTATACTTTAAAGATTATGTTCTTTTCTCTTCGTATGCTGTGTGCAAAACCAGAGTACACAAATTGGGCCGTTAAATGTCACACAGAGTTATTTAAAACGTATTGTCATAATTCCGGATTGTAATTTTTTACTCTTGAAGCACTTTAAAATATAGTTAAGTACATTGTACTTGCACTCACATACATGAGAGTAAATATATATATATACACCATTTTAAAAGGCAATAAGCCTTGTGAAATTTGATGGTCAACTTTGTGTATTTGCCGTATTTTATGTGATAATAATATAAGTGTTAACATATTTTGAAACGTTGTAAGACTTTTATAATTGAATCGTGTTGAGTTATGCCAATTATCCTACACTATGTATTACACATTCGTATTTGATTTAACGAGCTCGCATTTACCACGTAAAACCGTGTTTACTTCACGCTGATGGATGTCTACGCTGCGAAAAGTACTAAAATGTCAAATCTGTGTTACGGGAAAACTATTAACCGTCGCCGCGAATAAAAGATATCCTCGTAAGCGTGTGCATCCATGACTAACTATTTCAGGCTGTTGTTTCCTTCCTACGCTCTATGTATTGAAATCTACAAGTCCTCTGGAATAATAACGTCATATAAAGCAATTAATATGAGACAAATTCTGAAGTATCGGTTTACCCTCATTTTTATTTCCTGAAATAACTTACCGTACTACAAGGCCATTAAGGAGGGGATATTAAGGAGCTGATGGCCAGATAGTTGAGGGGAACAAAGGGTTGAGGGGAAAGTAAACCCCCTCCCCCCCCCCACTGTTCATTTACTAGTTGTTGACACAGCTAACCAAGGAACTGTATCAGAGAACCGAATGGTGTTAATCGATCAGCTACACATCTTGTAATAACAAAGCATATCACATCGTCCATTGGCAAAAGCATGGAAGTATTGTGTTGAGGTAACTTTCCCCTCAAACCTCAGTTGCCTCAAGTCACCTCAAGTCAAAACAGTAGGTACAAGGTAAATGTGACTTGCCCGGATTCTCCTTAAGTATGTTTCCGATTTTACTAGTCATACGTCAACACAAAACTATGCTATATTGAAAGATGTATTAAATCAAGTTATCTAATAATTTAAAGTACTTAATTAGATAAGTATTCGAAAAGTGTTGTAACAATACCGAATTCAAGTTTGGCGATGATTTTTCTTAAATTAAATAAATTTTATCAGAGTTTCAGGCAGATTTTAGGAATAACTATTCAACTTTAGAGAACATTTTTAACTTGGCATCTATGATTAAGTTGCGATTTTCAGAGGAGAGATGTAAAATCGGGTGGAGTCCTTGGGTTGGGGTACAAACAACGTATGAATTTACTCTTAAGTGCCGAAACGGGGTGATTTTTAATAGTTAGTAAACTTAAGAATAGCTCTTACCTATTGAACCTGCAGGTTTCACAAGCTGGATGACATTAACTCCACTGAAATGCAGGCGGATTTGTTAATGCAAGTGAGAATAACAACTCTGCCGACGACAGCCTAGTTTACCTACAATAGCTAACGAGTTGCAACGACTTTTGTAATTACTACGCGTCTAAAATTGTTTTCCATTAAATCGCAATAAGTCTGTTGAACATCTGACTCTCACGAACATCTATATATTTAATTCCGTAAGCGAATCGGTCCCCACTAAATATCTCGAGCGAGGAAAAAGTTAGGTTATGACGATTCATTTTAAAGCTTGAGGGTAAAGGACGGTGGGAAAAATATCAGAAATGTCAAAAATTACGTGGGATACGCCCCACCGGACTTCAATAATCCAATTATTTTGTTATGGAAATATCAATACAGTGTTTTTATTAATAAGCGAAATTAACTAATAATCAGCTGTGATTATCCACTTACAACACAACCATATGTTAGGGGCTATAGCCCCCGTAAGCCACTAGTAACTTTTAAAGTGTGACTTATGAAGCCGAATTGAAAGAAATTTGCTATCAACATTCGAAGTAAGATACAGTATTGTAAAGTAAGTACAGTATTCAAACCAAATTAAATAAATTGATTATTTTCCTTAGAATCTAGTATCGTTATAAATTTTCAAAATGGTTTTTATCATATTGTAATTAAAGAAGTTATCCCTAAAGTGGTTAGAGTGTACACTTCTTGACAGTGGCGGATATACATAATTGCCGCTTAAGGGCTAGTAGCAATCTGCCCCCCCCCCCATAACATAACCTTTTTTTCCTTCTCAGCCACCCTAGTTTCCCCACATCTTGTATATCTCGTATAGTTGCTTATTTTATGTCTGTAAGTGAGGAAGCTTTAAATTTACCGAAAAAATCAACTTAAGAAATTCCTAATTTTAAAAGCGAAAACAGTATATTAATGTAGAATTTTGATTTCACCCACATGAACACAGTAAAATATATGCAACCTTACAAAAGTGATAGCGACAAGTGTTTGTGTTAAAAGCAATGCTACTTTTACCGACAGAAAAATCCCTCAACAAAAGCCTAATAATCCCTTCTTATACTTTAATAAACAATAACTTTTATACAATCGCATAAACGACTGAAAATTAGAATATATAACCTTCAAATATGAAAATTTTAGCCTCAAAATTCGTACTTTAAGACTATTTGAATCCTGACTTATCGTTTTTAACACAGTTAATCATTCTTTTGTAATTATATTTATACACAAATAATTATGTTTATGTTTTAGATCATAAATATATCAAATTAATTAGTGTAGTATTCATAAAACTCTCTACATTTCTCAATCATATTCTTAAATACATGTTTTAGGCAAAAACAAATTCATAAATTTAATTATCTTTTCACCTCCAGGATTCCGTAGATGTTCATAATATCTGCCCGTACTAGCGTCGGGCACAATAACTTAAAAACTACCCACTGGTTATCAATTTTAACCAGTGTTGCCACTCTAATCGTAACAAATTACTCCAGTAGATGTAAAGTGTTCATTTTGCGACCTAAAAGACGAAGGGCGAGTACGAATGGAGGGTCACGTGACTGGATTAAATTTTTGGAAATCCCCAAACTAACCTAAGCCATGTTTTACTCTCTAAACGAGCGTTTGCATGACTTTACTAACAATAACAACTTGAAAATTTGAAAAAATAAATTCAAAAGCAATATTTAAGTAAAATTTCCGTTTTAATTCAATTTGCTGTGTTGACTCACAGCGTTTGTCCGCCCGGGAGCCTGTTATCTCGCGCCACGCGCCGTTATCATTTGCTTGAGGGCATAGGTCAATGTCGCAGTGATATCAAAGTCATTGTTGCCAGCGTTAAGAAATCCCATTATTGCTGTCTTCCATGATTAACTCTTATTGTATACGATATTAAGTTTTACATCAAAATAAATTTTATAGATCAATGATTAAAAATATATTACGAATATAGTTTTTTGAAATTCATCCTCTTGTAAATTTAATATCATGTTTTGTCTTATCATATAGGTACGAAACCCACCTCACTATGATTTCAGCTACCCAGTTTCGGCTACCTGGAAAAGATAGGGAAAAAGAGAAAATTCCAAGTCAAACCTCATTATTATCCAAGATTATGTGTTTTCACATGTAAAAACCAAATTATATCCTGTAAAATCCAAGGCAAAACTCTTATAGTTCATAAATTTATTTTAGAACCTCAAATTCAAGTGCAGTTATATGCTTGTGTATGGGTACAAAATGACTTATTCTGGTAAACCTTATCTTCAAATGTGCAGTTTTAACTTGAATTATGTAAAATCTGTTAGCTTATTTTCAAATTGTCCATGTAAAGAGTGCTATTTTGTGTGTTTTAAAACTTGTATATCCAAGAAGAGTAAAGTTTTACGATTTATATTGACCAGTCTGTTAACAAACTGCACAATATGAGAGATATTTTCAGATGTTGTCATTTGGCATACACATTTTGCTCTCCGGAACCCATGTTTGACCTCCAACAAGTATACCGACCATCGTTGACGCACGTCACCATCTTGAGACGCTTGGTAACCGCGATCGTTGTAGGCCTACGGTGCGATCAGATCTAATGACTAAATGGGGTTGTATTGATACCACCTCCTTCAACGACGATTGTCTGATGGAAAACAGGATGTTACACAAATCTACTTCATCAGAGGTAGACATACCGTAACGTGCGTAGACGATGGTAGTTATTCAGTAGTTTAGAGTCCTTAACACCCTAAGAAAGACCAACGGGACTAAAACTAGTCCCGGATTAGTTTGCTGAATGAGTTTTATTTGCAAATAGCATTAAAACCCAACCATATAAAGCCACATACCAAATTCCATTAATATATGTTCATTAATAAACGAGATATACAATTTTACTTATTCTCCATAAGATTAACATTGGACAACGTACTGTGTTTAGCACTCTCAATATCTCGGTAACCAATTGACATAGAACGATGATCAAAATACCAAATTATCTGTTTACTAAGCTGAATTTAATGGTGTAAACCGAAATTCGGGTTTAAAAAAATTATATGTAAAAAGTTCAAAAAACCCATTTTTGGGGTACAAACCCCCCAAATCCCCCCTTAAAGTAGAGCGACCTGTCTGGACCTCGAACTCATGAAAATAGATGCTGCCTTACACGTTTATACCAAAATTCATCAAGTTCGGACCATTTTAACGAAATTTATCGTGCCTACGGACACGAATTGAATTTGAACGAATGGTGTTTTTGGCATCTGGGGGTCTCAAAACGAAAAGTTATCATGGTCCCGGGCCTAGTTTTTACCATGCCACCTGCGGTAATTTTTCTTCCCTATAGGGGAAATTCGTTAAAAGTAAACATAAGTTATAATAACAAATGGGACAAGGTCCTACAATTACAATTTAAGTCCTCTGCAGTTGATTGAGACAGTGAAAACAATCAAAAGTCTCACTTTGTAAAAAAATAAAGTTCCTAAAAGTATACAGCTTTTAATTACATAAAAAAATTATTTCGTTGAAGATTTAATAGTTTTATCAAGAAGCAGTGGCGGATTAAGGGGGGGAGGGGCCTATAGGGGCTACAGCCCAGGGCGGCAAATCTGTAGGGGCGACAAATTTTCAGAAACAAAGTTCCTTTTTAAACAAATGTTCTGATCGGAAACATTTTGAAGCAAGCATATGATGATTACGGTGTGCCATAGCAGCAAACCTGCGTACTCAGCAGCTGTAATGTTATTCTTATGAAGAATAATAAACATGTGATATCTTGCTTGTTTATAAACATAAATTGATAATACCCCCGTCGCAGCAAAATTGCATACTCAGGTAATTTATAATGGAGATATAAATATCTTAATACCACAAAAAGCCACTTACCAAGTTTCATAAAAATATATTCACAAATAAGCAGTACTGTGTATGTAATTTTAATTATCCTCCATAAGAATAACATTGGCTGAGTACGCAGGTTTGCTGCATCAAGGAACACACAAAATGTATTTGTATGCTAATATCAATATAAACCAACTAGGTGAAGTCATATACCAGTTTTTATTCATTTATGTTCATAATTATGGGAGACATAGCATTTAATTATTATCCATAAGAATAACATGGTGCTGGGTACGCAGGTGTGCTGCTACGGGAGCCTTTAGGAAACATTTTTTTAGCAAATATACCAATAGACCACAACCACATGAAGCCGTATAACAAATTTCGTCCGTATTCGTTCATAAATAAATGATATATAAAATTGTTCTTTCTTCCATAAGGATAACATTACACAACGTACTGTGTTTAGCACTTTCAATATCTCGGTAACCAATTGACGTAGAGGAATGATCAAAATACCAAATTGTGTGTGTTTTTAAGCTGAATCCAATGGTAAAATTTTAGTATGTCAAAAATGATATGTAAAACTTTCAAAACCCCATTTTGGGGGTACAAAACCCCCCCAAAATACCCATTACGATACTGAATGGTTTTTGAACTTAAATTCATAAATGTTTCTTTACACGTTTATACAAAAATGTCGTCAAAGTCGGATCATTTTTACGAGAGTTATCGTGCTCACGGACCCACATATATATATATATAAAATATGAATTCATATAAATATATACGAATGGTGTTTTGGGGTCTGGGGACCTCAAAACGAAAAGTTATCATGGTCCCGGGCCTAGATCTTACCATGCCGACTGCGGTAACAGCTTCTCCCCTATATTTACTAAAACTTGGTATGTTGCTTCCTCTGGAAGTGATCCAGTGGTATTTGCATGAAAACCAGATTTTATGGTCCTTGATGCAGCAAACCTGCATACTCAGCCCTAAAGTTTTTCTTATGGGGAATAATTAAAATGTCATATCTCGCTTATTTATTAATATAATTTGATTAAAGTTGGTAAGTGGCTTCATGACTTAGTGAAGTACCATTTGAAATTCACTGAGTATGCAGGGTTGCTGCAACGGGGGTATTAAATAATATAGTATATCTGGGTTACTTATATATTGACCTCGGTAAAATGTGACACGGGAGGTATGTTTATCATTTTAATGGATATCGATTTCGGGGCACTTGATTTGACAACTCAAAGCGAGATTTTTCGGGGGGGGGAGGGAGGGTTCTACTTCAAAGATTTTTCTACAGCGAATCTAAAAGCTATATAAGATTTAGCGAATTTCCTCTATAGGGAAGAAGCTATTACCCTAGGTCTCATGCTAAGACTTAAGCCCGATACCATGATAACTTTTTGTTTTGAGGTCCCCAGATGCCAAAAACACTATTCGTTCAAATTTATTTATATCTGTGTGTTCGTTAATGCGATAACTTGAGTAAAAAACATCCAATTTCGATGAAATTTGGCTCAAATATTTAAAGTAACATTCATGACTTTAAGTTCGAAAACCAGAAAAATCGGACTATAGGAGGGGGGGTTTATGGGGCTTTTACATTTTCCAAAAATCAGTTTTTTTAAATTTTTCACCCTAAAATTTAAAAAAACTTAATTTTGGTTTTGACCATGTTATAGAGCTTAAAAACAAATAATATTAATATTTTAAATCATTAACCTAGGTTAAGTGGTTGCGGAGAAAATCCAAAATACCTACTCATAAAATCTCCCATGTTAATCTTATGGGAGAAAGGTTTTTGGCTTTTCCACAGTTCATTTTAATGTAAACTTCACATTTGCTTTTACCGATCGGTTCAGCTTAACAAACAATCGCGATTCTACACCCAACCGTTGCAGAGATATTCAAAGTGCTAAACACAGTACGTTGTCCAATTTTATCCTTATGGAGGATAAATAAAATGTTATATCTTGATTATTTATGAATGTATATTGATGAAACTTGGTATGTGACTTCACGTACTACTGATATATTTATATTTGCACAAACAATTGATTTTATTGTTGACTATCCCCGTAGCAGCAAACCTGCGTACTCAGCCCCATGTTATTCTTATGGATAATAAGTAAAATGTAATTACTCCCTTAATTATGAATATAAATTAATAATACCCCCGTCGCAGCAAACCTGCGCACTCAGCGAATTTCCAGTGTATGATATATGTCTTAATACCACATAAAGCCGCATACCAAGTTCCATAAAAATATATTCCTAAATAAGCGATATAAACAATTTTAATTATTCTCCATAAGAATAACATTGGGGATGAGTATATGGGTTTGCTGAAACAACGAACATAAACAATTATTTTCTATGCAAATATAAATATAACTCAACTAGGTGAAGCCACATACCTAGTTTCATCAATATACATTCATAAATCAGCGATAGATCCCATTTTGATTAATCTCCATTAAAAATAACATGGGGGAGGAGTACGCAGGTTTGCTGTAACAAGGAACGAAAGAATTGGGTGTTTAGGCAAATATCAATATAACTCAACTAGGTGTAGTCATATACGAGGTTTTATTAATTTATGTTCATAATTAAGGGAGATATAGCATTTTAATTTTTCTCCATAAGAATAACATGGGGCTGAGTACGCAGGTTCGCTGCTACGGAAACCTTTAGCAAAAAATTGTTTTTTGAGCAAATCTCAATAGACCACCACCAGACAATGACGTATACCAAGTTTCGTCAGTATACGTTCATAAAGAAGCGAGATATAATTTTTTCTTATTCTCCATAAGGATAACATTAAACAACATAGTTATATAGCGCTTATTTATGATTGAATATTGATGAAACTTTGTATGTGGCTTCGCCTGGTTAAATTCTATTTATACTTGCATACAAACTTTTTGAGTTCCTTGTTTCAGCAAACCTACGTACTCATCACCAATGTTATTCTCATGGAGAATAATTAAAATTGTTTTTATTTTTTGATTTATTTGGACTTTACCTATCGCTTCTAGTGTTTAAAACTACACTACGTTTCGGGAGGTAAGGAAACTCCTCCCGTTATCAAGTGAACCCTACTTACATCTAAATATCAAACTCTTACACCTAACTAACCTGCATTTTTTTTTTGGATTTTTTTGATTTTTCTTTTACATTCTAATTTACACTAACACAAAGATAACAAAAAATCAAATACAATACACTAGTATGGTATAGTGGTGTATTGTATTTGATTTTTTGTTATCTTTGTGTTAGTGTAAATTAGAATGTAAAAGAAAAATCAAAAAAATCCAAAAAAAATGCAGGTTAGTTAGGTGTAAGAGTTTGATATTTAGATGTAAGTAGGGTTCACTTGATAACGGGAGGAGTTTCCTTACCTCCCGAAACGTAGTGTAGTTTTAAACACTAGAAGCGATAGGTAAAGTCCAAATAAATCAAAAAATAAATTCAAATCCATCGCTATTATGAGTTTCAAAAATACAATTAAAATTGTATTTATCGCTTATATGTGAATGTATTTTTATGAAACTTGGTATGCGGCTTTATGTGGTATTAAGTCATATATTATGCATTGGAAATTCACTGAGTACGTAGGGTTGCTGTGACGGGGGTATTCTATAATACGGCTCAGATATAAAAACAAACAATTTAGCCTCTTCGATCTTCCTCTACTTCGATTTTCAATATAATATATTTTTCAATAATATTAGATTTATTTCACTTGTCTTTTTGTGATATGTCTAACTTTAATAGCCCACAGACAAACTAAATCAGTATCAAACGTGATTATGAACACGAGAGTGGCTCCGGGCTTCACAGGGAAACCGCTTGGTTACGGACGATTGGAGAAAACCGCAGCGCAACAAAGTTGAGACCGCCACTTAGCCGAGCGACACCGCCCCACCTACAGCCACCGCCACTACATGTCAAGCTCGCGCCTACGAATCTTAGTATATAATTGCGTAAGAAAAATAAGAATTAAAATAGAAAACTTCTGACTTTTCGCACGTTTCTGAATCTCTCGTACGTCCAAGAAAGCTGAAACTTCGAACATGCACAGAACATTATATAGATGGGAAAGATCTTCACGGAGCCCAATTTTGATTTTTTACTCTTATCCTACTATAAGTACCTGGGGGCCGAGCTTTGCTCGGGGGAAGGCCAGTCAGTATATTTAGATCGCTTGGAGTAATATTTCGCCACTTCCCCCTACTGATAATCAGATTTGTAAACCATCTGAACATCCATGTGAACGTTTTTAAGTTTGTTAGTAATTTTTGTTTATATGTTTGAGGCTCAATCATGCTTTAACCAATGGACTGATTGAGCTGAAATTTGGCAGAGAGGTACTTGATGGTCCTGTGTAACATATAGGCATATTACAGTTATGAAAATGCTATAGAGTTTTGCCCCACGGGGGTTCAAAGTCCCAATGTATTCCATGGGCATTCATTAGTGAATTTCCTTTGGAAAGTGAACTATTAGCATGACCTGCACGGTGAAACTTAAGCCCGGGATCACCATAGAAGTTCCTAACTTGGCCCCCTGAACACGTTTTGGGGGGGTCGTTCAAAATTTTATATATATATATGTATATATATATATATATATATGTGTTTGCACTCTAGCGGTCGCATTTTTTGTCCGATTTACTTCAAAGTTGGTAGGGACGTTCCTTTCTGTAATCAGTTGGACAAGTTCGTTGGGCAAAACAATCGGAAAACTCTAAACCCCTTTTTTGGGGATTAATCTTTCAAATTTCGAGTTTTTGGGCCCAAAAAGGGTCATAAAAGCCCCAAATGCAAAATAAATGCATGTAAAAAAATGGGAATTAGTGAGGCAAAAGTTTTAAGTCCTCTCTCGTCATTCTAGCATAAATATTTACCGAGTTATTAAAGAAAATATGTATCGACTAAACACAGTACGTTGTCTTATGGGGGTTTTACACTAGAAAAGCCTGTTATTCCTTTGTTATAGTACTTTTATCATCCCCAGCAACCTCACGCCTACTTTCAAGCCTGTCTGGACCTTCTCCTAACCCTATAATGCGCAAAATTGTATTCCCAGCTTTGCAAGTAAATGAAACCAGGAGTATCAGAACAGCCAAAAAATCAATATTTTCAGATTTCAATAAAAATTGGAAAAATGTATGTTTTTACACTTATTTTGAGTTTTACAAGTTTTTATGTGGAAATTCACTTCCCTCACGTCAGCGTGCTGCGTGCGAACTCGTTTTTGTTTGATCTGATGAAAATACAAGCAGCTGATCTTGTTTCGTAGTAGTTCCACGGGTTCACCACAGAATGCAGAACACAAAACTGTCATAGTTTTTATTATAAATCACTAGCTGACCAGACAGACGTTATCCTGTCCTAATGTCATTGATTTTTTTTCACGTCAAATACTCGTTCATTTTCAAATCCTCGTTTGCTTCGCTCACTCGCCCATCGAAAAAAGGATTTGAGTTGTCATTCAACTAGTTTTTAGCGAATTTCCCCTATAGGGAAGAAGCTATTACCGTAGGTCCCATGGTAAGACTTAAGCCCGAGACCATGATAACTTTTCATTTTGAGGTCCCCAGATGCCAAAAACACCATTCGTTCAAATTTGTATACATGTATATATATATATATGTGTGTGTGTGTGTGTGTGTGTGTGTGTGTGTGTGTGTGTGTGTGTGTGTGTGTGTGTGTCCGTAAGCACGATAACTCTCGTAAAAAAGGTCCAATCTTAATGAAATTTGGTACAAATGTGTAAAGTACCATTTGTTTTAATGAGTTCGAAAACCAGATGAATCTCACCATCCGAAGGGGGGTTTTTGGGGGTTTTGTACCCCAAAAATGTGTTTTTTTGGGTTTTCACATGTAATTTTAATTTAAATCAAATTTTAATTTATACCGTTGAGTTCAGCTTAAAAAAAAAAATTGGCATTTTGATCATTGCTCTACGTCAATTGGTTACCGAGATATTGAAAGTGCTAAACACAGTACGTCGTCTAGTGTTATTCTTATGGAGAAAAAGAAAAATTGTATATCTCGCTTATTTATGAAAATAAACTGGCGAAATTTGGTATATGGCTTGATCTGGTTGTGGTTTATTGTTGTTTGCACAAAAAAACAATTTTTCGCCTATGGTTCCTGTAGCAGCAAACCTAGGTACTTGGTCCCCATGTTATTCTTATGGAAAATACTTAAAATGTTATATATCGCTTATTTATGAATGTATATGGATGAAACTTGGTATGTGACTTCACTAAGATGAGTTCTATTGATATTTGCATAAAAACCCATTATTTTGCATGCCTTGTTGCAGCAAACCTGCGTACTCATCCCCAATGTTATTCTTATGGAGAATAATTAATATTTTAAATATCGCTTGTTTGTGAATACATTTCTTATGAATCCTGTTAAGTGTTATGTTATATATTCATTGGAAATTCGCTGAGTATGCAGGTTTGCTGCGACGGGTGTATTTTATTTCCATAATGAGAGTTGCCATTCGAGTAGTTTTTAGCGAATTTCCCCTATAGGGAAGAAGCTATTACCGTAGGTCTCATGGTAAGACTTAAGCCCGAGACCATGATAACTTTACGTTTTGAGGTCCCCAGATGTCAAAAACACCATTCGTTCAAATTTTTATATATGTATATATATATATATATATATGTGTGTGTGTGTGTGTGTCCGTAAGCACGATAACTCTCGTAAAAAAGGTCCGATCTTAATGAAATTTGGTACAAATATGTAAAGTACCATTTATTTGAACGAGTTCGAAAACCAGACAAATCGCACCACTCTAAGGGGGGTTTTTGGGGGGCTTTGTACCCCAAAAATGGGTTTTTTGGGGTTTTCACATGTAATTGTTATTTAAATACATTTTTAATTTATACCATTGAATTCACCTTAAAAAAACAACCAATTTGGTGTTTTTATCATTGCTCTACGTCAATTAGTTACTGAGATATTGAAAGTGCTAAACGCAGTACGTTGTCCAATGTTATTCTTATGGAGGAAAAGAAAATTTTTATATCTTGGTTATTTATGAACATAAACTGACGAAACTTGGTATATCGCTTCATCTGGTTATGGTTTGTTGTTGTTTGTACAAAAAATCAATTTTTCGCCTATGGTTCCCGTAGCAGCAAACCTAGGTACTCGGCCCCCATGTTATTCTTATGGAGAGTAATAAAAATGTTATATAACGCTTATTTATGAATGTATATGGATGAAACTTGGTATGTGACTTCACTTAAATTATTTCTACTGATATTTGCATGAAAACATATTATTTTGCGTTCCTTGTTGCAGCAAACCTGCGTACTCATCCCTAATGTTATTCTCATGGAGAATAATGAATAATTTTAAATATCACTTATTTATGAATATATTTCTTATGAATCCTGGTAAGAGGCTTAATGTGTTATTAAGACATATATTCATTGGAAATTCGCTGAGTATGCAGGTTTGCTGCGACGGGGGTATTTTTTTTATTTTCCTAATGAACATGTGTTTATGTCTTTCAAGTATATTTAGATATAATCCTTGTTAACAGCTGTTTGATGTAACTAACTGAACTTTTATCAAATCAATGGGAACTTTGAAGGCCATTAGGACAGAGCCCTTAGGTAGGATTTAAAATTTTCTTTTATAACAACCTTGTCCTGAAATTAATGAACACAACAAAAAAATAATTATTCAATTTGTCAATTTAGCGCACTCATTCCCAAGTGATTGCGTTACCAAGAAAAATAGGACTTCATTTATATGTATTACGATTTGCGAGGTGAAGCCTGCGGGTAACAGCTAGATGTTCCCATAAATTAATATGACTTCAAAATTCAAAAAATCAAAAATGTATAATAACTAACAATCAACTGTGATTATCTATAATTTAATTTAAACAGTTAATAGAATATCCACATTCACAAATACCCTCGTCGCAGCAAACCTGCGTACTCAAATGTTTTATGTGTACCTAACTACGACAAGAAGCCACTTAATTTAATCAAAACATATTTATAAATGAGCGAGATATGACATGTTATATATTCTCCATAAGAGTAACATTAGGACTGCTGAGGTTGCAGGTTTGCTGTAACAGGGACTGCAAAAGTGATGGGGTTTTATGAAAATATCAACAAGTCACAATCAGATGAAGCAACATGTCAAGTTTTATTAATATATGTTCATACTTCAGCGAGATATACGTTAAATAAAAATTCACCATAACAATAACATTAGAGCGGAGTATGCAGGTTTGCTGTCAGAAGGATAACCAAAATGTTTTAATGCGAATATAAATCATTAATGCCCTCACCTACCTACTGACTACACAATTCAACTTGTTATTCTGATTTTATTTCCGTAACAATAACCACTCCTGAACCATAATCAGTTGTTGTTGAGCATAATTTTCCAGGGAAGTTGAACTTCTTTGTTTTATTTATGGTTGATTATGGTGAGTTTATGTTTTTAAATTATTGCGGACATTTCTCAGAGCGGTCGTGTTTGTTTTTTATTTGTTTCCCTAATTTCTACTGACTTATTTCAGAGTTCAACGTTGAAGCATTGTGATTTTTGGCAGAAGACAATAGGGCGGATTTTGTATTTTTGTTTTCCATTGGTCTGCAGTTTTTGGGTAAAACGCTCTCGCCTCCTATGAATATTATTTTGTTTTATTGAGTTTTTTCCATCATAATTTATTTTCTTTGTAATTGATGATTACATTTGTTCCTATTTCTTCTAAGCGTTATTCTTCTTTTCTCTTTTGTGATCTCTATATCTATAAAAGGCAAACCCTGGCTGACTGACTCACTCATCACTAATTCTTCTCCTTCCCATGTAGGTAGAGGGCTGAAATTTTGTACACTGATTCTTTAGGCATAAAATATGAAATCTAAATGGTTTTCATCTTAATCTGACCTTAGGGCTCCACCAGAGATCCCGACAAAGTTCCCTTGTATTTCTTATGGACATTCATTTTTTGAGCTAATGAAAATACAAACAGCTGATCTTGATTCGTAGTAGTTCCACGGGCTAACCACCGAATGCAACACACACAACTGTCATAGTTTTAGCGAATTTCCCCTATAGGGAAGATGCTATTACCGTAAGTCTCATGGTAAGACTTAAGCCCGAGACCATGATAACTTTTTGTTTTGAGCTCCCCAGATGCCAAAAACACTAGACGTTCAAATTCATATATATGTGTGTGTTCGTTAACTCGATAACTTGAGTAAAAAACATCCGAATTCGATTACATTTGGCAAAAACGTGTAAAGTGACATTCATGACTTTAAGTTCGAAAACCAGAAAGATCGGACCATGGGAAAGGGGTTTTATTGGGGTTTTAAATTTTCCAAAACTCTGTTTTTTAATTTTTTACCCTAACATTTTTTAAACACTCAATTTTGGTTTTGACCATTTTATAGAGCTTAAAACACAAATAATATGGTATTTTGAGTTATTAACCTGGGTTAAGTGGTTGCGGATAAAATCCAAAAAACGTGTTCATAAAATCTCCCATGTTAATCTTATGGGAAAAAGGTTTTTAGCATTTCTACAGTTAATTTTACTGTAAACTTGACATTTGCTAATCAGTTCAGCTCTACGAAACAATCATTTCCGTGTTTAAATTGTGATTCTACGTCCATTCGTTGCAGAGATATTCAAAGTGCTAAACACAGTACGTTGTCCAATGTTATTCTTATGGAGAATAATTAAAATTTGATATCTCGATTATTTATGAATGTATTTTGATGAAACTTGGTATGTGTCTTCAACTAGTACTGGTATATTGATATTTGCACAAAAAAATGATTTGTTTATTGTCCCCATAGCAGCAAACCTGCATACTCAGCCCTAATGTTATTCTTATGGACGATAAGTAAAGTTTTATATCTCCCTTGATTTTGAACATAAATTATTAAAACTTGGTATGTAGCTTCACCTGGTTGAGTCATACTAATAATTGCATAAAAACACACTACTTGTAATTCTTGTTGCAGCAAACCTGCATACTCAGCCCTAATGTTATTCTTATGAAGAATAAATAAATTGCTATGTATCACTTATTTATAAATTTATTTTTATGAAATTTGGTAAATGGCTTTATGTAGTAGCATTGACTATGAATACTAAAGTATTTATAGTCAATGGTAGTAGTAAGAAACATATGTATGCATTGTAAATTCGCTTAGTATGCAGGTTTGCTGCGACGGGGATATTTATAAACTATTTGAGGGGCAAAGCCTGCGGGAACAGCTAATTTATGTAATAATTATAATATTTGATTTTGCAAAGTAATATGGTACTCATTGAGATACCCGTCAAACGGAAACACGAATTATCAGTGTTACAATCAAACTAGCGGAAACAAAACCAGAACAATTCTCTGACAGACGTAAGCTGACTTTGCGGCACAATCAGTGATTGCTCACATCACGCGATGCGACGGCAACTGATTTGTCATTCCTAGGCCTACCAGCTGCCGGCGCTAAACTCTGTCTATTACAATCACAATTATTTTATAACTAGTGGCTTGAAGGGACGATAGCCCCTAACTTTGTTTCAAGTAGAAACATATGTCAGTTCGTAAACAAAGTACATACTTTTTCAGATGTTTTAATGTAAACAAAGCAGACATTTTTAAATCCCCATGCTTTTCTTATGGGGAAAATGTTACGTTATTCCTCGTTTTCTAGTAACATTTTGGAAATACTGCTATTTTTCCCGAGTCCCTGGGATCAAGATCTTCAATTTAAGCCGTCTTCCATCATCCTGCAATTTGCCAAACCCAAACAATTTCGACTTAAAAATTTCGCTTACAGAATTATGTATTTTTATAATATTGGATGGTTAATGGGGTCCATGCAATCATTTTTGTACCTGTCATTCCCTCCTTCATAAGGAAATAGAATCTTAGGAGAGTATGATGTTTTGAAGATTTCCATTATAATCAGCTTTTCGACTACCTATAAGATATAACTCCATAAGATTAACGCTAGAACATTAAAATACCATGGGAAAAAGCCCTGAAGATGTACATTTTTCAAACCCTCAAAAGGTACATATTGAGGGTAAAGGCTTTGATTGATACTAAATGTGAAGGATATTTAATAGTTTTAGAGGCCTAAAATCCCCAAACAAAAATTATAAACAAGCTATTTTAATAATACATATGACAAATAACATCATCTTTTATCAAGCTGGAGCTTGAACAACAAATAAGAGCAGTTCTTCTCTATTGGTGAATCTAGACTAGTTTCAAGAGTTATAAATTAAATGTATGTAGCATGACAAACTAGAGTCATTTGTGCCGTAATCTAGTGGGAGTTTAGTCGACTACAGCTTTTGCCTTACAATGTGGTGTTGTCTATTATATAAACCAGCAGTTATTTCATAAAATACATTATCTCCTTTACCAATTTTCGTAATCCGTTTTCTTGGTTCTTGTAATCTCCGCAACTTTGTTTATAATTTTCAACAGTGAAAACCACATAAGAAAATGATACACTAAGAAAATTATATGGGACAGAAATCTAGGCGTACCAAAAGGTGGAACTTTTTAAAGCACAAAGGGGTTAAAAATACCGATTTCGGTGAGAGATAGGACCCCTCAAATAGGGGCCTCTTCTCAATAACCCGGTTGTCCTTGCGTTCGATACGGAATTGTTCTAAACAAAGTGAACACACACTATCCCTTTTTGAGAGATAGTATCTGGGGGCCGAGCTTTGCTCGGGGAATTTCAGTCAGTTTGTTTAGATGACAGGGAGTATTTTTTCACCACATTCCTATACTGACGAGCAGATTTTCTTAGCTCATTTGCCGCTTTACTGCATGTTTAAGATCACTCCAGTTGTTATTATAGCTCAATGCCCATTTATATTACTTATCACTCTATAATATATATTATATAAGCTTCATTCAATCATTTTAGTCACTTCTCTCCAATGATATTTAGGTGAGCACTTCTTCGCCTACGCTGAGATGAGGTTATCGCCAATTGGGTGGTAATTGCCCCATTTGGTGGTAATTCTAGGCCCTGGTGGTATTGTGTGTGGTAATCTCTGCATGGTGGTAATTTGGTGGTAATTTATTAACTAGATTAAAATACCGATATTTTTACTGTTTCATTCTATAAATAAGTCTGTTTTCTTAAGTAATGTTTAACTAGCATTTAATTTAAATACAAGTTATTATATAGGCTTGAAATCCTTTATAATAATATACCTGAGGATTCCATGAATCCATGTTCTTTGACTTTCTGCTTTAGTTTACATAATGACTACATGCATATTTTGCAGTTTCTTGTCCTCAAATTGATGAATATTCTTACTTATTACCTACCTTATTACCTCCTCCTTCGCTTGAAACCAGAGGATTTCTGGATTAGCTGCATCACTTTCCTAAAATACATGAAAGGAAAACATCTAATATTTATAACTATATACATGCATGGAACTTCCGATAATGGAAATAACTTCATTGGATATTCATATAATATCAGTAACTGTTGTACATTTTATACTAACTTCACTAAAATTAATTTAATGTAATAATTATGTGTCAATAACAACGGTATAACACCTACTTATAGCCCGATTTGAAAATTGCCGCGCGCTTTTCTAGTACTTTTGAAGAAGGGTGGTAAAAGGTGGTAATTTTTGCAGGAGCTGGTGTTAATTACCCTAAATTGGATTGGCAACACTGGGTTATAGTTTCGATATCGAAAAATTTAACCAACCGGTTGCTTGTTTGTGTTAATGAACTTATGATTACGATTGCTGTTTTGTGGTGGAAAAGCATAAATGGTGATTCGATTCAAACTCAAGCAGATATAAGTTAAATCAAAAGTTGTGGATACAATGTTAAATTGGATCTACAAATGGATTTGCGTGAACAAAATAACAAACAACTAGGTTGCAGTTCACGACAAAATTATAGTAGGGCCTAACCTAACTCCGCAGATTGCTGTAAGGTGGCTGTTCGTTGTGCAACATAATTACATATAAAGGGATTAGTATAAATAAACAAAAGTAATGTGAAACAGAAATGCCTGACCTAAAAAGTAAACAACAAAAGTATGATTTAACCCCGAACAAATTAAAATCAACTTTAAAAAATTTCAGATTTCAAGAAGTAAACATATATATTGTGAGATTTGAACACGGTACCGCATAATCGTGGATCTGACATCGTATCCACTGGGCTACCGAAGCCAGACGATTCTCCAGAAAGTTGCAATCCTGATGGCAGTGAGCAACGATTATAAATTCATTCAATAAAATAAACAAACAATCGGTTGATGAATTTTTCGATATCGTAACAAACGATATCCTCATCTCATCGTAGGCGAAAAAGTGCTCACCCAAGGGGTAAATAATACAGTGATCTCTTCTCGTGTTGAAAAAGTAAAGCCTCACTGGAGGATAAATTTTGTAAAAAAATCATCTCAACTGTCAAAGAGTAATAAATACTTGCATGACTTGTGAAGATAGGATTTGATTGGTTAAACATATTGTTGCCATGGAGGCTAGAGGGTATAGAGGCTAAAAATGGCGGTCAGCAAGTAGGCACCAAAGAGATATAAATAAATATAGAGCTCTCGTCTCGTGTTAAAAAAGTAAAGCCTCACTGAAGGATATTTTTTGTAAACAAAACATCTGGCAATGAGAAATAAAGACTAACAACTTGAAAAGAGAGCATTTGATTGGTTAAACATATTGTTGTCATGGAGT
The DNA here is from genome assembly GCA_963675035.1 of Allygus modestus. Lineage (NCBI taxonomy): Eukaryota > Metazoa > Arthropoda > Insecta > Hemiptera > Cicadellidae > Allygus > Allygus modestus. The sequence goes on along the minus strand of OY776115.1, from coordinate 125,945,484 downwards.
TCGGAGGATATAGAGGGTCGAAATGGCGATTGGGGTTGGCGGAAATGGGTTGGCCATTGAAACCTGTCTAGAACCATTGATATTTTATTCAAAATCAATGCTAGAACTTATTTTTATCCCAGAAATTATTTGTTTCCAATTTTTTTATAAAATCGTTGGAGCCGTTTTTGAGATCAGAGTTACAAGCAAGCAAGCAAATATTTCTCATATTAGAGTATGGGATAACCCGAAGTATTTCCCTTTATCCTTATATTTAGTCCGAGATTACATCTTGCCCTTCCTTGGCACATCTCGTCCTCACTACGTGTTCCTTCAGATCATGTTGCCTCAGCATTCATCTTTGTTAATTTTTTCAGTTCGTGCCCAAATGTAAACCAATATTATATTGTAATAGTAGCTTGTTCTTCGCATGGGGATGGCGCAGTTTTAAAAACCAAAATTTTTGTATGTTACGACGAACAAATCAATATCTATAAAAATAACGTTGTAACTTTGTTGACTTCGATAGCAATAAAATCGTGCGAACAAACAAACAAAAAGTTACTATTTGTTCTTATTTCTGTCTTCGTTTCCTATACTTTAATAGGGCAATGTATGTTTGTTTTTGTTGCAAAATTTAACTCGGAATACGGCATAAGTATTTTTCTTAAACCTTGGATTTTAGGGGTGTCGGACTTTAAAAATGGATTAGTAAAATCTCAACCCCAACTTTGGGTTTATGGAGTCTCTAAATCAAAATCAAACAGCTTTGAATAATCGGTGTTAATGTATCCAATGTATACATTGCCAGTGCGAACCGTAGAACTCGTAGAAGTAACACTTACCACTTCAAATGTGTATAAAAAACTACCTAAAGGGAGTTTGAGTTACGATAACAACTGCAGTGACTAATATTCTAAAAAGAGGCAATTTTCAAAGCATTTTTTTATTTGGGAGGGGGGTATAAAACTACTCCAGGACTATTATTGCACACATTTACCGAAAATTGAGATAATTGATTTGCTTCAGAACTAACATTAAGCACAACATTAGAAGATTTAATGTAAAATATATAACCATAAAACATTGATCAATAATTGAGTTATTTTGAACCCTTGAAAACCACGGCTCGGTACCCCCGGGTATATACTAAGATTCGTAGGCACGAGCTTGACATGCAGTGGCGGTGGCTGTAGGTGGGACGGTGTCGCTCGGCTAAGTGGCGGTCTCAACTTTGTTGCGCTGCGGTTTTCTCCAATCGTCCGTAACCAAGCGGTTTCCCTGTGAAGCCCGGAGCCACTCTCGTGTTCATAATCACGTTTGATACTGATTTAGTTTGTCTGTGGGCTATTTCAGTTTGACAACTTCTCAAACTTGAACACTTAAAATTCGAAAACTCTTAGAATTAACGAAAATTGTAGGTGTTTACTGAGAGAAACTACATTGTAAATACAAATTAAGTGAATTAAAACATGCAATCCTCAAACTCGTGGTGTCCCATGAGTTTTATTCAAACACTCATCGTAACACAGAATATATTACTAAGCTATACAAAATATTGTTTAGATGTTACGGCTTTATCTAGCTATATCAAACCAATAAGTAACATTGTAAGGTTTTAGAGGGATTATTGAATCAATAAAATGCCTGTTATGTAAGGAATTGATGGATTTGTACGTACCATTGATTTTGATAGTAGTTGGTAGAGCTAAATCATTGATAGCTAAATTCAGGGCCGGATTTAGCAGCTGTGGGCCCCTAGGCAAAACCACTGGTGCGGGCCCGGGCCCTCGTTGCCGTCCAGGTCCAAGTTGCTGATTTGTTTATTTCTGGGATAAAACTTTTGTATGTGGTCCTGAGTGGTGCGGGACCCCCTTGTGTTGAGGCATAGCCGTCTTATGGTTGAGAGCCCTAGGCGCGTGCCTATTTAGCCTATGTTTAAACTCGGCCCTGGCCAAATCCTGTGTGGTTTATGAATTGAAACTTGCAAAATGTTACAAAGTTGGCCGATTGGATTGCTTTTCATCGGTAAACGTTTGCTTTGTTCTTAACTAACAAGTCAAATTTTCAAGTTAATCAAATGTTCTATCACAGTAGATCCGTTTCGTAATCGGCAAAACCGACATCGCAGGTAACGCTAGATGTTTCTCGATCACAAATATATTTTATCTCGCATTGCATTACTTCTACAAACGCTACGCTTTTTATTTGATCAGTTTACTTCTAATGTAAAGCTAGTTTTTATTTAAATTTTCACTCATATCAAATTTATAGCCGTGTTGAAGCCTGAAAATTACAGGTGAAAAGATACCGTCCAGAAATAATCATTTGAGTATTTACTATATACGCTGAGAGAGAGAGATTTGTCAACAATAGTCTCTCTTCTCAATGAAAGCATACTTTTTAACAGGTAGGTTTACGTTCTCGTAGAAATTTCTGTAATCAGTTATTTGCTCCAACAGCCTACATTGAGAACAGTGTTGAGAATCAAATAAAAATGCAGCATGTACAGATTTCACAGCAGCTTTTATTACCGTTAAGAAAGATCTACTAAAATATTGTTTAATCTGAATCCCTGTTTTATTATTTTGTGACTTCTTAATTTTTTTTATTGTTAATTAATAGGCGGGTTAAAGTACAGAATGAAGTCGGAAAGAAATGTCACTCATGCATTCACATGAACGATGGCTTTCTTCAGGAATCAGTACTTGCTCCTCTTCTCTTCTTCGGCATTCACAGGAAATATGTATTATTCGGATGATATCTTGCTGTCCAAAATAAAAACGTTCACGAAACAGAAGCAATACTTGCAGCTATGAACAGTTATTTTAAAACCTGAAAACTGAATCCAAACCCATTGCAAACTGAAGTCACCTAGTACCGAATTTTTATTATAAGTTAAACGGTAAGTTAATACCAATTCAAATTGTCTTTATTTAATTGACGTTTATTCCAAATTCAAATTTTCAATGTCAAAAATCAAAAATTATGAATATTGATTACATTTGACAAATTTCGAATTAAAATTTATATAAACTTTCGAATATTATTTGTTGAATATTTAAGACTTAAATTTAAATGTTTATCAACTTTTATACTGTTCCTATACTAAAAATTACTCCTAGAACAAAATTATATTACTGGATTTAATTATATTAAATCTGTATAAGTTGTACGGATTATTAAATTGTATTTGTATTTTGAAAATTATATAATGGCAATATAGTTTTCAACATAGCTTTTCTATAGTACTGGAATTGTTATTTACAGTCTTTTCATATGCAAAACTCGTAAAAGTTATGAATTTTCAAACAAAAGATTGTTATGACCAATGTGTAAACAGGTTTTTGCGAATTTCCCCTATAGGGAAGAAGCTATTGCCGTAGGTCTCATGGTAAGACTTAAGCCCGAGACCATGATAACTTTTCATTTTGAGGTCCCCAGATGCCAAAAACACCATTCGTTCAAATTTATATATATATATATATATATATATATAAATGTAATATATATATGTGTGTGTGTGTGTGTGTGTGTGTGTGTGTGTGTCCGTAAGCACAATAACTCTCGTAAAAAAGGTCCGATCTTAATGAAATTTGGTACAAATGTGTAAAGTACCATTTATTTTAACGAGTTCGAAACCCAGAAGAATCGCACCATCCGAAGGGGGGTTTTTGGGGGGTTTTGTACCCCAAAAATGTGTTTTTTGGGGTTTTTACATGTAATTTTAATTTAAATCAAATTTTAATTTATACCATTGAATTCAACTTAAAAAAAACAAACAATTTGGTATTTTGATCATTGCTCTACGTCAATTGGTTACCGAGATATTGCAAGTGCTAAACACAGTACGTTGTCTAATGTTATTCTTAAGGAGAAAAATACAAATTGTATATCTCGCTTATTTATGAACATAAACTGGCGAAATTTGGTATATGGCTTGATCTGGTTGTGGTTTATTGTTGTTTGCACAAAAAAATTTTCGCCTACGGTTCTTGTAGCAGCAAACCTAGGTACTTTGGTCCCCATGTTATTCTAATGGAAAATACTTAAAATGTTATATATCGCTTATTTATGAATGTATACGGATGAAACTTGCTATGTGACTTCACTAAGATGAGTTCTATTGGTATTTGCATAAAACCCATTATTTTATGTGCCTTTTTGCAGCAAACCTGCGTACTCATCCCCAATGTTATTCTTATGGAGAATAATGAATATTTTAAGTATCGCTTGTTTGTGAATACATTTCTTATGAATCCTGTTAAGTGTTTTAATGTGTTATGTTAAATATTCATTGGAAATTCGCTGAGTATGCAGGTTTGCTGCGACGGGGGTATTTAATCAGGTAACAACCCTTAAAACCCCTCTTTGTTTTGTATCAAGCTTCCTGGGAGTTGTTTGATGGAACGATTAAGTTTTTAGTTGTTCCTGATAGTTCATCAAACGCATTAGCTAACATATTATGATAGAGGGAATTTAAAATGAGTACACCGTTTTTATACCGGTGCTGGCAGGTGCAGCAACGGTAAAACGTGGGGTCGGAGGCCGGGTGGAACATATATCTTCTGTGACTGACTGTGGAGCGGACAGGCAAACTGTATGGACCATGGTGATGGACCCTATCATTATTGACTGTCCTTTGCGTGCTTTTCTAGAGGTATAGTGGGTCTTTTCTTGCTCTTCATCATGTTACGGAAGTCGCGACAGAAAATCTAAAAGTTCGGATTTGGTTCTCTGTGATTACATAACTTAAAGACTTAACAGGTTGATTAAACTCTCCAGCTTAGTATTCTGTATTCAAAATCAATGGTATTATTAATCCGATTTTCAATATTTGGCTCTAACAAAGTAATATCTATTCTGCATTTGTTGTATTTTTTGACGTTTTAGAGATAAACAGTAGCTCACGTAATATAACTGATTTAAGGACATGTATCAGGGCATCAGTGCTACGTATTCTTAATCTATGGTGCTACTTTCTACTCTGAACTCGGAGTCAAACCTAAATAAACGGTATCAGGAAACTGACACATACTTTCTCCCTTTTAGCCCAACTTTAACGAATAAATTACAGTTTATTTACTAAATATAGAGTACAAAGCACGGTAGAATGTACAGAAAATCTTGTAAACAAGTTGTTTTAAAAAACATCTATCCAAATCCCTGCTTTGGAGGCACTACAGAATCCATTGCTACACTCGTGGTTTTAAGAGGGGAAATGCCCCCTATCCCCCCCCAGGGTTATTAAGGGGCAACATATTTCGAATTTCCTCTGTTGGTCAATGCTAAATTGACAAGCATATCGAGTTTGAATGAAATTGATCAGTAAATAAGAGAGAAATAGGAATTTGTGTATTCCCTATAAGAATAACATTGGACAACGTACTGCGTTTACCGCTAAATGAAAATTTCAATTTTCTCCGAAACCAGCAATCGTAGAATAGTAGTTCAAAATACTAAATTATTTAGTTTTTTGAGCTCTTTTTAATGGTGAATAGTAATATTTTTTATATTTATGTCTTTTTATGAAAAATCCAAAAAAACTGAATTTTTGATGTTTTAAGTCCTGTAATTTCTGAACCCGAATTTTTACAGGAATGCGGGTAGTGTCATTTTGTTTGAAAACTAAATTTCTACAAACGAATAAAGTTTAATCAAAATCGTCAGAGCCGTTTTTGAGAAATTTTGATTTTTCATGTTTTTTGGCGGTTTTTGGGGGGTAATTACCCTTAAAAATCAAAAATTCAAAAAAATGAAAAAAATGCCTGGAGATATCGTGGATTAGTACCTACATACCAAATTCCATAAAAATCGGCCCATTGGTTAGGGCTCTAGCTCTGTACACATCCACACAGACACACACACACACACACACACACACACACACACACACAGACAGACATCACGTAAAAACCACTTTTTTGGGTTCAGGGAGCACCAAAACGAATATTTCCACTAACAACTCAAATTCGAAAATTTTGACGAAAACAATACTTTCTCCATATACTATGTATAAGGGGAGAAAGTAAAAAGGTATTATGGGGTGTCCATACTTATTCAATCATGTGTAAATTGGTGCATACATTTGTTAAAATTATTTGCATGCAAGGTCCAAAGAAGTTTATTGAAACGTTTTGGGATACTTTACAAATCACAGCATACACATTAAAATCTGTAACATATGATTGAATTAAGTTTTATGTATTATCAGCAAAACGGGAACGACACATTACTGCTGCTAGGTGCAACCAACGAGATATATATCTATAGAGGTCTCGTCTAGGGTAAAAAACTGTTTCTACATTCTGGCCGCCATTTTGACCCTCTATTCCCTCCGGTATCCATGGCTACAATCCGCATCAGCACAAATCGTTGGGCCAACGCTGAAAAATGGTCGGCGGAAATGATAGGCCAACGGTGGGCATGTCGCGAGGTGCGAGGTTGGCACATTGATGGATTAACCACCAAATATCCAAAAATGCCAACCTATATCCAACAAAATGCCAACAGTTCATAATTTTGTTATGCTTATTTCAATTTTAAAAGCATGATTTATCCATTTAAATTGTTTGGTAAACCAATAATATAAATTAAAAATAAAATAATGTAGTTGCAAAAATATCGAGTCCCGGTCGGGTCTCAAACCTACGACCTTTGAGTTACTGTACACTCGCCTTAACCCCCACGGCCATTCTGATTCATGAGGATTGCAGGATGGACTGAGATATAAAAATTACCAATAGTCTGTACCTACACGACTTAATTGTACTATACACTTTTGATTTATTCTTCTAGGATTGGACAATACTTTCGTTTTATTCTTCTAAGTTAATGTACTCGTGCAAATCACTGTAATAAAAGTAGGAACAAATTAATTTGACTTATGTATCTATGAAATATTAAAAACTACAAGCAAATTAATATTGGTATTTTTAATATAATTATAATTATAAAAATACTACAGTAATATATATATATTAATATATAATTAATAATAATATAATATGGTTGGATTTGCCTATGTGGGATTATCCAACGATAAGTTCGTTGGCCCAACGTCTGATATGGTTGGATTTGCCAACGTGGGATTACCCAACGATAAGTTCGTTGGTCCTAAGCAACGTCTGCTATGGTTGGATTTGCCAACGTCGGATTACCCAACGATAAGTTCGTTGGCCCAACCGCGTTAATGCCAACCGACCATTTCCCTACCATATCCTACAATGCCGACAGTAATTCAACGTTGGCCCAACGATGTGTGCTGCTGGGGATTATGTTTACCAATAAACCCCTCTTCACAAATTATGTTAGTCTTTATTACTCTTTGGCCAGATGTTTTGTTTACAAAAATATCCTCCAGTCAGGCTTCACTTTTTTGAAAAGAGACGAGAGTTCTATACTTATATACCTTGTCGGGTGCAACTGTCAGAATGACAGATTTATGATTGGACTGATCTTCCACTAAATATAGACTGAAGGCCCAGCTATATACATGCTTCTCCTCATTAAACTACTTATAAATGCACAGCAACATTTACGTTGTGATAATGGGCTAGGGAGGTAAAACAATTGAGCATTGGTCACGTAATCTGTTTAGTAAACTTAAATACCTTATTTGACTGAATATTTATTTACCATATACCATTTAATCACATGAAATTGGCCCTTGATACGAAAATATAACAAATTTTAACGATACTAATTTAGGTCGGGTATTTTTATACAGTAGTTGTACCGCACAGGCCGATTTCGGGTATTAAAATAATAAAAATGCCGGTTGGGAAACATATTATTATTTATTAAGTCACACAATCAACTTCACAACTTCACAACAATTGATCTAGAACAATTTACACTTCGTTTTACATTAGGTATTTCCGCGGTCAATTACAAAATAAGGTTACATTAAATTTGGAAAAGTATTAATTTAGTTTTACTCTAATGAGGAACGATGAGACGCGTATCACATCCTCGGGGGTCAGCGTGCAACTCCTGCTCTCACGCCTCGGCGTCGCGCTGAGGCGACGGGCCTCAGCCAATCACAGCGCACGGCCCGATGGAGGCTAGTACTGACGCCCGCATTCTCATCCTGGGGCGAGGCTACAATCTCTCTCTCGAGTTAGAAAACTCTGGACTCAGTTTATAATGCAAATATTTGAATTCGATTTCTGGGCTGTTTGAAGGGATTTTTAAATGGTTGGTGGTCTTCATAATTACTGTACTGATTTATTAATCAGTATACTTTAGATAAATTATCCCAAATGTGGTGTAACTAATATTTAATAAAATGACAAACAAATGTTGCTGAATCCTTAGATTACAGCCGCTGATGTAAATTTGGGAGTGGGTCGTTACACTCCCCCCTCCTCTAGTTCATGCTGGTCTCAGCATGAGGTCTCCTCTTTATGTATGGGGACCTCCTGTCCTCAAGGGCGGAACGGCCCTTCTGTCGATGAATCCTTGCCACCAACCTCAAATTAAAGCGGGCACAAGTCACAATGTGACGTGAAACATGACAAGAGTTTACAAGCCGCAGTATAACCGAAGTCAAATTTAAGGGGACAAAAAAAAGATAAAGGAAACTTTCCTTTAACTAGACTTCAGCTCCATCAATATGAATGGGACGGTATATACTTTTATGTTCCGCAATTTCTAGTAAACATGCGTCTCATCTCCTCGTACAAATTTGCAAACTTTTCAAAACAAGTATAACAAAAATGTATATACACCTGATGCTCCAATCATAAATCAACAAAATTATTACAACAAAACACTCCAGTTACATACTCTATGTGGTTACAAAATCTCTGACAACTTATTAACATTCCCCTTCTCTTTGAACTTCTTATAATCATATACAATGAATTTCCCCAGTTAACACCAGAAATAAAATATACACATGGTACGTAGACCAACAGCGCACAACGCTCGACAACAAGAGAATGAGAAAGAGAGAACAAAGTGGCTTAGACACTCATCACTGTGCAAAATTGTGAGTCAGTATTTTAGTCAATTGGAATTTGAAAGTAATGCACCGAACTGTGCCTAATTTAATTGACAATTTATAGTTCAAGAATATCAGTTGGTTCGGGAATTTTGGTTTTATTGAGATTTGGAACGCTACTCACTCGATCTGGTGAAGCCGCACGAGCTTTCACTTGGGGCCGGTCATTCACACTGTCACCCCTACGGTATGATGAGTGATCTAGCCTGGTCACCTATTTACCTGTGCTTTCTGCTTCTCGAGTACAAGTATACTAAGTACATCAACAGTTAACTACACAAAGAAAGTCCCTGACTTCACGATTTACATTCCCCAGTTAACAACTACATTAATCAAAATCCTGTAACTCCCAAAATAAAACATATAAAATTCCGCTCATGATATTATCATAGTACACTTAACTTACACATACAGCGAAATATTACGACACTTTAACTTTGGACTGAAGTACCGGCCTACTCTAATAATAACAAAATTCTTATTCTCCAGGGTGCTCCTGAGGTCTTATAGCAAAAAAAAAATAAAAGGTTATTACTTTAAGGGATAGCCCGCCCACACCTAAGGACTCAGACGCCAAAGGACTGCCCGGGCACCTTAGGGGTGCTTGGGTGCCGTTATGCGGAAAATGCGGTGGGCTCTTGTAGCAATCTGTAATCGGTTCTCTCACTATCCTGAGACTTGCTCTAGAGGCATGGGAAACTTTGATCCTCAACGGAATAAAAAAAGATGAACTTAATGAGTGTTGAGACACTGCAAGTGTCTACTTACAAACTTAAAACTAATCACAACCTTCGTTGCTTTTAACCCACCGCTTGGTATTTAAATAATAGAGCTGCGTTTAATTCGCCTCGCCTGCCTCTGGTTGCGAGACAGGCCCACCGTATATCCCTCCCTTACACAATCCTATTGGTACCTCAGCCAAACCAAAAACAAAAGACGCAGCAAAAAAACCTATCTTTATTATACGAGGCCTGGTAGTGTCCCATACGCAGTCTTGCTGGGGGGTCCGGAAAATCCCTCAGCAAGGCATTTACAACAGTCAACCGTACAAACTATCTCTTTAAAATTTGGTTTTGAGTTGGTCTCAGATATTCACAGTCCAGCGGAAGGAGTTGAAGGGATGGGGGTTTTAGGGGTTGTGGATTGCGCGCTTACCTTCCTGTGAACACCAGATACCACTCATCAGCCTTACCTTTGCAATGGTATCTCAAATTATAAAATAAATAAAGAAAAGGGTTCACACTACCATCCTCCACGATACTTACACTCTAAACACAAAACCACAGTTGCAACACCTCGTTACAGACAACTTAAAATAAAACACAACCGAAGCTTATTACTAAAGGCCTTACTCATCACTGTCGAAACAAGAAAGGGTCCACTGTCCCCCACGTCGCATCCTGATGAGCACTCTAAGTCCGATCGCTAGTCCGTTCGCGAATATTCTCGTATCCTCACGCAATACCGATCGTCTTGACGCCGCACGGATTCATGGGTCCTTCCACACCGCGGTAACTTTCAATGCTCCAACACGGTTTATGAGTTCTCTTAGGCTAGCCTTACTCACGACGCTTTCCAGCCGAATTCCACTCTACGGTTTACCGGTAGCCGAAGCTCTAGTTACTGGCTCTGGGACTGCAGTCTCCTCGTCATCTCCAAGTCTCGGAACAGCTGTTCCCATCTCAACATCAGGATTGGTCACATCACTCAGGTCTGCGAAGATCTGCGGCGCTCTGGTCAAGGAGGCAGTCCTCCGCTCTCTGCGCTGGAGTCTGGAGCTCAGGAACCAGGCGGCAAGTACCTACAACATGCAATAAACAGCATCAGGGTCATCACCACACAGATTCCCATCGTTACTATCAAACTTACTCTCTGTGCCCTATCCCTAAAATCATTGTGGGACCGCAAAAGGAAAAGTGCCTATCCCAAACGGTATTCCCGCACATTCACGGTGCCCAGCTCATTGTCGAGTCCTTCTAGGACTTCTAGGGTGGCATTCACATCGATATTTATCAACTCGGTCTCTTCGTCGGAGAGCATTGACTTCAAATCAGGAATAAAAACTTTACTTATCTGGCCGACATGAGTGTTGCTGCCGTGTATACGGGCAGGCACCTTAAACTCATCACTAATAACATCACATTTATACGCCTCGGAGATCACTCCCACTCCACTCATCTGCATGGTGGTCACGTTTATCTTTCCGCCATCCTCGTAAAAGTTCAGAGTTACCTTGTAGGGCTCGGAAGCACTTCAACAACACGGGGGACCTCAAATCGGTGGTCAATTTTCGCTCACAACTGTAAGAAAGTTTTCCAACAAACAGATCGGACACGCAACTTGGCCTCTTGGCCATGATCATTATGACTTCCTCAAGCGGGCAGATTACAAGTCGACCGCTCAGACAGTCACGATCGAATTTATCACTGCTATACCAAGTATATTGTAATCTATCCTTGCTCACTAGGAGCTTCTGATTTTGCACACCCCATTGGGTCCATTTTTTTTTTAAACGTCCTATCATATATTGGGTATGTGTACCCGTCATACGCCTGAAAAAAACTTATCGTCTCATTTCAAAGGGAGCTGCAGCACAACCCTGAGGGTTTGCTCAGTCACGTAACTATGGGCAACCAAAACCAAAATATACTCATGAATGTTTTCTAACTCAACGCGCAGGTATAATTTGGCTAGAGGGGGCACAACCTCTTTTATTTCTTTTAAAATTCTTAGAAACTCTGAGGGCGAGAGCAAGTCACTACTTACTTTCCCACCACCTAACTGCTTTGTGAAACTAGATTATTTTGCGAATAGTATCTGAGACCGTACTCTAAGTCTCAGAAATTGCAGAATTCAATTTTAAATAACTAAACACGTCTCTTAACTGAAGTTGCGTAATTTGGTCCGTTTTAAAAAGTCTACTAAGGGTCTGACACATTACTGAATGATAAGATTTGATTGATAAAATTACTGAATTTAGAGTTTTTGAATGATTTACCAATTGATGCGCCACGTTGGCCAGGATCTTCATTTTTCTCTTGACGAACAAGCAAAGACACCAAATTATTTACTTCCTTTACGTATTCATGGACGTCTTGTTTCAAAATGGCAAATTAATACCTAAAACCCTCCTCTAATTGAGGTAGTTTAGAGTGTATACTTACGCTATCACGCAAAAGATCAGAATAAAATTTGTCAAGATACTGTTTTACCTCTACCGCCAAATTGCTTAGTTTCCGGCTCTGTACTTGCATTTCCGTAAGTTTGTACTTCAGGGTGACCCTCCAGTGGCTGTCAGACAGGAGGACCTCCTGGCCTTCTTCGAAGATGATGCCCTGGTGGAAGCAGCTAACTGCCCCCAATACTAATAAAATGTACCCTATAACAGATTTGAATCATGTTAAATTTTTGTTATATCACTATTACTTATTCCACTCTTTAGTTTTGTTTATTAATCCCCCATGCGTTTCCGATACCTCTCACACTTAACTAGTGTAATCCTGGAGATACGCGGGTCTCCTACGGACCCTTTTTGAGCTGTCCGGGACAGGCTCCTGTACTTCCTGTGGCTCGTCTATTCCGTCGTCACTCACTTGCGGGTCGTTGACCCATTCTTCCAACCCTACCTCGGGGTCCGCGTTTGTTTCTACCACCGGCGGAGGGGGCACTGGGGCGCGCCTCGGGCACGGTTTTATACGGTTCACGTGTACCGTTACTTCTCGCTTCCTGATCTTCAGCACGACGTTGAGCGGAGAGAGCACCTTTATGACCTTATAGGGACCCTTCCACAGTTTCGAGAGCTTTTTAACCCTGTGTCGCCCTATACTAGGAACGTGCAGCAGGACCAACTGCCCTTCGTGGTACTCTACTTCTTTCACTTTCTTATTGTACTGCCGCTCATACCGGCCGCGGGCAATAGCTTTTCGTTTCGCCGCTACTTCAAAAGTCTCTTTCAGTTTACTCCTCAGGGTCTCCACATGATCGTTGTACAGATCATCACCTTCCGTGATGGTCAGATCTGCTTCCAAGGGTGTTTCCATTTTCCTACCGAAAACCATTTCAAAAGGTGAGAACCCTGTAGCCTCGTGACCTTGCGAATTGTAGGCCATCGTAACGTACGGAAGGTATTCGTCCCAATCGGTTTGATGCCGGTTCACGAAGTGGCTTAGCATGCGCGCGATCGTGGAATGCACTCTTTCCAACCGGCCATTCGCTTGCGGGTGGAAACCAGTAGTCTGAATTTTACGTACATGTAAGAATTTACAGAGCTGACTGATAAGGTCGGAAGTGAAATTCGCGCCTTGGTCCGAAATCAAAGCTTTTGGAACGCCAAATTTTGTGATCACGCGTTGTACTAGCGCTCTTGCGATACTCTCTGCAGTCTGGTCTGGTAGCGGGACGAACTCGCAATACCGAGTGAAATGGTCCATCACACTCAGGATGTACAAATTCCTGGAGCAACTAGTGGGCAGAGGGCCCACAATATCCGCTGCGATAACTTCAAAAGGAGCCTCGGGCTCGTTGAAAATAGTCCCTAGGGGAGCTCTAATTTTCCCGTAGTCGGTACGCTGGCTACAACTCTTGCATGTGCGAACATAATCATAAACCTCTTTGTCCATCCCTTTCCACCAAAACTTTTCCTTAATGCGTTGAAGTGTCTTAGCTACACCAGCATGCCCATTTCCCCACTACTATGGTGGTCCACGTCGATTATTTCTAAGTCCCGATTAATTTCAATGAAATGTCACAGAACTCCTATTTCCCCACTACTAACGCTTTGTTTCGTCGAAAATTTTCAAAGTTCTGATTTACTTAACTTCTTCGGTAAATAAAAATGCACTGGTATCCTTTGACCTGACAATGGAGATAGGCCAGAAAATTGACACAGTTTATAAGTGTCAGATCATTAATTTTTATTAATTTGTAACAATAAAATTTTTCAATTACTTGATTTTAAATTATTGGCCTATTTCCAATGACGCCCAGATTTTTTCCAATGCATTTATAGATTTACCACTTAAATATATAACCCAGAGTTAATCACACATGCAAATAAACTTAGGTTAATTTAGAAAGCATTTATTCTAAGGTTAATATAATAAATAAATCCTACAAACTCCCGTCCTTGGACAAAACAATGTTAAATCAACTAAATAAAAATATAACACTTCAGGAATAACTATCTTCTCTCTTAATAACAACACACGTGTGGAACTGTTTAGATTAATCTATACAGACATCTGTTTACAAACACGGCAAACCCTACTGCCTTATAAATCACGGCGTCACGGCTATCCTGTGACGTCGCCCAGTTTTGATAATTGTTGCCTAAGTCTCGCTTCGGACAATTCGGATTAATTTACAATATAATATTTCTTCAATTTAATTCCCAAATAATTTATAATTTCATTTTAATGTCGTCTTCTCCCTTTTCCACGATGAGTTGCAATTAAACTCGCTTATTTGCACTTCAATCAGACTGAAGTGGCAAATCGGCAAATCAAATATGGCGGATTAATCCGAACGCAACAGAGACGCCTTGCTAAGATTGCAAATGGCGGCTCCAAGCTTCCTTCCACAATTAATATTCCAAGTCACTTTACTTTTAAAATAAACCTCCTTAGTCACAGGTAATACTTAAAATCAACTCTGATGGCCAATAATTTCGATTTAATATGTCTTCTCAAACAATGAAATTCTCATACATTCTCATAACAGTTCCATGCCATCTCGATTTGGCGTCACACACAATTAATGCAAAGTGACGAAGGAGGGGGAACCGACGCTATCTGTTCCTCTCACAAAGAGGCTAATGGCGACTTGAGGATTTATTCAAATTAATCTAATTACTTTAAAATTCTCTAATAATTCGAAAAATGCATATTTCTTTACGGGAGTTGCGCTAAAATGAGTTTAATTTATTGCTTTACAAGATTAAGCGGTTACCTACTGTTAAAACGACATATATAAAATTAACAAGATTGCACCAATTAATTCAAATAAATTTAGTTACTTACCAAAATCCATTCTCCGTCCGTGGGATTCTTCAAGTGGTGTTTTCTTGCGACACTTACCCACAAACCTGACACCAATTTGTACCGCACAGGCCGATTTCGGGTATTAAAATAATAAAAATGCCGGTTGGGAAACATATTATTATTTATTAAGTCACACAATCAACTTCACAACTTCACAACAATTGATCTAGAACAATTTACACTTCGTTTTACATTAGGTATTTCCGCGGTCAATTACAAAATAAGGTTACATTAAATTTGGAAAAGTATTAATTTAGTTTTACTCTAATGAGGAACGATGAGACGCGTATCACATCCTCGGGGGTCAGCGTGCAACTCCTGCTCTCACGCCTCGGCGTCGCGCTGAGGCGACGGGCCTCAGCCAATCACAGCGCACGGCCCGATGGAGGCTAGTGCTGACGCCCGCATTCTCATCCTGGGGCGAGGCTACAATCTCTCTCTCGAGTTAGAAAACTCTGGACTCAGTTTATAATGCAAATATTTGAATTCGATTTCTGGGCTGTTTGAAGGGATTTTTAAATGGTTGGTGGTCTTCATAATTACTGTACTGATTTATTAATCAGTATACTTTAGATAAATTATCCCAAATGTGGTGTAACTAATATTTAATAAAATGACAAACAAATGTTGCTGAATCCTTAGATTACAGCCGCTGATGTAAATTTGGGAGTGGGTCGTTACATAGTGATGTTTCACAAAAAAATTAAAGCCGCTAACTTTATATCACATGCCTTTAGTTACGTGTATTTATTCAATTCAACTGTCTTTGACCTGACCAGACCAAACTTCAGATTTCCGTGGTGACGTCATCAATGTTAATCAGTTTATTTCTACGTGGATATTTTAATTATTATTTATATTAAAAGTAACTAATTTATAAAATGTTAAGGTTTATAGACTAGGAAGAAAGGGTAAGCGTGATATTTTGATGTTTTTTAAATAATATATGTACACATTTCAGACTTGTATGTTAACATCATTCGAGTTGGAGTTGCCGAATCATTTATCTTTCATTTTCACTTATCTGTAGCCCTTTAAACTTAATTATTATTAAGTGCAGAGCCTATGCTTTGTCATTTAACCGCCACACCCGTTTCCCCACCAAAATAATAATTAGTTAAAGTAAATATATATTTAGCTTGGCACTAAGATATGAAATAAGCTTTAAAGCCTCATTTGTTTTACCCTTGAAAAGCCTAGCCCTATGTTAAGGTATGATTAAAAGTGGCAAGCTATGGTAGCCCAGATTAATTCATAAGGGGATTTTTAGTGCACGTAATGGCTAGTCCTAATTTATACTATTATTGTAGGGTAGGCCTAGTTTGTTAAGGGATCAACCCTCTTCAGAGGGAGAAGGCCTTAGGCTTTCTTCCCCGTAGGAAATATTTGTACTATGTTAACATGGGAGTCCTGCCATCAACAGTAACTGAGTTCCTTACTTCCTCAAGTTAGACCCATGTTCCTTTATATCTGTTATAAGTTATGTTTTTAAAAATAACTTAAAACATTCAATGGGGCAGAACTTGGTTACCTAGCCTATGTGGAGTTTTGTTGATGTGATTGAACAGCTAAGTTACCTGTAAAATTCTTCTATGGAACCTTGTTCTTAAACTTCAATACACATTTTTTTTTATTTAGGTGGCCGCATCGGTGAAATCACGGGCTTGGCATTCAGCAGCAGGCGTGTTAACTTAGCCCGTTTACCTAAACATATGGAATACCTATATTGTTGGCATAATAACGAGTTTAGAGTGTAAATTAAACATGTTTTGTATAGAGTTACAATTGTTTGGCCTGGGCCCTTTTTTAGGATTTGAGTAGTAGCCTATGTTTGCTAATTACCTATGTGGTGCCTTTTAACTTCAATGTTTAGCGAATTTCCACTTTTACCGTACTGTAGTGGATTTAGTAAGACTAAACCGGAAACATGATAAAAATAAACTTAATGTTTAGAGTTCCCCAGATGCCAAAAGCGCCCCTTGTTTAAGTTTTACTCAACCCTCCAAGTGTCTTTAATAATGGTCTTAATGTTGGCCTATTTTTTGTGATTTTGCAGTATTTTATTCAAATAAATGTAAAAAATTTTAAAACACCAAACTGCATTATTGTATAGTTTTTCTTGATCATAAAATTGGGCTTCAATATTAGGCCAATATATTTAACATCACACAAAATGTATAAAAGAAAAATTATGTGATTTTAAAAACAAAAGAAAATAACAAAAATTCAAGTTTGTGCTCCATCAAATTATAAACGGTTCTAGAATATACTATTTTCAAAATAGCCAATTTGTTCTAAATTTTGTAAGGATACTAAATATATAAACAAATAATCAGGTAAAGCAGCAAATAAAAAAGTTACAGATGATAAATTGGTGTTGCCCGCTATAGCAAATGAGCAAAATAGCCTTGGCGACGTTACAGTCAGAAGGATAATTTACCTCGATATCACTGCTGCCTATTTTTCCAGGATCATCAACCAACCCTAATGTATTCTAATAATTGGACTCTCACGTGAATGAAGAAATGGGATAATCACATGGTCAGTGTGAAAGTCATCATCACTAAAATTTTCCTCTAAAGCCCCACGTATGTCACTACTGTCCATTTTTATAAATAAAAACAACGAAAAACATCTCAGCACAACACCATTCGCGAAGTGAGGTTAGCGACGCTCAACAAAACTTCACACTTCAGCTGTCTGTTAAGTAGTATTGGCACGAACGTAAAAAGCGTCTGCAGACAGGCATCAGGAGAAAGCTTAGAATCTGCTTTAAACGGTGATACCAATTTCGATCCGGTTCATTAAGATTCATTGCTCCCCAGAGCCTATTCCGTAAACGCTGTTTAACTGTCCCCTGCACTTCCATCACCATTGCGCTGTGCCATGGCTGAGCTGAGCCTGTCTCGAATTGAAGTTATTTAACCCTTTCAGCCCCAACCATGTGGATGGAGTGATTCTATTGATTTTTATTTATATTTTCTATGCCAAATATTTTAAACAGTAAAAAATATGCTTCCAGTGGACGTTCACATGTCAGTTAAGGTAAAATGTAACAAAACACTTGAACAGCGAGTACCTGTGCTGAACAGCGAGTACATGTGCCGTCCACCGTTTGCGTAAGGTCCCTTTCAACTGGGCCGTTGACAGATGAATTCTCCAAGAGTTGCACTGACTGAGACAGGATTCAAACCCTCGATCTAGGGACCAAGACTTAACCCCTGGCTGGGGTATAGTGCCTTAGACTGCTCAGTCAACCTGATCAGCCAATCAGTTACACAGACTCTTGTGTTATTACAAGCGAGAAATGTTACATCCGCTCCTATCTACTAGGTTACACCACATATCGGATTCAGACATATATACCTGTAGTGCTTTTAGCGGTATGATTGTTTATAGGTACCCTAATTAACCATGTTTTTAGGTAGGCCTATCAGATTCAAATTCCGATTATAAGGGGCTTAAATGTTTTAGTCCAAAACGGAACATCGTATTTCTGAGGTGGGAAGGAATCCAGGGCAAAAACGTTTTTTATTTAGGGCCTATTAGGTAATTTTTAAATTAAAAGATATATAAAACTTTATCTTCCTTGACTAAATACTTTTGAAAATTAGGTTTGTAAAGTTCAAGAATCCAATTTTATTTATTAAATTTGTTACAAACGTGAACATAAATTTAATACAAGATTAATAGGTCTAAAAGATTAATTTTATTTAATACTTAATGTACGGTAACCGTTGAAACTGCCTGTTTAACACTACGTACTGATCGTCAACTATAGTTGATGCCAGACTTTCTTTCACTGGCCGTACCTGCGGGCTTGATTTCCAACTGGGACTAAGCTTATTGAAGTAAATTTACTCTCAGACCAATACTTCACCAATACTGCCAAATGTATGTACAACAATTTCCCATGTGGAGACCGATGACCAACAACCAAGTCGATAAATTAAACCGTATTTTTGTGAGAGCCATAGTGAAACTGCATGTTTGTGTCATCAATAGTTGACGTGGGTCCACTAGATTCAGCCCGCGCGTCAAATATAGTTGATGCCGGTCTGTTATGAAATTTTGGCTCGTCAGCTATGCTGGTCTGTGGCAAAAGATTTTTTTTAACATTTCAGTAGTGAACGTGTTACATGCATGGTGGTTTATGGTTTCTGTAAAACATTTGATCAATTTTGTTCCCTTGAGGATCTGGCCTGTACTTTAGTTAAACAGTTACAGGAATGTAATTAAAGGACTAGCCCCCTCTCAACAACTCTATGGCTGGTACCAGCGGCACATGTAACATAATGAACGCGTTTGAACAAGCTTGAAATAGCACTCAAACGAAAAATTTGCACGTGGGCATGGGCAAGTTAACTTATATATTGTACCTAACTTTTAGAATTTGCAGTTGTTGTAAATTCTTGAATGTGTCCTTATTCTTGTTCTAATTTTTATTCTTATTATGTGTTAGTGTTAGTAATATAACTTTTTTTCATTGATAGGAGAAATCGGGACATTTTTGAAAACCGTCCTGAAATAACGGGACTTAAGGCTAACTTAGGCTAAAGGGTTAACGCTTGTTTTCTGTAAAAAATGAGTGTGTTTTGACAGTAGGCCCTATAGAAGTATTTGTTCCACTGTAAAGTAGGCTATCACTTTTTTGCTCCTCCAACTCTTGATATTTGATGTACCTTTGATTAAACAACCTTGTTTATGTTCTGACCATGACGATGACAATATAACTACTGACGTGGGATGACGTGGTTTTCTACTGAATGTATAGCCTACCTATTTAAACTGGGCTTGGTATATTTGTATTTATAGACTTATATGTGACTATTGGTACGATAACTTTTTTAAAAGAATGTCAAATCTTGATGCAGTTAGGAGGTACATATAAACATTAAATACCCCCGTTGCAGCAAACCTTCATACTCAGCGAATTTTAAATGGTACTTCATTAAGTCATGAAGCCACTTACCAACTTTCATCAAAGCATATTCATAAATAAGCAAGATATGACATTTTATTTATTCTCCATAAGAAAAACATTTAGGACTAAGTATGCAGGTTTGCTGCATCAAGGACCACAAAAATCTGGTTTTTATGCAAATACCAATGGATCACTAGATGAAGCAACATAGGTACCAATTTACGTTCATAAACAAGCAAGATATCACATGTTTGTTATTCTCCATAAGAATAACATAGCTTCTGAATGCGCAGGTTTGCTGCCAGGGGAACACAAAATTGAGGTTTGTATGCAAATATCAGTGAACCCAAACCATATGAAGCCACATACCAAGTTTCATCAATATATGTTCATTAATAAGCAAGATATAAAATTGTACCTATTCTCCATAAGATTAACATTGGACAACGTACTGTGTTTAGCACTTTCAATATCTCAGTAACCAATTGCAGTACAGCGATGATCAAAATACCTAATTGTTTTTTTAAGCTGATTCCAATAGTGTAAACTCAAGTTTGGCTTTAAAAATAATTATATGTACAAAGTTCAAAAAACCCATTTTTGGAGTACAAACCCCCTTATAATGGTTCGATCTGTCTGGTTTTCGAACTCATGAAAATAGCTGCTACTTTACACGTTTATACCAAATTTCATCAAGATCGAACCATTTTAACGAAAGTTATCGTGCCTATGGATATGTATATATAAACAAATGGTGTTTTTGGCATCTGGGGGCTTCAAAACGAAAAGTTATCATGGTCCCGGACCAAGGTCTTACCATGCCACAGTAATAGCTTCTTCCCTATAGGGGAAATTTGCTAAAAAAGCGAAAAGTTAAACTTTACTTTAATGAGTTTGAAAGCAAGATGATACCACGATCCAAGCATCAAGTTTTTTTTGGGGGGAGGGGTGGTTCTACCTGAAAAATTTAATTTAAAATTTATTTTTGAAATAAAATTGTCTACTTCCGATTACAGTGAGCCCCACCTCCAATAATACGTCCAGGCCTAAAAATATTTTTCTCTCATTGTTCTGAGAGTTTAACAAAGGTTTAACTAATTTCAAGAAGTAATTTCCCGCAGAAAAGCTGTTTTACAAGTACAGCTTAAATATGCAATAGCAAATGATATTGGGCATTAAATCCAGGCATAGCTGGACGTTGGTACGGGTGTTGAAAAAATACCCCAGTAGCAGCAAACCTGCGTACTCAGCGAATTTCCAATGCATAATATATGTATCTTAATACCACATAAAGCCACATGTCAAGTTTCATCAATTTACATTCCTAAATAAACGATTTATGACATTTTAATTATTCTCCATAAGAATAACATGGCGACTGAGTATGCAGGTTTGCTGCAACAAGGGACACAAAAATGGGTCTTTATACAAAAATAATAATAACTCAACTAGGTAAAGCCACATACCAAGTTTTATTAACACATTCAGAACGGTATAGATGATGTAAGGTTGACCAGGAGCTGAAACTTTGTATTCACTAAAATCATAGGTTATACATGTAGAAACAATGTTTGAGTGTTAAAAATAGATTTTAACACTCTGATAACACTCTGATTTTAACACTCTGACTCGGGTTTCTGCCCGCAGTTTTGGATCGCCGCAATGGTAGTACAGTAGGCGCCTGCCGTGGCGCAAAATGCAACACAATGCCACGCGACTGAAGCACACTATTCATCGGAATGCACTATAATTTCCTTCTAGTAACGTAAACAAACAAAAACCCAAGCACTGATAAGAGCCGGAATGTTGGTAAACAACTTGGAAGAGCGCGCAGGGGAAGCATCCCCCCTCCACACCTTAAAGGGGGGAAACTGAAAACTGACCGTATTGCGGACATTGTACGGGAATAGACAAACTCGAGGCGATGTTTCATTCATCCAGCTACAGTGGCTGAGACACAACATTAGACTTTGGAGCTCATAAACTCCACACGATCGACTGGCAAGGCCAGCTTGGAGTTCATGTACTCTACCCGCACTGAATGTGTTAATGTATGTTCATAATTAAGGGAGATAACATTTTACTTATTTTCCATAAGAATAACATGGGAGCTGAGTAGGCAGGTTTGCTGCTCCGGGAACTGTCGGCAAAAAAATAGTTTTTTTTTGCAAATATCAGTAGACCACAACGATATAAGGTGATATACCAAGTTTCATCAGGATAAGTTGATAAATAACGAGATATAAAATTTGTTTTAATCCCCATAAGAATAACATTGGACAACGTACTGTGTTTAGCACTTTCAATATTTAACCAATTTACGTAGAGCACTGATCAAAACACCAAATTGTTAATTTTTTTAAGCTGAATCCAATGGAGAAATCTAAAATTTGATTTACTAAAATATTATTTGTAAAAAAACTCAAAAAACCCACTTTTGGGTACAAAAGCCTCTCAAAATATCCCTTTGGATAGAGCGATCTGGCTGGTTTTCGAACTTCAAGTCATAAATGTTGCTTTACGTGGTTTACCAAATTTCAACAAAATCGGAGTATTTTTACGAGAGTTATCACACCCACGTATATATACAGTTTTGAACGAATGGTGTTTTTGGCATATGGGGACCTCAAATGAAAAGTTATCATGGTCCTGGGCCTAGTTCTTACCATGCCGACTACGGTAATAGCTTCTTCTCTATAGGAGAAATTTTCTAAAATTAGTGATTGCAAGGATTAACCCCAATTTTTTTATATTTTTCGTACTGCGTTTTGCAACACTCGCATAATATACGGACCTAACTTAAGGTTGAGTACACAGGTTTGCTGCAAGGAATACAACTGAGGTTTTTAATGCAAATATCAGTTGACCCAGATAAAGTCACTGAGGCAGAGCCTACCAGGTTTTAGCTATAGGCTATATACTTGACCTATATGTTCATATATAGGTGAAATATAAAAATGTACATATCTCCAGAAGACTTTAACCTTAGCCAATGTACGATTTTGTTAACACCATGAATGTCTCGGTAACCATTTGACCAGTTGACGTTGTGCTATAATGCAAATACTTAACTGTTTCTTTCTTTAGCTTAAATTGAACCCATAAGTGCAAACCAAAGTTTTTATTTTCAATTTTATTTGCAAAAATAAAAAGTCCAATTTTTGGGGATAAACCCCTCTTTAGAGTGGTGCAAGATTTCTTCACCGAATTTCATCAAGATTGCACGTTTTTACAAAACTTATTCTGCCTACATATTAGCTTGCACAGTGCACATATTATATTTAGATAATGGATTTTTTGCATCTAAGGACGTCAAAATGAAAAGTCATCATGGTCACAGGCCTGTCTTACTGCAGTGGGCTAACTGCTTCTTTCCTAGAAGAAAAATCACTAAAACCTTACATATCCTAACTATTATTTCAACATTATAGATCATTGAACAAATGTGTCAGTTTTACAACCCCTAAGTAATGTATCTATTTTGTTCCTAAGTAAAAAAAATAGATTATTTGATTCCAGATCAAACTTTTGCAATTATTATTATATGCATTTAACAAATTCAAAGAAGGCTCAGATGTTTCCAAAAACAGTTGTAGTAACGGATAGGTCTATTAGTGTTATTGATAAACCATATATCAGCTCATCACTAAGATTTGCTCACCAAAAGTTGTGTATGAACAGTGAAATACGTTATCACTTCCCCTTCATATCGTGTGACTAGAAGAAAATGTAGTGGGAATTTTCGGGCACCGTATAAAAATTTAGTTTTTTATTCTAACTTATAATTAATAATAAAAATAATAATAATGTATTGGCCATAAGCAATTCAGTAGTTTTGCATAGGCATAACTATTTAATGTTAACAATTGATTCTAGCCTAAATTTTATACTCTAATTGACTGAATTTTATTTTATTTTTTCTTCTAGGAAATCGCCCATTCTATATTATCCTCCATCTTGCAGAAATCTGTTCTCAATCTTCTTAATTTTGTTGAAATTTAAATCTCTTCTTTATAATGATGAGGAAGTTTATCATACAAAACCACACCATTATATAATAAATGTTTTTTGAGATATTGAGGTTGTGCCTAATGTTGGTTGAAGTTTTTTGAGTCGTAAACATATGAAGGTATTATAAACGTCGCTGTGAGCAACACATGACCACTTAAATGGTTAGGGATACCCATTACTGTTGCACTAATTTTTTGCTCACATGTTTATTTGCATCTTAATTAGCCTAATAGTGTTTGGATTAGTATTCTAAAATTTTATCCGTGCTAACCATTAGAATATAAGTAAAGTAATTGGCCTGAGTCCAAGAGAAGGCCACTCTATGCACTCTTCCCTGTAAATGAGGCGTTTTATTGCCCAAGTATGTTACTAACCTTCGAACTGTTTACTACTTACCTCTGGTTCATTGGAAGTAATTGCCCAGTCGCAGTTTACAATTTTGTTAAGTTATTGTATTTAAATTCCATAAAAATAGTTCAATTTATTTTTGTATATTGTTTTTTAAAGTTGTATTTCCTGTTTGGTTTTCAGGTGGATGTGGGGTATTATAGTTTTAAAAACCTTTCATTATAACATACAACAAGAAGCATGATGCATGACGAAACTTCAGGAGTCACCAACTCAAGAGGGAACGTATTCTCTCAGGCGTGGAAACATTTCCAGCAGGTAAAATGTTCATGTAAATGTCTATGTAACAAATAGGTAATCCAAAATAACACTTTTAGCTATTGAAAGAAAGTCTATAGTTTAGCTTCTTGTTTCTAGCAACAAGTAAAACATTTACAGCAAGCACGTATTATTTAATCAAAATATAAAAATAATATAAGATGCAAATAGGCTGAGGTCAGTTTTTTGTGACGTTACGCACCAGAACGTCATTTACGGCCCCTCAAGAAAATTAAATTTGACAAATTGTTTCTATAAAAGTTTTACTATTTAGTTTGTGTATTGATACTTTCCTTGATTATCACAAGTGCAGTAACAGTTGCAATCAAGAAAATTAGTTTTTTCCTCAAAATTAAACAATACATCCATTAAACCCTAGATGAATAATCTAGCAACAGCTATCATATTGGAGTTCACCAAAACAGAAACGCTTTTTTACTACGGACAGTATTTAGCTTGTTTTTTATTCCTGGATTTAGTTGTCAGAGAGTTAAAAGTATTGTTTGGATTCTTTAAGCATTCCCTTATCTACAATTCCCTTACCATTCCCTTACGATTAATAATATGGTCTACATAAATATATAAAAAGATTATGATAGATGATTAAGATTAATGGATAAATTTAAATTATTTTATGCGGTATGCCAAATCTATTCTTTTAGTCCCAATAATTTTCCAAAAGTACAAAGAAAAATTGCCATTGCATGATGCTATGTGCGAGTTTAAAAAAACTTGTAGGCTATCAAACTCAAATTTGAATATGAGATTAAAGTGATATTGTTCTCAAGTTTTACAAATGCTTACTTGAGGCTTTCCTGTTTCAGCGTTATCAGAAACTTCTCGACGATGTGACACCTTATCTCACTGGGAGATGGATAGGTGCAGTGGTTTTAGTCATTATATTTTTAGCAAGGATATTCATCCTCCAAGTAAGTCCCATTAGTGTTACTCTATTTTAATTTAGTTTTTATTTTAAATCTAAACATATTATTTAGGCCTTCTACTTAGTGCCAAAATTATTATTTTTTACATTACATAGGCCTAGTCAAAATCTCTTATTTAATCATATTAGTATTTCAGGCAATTTTTAATTTAACACTTTAAAGCTTAAACATATTACTCTGAAACGTTTTGGTGGATAAATCTTTTTAGACATTACATGAAATAGAAGTGTTCTTAAGTTGTTTTGGGTTGTTGGGGATTAGGCCACCTCTTACCTCTTACATTTTGATGATAAATATTGCTTTCCGTACTTCTCCTTCAAGGAACCTTATTTGTGGTCTCAAGCAAAAGATAAAGAAAGAAAGAAAAATGGTTGTCTTTTCTTCCCATAAAACCATACGGTACTTATAAGGTTTTCATTGTTATAAATATTTTATTTTTAAACATACAAAGTAGGTAAGTCAAAAGTAAGGTGAATTGTGTTATTCATAAAATATGTATTATTCTAAAAAATCATATTCCCCAAGAGAAAATTTTCAGAGAGAGAGGAATTTGTCTTGGGAATTCTCTAGATTTTTATTCCGATGTTCAGCCGATTAGAATATGTTTTATAAATAATATGAAATTAAAATAAAATGGCATAGGCTTTACCTAGGCTTTTTAATTGAATCATATTCATTTAAAAATAGGATACAATTTTATTTACTGTGGGGACCATACATGGGGGTATGGTATAGTGATGTTCCATCAATATATGTTTTTCTTTTAGTTAACATGCCTTTAGGTTTTGATTTATTGGGGGTGAATATAATGGAATGGATTTGGATTTGGAATGGTCCAAACCCAGATCTTGATACTATCTTAGGTTGACCTGTTCTTAGAGAGCAAAATAAATTAATCACCCAATTACAAATGATAGCTGGGTTCAGTGTAGAACCTTCACATTTTCAAATTTTGCTCAGGATCGCTCTGGAGAACACCAGATTAGAGGCAAGGACTCTAACCACTGTGCTACCCAGACAGTGGGTTTGTCTGCTCTTACTCATTTTTTGTTCATAGTAAAATAGAAAGGAAAAAATAGTTACTGTGTATCAGGTAGTTTCTCTAATAGTTTACAGTCATGGAAACTTTTAATATATCAGGTGGTTTTGAATTCGACAAATGCAAAACTTTCCTAATCCAACTTTGTTATTTTCCAGGGATGGTACATAGTCACTTACGCGTTGGGCATTTATCATTTAAATCTATTCATAGCATTCCTATCACCAAAGATCGACCCCGCGATCTCGGATTATGAAGGTATAGTATAATTATATGGCATAATTTTATCTTTAACTACATTGCTGTGGGTTAACAACTAGCTGAAGGTGGACTTTCTGTCCTTATACTGCATTATGTTTTTGCTCTTAACCCACCCACCCAGCTATTGAAATGTCTTAAAACATTTCAGTGATGAAAATCAAAAAAGTGTTTTGGTTGTCTACACATTTTGTATTCAGGTTTTGAGAGGACATCGGACCAAATCTTTCAGTGGTTCTATCACTCTTTCGTTCTATCCCCCCTTAATTCACTGGAGTTACTGTTCATCCCTAAAAATATTAAAACCTCTGGATGGATACACTACACTGCAGCTGCAGCACGCCACGTTTGTAAACCTACTACTACGTTTTAGTACTTCAAACGACCATATTTATAGTAGTTCATAAAATCATAAGGTTGAGCAGGTTTGAAATACTGACCAAAGTGAGAAAGGTCATAATGATAAACCATATTACTATATTGTATTTTATCAGTACACGCTAAATAAATTAATTCAGTCGTGCTCTTCAGTAATAAATGTAGTAACATGAAAACACACTCTGCAAAAGCAGATATTAAAAATAGTTTTTACAAAAAGTACTCAAATCTCAAAACTAAGAATCAGGAACCAATTTGTATTGAAAACTGAATTTCAACATAATTTCAGCCAAAGAACATTTTCCAGCATTAGGAATCATGACTGTTTTTACCTTATACATTTTTGAACTGATTATGGTAGTTAAAAGGAACTGAAATGACCTATGCTTATTGGGGTCTTATCACAACCATAACACCAGCTATAGGAATGATTTTAGTTACAACAGACACAAATTAAAATTCTATGAGAAAAAGCCATGTTATGCGGGTATCAGGTATTTTAATGCTTTGCCTGCTGATTTAAAAAATATTTTAGATTTTGATCAATTTAAAAACAAGTTAAAGAAATTTATGATTTGTAAATCTTTATATTCTTTGGAGGAGTTTTTTGAATAGTTCATATAATTATAAGAAACTGTGCAATAAATAACAATGTTATTAAATTATGTACCTTAGTATTAAGTTAAAAAGCTTGTATTTTTATGCTATGATGACACCATTCTGTACTATTGTATTGCAATGAATAAAGATGATTTGATTTGATAATAAAATCAGAACAGTCACATTGCCAGTATTGTATGGTACTGTAAGAGCTGTGAAGTATTGATATCAGTATAATTATTTGAAAAATTTAAGTTTCATTGGACTTACTTCCTTGAGCTCATTCGCTAGATATATTTTGCTAGAAATTTGTATTTTAGAAAACAAATGGACAACCACACCACTGGGTAATAGATAACACTGTCCAAAAATATAAACAAAATAATTTTAGAAACGACTTATGACCATTTCCATCCAGTTGACCATTGGTAACAAATGTTTGCAGACGACGGGGGCCCCGAGTTGCCGACTAGAGCCAATGAAGAGTTCCGCCCTTTCATCCGACGACTGCCAGAGTTCAAGTTCTGGTACTCGGTCACCAAGTCGACAGTGATCGGTACCATCTGTACATTCTTTGACTGTTTCAACATCCCCGTCTTCTGGCCCATCCTCGTCATGTACTTCATCACTCTGTTTGGCATCACGATGAAGCGGCAGATCAAGGTAAGCGGAGCGTTATCCCACCACTTTATACAATAGACAAAACTCTTTATTCACATTAAGAATAGTTACTGTGTCAAGAAATTGAAGTCTTAAGAAAGATACAAAATACTAGGGATTACGTATTCAGGTTCTAATACAAGAAAACCAAGGGAAAATATGTAAAAATCATATTAGAAAAAGTTTGGTATTACAAGTTACTGCTCAAAGGTTTTTTGGATGAATGCTTCCATGGAGTCGAACGGACAATCGACTAGTCATCTGTGAAGTTCAGGTTTCAGCTCCTTTTCTTTCCTCATTCTAAGCTCTATGGTTAGGTACAGGAAACGACAGAACCGTCAAAACAAACATCTATACTATTTTAAAAGAAAGGATGTTCTGTTTGAATGTTGTCGTCGTCTGCTTCATAATTACATAGAAACTCTATAACCGATTTGAGCTGAAATGTTATATGACGGTAGCTAATTAATTTTAGCCATTGTAGGGGATTTTAAAGTTCAAAGAACCCTTTAAGGCTCCATCCCACACATCTTTTAAGTTCCAACATTATTGTTCTGTGTTTGATTTGTTTAAAAATAGTAAATTTTAGTAAAAGTCTCCAGGCTGAAATCTATGTGCGAAAATTAAGATGAAACATCTATATTTAAAAAACTCGCTTGATCCATTGGTGAAATTCAGCAAGGTGTGGAACTCCCCTCAGATTCTTTGTCTTCTAACTTACTATGATACTATGTCATCTCCAAAGAGATCATCGGTATACAAATCTGTGAAGTACCGGCATCGCTCTTTATTCAGTGTGCAGAATCATCAAAGTTCACTAATATTTATTGATTTTTTATTTTTTTAACTTATCAACACATATCTTGCACTTAATTTTACCACAAATACTATAAAAAACCTACAGAAGGCTGACTACCATGTAAACATAAATTGCATTTAAAATGTTTATTTCTGTCACAATACACTTTGTACGCTAATGACGCTAGGTCACTCAGAGGGGGGGGCACACCTGCTGCCTCCCCCTTCGGCGGCTAGCGGGGCTGCCACAGGAGCGCAACCATTCTTCCTTCCAGTTAGCTTCTGCAGTGTTTTATAGTGTCCTCTGTTGGTTCTAATGAATACCAGGAGGCCGAGGTTTATTCAGAAACTGTTAGTCGGTTTATTTACCAAGCCCTCGCGAGTGGTTTTTCACCAAGACCCTTTTACATGGATATATTTTCTTTTGTACAGGCCTACTCACTTTTGTCTTATGGAATGCAACTTCTTGTGTGTGTAGGGATCCCTACAAGTGCTATAGCTCAATATTCTCTCGGCGCGTGTTTATTATCGACACATAGGAATACTAAGCTTTTCACATTTTGGCATTCAAGATAACCAAGATTTCAAGATTTGATTTTGGATATTATTTTATTATCAGGGGAAAATGTTAATGGCCTAATGGTAGTAAAAACTATATGTACAAAATGTGATTAATTATTTTTATTTGAAGTAAACGTAGCTAGAGGTGTTTGCTTTCCATTTTGTATAAATATTTATTAGATGTAACAACAGAAAAGACAATTTATACTATTCAACGTGTACTCTGTGTACTTTCTTTGAATAAAGAATTTTTAATTGAATTTATTCTGTTTTTGAGATTGTTAACAAGCATACGAGTAGCAAAAGGTCAATTCACATTAGAGTGTAGGATATTAATGTTAACCATCACCCTTCATTACCTTAATTAGTCACCCAATTTGTTTGAATTTTAAAATCAACATGCGACTCCAAAGTAAATTAAGTTATTCGGGCATTTAATTGTCTTCAGTCGATTGTGTTCAAATGTGTTAAAAATTGTTGGAAATAAATTTAATAGTCGACTCAATTGATAATGAAAACATAAAATAAATTGTTGGCTGCCATATGTAAAAACTAATTACAGGTTATTATTAGTCATGTTAATTATAGTGTTTATAATTTAAATGAAGTAACTCACTTTACAATTACTTATTCTGATTAACTTTATAATTACGTTTCAAATTTTTCATAAGTATTTGAATTTGTGGAAAAAACTATGAGAGGAAAGGGATGTCAGGGAACTTAACCCATTGGGAAGAAGTGTGAATCAATAGGAAAGATAAAACACTGGCAAAAATTGGCACAAATATACACACCCTGTGACTTTTTGCCAGTGATTTATCTTTCTTGTTGACTCACACTTCTTCTAACCACCCTAACCCAAAACCATACTTGAAATTAATTGTATAATTATTAAGTAATATTTTTCAAACACTGAGGTGTTACATTTTTAATTAAGTTTTGAACGTTAGTTTCAAATTTACCTAAGTCTGCATTTCAAAACTGGCCTCACCCCACCTGCAAACATTGTTAGAGTTCTGTATTTTGAATTTCATTCATCATGTTTCCGGCAACAACTTACTTTCTGGCATCCTATATTCTTATCTCTTTGCTGATCAGTCCTAGGTTTATTTTTTTACCCTCTTTACCGTGTCGTTGTTTTACATTGTCTGTTTTGTTTGTTGCAGCATATGATCAAGTACCGTTATCTGCCGTTCACGCACGGGAAGCCTAAGTACCAGGGTTTGAATGACACTGGCAAGGTGATTAACGCTAAGTGACAGGTGAACAACTACCCTAACACGTCTGTTCTGTACCAACCGTTCCTTTTTTACAATTTTATTTTGTTACACAACAAAAAAGCTATTTTTGCTGTCTAGAACAACGCAGTGTAGCCTTTTTCTCATGTTGGATGGGTAGAAAAACGTTTTGTCATAAATGTCATTTATGAAATTTCTAAATTTGATTTGTGTTAACAGCAAATTTAGTTTAGAATAGTGAAGAATTGCGTTTTAGGCTTTCTTTTTGTTTTATATTTGTCATGGCACGATACAGTCTCCGAAATGAATATTTAAAATGTTTGCGTTGCTTATAATTGCTGATCATGAAGGAATTGCTTCTAATTGCTGATCATGGAGGAATTGCTTAAGTATAAGATATGGAAATGTTTGGCTCAGAACATGCAATGAGTGATGGGCAAGTTTAATTGTAATAACAATTCTTTACTTAAGTAAATATTTCATACTAATATACCTCACCTAAAATCTGATCATGTTTTTTCTCGATTTACTTTTTACAAAATTAACCTTTCAATACATTTTGAAATCATGTGAGAGAATTTCTGTGTCATAGTTTATTTGTAAATGTCCTTTCATGTTTTTATTCATCATTGTAAATAGTTTTGTTATCCTTCATTTCATATTGACAATGTACAGATCATTGAAGTGCTTTAGTCCTCAGGTAAAGACTGCTAACAAATACGCCTGATTCCCAGTTTTTTCAACCAAAAATATAAATTTTCTTTCTGAAAATGTTAGAATTTAGTAGTAATGTTTCACCCATCCACTCTAACAAATTATTTTTTAAATGTCTTATGCTTTTACATAAATTGGTATTTATGCTTGTTTTTATATTTATTTTGCCTACAATCATTTATTTCGCATCATCATTTTCTTAAAATAGCATTACTAGGTTTTGTTTCTCCTATAGAAGACTTTTTTAGGTGGAAGTATTTTTATATTTAAGTATCTTTTGAAATCTGACCTACCCGCAGAATGCTGTTTATGTTGGTACTGGCAAAATGCACGAGTACCAAATATACTATTCTGAAAATGATAAAATAGTATTTATCATGTTCGTTTGCAGGGGTGTCAGTTCTAATTTTCTAAGGTTAGGTTTTTAAATCGGTTTTAAGTACTTCTTACAAAATATATATTTTTTTAATTAGCCTTTCACTAAGTCCGTTTTTAATATACTTATATGTACATCGCTTCAGTATTGATGAACTGTTCTCCAATTGCAATTCGCATGCCAAAATCATGTTATTTGGTTGCCAATAATGGTGATGATGTGAAGTCGTCATTAATGGAGGTTTAGTGCGATGCCATCATCATTTACGGCCGATATTATGTGGGTCTAACGCCACTTAATGGCTGTTACCACGTGGTCTGGTATAGTAGTTGTCTTTATCTGCAGATTGCTGCGCAGTCATTAACGGCCGATTTAGTTGGAGTGATCATCTATGGCCAAGATTAAACAGTGTGATTGTTTTAAAATTCAAATTTCACATTTTTAAATATCTACACACATTTTTCAAACATTTTCCGTGTTCAAGGTATTAAGATTTAAATGGCCACCATTTTGAAACAGTAAAAGCAAGAAATGTCAAATTCAATACCAAATTATACCTTGACTATTAAAATACACATGCCAATTTTCACGTTAGTACCTCAAGTGGTTCCTAAGATATACTGACTTTATTTATTAAAATACACATATGGGAAACAGCGAGATAGGAACAAGAAGCAAGTTTCAGTAGAAAGTTCAGAAACCAGTATGAAGCGCTAAATTATATTCGTCAATATAGATTAACTGTGATTTGGATGCAGTTTCCACCAATGGTATGTGAACCAATGATTTTGTCATTTTAATCTATAACACATAGTTTGCAATGCGGTCGTTATTTACAACCGATATTTCATGGTAGTTTTTCATTTTGCACAATGCAGTCGTCATTCACGGCTGCTGATTTTGATGTACTTGTCTTCAACGACCGATTTAAAAAGGTGCGATTGTAATTTACGGACTTAGATTAAGTAGGCCTATTTCAATCTATATTTACAACTGAGATTAAGAAATGGATTATTGTAGCTCATAATAATTATTTCGTTATCCTACCGTCAGATTTGATGGAAGCGAAACCGAGAATTATCAATCGATGTTTTCACGCTTTCCATAAAACAAGACCTGATAACTGGGACCAACATATCCGTAAGTTCTAACATGACGTCCCTCATCCAAAATAGGATTTTATGAAATATAATGTGAACAGAAGCGAACCAAAATTTTAAAATAGGCCTAAATCTGAATTTTCTGTATTTTTTCTTGAGATGAGACATGTAGTACGTAAGAGCAAAGTAATAAATCCCCTGATACGGTTAAATGCATGTTTGGTGAGTAAGACTCACCTCATACTATGGACTGAAGGCTAATAGTTAGTTAACTGTTTTATAGATGTTTTTGCTTGGTAGCATTGTAGTTTGTGTATTATGGCTGTACAATTTAATCGTGTAAGTTTGCGTTGTAGTTCTTTTTAAAATACAAACTTATTTCACTTTGTAGACAAAATCATAAGTTGACTTGTGTGAACTTAGAACAAATTAATTTATCATAGTTTTTTTGTAGTTACATTTTGGCTAGAAACAATCCAGTTTCGTTTGTTTCAGAGTGAAGCAACGTCAACGACATCTTTAGCCTCACTTCAGTCTGAGGAGTCGGTCACTGTTTATGAGAAAACCTAACCTAAAACTGTGTTTGAAAACTGTGTTCCAGGGAGGCCCCACGGTTCGGGAATTGTAACCCTTGTAACGGCGGGATTTAAACCTTAAATGCTTGAATTTATCGGTCGGATTATAACGTATGTTTCCTATGGAAATCGAACACAGTATTGGAACGATGGACACAGACTGCTCGCGTGTGACACACCTACAGTGATAATGGACATTTTATTAACGATTGTGTAAGTTGTAAATTGATTACCTATATTATTTGTTTTCATTAAAAAATATGTTAAAGTAATCGTGTTTTTGTAACATCCTTGTAAACAGTGTGACGAGCAATTTTTAATAGCTTTGTGTGTTTTCTTGACCTATTTTACAAAAGTAATAAAAAATCCAAAATATCTGATTATACGGATTGCTTGATTTGATTGTTGAGTTAGGCTTGTAAAATAAGTGGAGTTATCGGCGTTTTCCATTAGTTTTTTTTTTTTTTTTCAAAGTTATAAAACCTGTTTTGGGTGGACACAAACATGCAGGTAAGATATGGAAACAAATTGCAATCATCTGACCAGATATACATTAATCTAAAGATGCCACCAATCCAACTGGATCCACCAATGGTGAACTCGTAAGCTGCACATATAAGGCACTGAGCTGCTGGTATTCAGGACTACTACCTGGACTATTTAGTTCCATTTTTCTCCATAACGTTACACCACATATTGGATGTTGATCCCAGTGTGTAGTGGAATTATTGCCTATGTAACGTTAAGGCCTAGTTGTGTTTTTGGGTAGTTAGAAAATTCTTGCTTTCTTTTCACCCAAAGTCGATCCCGATTCTATCGGTTCCAGGCCATTGATACTCCCACCGATTACCCGCAGATTACCCGGATTTACGCCGCTAACCATCAAAAATTTAATACGAGTAGTTGAAAATTGTCTAGCTACTCCCGCCGTTTACTCAGATTTACGCCGCTGACCATCGAAAATTCGAGTCGAGTTGTTAAAAATTGTGTACACTCCCGCCGTTTACCCAGATTTACGCCGCTAACTAATGTTTAATAAAATATATTACTGAAATAAAGAAAAATATTAAAGAAAAAAGTAATTAAAAAAAAATAAGGCTAAAATCTATTTTTAGCTCATATGAAAGGAGACAATGACAGGTGAGTAATTTATGGATACCTGTAAAATAAGATAAGTAAAACAAGTAACAACAAATTTTAAATACCCCCGTCGCAGCAAACCTGCATACTCAGCAAATTTCCAATGGAGATATAAATGTCTTAATACTACATAAAGCCACTTACCAAGTTTCATAAAAATATATTCACAAATAAGCGATATATACAATTTTAATTATTCTCCATAAGAATAACATTGGGGCTGAGTACGCAGGTTTGCTGCAATAAGGAACACAAAAAATGGGTTTTTATGCTAATATATCAATATAACTCAACTAGGTGAAATCGTATACGAGTTTTTATTCATTTATGTTCATAATTAAGGGAGACAGGGCATTTAATTATTCTCCATAAGAATAACATGGGGGCTGAGTACGCAGGTTTGCTGCTACGGGAGGATTATGTAAAAAATATTTTTTTGGAGCAAATATAAATAGACCTCAACGAGATGAAGCTGTATACCAAGTTTCGTCAGTGTAAGTTCATAAATAAGCGAGATAAAAAATGTTTCTTTTCCTCCATAAGAATAGCATTAGACAACGTACTGTGTTTAGCACTTTCAATATCTCGGTAACCAATTGACGTAGAGGAATGATCGAAATACCAAATTTGTGTGTTTTTTAAGCTGAATCGAATGGTCAAAACTAAAATTTGACTTTTTCAAAAATTATACGTACAAAATTCAAAAAACCCATTTTTGGGGTACAAAACCCCCCCAAAATACCCCTTCGGATAGAGCGATCAGGCTGGTTTTCGAACTTAAAGTCATAAATGTTGCTTTACACGTTTATATCAAGTTTCATTAAAATCGGATCATTTTTACAAGAGTTATCGTGCTCACGGACACACATATATATATATATATATATATATATATATATATATATATATATATATATACAGTATCGAACGAATGATGTTTTTGGGGTCTGGGGACCTCAAAACGAAAAGTTATCATGGTCCCGGGCCTAGGTCTTACCATGCCGACTACGGTAATAGCTTCTTCCCTATAGGGGAAATTCGCTAAAAATTAAAAATTTTCGAAAAACATGGTATTACATCATCACGGAACCACTCTGTGATAAAGATTTTGGGCCAAAACGGCCATCACGGAACCGTTCCGTGAATCCAAAGTGATTGTTTTATAACACAAGTCAACCAATTTCAAAAAATATCATGGGAGATTTATGTTACTTAAAGCATACAATTTATATGAAAAATAAACATGCAATGCAACTTAGTTTTTTTTATTATTATTTATTTTTGTAAATTTATTTTATTAATGGAAAATAATCACCAATCAACTGATGGTCTCAATTTATTAAATAAAAATCAATTACTGACTAACTTATTGTCTTTAATCATTTTAAAAACATTACTTTGCTATTTCACCTATTATTAGGAATTGATGGAATCTGAATCGAGAATCGATTTGTAAGAATCAGAACCGGAATTGGAATCGACTCTTCCCTAATTTTAATTTATCTTTAAATATTTTATAATAAGATTTAGTTAAATTAAAATTGAAAAGTAGTAATTGTTCACATTTCTTTTCCAAATTAAACCTAACATATCGACCACTGATTATCTGATAAAACAGCTTTTCTTAAATGGTTCCGCCCCTTTTATTTTGGCTAAATGTAATTTTACGGTACTTGCATACCAAGCAGTCTTAATAAAATATGGTAGGCCTACATCTTTATTTTAGTTTCCTCTTGAGAAAGAACCTCCCTAGCATGTGGTTTAGGATTGTTGGTATTCAGGAGGAACCATGCATCCAAGAATTTGTAGCTATCGAAAAATTAATGAGGAAAATAATGAATACTAAAACTAATATAAATTTAATGACACCATATCATATAAAAATTAAATTAGTAATTTAAATTATGTAAACTCTCTTGAATGAAAGAACAAATTTGTTGTGTGGATCATAGTTTAGGATGAGCGTTGAGCAGCTGTAGTACCAAGTTGGCTGCGTCGCAGGCAGTGCCAGGGGCTGACGTTACCCCATACCCTCCGTGGCCGTAGTTGTGCACTATCTGGAACATTAATTGTCTATTAGCTTTGTGGATCGACTGTGATCAAGTAAATTAAGAGTGGGTGCTTCTTAAGTAATTAGACACAGTAGGTTAGATTCAGTAAATGTTACACATGAAGTGTTCAGATGACGGTTAGACACAGTAGGTTAGATTCGGTAAATGTAACCCATGAAGCGTTCAGATGTCGGTTAGACACAGTAGGTTAGATTCGGGTAAATGTCAGACATGAAGTGTTCAGATGATGGTTAGTCACAGTAGGTTAGATTCGGTAAATGTCACCCATGAAGTGTTCTGATGATGGTTGGTCACAGTAGGTTAGATTCGGTAAATGTCACCCATGAAGTGTTCAGATGATGGTTGGTCACAGTAGGTTAGATTCGGTAAATGTCACCCATGAAGTGTTCAGATGACAGTTAGGTACAGTATGTTAGATTCAGTAAATGTCACCCATGAAGTGTTCAGATGATGGTTAGTCACAGTAGGTTAGATTCGGTAAATGTCACCCATGAAGTGTTCAGATGATGGTTGGTCACAGTAGGTTAGATTCGGTAAATGTCACCCATAAAGTGTTCAGATGGCAGTTAGATAGAGTATGTTAGATTCAGTAAATGTCACCCATGAAGTGTTCAGATGACGGTTAGACACAGTAGGTTAGATTCAGTAAATGTCACCAATGAAGTGTTCAGATGACGGTTAGACACAGTAAGGTTAGATTCAGTAAATGTCACCCATGAAGTGTTCAGATGACGATAAGACACGGTAGGTTAGATTCGGTAAATGTCACCCATGAAGTGTTCAGAGGATGGTTAGACACAGTAGGTTAGATTCGGTAAATGTCACCCATGAAGTGTTCAGATGACAGTTAGATACAGTATGTTAGATTCAGTAAATGTCACCCATGAAGTGTTCAGATGACGGTTAGACACAGTAGGTTAGATTCAGTAAATGTCACCAATGAAGTGTTCAGATGACGGTTAGACACAGTAGGTTAGATTCAGTAAATGTCACCCATGAAGTGTTCAGATGACGGTTAGACACGGTAGGTTAGATTCGGTAAATGTCACCCATGAAGTGTTCAGATGACAGTTAGATACAGTATGTTAGATTCAGTAATTGTCACCCATGAAGTGTTCAGATGACGGTTAGACACAGTAGGTTAGATTCAGTAAATGTCACCAATGAAGTGTTCAGATGACGGTTAGACACAGTAGGTTAGATTCAGTAAATGTCACCCATGAAGTGTTCAGATGACGGTTAGACACAGTAGGTTAGATTCGGTAAATGTCACCCATGAAGTGTTCAGATGATGGTTGGTCACAGTAGGTTAGATTCAGTAAATGTCACCAATGAAGTGTTCAGATGACGGTTAGACACAGTAGGTTAGATTCAGTAAATGTCACCCATGAAGTGTTCAGATGACGGTTAGACACAGTAGGTTAGATTCAGTAAATGTCACCAATGAAGTGTTCAGATGACGGTTAGACACAGTAGGTTAGATTCAGTAAATGTCACCCATGAAGTGTTCAGATGACGGTTAGACACAGTAGGTTAGATTCGGTAAATGTCACCCATGAAGTGTTCAGATGATGGTTAGTCACAGTAGGTTAGATTCGGTAAATGTCACCCGTGAAGTGTTCAGATGACAGTTAGATACAGTATGTTAAATTCAGTAAATGTCACCCATGAAGTGTTCAGATGACGGTTAGACACAGTAGGTTAGATTCAGTAAATGTCACCAATGAAGTGTTCAGATGACGGTTAGACACAGTATGTTAGATTCGGTAAATGTCACCCATGAAGTGTTCAGATGATGGTTAGACACAGTAGGTTAGATTCAGTAAATGTCACCAATGAAGTGTTCAGATGACGGTTAGATACAGTATGTTAGATTCAGTAAATGTCACCCATGAAGTGTTCAGATGACGGTTAGACACAGTATGTTAGATTCGGTAAATGTCACCCATGAAGTGTTCAGATGATGGTTAGCCACAGTAGGGTAGATTCAGTAAATGTCACGCATGAAGTGTTCAGATGACGGTTAGACACAGTAGGTTAGATTCAGTAAAAGTCACCAATGAAGTGTTCAGATGACGGTTAGACTAAGTAGGTTAGATTCAGTAAATGTCACCCATGAAGTGTTCAGATGATGGTTAGTCACAGTAGGTTAGATTCGGTAAATGTCACCCATGAAGTGTTCAGATGATGGTTAGTCACAGTAGGTTAGATTCGGTAAATGTCACCCATGAAGTGTTCAGATGACGGTTAGACACTGTAGGTTAGATTCGGTAAATGTCACCCATGAAGTGTTCAGATGACAGTTAGATACAGTATGTTAGATTCAGTAAATGTCACCCATGAAGTGTTCAGATGATGGTTAGTCACAGTAGGTTAGATTCAGTAAATGTCACCCATGAAGTGTTCAGATGACGGTTAGACACAGTAGGTTAGATTCAGTAAATGTCACCCATGAAGTGTTCAGATAAAGATGAATTATTGTTTTATGCGTAATGTAAATTTAAGTTGGCAATGTGCTTTGATAAAATTGTACCCAATATATTCTTACTGATACGACCGTCTTTAGTTTGAGTTCCTTGTTAATATATTAACACATACATTTGTCTTATCCCCTTGAGTTTTCCGCAACACTGAATGTTAAAAAACATACCTTTACAACATAACTGGTATTAATTTTATTAATTTATACTATTCTAGCTTGAACTTTGTCATAGTCAGATAACACCACGACCCTTTAAAATAAACAATTCCTTTGGCTCAGCTTCCTCATTAGTTAATTAATTACCTTGTACAGGAACTGTGTCCGTCAGTCTCACGATTAGTGTCAAAACGATGTGTGGATATAAAAATTGTATTTGTGGTGTGTTTGTATCCTCTTAAGGCGGTCCCACACTTCTCGCAAACACGCACGAACATTCGGCTGAACTCCAAATTTTCATAGTATTTGCGAGAAGTGTGGGAACTGCACAAACTTTTGGACATACGGGACGAAATGTTCATTGAACATTCGGGAGAATGTTCGTCCGAATGTTCAGGACTATTCGCGAGAAGTGTAGGACCGCCTGTAGTTTTTCTACATTTATCAAAATAAATAAAGTTTGAAAAATTTTTAATTACATGAGTGAAAAGTTCAAATGAAAATTGGGTAAATAAGTTGGTGGACCCCAGCAAAAAATAAATATTGCTAGGGAATTTAATGGTCTATCCTTGGACTCAGTTTTTAAGAATATGTTTTACGTATACCGTGTTCAAGAAATGTTTACCTTTTTTGAGTAACCATAACTATTTAAAACGAAACGTGTTGACCAAGGTCCATACAAAGTAATAGGAATCACTGACCTTGATAACACAAGTCTTAACCAATGAAGTTTCTTATATTCTTATATCTAGGCTTTTAGACTTAAATACTTTAAAAATCAAAATCGATTTCAGGTCCAAAGAATCATCATCACTATAGGATGTATACGAGACCAAGTTATGTAAAAAAATGTTCACTCTTAGCTTGATTTTGTCTAGATTTCACTTATTGATTCACACACTACTATATACAAATATTTGAAACCTTGAAGAACATTAAAAAACATTTTATTTAAAAACTTAATATAACTAGGTTCCTATACTACTGATGAGCCTTGGGTCTGAAACGACTTGGATTACTGATTTTTGGGATTGTTATTGTAATATTAATTAAACAATACTGAGGTTGTTAGGATACAAATCTTGATAACAAGGCTGTTCTCCAATTCCCTTGAGAATCTTGCTAGTGAGGGTCAGTGTCTCCTGTTATACGACAACTCAGCCCCGAAGTATGTGTGAGATAGGGCTATCAACGTACAATACTATAAATTGTGCGATAATTTTGGATCGGGCTAAACTGTGTATATGATTGCTTGACACTGAAAAAACTATTAGTAAGGATTTCAAAATACAAAAATAGACTTGCAGAACATATTTTACAAGTATTAAAAGCTTTTGTTCACAGCCTGACGACTTTTTTCTAAACTTAATTACATACTTCATGTTTTCGCTACTTGAGCACGCTGCGTCACGGATTATTTCGATTAAGATATGTCCCACTTACAAATTATGGTGTTATTTCTATTCAAGTTTTGTAAGATCTCGCGAGTCTTGTAAACTCTTTTTATTAATTCAGACCTTTTTTAGGTTTGCACAATTCCCAGCACGACCTAAAAAGGGAAATGTTAATTTGAATGTTTGAGAGGTAGTTTCAGTTGTAACTGCGGATGTATTAATGCCTGTAGTTGGTAAAGAAACTACCCTTCAGATCTACTATGCTTATGTATATAGTAGAATGAAATATGCAATTGGTTTCTGGGGATCGTCTAGTGAGTTCTTGAGGGTATTTAGACTCCAAAAAAGGATTGTTCGTATTATGTGTGGAGCTGGCTACCGAGCGCATTGTAAGCCTTTTTTTCAACAACTGCATCTTCTCACTCTCCCAAGTATTTATATTCTGGAGGTTTTATCCTTTTTTAAATGCAACTTCTATCTCTTTGAAGAGAATATTGCTAGACATCCCTATAATACACGTCATAAGTGTAACATGGTCTAACCTATCCATAGATTGGCACTACTTGAAAAGGGCATCCACTACTCTGCTCTACGACTATACAATGCTCTGCCCCGGCACCTGAAAAACATAGCCAGTGCAAGAATTTTTCTTAAAAAGGTAAAAAATATTCTGATTGAAAGGTGTCCGTACTCGGTGGATGAATTCCTGTCAGACTGCACAAATATGTGAAGGAAATGTGCACT
Organism: Allygus modestus; assembly: GCA_963675035.1. Lineage (NCBI taxonomy): Eukaryota > Metazoa > Arthropoda > Insecta > Hemiptera > Cicadellidae > Allygus > Allygus modestus. The sequence goes on along the minus strand of OY776115.1, from coordinate 125,903,630 downwards.
TTTTGCTAGAGAACAAATTTTAAAATTGTCAATTTAGCATTAAGTATTAGTTTTTAAATCTGACTTGTTTCACATAACAATTTGTTATTCACGAAATAAATTATTTCTGATTCTGATTCTGATATGATAATTTTATCTGAAGTTCGATAATTTTTGGCTATTTCTACGATATTTTTAGGCCGAATTGGAGACACTGGTGAGGTTCTACTGTAATTTGTACAAGTCAGTGAACTCTCGTGAGGATTAGTGTACCTTGAGCGCCCCTCTCATCTCAGGCTCCACCCGCACACAGTGTCTGTACGGCCGTAGCCCCGCCCACTCCCACGCCACCGGCGCCGTCTGCAGACTCGGCACCAGGCAGGCGCACCGGGCCCTGATACCCACCGAGTCGTGGGGCCTGCAAATGTTACACATCACAGAGTACATGCACAACCGAACATTATAGACATGTGTGGTGGTTGGCAGAACTACTTATTTCAAAGGTACTTAAGCTTTGGTTTATTAGTGAATTTCCTTTGGAAAGTGAACTATTAGCATGACCCGCACGGTGAAACTTAAGCCCGGGACCACCATAGAAGTTCCTAACGTGACCCCCTGAACACGTTTTGGGGGGTCGTTCAAAATTTTATATTATATATATGTATGCACTCTAGCGGTTGCATTTTTTGTCCAATTTACTTCAAATTTGGTAGGGACGTTCCTTTCTATAATCTGTTGGACAAGTTTGTTGGGCAAAACAATCGGAAAACTCTAAACCCATTTTTTGGGGATTAATCTTTCAAATTTCGAGTTTTTGGGCCCAAAAATGGTAAGAAAAGCCCCAGATGTAAAATTAATGCATGTAAAAAGATGGGAATTAGAGAGGCGAAAGTTTTAAGCCCTCTCTTGTCATTCTAGTTTTAAAAAACTTCCTCCATTAAGATTTATATCATCAGTGAAAAGCAATTTGCTAGAAAAATCCTATTATTCCTTGGATGAATTTTTCAATGATAGTTGGTAAAAGTATTTGATACTAACTAATATAACACCAGACTATTGCATGGCATAGTTTTTAATTATATTAGGCCTACTATTTGACTTTGTACCTGTTTGTGTATTACTCTTGTAATATGTATGAACGTAATGTGCAATAAAGATTTGTCTATTGTCTAGCATAAATATTTACCGAGTTATTAAAGAAAATGTGTATCGGCTAAACACAGTACGTTGTCTTATGGGGGTTTTACACTAGAAAAGCCTGTTATTCCTTTGTTAGAGAACTTTTATCATCCCCAGCAACCTCACACCTACTTTCAAGCCTGTCTGGAGCTTCTCCTAACCTTATAATGTGCAAAATTGTATTCCCAGCTTTGCAAGTAAATGAAACCAGGAGTATCAGAACAGCCAAAAAATCAATGTTTTCAGATTTCAATGAAAATTGGACAAATGTATTTTTTTACACTGATTTTGAGTTTTTATGTGGAAATTCACTTCCCTCACGTCAGCGTGCTGCGTTCAAACTCGTTTGTATAGTAACCTAATTGCCATGAATATGGTTGGGATTTTGTCATATTACATAAATATTAAAATTAGATGTGAATCATCTAATTCTATACTCTACTACGAGCAATGGTTGACTGTCTGCAAAATATATCTCGCAATCCAGTAGAACGATTTTGTTAAAACTTTGGAATTATGTGGTTTTGGACCTAAAAATCTGATTGGTACAACCTCAACCCCAGGAAAATTTGTATTTTGTCAAAAATCTCAATTAAAGATTGGAAATTTTAACGTTGGTCTTATGGAGATTCAAATCATAACAGCTGTGAATAAATGTAAAAGTATCACTTACACATGATTTCTTGACAACAGTGACTAGAACCATTGATATAGACATCTTTTTCACCCCCGAAATGAATCAAATATCTTCGAGCATGGCTCGGTCTCCCCGGTACTTTAATTCAATCAGGAGTTGCGAAAAAGTACTCAAATTTTTAGTAATACTTTGATTTAAACTACTTTGAAAATTTTCTTGAATTTTATTTAGGTTAGCACCCTATTTCCTACCATCCCGCCTTAGATGCATTCATCTATCTTCAAAATGATCAACCAAAATTATCACAGCTGCTGATATGAGGGCGCGATTACTTAATGAAAATTTACCACTCCAACAAATCTTCATATCGGTCAGGCTGGTAAAATACCAGGTTGAAATCTTACCAGTTTGAAGGGTTCCCACCTTAGGTCAGATTATTTTCGTTGAATTTCCAGCCTCACAGGACGCCATTCAATTGTTATTTAATCATAATATAGTCGTTCTAAGTAATTTCTGAAATCCTTTAAAATTGAAAATAAGATCATATTGTGCTGATGTGTTTCTCTAAAAACCAGAGGTAGCCCCAAATTTCCAAATGTAAACCCTTATTAAGTGGCAATTTGTTTTAATTAAATACAATGAAGTAATATCTACCATCCTGAAAGTTACCTGAGTGACGGATCCCACACATTGTATTGACACGTGCCACCGAGAGACACCAACCCATCTCCGTTGGGGATGATATAGGTGTCAACACCATCTCCAAACAAGAACTGGTCTACTGTTGGGGCCCTCACCTAAACAGAGTGAAGAAGCTTTTAAGATAAAAAGTAATTGTGACAAAACCATATTATTTAGTAACTAACATTGGTAACAAGGATATGACTAAAGTTGGGCTGCTCAATAAACGACCTCATTACAACTGTTGTGCAAGATATATTCAACATATATCTGTCTTAACTTGCACCGTTTGTTATATATATTGCACATGATCTGTAAGAAGGTTGCTTAACTAGCTGCACAATTAATTGTACATCTTGTGCTATAGTATTGTACAACAGGAGTTTCAGCTGTCGGTTGTGGTAGTTAAATGGAAATGTTTGTAGACACCTTGGCAGGTTGTCTTTCACGGTAAGCAAGTCCAAACACACCTTGGCAGGTTGTCTTTCACGGTAAGCAAGTCCAAACACACCTTGGCAGGTTGTCTTTCACGGTAAGCAAGTCCAAACACACCTTGGCAGGTTGTCTTTCACGGTAAGCAAGTCCAAACACACCTTGGCAGGTTGTCTTTCACGGTAAGCAAGTCCAAACACACCTTGGCAGGTTGTCTTTCACGGTAAGCAAGTCCACACAACCAAAATTGATGTGGCTTTGTAACTCACAAAAGGTTCACTGAGATGTGGCTGTGATGGTGGAAAAGTACAAGTAAATTAAACAGTAGCATACTTGGAAATTGGCGGGATTTATTAATTCTTTACAAATGCACTCGGTCAATACTAGTTTTACTCGTAACATGTCAGTATATTGTATGTGTCCTGTAACTCATATTTTTAAACCTTGAAAATGTAAGTTAAAATGTAAATTTGTTATTTTATCCAAATTTATAATTTGTTCAACCCTTAAGACTGCCAAGGGCCAATGTATCAGCTTTTGAATCTGCAGCCTACAAACACTGTTTATCACAGTAAAAGCAACTGTACCATTGCAAGCTCTTTCTGCAGTCTGCGGCTGACATGTGGTGTAACCAGGTAGACACAAATGAAACTAACTATCTTGTACTACGTATACGGCGTAATACCTCACTTCCCAATCAATACAACTGCTAGCCTGTCAAGTTGGCTGAGCGGATGATCTAAGGCTGTCCCCCCAGCCAGAGAGTATAGTGCTTGGTAGTGGGATCGATTGCTTGGGTCGAATCCCATCTCAGTCGGTGATTTATGTGCAACTCATGGACAGTTCACTACACTGTGGCAGATGAAGGTGCGGGAGTGGACCTTAAGAAAACGGTGAACGGCTCAGGTCCATGCTGATAGGATGGGAGAATCTTTTGTGAAGTTGTACTTCTGATCAAGTGCTTTGGTATATTTTACCTATCTTTACTGTGTCCCCCGGAAGAACAATTTTACAGTTATAAATATTCAGGTTTTCAAATCATGAAGAAAGTTGTCAAAACAACACATATTTAACCACCCCATTTGTAGTCAAAGGGTTAAGTGACTAACAATAATGTATATATCAAACCATGCTGAGGGGTTAAGCATCACAACTCGTGCGACATGAGAGAACATTCACCTTGACTATCTGCCCGCGGATGGGAGCCACATGTACGTCGTCACAGAGCCAACGAGCCTGCAGCCCAGTGCAGTTGACGACAACATCGTAGCTCCCGGACAACTCCGTCAGATCTTGCACTGCCCTCTTCACCACCGTGGCTCCCTTCGACTTGATCCTTGACAGCAGAGTTGAGTGTAAATACCACTGAGCAACTTGTGAAACTTTAGGTAAATTAGCAAAAAAACTATTTATCTGAAGACATGTTCGTAAGTTCAATAACAACCGATTTGGCAAGGGCGGATTAATTTTCATTTTTTGAATCTCATGTAAATTATTCTACAGACCTTTATGGCTCAATGAATGGGAATTTGTTCAAGTCTTAAGGCAAAAAAACAGCCTTGCCAAGTGACCTTAAAGACATCAAGAGAATTTCTGCTTACAAAATTAAATTAAACCCATTTATTTATACAAAACAGCTGTTATGTTTTTTTAATGTTTTTACTAACATGGTCTAATACCAAAGTTCAAATTCCCAGTTAAGACTTTTCTCTTTAACCTAAGCTAAGATGTTGTCCTGACCCAAGACTAGTATAAAAAGAGGTTACCTAACTCCCTTAAGGCCTGTGTAACCAGCGACAGCTGCGACAGTGACGTCACCCGCCGACCCTTTCCCGTGCCCGCCGCTGAACTCTGTCAGAGCTCATTGGCACTACCGGCATAGGTTCTTCTTCGCATGCATTGATTTCCTAGTTTAACTCGTAGTATATCAAATTGACAAATCAAGTAAGTATATAACATAAATTCTAGGTGGATTGGTAATATATTAAAATTGCATTTCTTAATACTGACAATTCAATAGAATTTTATCGTATGAAAAGTCCTAAACATATCCTAATGCTCTCTTATTGTTTAGGAGTTTGACCTTAGTAATCTTATATATATACAGCCGCATGTGTAACTGACTCACTCACTCACTCACTCACTCACTCACTCACTGAGGTATACGAATTCTAGACCACTTCTAGACGAGCTAGAAACCTGAAATTTTGCATGAAGGTAGCTTATAGCTTGTAACCCCCAGGAAAATCGCCAAAACTGACAGTTTTATATCATAACCCCCCCAAAAAATATTTAAAACCCCCCCAAAAAAGGCTTATTTTAAAATTACAGTTTTTGAGCTCTAGCGGCCGAACGGATTGACCTATCGTAAAACGGACACCATCACGTGCCACGGATTTTGCAAGATCTACAACTTTGTTCCTATGACATTTTGTCGTATCTCGGGCCCTTCACCCTTAGGTAGCGCTAGATTTTTTAAATTTCAGGCAATTTCGACGGTTATTTTCGTGGTTTTTAATTTCTTATCACATTAATTTAGTATATAAAGGCTTGATATTTGGCACTCAATATGTTTACACATTACCCTTCATGAATTAGTCTATAAACTAACATGTTTTAATAAGTAAACACCTCAAAAAAATTAAAAACCCTAATTGTTCCGTAAATGACAAACTGCATTATCGACTTACTCAGGTAATTCTAGACAAGCTATAAACGTGGAATTAGGCCTACATGTAGCTTGTCCATTAAAACTTCCAGAAAAATTGCAAAAATGTATAATTTTTAATCAGAACCACATAAAAAAAATTAAAAATGGAGGAAAATTTGAATATATCCAAAATAGTGCATTTTTTGGGCTGTAGCGGCCAAACGGATTGTCCTATCGAGAAACGGAGACCACCGCAAAACACGGATCTTAGGCGATCTAAAACTTTGGTCCTATGACTTTTTTTCGTATCTTGTCTCCTTCACCCTTAGGTAGCGCTAGATTTTTTAAATTTCGGCATATTTTCGAAATATTTTGTCCGTTTTTTGTTTCCTATAACGTTAATATACTTGATGGAGGCCTAATATTGGGCACGCAGTATGTCTACATCACACTTAGTAAATAGCACGAAAAATATGACCGGTTTTTAGTAATTAAACCTGTCGAAAAATGAAAAAATCTAAATATCTTTAGATATGACCGTTTTCTTAGTATAAGTAGTGGTGTATTGGGGGTTCTGTGCCAATTTATATTATTGGACATACACGTGACATCAATAATACTTGAGCTAGGGACGTGAGATTTGGCATGCATGTGCCTTGCACCTTTTCTTCCCAAATCCTACTATTTTTAGTTTGAACTATCTCAACTAAATAAATAATTGTGAATACAAAAATCAAAATGTAGTATTGTTTTATTTGAGCTCTAGCGGCCAAATGGGTTGTCCTATCAAAAAACGAAGACCACCACGTGCCACGGATTTTAGACGAACTAAATCTTTATTCCTATGTCATTTTGATGTATTCCACCCCCTTCACCCTTAGATAGCGCTAGATTTTTTTAAATTTAAACTTTTTTCATAGATTTGTTCGTGGTTTTTAATGGTTTTTTGCTCTAATATAGAACTTAGAGGCCTAATACTTATCCCACAGTATTCCTACATTACAATTAGTACCAAACAACACTCACACGCTCAGATTAAATATCTTAAGCACGCAAAAAAATCAAAGTCTTTGAGCTTTTATAGATTTTATCGTGTTTTTCGGGTATCTTTTTTATGTTGCGCTCTGTCGAGTGTAAAATCTCTTAATTATGTAATATTTGTTGCAGAAGGCTTTTAGTTACCTATAGTCATAGCATTTCATGTTGTTATTGGTGGTCATATTCCTTATATGGTTCAAAAGACACCTTATAAAGGCTACATTATACATCAGTTAAGGGTATTAATTTGTTTCAAGCACTTAGGTAATACATGGAGGCTTAACATTTGACATAATATTTCTCCATGCCAAATAGTATTTAGCAACAGGCACATGACCATATTTTATAGGTTAATCTCTTAAAAATAATCAAAGCCTTGGAATAGTTGTAGAATTTAGATCTTAAATAGAATTGGACCAATTTACATTAAACTATGACCTGGGGGCGAAGCCCCCCACAGGGGTCTGGGGGCGGAGCCCCCAGCGAGCGAAGCGAGTTTAATATATACAGTAGATTACATTCTCCTATAACAATTAATAAATGTAATAATCTATTATTAAACTTGGGTTTAATATGTCTTAGTGTTTTAAATAAATATTTGCTATAGTTAATTTTATAATTTATAAATTAATGTATAACGTGTACTGAATCGTTAAGAGGTATTAATAAAACAGAATACAATACCTTTCAAAGGCCAAATGATATTCAATTTAAAAAACTTATGTTAAAAACATTTTATTTAAAATAAATACGAACCTATCATTAAATATAAAACGTGAAAACTATGTGACAATCTTCTTATATTTCTTAATGGGTTTTCTAGCTTTTACTAGCCTTAGTCCTGACTTTGTTATAGGCAACCGGAACAATGCTCAACACCACATGTGGACAACTGAACGCCTTAGGATGTAAAAATCCTGACTTTTGGGAATCCAACATGTAATGATTCAATTAACTATTTGACTGAGTTTAACAAAATATTAGAATTTAGTCACACATTTGATTTTATGGGTACGTTTAGCTCTTCCTGGCAAGGTAAGTCCTTTTTATAGGAACCATTTAGGTGTTTGCCTAAGTGAAATGAGAAGCTTTACAATCTCATCTTAGAATGGCCAGATTATATCTAAAGCCAAAGCATATCTTGCTGCTTTTACACATCAAGCCTCTTGTAACGTTAAGTTTGCACAGGAAAAGTTTTGATAAGAATTGTGTTGTTTGTTTGGGTTTAGTGTGTCTTTTAATTAGTCTTAATTCATGATATTGTTTGTACTTCACTTCCCTAGGAGATTTAAGGTCAATTACGATTCAAACCAAATCGGCTGCATTTATTTTTTCCCTTAGTTTTAAAATGAGTAATTTTACTTTGCTCATATGATCACTCATTGACCTCTCTGTAATGTTTGGTGAATTTCCCCTTTAGGGAAAAGCTATTAGCTCAAATCCTTTCTTGCTCAAGAAGTGTAGAAGTTCGTAGAAAACTGCATGCAGTGATCTCTCTAAATCAAATAAATATTTGTATACATACTTGTCAAGGAGCCAAGGCAGGAAGGTTCTACAGCGGATGAGGAGAGTTCGCATGTACGAGCCATACTTCCAGTTTCCCGGGAACTCGAGCAGCTCTCGATGTGTTGCTGGTCGGAACTCTGGAGCCACTCCCTCCATCAACTCATTCTGTTGACGAGACAAACCACAAAATATTACTGCTTTGCAGTAGATATTTGATGTGTTTTAATTGAACACTCACTCTCTGAAAAACCAACAGATTTTTTTTCATTTGTATTAAAATTTGTATATTATTGTTCACTATGCCTTAAGGAGCGGAACGGAAGCCTTACAGTCTGGACTGAGTGACCCCTCTTGTTGATTTCACCCTTGGTGGTGGAATTTTAAATAGTATTTGTCATCACACTGTGCTGAAAGTATAGCTGTTTTCGATACCAGCTGAGTACCGAAAGTGATTTTTCATCACACTGTATGGAAAACAGCTGTTTTCAACATCAGCAGCGAGTGCAGAAAATAACGTTTTCCGGTTCTAGAGTGGGAAAATAAGCTGTTGTTTTTCCACACTAGTATTTAGTTATGATTCCTGACACAAGTAGCGCTAAGAGTATATTTATCATAAATCAGCTGTTCTCAATAACTTAATCGGCTGTGTAAACAGTATCACTGTTTTCATTGTACTGTGAAAATCAATTGAGCACCTACAGGTTATTTCTTAAACTTATATTATTTAATTAATTATTATTAATTAACTACAGTGTGATGAAAAATATCGTTCATAACTCGAGTAGAAAGTGTTATTCCGTGCCTTGTTCGAAATTCCGCGCTCGGCTAAACTTGATCTCGGCCCGGAAACAGCCACTTTCCACTCTTGTTATGAAATATACTATTTTCCACCCTGGTGCCTGAAAACAGCTGGTGATTTTTGCCACACTCTAATTAGTTATTCTGACACCAGCAGTGCTAGTAGCTTGTTTTGCACCAATAGTAGCGATGCATTTTATATCAGCTGATCTTGTTCATTATTTAGCAGTGTAAACTGAAATGCAATATGTGCATTTGAAATCAGCTGTTCTTAGATTAACATAAACACAATGTAAACTGTATTGTTGTCATGCTGTGAGAAATATCACCCAGCAAACATGTTAAATACCCCCGCCGCAGCAAACCTGCGTACTCAGCAAATTTCCAATGCATATATATGTGACTCACTACTACATAGAGCTACTTACGAAGTTTCACAAAAATACATCCATAAATAAGTGATATATAGCATTTTATTTATTCTCCATAAGAATAACATTAGAGTTGAGGACGCAGGTTTGCTGCAACGAGGGGGATAAGTAATATTTTTTTTGCAATTATCAATATAACTGAACCAGGTGAAGCTATATACCAAGTTTTATTAATTTAGGTTCATAATTAAGGGAGATATACAACTTTACTTATTCTCCATATGAATAACATGAGGGCCGAGTATGCAGGTTTGCTACTACGGGGAATATGAACAAAAAACTTGTTTTTGTGCTGATATCAATATACCACAACTAGTTGAAGCCACATACCAAGTTTCATCAATATACATTCAAAAATAATCGAGATATAGAATTTTATTTATTCTCCATAAGGATAACATTGGACAACGTACTGTGTATAGCACTTTGAATATCTCTGCAACGGTTGGACGTAGAACAACGATTAAATCACCAAAATGTTTGTTTTGATGAGCTAAACACATTAATAAACAGGAATGTGAAGTTTTTGGTAAAACTATCTGAGAAAAATCTAAAAACCTTTTTCCCATAAGATTAACATGGAACACGTTTTTTTGGATTTTCTCCACAACCACTTAACCTAGGTTAATGATTTGGAATACTAAATTATTTGTTTTTTTAAGCTCTATAAAATGGCTATAACCAAAATTGAGTATTTTTAAGATTTTGGGGTCAAATTTGCAAAAAACCGACTTTTGGAAAATTGTAAACCCCAATAAAACCCCTTTCCCATTGTGTGATCGATCTGGTTTTCGAACTTAAACTCATAAATGCTACTCTCCACATTTGTGCCAAATTTCATCAAAATCAGGTGTATCTTTCAAAAGTTATCGCGGTGTGTGTGTGAACAGAGCTAGAGCCGACCGAGCTAGACCTATTGAGCTAGACCTATTGACCGATTTTTATGAAATTTGGTATGTAGGTACTAATCCTCAATATCTCCAAGTGTTTTTTCATTTTTTGATTTTTAAGGGTAACTATCCCCCAAAAATCGACAAAAAATATGTAAAATCCTAATTTATCAAAAACGGCTTTAACGATTTTGATTAAACTTTAGTGGTTTGTAGAACTTTAGCTTTCAAACAAAATGACACCACCCGCATTTCTGGAAAAATTCGGGTTTAGAAATTACAGGACTTAAAACATCCAAAATTCAGTTTTTTGGATTTTTCATAAAAAAATCATGAATGTTAAAATGATTATTATTCACCATTAAAAAAAGCTTAAAAAAGTAAATAAATTAGTATTTTAAATTACTATTCTACGATTGCTAGTTGCGGAGAAAATTGAAATTTTCATTTAGCGATAAACGCAGTACGTTGTCTAATGTTATTCTTATGGGGAATACAAAAATAACTATTTCTCTCTTATTTACTGATCAATTTCATTAAAACTTAATATGGAGGTCAAGTTAGCATTGATCAACAGAGGATGTTCGAAATATGTTGCTATTTAACCCTTTGGGGGGCAAGGGGGCATTTCCCCTCTCAAAACCACTGTGTGTAGCAACCATAGAAGTCTATTAATACACCTGGAACGCTCGGGCTGTGTCAAGAAATCTGTCTTTACCCCCACCCCTTCAAAGGCACTCACGGCCGCTCAGTGGATTTCAGCATTGTGCGCCCTATCGTTTACACGCTTTTGCACCTCGCCAGATTCATGTAATTACAATAAAATGTATATATTATTGATCTGCATGAACTACGGAATCTAACAGTATAAACTTCTTGTAGTTTGGTAATTTATTTTATTCGTAGTAATGAAAACTAGTTAGTGTTTTAAAAGTGGGACACGAAAAAGTCACAAAGCGTAAACTTTTTTTGTTTTGGGGTTAAAAGGAAAATTCTAGCGGGAAAGTTGTAGATAATTAGTTGATCCACAATTTTTATCCTAAACATTTTTTTATAAGTTGATTTATTTGTTCTGTAAATATGGTAACAACGTTTCACGCGCTCAAACCAATTCGAGCCGCACTCATTCCAGCTAACTGACGCAACACGAATTTGATTGTATTAACAAGCTGAACTATGACTTATTATTTTACAGGCAGTAAGTGGTCTATGGTAGCTACTCTTGTGATATTTTGGAAATAGATATTTGTTTCATTGCCGCTGTTTTTTATTAAATAAACTGAATCACAAGTGGAACCAACATATACGGTACCATGTAAAATAACACAGGGAACAGGTTAATATACAAAATGAATTTGAAACCCAATTTTAAATTATATTTTATTATAATATAAGATTATAAAGTTATTCTTAGACATCTTAAGTGTTATTAAATAAAATTAACTTATTTAATTTCTGCCTTAGGCTCATTGACGCTTTATTTTGTTCCATGGATTGAGTCCAAGTTAAATCATGGCATAATAGTTTTAAAATAACAGCAAATCCCCAAAGTAATTTATATCTCTGTTTATAAAATGAGGAATGCCTCCCACAAAAAATAAAAAAAATAGCCACTGCATTGTTTTTCAATCGTATTCTAAGTCGCAGCAACGCGACGTGACGGCGGCCCGGCGGTGTCGATATCAAAATAAGCGCGTGTTTGCCCTTTAAATGTGAGAAAACTAAAGACTGTACAAACAAATGTTTCGAATAAAAGTGTTTATTCAACTCACTTCCAACATTTTTCTCGCGTGAAGTTTGTTTCAACCCCAAAAATAAAAAAAGTTTAGACTTACTAACTTTTTTATGTTCCAATTTGTTTAGCTAATTATATTTTGTATTTTTATAATTCTGTTAACTGACTCATCTGTAAGTTGTTTACTCCGTTAGAATCCTCAAGTTATTCCAGATAATAAATATATAAGTTTCATTAGAATCGGATGATCCCTGTGCGATGGAGGAGCGTGTTAATGAGTGCGCGCATTAAAATATTTTCTGGCAAAAATCGCTCAGTTGACGAAGTTGCCCAAGAAGTGGAGGGGGAAGGACCGTTTTCCGCATCAAAAACTCCACTGCGCTAGCATTCCAGGTGTATTAATAGAGTTCTATGGTAGCAACGGACTCTATAGTGCCTCCCATAAAGGGATTTGGGTGGATATTTCTGAAAACAACTATTTTAGACAATTTTCTGTACATTTATCTGTACTTCATATTCTATATTTAGTAAATAAAAAATATTTTTGACATTAAAGTTTGGCTAAAAGGGAGATAGTATATGTCAGTTTCCTGATACCGTTTATTTATTATTATTTACAGTGTGATAAAAAATATCGTTCATAACTCGCACCTAAAGTGCTTTTCCGGCACTTGATAGAATTTCTACGCCTCACATGAAAACACAATCGCGTATCGAAAAAAAACAAAACTCAACACTAGTAATAAAATATACTATTGACCGCGCTCTCCCTTTTCCTAACTGGGAGAGAAACCTCTGAGTTAGACTCATACTGTACCTTGTTGTTCTCATTCAAATTTACAAAAATGTTTTATTATATTCTATTTAAAAATCAAAGGTTAAAGTTAAAACTCTGAATATATTATAAATATGACGAGACCCTCTTACACATAAATACCAAACATGAGACTCAGTATCACTGGCTCAGGAGTTCATATTTCATAAGACCAAAGCTAACAAAGAGAGAATTAGAACCTCTCCCATCCAAAATTTTGGAAAAGGGATTAATTTTGTGAGACATGTCCTTTTTTTCGGTCCTCCCTCCTTTATCGAAGCCTTCTTCTAAATATGTTCTAGTGAGATCATGTCCTTCATTTCTTATCTTCATAGTCTCAAATACTCAAGTAGTAACAAGTATATCTACTCTATTATACTGTGCAACCATTTTTTTTTTCAATCTTTTCTATCAGTTTACTTTGAAACAAGCTATACAATATACCTTAACATCATCTTCCCTAACAGATGACAACATGAAACCAGAAATCTCAAACACTCCACAGTTTTCATGTAAGAACTGTTCATAATATTTGTAGGAGTATGCTATCCAATCCCTGAAACAAAGTAAACAAATTATTATTAAACCTCATAATTTTATAAATTAAGCTTTTTAGTATCACCGGAATTTAAAACTGTTATATATATTCATATGGACACATTCAAATTCAAAAATTATATTTTATTCCATTACCACTGTAGCAGATCTTTGCATCGGCCAAACTTGTAATATTAATAGGTTGAAGGGATCTCAGTATTTATATTAATATAATGGAATAAAGTATAGTTTGAATAAACATATATTACGAGTAAATTTACTGGAACAGCATCAAAATATATGATAAATATATTTTCTGTAAAAGTGTGGTCCACCTACCAAGTATATTGGTACCCATGACCTGGGAGCAAACTATTTCTATAGTGTCTAGTAAGATTCCAATCCTTCAACTAAACATGACTACATGAACAGTGTGGCACTCTGATAAAGAATCTGTAGTTTTTAATGAATCTGTAGCATGAATGTATGCTAATACTAACTAGCTACCGTTATGCCAGTTATCAGATTTGACCGCTAGCACCACTCCCAGAGGCACTACTCATCAGTTTGCTAGCAGCGAGAACAATATATTTCTTAAATAACACAATCAAGGACACCTAATGTTTTTCAACCAGCACATCTCATTCATCAATCCTACACATTAAATTTATTTTAATAACTATAACTTCGGGATCATTGAGTAATTCGTTCGGCGATAGGGATGGTATTGACTACAGTTACATATTGAGTCACCCACTTACTTAGTGATGGCAAAGGTGGGGCCCCTGAAGTTAGAAGAGGGGAGTAGAAGCCCCGCAGCCCCGTCACTGGTCGTGTCCCCATTGAACTTGTCAGCGATAATAGTGACCTGGAGCCAACCGAATACGATCAGTTTAGTAATCATACATCAAGCAACATATAAAATGTTATAGGCTTAGTGATTGTGGAAACAACAATAGCCAATACTAAGGAGACATTGTGAGTGCTCTATAAGGTGGACTAAAGCAGCTTTGTTTGCTAAGAAAATTGTTTACCACCGATCTGACCAAAAGTAATTCTCATCTCCATTCAATGAATCAAATTGTTACACCTTGAATTAAAAATTGTAAAGAACAACTGCTACCGTTCAAGTTCTATGTTGTATTGTTGTATTTATTCTATGGTGGTATCAATACCAATTAAACACTATATGCAGGTAGTTGGCAAAAACAGTATAACGATTAGATGATCAAGCAGAGTGGTTGGGACTCAGCTAGTTAATATGGTTCCAGAATCATTCTCTAGTAATGCAAACAAATCATAGTGTAATGGAACATTTTTTTCTTCTTAGAATGTTGTTTTCTTACTATTTCCTCTTACTACTTAAAACAACCAACCATTAGCACAACAGTAAATTAACTTTCTAAACTAAACAATAAATGTTAAAGTAAGAACTTTCTTTTAGCCAAGAAGTCCGTAACGGTTTTAGCGAATTTCCCACTAGATGTAAAGAGGGCATAGTGCGCCCTAAAAGTACGAAGGGTGAGTCACGTGACCTGGATTAAATTCGCTAACCTTATTAAAGCGTTGTTTTATCACTAAAACGATTCTCAAACCTAACTTTAGCCAAGTTTTATTTTCTAAACGAGCGTTTTCACCTCTTTATTAACAATAAAAGCTTTAAATTTGAAAAAAATAGATGCAAAAGCAATATTTAAGTAAACATTTTGTTTAAAATACAATTGGTGTGGTAAGATTCAATAAACAACAGCTGACTCACAATGTCCGTCTGTCTGCCATCTGCTATCTCACGGTTGGAGGTCAATGTCGCGGTGATATCAAAGTCATTGTTGCCAGCGTTAAGAAATCCCATTGTTGCTGTCTTCGATGATTAACTCTTATTCTTTATGTTTTAAAAAATATATTTACGAGAATATAGTTGTTTACAATTAAACCTCTTGTATTTTTAACATCATGTTTCGTCTTATCATTCGGTAAATTTATTTTTCCGTTATATATTACATACAGGGAATTTTTAGACTGTAAAAGACCCTTTATATTTATTTGATGACATTCTTTCATTCCAACTTTCATATAGGTAAGAAAATCACATCACTATGCTTTCAACTGCCCAGTTTCGGCTACCTTCTGGATTAAATTCTACACGCTCACAACAGCTGTAAATGAGCATTTTTTTTTACCAAAACAACGTCAATTTGGCCTATTTAAAATGTATAACTTTAAAATTATAAGGAGCCTTCCTGTATTTAAAAGCAAGGTTTACTTATTAATTGCTAAGATATCAATGTCACTTTCGAAGACTCTTGTGGTGATCTCAGTTGACGATGCATGGTAAGTTTTGTGTAACGCTCGTTGACGACACATTTTACGCACGTTAGTATTAATCGTTTAGACGGGATTAGCGAGAATTTCATCCAGACGCACGTCAGAAAGCATGTTAGTAATGATCGGTAAAATCGATAACTCTCGTAAAAATGGTCCGTTTTTGTTTAAATTTGGTACAAACGTGTAAAGCAGCATTTATGACTAAGTTCGAAAAACAGACAGATCGCCCCATCCGAAGTAGTATTTTGGGGGGGTTTTGTACCCCAAAAATGGGTTTTTTGAAGTTTACATACAATATTTTAAAAAGTCTAATTTTAGTTTTCACCATTAGATTCAACTTTAAAAAAACACAATTTGGTGTTTTGATCATTTCTCTGCGTCAAATGGTTACAGATATATTGAAAGTGCTAAACACAGTACGTTGTCCAATATGTTATTCTTATGGAGAATAAGACAATTTTTATATATCTCGCTTATTTATGAACGGATACTAATGAAACTTGGTATACGGCTTAATCTGGTTGTGGTCTTTTGTTATTTGCACAAAATATCAATTTTTACCAATTATTCCCGTAGCAGCAAACCTGCGTACTCAGCCCCTGTGTTATTCTTATGGAGAAAAATCAAAATGGTATTTATTGCTTATTTTTTAATGTATATTGATGAGTCTTTGTATGTGGTTTCACCTAGTTGATTTATATCGATATTTGCATGAAACCTATATTTTGTGTTCCTTGTTGCAGCAAACCTACGTACTCAATCTTATTCTTATGGGGAATAATTAAAATTGTATATATCGATTATTTGTGAATATATGTTTATGAAACTTGCTATGCGGCTTTATGTGGTATTAAGACATATATTATGAGTTGGAAATTCGCTGAGTACGCAGGTTTGCTGCGACGGGGGTATTTAAAATCATACTATGGTAATTAGTCAATAAAACATTATAGAATAATGCAAAAAATCAGTGAAAACTAAAAACAAAAATAGTTAAATTGTGTTTTTAGTACTTGTTTTTATGTCCATTTATTACCTGTCTTTAATTTTAACTTATTGACATTATCATTATTTAACAAACTAATATTCCTCGCCCGAAGATTGGCTATAGACTGAAACTGCAGTATCAAATTGGATCATATAAACTGACCGGTAAAATAAACCTTTTCATACATTTATTCAGCAGTTTGAAGACTAATCAACAAACATATTTACATAATGTTTCAGGCTATGGTCAAAGGAAACAAAGAAAATAATATCATGACAGTTATAGTTTGTTTCTTTGATGATAAAAATGCTGGTCACTCATAAAAATATCACATCTTTAGGTAAATTATGTTTAATATATCCCATACAAGTATCCCGTAGATCCCATATGAGATTACAATAATTGATAGTGTTTCATCCTGTCAGAATGATCAATACCTTGGCTTGAGGCAAGAGGCTTTGTATGTGCGCTGCTGAGGTGAGGCCCACGATTCCAGCACCAACCACCGCCACTTCTGGCATTGTTGCAACTGACAACGTTTATCACCTCGGAATTAGCTGTGGTGATAACGGGGTTAAAGATTTTGAACTCTATCTCTGACTGGCAGATAATGTATGGGCAGATGGAAAAACATGTCAAAATAATCTTGAGTAGCATTTTTTATCAATGTGTTTACAAATTATAATTTCTGTTCATTAATCCCTATAAGTAGTAAGACTTTTGTATTTCATAAGTAATATTTACGTTATTTCTTACGTTAGAGCTTACGTTAGCTCTTATGTTAAAATATTATTAATTAGTATCGATTTTTCTAGTTAAGATCATTACAATTCAGAATATTTTATTTCTTCCACACAAAAATAATGGGTAATATCAATTTTTTTCAATGATAAAAACTTGCTGTATTTAAAAATACATATGACCCGAAATTTATATTTAAAATGTTATTGAAATTTATGTATCCTCTCTCTAAATATGGAAATTTACAGTGGCACAAAATTAAAAGAAAACTATTACTTATTTGATTCAAATAACATTTTATGACATTTACAGGTTAACTTAAGGTTTAAACGAGTTCGCACGCAGCACGCTGACATGAGGGAAGTAAATTTCCACATAAAAAACATTTAAAGCTCAAAACCAGTGTAAAAACATAATTTTATTGAAATCTGAAGACATTGATTTTTTGGCTGTTCTGATGCTCCTCGTTTCATTTACCTGCAATCATTGACTATAAATACTTCAGTAAATAAATACATTTTCTTTAATATTTCGGTAAATATTTATGCTAGAATGACGAGAGAGGGCTTAAAACTTTTGCTTCACTTATTCCCATCTTAATACATGCATTAATTTTACATCCGGGGCTTTTCTGACCCTTTTTAGGCCCAAAAACTCGAAATTTGAAAGATAAATCCCCAAAAAAAGGGGTTTAGAGTTTTCCGATTGTTTTGCCCAACGAACTTGTCCAACTGATTATAGAAAGGAACGTCCCTACCAAATTTGAAGTAAATCAGACAAAAAAATGTGACCGGTAGAGTGCATACACACACATATATATATATATATATATATATATATATATACATAACAAATTTTGAACGACCCCCCAAAACGTGTTCAGGGGGTCATGTTAGGAACTTCTATGGTAGTCCCGGGCTTAAGTTTCACCGTGTGGAGCATCAGAACAGCCAAAAAAATTATTTTTTTCAGATTTCAATAAAAGTTGGAATAAATGTGTGTTTTTACACTGATTTTGAGTTTTAAAAGTTTTTATGTGGAAATTCACTTCCCTCACGTCAGCGTGCTGCGTGCGAACTCGTTTTATATTAATATACTCAATTTTTCATGGTTTATATATTACATTACTGAAATATCAGAGGACGAAAGTGCTCATGTAGTAATGTAGTATTAATAGCATCTTCTTTCTAACTAAAACCAATACTGCAAATTTTAACCATATTTGATCACAAACGGTTTCTTACTTTATTAGGCCTGGCAATTTGTTGATAAACCTCAAACTAACGGTATTAGAAATTAAAGTTATGGCATTATGTCAGGAAAAGTGTCCTCAATATCGTACTAAAAATCTGCAAAAATCGGAGTGACGGAATGCTGCCACTTTGGAAAAAGCTTCCGCCATGTTGGATTTAGGCAGGCTTTTCGTAATAAGGTAATGCAGTGACACCTAATTGGCGTAGAGTTCTAAATTTCACTTTGTTCATTTTGTAATTAAATTTAATTCAAGAAAATAATAATAATACCGCTGCAGCCATGATGCGTTTTGAGCCAAGCTCCTGTGATGGTATTGGTTGGATACTATATGTTATGTGAAGTAATTAGCAAGTTTTCTAATTAAATTGCATGTAACTTCAGGTTCATAGGGTTGCAAAGCCTAGCGCGCACTAGGGTGGCACGGCACGGACTGACGGTATGGTACATACGGCATTTTTAAGGGGGTGCGCGCACTAGCAACGGACGGACGGGATAACCACACATCCGCAATTTAAGGACAGTCCGTGAGCTATACTCTGAGGGTAGACATTATGGATACAGCTCAGGATTAATTTAATTTTGGCAGAAGAGGATGAAGAGACTAGAAGGAGAAAGCAAGGATTTTAAAAGTAGCACTGATCTCTCCCTTATATTTTCACGCCTGTCATTATCAAATAAATAAATAACTTTATTGTCATTGGGCATTAAAAATAATACATGACAATAGTAAAAAGAACAATAAATATTGATACATAATAGCACATCTAATTATTTAAGTTCAATAATCTAATGTCCAATAATTATTCTTCAAACATTCGTAAATTTTGTAAGGGCAGTCATTCAGTTGAATATTCTTAATCTTATTTTTAAAGCTTCTTTTTTTTAAACTCTTGCAATCAGTTGGTAATTTGTTAAAAATGTTGATGCCCATTAATTTCATTAAAATGTCTTTTGCTTTTTGAATACTTGAAACATATAACTATGGTTTCGGGTATTTGTCCTCAAGCACGATCAACTTAGACACCAACTTAGATCTGCAACTTAGACTTGTTGACAACTGCACTGCGATCAGTGGAGAACGGCGAAAGTCCCGTACCGCCCGCCCAGTCAGTGCACGGATCATCGGTACGGCCGGTACGGCAGCTCGGAAATGTCCTGAAGTTCGATCTCCCGGACTTTTTAACAAACGGCGAAAGGTTTTGGTCCTCCGTTGCCGGCCGTCCCGCCGTAGTGGGCGCACTCACATTCCATTCAATGTATCTAATTTTAAAAATTGCCATGACTGCCGTCCGTCCGTGCCGTGCCGCCCTAGTGCGCGCTAGGCTTAAGCTTTAACAAAATCATATTTATTTTGTTTGGTAATCTGTATATGATTTATTTATATTTCCATAACTAAATCAATATAAGTTTAATAACAAAAATTTGATATTCTATTTTATAATTAATTTGAAATATCTAGTCACATTTTATTAGAGTTCGAGGTGTATGATATGTATTCAGTTTGATTATTAATAATGAAGTGAAAAGATGCTACTATTAATATTAGTTTGTTTGTGACATAATCCTTATTTTTTGATCGCACCTCTGTAGTCATTGGGTTTGGTTAATCGTGTATTATAAAGTGCAGTAAACCTGCTCATCAGACAGGGTAATTAATTAATAATTTTCTTCCTTCAACTTTAAACTTACAATGAACTTTATATTCTAAATTTGTTTTTGGAAATTAGGAGATAAATACAATAACATGTTAAAGACAATTGTAAATGTTAAATTTGATCTATTGATTTATATAGCGCTATATATATATATACTCTATGCAATAATTAATGCCTAGATAATTTTTCCACGCTTGGGCATTATCGTCTATAAAATAAATAGTGGTCAATCAAGTGGTCTAAAAGAAAGTTATAAACTAATCGTCGGTTTCTGTAATTTTGTTTAGTACTTTTATATAGTTGTTAGTGAATTTCCTTTGGAAAGTGAACTATTAGCATGACCCAAACGGTGAAACTTAAGCCCGGGACCACCATAGAAGTTCCTAACGTGACCCCCTGAACACGTTTTGGGGGGTCGTTCAAAATTTTATATATATAGACATATATATATATATATATATATATATATATATATATATATATATGTGTATGCACTCTCGCGGTCGCATTTTTGGTCCGATTTACTTCAAATTTGGTAGGGACATTCCTTTCTATAATCTGTTGGACAAGTTCGTTGGGCAAAACAATCGGAAAACTCTAAACCCATTTTTTGGGGATTAATCTTTCAAATTTCGAGTTTTTGGGCCCAAAAAGGGTCAGAAAAGCCCCATATGTAAAATTAATGCATGTAAAAAGATGAGGATTAGAGAGGCGAAATTTTTAAGCCCTATCTTGTCATTCTAGTATAAATGTTTACAGAGTTATTAAAGAAGAAGTGTATCAGCTAAACACAGTACGTTGTCTTATGGGGGTTTTACACTAGAAAAGCCTGTTATTCCTTTGTTAAAGTACTTTTATTATCCCCAGCAACCTCACGCCTACTTTCAAGCCTGTCTGGACCTTCTCCTAACCTTATAATGCGCAACATTGTATTCTCAGCTTTGCAAGTAAATGAAACCAGGAGTATCAGAACAGCCAAAAAAACAATATTTTCAGATTTGAATGAAAATTGGAATAATTTTATGTTCTTAACTGAGTTAATTTTATGTTCTAATTTTGAGTTTTTATAGTTTTTTATGTGGAAATTCACTTCCCTCACTTCAGCGTGCTGCGTGCGAACTCGTTTTTATTTGTATTTTTTTGCCTCGTTAAATTGTTGGCCACTGTGTAACTTTAAATAACTCTGTTTCCCGTGACTTTGATTTTGATTTTGATTTTTCCCGTGACTTTGTTTGCGTCTTGTGTCTTGGCCCCCGTTGATTTTATTTTCTTGCCCAGCAGTATTTTACAAATAGTATTACGATGACAACTAAAATCTAATATTTACTCCTCAAAATGTAGACTTTCTGTTAAAGGATTGAAACCATCCTAGCATTAATCTGAATGACCATGCATTGTTTCATCGCAGTTGGATGAACAGTATTAAACACCGTTGGACTCATAAACACCATTAAACAAAGATACAAAAGAACAAATATTTATTGATATTAAAATATGAATGTTTCTTCATTTATTTGTTTCTTGGTTGTTTATACAATCCAACACCATTCATCCAATTGAGTTAAAACTTCGCATTCAGGTTAACCCAAGGAAGATTTCAAGTTATTAACCAAAGACCTAACTTAGAGCCCGACCCAACTTGGACTTTGCAATTATAAATGTTTACCTTACGAACCTTTGATGCAAAAAATATAAAATGCAAAGCCCCCTGGTAAAAATTGATATGAAAACTGCATGACTGTTTGATATTGTATTGCATGTCATATTGTATATCACTTAAATTTGTCTCTGTCAGCCATTGAATGAATTTTACCCGTAAAATGGTGTGTTGCCGTTGATAAAATAAAGAAATAACAAACTAAGTCCAATACAAATAATGATTGTATTTTAAATCCCAAAATTAAAACAAAAGCGATATAGAACATTGTAAATTCTCAACTAGACTTTTATAATAAATCATTAACCATTAAATGCCACAATTTAAACAAAACGTTTTAAATTAACTATAGTTACTTCCTATATCTGACAAACTCAACCTTAGACTAATTGAAGATAAAGCTGATAATGAGTGGACAACAATTAATGTTAAGGGTGCCTCAAAGTTTAATATTGGTGCCACTTAAATTAATCATAAATAATTCAAATTATTTGATAAACAATGAAGAATTAGTTAATTTACTGTTTAAAAGTACAAACATGAACAATGACTGGTGCTCTGCGAATAAACTGTCACTTAAGTATGTTAAAATTCAAGATATTAATTTGAAAACTAAATCAAGAACAAACTATCTCAATAATAATTCAAAATTAAAACTTTTAGGAATTCTAATTAATTAAAAAATAAGTTTGCATCACCATATAAATTTGACATCAAAAGTATCTAAAGGATTATTCTCTCTAAAAAGACTTCCCAGCAATGTAAAAACTGAAATATTCAAAATTATATACTATGCAAACATTCACAGCCATCTAAGCTACGGCACTCTAATATGGAGAGGTGAGGTATAATTAAAACAAAAAACTTCACGCTAGCCATATTTCGTTGCACGTTAAATAATGACTTTACCATTATTTCAATGACTTTACCATTATTTCAATTTGCATTACATGCAAAGAAAGATGTATTGTAGTATCAGAAAAACATAGAAATTCATAAGTATAATATACGCAAAAAAGAAGACTTAAGATCAAAATGTATCAAATATAGTCACACCAAGAAAAAGTTACAAGAAATGTAAAGAAAAGTATTTAACAAATTAGACTTCAAAACAAGGGAATTGACATATGAAAAAGGGGATTGATACCCAAGGATGTCAAATAAAGTTTATTATTATCATACCAAAATTTTAAACAATTGGTGAGATTTGCCAAAAAACCTTACATCCTGTCAGGTTATTCAGTTTACAGGCACAAGTGCAACACGTATCATGCTAATTAAAAAGTTATTAATGACACAACTGCTGTAATTTCTGCAAACAGCTTTGGAAGCCTAAACAAATGTATACACCACTTAAAGTATAATTCACTTAATGAATTAGATTCGTGATTTAAAGTAAATGGCCTTGTGTAAAATAAATGAAATTCAAAGATATTGCGCCTTTACATGACAAAATAAGAAAAAGGAATCGAGCTTTTGAAGCATTATTAAATTTAGAGAAGATAAAAAATAGCTCCTAATGCTATTATACTGGGTTTTATAACTGGTGAAAAATTAAAAATATTCAAAAAACTAAACACAGTGTCTCCTCAGAGCTCTCTCATATTGTGTTGACAAAGAAGCGATGATAATTGCATATATATATATATTTAAATTTATTATTTTGTTTATTGCATATTATACATGTTTTTCTATTTGGTTTGGAATTTTTTTTGCAAAATAAGGTAACAATTTTCCTTATTCAAAGGTAAGCGATGTGCATTATTATAATAATATATTATAATAATGTTTCTTTTGAGAACATTGTTTGTTTGTTTGTTTGTTTATTGGGGGATTAGGAGGCCCCAGCAAAGCCGGCTAGGCACGTCTCCCTTGGGATATTGTACAGCCACCGGAAAGAGGGAAAAGATGGATGGGAAAGGTGGTAGGATGGGGTCAATCTGCCTCGCTCCAGAAAGGGAGAGAGATCCTTACCAAGCTCCCGGGCTCTGTGGGTGACAACACCCCAGGACGATTCGCCCTCTAACCCGACGTCCCCCTAAGTCCACCAGACAGGGACCGCCATCGCACAGAGCCTCCAACCTCTCAAGTGTCGGGTAGCCCCAGGACGGTTCGTCCCCCAGCCCAGCAGACCGAAGACCGTCGGGTAAGGGCCCTTCCTCCCAGGCACCCGTCCCAGGCTGCAAGGAAGATCCACTACTCCCTCCAAGGACTTGGACTAGACTGGGTATCCAGGCTCAACTGGGAGTCAGGCCCCCAGAAGAGACAAGGAGGAACCAAGGAAGGGAAGTTGTCACACTGGATAGCCAAAAGACTTACCAATACTGTGACAGCTTCATTTTGCTGTACCCAATGTCGACCTCTGTACTAGTATAGACCAGTCAGAGAGCCGTCGAGGGCTAAATATATTATAATAATGTTTCTTTTGAGAACATTGGTTTTGATTATTTAAAAAAAATCGAGAATACTAACAGTTTTTGGCATGTATGTATAGAATTATTAAAGTTTTACCTAAAAAACGAGATCAATATAATTCAAAATATAACACCAAAATAATGTCAAATATAAGATTCATAGAACAATGTTGTACGCAAATATCTCCATTATACAAGTGTAAAACTAGCGAATCAAGTCAAATATGAATATAATACCCCCGACGCAGCAAACCTGCGTACTCAGCGAATTTCCAATGCATAAGATATGTCTTAATACTACACGTTTTTTTTAATTTTCTCTGCAACCACTAAACCTATGTTAATGATTCAAAATACTAAATTATTTGTTTTTGTAAGCTCAATAAAATGGCTATAACCAAAATTGAGTGTTTTTAACATTAAGGGTCAAATTTGCAAAAAACCGATTTTTGGAAAATTGTAAACCCCCATAAAACCCCCTTCCAATAGTGCGATTGATCTGGTTTTCGAACTTAAAGTCATAAATACTACTCTCCACATTTGTGCCAAATTTCATCAAAATCGGGTGTTTCTTTCAAAATTTATCGCGGTAACGGACACACACACATATATATATATATATATATATATATATACCCCCGTCGCAGCAAACCTGCGTACTCAGCGAATTTCCAATGCATATATATGTGACTCACTACTACATAGAGCTATTTACCAAGTTTCACAAAAATACAACCATAAATAAGTGATATATAGCATTTTATTTATTCTCCATAAGAATAACATTAGGGTTGAGGACGCAGGTTTGCTGCAACGAGGAAGATAAGTAATGTGTTTTTTTTCAATTATCAATACAACTGAACCAGGTGAAGCTACAACCTATATATATAGCTATATATAGCTATATAGCTATATAGCTATATATATAGCTATATATATATATATATATATATATATATATATATATATATATATATATATATATAGCTATATATATATATATATATATATATATATATATATATATAGCTATATATATAGCTATATATATATATATATACCCCCGTCACAGCAAACCTGCGTACTCAGCGAATTTCCAATGCATATATATGTGACTCACTACTACATAGAGCTATTTACCAAGTTTCACAAAAATACAACCATAAATAAGTGATATATAGCATTTTATTTATTCTCCATAAGAATAACATTAGGGTTGAGGACGCAGGTTTGCTGCAACGAGGAAGATAAGTAATGTGTTTTTTTTTCAATTATCAATACAACTGAACCAGGTGAAGCTACATACCAAGTTCTATTAATGTATAGGTTCATAATTAAGGGAGATGTACAACTTTACTTATTCTCCATATGAATAACATGGGGGCCGAGTATGCAGGTTTGCTGTTACGGGGACTATCAACAAAAAACTTGTTTTTTGTGCTAATATCAATACACCACAACTATTTGAAGCCACATACCAAGTTTCATCAATATAAATTCATAAATAATCGAGATATAGAATTTTATTTATTCTCCATAAGGATAACATTGGACAACGTACTGTGTTTAGCAGTTTGAATATCTCTGCAACGGTTGGACGTAGAACAACGATTAAAACACCAAAATGTTTGTTTTGTTGAGCTAAACACATTAATAAACAGAAATTTTAAGTTTTTAGTAAAACTATCTGAGAAAAATCTAAAAACCTTTTTCCCATAAGATTAACATGGGACACTTTTTTTGGATTTTCTCCGCAACATAGGTTTATGATTCAAAATACTAGATTTTTTTTTTTAAGCTCTATAAAATGGCTAGAACCAAAATTGAGTGTTTTTTTAACATTTTGGGGTCAAATTTGCAAAAAACCAATTTTTGGAAAATTGTAAACCCCCATAAAACCCCCTTCCCATAGTGCGATCGATCTGGTTTTCGAACTTAGTCATAAATGCTACTCTCCACATTTGAGCCAAATTTCATCAAAATCGGGCATTTCTTTCAAAAGTTATAGCGGTAACGGACATATATATATATATATATATATATATATATATATATATATATATATATATACTAGGGGCTTGTAGGGGCAAAAGCCCCTAAAAAACCAAAATACATAAATTTTTTATCAACCTTCATTGGTCATTTATAAATAAGCACTGATTTTCTAGCATTATAATATAATATTATTATACTGTCTTATGTTTTTAATAAAATGTCCATTCCTAAACAACTATACATTGCTGTAGTTTAAAAGTAAACAAACTGAATAAGTACAGCTGGTATCAATATCAAAGGCTAATTTAACTCTGTGGCATAGCTGTTTTAATTTCAAAAGATGTAAACAAATTAAACCCCATGTTGTTTTAATGGGAAAAGTTTTATTCTGTTGCGAATTTATGGTAAAAAAATAAGAAAAATGAATAGTTTTCCCTCAAAATTCACGTCAAGACCTTTAAAATGATACCCCTCCCATCCTTCTACGGCCATCCAGTCACTCAAAATTCACGTCAAGACCTTTAAAATGATACCCCTCCCATCCTTCTACGGCCATCCAGTCACTCACAATTTCTTTACAAAAATTTGACTTACGGAATTATATATATATATATATATATATATATATATATATATATATATATATATATATACGTTTATATAAATTTGAACGAATAGTGTTTTTGGCATCTGGGGACCTCAAAACGAAAAGTTATCATGGTCTCGGGCTTAAGTCTTACCATGCCACCTACGGTAATAGCTTCTTCCCTATAAGGGGAAATTCGCTAATAGCTGTACCATTATTATTATCCACTTGTAAGGTTGGCAACAATTATACATGTTGTTGATTTATGCATCAGCTGGACGAAATCGCAAGACATATTTTTGCTGCGAACATTACTCTTATCATAGACTAACTACAGTATACTATAGTTAGTCTATGCTCTTATGGAAATGATCATACCTGTGTTGAAAGCTCTACGAAATTTGGTACTGGAGTACGCACATCACTATAGTTCCGCATTTGATAAAAACATATAAATAAATATTATACATTTACAAGTATTATGAGGACAGCGTACTTGCCGCCTCTATTCCCACACTTCGCTGCCTAACGATTTGAAAGACGGAAAAACCAATAATGTTTCTTACTGACACGATGTAGGGCCGGATTTAGGAGCTGTGGGCCCCTAGGCTCAACCACTCAACCAGTGGTGTGGGCTATTTATCTGTTCGGGTACAAGTTGACCTTTTTTATTTTGCTTGTATAAGGCTTTTGGGTGTAGTTTTGTGAGGCGCGGGCCCTATTTGCTTTTACAGCGTCCGTGACTTTCTGACTGATGGCTCTTTAATATTAGGTCTTCCTGGAGGGTTTATTTTTGTTATGACCGGGGGAATTGATTTATTTTGATAAATTATATGTCCATTTTAGTCTGTATGTAAGCATTAATGTTGTTATTTTGATTCAGATTTTAAATTCCATTTCTGTTTATGAATATAAGTTTTATTGGTATGATACATTTTTAATTTTGTCAAAATCAAATGAATATATTCAAAATAATAATATTAAGACATGTTATTAAGAATATGAGTCTGAAAACTGTAATATTTTCAATATATTTTATTTTATGTTTATTTATGTTCAATGAATTATTATTTGTGTTGACTGATTTCGGAATTATTCATAAACAGAGCCTTGGTGCCTTACTCTCCAGTGTTACCACTTCTAGGGTACTTTGCACCTGTCTAGGGTAATTCTAGCGTAATGAAATTTCTATGGTAATTCTAGGGTAATAACATCTTCAGGGGAGAAAATACCCTGAAAACTTGCGTATGTAGTGAATTTTCAAATAATGTACCACATAATGCCACTTACAAGTTTCATAAAAATATATTCACACATAAGAGCAAAATATATACAATTTACAATTATCTCAATTATTATATACAATTAATCTCCTTGAAACATTGGGGCTGAATTTGCAGGTTTGCTGCCACAGGAATTATCGGCAACATTTTTTACCACAGCGAGATATACCAAGTTTCGTCAGTATACGCGTTTTTTAATAAGCAAGATATAACATTCTTATTCTCCATAATATAATAACATATTGGACACTGGATAACGTACTGTGTTCAGCACTTTCAATATCTTTATAATCAATTTACGTAGAATAATTATTAAAACACCAGATTGTTTTTAAGCTGAATCCAATGTTGAAAACTAACATTTTATTTTTTAAAGATTATATTTAAAAAATCATAATACATATTTTTAGGACACAAAACCCCCTTCGGATGGGACGATCTGTGACTCATTGTTGAGGTTGTTACTATACAAATGAAGATTTACTCCATAACTGTGAGAGGTCCCTAAAATTGTCTTAAAATAAAATTGGACTAAAAAAGTTGATTATATTTAGTTTATTTTTTGATTTATTTGGACTTTACCTATCGCTTCTAGTGTTTTAAACACTAGAAGCGATAGGTAAAGTACAAATAAATCAAAATAAATTCAAATCCATCGCTATTATGAGTTTTAAAAATACAGTATATTTAGTTTTTAAATTGATTTTTGGTCTGTTTGCCTTATTTTTCCTCTTAAATCTTAAAATTAGTGATTAAATACACTTAATTAGCATTTAAGAAATTCTAGGGGAATGACGCTTGATTCTAGGGTAATCTGGGGTAGAAGTAGACAAATTCTAGGGTAAAACTAGTCTGACGTGGTGGCAACACTGAGATGTCGGTCACAGCACTCACAGCCACAGCCGGAGCCGATGAGCCGATTTAACTTTAACTGATTATCATCGTGCATTATCCTCTTTGATGTGTTAGGTTAATTTTATAATAAATATCGAACTATCCTTCAAACTGAAACGAAAAGAATATAATTCCTCTTCAATGGCTGAGGTATTTTTAAGCTCATTGAGTGAACATTTGAAAGACATCAAAGTTCCATGTAATAGTGACAAAATATACAAAGAAGAATGTGTATTTTCCTTTGATACACCGGTATGTACTTTTTGCATTAAGTTACAATTTTGTTAGTTTAGCATTTAGTTTAGGCTAGATAAATTTTGTTTACTTGCCAATTAGCCTTTATGTAAGATTCCAACTAGACCTAATGTAGTAAATCTACTTTTTTGCTGGTCTAGGCCTGCATTATGGAAGATTGTTCTTGACGTGTGTAACCCAACCATTAAATTTGACTATTACCAAATACGTTGTGATATGACAATAAAGCATTAATTTGATAGCTTTTATTTAGTAATTTTGTATAATTGATAATAATACTAACGTTGTATCATTGACGTAGGGTATGGTTGTTACTCACCTGTGGTAGGATAATGAACAAGTCCTAGCCTCATAACAGACTGCCAGTCTCAACATTTTGATCTAGAAGATTCAGTAAGATAGCTTACCAGTCCTGGAAGATAGCTTACCAGTTCTTATCAGGCTATTTAATATTTTCAAATAATGAGGATTTAAGCTGTTTCAGTTAGAAATGGATTGCATTGGACAAGCATAATGCTTTTTGCATCAGAATTGCTCAAGCTTTTTCCAAATTGAAGCTTTACATTTTTCACCTCTGAGATCAAGTGATGGATATCTATATTATTAGAGATATGCTAGG
Organism: Allygus modestus; assembly: GCA_963675035.1. NCBI lineage: Eukaryota > Metazoa > Arthropoda > Insecta > Hemiptera > Cicadellidae > Allygus > Allygus modestus. The sequence continues at coordinate 125,873,657 of OY776115.1, read as the reverse complement.
CTAAGCAGGGGGACAACATATCAGTAGTATAGTTCAATTGAACTCAGGGTATTCAGTATTGTACGGTAACCTATAAAGTTAATTATAATCATCCAAAAACCAGGGTTATCATATATTTGCATGAAGTAAGACTTAAAACTTGAAAAAACTGCCAACCTCAATTCTTATTTTTCATTTTTAGTTTCTTTTGGCGAATTTCCCCTATAGGGAAGAAGCTATTACCGTAGGTCTCATGGTAAGACTTAAGCCCGAGGCCATGATAACTTCATTTTGAGGTCCCCAGATGCCAAAAACACCATTCGATCAAATTTATATATATACATATATATATATGTGTGTGTGTGTGTCCGTAAGCATGATAACTCTCGTAAAAAAGGTCCGATCTTAATGAAATTTGGTACACACGTGTAAAGTACCATTTATTTGAACGAGTTCGAAAACCAGACGAATCGCACCATCCGAAGGGGGGTTTTGGGGGGGTTTTGTACCCCAAAAATGGTTTTTTTGGGGTTTCCACATGTAATTTGTATGGAAATCAAATTTTAATTTTCACCATTGAATTCAGCATAAAAAAACAAACAATTTGGTACCTTGATCATTGCTCTACGTCAATTGGTTACTGAGATATTGAAAGTGCTAAACACAGTACGTTGTCTAATGTTATTCTTATGGAGAAAAAGAAAAATTGTATATCTCGCTTAATTATGAACATAAACTGACGAAATTTGGTATATAGCTTCATCTGGTTGTGGTTTATTGTTGTTTGCACAAAAAAAACAATTTTTCGCCTACGGTTCTTGTAGCAGCAAACCTAGGTACTTTGGTCCTCATGTTATTCTAATGGAAAATACTTAAAATGTTATATATCGCTTATTTATGAATGTATATGGATGAAACTTGGTATGTGACTTCACTTAGCTGAGTTATATTGGTATTTTGCATAAAACCCCATTATTTTGTGTTCCTTGTGCAGCAAACCTGCGTACTCATCCCCAATGTTATTCTTATGGAGAATAATTAATATTTTAAATGTCGCTTGTTTGTGAATATATTTCTTATGAATCCTGTTAAGTGGCTTAGTGTGTTATGTTATAATTCATTGGAAATTTGCTGAGTATGCAGGTTTGCTGCGACAGGGGTATTTTGCTTTACTGTGAAAGTTATGCTATTTGCATTGTACAGTTTGATTAACTTTTTGTAATTGTTATCATTACCGTATCAATATTTGGTTTTAACTAAGTTCTACTTTGTTAGCTTGATTCACGAGCTATCATCCAAATTGGCTTGATCACCAATTAATTCGGATACAGGTATGTTGAAAAAAAAACACCTGTATGTTGAAACTACCTTAATTACCTTAATTGAAACTACGGTATAGGCCTAAATCTTGAAGCTTTTCAGTTTTTAATTAATTAAATTTAATAATTTTTTCAGGAAACAGATACTGGACTCTTCGTTTGTCTGAATACATTCCTTGGATTTGGCAGAGAACATGTAGAGCGTCATTATCGAAGAACAAGGAAATCTGTATATTTACATATAAAAAGAGTGAAAACGGAGGTATGAAAATTAACTCTGCAAGTTTTAGTAAATAATAAACCTTAACTTATATCCAATTAAAAATAGAATAATCTGTTTAAAGTTTAATTCTAGGTAGGTAGTTTAAAATAAAAGCTCAAAATTAATGATTAATTTATTTATAATTTATAAGAAAACTACAGAAGGTAAATGAACATTATCAACTTTATATTCATTTTGATCTGCAGAAAAAAGGTGAATCTATTAACCCATTTGATACTTAGTTTTTGAATGACTGTGCGGCCCTAGAAACACAATTAAAATTTATTGTTTTGCAGTGTTTTAGTAAATGAACTGTAAACAATTTTCTTTTGCTACAAATTGGGCAAACATAGTGTTTTTCTTGAGCTGGATACTTTTTATTTTTTATATGTTAATAGAAAATAATAAAAAAATATTTTTCATATTTTAAATTTATTTGTATAAAAATAACAATGACAATTTGAACTTTTAGCGAATTTCCCCTATAGGGAAGAAGCTATTACCGTAGGTGGCCCGAGACCATGATAACTTTTCGTTTTGAGGTCCCCAGATGCCAAAAACACTATTCGTTCAAATTTATATATATGTATATTATATATATATGTCCGTTACCGCGATAACTTTTGATGAAATTTGGCACAAATGTGGAGAGTAGCATTTATGACTTTAAGTTCGAAAACCAGATCGATCGCACTATGGGAAGGGGGTTTTATGGGGGTTTACAATTTTCCAAAAATCGGTTTTTTGAAAGTTTGACCCCAAAATGATAAAAATACTCAATTTTGGTTATACCCATTTTATAGAGCTTAACCCTTTCGTCGCCGCGGTCCGATATATCGGACCGTGGCGCTATCGCGAAAATCGCCACGGTCCGATATATCGGACGTCTGCTAAATGTTTGTTTACTGGCCACCTATACGTCCAAAAGCCATAAATAACACACCAATCGAATCGGCATCATCTGGACTTCATGTAGCATAAGCTTTGACTGCCTTTGTTCGTGTTTTTTTTCTCGTGACGACGAGATTTCCCGAGGTGGCGTCGTCTGTTGTTTGTAAACAAGTGATCGTTCGTGTTTACGTTACTTCTTGTGACTATAAGTTGTTCTGATGTGTTTTTAGTTGGTAAATATGAGTAAACGTAGTAGAAATAAGTCGCCAGTGAGTGAAGACACAATATTTAATAACTTGACAGAAAGTGGTGTGCAATTTGACGATGGTGAGTTGAGTGATGGTTTTGTAAATTAAATTGATTCGTCGTCTCCAGAACCACCGGAATCGTGTTCTGATTATGATTTGGATGAATCAGATGATTCTCTCCCTGAATTATTTGGGGATGACACAGATGAAGACCCTGACTATGTACCTTCTACAGATGTACACAGTTCTGAGGAAGAGATTGACCGAAACCTTCCTACTTGTAGTCAGTTTGTACCTAGGCCTAAGCCTAGTACTGGCCCAAAGCGACCTAGAGGTAGACCTAAAAAAAGTACTGCTCCTGCTGCTAATACAGCACCAATAGATAATGAAAATTTAGGTAACTTAGATGATGAACCTAGGCCTAATGTGCCTCAAGAGAAACCTCCCAAGGAGCCCATAATCTCGGACACTGTCGAGGAAGGAACTGATTCTTTCCCTCATTCCTTCTTGTACGATGAAATTCCTGGCCCAAAACACTGCCCTGATGGTACTGCTAGGCCTATTGATTATTTTTATTTATTTTTTACAATGAATCTGCTGAATAATTTTGTAGATATGACAAATCTTTATGCCAGAAATTACCTCCGATCACATACAAATCTGTCTCCCAATTCAAGGGCGAGGTCATGGACACCAGTTACTGTAACTGAAATGAAAGGCTTCATAGCTACAATACTAAACATGGGTCTTATTAGGAAACCCACTATTGAATCATATTGGTCCACTAATGAGACTTTGTCAACCCCTTACTTCAGGAAAATGTTTAGCAGGAACCGTTTTGAAGCGCTGCTTCAATTTTTTCATCTAGTCGACAATCGAAACTTACCTAGGCCTGGGGAGGAAAATTATGATCCTTGCGGAAAATTTGAGCACCTAGTGAAGCATGCAAATAATGTCTTCAGGAGATATTACACTCCTCACAGGGAATTATCAGTAGATGAAAGCCTCATTGGCACCAAAAGTCGGTCTAAACTCACACAATACCTCCCGAACAAACACCACCATCGGTGGAGTATAAAACTTTGGATGCCTAGGTTTTTTCTGTTATAAAGGAAAAAGTGACGATGGACAAAAAGAGCATGGGCTTGCTTATAAAGTTGTAATAAAGCTGTTGCAGTTGGGCCCATACTTGAACAAAGGATTTTCTTTATTTGTCGATAACTTCTTTATGTCAATACCTTTAGCAGATTACCTTTATGAAAGAATGACTTACATCACAGGAACAATGAGAAAAAACAGAAAAGGTATACCTGATGCTCTCAAAGAAAAATTTGAAGTAGGCCAGAAAGTTTATAATCGTAAAGATCATAAGTTGATGGTTGCTTACAGGGAAAAAGCCTCGCAAAAGAACCCAGTGCTTCTTCTGTCTACTAAGTGTGTTGCAAAATCAGTTGAGAAAAGGAAAGTAAGAAACAATGAGGTAATTGTAAAAGAAAAACCAGAAGTAATAGATTTGTACAACTCCTATATGGGAGGTATTGACCATTCTGACCAAATGTTATATGCCTATCTTGATGAGCGACGGACTGTAAAATATTGGAAAAAAGTAGTATTTAACATTTTTTCAAGAATGATTTTGAACTTGTACCTTATTTATAAGGAAAACAATAGTGGGAAGGATATGGACAGGTTTCAGTTCACATTATCTATAATTGACAGTTTGTCAAAAGAGTGGCTTGACCATAAGTATCAGTTGGCGGGAGGAGACAATTTGCGGATGGCAGGAAGAGACAATCAGCGGCAAAATTACCAGTTTGGAATGGAAACCTTACCTGATAAGAAAGAGAGAAACTGTTGTGTATGTAGCCCTATCAGTATTGCAGCAGGTGGAAAAAGAAAAAAATCTCGAACCGTGTGCACCAGGTGCCAGAAAGGTGTACACGCTGTGTGTTTCAGCCAACATAGGTGTTAGACGATGTTAGACCATTTTACTTTTTTAGGCTAAGTGTATCATGTACTTATATAGTTTTGTGTTGTAAATAGTTTTGTATTATCTTTGTTTTTTTGGACATAAAGAAAAACTGTAGGCTACTTTCCTTTTCTTGTGAAGATTTGGTATCAGATTTTATATAGTGCATTTGAGTGACATGAAGACATAATAACGCTCCGGAGACAATTGATTTCAAAAACTAAAAAGGAGCTTATTTTTCAAGGTAGGATTTTCAAATTTTGCATGCTTACTAACAAATGTGTGTACTAATACAAAATAACACTAATATTGGCGACAGATTTTTTATTCATGGTAGTTATCTTGGTCTTACTACAAAATTTTGGTTTACTTTTTTTTATATTTACAATTGGTAACATAAAAAAAATCCTTTCAAACCCTCATAAATATTATATTTTTATGAAGGCAATTTTATTACAAATCTAGAGAAAAAAGTATTATCAAAATATTTGCAAAAATAAAAAAGTTACAGCCGTTTTATAAAAACATTGCGTATATGTACAAAATTACATAAACACGCTCATAAAAACGCTCGGGAGACAATTGATTTCAAAACCTAAAAAGGAGCTTATTTTTCAAGGTAGGATTTTCAAATTTTGCATGCTTACTAACAAATGTGTGTACTAATAAAAAATAACACTAATATTGGTGACAGATTTTTATTCATGGTAGTTATCTTGGTTTTACTACAAAAAAATCTTTTTAAATTTTTTTTTATATTTACAATTGGTAACATAAAAAAAAATCATTCAAACTCTCATAAATATTATATTTTTATGAAGACAATTTTATTACAAATCTAGAGAAAAAAGTATTATCAAAATATTTGCAAAAATAAAAAAGTTACAGCCGTTTTATAAAAACATTGCGTATATGTACAAAATTACCTCGGCGGTTTTCAAATATATATAAGAAAAAATCTGGCGGCGAAAGGGTTAAAAAAACAAATAATTTTGTATTTTTAATCATTAACCTCTGAGGTTAAGTTGTTGCGGAGAAAATCCAAAAAAACGTGTCCTATGTTAATCTTATGGGAAAAAGGATTTTAGATTTTTCTCAGATAGTTTTACTAAAAACTTCATATTTCTGTTTATTAATGTGTTTAGCTCAACAAAACGAACATTTTGGTGTTTTAATCGTTGTTCTACGTCCAACCGCTGCAGAGATATTGAAAGTGCTAAACAGTACGTTGTCCAATGTTATTCTCATGGAGAATAAATAAAATCCTATATTTAGATTATTTTTGAATTTATATTGATGAAACTTGGTATGTGGCTTCAACTAGTTGTGGTATATTGATATTAGTGCAAAAAACAAGTTTTTTGTTGATAGTCCCCGTAGCAGCAAACCTGCATACTCGGCCCCCATGTTATTCATATGGAGAATAAGTAAAGTTGTATAGGCCCTATCTCCCTTAATTATGAACCTAAATTAATAAAACTTGGTATATAGCTTCACCTGGTTCAGTTATATTGATAATTGCAAAAAAAATTACTTATCTTCCTCGTTGCAGCAAACCTGTGTCCTCAATCCTAATGTTATTCTTATGGAGAATAAATAAAATGCTATATATCACTTATTTATGGATGTATTTTTGTAACTTGGTAAGTAGCTCTATGTAGTAGTGAGTCACATATATATGCATTGGAAATTCGCTGAGTACGCAGGTTTGCTGCGACGGGGGTATTTTTGAAAGCTAGTGTAGGTATTGTAGAAATAAAAAATAAAAATAAATGTCTAATCAGTTGTCTAGGTATACAGTAAAGTGCAGAAACTATTTCCTTACATGAAACTTCTAAGTTTTTTAAAAGCAATTTGTAATGATTTTTTTAGTAAAACCAATTTTTTTTTAATAATTTGGATTTTTACCTGTTCGCTAGATAATGTATCCCAATGCAATATTTTACCTATAAAAATCATTCATGGGTATAAGTTAACCCTAAAGTAACACAAATTTTAAACAAATTCAAAAAAAGTTTGAAAAACAAATAAACATGGTATTATACATCATCACGGAACCGTTCCGTAAAAAGTATTCAATGGGTTAAAAATATAATTTAGTAACAAGTTAAATGCTTTTTTTGCACCTCCACAACACTGCTGGATTTGGAAAACTCAACTTGTTTGGTGTTATCAAATAAATAGATTATTTCATAAGTAAAAGCCATTCCTCCAATAAATTACTTAGAGGATGGAGAATGTTATTGTCATAATAAAATCTTCAAATGTTGTGCGGAAGATGTCCCATTCTGACTAGGTCTACATCTCTTTATAACTTAGTGATTTAAAAATATATAACACTATCCATGTAAAAAATGTATTTTCATAATCAAGAGTTCTGTCTTTTGAGTGGTAGTCATGTAGTGATTTAAAAATATATAACACTATCCATGTAAAAAATGTATTTTCATAATCAAGAGTTCTGTCTTTTGAGTGGTAGTCATGTAGTGATTTAAAAATATATAACACTATCCATGTAAAAAATGTATTTTCATAATCAAGAGTTCTGTCTTTTGAGTGGTAGTCATGTAGTTGAAGTAAGTATATTGACTTACCATACAAATTAATCTCCATTTCCTTCACAACTCAACTTGCTTTCATTTAACGTTTTAGGATGTGCAATGTATCAAGAAAAATACTAACAAGATTTGGATAGCTGAAGTAGTTTGCACCTGGTACAAATCTTTGCTTTCTCTGATGAAAAATTATTTTTTTCAAAAGTTATGTATTAATTTTGAATTTTAATATTCAAAATAGGCCTTGTAATAGTTTAATTTAATGTTAGGCCTAGTATATTTTGTAACATTCGTTATGAATACAGTAAGTTAACATTTTTCATTCATCTTGTTAATAAAAGCTATTGCCTTTAGGTTGAGCCTATTGTTAGTTTGGTTATTATTTATATTTAACACTTTGGCTGTGGGTGGTAAATGTTGTTAGGTAACACGTTTACACATGGAAACATTTAATTGCCATGTGTAAACCATCGAACTACGGTACATGGATTGCTCCATGATATAAACTTGTCTACTTCCCCCACTACAGGCGAAGCAAGATGGCCTCGGAACTCCAGCATTGGGCGCGCTGTCCGCTAAAAGCATTTATTCATCACCATAACTATTTATTTAGGGAGAAACTAATTTCCTACTGAAAGTTTGTTTTTACCCCGTAGCCTTAATAAAAAAGGTTGATGCTTCATAACCTTACCAAGTCTTGATTTGAAAAATATATAATAGTTGATAGTTGATAGTTGATGTGCAAAAGCTTTTTCTTGACATCGCGCCCATTCGTCTGCATCTGTTGCTGCAGGTGTGTCTTGACACACCTGTGGTAGGGAAAACAGACTGAAAAAATCTCCTGCCTACAGCCATGTACTGTAAGCTGTCCATATATTTACTACATTTTTAATTAGACTTTACCTATCGCTTCTAGCGTTTAAAACTACACTATGTTTTGGGTGGTAAGAACAAGTGGACCTTACTTCCTTCTAAATCCTGAAACATTAACCAGTACAAGCGATAGGGAAATTCCAAATTAATCAATAATAAATTTCAATCCATCGCTATTATGAACTTTAAAAGTGCAATGGTCCTTTTAGTTAGACATCGCTGGTTTAAGAATATCAGCTGCAGTGAACGTGTTAAAAAATTAGCAAATTCATTTTGATTAAAAAACATTTTAAAACCATTAAAAATCATTTTTGGTTTACCTTTTAAACTCCTAATTCAGCTAAATTATTAGTTTTGATTCTTTTTAAACTTGTGTTAAATTAGTAGGAAGTACAAATCATTGAAAGGGGTTGATTGCACTCCAGAAGCTGTCTTTAGAGTAAGTTTTACAGGTGACCCGCTTTTATTTGAAGAAAATTGTAGTTCTACATCTTAGCAATTGAAATTATACTATGCCTACCTCTTATTGTTAGTGAATTTCCTATGGAAAGTGAACTATTAGCATGACCCGCACGGTGAAACTTAAGCCCTGGACCATCATAGAAGTTCCTAACGTGACCCCCTGAACACGTTTTGGGGGTTCGTTCAAAATTGTATATATATATATATATATATGTGTGTGCAGGCACTTCAAATTTGGTAGGGACTTCCTTTCTATAATCATTTGGACAAGTTCGTAGGGCAAAACAATCGGAAAACTCTAAACCCCTTTTTTGGGGATTAATATTTCAAATTTCGAGTTTTTGGGTCCAAAAAGGGTCAGGAAAGCCCCTGATGTGAAATTAACGAATGTAAAAAGATGGGAATTAGTGTGGCGAAACTTTTAAGTCCTCTCTCGTCATTCTAGCATATATATATTTACCGAGTTATTAAAGGAAATGTGTATTGACCAAACACAGTAGGTACGTTGTGTTATGGGGGTTTTACATTAGAAAAGCCTGTTAAACATTTTTTGGTGTACTTTTATCATCCCCAACAACCTCACGCCTACTTTAAAGCATGACTGGACCTTCTCCTAACCTTGTAATGCGCAAAATTGTATTCCCAGCATTGCAGGTAAATAGAACCAGGAGTATCAGAACAGCCAAAAAAAACTTAAGCCCTGGACCATCATAGAAGTTCCTAACGTGACCCCCTGAACACGTTTTGGGGGTTCGTTCAAAATTGTATATATATATATATGTGTGCAGGCACTTCAAATTTGGTAGGGACTTCCTTTCTATAATCATTTGGACAAGTTCGTAGGGCAAAACAATCGGAAAACTCTAAACCCCTTTTTTGGGGATTAATATTTCAAATTTCGAGTTTTTGGGTCCAAAAAGGGTCAGGAAAGCCCCTGATGTGAAATTAACGAATGTAAAAAGATGGGAATTAGTGTGGCGAAACTTTTAAGTCCTCTCTCGTCATTCTAGCATATATATATTTACCGAGTTATTAAAGGAAATGTGTATTGACCAAACACAGTAGGTACGTTGTGTTATGGGGGTTTTACATTAGAAAAGCCTGTTAAACATTTTTTGGTGTACTTTTATCATCCCCAACAACCTCACGCCTACTTTAAAGCATGACTGGACCTTCTCCTAACCTTGTAATGCGCAAAATTGTATTCCCAGCATTGCAGGTAAATAGAACCAGGAGTATCAGAACAGCCAAAAAAAATCAATATTTTCAGATTTGAATAAAAATTGGAATAATTGTATGTTTTTAACTGATTTTGAGTTTTTATAGTTTTTTATGTGGAAATTCACTTCCCTCACGTCAGCGTGCTGCGTGCGAACTCGTTTAGTTTATATTTGATCTTGAGTAATATTTTATGCAAAATCAGTTCATATTTTACAAATTTTCTTTATATTGAATAATCAGAAAACAGTCTTGATTTACTTACTGAATAGGAATTTGTTTTCTATGACAACTGAAAACTGTATGCCTAGTATGTATTTAACTATGCAATTTTATGCATAAGTTCACACAACCCTTCTTATCTCTCCGATAAAAAAATTATCATAGCCACTGATTAGTTAGGGCCTAACTACGAAAATTTAAACTATCAAATCATTTGAATTGTGCAAAATTATAGAGCAATCATGCTGAAAATGAGACATTTAAAACAAAGATTGTTTTTTATTCTCATTTCTTTCATTCCACATTTGATTGGTAGGTACGTATATAATGTACCAGTGTGTAATTTTTTAAATATATTTTGAATATAGTATCTGGAACTTTTTGTTTTAGTCTTCAATGTTTACTGTTTCATCAATACAAGTTTATAATAATTTAATTTTTAGATTAAATCCTCCACTTTGTCTGGAGATGCTCCGGAGAAGAAAGTAACTCGGCTTGCGATTGGTGTGGAAGGAGGCTTTGATCCCGATGTTGGAAATAAATTTGAGACCAAAGAAACATACAGCGTTGTCATACTGCCTCAGTTCTTGTCTCTGGAGTGGCCTTCCAACGACCTCCCGCTTTTGGTAAGTGAGAAAACCTTGTAAGAAATAAAGAATTCTTTAACTTCTCTACTTGAGACCTAGTTATTTTAATTTTGGTATATTCTTGTAGTATATTAATTACTTTATTTATAATAATAGTGTTGTTTTTGATATTTGTGTGTTTTAACATTGCCATTTGTCCATAACAAAATAAAGCCATTCATCATCATTTTCGTTATACTGCATCTTTAACAGCTGTTTTCAACACATGCATTGAGGTAATGCGATGTGTCGAGTCACTGTGTGAGGTTCCCTCAGCATTATCAATTTGTTTCAATCTAAAGTATTGATTGTTTCCGTCTGTTTGCTGTTTATCAGGTCCAACAAAGTGTTCAGGCAGTTTTGGATTCAGAATCTGCTACAAAACTTGCAGAACTTGAAGCGTTGGCAGGAACTTGGGATGGCGAAGTTCGGCAAGTTTCAAAGTAAGTTTCAGTTGGCTAATTATTTTCAAACGTTTTTTACAAACCTGAAATACTGCAAATGTTAACAAAGAATAAGGTAAACAACCCAAACTCCGTGACCTTAAGGGAAGCCTATATAGTTTTGTGAGCATAGAAAAATATTTAATGCTTGTACAATTTATATAATTGCACTAACATTTTTGTTATTAAATTCTGAAGAAATCTATGTATTTTCCTTTCAAAGAACATAAAAGTAATTTATTTATCATCGTCAATAATGTCTAAACATTGTTTTGCCGTCTCGACAAAACTCCGTGATTCATGGAAAAATGTCCGTGATTGTGCCTCTAATTTCCGTGATACTTAGATTTAGAGGCATAAAATGTTTATAATAATACATTAAATGGTTGAAAAACATCGTAACATTATTTTAAAAGAACGTTGACTAATTTCTAACCTCAAAATGAAAACTGAAGATCACAGCGGACGACAGCTGTCTACTGTACTGGTTATGCCGCTACATTGTTGTTGTGTTACAGAGATCGCATCCATAGAGAACTAAGTTATAATTCTTCATGTTACCCAAAAATAGTGGATTGTATTACGTAATAATTTACTAAAAGTAATGATCAGAATAATTATTGGGAATTAAATAATAATATGAGATATATACACATAAAATAATTTAATGTTGACTAATATTTTAAAAGGTCATATGTTAGTACAAACGAGGTAGAAATGAAATTGAGTGAGACTTGAAAGTTGAAGTTTTGACTTGTTATAACAGTTGAATTTTAAGAATGAACCAAGAATCAGACAAATAAGTTAATACAACAATAGTGCAAGACTGTTGACAAAGAAAAAAATATGATAAAGTAAAAATGAGACAGACGGTCAAGAATCAACAATAAATATAATAAGTTTAAGTATGTACAATGAAAGACAAATGATTAGTGCACAAATACACAAATTTTTACATTTAAAAATATCTATACAAGTAATACAACAAGAATACATAAAAGAGGAGAAAGATAACAAAGTATAAATGAGGCAGACGATAAAGTAACAATTGTTTTTACAAGTTCAAAATGTACATGCAAGACACAAATGACACTGACAGTTAAGAAGAACTAGTTCAAATAAAATTATTAATGAAAAACAATGTCTGAAGCTATATATTTTACCAATATCAAATTAACTATGTACAAATTATAAAAACACACCAAATTAAAATACATACAAATATACAAGGGATTACGAGGGTACATAATTTTAAAATCTTCGAAGGTGAGATAACCCCAACGATCAAAAGTGGGTTCTTTTAGCACCCTCGTTACTGCCGATGCTTGCACGTCGTCGACGTCGTCAATTGTGGGCCAGACAAACTTGTTTGATAGTATTTTATTTTCTACAAATTTAATAGAGAGAATGCCCTCTTCTTCCACGACGTCACTTTTTTCATTATCTGTCCAACATATTCTTTTTCTTCGCCATTCACAGTGTACGGAACAACCACCCACTGGCTGGGTTGAATATTTTGGATGTCAAGATTGGGTTCATCGGTTCGGGATTCTTCTTCTAGTAGTTTTACTCCTAGATCTTCAGTATCGTCCTCATTGTCTGAATAGTTTACAATTTTTTTCGTTTGATGGGTTTCTTCTTGTCTTCCTTCTCTTTCTTCATTTTTTTAGTACCTCCCTCATTTTTTTTCTTTTTTATTTTTCAAATTCAATCTTCTTCTCTTTTTCCTTTTTTAAATAATATTGTTTCCACTCCTCAGAAGTTATAGCACTAGGCAGTTTCACTTTTGGGGCCCTTTTTTTCGTGTTGGTTGAGGAGCCAGGCCAGAAGAGGGCCCTTTTGAAGGGGCTAGGAACATTTGCCCTCAATTCCTCCGGAGTTAGTGGCACTTTACTAGGCGTCTTGAGGGTTAGTTGTTCTGCGTTCATGAACGAAGTTGTCGGAGTTGATGTGTCTAGGTCATGTGATGCTTGAAGTGTTGTTGATGACATGTGTTCCACTTCAGCTGAGGGCTATTTAAACAGATCAGAGAGTGATGGGGATGCCTCAAGCGCACTCACAGTAATAAGATCTGTATCAGTAAAGTTGTTATAAATGGAATCGGAGGCTCCAGGCACAGAAATAACTGGCAGATCTAGTTCAATCGGGAAGTCAGGCAAATCTTCAAACAAATCAACGGGCGCATTTGCTAAATTGTCGGGCTCTTCAGTCGGCAAATTCACTGGCGACATTGACTCAACTGACACTTGGGTTGCTGGCGTCGACTCAGTTCCCACCTCAGTGGTCTTCTTCCCCTTGTCTTCAAGACGTTGACGATACAACACCACCTCCTCTGTGATATCCCTCCATACATTGAAGAGGGATGTATCCTCAAGAGCAACACTGTCACTTCTAAAACTTGTAAGTTTTTCTTTGCCGATTTTGGCCTCGAGGAAAGATAAGTGGCTTCTTAATACTAGCTACTGGCTGTGACTGTATGTTTCTTCTTTCACGTTTGGTGTGGATTTGTTGTGCTTGATGATCTTTTTAAAGTCCACTTTGCATTCAGATCTGCTAAACCAGTGGTAGCGAACCCGCTTTTAATGGCCTCTTTGGAAACACCTTTGTCCAGGCTCGTCTTCAAGAGTGGGGCGAAGTCTTCTTTCTTGATCTTCGAAGCACCATTTTCATTCCTCCAACTCTCCACAGTCTGACGCCATGCTGCCTTCAGTGGATGGAAAACAGCGACATCCATAGGTTGAAGTACATGTGTGGAGTTGGGGTATAGGGAAATCAGTTTGATTTTGTTAAGGGTACAAAACTGGCTCAGATGGTACGACAGGTGGGAGGTATGTCCGTCCAAAAACATAATGACGGGTTTCTTAATCCCTTTCATAAGCAACCAGGGATGGAAGATGTTTGTCATGAACTCATAAAAAGTTTCTCCCGTCATCCACCCATTCTCTGATTTCCCTATACCCCACGTGCCTGGTACTTCCTTTGCCACTTTTTCCGGGACTCGTTCGTATGAATATACAACCATTGGGGGCGCCAGATCTCCCGCTGCATTTGCCGTGATTAGTGCTGTCAAGCATTCTTTGTCATTGTTTCCGGTGATCGTGTACACTGCTTTTTGCCCTTTTTTAACAAAGACTTTCTTGCCTTTAGGGCGAAGAAAGAACGCAGATTCGTCACAATTGAAGAATCCGGGAAGGATCTTCAAAAACATTGAGCAAGTCTTTATTCGTAATATACACTGTCACCTCATTGAACCATCCGCGTATGTGGTCCTCCGTCACATTTGCTCTGGCGGTAGTGAGGGCTTGGGTTACCCTGGCGGAGATTTCTGGGCGTCTGTGGAGGAAAAGTGACAACCACTTTTCACCAGTGGCAGCAGTGTTCGAAAATGGGTTTTCTCTCTTCAGGCTAATCATCAGTTTGGATACACTGTTGAGCAGCTGGTCTTTTGTAACTGGGAATCCAGCCACTCCAACTAAGATTACCCAATCAGCTATAATTTCTTCTTCCTCAGGGCTCAAAATTGAGGGTCGTCCCATCATACATGTAGTGGCATATTTTCCACTTAGTTTATCTTTTAGTGTCTGCCGCGGAATGCCAAAGTTCTTCGACGAGGCAGGCACGGTCATCCTTCCATCCTGTACAGCTGCAATGGCTTCCTCCAGAACCTCTTGGGTGTAGGGAGAGATTTTTGAATCCCAGGCATCTGCGAAAAAAACGAAAAGAATTAAAATTAAAATACAACAGTTAAGTTTAAGTTATAACAGTCTAAGAAATTTCATTTTGTAAAGTGAGATTACAGCATTTTCAATGTTGTAGGAAATAGTATAATTAATTTAACTCAAAACGGACATTGGCAGCAAATTCAAAAACACTTAATAATAAATATTTAAAATAATACAAAATATTTTATATTCAAATTAATGTTAAATAGGCTATTCGACCCAAAAGAGTCAATAAGTTTTCCGTTACTTATATGAGTCATACTGGCATGATTCAATCACGGTGTTTGGAAAACAGTATTCTTCCACTGCTAAAGTCCGTGATGCCTTTTAATTAATTTTGGTTTATAATGTTGTTTTAAAACGTTTTATAACTACATTTTAATATATTCTTAAGTCATAAATAACAAAGCTGTAGTGGAAAAAGTGCTTTAACATTAAATTAAACCTCTTATAATTTGCAGTTGC
Source organism: Allygus modestus (assembly GCA_963675035.1). Classification (NCBI taxonomy): domain Eukaryota; kingdom Metazoa; phylum Arthropoda; class Insecta; order Hemiptera; family Cicadellidae; genus Allygus; species Allygus modestus. Next base: position 125,858,403 of record OY776115.1, on the reverse strand, counting down.
ACTGAGAGAAATAGCGTAATATCCAAACAAGCATGACATTATTATTTTGTTTTCTTAAACGGGTAGAATTGATTTTAACTTAAAACGGACATTAGCAGCTAATTTTAAAATGTTTGAAGTATAAATTTTCCAATCTTTAATACATTTCCTATAAAAGAAAGCGTCATTCAGCACAAATAAAAAGTGAGTACGTGATTTCTAAAGTCCGTGATTCAATCACGGTGTTTGGAAAACTGTATTATTCCACTGCTAAAGTCCGTGATGCCTTTTAAATAAATTAAATGTTTGTGCTATCGTTTAAAATCACTTTTATAATTCAAAGTAAACATATTATTAGCCATTACAAACATAAATTTAACGTGTACAAAGTAACTATTGCAATGTATAGCTTATTCCACTTACCTCTACAGTAGTTTGAATCTGTAACGGTCGTTAGCAAAACACCTGTTCCGGAACACGTCAACTTTCAAACTAACGGTCAGCTCAGACTGTGTGGCGCCAGTAGACAAAAGACGTTTGATATAAACTCATAACATCAAATTTAATTTAAAATGCCATTTTAGGCGTCTTTGACCGGCGGTGTTCTTATTATTGGTGGAAAACATCGTGAATCACGGTAATTAGTTGAATCACGGAATTTGGGTGGTTTCCCTTAGTATGTTTTTTGCTTGAATCACATCGTAGTAAGATTTTTACCATTTTTCACTATATTAAATATTAGTTAATAAAATAATAGTTCAATTTATCTAGCCTACATTATCTTGCCAATCCAATGCAATTAATAAGTCAGTGTTTAAATTTATCACTATGGATGAACAAATAGATTTGTTTTACTTAGTGTGATGGTGATTCCAAGTCGTGCGTGATGGTATGATGGTGTGATGGTATGTTTGTGCGTGTGGATAGCTTAGCATAAAAACGTTTACACTGATCATCTTAAAATTTTGAAATCATAAGCACAATACAAATTAAAAATTTGATTGTAGAAAAACTAATTAAGCAGTTTTATGAGTAATATCTTTTAGAAAATCTTCAAAACTGTCATAAGCTGAGAATTTGAAATAGAATTCTCTTGTGGCAGTTATATTTATAATTTAGTATTTTTGTTGAGTAAATTTATTTGTTTAAATCAACCAAATGATTTATATTCAAAAGCTTTATACAGCCTACTTATCCGTATTTTTTCCCATAAGGTTGTCAATGGGAATAAGTTTTATTGAGTTGCATAGTAAAATATCTATACGGTAAACCAGACTAACAGCATTTATATAATGAATGAAATATAGTATGTCAAAAATTGAGTATAAATAGACAAACTGCTGAAATAGCGATACATCTTGTAACATTTCAACGCTAATGTAATTTATCTATATTGAAAATTAACCGAAGCCCTAAAGATGAGTCTTAACGGTTTGACATTGCTTGGTTTCATGTAAAACAATCCTCTCTTATTAATCCTATTTCATCCTCTTAAAACTTTGAGCGCCCAACTAGAAAATGGAATGGTTGAATCTTTGGTGTTTTATTGATTTTTTAAATATCTTGAACGCCTGAACAGTTAAAATTAAAAAAATGTGCTTCCACTGGACACACATTAAGGATATGTAAAAAGTAGTAAAACACCTGATCAGATTTGCAACTCATAAATAATTCCCCCATCCCATCAGCTTGGACTGATGCCGTCCACCGTTTGCTTAAGGTCCACCGTCTCCTTCAACTCTGCCACTGAGAGGTGAACCTTCCAGTAGTTGCATATAAAAACCACTGACGGTGTCGGGATTTGATCCCTCGATCCAATTGTTATCCTCTTGCCAGGGGGATAGCACCTTGTATCGCACAGCCACTGATAAGACTCGCAGACTGTGTACTGGTTGTAATTAGAGCCTAGGCGCTGGACAAGGTAATTCACCACATTTTGTGTTTACCAGGTTATACCACATGTCATACGCAGACTGCAGACAGCTCGTAACGGTCCAATCGCTTATGCAGCAATTAACAATTTTTTTTGGGATTCAAAAGCAGATATATCGGTCCATAGCAGTGAAAGGGTTAAACGAATTTCTAGTGTAGTCTTGACAAAAATGCTGCTGGCATTGAAATAAACATTGTGGAAACCTTGGTAGCTTTAGAATGTTATTTTAAAACTGTTTCAAATCATGTTTTCAATGGTTTGTATCGACCGACAGGCATGCAGAGAACCTGCTGCAGCTGGACAACGGCAAGAAGATCCCGCCCAGCGGGTGGCAGTGCGAGCGCTGTGAGCTGAGCACCAACCTGTGGCTCAACCTGACGGACGGCTCCATCCAGTGCGGTCGCAAGTTTTACGACGGCACCGGCGGCAACGACCATGCCGTGCACCACTACAAAGAGACAGGTCAGTTCCTAGAGCTGGAAATCTATGTATTGTTGATTGGTTTCATGCACCACTACAAAGAGAGAGGTCAGTTCCTAGAGCTGGAAATCGATGTATTGTTGATTGGTTTCTGATGCACCACTACAAGGAAACAGGACAGTTCCTAGAGCTGGAAATCTATGTATTTTTGATTGGTTTCTGGTGCACCACTACTAGGAGTCAGGTCGGTCCTAGAGCTGGAAATCTCTGTATTGTTGGAACAGTTTCTGGTGCACCACTACAAGGAGACAGGTCAGTCCTAGAGCTGGAAATCTCTGTATTGTTGTATTGGTTCTTGGTGCACCACTACAAGGAGGCAGGTCGGTCCTAGAGCTGGAAATCCATGTATTGTTGATTGGTTTCATGCCCCACTACAAAGAGAGAGGTCAGTTCCTAGAGCTGGAAATCTATGTATTGTTGAGTCGTTTCTGGTGCACCACTACAAGGAGACAGGTCGGTTCCTAGAGCTGGAAATCCATGTATTGTTGATTGGTTTCTGGTTTCTGTTTTTCAAGCATAAAAACCGAGTTCCGAAACGGACATATCTTTTATCATACCTTTGCTGGATAAGAATCATGTGTAATTTCGTAAGACAAATCAATCGTGTCAAAATGTCAAGCGCTACACATCACCTACAACCTTCGAAAATGGCTCATTTTAAAGCTTGAGAGCCAAGGACGGTGGGAAAAATATCAGAAATGTCCAACATGACCTGGGCTACAACGACCGGACTTCAAAGATCCAGTTGACTTTCTTATGGTAGGAAATGAATTAATGATCAGCTATTATTATTTTTAAGTGATCTAAGCTTCTGCTTTGTTTGCAAAGGATGGCTTACAATGCAAGCTGTAAATTAAAACAAAGTTTTAGGGGCCATGGCCCCTACAAGCCACTAGTAGTTATGTAAAATTATGATTTATCAAAAGTAAAAAGGTACAGATCTAAAATTAATAAACTTATCAAGGGAGGTAACATCTTGAGCAGATAATTAAACAGTTGTACTGACCCGAGAAAAAATCTACTAATATGATTTAAAAATCTTTTTGTAGAACATTTTTTTGTTACAGCTTATTCTTCCATTAGACACCTTTTTCGGTACTTGATTTTGTCAGTAATCTAAAATGTAAATTTATTGAAGACGTTCCTGATTTTGGTAGGCCTATATGGATTTTAATACTTGGTCATCGAAAAAGATTGCAGCAGATACAAATAAATCATATCTCAGGAACTCTTTGAGATAATTAAATGGTTATTGTTTTGTTGATATGCTTGACTGATTCGTCACTCATTCTAGGGCATCCAGGGAACTTTTTAATTCCAAATCTCTTAGTTTACTGAAATTGCTCTACCACCGAATAATGCTCTTACCTTTTATCATGAGAGGGATCACTGCCATAAACAAGTCGAAAAGTGAGCTGAACAATTATAACAGATTAGACTCCGCCAATCACGATTCGCACTGGCTTACTGCCGAACTGTCGTTATTGCACTGGTACTGTCTAGTGAGACTGTGTCGCAGTGGCTCCCTGTGGCGTAACCGTTCTGCACATCGGCTCAGGATCACAGACAGAGAACAGTCACGTCTAAAAAAACTTGATAACTTCCCGATTAGTTGGCAGGCCGAATTATTATTTTTTCTCAGTTACATAGAGACATGATTTTTTAAATTGCTGTAACCTTTTTTAAAGACTGTGTAGTGCAACTGTCTGAACACAAATTTGTCTGGCAGGGTATCCTCTCGCCGTGAAGCTCGGCACGATCACCAAGGACGGCAAGGGAGATGTGTGGAGCTATGTGGAGGATGACATGGTCGAGGATCCGCACCTGGTCAAACACCTGGCCCACTGGGGGATCAACACGTCAGTTCTCGAAAAGGTAATTCAACCTTTCAGCAAAACAAGCTCTAACCAACAAGGTAAACATCTATAGAGGTATTGTCTCGTGCTAAAAATGTGAAGCCTCACTGGTGAATATTTTTGTAAACAGAACATCTGGCTGAAGACCAATAACGACTAACATAACTTATGAAGAGAGGATTTGATTGGTCGCTTGAGTTGACAGAGGGTCAAAATGGCGGGCAGCATGTTGGTTCCAGTTTTTTACCCCAGATGAGACTTCTGTTGATGTTTACCTCGTTGGCGCTAACAAGTTACTAAGCTTAATCTGTCAACAATTGTGAGTATTGAGAGCACTTCAGATTTTCCACATTTAAAAGAAAGCAGTCAGAACCATTTTATGTATGAAATTCAAGGAATCCTGTTGAACAGCTTCAAATCGGCCACTAACCTTTGAAATTTACAAAATTTAAAAAATGTAAAACTTATGGAATTTATTTTAGTCATTTTTTTAAAGAAGGCTAACTACTTTCAATCACACCAGCTGACTACAGTTTATGCAATAACTGCAGTTTATGCCATAGATTCAGTTACTCACTTCCTCTTCACAACACTGTTTTTTGTGTAGTTCAGTCAATATTTACACTCGGCTTGCATCACACTCTTGATACCTTGCCACTTAGTTTTAGGGTTCGATCCAAAATTCCGGTTTCAAGCAAGATCTGCAGATCTTTAAATTCAAATTCAAAATATCCTTTATTCATTTATATACAATGTATACATAAATGGCGTCAACATTTACAACAATCTAAAACTAATTACAGATTGATACAAAACTTGTCATTTTACTTCTGTTGATTTAAAATCATTTTTTCCAAAACTCACTAAAACTGTAAAGAGCTCCCTCAATTAGAAACAACTTTAGACTATTTTTAAATGTCGTAGTATTTATTTGTTTCTTTATTGTCATTGGCAGCTGATTAAAAAATTGTATACCTATATAAGTTGGTTTTTTTTCGGAATATTTCTTTAAAATGTCTTTCAACTTGAAAATCATATCTGTTTCTTGTTTTGTAATTATGATTGCTAACATTCTTAGGCAATGTGCTTGATATATTATTTATATGTAGTACTGTTTTATAAATATAGAGGCTATACACTGTCATAATTCCTAATTCAGAGAAATGATTCCTACAATGTTCATCATGCCTAAGATTTAACATGGTTCTAATAGATTTTTTTTGAAGGTGTAAAATTCTATTTAAGTTACAAATTGATGCAGCCCCATACTTCAATCCCATAAGAAATATGAGAATGAATTAATGCAAAGTAAGTTGTTTTTATTGTATGTTTATCACATAAAGTAGATAATCTTTTTAAAGCAAAAATATTAGAACTAATTTTAGCACAAATTTTATCTATATGGTCAGTCCAACTAAGATTATTATCCAAAACTAATCCAAGAAAAGTTGTACTTTCATTAAGACTAAGAGAAAGTTGCTGATTGTTCAATTTATTATAAGATTTTTTTATTTCTACAAGAAAATTTCATGATCACCTAAGAGTACTTTGGTGCCAAAGAAAATGTAGCTGCTAATACATGACCATCTTTCTGTCGATCTTACTATTTATGTAGATTGCTTTCATGAACGAAACCCCTTCTTAAAACACGATCATCTGTAACCAGTTTCAAGAGTCAAGACCTTTATTTGTCTTTAAACATACAATATGTAATCAACATTGTCATACTTTTATAAGTTCAATAATCAAATTGTTTATACAGATATTTCACATTTTCACCCACTAAAATAGAAAAATCAATATACTGTAACAACATAACAATAAAATTAGCAATAAATTCAAAATAACAAACAATATATGACAATGTTAACATTTTCAAATTCTTTCTAAGTCATGAAAAATGGGATGATGTTTTTTCAGTAGTTGGTTTAGATAACAAATTTGATTAATTTTTGTCTGCTATTAACTACTGCTTTTAATTTTCTTTTCCTAGTAGCAAATCTGAGATTCGACCAAAGAAATACTTCACTAAGGTTCAGCTTGATGCCCCTCTAATGGAGTTAAGGGAAAATACCCTTGAAATGTATTATTCTATTAAAGATCTTGATCATCACATCCCTTCAAACAATCTTATCTTGCTTTTAAAAGAAAGTATAGACAAGCTATTAGAACAGCTAAGTTAGGTAATGTTGCTGCTCATGTCAATACGGCCTGTTGAAAATCTAAAGCTATTTGGGATATTGTCAACAAAACCATCCCTAACACGAGTTCAAAGCCTTTCAAAATGCTTAATGTCACGTCTGATAGTCAACATCTGCTGACCAGCCCTGTTGATGTGGCCAATCATTTTAACGCCTTTTTCATAAACACATGTCATAAATCAGTTTACAGTCCTTTTGCTCTCGACAAACCTCTTAAAGTGGCTACATCCCCTTCCTCTTTGTTTTACCCAACCAGTGAGGATGAAGTCATAAACATCATTGATTCCCTTAAGGCTAGCGACTGCTGGGAAGGATCTTATAGGTTAATTAAGAGAGTTGCTGATGATTTTTCCCACTCCCTGACTCATATCATTAATGTATCTTTTGAGGAGGGGATGTTTCCAATTCTTCTTAAATCTTCTGTTGTAAAACCTCTTTACAAGAAGGGTAGTGCTGTTGACAGTAATAATTATAGACCTATCTCAATTACATTGACTTTTTCTAAAATATTTGAGAAAATATTTCTGGCTCAACTTTATCCTTTCCTTGTAGAGAATCACGTGATCTTTGATAGGCAGTTTGGTTTTCAGAAAAATAGGTCCACCATTGATGTGATGCTCAGCTTCATTACAAATGTATCCAAAGCACTTGATGAACATAATCATATTTTTGGTTTATTTTTTTATTTAAGTAAATCTTTCGATACAGTTAATCATAAATTGCTTTTTTGGAAATTGGAGCATTTTGTTGTTAGAGGCAATGCTCTAAGTTTGATATCTTCCTTTTTGGTGGGCAGAACTCAGTCTGTCGAAATTCCGTTTCTTGATGCAAGTGGGAGCATCTCATCTCAGAAATCCAATGAAGTTCCTGTTAATTGTGGGGTACCCCAAGGCTCAGTCCTTGGGCCAATTCTATTTTTGCTTTTTGTTAATGATATTCAAAATATTATATCCCATAGAGATATCTGCTTATTTGCAGACGATACCTCGTTAAGTATTAACAACAGTTCTCGGGATACTCTTGAAGTTAATGCGTTTATTCAAAAATACTGTAAAAACTAAGTTCATCGACTTTAATTCGAGGAGTAGTTTGTTTAATCCAGCTGCGATAGTTATAGGTGAGAGTGAAATTATCTCCTACCAGCAAACAAACTTTCATGGTTTGATTATTGATTCTCGTCTTGATTTTTCTTGTCATATTGATAAAGTAACAAAGAAAGTAAGCAATAGTTTATTCATCATTCGCAGACTCTCTAATTTGCTAGTTTTCGTGCCCTTTTGACAGCTTACTATGGCTGCTTTTATCCGCTCATATGTTATGCAATTGCTATTTGGGGAACCGAAACTACAAGAACAAATGGTATCTTCCGCCTACAAAAAAAAAGCAATTAGATTAATCTTTGGCATGAAAAGTACAGACTCTTGTAGAGGTATATTCTAAAAAAACTCACGTTTTTTCCTTGTATATTTTTTAATTAGCGAAAACTAATTTGTTAACCCTGAGAGACTGCTCACTACAATTTCAGGAACACTGGGACCTTATCCATCCCCCATCATAAGACTGCCAACTTTGAGAAACACACCTATTTTTCAATCATAAAGCTTTTCAATTCACTTCCTCAAGACCTTAAAACGGAATCAGATGAGTGTAGATTTTAAAACAAGCTTCAACTTTTGTTGATTGACAAAGAATATTATCGGGAGTTCTTTGCTGACAGTGGTGGCCAATAAAGGTATTGATTTTGTTTTGTTTTTAGTATAAAGTAGTATAACATCTGAGTGCATAAAGACTTTTTTGTTTTAAGACCATTATTGTAATAATGGTCTCTTTGTTTTTGACTGTATAACTTGACAGGTTGACCATGCTTTATTAAGTTTATGACAATAAAGGCTTCTTGATTCTTATATCTGTTGAAAGGAGGTTTAACAGTATTATAATCTAATGTAAATTAAAGTCATCAGTAACAGGATATAATTATAATAAGTAACAGCAATAAAGTTGTCTAAAATATTAAGTCACTAGTATCACAGGACATGTACTGATTCATGGAATAAAAGGCTTTATTTTTTATCCAAGTACTAAAGACAAATTTGAATTTATTCAACCCTACTGACCATGCTTTAATTGGTAATTGATTGAACAGCTTAACCTTTATAAAAACATGCTTCTTTGTTTTTACCAATCTTACACTTATAATACTGAGTTTTCCACTATTTTTAGTGTTATGGCCATGAACATTCGTTTATAACTGATACTTGTGAAGATTTTCTTTTACGCTAGTCAAACATCAATATATACCTATATAAACTCAGAACTGTCATAACGCCTAATTCTTTAAAAAAGGAAGAACAGGACACATCACAGGGCCTTTGACAATTCTCATGGCCTTTTTTGCCATATAAAGGCCTTATGAGCTGAGCTACTATTGTCCCACAAAGTTACATTAAATATTTACATTAAATGTTAATGAAAAAAACAAAACAAAACAAGCTTTCATAATTAGTTCAAGGCTGACACAACTTAAGTAAGTGACTCTAGATAATTTGTTACATATCTTTTGAAAATTAAGAGTTCCAACTTAACTTATTATCTAAGTAGATACCGGTACCCAAATGTTTTACGCTATTACACGTTTTACTAATATTATATGGTCAAGTGAAAAATAAATATGTTCAGTTTTTTCTTGATTTACTACAAGGGAATTACTTTTAAACTTATCTAATTTCAATTTTTGCAAATCCTTGTCACTGTTAATCAGAGTGGTATCATCAGCATACAAAATTGACTTACAAGGCATACTGTGAGCAAAATCAGTTACCGCAACAATAAAAAGTAAAGGTCCCAACACTGAACCTTGAGGAACACCTATATCTATCTGGCAAAAGTCTGACTTATCTTCACCTTGAGCAACCATCTGTTTTCTTTCACTTAAGTATGAAGAGAGCAAAGATAATTCATTATTTATTATGTCGTGTGTTGTAGACAGACAAGTCCATGATAGAGATGGAGCTGGAGTGTAACCAGCGGCTGGGCGAGTGGTCGGCGCTGCAGGAGAGCAACAGTGAGTTGCGGCCCCTCCACGGCCCCGGGTACACGGGACTGGTCAACCTGGGCAACAGCTGCTACTTCAACAGCGTCATGCAGGTCGTCTTCTACGTGCAGGACTTTGTCACTAGGTAACCAAGGGAATCCAATTTACTTGTCACTAGGTAACCGAGGGAATCCAATGTACTTGTTGCTAGGTAACCGATGGAATCCAATGTACTTGTCGCTAGGTAACCAAGGAAATTTAATCTACTTGTCACTAGGTAACCGAGCGAATCCAATGTACTTGTTGCTAGGTAACCAAGGGAATACAATTTACTTGTCGTTAGGTAACTGAGTGAATCCAATGTACTTATCACTAAGTAACCAAGGGAATCCAATCTACTTGTCGCTAGGTAACGGAGGGGATCCTATCTACTTGTCGCTTTGTAACCGAGCAAATCTTATGTGCTTGTCGCCAGATAACCTAAGGAATCCAATTTACTTGTCGTTATGTAACCAAGCAAATCTAATGTGCTTGTCACTAGGTAACCTAAGGGATCCAATGTACTTGTCACTCGGTAACCAAGGGAATCCAATGTACTTGCTGCTAGGTAACCGAGTGAATCCAATGTACTTGTGGCTTCATAACCGAGCAAATCTAATTGCTTGTCGCTAGGTAACCTAAGGAATCCAATTTACTTATCGCTAGGTAACAGAGGGGATCCAATGTGCTTGATGCTAAATAACGGAGGAAATCCAAGGTAGTTGTTAGGTAATCGAGGGAATCCAATGTGCTTATTGTTGGGTAACCAAGCTAAACCAAAGTTATTTTTGCTAGGTAACTGAGGGAATCCAGTGTACTTGTCGCTAGGTTACCAATGAGATCCAATGTACTTCTGGCTAGACAACGGAAGGAATCCAATGTACTTGTTGCTGTGAAACCGAGCAATTCTAATTTTCTTGTCGCTAGATAACCTAAGGAATCCAATTTACTTGTCGCTAGGTAACAGAGGGGATCCAATGTGCTTGGTGCTAGATAATGGAGAGAATCCAATGTACTTGTTGCTGGGTAATCGAGGGAATCTAATGTGCTTGTTGTTGGTTAACCAAGCTAAACCAAAATTATTTTTGCTAGGTAACGGAGGGAATCCACTGTACTTGTCGCTAGGTGACTGAGGAGATCCAATGTACTTGTCGCTAGATAACGGAGGGATTACAATGTACTTAGTCATTAGGTAACCTAGTGAATCAATGTACTTGTCGCTAGGTAATCGAGCAGATCCAATGTAGTTGTACGTAGATAATCAAGCAAATCCAATGTAGTTATCGCTAGGTAACCGAGGGAATAAAATGTACTTGTCAGTAGGTAGCCGATGGAATTCAATGTGCTTGTTGCTAGGTAACCGAGGGAATCCAACGTACTTAGTCGTTAGGTAACCTAGGGAATCAATGCACTTGTCACTAGGTAATCGAGCAAATCCAATGTATTTGTCGCTAGGTAACGGAGGTAATACAATGTACTTGTTGTTACGTAACTGACCAAATCCAATGTAGTTATCGCTAGGTAACTGAGAGAATACAATGTACTTGACAGTATATTGACGGTAGGAAACCAAGCGAATCCGAATCCAATGTACTTGTTGCTAGGCCCCCGAAGGAATCCAGTGTACTTGTCGCTAGTTAACTGAGGGAATCCAATGCGGTAATTTTACTTTGGAAGAGTTTAAAGTAGTGAGTGAGTTTATGGGACGCAATAGTATCTTAAAGGTAGGGGTCTGCGGTGCCAAAAATTTCAGATCGGTACCGGTACGGCATAAGATTTTGTACCTCGGTTCTCGGTACAAATTCGGTACGGTACAATGTAAGTCATATATACTAATTTGTATTTTTCATTATTAAAATATCGAGTAATAATTAAACAATTGTTACTATTTATTTGATTAAAAGAAACAATACATACTATGGATGAGATTATATCGAAAAACCTGCCACTTTGGATTATTGCGTTTTAATGGTTTGATTAATATTATTATTATTATATGATCTTAAAATATTCATGATAAGTGAATTAAAAACTTCGTGAGGATCAATCAGTTGCAAAGTTGCTTAACTGATTAATTATATTGCTTTCAATATAAATCAAAACTATTGATTTAACACTTTGACTGCGCATGGGACGTGGGGCGTGTTCCCGCCACGCGGCAACTGTTCCGATAGGAGCGGTCACATTTTTAATTCCCGGCTAACGAATGACAGAATCACTGTACAGTGCTGTACTTCGTTACAACACAACTAGACGTAGTTCCACAAAGCGCCAACAGGTCGCATCACAATCCAGACAGCAGTAGTCAACCAGAGTCGCCATCTAGAGGAACTAAGTGGGATGAAAACGAATGTAGGGAAGTCCCGTGATGGCCAGGATATTGGGGGAAATTTACTACCAACCTACACCAAAATAAAGCTCGCACCCGAGCGTCTCGTGCAAAAAATACCGCCTTCCTCCGGTCCAGCCTGAGCACACACTGAGTCATTGTTTCTAAGCGGACTTGGTGGGAAGCCGGTATCCCACGTGCGTGTTCCGCGGTACCGCGATGGGATGCCGGCATCCCATGCGCAGACAAAGTGTTAAAAGATACAAACAGAAAAAACTAAAATTTTATAAATACCATTCTTTGATGTATTGGGAAGATATATTATCAATAATACAAAGTAATATAAGATAACTTTAAAAAATATTGAAAGCATTAATTATATTGATTTCAGTGTAGGCCTAAATCAAAACTATTAATTTAAAAAATACAAACAAAACATAATTATAATTTTATAAATACCATTCTATGTGTTGTATTGGGTATATATATGATTAATAATAAAAAGTAAAATAAGACAAAAGATAACTTAGAAAAAAAAACATAAAACTATATGTGTGAGGAGGAAAGTAAATACCCCCGTAGCAGCAAACCTGCATACTCAGCGAATTTCCAATGAATATTAATTTATCTTAATACACCATAAAGCAACATACCAAGTTTCATCAATATACATTCATAAATAAACGATTTATGACATTTTAATTATTCTCCATAAGAATAACATGGCGGATGAGTATGCAGGTTTGCTGAAATAAGGAACACTAAAAATGGGCTTTTATACAAATATAAATATAAGTCAACTAGGTAAAGCCACATTCCAAGTTCTATTAATTTATGTTCATAATTAAAGGAGATAACACGTTAATTATTCTCCATAAGAATAACATGGGGCTGAGTATGCAGGTTTGCTGCTACGGGGACTATCGGCCAGAAAATTGGTTTTTGTGCAAATATCAATATACCACAATGAAATGAAGCAATATACCAAGTTTCGTCAGGATAAGTTGATAAATAAGCGAGATATACAATTTTTCTTATCCTCCATAAGAATAACATTGGACAACGTACTGTGTTTAGCACTTTCAATATCTCAGTAACCAATTGATGTAGAGCAATGATTAAAACATCAAATTGTGCATCTTTTTAAGCTGATTCCAATGGGGGGAAATAAAATTATACTTTTTAAAAAATTGTATGTAAAAAACCCATTTTTGGGGTACAAAACCCCCCAAAATACCCTTTTGGATAGGTCGATCTGTCTGGTTTTCGAACTTAAAGTCATAAATACTGCTTTACACATTTGTACCAAATTTCATCAAAATCTGACCTTTTTTACTAGAGTTATCGCACCCACGGACACATATATATATATATATATATATATATATATATATATATATATATATATATATATATATATATATATACAGTTTTGAACGAATGGTGTTTTTGGGGTCTGGGGACCTCAAAACGAAAAGTTATCATGGTCCCGGGCCTAGGTCTTACCATGCCGACTACGGTAATAGCTTCTTCCTTATAGGGGGAATTCGCTAAAAGGGACCTCTTGTCGGCAATTTCCGATCTTGAGTTATTAATATTTTCAAATTAAGCTTGTAATTACAAACAGTTTGTTAAAAACATTATGTCTCTACAATTTTTTTTGTTTATGTTACAGACGTTTGAGTTTTGTAAAATAAAAATGGGCTGTGTGAGAAAAACGCTTTTTAAAACTTTAAAACACTACAAAATCTTTATTATTTACATTTAAGGAATGTATTTGATATCAAAACAAAGCCTAAAATCTATTCTTTAAAATGAAATAAGGAACTTTTCTTAAGTCTTTTTTATTTTTTCAAACTGATCGCTTGCGACGCTTGGCAAAGGGCCAGGAACAGATAGCGGGTCGTCAGGCGGGGCCTCATCGGCATGATTCATAGGTAGAGGTTCAGGTTAGATATCAGGTCCTAGTTGTGGGCAAAGAATATCCTTAACTCTTCTTTGCAATACTCTCGGATGTTTTTGATGAGATATTCTTTTTGTTTCTTATTGTATAGTAGAACGACTGAGGACACAGTGACTGTGATTCTCTGATTGCGACAACATAAAGTTTTAGACGTGGGGTTCGGTAAATAATTACAGGAACCTAGGTCAGAACCGTAAAACCAGGGTAATTATTGGACAGTATTAGCAGATGGTAAAGTGGGCGTAGATTCTCAGGGAAGAACGGAGAAACAACTGCTGTGACTGGCTGACTGATAATGCATGGCTGCAAACCTTTCTACTTACACAATTATATTTACAAACTTACCACGAATGCTGTAATAGTAATATCAATAACATTTATTGGCTTATAAACCTATGAAGAAAAAGTTACCTGATGTCGGAGCGGGCATTATTATAACCAGACAATATTCTCCTGCTATGAGAAACCCGTCGTAGTTCCCTCAGTTACCACTAGAGTTTAGGGAAGACTTGTTTTTAAAGTAATGCGAAGTGAACTTGTGTGTTTGAGAAATGGGACCTCATGCCAGCCATGTTATTGCTCCATAAGTGACAAGAGGTACCTTTTCCTAGGCAGAACACATCTCTTTTATCGATTATTATGAGTATTTTATCCGTTCGAAACTTTTGTAATCGATTGTGTCTTGTAAACGACATTATAAAGAGTAGTAATATGCAAAAAACCGAAAATCAATATTTTATACCCGGATGACTTTACGACTGTACTGAAAAATCTACTTTGCCGACAAGAGGTCCCTTTTTGCTTTCCACCTCACATATTTGTGAAAGTAAAGAAAACTATAAATCAAACTATTAAATACTGGAGATTAAAATTATACTATTTTGAATTCAAAATTTAACTAGGCTACTAAAGTCAAAATTGTAATTCATAAAAATATTACAGTACATTTATTTAAAGATAAGTAACATGTAAAACTGCAAGGTAAAGAAAGAAAGTAACCTCATCAAAATATAAATTAAGTTTGTTGTTGATAATTTTTCGATGACTTTTCCAAAACCACACAAAATAATCTAACGTAGAACAGATATCTGTATGTAACAATTTCACATCACAATAACAAAATTACAAATTTATGCTACCATTTGACACTTATTAAGTAATTTGTTATATAATTTAAAATCAGTTTCACTATAATACTTAAATAACAATAATAATAGTCCCTAATACTTGTATAAAATCAGTTTAATTTGAATTCGTAATGGGGAAAGAAGGTGATTAAAATATAGTATTCCCTTTCTCACTCAAGGAATGATGTTGGACAAACAACTGATGTATTGCTAATGACTGGACCCCTCCCCCATCACGCTTTCCTAGTCTAAACCTTTCTTATCTCAAGGTCAGATTTTTTGCCCGATCCGTCCCAGCCCCTCCCCACTCCCCTTGCTCACCTTTCTTATCTCTATTCTCGTATAGCTATAAATAACACCTGTCAATGTCTCTTTTCTTTTGAGTTGAGAGTAGTTGTTAGGCTTATTTTTCCTTATGGGAAATGACTAGTTATCAACAAGAGTCTCATTTCAACCATTTATTTTGCTAAACGTTGTTCAGCATATCTCCGTTTATTGTTTGACGTAGCAATCTGTACCGGGGTTATGCTCTGTACCGAACCAATACGGCAATTAGTTTTGTACCGTACCAGTACCGTTTTTTCGGTGCACCGCAGATCCCTACTTAAAAAAGAACCAATTGTCGTTACATTTTTAAAAAGGTTCTCAGAGGAGACAAGCAATTTTTTCTCAGTAAAAGCAAGTCAAAAAATTTTAATACGAAAATATGAGTTAAGCATTTAATGAGTACTCCATTCTTAATTAACGGCACGGTATCAGAAAACTGACACATACTTTCTACCGTTTAGACCTATTTTAAGCACCAAATAAATGTCTTTATATTTACTAAGTAGCCTATAGAAACCAAAGAATGGTAGCATGTATAGAAAATCGTCTAGAGGTTTCTATGATTCACACAGTGGTTTTAAGGGAAGGAAATCCCCCTTCTTTCCCCCAGGGTTAGATGGAAACATATTTTGAATATCCTCTATTGGTCAGCGGTAGCTTAACCTACGTTCCAAGTTTTAATTGATCAGAAAATTAGAGATTGAAACTAAGGCAGATAATTTGATGGTTGTTATTTAAAAATATGTAGAAAATGTTAATAATTTTTTTCATATCTTAATAATTTTGAATATGAGCTAAGATTGTAGTTCGGCAGACATCTATTATGTAGTTAAATGTATGAGCATAATAGGTCCAATCTTTCCAATAGTTCCAAACATGATTTGGTTACATGTACAGCATTCTCGCTGCAATATCTTCTGTTATTTCAAATGCAATTCAATGCAAGTTGCCAGAAGTTGGGATTAGTCAGAAAAACAAACAGGAGCTCAAATTGAGATGCGGACTACAAATTTAAAATTTCTATACATTTTAATATAGGCCTAAAAACCATTAAATTTCCTGTAATAGTTTTTAAATAGCAATTCATCAGAATTCTGTCATTATTTTGTATGGCCTACTATATATTATATAGAACAATTCAGTAGGTTATTATTAGGTTATCTTGATACATGAATGTGTTTGGCTCTGTTGAAATGAAATTTAAGTGTGGGAATTTGGCTTTTTCAGATATGTCGAGCCTGCTTCTACAATATTTGACAATGCACCGAGCAACCCTGCTACTGACTTCCATGTACAATTGTAAGCATTTTACATTCATTTAACTGTGGGAGGTAACGCTCTCTATTTTACTGTTTAAGATTTAGTTGGAAATTGTCAGGGATTTAATTAAATAAGCAGTTATAAGTAATCTAGTGGTACAAGACTTACTTAAATGTTATAGCTAACTAAGAAATTATTTACAGTTTATTTTTTAAAGTTTACCAAGGAACAATTTTGTTCTCCTTATGCAATGTGCTATTGTTATGTGAACTTTTAGTTTTAAAACATTTGTCGCTGAGAAAATGTATACCATTCAGGGATTTTGTTATAAAATGTTAAACAAGTTTAAAACAGGTTGTTCCTAATGATAAGGTTCTGAGTATGGGATAGTTTAAAATTGCTCTGTTTCTTGTTTGATGAGGGAGGGACGCTGAAAATTCATTGTGGTTATCGTGGACTTAGATCCAAAGTCCCAACAATGTACAGGGAAGGAAAAGTTAAAATTCTGAGGTTTTCGAACATTTGTTGCAATAGAAATTAGCGATAGAACAACATGTTGTAGATATAATGCCATAGAGTGGGAGGGGGGATCCCCGAGGGAATGGAGTGGGGTCGATTAGTAAGTCAGGGTAGTGAACTTTTTTAATCAGGAAATTAATTGACTAATTAAAAGTGTGAACCATGCATTTACTTCACTACTTACTTGTTTGTTTGTTGTTTGTTTGTTTATTGGGGGATTAGGAGGCCCCGGCATAGCCGGCTAGGCACGTCTCCCTTGGGATATTGTACAGTCACCGGAAAGAGGGAAAAGATGGATGGGAAAGGTGGTAGGATGGGGTCAATCTGCCTCGCTCCAGAAAGGGAGAGAGATCCTTACCTAGCTCCCGGGCTCTGTGGGTGACAACACCCTAGGACGATTCGCCCTCTAACCCGACGTCCCCCTAAGTCCGCCATCCCAGAGCCATCGCACAGAGCCTCCAACCTCTCAGGGGTCGGGTGGCCCCAGGACGGTTCGTCCCCCAGCCCGGCAGACCGAAGACCGTCGGGTAAGGGCCCTTCCTCCCAGGCTGCAAGGAAGATCCACTACTTCCTCCAAGGACTTGGACTAGACTGGGTATCCAGGCTCAACTGGGAGTCAAGCTCCCAGAAGAGACAAGAAGAACCAAGGAAGGGAAGTTGTCACACTGGATAGCCAAAAGACTTACCAATCCTGTGACAGCTTCATTTTGCTGTACCCAATGTCGACCTCTATACTAGTATAGACCAGCCAGAGAGCCGTCGAGGGTCTCACTACTTACTTACTGCTGATGCCACTGGTACCCTAAATGGTGCTTGGCCTCCCCAACACTGCCTCCAAACGTCTCTGCATCTTGCACCCTCCTTCCCAGTCTCCTTTTCCACTTGATCTCAGTTTCGGTCTACCTAGGGGTCTTATACCTTCTGGGTTGTTCTCTAGTATTCTCTTTGATAAGGATCTGTCTTCTGTTCTTAAAATACGTCTCACCTCATCCTTCTACTCCCTACTTCTAAAACAATATCCGGATCTTTAAGCAATTCTCTCAGTTCCCAATTGTGTTTTAACCTCTATTGTCCATCCTCAAAAGTCGGTCTGGACACTTTTCTCAATAATTTATTTAAAAATACTATAACCTTCTTTTCGGTTTTATTACTTGAAATTACCAAACATCGTCTTATATATTCTGAGTTTGGTTGTGTGGGACAATATCTTCGAGCTCAATAACCATGCATTTACTACAGTTTTAACATCGGTTGCAGGGCCAAGCTGGGCTGCGGCCTGTTGTCGGGCAAGTACTCGGTGCCCCCGCCCGAGGATGCCCGGGACAAGTGGGGCAGGGGCATCTCCCCCCACATGTTCAAGAACCTGCTGTGTCGCGGCCACCAGGACTTCTCCACCAAGCACCAGCAGGACGCTCAGGAGTTCTTCCTGTACTTCATCACGACCTTGCAGGTTCGTGAAATCACGATATTGTTGAGCCAAACCAGGACTTGGTAATGTCTAGGCTTACTGTCAATATTTCTAATCGTGTTTTCATAACTCGAGTCATTAGCCTGCATGATCAGTGATATTGAAATGTAATATTTCTGAACAACGTAACTAGGGGTATGCGAGTAGTGATTTTTTTAATCGAGTCGAGTCGAGTAGTGCCAATTATTTTCGAGTTTTGTGTATTTTCGAGCGAGTATTTGCCATCAGTCGGTAGTTTAAATAGTGTAATGGGATTTGGATGCCACCCTAGATTTCATAATCTAAACATGGTTTCAGACTAATACATGAGTAGCTATACAAAGTTTTGGCCAGTACAATTGGACTAGGTTACGTATTGACAAACAAAACACAGTTTGACATTCGTTTACGGCCGATGAAACAGGGCCCGGTTGTCATTTGGCCAATTTCACCTGGTCCAGACATCACTTATAATCAATATTAAATGACGAAATCGTTAGTCACGGCCGAAATTACGCGGTCCGATCGTCATTTTCGGGCGCTTTTACGTTATGTGCGGCCGTTATGTGTGTTTCGTCTTTTGCGGCCGTTACTGCGCGTTTTGGCCGGTCGTAATCGTTCGCGGTCGTCATTTTCGGCCGATTTTACGTGATACGATTGCCTTTTGCGGCCGTTACTACGCGTTTTGGCCGGGTCGCAATCGTTCGTGGTCGTCATTTTCGGCCGATTTTACGTGATGCGATCGCCTTTTGCGGCCGTTACTGCGCGTTTTGGCCGGTCGTAATCGTTCGCGGTCGTCATTTTCGGCCGATTTTACGTGATACGATTGCCTTTTGCGGCCGTTACTACGCGTTTTGGCCGGGTCGCAATCGTTCGTGGTCGTCATTTTCGGCCGATTTTACGTGATGCGATCGCCTTTTGCGGCCGTCACTAAGCGTTTTGGCCGGTCGCAATCGTTCGCGGACGTCATTTTCGGCCGATTTTATGTGATGCGATTGCTTTTTGCAGCCGTTACTACACGTTTTGGCCGGTCGCAATCGTTAGCGATCGAAAATCGGCGGGAAATACTCGCTCGAACTTTCGAGTAGTTTTCTAAACTTCGAGTCGAGTTCGAGTATTAAAATACTCGGCCGAAAACTCGAAGTTTCGAGTACTCGCACACCCCTAAACGTAACCTCATTGAAGGTTTTGTCGTTGGGAATAATGACCAACCTGACCCAACGTAGAAGGTTGAGGTTCTTCTGGAACCTAACTAGTAAGAAGGGCTTGGTAAATAAATCTGCACTGATTTATTAAGCAACTTTAGTTATATTACTTACTAAATAAAAACAAATTAACTAAGTTGAAAATAGAAGCTAAGGTAGCTTGACTGTTTGATCAATAGTCTAGGCCAACAGTTTCTTGCCTAACTATCCAAAGCTGACTTGCCTTTCAAACGTAAAAAGTGAGGTCTTGAAATGAAAAACTTAATTTAGAATCATGTAAAATAGGTTAATGTATCATTAGATAGGTTAAAACAACCAACCAAATAGGTTATGTTCTCAGATTAAAATTTTAGCGGGATAAACCGTAGCCTATTTTTTGAAAGTCATTAAATGAAATAAGATAAAACAGGATTTTTTTTGTAAAATGTGCTTGTTATATTTGTTTTGACCCTTGGTTGTTTGAGTGGTCTGAAACTGGTCTGTTTTCCCAGCTTCGAGTATTAACCATCCTTGTGATTTCTATTCTGAATACATACTCAATGTTATGAGTGAGTAGTGGTGAGTTGTGAATAATTGGGAAACGTTGACTCAACTCAATCAAAAAATTGCTAGCCTCACATCCCTAGTAAAAACCAAGGGCATTTTCGTCTGTATAATTAAACATTAATTCCATTAAAACAACTTGCTTGCCACTCACTATTACTATTGCCTCTTTGTCGTTGTGTTACAGAGGCATTGCCGCGTGGCCGGCCCAGACCCCAGCGAGTGTTTCAAGTTCCAGGTGGAGGATCGGTTTGTGTGTGGGGCCAGTGGGAAGGTGAAGGTGTCCCACCGCACCGAGTACTGCCTCCCGCTGCCCATCCCCCTAGAGGCCGCCGAGAACCACGCGGAGGTCCAGGAGTGGCAGAGGCGGCGGCAGGAGGCGGAGACCACGGGACAGAGGCTGTGAGTTACCTATAACCTCCTTCTGTAGCATTTTAACCTCTTTTTTTGATCAAGCAAGCTCAACCCCTTTTTAACTTCTAAACCCTTCTTTCTAAAGCTTAATACAGTGGAACCTCTGAAATCTGAACAGAAGAAATAACAAATTATGGAAAATCTGTACATTGTTTTTCTAATACCAACTTAGATCATTTAAATCTC
Source organism: Allygus modestus (assembly GCA_963675035.1). Classification (NCBI taxonomy): domain Eukaryota; kingdom Metazoa; phylum Arthropoda; class Insecta; order Hemiptera; family Cicadellidae; genus Allygus; species Allygus modestus. The sequence continues at coordinate 125,837,564 of OY776115.1, read as the reverse complement.
AAAGGACTGGTAAAAAAAGTGAATTAACCAAAAATTAGAATTAAAGAAGTTGCTCGGATAAGGCTTTAAACCTCCATGATTCCCATTTACAGAGAAAATGTATCGTTAAAGAAATATTTTGTTGAATGACTTGCACGTTTGGACAGGTGCAAAAATTATCACACAAACAATTGGGATGGATTGGAAGTAGAATGAGGGGTGGGTACAATAAACTTGAACGTAACCTAGCAGAGTTTGTTATGTGCCAAGCAGTTAATTTTTTGTAAAACAGCCGCAGCTACATCCACAGAGCCCGTGGAACTGCTTCCAAACCAGTTCTAGCTGCAGGTAGTTTAACCTGTTGAGCGCTGTAGCTGTTTGGGAACGAATTGTTGCAGCGCTAACAACAGCTGTAGCGGGCTGAATTCTTGTTCATTTGGAACAGTTGGAACTATTTTCACTTACGGAGCTTTGGAACTAATCAGTTCCAGTTTCAGCTGCTGTGACACACTTCTAAACAGAGTAAAGGTCCGAGTCTTTTGCCTCATGCCTACTGAACTTTGCAAAACCTGTTTTTGGACATTCCTAGTTTTGATAACTGTATTGTGGCCACTTTTTTACCCAGCCTAAATACAAAATTTTGAACGATAAGAAAAAATTCAAACCAACCAAGTTTTTTAACATTGTTTATATAAAAAATGCTAGGGACCAACAGACAAATTTTAATTGAAGAAGATTTTGAATTACAGAAGTTTGAATTATCCAAGTTCCACTGTAATAGGAATTATAGTTTTCTGATCACAAATAAATGAGATATCATGCACCAAATTTAACATTGCTTCTATAGAGTAAAAATCCATCATATCCGCGCCGCCTCCTTAAGTTAAATTAAAGTTTGTTCTGTAAAATGTTTAAAGTATGATTCAAAAACTAAACTGGACACTTGGGATAGATAATTTGTAATTTATTTGTTCTCTGTCAGACATTAGAGTGGTTGTTATTTGAATCGTTTACCACTGTTCCAGAGACCCTAATGATGAGGTGAGGCTCAAGTTGTGCCTGTCCCACTGTCTCGAGGCGGTTTTCTCCAAGGAGGAGACTGTCGAACAGTTCTTCAGCACTGCCCTCAATGCCAAGACTACTGCGAAAAAGTGAGTTACCTGACTCTTTTAGACAAGTTTTGATAATTGTACATTTTTTGATAGTGAAAATGGGTTACATTTTAAGGCGTTCATGAAGTATTAAAGTATTTTCGATATTATTTGACAATTTCGTAAGCTATTTCGTTATCGGTTTGATGTTAACAAATTCATGATGACCAGCCAGAATCCCGTTCGCCTCATGGGGATCCCGCGTTGCTTAGACATAAATTGCAATTCTGTACAAAATGAAAAGGTAAACAACATAGTGACAGTCTGTAATCAATTTCTTTTTAATAGTTGGTAATTTTAGTTAATTAAGATAAAACCCATGTGGCACAAATGCAATTAAATATTTTCTTTCATAACAATGACATGGGAACCTTGAGTGCCAGTGGGGTGGATCCCTAATGTCCGAGGGAAAATAAAGATCATTTGAAATTTATTTCTTTTGGTTGTTTAGGTTGCATCAGTAAGTAACTGGTAGCTAACCTAACCTAAATCTAGAGGTGTGCAAATAGTGAATTTTCAGTTCGGATCGGTTTTGGTTCGGATAGCTTCAGATCGGATCGGATAGTAAGGGTTTCGGATCGGATAATTTTCGGATTCGGATATTTAGCCTACTTTACCCCGATCTCTAAAAATACCATACTTTCAAGTTGAAACTTTACATTTTCATTTCCCTTGCAAGATATAAATATACAATATTTAAGCTAAGTAATTTTATTCAAAACACAATGATTGGTTATTACTTTTACAAATGTATCTTTCTGAGTAATTGAAAGACTATACTGCACATAACCTCATCAGAAAAAAACAGCATGTCCAATTGGAGGAGCAATATACCAACCTCTGTACATACTCGAGAATATTATCTTCTCTGCAGTGAAAAATACAACAGGGTCCCCATCCAACCGTGAAAACCGTGAAACCTTGAATAAGCCGTGAATTTCGTATACCGTGAAAAAACCTGGAATAAGCCGTGAATTTTGATATCAAACCTTAAAAATATATCAAACTTGAAAAACAATAACAAAAATCTTATCAGAAAGTATCACATTTGTTTTCAGATAGGGAAATGTACAACAGAATTATTTAGTACGTTGTTAATATGGTTTATACCGCTTCGTCTGCCTACTTGCAGATTGCAGTTGTGCGGATGATTTAGGACTGGTTCTGGTTTCCACGGTGCAAAGGAACTCGGGCCGACTCGGGCAACAGTTGTTATGTTGCTGGTGTTTTTTCACTGCCAGCTGACTGCTGACTGACACTTGTGTAAGACCGTTTATGTGTCTTCTTTACTTTATGTCATTTGCCTATTGTTTTGTATTAGTCGGTAACAGCAGACAGCTACTGTAACTAGACTGTTAAGTATACAACTGTCGCGTCAGTAACTCGCCCATTCCGTTTACATGGTGCGTAGTCAGCGTCGCCAATTCGAGAGAAATTACCCTTGCCGGTGATAATTTTGAACTTCGAGGGTAAAAAGAGGTAATTTTACTAAAGCCTTTAAAAATATACAAATTTATATTATACTCTGTTACATACTTATTATTACATTCATTGATGTTTATTTATGATTAAATTAGGCCTACTACATTTCTCTACTTTATCGACCCTTCCGACTTTCGTTACTCTGACGAATACTCACAAACTCCATGACAGAAATCAAGTTTGAGTAAGGATTACATGTAGAGTGATCGTCTCATGTTAAAAACGTGGAAGAGCCACGAGTGCCAGGACGACAAGAAGTCTGCTAAGTTGCAGTAGTCACAAGTTTTAACGTCAACCAGACAATAAATAACGAAAACAGAAAATGGGGATTATTGTCACCTGTCTCCTACCTAATCCTAGCAGTTGATTGACTGAAAGATAGACAGCGTTAGCTGTTTTATAATTGTCGTTTAAGGCTGAATACAAAATTGCATCAGCTGTTAGTCATTTATATACTCTGTCTGTGATATTTTAAGCAGTAAAATAAATTATAAAAAAAATCTGTTATATCTCGCATGAAAAAATTGTGACAAAAACTGGCTGGCGTGTGCAACTTCTATATTCATTCTTTATTCTAAACTTTAAAATTAATTATACATCAGTGACATCTATAGTCGGCTCCTCAAACCTATCAAATTTCAAGCACGTTTCCTTTATTTCATTAGCACTCTTTACTCAAATACAGGAGTTTAGATTTTGAGGGTAATTTTGACGAGGATCGAGGGTAATTTGTGAAAAAGTGATTGGCAACACTGAGCGAAGTAGAAATCACCAGCAACCGATAACCGATAGACTGATGACATGACTCACGACGACAATAAAACAATAAGAAACTCTAAAATAGTTCTTATTTTGAACAAGGTTCACTTGGGATGTATGGTATGGTTTTATGGTTCTGTGACATCGTAATTGTAATGTTGGAAAGTTTTACTAGTATTTGACCGCTGCGCCGCGTCTGCGTTGTTGTTTTGCGACCGGTATGTTTTCTAATATTTCGACTGTGAAATTAACAATTTTTAGACCTTGAACATCGTGAAAAACCCGTGAATTTCATTATTAAGCTTGAGTGGGAACCCTGTACAAGAAATATGATTACTGGTTAAATAGGTATAAGTTATATCAGTAGGCCTAGGTTAGGCTACTAAAATCATGCAATTGTCATCTTGACTATCATTAATCCTTGTCATTATGCTATAACACCTTAGCCTATCTGGTTGTAGGCCTAGTAAAAAATCAAATATAAACATATGATAAGGCAAGAGAAACAACAAGGAAACATTTTAATATGATTACAGCCTATTTAAAAGACCGGTATCACCGATTTTGATAGCATACATCACAACAAAGCAAAGGCCTAGCACGACATAGGCAATTAGACCCTACTAAAATAATTAATCAGTGTTCATCTCTTCTACTCTGTATGAGTTAACCAAAATCATCCATGACCAAAGAATTTCCTTTGTTTTATAAAATGAACTAACTAGGCCTAGTTCAAATTTGTTTTGTTTACTTCAGATTAGAAACTTTGTTTAACCTAGTTAGTAGTTTGTCACCGGAATGTAAACAGACTACAAAGTGTCAGCTTGTATTTCAAACATTCGGCAACTTCACTATCGGCTCCGTTCTTTATAAAGAATTTACATATCATGCTTTTCTTCCTTTTCGGCTCCATTTTAAGGACATGAATTTTACAAAATCAAATTATATATGAACGATGAATCTGTATAAATAAATAATAGATAACTAAGCGATGCCTTTGTGAATCTGCCATGTCGTCAGGTCATCACTATCACTGCTTTGCGTCATCGTAAAGAATAAAGATACTCGACGAGCTTAATATATCAAGAGGTTTCATCCGGGAGTAAAGAAGTAAAGTCTTTTCTTGGAGTATAAGAGCTCTAGATGGATTTAACTCGTTGATCATGCCGGGAAACTACGCCGTAGAGAAAACTATGCAACTCATTTTGCGCAAGTCAGCAATATTTTACTCAGTGTTTTTTAATTGTATTGAATGAAAAGAAAATATCAGTAGCGGTAATTTTAAATTTCATACACTAACATTTCCGTTTGCATAATGCAACTTTGGGATTACAGCTTACTCTATGAGAGCTTGCTAATAGCATTCGTGAAAAATTGATAATATCGGACATCGACGAAAAATTATCGACAGTAATCCACTACTGTTCTTGTTGTGTGCGTCTATCCCGTGAATCGTGAATCGACATCCAGTTGCAATGTTGCAATATTATATAAATTTGCGGTTGTTTACCTTCAAAAACGTTCGCTATCACACATTTCTCTTTATAAACCGTATTCATTCTTTGTTTGCTAAAATGATGTACGATCCGGCCGTGTATCGCGATACGACACATGACTACACAAATATCGTATTGATGAATTGATACGAATTACGTACCGAAAACATTCAAAGCGACAGGAATTGCGCCATGTTACCTTGAACGACGTCGTCAAGACTCAAAACGTTTATTTATGGTCCAAACATATTTATTGTTTCTTTTCAGGCTTTTTACCCCCAGATATACTGTCTACACGAATAAGTCGGATTTGTACTAGACCTTATCGGATATCGATAAAGCCTTCGGTTCGGATTCGGAAATCCAATCCGATCCGATACCGAACCGGCTTTTCGGATATCTGCACACCAATCTAATCTAAACCTGACCTAACCATAACATATCCTAAGCTAACTTATTACTGCAATTGTTCCCATACAGTATTTGTCCATACAGATAGTCATAGAACCATATTCTCGTGTCCGTAGGACCACAAAGCTAGCCACGTTCCCAGACTACCTGCTGCTGCATCTAAAGAAGTTCACGATGCGGGAGGACTGGACGCCCATCAAGCTGGACGTGGCCGTGGACATGCCTGACACCGTGGACCTGACGGAGTTCCGGGGCAAGGGGCTGCAGGCGGGGGAGGAACCCATGCCGGAGCTGCAGGGCAGCCCCCCGCCACTGGTGCTGGACCAAGGTAACGACACAGCCACGTAGACTGAACAAGATTTGTATGTAGCTTCAGTAGGGTGGCCGTTCCTACTGTTTTGAATAGTACATTTCATCCCAGGATAACATTCAGACTGGTTTGTACCAGTTGTGAGGTTGACTTTGGGTACAGCAAATGAAGATGTTGATACCCAAACATCTTATCATATTGGGGAAACATCATATTGGGGTGAAAGGGTCAAAACATTTGGTCGATTCCTTAGGCTATCCATTATGACAAGCTTCCCTTTCACCCCGATACATCCATATTTATAGACAGCAGGGAAACGTAGCTAATAAACATATCTTGTCAGTCAGCCTAGAAAGGCAGAACAAACCACTATTTGAGAGCTCATGAGCAGCTGTCACAGGAGTCGCGGGGGTGCCCTGTAAAAGGTCGATTGGAAATTCCATCCTGTTCCACCTTTACCATCCTTGCTGGTTTCTTTCCAATGACCTGCTCAATATTCCCAGTCGGAAGATGTGCCTAGTAGCTCTGCCGAGGTTCCCTAATCCAGCAATCTAACATCTAATATCAATCAATCAATAAATTGTATTGCTTTGACAAAATCTTGCATCAGCATTACAACTTTATCACTTAAAATCAGATTTATTTGAAATGTTCTCTTCATTGGTTATTCTGATCTTCAAAAAATTCATCCACACTATAGTATTATTTTTCAAGAAGATGAGATTTCAATTTTGATTTGAATTCTCCAGAAGGTACATTTTTCAACTTTTCAGGGATATTATTAATTAATTATGTTCCTTTGTACATTAATTGTCGTTTGAAAAATGCTGTTCTATGATAATTTATGTTAATAGCATTCTTTCTTAGAATATTTAAATATATGTAGTATAGTTCATCACTAGTACTGAAAGTGGTCTTTACCAGTAGCGCGGACATTTGATCAAGTACCAGAATAACACTTTAGTTACGAGTTATGAACGATACTTTTCATCACACTGTTAATAATAATAAAACATCATCGCCACTTATTTTATCAGGTTTGTGGTGTTTTCTCGCAACAATAATTGCATTAGTGTTCACAAACATTGATTTTGATAACTTGTTTAATAAGAACAGCAGATTTTGAATGCACGCAAGAACAGCTGATTTAAAATGCATTCATTGTATTTACATTTTTACCGTACTGCCAACCAAATGAATGATGAATGATAGCTGATTTTGGATGCATCACTGCTAATTGATAGAAGGAATCAACGAGTTAAATATATCTAGAGGTCTCAACTGGGGTAAAAAATAAGCCTACATGCTGACTGCCATTTTCCTCAGGTATTCAATCAAACCCTCTCTTCACAAGTTAAATGTTAGTCAGTTGACCTTTTTTCAGTGAAGAGAGGATTTGATTGGTTACTTGAGGAAAATGCCAGTCGAGTATGCCATTCACGTTTTTACCTCTAGATATACTTAACTCGTGGGAAGCAGTAGGCTACTGGCGCTACTGGTGTCAGAGTGCCATAACTAATACAAGTGTGGGAAAAATCTCCAGCTGTTTTCCGGATCTAGGGTGGAAAAGTATCACTTATGTATTCACAGTTGATACCAAAAATAGCTACTTTCAGTACTTTCATATACAGGGTGTTCAGAAAGGGTCATTACAAACTTCAGAGGCTGGTAGTACCTATCAATTTAAACAAACAATTTTAAATAAACGTAGGTCAAAACATTTTCTGTTTAGCCGCTAACCGCCATTTTGTATTTTTTACAAAAAAATGAATATTTCGAGAAATATTTAAGCTACAGAAACTAAACTCTGCACGTGCGTTAATTAATAATTATATAAAATAAATATATAAACTGTCTTAAATATTTTCAAAATAGCGACTGTTTGGATATTTTAAAGTCAAATAAAAACACCATTCATCTTATAAACATTTTACAGGATACATAAAGATAATCATTTTTATCAAAAATCTAATTAATACTTTATTTAACACAATCTGTAAACGCATAATCAAAAAATTGCACTTTTAAGGTTTACTTGCACAAGCCGGGGACAACGATCGGTGCAACTGGGCACGATCATATACCAACTTAAAATAGAGGTATCGCTCAAACCAGCGATGTCCATTTGATCGGCCGCGCTCGTGTGTTCTCGGGTCCTTGAAGCGGGTGATATGAACGTGCCTATTCTAGCAATTGTGAAATCTGTATTATGTTTGATAAATTAGTGAAATTAATGAATTCCTTTTAGACATTGCCGAACCATAGAGATGACCTTGCCACTGATATTTATCTATTGAAATGAAATGAAATGAAAAAAATATTTATTTTAACAGGCAAAGATATAGGGCCACATGGCCCTTTCTTACACTTAACCTGCACACAAATGGAGATGGATATACAGGGTGTCTGTAAAGTTCGTCGTCAAACTTCATTATATGGTTATTTGGATCAAAATAAGCAAAAAAGTTCTTATGAACATAGGTTATATCTCGCTTTGTTTTTCGTATTTAAGTCTGTTTGTGTTTTTTACTTAATACGTTATATATTAGGAACATCTGAAGATATCAACTTCAAACTTGGTTTGTGTATTACATCTAATAAGACCCATTTTGGTATGGAATATCAAGTTTCTACTTTGTGCCATTTCAAAATGGCGGCCATTTTTTTTAAAGCTAAATATCATAAAATCCGTAATTTTTAGAAAACCCTGCAAGTATCAAAAAAGTTAAAACATGTTTTTTTTTGCCATTTCTGGACTAAAACACAGAATACTCAATTATTTCAAATCCTATAGTTAAAATCGTTATATCATTATTTTTAGGACAAAACGACACAACTATTTTGATACTTATAGATTTATCTAAATATTACAGTTTTTAAGATATTTAGCTTTAAAAAACAAAAATGGCTGCCATTTTGAAATGGTACAAAATAGAAACTTAATGTTTCATTCCAAAATGTGTCTTATTAGATGTAATACTCGTACCAAGATTTAAGTTGATATCTTTAGATGTTCTTAAGATATAAGGTATTAAGTAAAAAAACACAACCAGGTATAAAGACGGAAAACAAGCGAGTCAGGACCTATGTTCATAGGAACTTTTTGCTTATTTTGATTTTGATATTATGATATATACCCTGTATATCTACAGCATAATCAATAATAATAAAGCTTAAAACAGAAAAACAGAAAAAAACAGATAGTAACAGAAAAAAAGTAAATAGTTTTACTCATTCTATTTATATTTTTGTTCATCTATTGTGTGTGTTGCAGGGGTGGTGAACGCCCTGACCGACATGGGCTTCCCTCCCGAAAGTGCCAAGAAAGCTGTGTACTTCACTGGCAACCAAGGTTTGGAGCCGGCCACCAACTGGATCATGGAGCACATCGGCGACTCTGACTTTGCTGACCCCTTCGTGCCGCCCGGCATCGACAAGAACGACTCGCAAGGTAGGCAATAGACAGACAATAGATCCTAGACGTTAGATGGACAATAGACCGTAGATAGTAGACAGACAATAGACCGTAGATAATAGACATAGACGGATAATAGACAGACAATCGACAATAGAGACAGTAGGTCTACATTAATCCTCCAAGTGCTAAAGTATTTTTCACCGTCTTGGATGAGTTTTTTGTTGTTGTTTATTACCTAGCTGCTATGCTCGTGCTCCGCAACAGGGTGAAAATTCAGTGTAGAAAAATTGTAAACAAAATAGTCTGTAGTTTGATACAATCCTTATAACAATTTTTTGTTAATTAATTGAATTAAGAAAAAATACATATGACATAAACCAAACTAAACTTTCCTCCATATGAATAACTTGGGGACTTGGAAGTCCTATGGGGCCGAGCTTTGAGGACTTTTCTTAACGGCAGCAGGCCTATGATAGTCCTGGGTATATAGACTATATTTGTGCAAAACTTCAGCACAATATACTCCAGTGATTTAGGCGTGATGGAAAAATAGACTGACGGACATAAAGACAGACAGACACCACTATTTTTTATAATAGCAGTGTCAAACACTTCAGTCGCAACTTCTGTAACACTAAACCTTTACAAAAAGCTCTCATATGGCAGTCATTCAATTTAGTCCCCCAAAGTGACAGGAGGAATGATCCTGGCCTCACTTGACTGGTCACTAGCACCACCAAAACCGTTAACCAAGAGGGGTTCAATCCCATAACTGATTTATAATCCCGGGATTGGTCCCAAAACTACAGAAATTCAGTTTTACGTAGCTTAACTTTTATGGGCACTCACAACACGTCTTTTGAAACACACTACCATGGTACTGCTTTATACTAACTTTGCACTGTGCACCTATTGCACCTACAGACATAAGAAAGTTGTGCTAAACTAATGTGCAAATCAGAGTCTTTTTTGTGTAACAAAGCATGTTATTAAATGTGATAATTGAAGAACACTTAAACACAAGTGAAACCAAACCACCAAACACGAGTGAAACCAAACCACCAAACTGTTTTTTCTGTACAAACTTCTGTATAATGAGAAGCGAATGTACTCCCCACTGAAGAGATTTCCGTTTTGATACACTCTCCTTTTCCACAGTAATGTTACCGGTACACACAGGAAATCCTAATATGCACTTCTGCCGTTATATTAAAAGTACTTTGCTTTGCCAATCGTCATGCTAAATATTAGTAGTTTTTCCCTGTGCTCATTGAGTCAAAAACAGTGCAGTCCGATTCACTCCAGTGTTGTTTTTTGCTCGTAGTTTGGTTTCACTTGTGTTTAAGTGTTATTAAATTTTGTAATTTTAACTAAGTTTTGCAGTTTTGTAATAGGGGATAGCTTTGTTACACAAAAAAGACTCTGATTTGCACATCAGTTTTGCATAACTTTCTTAAGTCTATAGGTGCAATTGGTGCACAGTTCAAAGTTGGTATAAAGCAGTACTATATATGTAATGTAATATATATAATATGTAATGTGTTATAAATTACGTGTTGTGAGTGACCATAAAAGTTAAGCTACGTAAAACTGAATTTCTGTAATTCTGGGCCCAATCCCGGGATTGTAAATCAGTTATGGGATTGAACCCCTCTTGCCTAACGGTTTTGGTGGTGCTAGTGACCAGTCAAGTGAGGCCAGGATCATTCCTCCTGTCACTTTGGGGGACTAAATTTAATGACTGCCGTATGAAAGCTTTTCACAAGAGCTAAAAAAAATCGTCTTAAAGAAAATACAGCTGTAGTTGCTGTTTTTACTGACATATTATAGTGATTTCAACATGTTTCAAAATGAACAACATGATTATATGAGAATGAAGCAAATATATATCGAATTATGTTGGTATTTTGTAAGGTTTCATACCCAGTGAGGAGGCTCTCGGGATGATCATGAACATGGGCTTCAACCGAGCGCAAGCAGTGAAGGCGCTCAAAGCGACGGACAACAACGTGGAGCGAGCGCTCGACTGGATCTTCAGCCACGCCGCGGAACTCGACAACCCGAGCTCCGAGAGCCCCCCACCACCGCCAGAGTTCCGGGACGGCAGTGGATGTGAGTACTCCCGTAACTTTATTGGTTCTCAAGAACTGAAATCTAGAATGATTGATCGGTTCTCTGTCTTTTCCATTGATAAAACTAAGAACACAACTGACAAATTCCTTAAAGCAATAGACTTACTTGTTAAGTCTTTGTTTTAAATTTTTTTTGTATGACGTTTTATTTAATTTAAATGGAAAATGAATTATTGTGAATAAAGTTATAAATATAAATGTACTAAAGTACTTTTTTAAACAAGTGTATATTTTCAAGTTATTCGTTAACAAATTTACTCTGGCTTTGTATAAGCAACTTTATTTATTTTTTCAACGACCAATAATTATTAAATGTTTTTTTATATTTTTCGTGAAGATTTTTAAATATTACATTAAAAATCATGGAAAAAATTTTGGAGGAGTAAAATATGTTATCTTGACTACAAAATCCAATCCCAGCCATCTCTAGTTTTGATAAATAAATTTTAACCATAGTTCAGTTTATATACTTACCTACGCCTATAAAAGAAAATAAAGTCAATAGGCTATGGATTAAATCTGGACTTCGGGTGGCCAAAATATTAGGCCTTTTCTTGTATGCATGACAGTCTCTGCTGAAATTCTCGGTCATTTGGTGATTTTGGTTTTAACACCAAAAAATCTTTATTGCCAAAAATTATTGCACTGCAAAATTCTTTAAAAGAATTAGATTTTATAAGTAACTAGCTGCAATGCCCGTGCTACCCAACAGGTTAAAATTCAGAGTAGAAAAATTGTAAACAAAACAATGACAAACTAGTTGTTATTTTACTTACATCGTCAATCCAATTTTGTTCGTTATTAACACGTTTTGGCCCTAGGCCATCATCAGCATCCATACACTGTACAATCAATCTGTGTCTTCTTGTTAAAAAAAAAAATTAATGTCACAGTTTGTTACTAGACCTACGCAACGTAGATCGTATGATTTAATCTAGTGTACAGTGTATGGATACTGATGATGGCCTAGCGCCGAAACACATTCATCACAAACAAAATTGGATTGACGACGTAAGTAAAATAACTAGTTTGTCACTATCAATCCGTGCTACAAAACCGCACATAATGAAAACAATGACAGTTTGGAGTTAGATGTAATCTTCATAGCAACTGTTTATTGAAATAAATTGAATTAAGAAACACATGTGACATAAACTAAATAAAATTCTACTTCATATGAATAACATCGGGACTTGGAAGTCCTGTCGGGCAAAGCCCTGAGGACTTTTCTAAACGGTAATAGGCCTGTGACACTCATACACACCCATACATAGACTATATTTGTGCAAAACTTCAGCAGAACTGGTCCAGTGGTTTTAGCATGATGGAACAATAAACAGACAGTGCCGGAATTTATTTCACAATGAAAACTAGAATTTAATTTCCCAGTGGCTTGTTATGAACTCATCAACAGAGTACAGAACTTCACTAGAAGTCGTTTTAGTCGAGACTTGAATTGCTTTTGGTTTACTGACAGTCTGGTACATTCTTGGATTTTATTAACAAATTTGACCCCAATATGAGGCAGTAGGTGGGGGGTGAGAGGTGAATGGTGAGTGGGGGGTGAAAACGACAATCATCCCTGACTATAGTATCATTCTGGTGAACTTGAATCAGTGAGCATTTGTATTTACAGCTCTTGGTCCTCACTGCCGGTTCCTTGAATCACTTCAACCTGTCTCATAGAGTTCGCTGTTGGTGCTTCTCCACCATTCTCATGTTAGAATTTAAGCTGAACTTTGCTGTTGTCTGTTTACAGACAAAAATATACACGAGGAATACTTCAGAAGTTACTGAATACAAATATTAAATTAAAGAAGTGTAGGTCACTTAATCATTACATATTTTACTATCCATCAAAACTAGAGAATTGTTTCAAACAAACTGTATTCAACCCTGAAATGTAGATAATGTCAAGATTAATTTTAAACGTTACTTGTGTTTCGATTGTTCCAGTGTACAAGCTAGTAGCGTTCATTTCGCACATGGGATCGTCCACGATGGTCGGCCACTACGTTTGTCACATTCTGCGCGACGGACGCTGGGTTATTTACAATGACGAAAAAGTGGCTCTTTCGGAAAACCCCCCTCGTCAACTGGGCTACCTGTACCTGTATCAACGTGTGAAATAATTGTCTGTGAAGTGAATTAGGTTTGTTTATTTATAACTGTTCGTCGAACAAGGTTAAACTTTATAAGTTCAACTTTGTAAGAAATTTAAATTTGAAATTTTCTAGTGGACTTAAATTATTTGAAATTGTGAAAACTTCCTTCAGAAAGTTAAAACAGAATAATGTTACCACTGTAATTATTGCTGGATCAGTTATGTTACTTAGCAGGTGATAAACTAATGTTGAGAACCCGCTTGTGAAACTAGGTTATACTATTCAGCTGTCATTAAAAAATTGTCCTTATCGGTTTATGATTAAGTTATGATTTGTATTTCTAAAAGTGTTTATTTTTATAAACTTGTAATACATCATTTAAATTACAAATGTTTGCATTGAGAAAAGTTGGTGATTTCCTCCTCCTCCTTGGGTTTCCTTTTTTGGCGTTTGCCTGATCGTGGTTAATCTGCTTGCAATTAATATATGGTTTTAGCACGTTTTACCTCATGCTTTTCCTTGGTTGTCAACACTTCAACAACAGTGATGTTAAAGAACAACTCATAGAGTCCAAAAAGCTGTGTCTCTTGGTTCTAAAAATAATTATGTTGATTTTATCCACGTGATATGTCGATTTTAACTTAGGGATGATAAATAACTGAGAAATTTAATTTTTCCCTTTTAAACCATGAGGTTTTGATCTATAAAAAAAAAAAAAAAAACACGTTTTAACTGATACAAAATCACAAGGCCTCAATCGTTGAGGTCTTTCTACTCACTTGAGGAATTTTTACAAGGAAACTTCCAGAGCTAACCTCTATTCACAAATTAAATTTACATTAATGTATTAATGTATCAATTCTTGACACTATGTTTGTAATCTTAACGATTGATAATTCTGATTCTGGTTGCATACTACAGTTTTAAAGATACCTAGCTTCGAAAAACAAATGTGGCCTGTAAGGAAGAAACTTCAAATTCAATACCAAAATAGCATAAAGTATATTAACACAATATATGCAAGTTTAAAATCATTACCTTTAATGGTTCAAAATATTTAGTTAATTCAGTAAAAAAAATTGACTAACACTAAACGGAGCGGAATTTATAAAAATGTCACTCTTAATTTTTTTTTCTTTATGGGTGTACAATCCACAAATATACCTTTTCAGTTACACCCCGTATGTCTTTTTTTATGTGTGGTGAAAGGAAAATAACTAAAACTCCCAAGTATGGCAATATTTGTATATTACAGTGTAATACAATTTGTACAAAGATTGTGCTGAAGTTACAAGGGTAGAAGGTGTACGTGCTACTCTTGGTCTACACAGCAACTGGCTACTTACATAACAATATTTTACAAAACCACACGAGATTAACAAAGATAAAAAAACAAACTTACAAATATGCAATAATTTGTTTACTGTTAAACGTAACAGTGATGCAAATTACAGTAACGATTTTTCTTCAAAAACATGTATTGCTTTTGGATACTTAAAAGAGAACGACAAATACTTCATGATGTGTAAAAATAAGTTATTGTTGAAGGGTCTTTGAAATGCTCTCTGAGATAATAAAGCCAGGCTCGTCACAGGTCATTTAGCCACCTCAATGCAGTTGAAGGTGCATGAACATCCATGGCTCTGTGAGGGCTACAAGACCAGCTTTAGTGGTTTAATTCAGATTGTAAAGTGGATCTTCAGAAACAAGTACCACCAAATTTGACTAGTGAATTAGTTGGTGTTTACTACACAGTTTACATAGTAAACTAAGCCATTAAATCCCATGATGTTGAGACCTCAGGTAAATATAATTGAGGCTCAATTGAGCCTTACAATCCGGGAGTATCATGCAATATAGAAGTAATATGAGCTGTCTGGCAGAAGGGGACAGCCATATGAAAGAAAATATTCATATTCAATTTAAAAACAGCACCAAGGGTTCATACTCTATCTGTTAACATGTTTAATTTTAAAATGTTTTTCCAGAAACACAAGTTCATTTCTGAGGCCAAAATCCCCAATTTTCAAAGTTTGAGCAGAACTCCAATTGGTTTGAGCATTTGTCTCCAATTGGTGTATGACACAAACATTTTTTGATATGCAAGATCCACTGCAAATTACATAAACCTAGCCTCAAAATGCCAGCATTCTCAATACAATATTAATCAATCTATATATTATGCTTAACAATATTTATGCTCTCCATATCATGGTTTGTTCAAGTGATTTTAGTAAATTAAAATACAAAATTCAGACATGACATTTGTTTTTTTTATTTCAACTGCTTAGGCCTTTTTCAGAGTTTTCCACATTCATAGTCAAGTAGATTATTATTGTTTTGATAACAATAATATTGTGGTAGCTATAAGTGTGTGTAAATTTTTGACCAATGTTTGTATGAATCAGCTAATTTTATTTTAATGTTTCACAAATTTTCGACCAATGTTTGTGTGTATCAGCAAATTTCATTTTAATGTTTCAGAAACTGTTTGATAATTAGTAAGTCACTTATTGGTACTTTATATAGCATATTCATTTTGTTTTTTAGATGAAATTTAGACTCAATTTATGAGGAAACAAATTCTGTATTATTTGTGATTATTTTGTGATGGTAAAGCAAGCTTATCTCTGACCACAAATAATAAAGACATGATGTATTAAGTTGGTTTTTTATTTGTAAAAGCAAATGTCATGTTTGAAGATGGTCTTTGCTAATACATACAATCCATTCACTTAGCATAATTAATCTATCCAAGTCATAAGATCTACCTAGCAAGACCTTTTTTAAGGATAGGTCGTATTCCCAAAATAAACTAGGTTTACTATCTTCTCTCAACTTGTTAAAAATATCTTTTTCAGCCAATAATTTGTAAACCATTTTTCCAAATGTACATAAAAAGGATTGCATCAAACAAAAAGTTAACACAAAATTTAAAAATTAAAATTTCTGTTATCTAAATCCTGCGAAAAATAATTGCAATGATTCCCCAGTTTTGTTTGTTTGCTTTTCAATAAAAACCTTGGGATTGATGATTCAATAATTTTATATTTTTAATAATACTCAAATTAACAAATTTATTTTCAAGATGCAGTAAAAAATACTAAAGGACCACTGCTACAAAATAATACTTATAGTTCACACAAATAAATGGTAGAGACATTAAGACTTTGTGAATTATATTGTTAACCCTAGAACTGCTCTTAGCATCATGATTTAGTCCCGATTTTGCTGTGCAATACAATGATTCTTGATTCATTCAGCTTCTCCCAAATTATTTCCATTAGGGTTTGTAATCAAATAAGGTATTCAGGAAGTATTTTGGTGTTTTTTACCGACTACGTAATTTAGTTGTTTGCATTACATAACATCAATGAATCAATCATAATCGTTATTCAGTACTTGTACAGGGTTTCTACAGAATTTCAATTTTCTATTTCCCTGACTTTTCCCTAACTTTCCCTGACCCTTTTGTAAAAATCCCCTGACCAACTTTCGAAATAAGTCTTGGTATTTTTGCTTTGTAAACAAGCATGTGTGGGTGTTGTTAGTTATTATACATTTAATATGTAAAACATTATTTTTTTAATCTATATCATATATGTCATTAAAGTTAGTAAAACAAAATTACCTAAATAAATTGATCTCAATAAAAACTCAATAACTGAGGATTAAAAGATCTTAAGAAAAAACTCCTTAGATCATCAGCCAACCACTGGGACTCCCCCTGGAAAATACTGCTGCAACAGATTGTATACAACATGGAGCAGAGCCCCCCTCAGTTATTTCATTATCGGGGATCAGATGGAATAATAAAAGCACCGAATTGTCATGAAACTTTTGTATGATGCCTCAGAGGAAGTTACTGTTGTGATAATGTCCCTCATAGCCTATTTTGAAACTTAACAAAGATTACAAAATGAATGTAGCGTTAAGGTGAAATAGTAATCAATATTGGCTATAAGCTACAAATAAATTTTTATACCTTAAGCACGTGGGGTCGAAACGTAACAAAATAAACTCTCTCTGGGTTGCCTGGCTTTCCCTGACCTAATTTTCATCCCCTGACCGTAAAAACTCTGCTGTACAAACATACAATGAACAGTCATTTTGAATTGTGTAATAAGGGTTTTCGCCAATTCATTATCGGAATCATTTTGAACCCCAACACATATTTTTTTGGAATCTGTTCCATATGTCGCATCTTTAGGCTGACTAGAATGTAAAAAGCACAATTTGTATATTTGGTTTATAGCACTTAAGTGTAAAGTTGCAAATGTGCTAATGTAATATTTAAGTTGAGAAACATGTACTCAGTATTTTAAAATAAAGTTGAACCAGGGGATGACAGCATTTTGGCCAAAAATAGTCAGCTGTTATGGGGTTAAGCCATTGCGATAATCATTTTACATGTTTTATTTTTTCAAATGTGTATCCTCAAGTCATCAAAAAATTAAATCCAGAATATAAAACTCCTTTGATTTTTCAAAAACATAAGCCCAAAAACTTTTTGAGTATTTTCCAAAACTTCAAGTCTTGTTTGAGTATTAAAATACTCGGCCGAAAACTCAAAGTTTAGAGTACTCGCACACCCCTAATTTACAGGTTTAAGTTCTCAAGATCAATTCTTGCTAAACGCAAATAGGGATACCTCCCGCCCATTCTTTAATTCCCTCGCTTATCTCTACAGCTCTAGCCAATCTATTCTAAGTATATCTAACAAATTACTAGCCGGTGTTTCATTTTCCCTATGGGGTTCTAGGAGACATATACAATTCGGTAAAAACTTAAAATTTTTTGTTTTAAAATGTAAAGTCCTATTTCTGTAGCTGTTTATTTAATTTAATTAATTTGAAAAACACACGTCATAAACTAAAATACATTTTTCTTCCAAAAGGGTAACAAGGAAATTTCAGTGCCAAAGGGGGAGGAGCCCTCAGTAGATTTTATTCTTTCTCAATTAAATGGTGAAATTTGTTTATTGATATTTTAACCATATTTTTCCCTGCACAATCAAATATACTAATTATTTATATACAAGGAACAATTTATTATAAATAATTTATTAAAATGGTAACTTTGTTTGACCAAACTTTGATTGTGTTTAAGTCAAACCTGTTTAAGTTGTGAGTTTAATGTTTTAGTTAGTAGAACACACTACGATCAACTGCCATAGATAAGAAGTAAAAGATTAGTCCAGTGGTTATTATTGTTAAAATTAAAAACCAACAGCAACACCTTGTGCAGACAGTTTGTTCTTGTTTATTGCCAAGGTTTAAAAATAAACCCTAATTAATAAACTAATTTAAAAACAGTGTATACTTATTTAATTAGTCAAAGGTGTTTATAGTTATGAGGGCTATTTTTTTAGTAAGGGCCGTTTTAATTTCAAAGCTATTAGTTGGCGCGCACGTCGCAGTGAGCGTAAGCGTTGTCTTAGGGCATGCCTAGTCTTACGGCATGCCTAGCGAATGGCCAGACGGCAGTTGCAGAACTGTAACTGTCCTGTATGGTTTACTATGCGTCATTGAAATGTTTAAGGTTATTGAATCGCCCGCCGGGTGCGAGATTCAGTCAGTGATACGATTTCTGACCTCATCAAGAATCATGTCTGCTGTGGTGTTGTGGACATTCATCGTCAAATTTCTGAGGAGTACGGGCCTAATAATAAGTGAAGAAAAAGTGAGAAAGTGGGTCAGAGTTTAAGAACGGTTGTGAAAACATCCATGATAAACCTCGCTTGGGCCGACACCCAGCTTAGCCTGCAATCTCAAGACGACTTAGCCAAAGCAGTGAATGGAAAAATCTACGAGGTTAGGATATTCATGTTATCCACGCTGACCTGGGAATTCCCTCAAGTGTCTATGTTCTACAAAATTGTCACAGAAAACCTGAACTTGTTCCGTCATTTGAAAAGCTACCTTGGCGACAAACGCTACGACAACGACTAACAAGGGAAAGCGGCTGTAAACAACTGGTAAATCGAGCAGGCGGCTGATTTCTATGAAAAGGGTATTCAAAACTTAGTTGTACAGTATGAAAAAGGCTTGAACAAGCAAGGTAACCATGTAGAAAAATCGAGAAAAGTATATAAAATCCGAAAATAAGAAGTTTTTGCAAATTTTGTGCGTGTTTTATTTCAGTAGAAAACGGCCCTTACTTTAAAAACAACCCTCATATTTTTGTTTTTTTACTTCACTAAAATATCTGACATAAGCTGACTGGTATTGATTTAAAGGTACAGTTACAGGAAAAAAGGGGATTTCGTTTTTTATCCTCTGGGTCAACTGATTAGTACTCAGTAAAACTTCGATGAAAACAATTGGGGATCTGCAATTCACAAATCAAAAATAAGATCAATAAACAGGTTTAGAATTAAAGAATAAAATCCTATGAAATTTAAACAGCTTTGTTAGGCAATGAACCCTAATGCAATGTATTTGTCAGATATGCCAAAAAACAATCATAAATTACAAGTAGCCTAAATAATAAAAGTTTACAAGAAATATTCACTTGTGGTTCTTCACAAAATCAATATGAATAATAATTGGGAATTCCGATCGTAAATTTCCAACGGTACTTTGGTTTACTAAATTATTATAAAGCAAATAGACGAATTGCTCTTTTCTAAAAAAATATTTTTTTGTTTTTACATTTATATTACAGTTGTATACGGTTTTCACCTTTTCAATTTGCCTTAAAGTATATAAAAAAGAACAAATTAAATACATCTTTAACAAATTGTGTATAACAAGATACAACAAAACAATATGTACAATATGTGAAATGTATATTATTTATACAATATTATTTCACTATATACAAAAAATATTTAATAAGGAAACAAAAAATACTTCCTTCAGCACGAAGGGGATGTTCATTCAAATTCCCACCACAAACATATTTCACTTTAAAGGAAAACTGCCTTTTAACAAGCCTCAAGCCTGAAATATATCTGAAGGAACTGTTATTAAAATTCAACTTTAGTCTTTCCTCCAATGGTTTAACCCTGTAACATTCTTTTGGCGTATCACATATCCCCCCCCTCTCTATCTGACTGAAATATCTCGCGATCTCAGTTCACTTTCCCATATCACTGAGGGCCTGTGGACTCCCCGCCAGTATTGGATGTAACTTTGTCCGCTTCTTCAGTGGTTGTGTTACACTTTTCTTTGGTCTTCTGTGTCTCAGTTTTAGAATCAACCCTGACATTTGGGCACCTCTGTACAACCTCGCTGGCTTCTGTAGTGGTTTTGTCTTCACAAACTTTCACCTCACTGTTATCTAGTTTACCACAACCAACAGACTCCTGATGTTCTGTCTCCATCTCTTCACTGGCATCTGGCTGTTCAGCCTTCTCCACTTTAATCGCCTCAACCCGTTTGATGGCCTCCTCTGGCTGTTCAGCCTTCTCCACTTTAATCGCCTCAACCTGCTTGATTGCCTCCTCTGGCTGTTCAGCCTTCTCCACTTTAATCGCCTCAACCTGCTCGATTGCCTCCTCTGGCTGTTCAGCCTTCTCCACTATAATCGCCTCAACCTTCTCGATTGCCTCCTCTGGCTGTTCAGCCTTCTCCACTTTAATCGCCTCAACCTGCTCGATTGCCTCCTCTGGCTGTTCAGCCTTCTCCACTTTAATCGCCTCAACCTGCTCGATTGCCTCCTCTGGCTGTTCAGCCTTCTCCACTTTAATCGCCTTAACCTGCTCGATTGCCTCCTCTGGCTGTTCAGCCTTCTCCACTTTAATCGCCTCAAACTTCTCGATTGCCTCCTCTGGCTGTTCAGCCTTCTCCACTTTAATCGCCTCGACCTTTTCAATCGCCCCCTCAAGTTCCCTCACCTCTGGCTGTTCAACCTTTTCCACTTCGTTCGTCTCCATCTGCTCCACAGCCCCCTCTGGTTCACTCACTGGATCAGTCGCCTCTTCCAGTTCCCCGTCCTGACTGGTGGCGTTCTCCTCTGCCGCCCCCTGGCTGCTAGAGTCGGCTGACAACACCGTGCTCTCCTCCGCCGAGGCAGGCCTCCAATCTCCCGACGTGCTCGCCCCATCCCCCTGCCCCTCGCCTCCTCCTTCCACCACTTCGTCTATTGGATACCTCATCACGTGATACCTCCTCGGATGCAGACCCTCAGAGAATCCGCTCTCCGGAGAGTTGAACGAGTTGGGTGTCTCATAGGGGAAGTTGCTCTCGCCGCTGAAGTCGTCAGGTCCGTGGACGCTGTCCGGCAGGCGGAAACTGTAGCTCTCGAACCTGCGGGGCAAATTATTATATTATTTAATTCCACGTATAACAATAACGCCTTATGAGTAGATTTACTGATAGGAAGGTGAACTGTCAAGTAAATAAGCTTTATCACAACTAATAATGCCAAACAATCATCCCCTAAATATGTAACGATTTTTCGTCAGATTTAAGATCAAATCATGCATTTATCCGCTATTTATCCGAAAAGGAGTAATCTAGTGTTTGGCCCATTTAAATGTGTACAGTTTTGGATGTTTAAGAGTTAATATTTGGCTAAGACCACATGTTTGTTACAGCTGGATATAAGGCTCATTGTTGTTTTTCTTCGGTTAACAAACTACAATAGCTGAGTTAGATTTAAACTAGTGTCAACTGAGGAATGCGAGTGAGCGAAGCGAACTTGCCTCCAAAAGGGGGTTTGGGGGCATAGCATCACCTACCTTTCTGTGTTGTTGCCCATCGGGCGGGGCGTGTCAAACGACGGGTCCTCCTTGATGAACATCTTGATGGGCCGCTGGAAGCCCCGAGACGGGTGTACGGGCGCCCCCATCACCTCGCACTTGCTGAACCCCACCTCCGTCAACAGGTGCTGAGTAAAGTGGTGGGGGAACAGCTCTACCGAGTGGTAGTTCTTCCACGTGTCCGGCTGAAACCACACAACCAAATCAATCTTTATTCGTCAACTGTACAATTGTTATTGATGAAAAGTGTCACAATTGTTTATTTTAAAAATAAACCACACCTATAAACTATATATTTAATGTACATGTACATTATTTATTTATCATAGCAAAGGAGTATAAGGGATGCTCAATCATAAACTATTTTAGTTTTTTTTTATAAATTCTGGAAGATTTTGGATTACCTTTATGTCATCTAGAATGTGCTTAAAAAATTGTATGCCTTTATAATTAACTTTTTTAAACAACTCAAGTCTATGGGAATCAACAGTTAAATAACTTCTTGTGTTTTAATGAAGATTTCTATCTTCCAACTGAGGGATGTTGTGTTCTTCCACTTATTTCCGTGTTAAACACAAGCTGAGAAAAACCCTCGAACAATCGCACATTCACTACAGCGAAAGGTTCTGTACAATGATTACACTAATTTATAACAACTGGTAATAGTCTATTTCATCTCTAGTGCTGAAGTGGTATTTTTTAATTCCCGTACTTAGCTATCGCCTCACACGGAAAACACGACCACATACCAGAAAAACACTTAATTACATCTTTTATGACATTTTTATCAGGTTTGCTGAGTAGTACTCCTCACAAAATAATGGCAACAATAGAGATGACATTGTGTTTACATTAATCTAGTAATTTGATTAATAAGAACAGCTGATTTCAAATTCACACATCACATTTAAATTTATACTGCTAACTAAATGAATAAGAACAGCTGATTTTGAATGCAACACTGCTTTGGTAGACTAGCGCTACTGGTGTCAGAATAACTAACAACAGAGAGGCAAAAATCACCAGCTGTTTTTACAGCACTAGGGTGGAAAAGTACTTTCAGTACTCACAGCTGATATCGAAAACAGCTTCTTTCAGCAGTATGATGAAAACTGTATTGCATATGTGTACGCTTTTTTTGTACTTTTCTTGCTGTTTTTTGGTGGCCAATGCAGCAAACCTGCATACTCAGCATCCAATACAAATACCAGTTTATCAAAATGTATTCATTAATTCATATAACATTAACATAATTTCCTCCAACAACAAAATTGACACAAAAATATATGTAAGAAAATATATGCTGTTTATTTTAGATAAAAAATACCCCCGTCGCAGCAAACCTGCATACTCAGCGAATTTCCAATGCATATATATGTATCTTAATAAAGCCACATACCAAGATTCATCAATATAAATTCATAAACAAACGATTTATGACATTTTAATTATTCTACATAAGAATAACATGACGGCTGAGTATGCAGGTTTGCTGAAGCAAGGAACACAAAAAATGGGGTTTTATACAAATATCAATATAACTCATGTAGGTAAAGCCACATACCAAATTTCATTAATTTATTTTCATTATTAAGGGAGATAACACGTTACTTATTCTCCATAAGAATAACATGGGGCTGAGTACGCAGGTTTGCTGCTACGGGAGCCTTTGGAAAAAAATTGTTTTTTTGAGCAAATATCAATGGTCCACAACCAAATGAAGCCGTATACCAAGTTTCGTCAGTATACGTTCATAAATAAGCGAGATATAAAATTTTTCTTTTCCTCCATAAGAATAACATTAGACAACGTACTGTGTTTAGCACTTTTAATATCTCGGTAACCAATTGACGCAGAGAAATGATCAAAATACCAAATTGTGTGTTTTTTTAAGCTAAATCCAATGGAAAAAACTAAAATTTGACTATTTCCAAAATTATATGTAAAAAATTCGAAAAACCCATTTTTGGGGTACAAAACCCCCCCAAAATACCCCTTTGGATGGAGCGATCTGGCTGGTTTTCGAACTTAAAGTCATAAATGTTGCTTTACACGTTTATACCAAATTTCATCAAAATCGGATAATTTTTACGAGCGTTATCGTGCTCACGGACACATATATATATATATATATATATATATATATATATACAGTTTCGAACGAATGGTGTTTTTGGGGTCTGGGGACCTCAAAACGAAAAGTTATCATGGTCCCGGGCCTAGGTCTTACCATGCCGACTACGGTAATAGCTTCTTCCCTATAGGGGAAATTCGCTAAAACTGAAATTTACGCTTGGAACTCGGAATCAATTGTCAAACCTTTATTTGTTGTTTATCGGAACGGTAATTAATCTTGTTTTAGTAAAATTCCAGTACACAATATGAAATTCCAGTATACAATCAAAAAACCAGTTTACTTCCAGTATCAAGAGACACCCTGATTAACCTCTTTCTGATATTTGATGTCTTTTTTATCTTTAAACAGCCGCTGTTTTTTAACAAATACAGTTTCTGAAGTGTGTTCTGAGATTTGCAGCATTCACCTCTGCTTGTTCCAGTCCGTGAAAATGATAAGCATATCAACCTATGCTTACATTGAAGATTATGCACTTACTCCTCGTAGGTCACCCCCTACTAAAGGTAAAATGTTGGCAAGAACCTTATAATAGTATATTTTATCACTATAATCTGTCTGATATATTTAGGCGGTTTGAGGGGAAGCACTGGTATCCCCTTCACTGGATCAGACCGTTGAATGGTATCACAGCTGTTTTCTTAAATCGAATAAATGTAGGTGAAAGACAAACAAGCTCATCGAAGGATCGGTGAACTATCGTCTGTTTTTGAAACGATCATAACATAACCTAAAATCACGAGTATATAGGCCTATTTCCGTTTTAATATCGTTGCATACCATTCTATATTAGCCTTGGGAGATATAAATAAAGCAAGGCAAATAAAGCTGTCACTCAGTGCTAAGTAAATAGCAAAATACAACTGTTATTTTTGAATTCCCATTACCAAATTATCCGACTATCCGTGTTTTGCACGGATGCTTTTAAGATTTATAAAATCAAACCAGGATATGCCTTATTCTATCATAATGTATGTTTTAATAACGAATAAATTAAATTAAAACTAGTGGCTTACTGGTACTATAGCCCCTACCATATGGTTTTTGTGTGGATAATCACAGCTGATCATTAGTTCATTTTGCTTATCAATAAAACACTGTAGTGATATTTCCTTAAGAAAACTATTGGATCTTTGACGTCTAGTGGGGCGTAGCCCACGTAATTTTTAACATTTCTGATATTTTTCCCATCGTCCTTGGCCTGCAAGCTTTAAAATGAATCGTCATAACCTAACTTAATTTCTTCCTAGCCAAGATATTTCGTGGGGACCGATTCGTTTAAGGAATTAAATATAAAGATATAAATGTAAATGAGAAGTGGACATTTATTAATTGGATTAAATACTTCAGTATAGTTTGACATATAAGGATATACTTCTAATTAATCAACAAAAAAACTATTGACTTCTATAACACATAATGAATTTGAATTATTCCAAGTTTGGCTAGAACCAACAATATGCTACGATGAAATCAATTTAGCCGCTTTATATTTAGCCATATTTACGACTAGTGTACCTTGAAAATTCGCCAAAAAATACTTTTAGTAAAAGATCAAATAAAAATAATAGCCATCTTTATTAATCACTTTAACAGCAGCACATAGGGTAGTGTTATTTTATATCAGGCCTATTCAAAACAGCATAGATTTGGGGTTTAAACTCATTATATGGCCTCTGGACCCTCACTGTCAATGTCGTCCGTGCTGTCACATTCATAATTATCCTCGAAACTTAATAATTGATCATAACTGATCCGATTTTCTACAGTAACAGTAACTTTTTGTGTATCAGGGAAATACGTTATGCCAGTTTTTGGCGAGATCTTTTCGGTATTTGTATATAACGAACACAACTTTTTTAGCTAGTCGATTTTCTAATTTCAGTACTTTTTGTTTCCATTTCAAACAACATTACTGGAATAAAGCATAAACATCCAATAAATCAAAATAGTAAATATAAACATGAGCTTTTTTTAACATTTTGAAACAAAGTGTGAACAGCTGGATAGGGTATCAAGCTGAAACGGAGGAGTGGGGGAAACAATTTAACTTCCCCTTAAACCGCCTAAATCTTACAGACATATTATAGGATCAAAAGTAACATTTTTTGATATGAGCTCAAGTTTAAAGAGGGAGGAAAATGAGCGAGGATCAAAAAGCCACTTTTGTCCTAGTCATGAATTAGCCTATATTTTTCATCATAGAGCAAATAATAATATAGTAAAACCCCGCTTAACCGAAATAATGGGGGCAGGACCATTCCGGATAACCCTATTTTTCGGATAATCAACTGTTGGTATTTCAAGCTTAATTTCAGAAAAATACGCAAACATCTTGCAATTTGAAGCAGGTGTGAGGGTTCATGGTACACTGATCTTTTAGTGCGACATAGGAATGCGGAAAATGCAATATGGGTCAACCCTTCACTCCCTTGCGGCCGGGTATGTGGCAAAACCCGTAAAAACAACCCCTAAGTTCAGTGACTGCAACGGCAGACGGTCTCTCGGTCCGCCAAGAGTCATACGCCGGACTTATCCTCTCTATTATTGATTAAATATTTCTTGCAGACCATTCCGGTTAAACCGGGTTTCGGTTTAGCGAGGTCCGGTTAAGCAGGGTTTTGTTGTAAGATAATAATTTCACAAAATCTAATTTTGTTTACTTGGTTACCTTAAAATGTTATCTTCCATCTTGATCTGGCTACTCTAAACAAACAGCTGTTAAACAGTTTCCATTGTTTACAAGTAGAATAATTTGTTAAATTCGTTCAACAGCTGATGACCTCAACCGAAAAGTGTATTCAAATGATGTTTTTTGCCCTCAAGACGAAAAATGTAATTAAAATGATACTTTTTATCCTAGGACGAAAAATATCATAAAAATTTTACTTTTCATCCTAGATGTAAAAAAAACTTTAGCACCTTAATGCATGTTTTGAAAACAGCTGCTTTTGAAGCAGTATGACAAAAAATAGGCTTTTAGCTTTCAAAGTGGATGTGCAATTTGAATCTTCAAACCAATTTAATTAATACTATATTAAGCCGTTTCCAGACTTTTTTGACACCCTGTTTGTGTTTGCCTATTCTCACCGTGAGGTTGCGCTTGCGTTTGTATGAGCTCCAGCTCTGCGCCTCCAGGATGAGGACCCCGCCGGGCCGCAGCTGTGCGAACATCCGCTTGAACGCCCGCTTGAGCCCCGCGTCGCCCCAGTTGAGCTGGATCCACTTGGTGATGCTGAGGCACAGGATCACATCGAACTGCGGTTGCTCCAGTGACAGCAGCACATCAGACTCCAGCACGTAGTTGCCCTGCGACAACAACCGGGACGTCAGGAACACATAACAGCAACGTCTATCATAAGTAGGGATGGGCCGATTCCAATTCTCGATTCCTCTTAACTCATGGTATCAAGGAATCGTCGATAATCCATACTTCGTGTCGTTTTAGAGAATTTCCCCTATAGGGAAGAAGCTATTACCGTAGGTCTCATGGTAAGACTTAAGCCCAAGACCATGATAACTTTTTGTTTTGAGATCCCCAGATGCCAAAAACACTATTCGGTCAAATTTATATATATATATATATATGTGTGTCCCTGAATGCGATAACTTGAGTAAAAAACTTCCAATTTCGATGAAATTTGGCTCAAACATTCATGACTAAGTTTGAAAACCAGAAAAATCGAACCATGGGAAAGGCGGTTTATGGGGTTTCAAAATTTTCCAAAAATCGGTTTTTTGCACTTTTCAAGAAATTTTTAAAACACACAATTGTTGTTTTAACCATCTTATAGAGCTTAAAAAAACAAATAATACAGTATTTTGAATCTTTAACCTAGGTCAAGTGGTTGTGGAGAAAATCCAAAAAACGTGTTCATAAAATCTCCCATGTTAATCTTATGGGAAAAGGGTTTTTAGCTTTTCCTTAATTAATTTTACTGTAAACTTCACATTTGCTTTTACCAATCAGTTTAGCTCTACAAAACAATCATTTTTGTGTTTAAATTGTGATTCTACGTCCAACCGTTGCCGAGATATTCAAAGTGCTAAACACAGTACCTTGTCCAATGTTATCCTGATGGAGAGTATTTAAAAATTTTATATCTCGATTATTTATGAACCATAAATAATCAAACTTAGTATGATCAAACTTAGATTGATCAAACTTAGTATGTGGCTTCACCTAGTACTGGTATATTTATATTTGCACAAAAAATTGATTTTTTGTTGATTATCCTCTTAGCAGCAAACCTGCATACTCATCCCTAATGTTATTCTTATGGAGAATACGTAAAACTTTATATCTCCCTTAATTATGAACATAAATAATTAAAACTTGGTATGTAGCTTCACCTGGTTGAGTTATATTGATAATTGCAAAAAACCCAAATTTTTATCCTCCTCGTTGCAGCAAACCTGCGTTCTCAGCATTAATGTTATTCTTATGGAGAATATATAAAATGCTATATATCAATTATTTATGTAAGTATTTTTATGAAACTTGGTATGTGGCTTTATGTGGTAGTAAGAAATATATTCATGCATAGGAAATTCACTGAGTACGCAGGTTTGCTGCGAAGGGGGTATTATTGTTAGATACCCCTTATTACATAAAAGTAGTTCAAATCATAAATTTGTCTGTAATACTCTTAAAAATCAATACAATGTATAAATGCTGATTTTCTAAATTAAATATGAAGTGAAACCATTTTATTTTCATTCAAAAGGATACGATATGATAGATTCCATCAATACGGCAAAGTATTCAATAACAAACAATCATCTAAGTACGATGAAAAGAACTGGAAAGAATCGAGAACGGTCGATCTTCTTTCAGTTTAAATTTGATCGGACATCACGTGTTAATAACGTGATTACGCTGTGGGTGCCAGGCCGTGAATCTGTAATAACTTTTTCATGGTCTTGCATACCATGGGCAGTAGAGTTTGTTCATTATTGTACAGAAGGATAGAAAAGAGGTACTCAATACAAAAATCGTGCTCTTCAAAGAACAGAAGTAAATTACCAAACTCAAACACCTCAGCTTACACTAACAGCTTACATGGCCTATGTTTACATTTGAGAATTCCGAGATTCGAACTAGTGACCCTCAGTTTTTGGTACACCCTGTATTTTAAACAAGTTAAAACTATATTTACGTAACTCCTTGGGGTCGATTTAGTGGGAAATAATTTTATTTCATCCTTCTAGGTCAAGTGGTTCGTCTGCAATCGGTTTGAGGCACTTCACGTGAGACACCCAGTATACCGTCGTAATTTTCAGCCTATATTACGTGATCCAGTCGTCATTTTTGGCTGATATTACGTCTGCCGTCGTCATTTACGGCCGCAATTACACGGTGCGATCGTCATTTTTGGCCGATTTTACGTGATGCGATAGCCTTTTGCGGCCGTTACTACGCGATTTGGCCAGTCGCAATCATTAGCGATCGTCCGGTAATTGGCAGGAAATACTCACTCAAAGTTTAGAGTATTTTTGAAGTCGAGATAGAGTATTAAAATACTCAGCCGAAAACTCGAAGTTTCGAGTACTCGCACACCTCTAAAATTATGTAAGCAAATTTTTAAAGTCAAAATTGTGGGAGTTTGGCAAATTGCAAGATAGTGGGAGAGGGCTCAAATTAAAGGTCTTGATCTCAAGGACTCAGGAAAATTAGCAGTATTTCCAAATAACGGTATCAGGAAACTGACACATACTTTCTCCCTTTTAGCCCAATTTTAATGAATAAATCATTTTTTATTTACTCAATATAGAAGACAAAGCACGGTCGAAAGTACAGAAAATATTGTAAACAAGTTTTTTCAAAAATATCCACCCAAATCCCTGTTTACGAGCTACTACAGAATCCATCGCTACACACGTGGTTTTAAGAGTGGAAATTCCCCCTATTCCCCCCTCAGGGTTATTAAGGGACAACATATTTCGAATTTCCTCTGTTGATCAACGCTAACGTGACAAGCATATCAAGTTTGAACGAAATTGATCAATAATTAAGAGAGAAATAGTAATTGTATTCCCCATAAGAATAACATTGGACAACGTACTGCGTTTACTGCAAAATGAAAATTTAAACTTTCTCCGCAACCAGTAATCGTAGAATAGTAATTTAAAATACTAAATTATTTTGTTTTCTGAGCTCTTTTTAATGGTGAATAGTAATATTTGTTATATCTATGTGTTTTATTTAATGAAAAATACAAAAAACTAAATTTTTGATATTTTAAGTCTTGTAATTACTGAACCCGAATTTTTACAGAAATTCGGGTGGTGTCATTTTGTTGGAAAACTAAAGTTCTACAAACGACTAAAGTTTAATCAAAATCGTTAGAGCCACTTTTAAGAAATCTTGATTTTTTATGTTTTTTTGGAGTTTTTGGGGGGATAACCCTTGCAAAAAATTCCAAAAAATGAAAAAACGCCTGGAGATATCGTGGATTAGTACCAAATTTCATAAAAATCAGACCATTGGTTAGGGCTCTAGCTCTGTACAAATCCATACATACATACAGACAGACAGACAGACAGACAGACAGACAGACAGAAACACAGACATCACGTAAAAATTATATTTTTCGGTTCAGGGACCACCAAAACGAATATTTCCACTAACAACTCAAATTCGAAAATTTTGACGAAAACAATACTTTCTCCATATACTATGTATAAGGGTGAGAAAGTAAAAGAGAAATACCATAAATCATCCCCTGTAAGAAAAGCATGGGAATTTAAAAACCTCTGCTTTGTTTATATAAAAACATGTGATAAGTGTCTAGTTTTTTTAAGAAATGATATATATTCCTAATTATATCCTTTTGTTTTTCTCATCATTTAAATAATAAAAAAATCAGATGAGGCAGAGTATTAGAGCAAGGATAGGGGCTATGGCCCCTTCAAGCCACTAGTTTTTAAATGAATTGATAATTGAACTGAACAGATTCAAACCATTATTGGACTGCTAGAATCCAAATACTCACCTGAACAAAGGATATATTGTGAGGAAAGCCTTTCTCCTCATTGACCCCAGGAATTTCAATCGGGCCGTACACGATCGGCATGGACACCGGGAAAAACTTGTCTTTCTTGCCGCAGTTAACGTAGTGCCTAATGTTGGAGCGGGCGGCAGTGATGAGCGAGCGGTCTATGTCCATGCCCACCACGCGGTTGGGGCGGAAGTCGCGCGCGATGGCGAGCGTCAGGTGGCCCGTGTTGCAGCCGATGTCCAGCACGTCCTTACCCTCGAACAGGTGCTTATGCTTCTCCATCACTCTGAACCTCACGTCCGAACCTTGGTTGGGGTTCCGATATCCGTAGTACCTGCACAAGTACAACAATATAATAGTAGAGTCTTAACTAGTACCAAAAGTGGTACTTTCAGGTAGGTGCTAAGGCGGTAGCCGTGAGCAGAAATTCCATCAAGTTCCGGAATAACACTTTAGGTAGGCAATCACTGTATTACTGCATAAGATCCCGACACAACTAAGTCGTATTTTAAGGTGAATATGAATGAATGATGAGCGTAAAATGGGTGAGATGTCTTGGGTAGCATTGTTGCTGACCAAGACCAACTCATTCTTCAGAAAGGATCATTTATTAATAGACCACTGGCAGTTTGATGAGTTATGTGCAAAAATTGTCATCACACTGTACATAATAATAATGAAACATCTTTTTCAGACATTTTCAACAGGTTTGATGCTGCTAAATATTTGTCACTACATAACGACAACAACAGTGTATTGTTTTTACATTTATCTGCTAAATAGATTAATGAGAGTAGCTGATTTCAAATGCATGCATTCTACTTCCGATTATACTAACCACAAATGAATAAGAACAGCTGATTTTGAATGAATCACAACTGCTATTAATAGAAGCAACAGTCTACTAGCACTCCTGGTATCAGAATGCATAACTAATAACAGTGCTGGAAGCTATCCAGTTCCATATCTAGAGTGGGAAAGTACCACTTTCGATATTCATAGCTGATAGGACAATATCTCTACTTTCGGTACAGTGTGTTGAAATAGTATATTTCATAACAAGAGTGGAAAGTGGGGTTTTGCATGTTCGAGACCATATGTTTGAAGTGCGAGATTTATCGAGCACTTCAAATATGGTCGAGAATATGCAAAACACTTTTGCTCGTGTTTTGAACGATACTTTTCACTACACTACGGAATAAAAACTCATTGTTGGAATGTTAACTGTTTATTAAATTAGAAACATGTTTTAAAACCAGGTCTACTATTTTAATTGAAAATAACGATAGCAAGAATGTGTTTAGGTTATTAAGTTGTTGACAGTGGAAAATTTTCGGTTGTAAACAATGTTACTTTCGGTAGTAAACAATAGACAGCTGTTGAAAATATGATGTTTCGCAGGTTGTAAACACATAACGAAAACAGCAGAACTCATTGTAGTGTAGTGAAAACAATTTTTCTGCACTCGCAGCTGATGTTGAAAACAGCTGTTTTCCGTACAGTGTGATGAAAACAATTTTCTTTTCACTAGCAAATACATAAATAATATCGTTTTATCATTTTATATTTTAAAAGCCGTTTATGTAAATAAGCCTTGACATCAGATTTGGATGTGCGAGGACTTGAATTTCCCGTAATCAACCCGTGGAAGAACATTTTGATCTGTTCAACTGCTTAAATGTCATTGGCTTTTTAAAACATGTATTGGAACATGAAATAAATTACTTGTAAACTAAGCAATATCTTATTTCAGAAGCTCAGGTTAAAATAAATTGATAAAACTACGGCTAAGAATTGACCAATAGAGAATATTAAGAATATGTTGCCACCCAACTCTGGGAGAAAGGAGAGGACATTTCCCCTCATAAAACCACTATGAGTAGCAAATGATTCTGTAGTGCTTCTAAAAAATTAATTTTGGCGGATATTTCTGGAAAAAAGGTTATTTGAAGATTTCCTGTAGGCTACATCAGCAAATCATATATCTTCTTAGTAAATAAAAAATTGCTCTTAAAGGAAGAAAGTATGTGTCAGTTTTCTAATAGCCTATTATTTATTTTTTAGCTTATGATTGGTTTAGGGTAAAAAGAACACTGTGCTAAAACTGCAACATCCAAAAAGCATAATGAACACAACTATGTGCAATTGATGACATGATTTATGGTGAATTTCAAATCAGACTAGGCCTAGATAAAAAAAGATGAATAGGTTATATTGCAGTAACTGTTTTGTGAGTGGTACTCACAATATTTACACTACCGGTGCTGCATGATAAATGAACTGGAGGCCTAGTAATGCAGATGATTTAAATAGGTGACACCTTTTAAATTACAGCTTATTTTATAAAATAAATCAAAGTGAATGTTGTTATTTATTCAGTTTTTAAGTTTTCTACACCGATTGAATGACAAATATAAAGAATTTGACAAAATTTAATTGAATAAATTAATGTTATGAGATAAAAATATAACGATCAATAGAAAATCTAATGATCAAACGTGTTTTTCTCAGATTAGTTTAACGATAGGGGTTGCACGTAATCTTGTGTGCTCGCATTGACATACACTAACTACCAAATCTGGAGTGTAACTTTACCTGCAGTAGTTTCCGTATTGGAACTTGGCATTGCTCTCCTTAAACTTTGGCATCTCCTTAGCCTGCGACTTATCGATCTGAGGTGTCCGCTGTGGTGGCCTGAAACGATGCCGGTCGTTCCAAGCCCCTGGCTGGGGTATCACAGGGCTCACTATTTTGTCCAAGTCTGCTTTCCGTTCTTTCAACTCGATTTTCCGCAGACTCGCTCTGTTGTTGTGTTCGGACTTGTGCCGCTTTGCAGGAGGAGGTCCTGGAAGCGTTTCTTTTACATCTTTAGTTTCTTCTTCAGTTTTCACGTCTTTCTTTGATTCTTCCTGGTTTTCAGTCTTCTCTTCCTTCGTAGGGGAAGGATCCGTTTGGTCCAGTCTGTGGAAAGATAAAACAAGTTTATTTAGAACGAAGCAAGTATATTGAAGATTAAACGGTACTTTAACTAGCCCTGATTATAATTTGTTTTTGCCTTGTGTGTGTCCATTCGTTTATTTATTATGTGTTAAAAATTGAATTGTGACAAAGAAATTGATATTCCTCGCCTGAAGATTGTCTAATGAGACTGAAACTGCAGTAGCAAGTTGCGATCATTTAAAAACCACTTGACTGAACACAGGTAAAATAAATCTTTTTTTGTATATACTTAATTATAGGTTTTAATTATTTCTGATGTAGTCCTATGGGGTATTTTGTTCAAGTTAGGCTAAAGGCTACTTTTTATAATTAGATGAATGAAGAATATCCTATTACGTAGGGTGATAGGGTTTGCAATCTTTTATGGTTGGTTGTCAAATGGGAGTGGGCCAGTCATGTTCTGTCTCACTCTCTCCATTCGTTCAGAAACAAATTACTAAACAGATTTTGATTCGATGTCGAAGGATGCAAGTTCTGGAATTCAATGGCGAGTATATTTGAATGTATTATATTACTTAAAAACAGACTGTCCAGCAAAAAGATAGCTATCATTAATTTACATTATAGGCAACTAGAGGAAAACAAAATGCAACTGTTGAAATGTTTCTAAAAAACCGATGTACAGTATGCTGAGAATAAATTATTTAAAAAAATTCAGCGATTGAAAGATGAAATTAATTTTTTAACATTTAAAAAATCATTAAAAGCATACTTGAGTAGCTAGGCTATATATCCTGTGGTGAAGTTTGAACATTACACCCATAATGTAAATTATAAATTTTGACTAGCTATACTATAACCTAACTATAGGATTTTTAGTTCCATTAACCATAGTGAATAAAGTAATTTGATTATTGACTAATGCAGGGATAGTTGATCTACCAATCCAGAGATTGTGGGGCCGAATACCAGACTATGAACCACACAGAAAACCATTGCCCAATGTGTGATTAAATCAAGAGGGTTGGCAGGTCTCCACAATGTCAATAGACAGGCTCTTATAATTGGCTGAGGGAATTGGACTTGGCCCTATAAATTGTAAATCCTTTATAATTTTATATTTTTGAACAAATAAAAAGTCTGTATACACTTACAAAAATACAAGTTGTTTCTTCGTTTAAAAATCACCGTTAGTGATGGTGAGTTTATGTTATTTATCGCATTCAGTGCAGTGAGCAGCGGGATTTCCGGCGGTTGCTTATCAAGGAAACGAATGCAATTATTTTGATTAAATATGATTAATGCAGTGAATATGTTAAGAAGTTACTCATACTGTGGACATTTGCTATCACTGAATGAGCAAAACGCAAAACAAGTTTCACAACGTTTCGGGATCAGATTCAGAAACGTCGTGAAACTTGTTTAGCTCATTCAGTGATGGCAAATTTCCGCAATAACTTAATTTTCTTAAATAACAGAACCAATTGGCAAATTTCCGCACTAACAGTCGGTACCGATTGTGTTGAAGGTTACATATTTAAAATGCTGTTCAGGTTGCTGCAAACAAACCATGCAGTAATCAGAAGTAAATACCTCTCGTTCAATCTATCCTCTGATTTCGCCCAATACTTATTCAGCTCAACTGTGATCAAATACCCAGCACTTACTTGGCTCCCTCAATAGAGTCCTCTTTGCCCGAACCAGGACCAGAAGACGACCGGTGGCTTCTCCTCTTCTTGTTTTTCTTTTGCTTCTTCGCAGTCTTCTTGACAGGAGACGTCAACATGGCTTCGTATGTGGCATCGTCGTCACCCGCTATCAGATTCAAGGGGTCTGTAATGTCCGGAGGAATGATCACCTCTATCTCCCCTTTCCTGTGCTTTGGGGTTGGCAAAGGAGAAGACTTAGGTGTCACCGCGTTCATTGCTCTGAAATGACAGAAAATCAATGATTTTATAAACCAAGAGTGCAGATGTGACTCCATTTAAGGTGCGGATTGATAAAAACAGCTGGTTGTGAGTACGCAGTTTGATTGTCGTTATCAGACTTGTATTTACAGAACAACATCTATATAAATAAAGCAGAGTTCTTGATTGTGTGTGGATCTCCGTATGGCCAAACTACAAGGAGCTAAGGCATGACAATTTCAGGGTAGGTTCCTTTAGGTTACAGCTGTTGTACCTAACTGTACCCGTGGGACATCCAAAATTCCAATGTTAATCAAATGAGACCATACAGTTACAGTTTTCTTCTATTTATTTAATGTTATTCAAATAAACAGCTGACATTATTAATTTACTTTTTTAACTACATTTTATACCCGGGTGAAATCAGCTAGTTTATAAATAAAGTATGAAGTATGAATTAAAAAAATTACAACAGAGCAGCAATAACATGGAAGCAAAGGTTTGGGAAGAATAGTTTACTCATAAATACTTTATTCAGATATTAGTAAATCTACAATTACTACCAGGTCTGACCTATAAAATGTGTGCACGGAACTGCCAATTTGTGGTTATTTTGTGTCGTCTTTGCATTTTCAAAATTCTGTGTCAAAAAGCACATGAAAAGGCTTACCCTAACTAATTAAGCAAGTTTTGATTTAAAGATATCTTTTTTCAATTCTATATTCAACTAAATTCTTAATAAAGAAATCATATGTGCGAAATTTTACTGTAAGTAATTCCAGCGAGAAACATTTTATTAGAAAATGAAGTAGCCTACCTACAGACAAAAAACTAACTGAGGCTTTCTTCTTCATTTATGCATAGACAATCATAAATCCTAATTTCCTGAAGCTTGTTTTCAACCCTAAGACCGTTAAGTTCTCTCCACAAAAGTGTCTTCCAGATCAAAGAGATGGGTTTGAGGTGTATGGGATAAGCAGGATGTTTTTGGAATGATGCTTCTGGGGTACAGTAAACAGCCAAAATATATTTTACAAATGGTTTTGATTTGGTCATTCGTTTGGTCATTCAGCTGCATGCTGTAACGATAGAGGTAGGAGAAATCATGAGAGAACAGATTTTTATCCTAAACTACCAGTACACATTAACATCAGAGATGAAGAGTATGAAGTGTATCTTTATATAAACTCTAAACTTTGTAAGAGTTTGAATTTGGTTAAAAATATAAGTATTTAGGCACAGGACTCTACAATAATTTACAGCACTTTTTTTCAAACAGCACAGTATCACAGCTTGAAGCAAATACTAAGAGATAATTGTCAACAGGAATGAACAAGAAACAGAAGCATGCATTACTCACACATTAACAAACAAATAAATTTAGAAGGAATAAGACTCGATAAGTTAGTTGTAGTTGATTGGTTAAAACTGGTATTAATTAGGCTGGCTAGATTAACATGTCAAAATAACTAAATGAGACTGCATCAAAAAATGTATGAGATAAGGTATTTAAAATTTACAAACCTGTTTATATCTTCATCCTGAAGACTATTGAGGTTTAGTGGGTCGGTAATGTTCCCTCCCAACAAAAACTTAGTAGGTGGAATGATGAAGTCTTTGTTGCGCTTTTTGTATGGAGGAAAGAATTTTCCATTTGCAGCGATCTTCTTGCGGAATTTGTGGTCGTGTTTGTACTTCTTGTTCTGGAAGTTGGAGGATCGCCGATGGGCTTTTTCCGTATCCTTGCTACGGCGCCGGGACTGTTTGTCAAGGCCTGTGTCGACCGCTTGCACGTCAGTGGACATTTCTCAATCTATAAACAGATCTTAATAGACAAAAACGATTTTATATTATTGAACAATAATTTGAAAATTGAAATACAGTGATATAGCTGAAAGAGGAGGACAGTAAAATGCAGGTAATTTTCTTAATATAAATTTTGCTTCACAAAGGGAGTATAACTCTTGCACAGAAATGCATATTAGGCCAATGGTATCCAAACTTAGCAGCCGGGTAATCATGCAATCGCTGGATAAGGCCTATATTTATAAATGACAACCCTTGAAATCAAAGCCACTGGGTGATGATACTAAGTTAGGCTACTAATAAAACTTAGTTAGGCTCGTTAGTATTCCTGCTGAGCATCACGTTTTTTTGAAAAAATACACTCGATAGGCCTACTTAAATTGCAGACTAGGCCTCTACATGATTTTATTATAAATTCAAATGACCTAGATAGAATAAGTTATTACATTTTTTTAAGATTGTACAGATACAGATTAAGTTAAAGGCATGGATGCAAAATAAATCATAGACCGCCTTCACAGGAAGTAAAATCAGAACAAATATAGGCCTACTTGAGATTGATAGGGTTGATAACTTATACTGTTTCTAAAAATCTTTGAAGAAAGTAGGTCCTACCCTTTCTTTCTTTAAGAAAAAATTCTTAGGGACTAAATAAAACGTGTTTCTAAGTCAATAAGTTAATTGTTGTATCAGCTGATTATTTGTTATAACTTATTATGATTATTATTATGATTATTTGTTGGTTATTTGTTATAACTTATCGTGACAACTGTTGATTGTAATAGGTTACCGGTACCTATTAAAAGAAAAATTTGGTAAAACTGAAAAAATTATCTAAAATAAATATTTGTATAAAGGCTACCTCAGAGGCTACACATATTATATTGTTGGTCATAAATTTGCTGTAACGTACCAGGTATGTGACGCTCAGCGGAGCTGCCAACACCGCCAAGTGAATAGATATATTGTATAATCAGATAGAACTAAAATAAGTCTTATATTAACGTATTAAATATTGAAATATATCAAATAAACGATTTGATGCTATTGAATAAAATATTGATTTGCACTGGGATACTGCTTAACTTATCAAAGTCTGTCCATTAGACAAATAAGTCAAGGGTAAAGGCACCGCTCTCCAGGTAGAGCATCCCATCCTAATCATTTATTGACAAACCAGCACGTTTATTGGGAGCGGCCACCCGGCATGGCCCGCATCACCCTGCTCTTTCCAAGAAATTCCATGTCCTACTAGAATTTCTCATGAATTTATCCACTAGGCCTACAGCACAAAATGATGGCTTATTTTTTTGTCTAAAGTAACTAAGACACAATTCGAATCACTGTTCTATGATGTCCCGTTACTGACATAAATAACAGGGAATTTCAATTTAATAGAAATTCTAGTCAAGAACATGGAATTTCTTGGAAAGAGTTAGTTAGAGGGATGCCAGCCGTACCGGGTGGCCGCTCCCAGCAAAAGCTGTAGTTTGTCAACAAGGGATTAGGGATGCTCTACCTGGGGAACTGTGCCTTTACCCATGACATTAACCCTAGAACTGGCAGAGGTGTAACGCTGTACTGATGTAAGGTTTTTTCACTATGCAATAC
Organism: Allygus modestus; assembly: GCA_963675035.1. Classification (NCBI taxonomy): domain Eukaryota; kingdom Metazoa; phylum Arthropoda; class Insecta; order Hemiptera; family Cicadellidae; genus Allygus; species Allygus modestus. The sequence goes on along the minus strand of OY776115.1, from coordinate 125,798,215 downwards.
AATTTTTAAACCATCATTAAAATTATAACATAAATATGAATATTTATGCATCATTTTATCCTACTAATATTAAAAATGTGAAAGTTTGTAAGTTTGTTTGTTTAGAAATATTAGTGGCTCAATCACGCTATAACCACTGGACTGATTAAGCTGAAATTTGGCAGAGAGGCACTTGATAAACCCGAGTAACATATAGGCGTATTAAAGTTATGAAAATCCTATTGGGCTTTGCCCCCTGGGGGTTCAAACTTCCCATGTATTCCTTATGGACAATCATGTTTTGTTTCAATAATGAAAATACAAACCGTAGCTGATCTTGATTCATAGTAGTTCCACGGGCTAACCACAGAATGCAGCACACACAACTGTCACAGTTTTTATAAATCATTCGCAGGGCAAAGCCTGCGGGTAGCATCTAGTTTCTATGATTACCGTATTTTTTTTGCTTTTATAGATATTGTGACATTTTATTTTTTTAATACAATCTATTATATATTCCGTTGTGTAACTCAGTGCAGGTAAGTTAAGTTTTATCATTATATAATAACTTAAAAGTGAAAATTGTTGTAAATTGTATGCTGATTCTAAAAATATATAGTTTTGGCTTGTTATTAATTTTTCTTTTATATAGCCCTTTTGTAAAAAAATAACGTTGATTACGCCTGCACTATTATCACATAATCCCTGAACTTATCTACAAAACAGTATCTTATACAAATAAGTTTTTAACTACACACATGCAACAACAAAAATTATGAAAAAAGTAAATACCCCCGTCGCAGCAAACCTGCGTACTCAGCGAATTTCCAATGCATTTATATGTTTCTCACCACTACATAAAGCCACTTACCAAGTTTGATAAAAATACATTCATAAATAAGTGATTTATAACATTATATTTATTCCCCATAAGAATAACATTAGGACTGAGTACGCAGGTTTGCTGCAACGAGGAAGATAAGAAATAAGTTTTTATGTAATTATCAATATAACTGAACCAGGTGAAATTACTTACCATGTTTTATTAATTTATGTTCATAATTAAGGGAGATATAAAACATTACTTATTCTCTATAAGAATAACATTAGGGCTGAGTATGCAGGTTAGCTGCTACGGGGACAACCAACAAAACATTTATTTTTTGTGCAAATATCAATATACCAGTACAACGTGAAGCCACATACCAAGTTTCATCAATATACATTCATAAATAATCGAGATATCAAATTTTATTTAGTCTTCATAAGGATAACATTGGACAATGTACTGTGTTTAGCACTTTGAATATCTCTGCAATGGTTGGACGTAGAATCACAATTTAAACACCAAAATGATTGTTTTGTGGAGCTGAAGTGATTGGTAAAAGCAAATGTGAAGTTTAAAGTAAAATTAACTGAGGAAAAGCCAAAAAACCTTTTTCCCATAAGATTAACATGGGAGATTTGATGAGCATGTTTTTTGGATTTTTTCCACAACCACTTAACCTAGATTAATAATTCAAAATACCATATTATTTGTTTTTTAAGCTCTAGGCCTATAACATGGTCAAAACCAAAATTAAGTGTTTTAAAAAATTTAGGGTAAAAAATGCAAAAAACTGATTTTTGGAAAATTTAAAACCCCCATAAACCCCCCTTCCCATAGTCCGATTTTTCTGGTTTTCGAACTTATAGTCATAAATGTCAGTTTATACATTTGAGCCAAATTTCATCGAAATCGGACGTTTTTTACTCAAGTTATCGCATTCACGGACACACACACACACACACACACACATACGTATATATATATATATATATATATACATATATATAAATTTGAACGAATAGTGTTTTGGACATCTGGGGACCTCAAAACAAAAAGTTATCATGGTCTCGGGCTTAAGTCTTACCATGAGACCTACGGTAATAGCTTCTTCCCTATAGGGGAAATTCGCTAAAAGAAAAAAAAAGAAAAAATATATATATTTTTAAATACAGTAGTAAATAAAGACGCCTGCGTTGGAGCTGTATATCCGGCGTTGCCATTTCGCCCGCACCCGTTCGCGCCGTATATCCAGTGCTTGCCGGTTCTTGGGGTGACTATACCCTACTTAGGCCTGACTGAGTTTTAAAATAAAATAATACTAATAATTTTTCTACCTTGTGTGAAGCCGGTAACTTACTTTTTTTGAACTTAATAACTTAACTAAAGATTATTTAATCTTAAAACACTTTATATTGCAGGCCCTGTTAAACTTTGCACTGTTTTCCACATTGATAACAGAAGTACATAAATTTAAGGTTATATTATTAACCTAATTGGATGCCATGAAAAGAGAGGGATTTATTTATTATATAAAAGGAAAAATAACAGCCTCCATATAACTTAGGCTTGATTTTTTTTCTTAGAGATTAATAACTTAACTTAGGCTTGATTTTTTTTCTTAGAGATTAATAACTTAACTTACCTGTCTTTGCACACTCTAGATAAGGTGGCCATATCTGTAGAAACCTAAAGCTTGTTAGTTAAACCTAACAGTTTACGGAAATTAACTAGAAATACCGGGGGGGGGGGGGGTATATGTTATACTCCTACAAAAATGGAGTGTTTGAGGGCTCTCCGCCGTTAGATTTTATAAAATTAGATAGGCCTACAAAATTGTTAGTTTTGGGCAGTTTTTCCCAAATGTTACTTAGTATTGTAACAACAGGTTTTGTAATTACATTCCATAAAATCGTAATATAAAAAACACAAATTAATGAAGTAAGTAGACCTTTATTTTTCTTAAAAGTTAGCCAACTAAATGCATAGAATGTTACAGTTACTGATACCTGTCAGAGAAGTGAATAATCATCATTAACTTTGGAAATGGAACATCTGGCCACCTTAACTCTAAATTAATTAAGCTTGTTGCTCTTAAAGACAATCTCAAGTAATTAGCTAGCAAAAACATCAAAATACCTTTTGAATAATAAAGATTAAGTAGTGCTAGGCTGTTTATTTTAATTTGTAATTACATAGGCTACAGTAATTAATTATGTAAACATTGAGAATAGGGCCTATATAAAATTGCCTAGGAAAAACCCTATTTAACATATTTTTGTTTTTACTAAATGTTGACACATTGATATGGTCACAGTAATTAATTATGTAAACATTGAGAATATATAAAATAGCCTAGGAAAAAACCCCTATTTATTTTGTATTAAATGTTGACACATGCCTAACTTAGACCCTATTTTACCAAAATATTCTACAAAATCAATTCAACTTCAGCAGAGCAGAAATGCATTGGTCTACATATATGACAGGTCTCCACTAAGAAAATTAAAAATAAACCAATATGTGTGTGGTGGTATATTAAAATATCAATTTGAACTTGGAGAGGGAACTCTGAACACAAAGCAACTATTGCGCATGCGCAAAGTCTACCACCATATTGTTAATAGCTATCGTGAAATTTTCATTTCATAAACAACGTAACTAATCGCATTTATAACACGTAATGGACTAATTTAAACTCACCTCTAAAGACACGTTCACTAAGGAAATCATATAATAACTAAATGTAGTCCTAATAACAGGTAGAAGCCCTTAATAAACTGAAATGTATCGCTATTCACTCCCGTACTCGTACTCCGGATGGAGCAACCATGTAATATGGCGAATCTCCGATAGACGACGTTTGGAAACGTTCTCTGGCTCTCCCCTCCAGTCGTCACGCCTTCGCAGTTGGTGCAAACCAACGCAAAATCTCACCATTTTCGTAAATTTGATTTAACCTTTAACTGTGGTGAGTTATGTAATAACGAACCTAACTGTTTGTTCATTTTCATTTTATTTCATTTCCCTTCATGTTAATGTAATAAGAATGAGACTAAACCATTTAATTATGAGAAACATTTAATAACCTTACCATTTTGATTTGGTATCACTGCTGAGTTATGACTACAAATGTCAAGTTTTGTGTTTTTGAGAGATTGTTTGGCTTAAAATAATAATTTATTCGATGTAAAGATGTTTAAATTATTTTAATTTTCAAAATCAATTGTCAAGCTTTACTTATTTTTAATTTTTTATGCTTTGGTCACACATATTCTGATTACGGCAATCTAAAACAATTGATCAGAGCGGTCAGTTATTTTATATCCGTATCCTCTATCTGAAGGGGAGGGATTACAAAATATACTAAAAAACGACCAAGTTGAATAATTTGATGAAGGCTACTTTAAATTATTTACAAAAAAAAAATTAAAACTATAATCAATTCCGCTCACTTACTATAAGAAAGGTCAATGCAGACTACAAACAAATTCTAATAAGTTGGAGAGAAGAAAGCAGCATAGTTTTGATTTTCCATAAAATATGTATTATTAATTCTGTAAGAACAGTTCTAAAAGATAAATTGTGGGCATTTGGTAAATTTCATGATGATAAGAGATGGCTCAAATTACTGGTAACAACCCAAAGGATTTGGGAAAATTGTAGTCTTATTGAAAAACTAGCAACAAAACCCCTTATAAAAATATTCAACAGTCTCTACAAATATTTATCACAAACTTTCATATTATTTTCATGAAATCTTCTTATTTCGACTATATTAACATTCTTAAACCTGAGAAGATTTCTTTCAAATTGCTAATATTGTGTATTTTTAACAAACAATAATACAAATGAGCCACAAAAGTTGGATGGAATAAATAATCAGATATTTGATTTGTTGTCTAATTTTCACCGAATGTCTTGAAATGGAATTGTAATTGTGTGCCCCATTAATCATAGCAAATGGCAGACTTTCATACTTATTTGTCATAATGAAAAATGAAAGCTTTCCAATGAGGGGTTAGATATCAAAAGCCATATTGTAGAGGTACAGATTTAGGTGTACAAACATGTACATTTATAATTTATGGTTAACAAATATTTACATTTAAGAAATATAATTAAACATTTTTCAACCAATTGTTTTTCAAGTCAATCTTTTGCCTTCTTTTTTAGCGAATTTCCCCTATAGGGAAGTAGCTCTTACTGTAAGTCTCATGGTAAGATTTATGCCCGAGACCATGATAACTTTTTGTTTTGAGGTCCCCAGATGATTTTCAAAGACTTAGAAAAATTTAAATGTCAAAGAATAATATCACATATATTGTGATAAATTTTCCCACCATTTTTGGATTATAGATCAAAATCAAGTCAACTTCCAATAAATAAGTTACACAATTACTTATTGTCAAATTTAGATTGCAAATTTGGAGGATGTTTTGATTTTCATCTTTGAAATTTCCTACATATTTAAATGAAGCATTAATATAAATGATAAAAAATAAGGCTAAGATTGAATTGAAAACAATTGATTAAAAAAAATGTAATTATATTTCTTAAATGTAAATACTTGTTAACCATAAATTATAAAATATGTTGAGCTGTCATCATTATTTGTCAGTCCATACAATTATAGGGTTTGAAATGAGGAGTTAATTATTAAAATCTGTCTGTTGAAACCCCAAATTTAGCTGTACAAAGCACATTCATTTTTTTATTTTTGTTAAAGAAAGGTAAATGAATGAAGGGAGAGTATTTATCATGTTTTTGATCTTTTATTGTAAAAGTTTCTTTGGTACCTAGCATTGCATAGCAAGCTTCAAAATAATAAAAACATGTGTTTTATAAGTTTTATACAAATGGGTCAAATTTGGCACTTTGGGAGACAATTAAAAAATAATCCCTTTATACGTCCAGTGGCCCAGATATAGTTTTATAAAAATCCTGTAATGTTTTCTAACCTGTTACATAATATTTTAGTGGAGGTTTAAATTAAAATAATTAATTAATCATTAAATCATTATTTTACTAGGACAAATTATGCACAACTTTTATCTTTTTTATTTTTCTAAATTCATCCGTGTCATCTATGTAGCTGTAATCACAATCCGTTGGTGGAAGTATAATAACCTTTTGATGTTCTCTTCACAAGTACTCCAGGTGTAAATAATACAAAGTTATAAGCTAAGAACTACTGATTGAAATTTAGATGAAGTAAATTTTGTAATTTTTCTGTTTTGGCCGAAGTAAATAGTGGGTTTAGCAACAATGAGCAGCAAACGGTTGATTTATTATACCATACATAAATTAATTCTAGTTTAGGCTTTTTCATACAGTTTTGTGTAAAAAAACTTGTTGAAATATTTAAAATAGAAGGTTTTGTCTCTAGAGCCCATTTGGCACAGTTTTGGTTATCATATATGTTGCCCAGTGTGCAAAATATGACCCACTTTGTTTTTTAATCATAAATCATTAGATATATTAATTTTCAGTTGCAGAGTACTCTAAATATACTCTAAAGTAGTATTTACAATTATTTTGAATTTACGAATATCGAGGCTTAACTGTTTCCATCCAAAAGTAAACTGCAAAGTGTGAGGTTATGTTCACTCAGATGATACAACAATCAAGAAATGATAACATATGGTCTGTAGTTCACCCAAGGCTTAACAGACAGGAGTACCTACTTGAAACTTGCTCAAAAACTGTTCGCAAGATTTGACTCGGTGGGAAGAAGTGGAATGAACTAATGAATTAAAATAATTATTAATGAAATTTCAAACTGGGTCAAATATAGGGAAATGAGAGGTTATGTCTAGATATTTTTTTATAAAATTCTCCGTTTTCAAGGTATTGAAAATTTGAAATGTTTGCCATCATGAAAAGGTAAAAGCTAGAAATGTCAAATTCAATTCCAAATTAGATGTAAACTCGAATAATATCCATGCCAAGTTTTAATTATTTTTTTTATTCAAAAGTGACGTATGGGATAGAAATTTGGGGTAACACATCAAAAAAAAAAATATTGACAAATTATTTAAAATTCAAAAAAGAGCTATTCGTTGTATAGCTGGTTTAGGATATCTTGACTCCTGTAAGGGAAAATTTATAGAACTTAGAATAATGACTTTGCCCAGTATTATTGTTTATAAAGTATTACTACAAATGGCACTAGGCCTATCTGGACTAAAAAAACACCAGGACTTTCATTCCTATAACACTCGAGGCGCTAATAACTTAGTTATAGAAAAACATAGCTCTAAAGTGTACGCATTGGCAACTCAAAAATTCGGACCTAAATTATGGAACGCCCTTCCCCAGAATTTAAAAATATTGGCCTATCCAAAATTCAAAAAATCAATTGAACTCTTTCTCTTAAACAATCCCTTGTATAAAACTGAAGACTTTTTTGCCTTAATTAGCTAAGGCATTCCTCTTGTATCTTTTAATCTAGTTTTAGAAATTATTTTATTTGAGTTTAATTATTTTTTTTGATAATGATATGTTTCAATTGTATTACTTAATGTTATATGACGAGCTGGAAGATGTAATCCACACATTGTATTACTTACTGGCAATAAATTGAGTATTGAGTAATTCTGTAACTTAAGTGTATCTTGATATGATGTATTTATTAAAAAACAGACTGACTGAAAATGGAACAAAATAGGTCCTATAGATTATAAATTTTTGTTTATTTTGACCTCAGGGGTTCATGGAGAGTTTGGGAACACCCTGTATATCTAACACCATTAACATGGTTCACACTTTTTTTGGTTAATGATTTCCCTGACTTTTTCTAACCAAAATAGTTAATTTTCCCTGACTTGCGACTCGGAGTGCGCACTTTTTTCTAATAGGTTTTGATTTTCGCGCACAATAATAGTGCTTTGCGTTTACGATTAAAATCAAAATTTTTCCCCGACTTCCATAAAATAGTAAGCACTTTCCCTGACTCTTGGCATTTTTTCAACTTTTTCCCTGACTTTCCAGAAAGTGTGAACCATGATTAAAGTTAGAGGAAAAACTATATATAAACTAGTATCTTTGTTTGTAGAGAAAATTTGAATTTTTATTTTTTGGTAAAACAAAACCATGTGGTGTAAGGACCTCTCTCGGTTATTTTTTTTTAGGTCTAACTAAATTTGATCCCACAACAGAAGGGGAGAAAGCAGGGAATCCCTGTCAGACCACTTCTTATATAAATTCATCTGAAAATAAGAGTTAATTGATATGCTAAACTCTTGCTCATTTGAGAAATTTTTAAAAATAGACTCCTTGGTTTCTTACGGGGTTGGAGACTCAGGTGCTGTTGTTGGTCAAACTCGGAACTAACCAAATCATAGGTTGCACTGCCAAAAAACGAAGTGGCGATCTAAACACTTCCTACCGTGTCGGGCTTGGGTTTTATCCTAAATTACACCTCGAGGACTATCTATGTGATTGAAAACAGCGCAATCGCTATAATAAGACTTGTTTAATTTAATTTGTATTTCCCGCCAATAAGTGTGTATTCCTCCATGCTGGAAAGAGGAAAAGGGTCAGTTTTTCTAATAGACACGCTGATCGTATGTTAACCAGCGACAATTTCAGTGTAGATTTATGCTTGACATGTATTTACTTAACACATTGTTTTATTGTTTTTACTTTACCGAATATTTTTGTCTTCAATTTGTCATGAAAACGTTAAAAAATTAATAACAATTTATTATTTTTAGAACATGTAATTATAAATCACTTATAGGTAAAATAGATATTTAACCATTTGACCATGTCACCAGTTTGTATAGCATTGCTATGTAAAAAATGTAAAATGTGACAATAAATATAATTTGAATTTGAATTTGAATTTAATAAACCTTTAATGTGAGATACGAACCATAGATCTCTGATCACTATTAGAGTACATACAAACCATACAAGAAATACAACATTGGTTCTTATGGAGCAAAAATCCAACATAGCCGCCATCCAAAGTCCACTTAACATATTTCAAAAAACAAACAAAGAGAGGGGTAAGAAAGGTAAACTAAAAACAATTCAGTAAACATTTATTAACAAGTATAAATACAGTACAAAAGTACTACACTAAATTTAGTGAAAAATCGATAAAAAAACAACAATATAAATTTATCCCTACTAAATGCAAAAATAGTCTCACCATACATAAGATTACTTTGATACAAAACACAATGAAACAGGAATGTTTAACAAGAAAGTGATTTGTGACTAATAATAAACAATTACGCTTAAAGGTAAAAGTAAAGATCTATATGTCTGAGGGATGTTCCAAATATAACTTTTGTGTAATATGTTGCAAATACATTATATTTCACTCAATAATCATAAAACAGCAGCTGCTCTTATCTCTCACATAATTGTTGACGCACAATATTTCAGCAGGCTAGTAGATTACATAAATAACGGTTCTTTCACAGAGAGATCTTTGCTACTACCTATCATTACATTAATAAGCAAGCACAAAACTGTCCCTCCTATTTTCTCAGGGCGTGAGCCTCGTAGGAGAAATTCACGCATTCATTGATAATTTTACAGGATGTTCTGTGCTTCTTGTCACCACAGGAAGCAATTAACTTTATTCATCAAATAACATCAACTGCTCAGGTTTTTCCATCGATTTATACAAACTTAGACTGCTTAAAGCTGTTATTTACATGCATATTAAAACATAATAAAATGTATAAAGAAAAAATATTACCATTGAGCAAATAATGTATAAAGAGTTCTATAGTATATTTCGCACCGAGAGCCGAAAGTGGGGTTTTGCTGGCCCGAGATCGTGTTTTATGACCGAGACGAAGTCGAGGGCTATACAAAACCTTTTCGGCAGAGGTGTGTACGCTCTTTTTTACCATACTACAATTATTAACGCGTAAAATGTGATCGGTCATAAAACACGAGGGGCCTCATGCAATCTCAAACTAAAAACAGTTAACCGATAAACAAATCATCGATAGTACAATGTTTTAAATTTGATTATTATTTGTTCCCAGTGTTTCAACCAAAGAACACAAAATAGTATGCACGCATTAACCAGGTAACGTCGTGTATGCTTGAAAACAAGTTGGCAACACTGGCTAAATAGATCAGCTGGCTTTCGGAATTCAAATGACGTTCCGAAAACAGGTGATAACAGCATAGTGTGGTGAACAAAATATTAAACACCATCTCAATCTGTGTGCTGTTTATAATCAACATAAACTTAAAAAATTGTAGGTAGTTAAATACTAAATACTATTTTTGTTTTCCCAGCACTTACAATGACAAAAATAAAGTAATATTTTCAAATACCAGTGGCAATCTCAAATAAAGAAGTCACAAATTGAGAAAAAAATATTTAAAATAAAATAAAGACCTACAAAGAAGGGAATCTGAACACAATCTATCAGCTGAACTAGGAACTACTCGTAATAAAGTACAACGATGATACACTCCCAGCAACAATCACAGTATTCTAATGTCAATGAGAATTCCCATAAATTATTCCCAATAGGTTAAAACTTATGGCAACTTATAACTATATTTTCACTTAGAATCTAATACCTAAGTTATTCCCTGCATTTTCAGGCCACATTCACACAGAAATCGCACACACTACACCAAGTCAACCCGGGCCACTTTGATTTAACACTCTTGTCATTAGGGATGGCCGAATATTAGAATTAGGTTTTTTGTATTTGATTTTCAAAAGTAACTGATACAAGACAAACTAATATGTGACACAGGCTAGTACTAATATATCTGTTTTACATGCTTTATCACAATCTGTTACTTAGAACTAGCTATCTGTTCATCTTTTGACATGTTTTCGTAATATATAATTTCATTTCTAACTAATGTGAAACTACTGTTTGCTTGGTAATAATTAATCTAATGCTCCCTTATTTGATAAAGACGTCGCTTTATCATATTTCAAACTGTTTTGAAACAGTAATCAGGTCAGTATGAAACCTAATATAAATGATGTTAAGCTTTTGCAACTGATATTTTTCTTCAACTAATATGTAAGTAACTAATATCGTAAGATATCTAAGTTGGCACATCTCTACCTGACCCTTAGAAAACCAGTGTAACTCTGCTTCGGAGTGGTGTACAGGCAACAAGCTAGTTAACATAAGGTAGCAAGTTATCTGATTTTTAAATACCAGCAAACCCAGCCTGGCCCGGGCTGACCCTGCTGTTACAATAGTCATGGTAACAAACACGGAGAACAAATGCTACAAGCTATACTCTGTTCACGTTCACAGTGCAGTACAGATCTCATGGGAGATGACTATCTTACTGAACTGAGTTAGTGTTTTGTGAGTTGCATCAACTGCCCCTGCGATCTGCATGGAGACGCTTGAGTAAATGCTTTCAGGACGGCTAGTAAAATTTTAATTACCATTTGAAATATATTTTACTTTTTATTAATGACATGCATTTTGGTGGGACGAAATTATGATTCCTTTATTGTTGAGCTACTCTCACCTTAGTTCAATTCTGGGGGCCTTGTCAAATGTTGAAAACAAATCACAGAAGACGCACAACGAACAGATACACACAAAAACACAAATATTGCCTCAGAAACTCCTCCTACGTTTTGTGGAACCGAGGTAAACAACCCGCTTTGTCACGAAGCCAATTTTTAACTTCCCATACAAATGCCTCACATACTCAAGCTGAATGCCGGATCATACTGAGTCCAACTGAGCTATAGTGTGGTCCGGAGATCTGCTAGAGTGCCGAGGCGCGTGTGCGGGAAAATATAACTTGGTTCCTTGACAAAGCGGGACGTTTACCCCCCCTCCCGCCTATAAAAGAGGAGGTCATTCTGGGACGCTATTTGTGTATGTTCGTCATGTGTCATCTGTGTGTTTGCTTTTCATCGTTTGACAAGGCCCCCAGGATTAAACTGAGGTGAGAGTAGCCCGATAACAAAAGAATCTTGAAATATATTGCTTACTAACTGATACCCAGCGCAACTTTGTTGGCAAGATCTTTCTTAGTTACCTTTGATTCCTTTTTTTCCACTGGTAAAATTATTGTTACCAAGGAATCTCTATACTTTAAATTGTTATTTTCCTTCGTAAGAATAGCATGGTAATTTTAAAGTCCAGTGGGGCGAAGCCCTTAAGTGTTAGGACTTTGATTAGTGGCTATAAACCTTCCTAGGGATTATCTGGGAACCAGGCAAAGTTTCATCGCAATCGGATCAGTTGTATAGGAGAGGATACAGGACAGGCAGACATTGATTTTTAAATATAGAGTTGGGTACTCCATACTGCACGGCGAACATGGTGAAGCAATAACACTCTCGAATTCACTGCCAAAGACTCAGGTCCAATCAGATCTTGGGTGTTCCACCCTCCTACTGCCACATGATCCTGTTGGTGTCCCCGTCCAGTCTGATGCGTCCGGTCGCCAACAGCCGCAGAGCCTCAGGGAAGATCTCGTGTTCCGCGAGTTTCACCCTCTCGCTCAACGTCTCCTCCGTGTCCCCGGCCTCAACCTCCACCGCCCTCTGGGCGATGATTGCTCCGGAGTCTATGTCTTCCTGTGAACGAGAATTTGATCGTGTTAAAAAGAGGAATCTGAATCCGTTTATTTTGTAGGGGTGTGCGAGTATGCGAAAATTTGAGTATTTCAATACTAGACTCGGAGTTCTGAAATATTCACAGGTTCGAGCGGGTATTTCCTGTCGATCTGCAGAAGAGCGCAAACTGCCAAATCGCAAAACGGCCACAAAAGACAACCACGTAAAATCGGAAAAAATTATGACTATTACATATTAATATAATTGCATATCAACTTTCTCTTCAAACTCCTAAAGCAAATTGTTCCACTTAATTTTTTGGTAGTCTTCAAAACCGCTACTACCACTCAGAACTGTCTGCTACCAGATCAGCGAGGTCCCAATTCAGTTGTTCCCTGTAAAGGATAGTTATTCTGGGATCGCGGAGTCATAATAGTGCGTTTTTTTTGCCACTTCAAAAGAACAAAGTGATCCTTCTCTGCACTTGGATGCTTTTTAGTAAGAAATGAGGTGGGAGAGCACATTACTCTTGACACAGACAGCCAACGCACTCTTGATCCACTGATGCTGATTACCAAATTTCCCTTTGTAAAATATTGGCAAAATAAGTGTCCTTTAATGAAACACAAGAGTAATCATATAAACATTTTGGCCCTCCCCACTAGAACCGCCCCCCCTGGTAGTTACCCTAACCCCTTAAAAATGTGTGAATAGCTTTCCTAACTGTAAGTGTAACATAGCTAGAATACATACCTCAACAAAGTGCACAGTGCACCCAGTGACTCTTACTCCCGCAGCGAGAGCCTGCCGATGAGCGTGCACGCCCTTGAACGCCGGCAGCAGCGAGGGGTGAACGTTGAGCAGCCGCCCCCGCCAGGCCTGCACGAAGGCCCCCGTCAGCACCCGCATGAACCCTGCCAGACAGACTATATCCACCCCCGCTCCCTGCAGACTGTAGTGCAGGGCTGCGTCAAACTCTGACCGAGTGGCAAAGTCTGTGTGTTTGATCACCTGGACACCATCGGTATTACGGAATGAAAATGTTTTTAGGCTATATCCTTAATTGTAACTAAGCTACTTGGGATTATACCTGGAGGGATGGAAAACATATCCTATGACAATGACTGGATTGTCCAAGTATGGAAGAATGACTATAACACTAGATTTTGGGATGCTCGTACATCGACTCAACACAACCTAACCCTCTTCGAGATAAAACCCGGTTCCTAGGGTGCCAAATTTGTTCAGCACTTGCCTTCTGATATCAAAGAAATAAATTCTTTTCCTCCATTTAAGAAAATGTTTTAAAGTTATTTGATTCAGAAATGTTTTTACACCTTGGAGGAGTTTTTCACTGATTACTTTCTGTTTTACTTGGTTTTCTGGGAGGAATCCGACCTGGTCCCTCCATGTCTTCAAATGCCTTTTTTCTTTTCCTTTTTCAAATAAAAAAAACCCTCATACTAATCTGCTCTTTTTCTCTGTCTAAACAGTTTCCACCAAGAGCCTACTTCTGGGTATCCTAGCCTCAGCCTTAAATCACAAGTTTTTTTCTTGATGAAAACCTCCCTTTGAGGAAGAGAATCTTTTTGAACTTTTTTACCGGTCCTATGCTGCAAGTCAGGCAGTCACTCAGGGCTTTGTGGGATATGTATGTATGTATGAAATGTTCATCACGTATTAACCCAATTATGATTATGATTAAAATTAATGTGACATACCGGTACCTTACTCTTGGCCATTTTTCCTTAAATGGTACTTTAAAATGTAAACAGAATATTATCTAAATCCAGGAGTATTTAAAACTTCCACTGATTTATATGAAATCATTATTATGTCAGCATGACTAAAGTGTGTTGTGTTAAGGTAAACATCGCAGTTCACTGCTGTTACACTGTTACGAAGGCATGCACAGATTTTTAATTTATCCAATAATCTTTCTGTCTGTTATTCAATTTATGAAATTCATGTGTGGTACTTTACTTCAGCACCCTATTGGAAAAATGTGACATTGCTCGATGCTAATAATGAAAGAACATTAAATACAATTTGTTTGCAAGTTAATCCATTACTGACGAAAGACGCAGCATCTGCGTCCATGCGGTGAGTGGACCTGCGATCTGTGTTTACCAAACTTGCTTGTGTTTCTAGAAATAGCTGCTAGGTTGTGTTAGGATGTGTACCACACAGTTGCTGTTTTTTACCGAATCAAATATATTGTAAGCGGCTGCGTGCTTGATATTCCGCTTTCAGTTCCATCAATGCCATTTAGTCGTGAGTTTTTTTTGAGATAAGGGCGTTAAATTACGTAAATCGCAACTTGACAATCATTATTGGAAAGTGGAAATTACATAAATGATAGTGCTCATGGTGGCTCAAGTTGGGAGAAAAAAGATTTAGTTCTTCTGTTTGACCCCGAACACTTTGTGCAAGGTTTCGCTAGCTAGGAGCTGCAAACCAAGTTTTTGGCCACCCGCAATATATTAATACAGAAATATTTCACTGATAAAACCATCCCATTCATTTCATTCTACGTGAAATGAATACTTCTCAACGGAATAGAATAGGTCTTCTGGACTGTTTCCTTCCAGATTGTTTCTAAACACCGACAACCATTCACTGTCCTGACTCACCTGGGTGGGGATGCCGGCCCGAGTTGCTCTGTCTAGCCCCTGGGCTCCAGGTTGGTTGGATATCACCAGCACAATCTCCGCCCCCATGGCCACACTGCCCAGGCCCGACGTAGCGTCAATCAGGGACTGCAACACATCACCATCAGTTGAGATAGAACAAGAACAATTATACAATTGAGACACACACAGTCTCAACAATTGCGTTACACAAACAAAAAACAAAATTCCTTCAATAACTTTCTCCAATTTTACTGAGAGTAACTTTACAATTTTGTTGGTTAATCACACTTAACCAAAACATCTTTTGTTCATCAAAAACTTACTAAACAATCGATTGGTAAAAACCTCAACCCCAGGTTATTTTAATTTTGTTAAAAATCTCATTTGAAAATTGGAAATTTTAACATTGGGCTTGCACAAATCAAAAGAAATGAGTCATAACACCTGTGAATAAATTAACCAGTGAACTGTAAAAGTAACACTTTGCACAAGGTAGAGTATCAACAAATGATTTCTTTAAAACAGTGACTGGATCCATTAAATAAAGATTGCATGTAGAGTGGACATATTTTTCACCCAGGAAGCAAATCAAATATCACTGACTATGGCTCAACCTCCCCTGTACTGGATCTAATAGTAATAAGCCAAAGGATTTGGAAAGAACTGTGGGACCAAACCATTTCAGAACCCGCTCTAATAAAGATGAATACACAAATAACACGAGTGTTACCACTTGAATTCTGTTACGTAAAAATGCAGCCACGAACCTGCAAGTTGGTACCACTGCCGGATATGAGGATTCCGACTCTCTTCCGAGCAGAGAGTTGTTTGACAACGGGTCCCACAAAGTGTCTCATGGTTGGTTCAATCGCTGCTGCAAAATTCTCTACAACCACGGCCGGTTCATCTGAAATTTGATTCATTACTAGACCTAAAAACTTTTTAAAATGCTAATTTTATTCTTAGCTTGAATAAATCCCCTTCTTAGGGGAATAATCCCCTTAAAAAATTATCACAATCCATTAAGGCAAGGGCATAACATATAGATAGCCTAATGGTTAGCGTCTTAGACTTCGGGTTGAGGGATCACAGGTTCAAATCTCGAGGTATCCAAAAAAACTTCAGGGGTTTTGATTTCTTCCCCTAAAAGCGTTTTTGGGTTCTCTTCATTTGTTCAGAAAAAACTTACTAAACAATCGATTGGTAAAAACCTCAACCCCAGGAAAATTTAATTTAGTGTCTGTTACCTAATCCTAACACAGGGATGGAGGGGTTTTAGAAAATGCCGTTGCCACTGAACTAGTTCAGGTTAAAAAAACACTTAAACTAATTATCATTGATTTACTCATATAAATGTAAATGTAACCAAACTATATTCACATATGTACAACCCCTCCCGCCACCCCAGTGTTTCAGTTTACTTGTGCTAGTCATCAAAACACTGAATTATGCACAGTGCAATTGAAGTACAAAGTTGAAAATTGTGCACAATTATGATGAATGAATTATGTATGCAGCTGAACTCAGAACTAAACACCAATCCATACATAGCAAGAGCAAGCCATCATCAAATGGCCAAGCAGTATTATGTCCTTTCACTGGGAGCTGACTGCTCCATGGCTGGATGAAATCAAAGTGGACCTACCCCGCACAAGTGCGGGATGCACACCTGGGCCCCGGACTCATCACGTACATGTGCGTTATCAGCATTGAATGTGTTAATAATTAAAGAAGTTATCTGAGTTATAAAATGATTTCTCCAATAGCCACAATTTCAAGGTCGTTTTAGCAAATTTCCCCTTAAGGGAAGAAGCTATTACCGTAGTTGGCATGGTAAGACCTAGGCCCGGGACCATGATAACTTTTCGTTTTGAGGTCCCCAGACCCCAAAAACACCATTCGTTCGAAACTGTATATAAATATATATGTGTCCATGGGTGCGATAACTCTCGTAAAAATGGTCCGATTTTGATGAAATTTGGTACAAACGTTTAAAGCAACATTTATGACTCTAGGTTCAAAACCAGCCAGGTCACTCCATCCAAAGGGGTATTTTGGGGGGGTTTTGTACCCCATATGTGGGTTTTTGAAGTTTTTACATGTAATATTTTAAAAAGCCAAATTTTAGTTCTCACCATTTAAACCAGCTTTAAAAAACACACAATTTGGTGTTTTGATCATTTCTCTATGTCAATTGGTTACAGAGATATTTAAAGTGCTAAACACAGTACGTTGTCCAATGCTATTCTTATGGTGAACTAGAAAAAATGTATATCTCGCTTATTTATGAACGTATACTAACGAAACTTGGTGTACGGCTTCATCTGGTTGTGGTCTAGTTATTTGCAGAAAAAAAGCAATTTTTACCGATAATTCTCGTAGCAGCAAACCTGTGTACTCAGCCCCCATGTTATTCTTATGGAGAATAAGTAAAATGTAATGACTCCCTTAATTATGAACATAAATTAATAAAACTTGGTATGTGGCTTCACCTTGTTGAGTTATATTGATATTTCATAAAAACTCATTTTTTCTGTTCCTTGTTGCAGCAAACCTGCATACTCATCCCCCATGTTATTCTTATGGAGAATAATCAAAAGGGTATATATCGCTTATTTATGAATGTATATTGATGAAACTTGGTATGTGGCTTCACTTAGTTGAGTTATATTGATATTTGCATGAAAACCCATATTTTGTGTTCCTTGTTGCATAAAACCTGCTAACTCAGCCCCATGTAATTCTTATGGAGAATAATTAAAATATTATATGTTGCTTATTTATTAATGAATATTGATGAAAGTTGGAATGTGGCTTCACCTAGTTGAATTCTATTTATATTTGTATAAAAACCAATTTGTTGAGTTCCTTGTTTCAGCTAACCTGCATACTCATTCCCAATGTTATTCTTATAGAGAATAATTATAATTGTATATATCGCTTTTTTGTGAATTTATTTTTATGAAACATGGTATGCGGCTCAATGTGGTATTAAGACATATCTTATGCATTGGAAATTCGCTGAGTACGCAGGTTTGCTGCGACAGGGGTATTAAACTTCCCTGCAGATGATATATATTTTTGATTTCAGTTAGAGGGTTAGTTAGAGGGTGGACTTTCAGTGACTGCATTTGGCAATACTGACTGAGTTCAATTTAAATTTAAATTATTTTCTCACACTGACGAAGTCCCCCAGAGAAACAAAATGGCAGTGATTAAAATGTGTTCTTTTATGTGTCACTTCTGCTGACTTGAACTTTGTTTTCCTTAGTAAGCTAGCTGAATACCTCCCTTTTCTAAGTTCAATCCAATTCAGCCCAAGGCTTTTCGTAACAAACTATCATCTGACACAGGTCTATTCACGGCGCCTGGTGTGTTAGGGAGGAACTGCGAGAGAGATGGTGAACACCCCTACTACCTCTCCAACAGTTGCGTAGTCATCTCAAAATTTCGCATGGACAGTTACATGACGACTTCTGCTGTGTTTACATACTGCCTGCTAATTTACATAATTTGCGAAAACACCACGAATGTAAAAAATGACCAAAGTTTATGACATATGACTTGACAGTAAGTTGCATACTGGTAAGCTGACTTTACAAAGACGTGTGGAGGGGGAAAGGCATTACTGTGCATGCGCAAACCAGGCGCCAACCACTGCAAACAGGGCTGTAACAAGTCAGGTTTACCAGCACTCCTGCTGCGGACAGTCCCGATGACTGCGGCCCCGGCCAGCTGGGAGACCACAGCATCCGCAGACTCCGCAGCCACCACCAGCGCCAGCCCCACTCCGCAGTTGAACGTCCGCAGCATCTCTTGCTCACTGATCACTCCTGCAGCATTATCAAGAATCAAGAATACTTTATGTCATACAACTATGTAAATGCAGCATTGACAATCTTCATAAATACAAAATACAATACAGGGTTTGGCAAAAGTTTGGATACCCCCCTAACTTTTTAACGAGGAGTTAGGTAAACAAAACTCAACAAAAATCCACAATAAAGAAAAATGCACTTTTTGGTCAGTATCACAACTGTGCCCATGCCCCCAAAATGGGGAATTTCGGGGTTAGCTCAAATTTTTAAAATGTCAAGGTCTTTATAAAAGAAGAATAGTAAAACCTAGAGGCTTTTATCTGAAGCCCCAGTACAAAATGGCGCCCAATTGAAATTATAATTTTTGCTCAGTGACGAATATTTAGAGAAACTACTTTCAAATAGGCATTGCATTATTTTTATTTATATGCATTTTTTTACTATTTTATTATAGAGTGCAACTTATAATAAAACAGCGGTCTTTCTTGGAAATAAATCAAAATTGTCACTAAAGGTTGTGAGTTATACAGTAGACTCTCAGAAATCCGGATCACACTTATCCAAACTCTCGCAGACAAATGATCTGGATTTTGAACATCTTTTTTTGCAAATAAAAACGAAAAACACAACTTCACGGTTTAGTGCCTTCAGTTTTCATACGATTATACCGGACTACACAAATTCACGTAGTTTGCATCGTCAAGTGCACCAACCCGACCTCGTATGGTCCGAGTCCTCACTTAGCCCAACTGTGCCGTTATCGGTATCGGTGTTTGTTATCGTTTACGTATCTGGTGCGCTGCTCCGTTCAGGTCTTCTCCTGTTCATGGTTCCTCATTAGCGATGCAAATCAGTAGATCGGTGACACTTGGAACATAAACATAAACGCATATTAATCAAAACGTAAACACAATAATTGTTCACTATAAAGGCGGAATGGATGATTTAAGCCCACCTCTGGGAAATCCAGATATATCGAAATCCGGACCGGCCGTCCACCATAATAGTCCGGATTTCTGAGTCTACTGTATTAACATTATATCTCTTATATACATTTCTATATTTAATAATAGGCCTACAGTGCATTTTGATATTAAATATTTTGTTTTATAGATTTATTGTTGCAGGTTATGTGTACGTTATTAAATTACAAAGGGTTAATATGACATGTTTTCACTTAGTAAATGATGAATTTTGTAGCATAATTCACGGCCATTTGTATATTTTAAAATCGTCAACATAACCAGACTGCCGCTATCCACCCCCAAAATTCTGGGTTTAATCCTGTACAGGTTAGACATAAGCTCATTTAAATAGGTAGATATTATTGTTAAAAGCGATAAGACTCTGATTCAAAACATAAAGGGAAGGCACGCACCTGAGGTAGCCAGCCAAGCAAACACTGGAGGGATGTGCCAGCGCGTGGCGTCCAGTGTGGCAGCCAGGTGGGGGGGCAGCACGCGCGGTAGGTTGCCGGTGATGCCTCCGCCGGTGATGTGGGCCAGAGCCTTGACCTGGGGCACCACGGGCAGCACGGACGTGACGTAGAGAGCCGTCGGAGTCAGCAGCTCCTCCCCTGCAACACACAGTGTCAGCACAGCTGGACTTGTCAAGTTAAATGCCAAACTTTGTAGATCTTTATCTAAGACTCACTGTTAATGGAACCTCTCTAAGACAGGTTAAGTGAGTCGCTGGTGTAATGGTCAAGAAAGTGGACTTCGGAACCATGGTAAATCAATGATTCAAATCCCAATCCTGGCTAGTAAATTTTATCAGTACCTTCTACCTAGTAATCGAGATTCAAGATATTTATTTCAGTGTCACAATACATTTGATATACAGGCAAGGTCCTACTCAAACAGGTGACTAGCCAGTACAGATCTCTTAAAAATAGACAAAGGATTTTCTCCTTTTTAACAAAATAAAAGTAATTAAAATATAATTAGAGTTGAAAACTAAATCATACTAATATCATCTTTCAAAAACTCTTCCACAGAATAGTAGGTCCTTTTTATAAAAAATTACTTAAATAATTTAAAAATTATTGCATCTTCTTGCATCCTTGGTTGCATCTTCTTACAATATTTTTTTTACTTACTGTAATATAAAAATTCATAATACATTACATATAGTAGATATTTGCAAATGAACAGGTTGCTTGTCAAAAAAACCACTGAAAACTAAACTATACTACATTTGACTAATGAAGTAAAAAAATAATACAGTAATGTAGACCAACCATAATGACAGTGATCAAACTTGAAAACAACCCTTTATAAATTTAACAGCTTTAGGAATTCTATAACCCTGCAATACTCCTTCTCAACTGGCATTGTATGCACAGCATTATTAAATAGTTTGACAGTTATGCACAGCATTATGAAATAGGTAGTCTGACAGTTATGCACAGCATCATTAAATAGTCTGACAGTTAATGACTTAAAACTATTTGGCAATGTATTATTTAATTACACGCCCATATAAAACGGAGTATTTTTATATAGTTTCAATTTATGAACTGGATATTGGAGTTGATACTAAATCTTCTGTTGTAACACTGAGAATTTTGCCTAACATGACAAATATATATTTGCTTATGGAGAAAACTTAAACATTAAAAAATATAATGAGGGAAGTGTTAAAATGTGTAATCTCCTAAAGACTGATCTACAAGACTTATTAAAACAAATCAAGGTTCGAATGTATCTCTTTTGAATCCAAAAATGGCCAAAAAATCAGATGAGTTCCCCCAAAGTTCTATGCCATATTACATCAAAGAGGCAACACAAGCTTGGTAGATCATTAACGTAACTTTTAAGTAAACAGTTTTAGCGAATTTCCCCTATAGGGAAGAAGCTATTACCGTAGGTCTCATGGTAAGACTTAAGCCTGAGACCATGATAACTTTTTGTTTTGATGTCCCCAGATGTCCAAAACACTATTCGTTCAAATTTATATATATGTATATATATATATATATATATATATATATATATATCTATATATGTGTCCGTGAATGCGATAACTTGAGTAAAAAACGTCCGATTTCGATGAAATTTGGCTCAAATGTGTAAACTGACATTTATGACTTTAAGTTCGAAAACCAGAAAAATCGGACCATGGGAAGGGGGGTTTATGGGGGTTTTAAATTGTCCAAAAATCAGTTTTTTGCATTTTTTACCCTAAAATTTTTAAAACACTTAATTTTGGTTTAGACCATGTTATAGAGCTTAAAAAAACAAATAATATGGTATTTTGAATTATTAACCTAGGTTAAGTGGTTGCGGAAAAAATCCAAAAAACATGCTCTTAAAATCTCCCATGTTAATCTTATGGGAAAACAGTTTTTGGCTTTTCCTCAGTTAATTTTACTTTAAACTTCACATTTTCTTTTACCAATCACTTCAGCTCCACAAAACAATCATTTTGGTGTTTAAATTGTGATTCTACGTCAAACCATTGCAGAGATATTCAAAGTGCTAAACACAGTACGTTGTCCAATGTTATCCTTATGGAGAATAAATAAAATTTGATATCTTGATTATTTATGAATGTATATTGATGAAATTTGGTATGTGGCTTCATGTTGTACTGGTATATTGATAATTGCACAAAAAATAAATGTTTTGTTGATTGTCCCCGTAGCAGCTAACCTGCATACTCAGCCCTAATGTTATTCTTATGGAGAATAAGTAAAGTTTTATATCTCCCTTAATTATAAACATAAATTAATAAAACATGGTAAGTAGCTTCACCTGGTTCAGTTATATTGATAATTGCATAAAAACTCATTTCTTATCTTCCTCGTTGCAGGAAACCTGCGTACTCAGTCCTAATGTTATTCTTATGGGGAATAAACAAAATGTAATAAATCACTAATTTATGAATGTATTTTTGTCAAAATTGGTGAGTGGCTTTATGTACTAGTGAGAAACATATCAATGCATTGGAAATTCGCTGAGCACGCAGGTTTGCTGCGACGGGGGGTATTTTTGAAATACTATAGCGGCTCACCCCTTGCTTTGCTCAATAAGTTACAGGCACAGGCCCAAGGCCCATGTTGAGGGGGAAAGTATAGGATAAAGGAGACTGCCAACCTCCATTTAAAAAGATTGTAACAAATTGTTAGTAGAGCTTATTAATGAGTTGTACAGGAAGTTTCTTTTGTATTTGCAAAAGTTTATCAAGATTTAACACAAGGCTCTTAGGAAAAAAAATATGGAGATGGTTTTTTAAGTGAATAACAAAGCTAACCTTTAAACTTTTATTCCTTCAACAACAGTTGTATTAATTTAAATATTATCTTTGTTTTTGCTTTTCAGCCAGCAACAATCTTTGAGCCACAAGGTAATTCTAATAAACTAAATGTGTAACAATTTAGTATGTATCATTTTGCTCAGTACGCACCGAGAGTCCTGTCACTGAAGGGCGCTTTGTCTTTGACACTGAGGCCCTGCATACTCATCACCTTCCTCACTAGACTGAAGCCGTTACTGTGCACCCCGCTAGACCCCAGTCCGAGCACCTGAAACAAACCAAACAAGCCGCGGTGAGTACAATGTAACTGACAACCCAATAGTAGGTTTATTGATCTTCTTAAAAATACCCTGAGATTAAAGGTAGAGTTAGGATTATAGTAATGGACATCTCAGTTACTCCGTGATATCAGTGAAAACTAATATGGGGATTGTGAAATATCAGTGAAAAAAGGTGATTTCTGTTCCCAGTTCCAGTTTATTGTTCCGTTGAATAGTTGAGCCATTATACATTGTTTCACTGTCCTATCTGACCGTTGTAAATATGGAGACAAGGTTTAAGGTTTTAAACAGGTTTATTTCTTTGATACCATACAACGGAGGGTTTGGTAAAAATAAAAATATTATGTAATGTATTAAGCTTAGCAGTGGCCAATGGCGTAAGTGGAAAATGGCAGAGCAAATTTGGCAAATTTACAGACCTTTTATATGAAAATTTGTAAAAATTCAACCGTAGAAATAAACCTAACCAACCTTATATTCATTTTGATCGGAAATAATAGCAGAATCTGAAAATAATAAAATAAAAAAAGATCTAGTGAGGCAATTTTTTCGGTAAAGTGAAGCATTTTCATTTACAAAAATGAAGCACAACTGTTTAGCAGTGCATTGATACCAACCGCAACTTCCCGTGACAAAAATTACCCGAGCTGGGTAATTTCAAAAACTTGTGTTTTGACGTTTTCGTAGCGTCGGCTGCAGGAATCAAGTCGCACCAAAAATTCATTCGATTTCTAATCGTCGTGACATTGTTATACAGCTGCTACACGATTCATTTATGTAATAAAATTAAAGTTCAAAATACAATCTTTTGATATATATATATATATACATATATTATTCACTTTTGAGTTTATTATTAGTGGTTTTTTAACGTTACAACATTTTTGGTCCCAAAACGACGTATTGCGTCGGCTGCCACTCTAAGGCGACATGGAAAACCGACGTAATGTGTCGGTTGGCCACTGCTAGGGTTAAACTATTTATCATTCTACAATATTAGGATACCTAATTATTCCTCAAGGTTGAAACGATAATCATGTGCAAACATTAAAAGCAGCAATAAACTCGTTATATTATAGCGCACTAGTTCCCAAATAACAGTCGGTCGTGGACCCCCAAGTAAATAAATTAAACCATCAGGGACCCCTGAACCTGTGTTAATTTGAAATCACATTTTTTATACTCCATTACCATATTAATTACCACCAGTGTTGGTATTAAATAATATAATTATATTCATTTAGGTAAAACACATTAAAGGTACTTGGAGAAAAATATCTTCCAAACTTGTTCTATAAACTCAAACTATTTTTATTTTACAAAGCATATGAGTGAGTTAAATTTTGTGACAAAGCAAGTTCAAATTACTAAGTAGGTAGAAAGTAAAGTGGACGTAATACCAATGTTATTATTTTCTTCAGTTTGAGAGCTGAAAACTATCCTTTTTCCAAAATTTCTTCAATATTTGGACACAGTTTGAAGGCACCCACACAGAAATCATCATCAATGTTAAGGTAATTTATATATTTATTCTTCATGTAACAAAGCCTGTGTAGGCAAAATGGTATTAAATGTGGCATTGCTTTCAGAGATAACTGCTTGTGGTCTTGTTGCAGTCAACCAGAAATCTTCAAATTTCAAAACTTCAAGGCAAATTAAACATTGAAGCTTTGGCTCTTTTTCAGAGCCAACATATGTAAATCCTAATTCCAAATATTTACTGTAACAGTAATACTGTTGTACTTTCTAACTTTTTAACTAAAATTAAATTTTGTACTCGCGCTGAAAAAGCTAAAACTATGCTGTTGACAGCTGAGAACTTCATTCGGACCTAAATGTACACAGTTATGTGAGACTGATTTTGCAATATTGCCCGCCACCCCCTAGAAAATACTTTTAGTTGGCAAGACAGTTGTAATCCTCACAAAAATCCCACACAATCTTAAAAATACCCGAAACTGGGTAATTACCCAGTTTCTGACAACACTGCAGCGCGGACAAGGGTGGGTGGAGGGGACGGAGGGTTGTTGGTGTCAGATGCCAGTTGTACCTGTACGCAAGTATAGTGGGAAAAACACCACATATAACAGGTCCTCCATTTGTATAACTCTTTTGACAGTTAAAATGATTATTATTCAAAAACAGGTTATGGGATATATTTATTATTAGCTATATTAATTAAATTTCTTAAGTACAAAAATATAGTTCAATTTAAGATGCCAGCTAGCCACTGCGGACCCCTTGCAAATCACTCGAGGACCCCTGGGGGCTCTCGCGGACCACCTTTTGGGAACCACTGTTATAGCGTATGTCTTGTCAATGTCAATTTCTAGTGACGAGACGCCAGTTACTGCTGTAAGCACTTTATGTTACGTTTTTGTGTTAATAAATTACTTGATTTTATACAAGGGTCGAACAACCTCTACAAGCCTACCTTGTCCCCTGGTTTGATCTGCTCCAGCCGGGGCAGTACATGCCCCCGTTCCACTGCGCCCACTGCGAACCCCGCCAAGTCAAAGTCCCCGTCCCTGTACAGTCCGGGCATCTCCGCTGTCTCTCCTCCTGCAAGACAAATTTGTCTATCTTTAAAAATAAAACATCACTTTTGTTTTCAAATTCATTTAAGAAATACAGAATAAACCAATCTTAAAAAAAACAAAAAGTATAAATTTGCAATTATAATATTAATTTTGTAAGGATTGAGAAATAAAATTACGATCCCTCTTCCCTCTATAAGTTTTCCCTCTTCCTAAGGGAGATTAGGAAAGTTTGGCATGAATAGGCACAGTTTGGACAAATTAATAATGAAATAAACATCCAATTTAAGTAAGATTTGTTTGAAGTTATTGAAAATCAAACTGTAACTTTGTTTATGTTGATAGATTATACTGAAGATAGAAAATTAGATTGAAACTGAGATTTTCTTCATTTAACATAACAGGTTACTACACTCTATTCCAAGTTTGCTGTACAATACAGGTCTTATGGGACTAGGTGCATTTAAGTCAAGGTTCGTAGAGCTTTCAGACCAGGTGCGCTTTTTTACATAAGAGTAATGTTCGCAGCAAAGATGTCTTACGAGGGCGTCCAGCTCATTCATAAATCAACAACATACCATCAAGTGTTGCCAACCTTAAGGGTATAATAATGGTACAGCTATTTTTAAATTTCACTGGACATGCAGAAAGAAAATTTAAACCCTTAATCCATTAATCTAATAATACAAATAAATCAAAACAATAAATTAGTTTCATAAAATAACAGCTTATCATAGAATGTAATCAGTTAAACAATGTTAATTCTAATTACACTAATGAGGAAAATATTGTACTCGCACGATAAATATCGTGTTTCCAGCAACACTGCAGATTGGATTGGTGATCACGTGACCTTCCAGCTGTTTTTACGAGGTCTCTTCCGGTCAAGTAGAAAACCTTAAATAGATCGACTCAGCACACCTGGTCTGAAAGCTCTATGAACCTTGCATTTAACTAAGGTGTGCTATTCAGAAGTAACAATTTCAACACGTTCTGCGCAGCCACCAGGTGGCGTCACACAGCTAGGTGGTGTGATCAGCTGGTTTACAGTAAGACAGCTAATGTTTCCCATCGGTTGCATACTAGTTCCTAAAAAAGCGATTCACCTAAGTATTTTGACTACCCCATGTTTTCTACTCCTTCAAATAGGATAGTCCGAATACCTTAAAACACGCTTTTCGGGAACTCGCCACCAGATGACGTCACGCTATGAAGAGCAATGACACTCTTTACTTGAAGTTATGGGATATAGTGTCAACTGTCCTCACGACTTGCATGAAGGCGCTACAGTAGACTTTTACTTTTTTAACTTTATAAATATGGTCAAATGATTTTTACGGTTGATGGTTGGTAATGATTGTTGTTGTTGTGTCTCTAATGCATTAAAACTGTTATGAAAGAAAAACAAATGACTAACAAAAGCGTAAAAAGACTCACGTAAATTATAAGAATAATTAATAAATAAAGTCAAATCAATTATTATCAAGACCCCACTGTTTGGTGTATTTTTAAGACTTCTGTGAATCCAGAAACTACCTTCCACACAACAACTTTAATCTCTTTAACTAAGAGCTACTCACCGACCAAAGCACACCCTGCTTTACAGCAGGCGTCTGCGATGCCTTTGACAATCTCCGCAGCTGTGGACACCTGCAGACGGCCGCAGGCGAAGTAATCTAGGAAGTAGAGAGGCTCCGCCCCCTGGCACAGGACGTCGTTGACACACATGGCCACCAGGTCCTGGCCGAGAGTGGAGTAGAGGCCCGTGTCCTGGGCGATCTGAGGACAGTAAAGGACCTTTAGAAACAGTCTATAGATGTTGTAAAAGGTATTTCTGGATCAACAACTGGAGGTCTCTGACTCAATTATGAAATTACTATTTTGGTTCAGATTGCTCAAAACTGTTTCATAGGCCAAACCGGCAGATCGTTTAACAAGCGTTTCTCTGAGGAAGCGTTTCTCCGGTTGCCTAAACCAAAAAAGTCTCAGGAAAAATAAAAATTTGCCGAACTCTTATTATATTCAAACTAAAAAGAAGACAGCTTCAATGACAATACCGAAATCCGACATGGAAAAATGAGTTTTATGCTCATTGCACTTGAAAAATTGAAATTTATAAAGCCACCAGAAAAAAACCCTCACAATATGTTTAACGAGAAAATAAATTATGGTCCTAATAAACTATTCGACACAATATTATATTACTTAGGAGACAGTTCTGTTGGCAACCGACAGTGGTTTTGGAGGAACAGCTGATGGACGGAGCGGCTTAGGCTAGGACGTAAGAAACCAACCAGTTCAGTGACAACTACCGACCGGTAACTGTTTTATGTGACTTTGAGTGTTTGGTGTATTTTTAAAATTGACGTCATTCAGTAGAATAGGTTATCATTCATCGGTTTTGATGATGGCTCCCTGTGAGCTAAAACTATCATCAATAAACGTACTACAGTAAAACCTTGACATAACGAATCTGAAGGGACTAAATAAAAAATTTGTTATAACATGGAACATGTTACAATGAGGTTTGTTTAATTGAGGATAGGTTAGCTAAGATTTTGCTATATTGAGGTTTAAAAACTTATTTATTAACCTCTTATCAATAAACCAAGTTGAATTTAATATGTTTAATTTACTGTACATAGTGTGGAATATCTATTGGCACAATTTATCTCAACACTTAAAACCCACACTGTTTTCGTTTGTCTGCCTGTTATTTTGTGTGAATGGAAACTGACGCTCTGAGGATTCAAGTTGAGTCATGATTGATTTTTTAAAATTTATGTTTGTTTACGTTCGTTACACACTGGGGTTTGGACGTGAATGGTTCTTTAAAAAGGTGAAATTCGCTTTGCAGATGTTCTACATAAAAATTTTACACGGAGGTAAATTTATTCTGTTGGGGTTAATATAAATTTTGTTACATTGAGGTTTTAAACACGATTTATTGGTAGTGGTATAATTTGCATTGTGGCTGGTTTAAGAGGATTTAAAAAATTGTTAAATCAAGGAATTTGTTATATTGGTAATTTTTTATTGGAGATTCACTACGTCAAGGTTTAACAGTAACAAGAATTGCGGGCGTCAAGGTATGTTAACCTGTCCATATTAAAAAAGATCATAAAACATGATCTACCTTCAGTTTAGTGCCAACGCCGTCAGTCCCGGACACCAGAATGGGATCTTTGTACTGGGTTTTCTTGATGTCGAAGAGCGACCCGAAGCCCCCGATCTGCCCCATCACACCGGCTCGTGTCGAGGCGGCTACTGCTGGCTTGATGGCGTCCACCATAGAGTCACCAGCGGCTATGTCCACTCCGCTCGACTTGTATGTCGTCGCGCCTCTCTGCAGAATCCACCTGAACAACGCACCGATCGAGTCAAATCAAATCAATATTTCTTTATTCTTTATTCAAAAAATGCTCATGGTACATAGAAGAGTCAGTCATACATAAATGAAAAACAGTGGAGACAGTAGAGTACCTGTGTACCCTCCAGTTAAACATAACCATCAATGAAAAAAATCATTAAATTACTAACGAACTAAAATTGTAATGTTAATGTTGAGTGAATGTTAATGTCCTCTCGGCTGTGGAATTCAACTGATAAATCAGGCCATTTTTCAAAGTAGGCCTACAATTTTATGTTTTCTATGTTATTTATTACAAATATTTAGGTTTCTTATAAATATAAAGATTTTACATATAGCCTAAAAAAAGCAATCAGATGTCTCTGTAGGCTCAAGCCTAGGGATTCATGCAAATCAAAATTTAAAGAATTAAATATTATGACAGTGCCTTCACTTTACATTTTTGAGACTGTCTGTTATATAAAATCAAATGATCTGATACAGCCAACATCAGCCATCAACATAGTTATAATACCAGAAATTGGAATATCAATCCCACATTTTACGATAGTTTAACAGTTTTTGAACCTAAACCCAGTTATGTTGGTATTAAATATTTGTCACGTTTACCACCTGAAATCAAAGAGACTGTTGATATGAACAAATTCAAGAACAAACTTATATCACATCTCCTAGAATAAGTGTTATTACGAACAGCTAGATTTCTTGTGACAGTTTTAAATTACTCCAAAATCATTTCCAGATCTATCTCCTGTCCCTTTTTGTAAACCTGGCACTACCTAACCTAACCCCATTTGATTGGAAAAGACCACCAAGGCGCAGACTTAGAATTAAAATTAAGGACGACAGGTACCATGCTGCATTTGGTCAACGGTACAGACAGCGGAAGGTAACAGGTAACATAAAATATAATGTAAATTACTGATGCTTTCTTTATCTGGTGAAACCGAACTAACAATTGATAATGAGGTTAAGGCCTCACAGTGAACTCACTAACACTACCTTGGAATGCCCTTGTGGGCGATGTCAGTCCGGAACTGTGCGCCAGGGAAGGTGATGGTGGCGCAGGCTGCGGTGGCGCGCGCCGCGGCTGTCAGCAGGTGTGGGGACCGAGCCACCACCGCCAACACCCTGCCCCCTGCCGTCACCAGTTCCTCCCCCTCCGCCCCTGCCACCCCCGCCGTGCCACAGTGGAATACCACCAGGTCTGGACTGTCTGCCAGCTGCTCCACTCCTGCCGAACATCACTTCAGTTGTAATAAATGCATTTTTCATCTATAAAATTATCGTGTCTGTCTGACCTCATCTCTGTATTATTTTAATGCAAACACTCCTAAATTTATTGAGATGAAATTTTACATGAACATAGATGATTAGCTGACACCCTCGGCTTTGCTCGCGAAACTACAACATTAACCAGCACTATCAAATTTATGTTTACATTTTACTGTATGACTCCTTTGCAGTAATTGTGAAACTTAACTACAGCTGGTAATTTTATAAACTATATCCTCTCTAAAATTAGCATTGGAACTTATAGAGCCTGTGGGGTAGAGTCCTAAGGTTGGATGTAGACATTTTCAGGTCTATATGTTAAAGTGATGCTATGTTCATGCAAAATCTTAGCTTTATGGGCCCAGAAGTTTTGCGTGATGGAAGTCTAAACATCCATACATACATACGATCTTTTACATTTTTAACATTAGAAGTATATATTTTTATATTGAGTATTGCCCTATTTGTGTTAAAGATCCATTGGGGCTCTAGCCTACAGGGATTGAGTTAAAATTTTAATTATAGACATTTACTATTATTTGAGCATATATAATTACTTAAACATGTAATCATTACTCAAAACAGTTAAAGGTCGACCACAGAATGCAGCACACACGTGATGTTTTCTTTGAGAGAAGATGGTCACTGCAGATAATCCTATATATTTATAAAAGAAAGGTGGTGTCTGTCTGACTGTAGAGTTGTATGTTCTGTTTTAATTAGGGGTGTGCGAGTACTCGAAACTGAGTTTTCGGTCGAGTATTTCAATATTCGAAGTTTTGAAAAATACTCGAAGGTTCAAGTGAGTATTTCCCGCCAATTTCCGGACAATCGCTAACGATTTCGACAGGCCAAATCGCATAGTAATGGCTGCGAAAGGCGATCACATCATGTAAAATCGGCTGAAAATGATGATCGGACCATGTAATTTCAGCCGTAAATGACGACAGAAAACATAATCGGTCAAAAATGACGACTGGATCATGTAATAATGGCTGAAAATGACGAAATGGGAAAAAGTGGCGACCTGGCCACTAAATACCGGCCGAAACTAACGATTTCGTCATCTAGCCTAATATTGATTAACAGCGATGACGGACCACGTGATATTGGCCAAATGACAACCGCACCGTGTTTTATCGGCCGGAAACAAATGTCAAAACATGTTTTGTTTGTCAATACACAATCCAGATTGATTGTACTGGCCAAAAATTGGTATTGCTACTTGTATGTTAGTTAGAAACCATGTTTAGATTATCAAATCTGGAGAGGTAACCAAATCCCATTACACTAAGGTATTTGAAACTACCAACTGATGGCAAATACTTGCTCGAAAATACTCGAAACTCGAATACTCGAATACTGTGCCATCCACTGTTTGTTTAAGGTCCGCCCTCCCCTTCAACTCTGTCACAGACAGGTGACTTCCCCATGAGTTGCACATGAAAACCACCGACTAGAGACGGGACTCGAACCCAAGAAGCACTACTCCCTGTCCGGGGAAATAGTGCCTTAGGCCGTTCAGCCGACCTGACAGGCTAGCAGTTGTATCGGATCGTGTTGTATTACGCCATGCACACAATCCAAGTTAGTTCAGTTTGTGACTACCAGGTTCCACCACATGTCAGACAGAATGGGTACAATTGCTTGCACGGTAATAAACAGTGTTTTAGATGGCAGATTCATAAGCTCATTTATTCCCACATGCTACAACTGCCCCTGAATTCCTTAGACGCACCTTTAATGACATCACCCTTGCTGGAACTGAGTGGGTAGCCCTTGGAGGCCATGATGACCGCGACTGTGGCCAAGTCAGAGGCCCAGGAGATCCCTTGAGTGGCCAAGGAGCCGTTACAGCATGACTGCAACATAGCATCACACAGTAGAGATAGGCTAAGAATAACAATAATGTGTTGTCGTTAAACATATTACATGTAACAGACATGGTCAGGTACGGTTGAAAATCACTGGCCCAAACAAAATAATGGAACATCACATTCGAGTCAACAAATTTTTCAATAGAATACAATGGATGATTCATCAAAGTATCAATTAAAATTGATTAAAATTAAAATACTTTGATTTTTGTATTATACATATGTACAATCAGAACTACTAGCCACACTAGGCACATTTTTGTTAATTTCAAATTAAAACATAAAAGCTGGAAGCTAGATTAGTGTCCTAGTCCTAGTGCTAGGCAGCTACACCTTCATTGCTGACCAGTGGTACTGGATTGATGGCGTCAAAATATGACTTAAATCGTGTTAATCTGTCACACGATCTAACAAATATTCTACCTCACTGAGTTATTTACAGCAAGTAGCGACAAGGCTTGATGTCATCTTTACTGGTCTGAAAGTATTCCTCTACGGAATATAAACTGTCTGGTAGAATTGGTAGAATAAAACATAAAACGTAGCCAATAAATTTAGGCAAGAATATTGAACATTTAAATAACACTGAAGGAGGTAGTAGTGTGGGTTTGCCGGTTCTGGGCCAAGTGATTTATGGCTTCCGGTCACGTGACCGGAAGCGCTGAGTCATTAAACACGTCATCTGAGCCTCAGCCAGTGACGTAGGCGGTTTTGTGACGTAATGAGGGAAAGTTTAAAGGTCAAGGTCACGGGGAGGTTATTTTAAAAAAGTACTACCTCGCACGCGTAAAATCCGATTGTGATTCGATAGTTTTCATTCGATAAAATATCGAATGAAAACAATCGAATGAAGCAATCGAATGATACGAGTGCGAGGTAGTACTATTTCATTTATTACTTTAATGTTTACATTTCTTTTTATTTACAATAAGTTATGTTTACAATAATTTATGTTTACAATAGTTCCCCGTTGTTTGTCGTCATTGATGTTGTTGATCCGGAGTCGCGACCATCACTTCGTTTTCTGATGAAAGGCGGTAGATACTTTGACCCCTGCGCAGAGTCAATGTTGTTTGTTGCGATCAGTTCTAAAGATAAACTGTAGCCATTCGCTAGGAGAAGTCTTAACTCCTCTTTAAAAACCTCCAGGTCCGTAGAAGTTGATAGATAAATAGAGTCATAATAAATACATCGAATCTTGAGTGACATGACAATGTTATTTTGTGAAGAGCGCGGAGAGAGGATGATGTTCACCAGTCGAGAGCTGGAGGTGTACTGACTATTCACAAGCTAGCGTTGCAATCGTACCAAATGGTGGGGGTAAAAGTGTGGTGGGGCGGAGCAGATGGCGGACAGCAGATGGTAGGCGGCAGATGGCAGGCGACAGGTGGCAGGTGACAAGTGCGCGGCAGATGGCAGCTGACGTGGGGAGGAAGACTTTGGATAAAATATCCATTAGTTAAAACCCTGGTCTGCACGTTGAAGTTCCTCCTCTAGTTTAGTAACCAGCCGAAAATCCGCTTCCATTTCATCCTCCTGCTCTGGACATTGCGGCTGCGCACACCACCTCTTGCAAGCATAATCATACGCGTTCTTATATTC
This sequence comes from Allygus modestus, assembly GCA_963675035.1. NCBI lineage: Eukaryota > Metazoa > Arthropoda > Insecta > Hemiptera > Cicadellidae > Allygus > Allygus modestus. The sequence continues at coordinate 125,764,224 of OY776115.1, read as the reverse complement.
CTCCAGGACTTGTTCATATGTCCTAGGCTGCTGAGATATAGTTTGCATCGCCGCTCCTTGATTAACCTCGGTAGTCTCAAGAGTTGCCACCAACTCCTTCTCACTAATCACACCTCCCCAAATAATGTTATTGCCACGGCTTATGATGTTGCTTGTTGGCTGCTGAGATGTAGTTTGCTCAACCTCGGTAGCGTCAAGAGTTGCTATCAACTCCTCCTCACAAACCGCATCTCCCCAAATATTGTCGTTGACGCTGCTCATGGTGTTGTCTGTTCCAATGATTGTATAGTAATGCAGCGTTTGAGTGTAGGTTAGGTACTCGTCCCTTCCCCCACCACATCACTCCCCCCACCACACCACTTCCCCCACCAAGTTTTCACATCGCGCACTAACTAGCGTACACGCATTAGTTAGGGTCTGACTCTTACACTGTCAAGACCGTAGCTCCTTAACTGAAAACTTCAATTAATTTGTCTCAACACTATATGTGTATAAATATTACAGTCACTATGATCTAAACTAGTGCATGTTTCCATGTGTTGCTTCTTGTGCAGCAGACAACTGGCTAAGAGTGTTTCAACCTTGGCTATTCTACGATGGAACCGCTCATTGTCCAATAAAAGCGTAGACATTCTATCTTCATCGTCGGAGAAGTAGAAGGTGGTGGCAAGCGGGCTACTGAAGGACACCTTACTCATATTCCTGTAAAACTGTGACATGTTCAAACGTTAACACAAACTATATAGGTAGATGTTCATCCGACAACAGCTGGAAGTATAATGATGTAGCGCTAGCTTGTAGGATAGACACCTATCCCCACCACAACGTTCCCTTGTCCTTCAAACAGTTATTTTTCACTACAGTTGCTATACCCTTGGTCGGATCTGAAGTCTGTTTGCACTAACTTGTTCGTCTGATCAATCCGCGTAGTTTGAGTACCCACTTGATATATTTTAAACCGTAAATAAAGAAGTTATGTAGGTTTTACCTCTAAAATAGCTGTTTTTTAGCTATTACTGCTATGCCCTTGGTCGGATCTGAATTTTGTTTGCACCACCTTGTTTGTCTGATCAATCCGCGTAATTTGAATACCCACTTGATATATTTTAATCCGTAAATAAAGAAGTTATTTAGGTTTGACCTCCAAAATAGTTGTCTTTAGCTATTACTGCTATACCCTTGGTCGGATCTGAATTCTGTTTCCACCAACTTGTTTGTCTGATAAATCCGCGTAATTTGAGTACCCACTTGATATACTTTAATCCGTAAATAAAGAAGTTATTTAGGTTTGACCTCCAAAATAGTTGTCTTTAGCTATTACTGCTATACCCTTGGTCGGATCTGAATTCTGTTTCCACCAACTTGTTTGTCTGATCAATCCGCGTAATTTGAGTACCCACTTGATATACTTTAATCCGTAAATAAAGAAGTTATTTAGGTTTAACCTCCAAAATAGTTGTTTTTAGCTATTACTGCTATACCCTTGGTCGGATTTGAATTCTGTTTGCACCAACTTGTTCGTCTGATCAATCCGCGTAATTTGAGTACCCACATGACATACTTTGCACAAACTTTGTACCCCCCCCAAAATGGGTCATGTTCAAGGTCAAGTCAAGATCAAGGACCTTGGGACTTAGAAATTTTCACAAAGTGGGCTGCACACAAACATGAGACTAACAGTCTCCTGCCTATGTACAGGCCAAGTCCCTAACTTGAAATGCTTAGGGTGGTCCTGAAAAGGACCGTTTGTGTTTGAAGGAGATGGTGGATAAGGAGCGGTGGACAGTGTTTACTTTATTTCTTCGTAACCCACTTTACTTGACCCTTCTGCCGTACCAAAAACAAGTCGCACTCGGTCTCAGGAGGTGGCAGAGTAGACCTTGGAAGGTGGACCTTGACGTAACGGCCGCCAAAGAGGTGTTGCAGTAGGTACTCATCACCGATCTTCCCCACAAATAAATATTCAATGTCCAATTTCAACTGGGCAAACTTGACGGTGACAGACTCCAGCGGCGTTACCAACTCGGTAAGTTTCACCGTAGCCGTCCTCTTCATTATTTCCTCAACAGTTGGAGGCGGCGATGAAGGTCGAGACGATGAAGGGCGAGGCGTTGTCGTTGGCGGAGATGCAGAAGACGTCGAAGGCCGTTGATCAAAGTAAAGTGGGTGGTTCCGAAAATTTCTTTGTATACAAGACCTAAAAGAACTAGGTCTTTTGAAACCGCTCCTTTTCTCCGAAGACTTCTTCAAAGTCTCCTTCAAACGTTGCAGTTTCTCGGGTGTGATGGGAGAAGACATAGCGCAGAGGTGTATACAGTTCGCAAGGCAAAGCTGGAATGAGGTACCAGACGGAGCAAAGCGGGTCGCCAAGTGTAACCGTGACATTTCCATATACGGGTAGAAAGCTAAAGACCGGTCTACATCCTGTTCCCCTTCCACCGTGACGACACAACCCCCCCCCCTTACGTCACGGGGCGGAGCCCCCCCCCTGACGTCACGGGCGGAGCCCCCCCCCTTGACGTAACCCCCCCCCGATTTGGGTCATGTTCAAGGTCACCCCCCCCCCTTCAACCTCCCCCCTTCCGCTTCGGTGACGTCACTTTGCCTTTATAAGCGGGAGCAGTCCGCAGTCTCGTCGCAGTAGCTTGCCGCCCGCTGTTTGGATATACGTCCCAGTGGGTTGCACTCTGCTGCAGCGTAGGTCTGTTAAGTGTGCGTTGGGCCCGACGCGCAATTAAGAGATCCGCGCCCTTGCATGTTTAGTTAGTTTGTTTAAGCATGTTAGATAACGCTTGTAGTTTGCTGCTAGGTAATGTAGTTAGTCTAATATATATGTTAGTGTTTGGTATTGGTTTGAAGTGTTTTATTTACTAATAACATATGTACTCCCGGCCCTACAGGTCCCTCAACAACCTTGGTCAAAACTTGGGTTCGCAGCAGCCTGACGCCGGGTGTTTGGGTCTACGTCCCACCGGGTTTCAGTGATACTGTTGACCTTTGCAAAACCGACCTCGGCTGTTTTTGTAAAAATAACGTTAACTGATTAATTTGTTTCTTTTACATAGTTGCTGGTAAAGTCTTTATTTTCAAAGTAATGTATCTTGTTTCTCATCCTTTTCCTAACCCCCTGACAATAAGGTTCGGCCCTGAAAACCGGCCTTGTCAATAAGATCAATACGGCCATGCAAACCGGTTGACACCACCTATCTCACCCATGAGAAACGTTTGTGAAATATAAAATCAGTCTCTTGTTTAAAATCAGTCTCTTGTTTAAAATCAGTCTCTTGTTTAAAATCAGTCTCTTGTTTGTTGTCTTTTGTCCCCTTCCCCAATACAGAGCGGGGAATAGAGCAGTATGTTATGCTCTATTCCCCGCTTTGGCATTATGTCAGATGACCTTGACCTACTGACGGGACTTAGAAAAACTTTCATTTGATCAAATATTGGAAGAAATATACTTTTAAAATGACCTTTCTCAATCACCTCCACTCCCACCACTTACATCTCCCCACCATTTACATCTCCCACCACTTACATTGGGTATAAAAGAGGTTCCCCATCACTGGTAAAACATTCTGCTGTTTGTGTTTAACCATGGCGCATATCAGGAAGCAGACCAAGCCTAAGAAGATGGTCGTAGCAAAACCAGCTCTTGTAACACCTACTACCTCTTCTACTGCTTCTTCATCATCTACACCAACTACTTCTGCACCGTCTCTACTCCGCCAGGTTTTATCTTCGCCAGCTTCTTCATCGCCTGCTTCTTCATCATCCGGTCCTGCGTCCATACTCCGCCACGCATTACTGATGTCCTTGATAATCCCGGAAGAGTCGCAACCAAGGTCTCCATCTTCTCCACCACCAAGACCCAAGTCACCAACAAAATCATCTTTATCTTCCCCATCACCAAGGTCAAGGACAAGGTCTTCTTCGTCATCTTCGAGCTCGAGGTCCTCTTCTTCTTCATCTTCGAGCTCGGGATCATCATCACCGAGTTCAAGATCTTCAACACCCACTATACCGCAGATCATTTCTCCAATCATCACTCCACCTTCCACAAGTTTTCGTCCGTCAGTAATCTGCATAAATGATCAAACTCCTTCAGAGAAATTTAATGAATTAAAATCCTTGAGAAGGAAGTGCTTACTTCCTGCACAACAATGTAAATACAGTTTTAAAAAAGGTGCAAGGAAAGGGGAACGTTGTGCTAAATCTTGTGTCTTAGATGAAGAATTATGCAGTTTTCATTTAAGACAAAAACACAAGGGTACCGTTTCTCTTTCCACACCACATCCAACAGTGAAACCAGCCAAAACTCGGATTAATAGGCTTTGTAAAAACAAACAATACTTCTTTGTCAAAATAATGGGTTTCTTAAAGGTCATGTTAAAATGTGGAGACCAACTCTACATTTTAAGATTACCTAAAGCCATGCGCCATCCCTACAAACCCACGAAAAAGCACTATCTAATCAGAGACAATTCAGGAACCACTGTGTGGAAAAAATTGTAATAACCTTTTTCCAAATTAAATTAAGTCTTTCTTTTTCCAAATTAAAAAAAAGTGTGGACAACCTATTTACATTTTGTAGCATATGCTGCAGAGTGTAAATAGGTTGTCCACACTTTTTTTTTACAATGTTACAACGACCTTGACCTAGATAACGGACTTAGAAACATTTCGCTCTGTTTAAATTCCTTTTCAAACCAAAACATTGATCTGTTCACCAACCTTTTAGGTGGGGGTAAGCGGGTATATAAGCGTGGCATCGTAGAACATATTCATTAGTCAGCTATGGAGACTCCAGCAGGTTCATCCAACTCATCAGCTACTGATATGGAAGTAATCTGGGAACGTAGAGCGAAACAAAATAGAGCACGTTCGCGAAGAAACGAAAATAAAGTAATAGAAGGATTCAAAAGATTACAAGTCGCTGTACCATTTGCTAATCCTAGTGATTCTAGGATTTCAAAAATTCAACAGGCAATACAATATATTAAGTTTCTTCAAACACAGCTTCAAGAACCTTCTATAAAAGCTGAACTGCCTGAGGAACCGCTGCCCCCCTTAATCTTACAAAAAGAATTAGGGAACGTTTTTGTCGAACCTCCGACCCTTAAAAAAGAAGATGACTAAACTCGTTAAAACAATGAGAGGGGTTAAAAAAAACAAAGCGGGGAATAGATCAGTTTGTGGTCAAAGTGAGAATCACTTACTGCTCTATTCCCCGTTTTGGCAATATGTTCAGTCGACCTTGACCCACTAAAAAGACTTAGAATATTTGTGTTTAGTATTGACTTACACTCCGTGTGGTAAAATAATGGAAGATATATTTATTTCTTAACACGATATACCCCTTCCCTAACCCTTGTACTCCCACCACTAACCCCCACCATTTAAACGTAGTATAAAAGGGGTTCCCTATCACTGGTAAAATCATTCTGCTGAAAATGAGTACACCCGCACTCCCTATCGCTGCAGCAACACTAGTAGTAAGCAGAAAGGTTGAAAATCACGATCAGTTAATTGTCTAAGAAGATTACTGCACAAGTTTCTCGATTGGGAGGTTGGTTGTGATTTGTATATGTGGAAGCCTACGGCTCCAGTGTATAATAGTGAACAGGAAGCATGGAAAACAAGCTATAAAAACAATGTAAAGTTACTTAAAATGATTGGTATAATGGAAAGGTTACTCCGGCAGAAATGGATCATCAATACAACATTTTATATTAAACCAAACCATTGTTGAATCAATAAAAAGGAGAGAGATTAAAAACAGAGCGGGGAATAGATCAGTTTGAGGTCTAAGTGAGAACCACTTACTGCTCTATTCCCCGTTCTGGTGGTATGTTCAGACGACCTTGACCCACTTACAAGACTTGTCATTCTGCGACATCGTTGTTTGATATAAAATGTACTTCCTACAATAATATCCTTGACATTTACCCCCACCACGTAAACTTGGTATTTAAGCGACCGCATCGGAATATCCCCAGTAGTTAGCTATGGATTCCCAAGCAAGCACATCCAAAGAGTATAAAGATGAACTATCAGAGTTTTTGAAGTTCAACAATTGCTTGCGGAACCGAAGAGCCGAAAACGCATTAAGAACAAAAACATATAAGCTGACAATGCAAAAAGCCTACAGTAGATTATCAAGTAAAGTCCCGGGCGTCAAATCTACTACTAAAACAAAGGACATGATATATCGGGCAATAAACTACATAAAACATCTGCAAGCAATAGTTGCAGAAGTTCCTTCTGAAGAACCGGTCTCTCTTGAACCGATAGAATGCGTGTTCCTGGTGGAAGATAGGTTGGCGAAACATCATTTTCTTGAGGAAGAACCGTCAGCCTACAAACAAATCTTCCTCATGGATGAAGACCAGGATGAATAAGTGGGATAACAAAATTAAATACGTCTGGAATACAAAGCGGGGAATAGATCAGTTTGTGGTCCAAGTGAGAATCACTTACTGCTCTATTCCCCGTTTTGGTAACATGTTCAAACGACCTTGACCCACTTCAGGACTTGGAAACAACTTTGTTTAATACTAAATATATATTTAACAACAATATCCCCTCCCCAACACTCCACCCCCCCTCTAAATATTGTGGTATAAAAGGCGAGTTTGTATCAATGGTTGAATCAGTCTAGTCATGGCACCAAGAGACATCATCTTTCCTCATCCACGAGAGGTAATTCTAATGTTAAAAAACATTATGTTAGAAGATGAAGATCAAAATGAAGATGCGCTGTTGGAAGATGAAGAAGTTGATTCCGTAGAGATGGAAGCCGTGAATTGGATGGAACAATTGGAGAGTGATGAGGATATCTCTAGTGTAGCGGATGACGTGGAGGAAAACTCGAATTCGGACGATGCGGAGTGTTACCAACAGTCACTCTGTTTGGAACACATGGAGGCAACTCCGAGCGGTAGTAGGACCCTTTTTGAGGGTACCTAAGTCACTAGCTTTCTCCCCCGTCGCTTATTTCCGTTTGATGAGTCGGATTTGTCAGATGAGTCTGATTAGTTTTCTTCGTTAACCTTCCAACTACAAATACAGAGCGGAGAATAGATCAGTTTGTAGTTAAAGTGAGAACTACTTACTGCTCTATTCCCCGTTCTGGAAATATCTTCAGATGACCTTGACCTATATCAGGACTTGGAAACAACTTCTTTTGATACAATAATTATTACTAAATCAAACATATGCTCCAAGTGGGGGGTACTCTAATGGTGGGGGTAGGCAGGTATTTAACCATGCACTTTGGAACACACGTATTAGTCAGCTATGGATTCGCAAGCAAGCACATCCAACTCCAGATCTGGCTACAATCGGAGAAACGCTGAACACTCAAAGAAATGGAGAGTGAATATTAACACTGGATATGAGAGATTACAAAGTGTAATCCCATTCGCCAATCCTCGAGATGCAAAAATAGCCGTTTTGTATAAGGCCATGGAATATATCAAAAGTTTACAGTTAAAACTCCAAGAACCGCTGTCAGCTCCCGCAATCGATCAAAAACTGTTGGAATCATGTCCTCTGACTGAGGATGAAAAACTCCAAGAACCGCTGTCAGCTCCCTCAATCGATCAAAAACTGTTGGAATCATGTCCTCTGACTGAAGATGAAAAACTCCAAGAACCGCTGTCAGCTCCCTCAATCGATCAAAAACTGTTGGAATCATGTCCTCTGACTGAAGATGACTTGGCGGTTCAACATTTCTTTGCTGAAGAACCCTCATACAAACAACTTTTTGAAGATCAGGATAATTAAAAGAAAACTTAAAGATCTGTTAAATAATACAAAGCGGGGAATAGATCAGTTTGTGGTCCAAGTGAGAATCACTTACTGCTCTATTCCCCGTTTTGGCAACATGTTCAAACGACCTTGACCCACTTTGGGGACTTGAAAACATCTTGGTTTGATGCAAAATGTACTTCCTGCGTAAAATTTGGTATTTCTTCACTAACACATATACTCCGGCATGTATACCCCCCACCACTGTTCTTATTCGGGTATAAATAGAGGTGCATTTTGGAGTGTTATTAGTTGCTGGTTAGCCTTTGAGGAAGGCACAGTTATAATATGTATCGGTGCGATATTTGTAAAGCCTCATTTAGAGATGATTGGCTTTTAGCCATTCATAAAGAACTAAAACATAATCCCAACACAAATACAAAAGAAGAAGAAGATGAACAAGAATTAGATTCAATCGATCATCAATTAGCACAACATCAATTTGCAAACCTAAATCAAAAAGAACAAAATGAAGTTTTAAGACCGAGTGTCATTCATTATGCACAATCAACGTCATCAACATCGACTTCTACGCCTGCTATGTCTACACTTCACCATCCTTCACCATCCTTCATCATCAACACCATCAACATCGACTTCAACGCCTGCTATGTCTACACTTCACCGTCCTTCAACATCAACATCGACTTCAACGCCTGCTATGTCTACACTTCACCATCCTTCAACATCAACAGCTGCTATGTCTACTCTTCACCGACCCTCAACATCAACAGCAGTAGATGTGGAACTACACGCTAAAGCACTACCTGGTAAGGTAGTAACACATTTTAAGATTGACAACATAAAATTACAACTTGAAAACTTTTTACATAACGCCAAAGAATTAGTAACCAAAACACTAAAGAATGAACAAAAAAGATTAAATTTTATCAAATTTGGACTGTTGCTAGATGCCATATTCACTAACATTCAAAATGAAACATCACCAAGAGGTTTCATGACAAAAAACCGAACCATCATGGCTGCGTCAGATATTGAAAAGATCGTAACAGAATGTCTTGAGGAACTTTTGACGAAACTACAAGAGCATGAAGGAAGAGGATCTGGATGGACTTTATTAAGTATAACAAGTCTGGATGTTAGAGTTCATAAACACGGTTATGGAATGAGAGGAAGTAGCTATATCCCTCTACCTCAAAAAATTATGAATACCAAATCCTGTATTAACGTGCAAAATGAAAATAATGAATGTTTTAAATATGTTATGTTGGCCAAATATGTAAAAAACCATCCGGAAAGACCAAGTCAAGCATATGAAGAAGTTCAACACAAGTATAATTTCCAGGGAATGACTTACCCTGTTGCAATTACTGATATATCGAAATTTGAAAAACAAAACCCTTCAGCTTCTGTCAACGTTTTTGGCTTGGATTCGTCTAAAAATGTGTACCCCTTGCGCATAACACCTATTGAGCGCAGAGATCATACGGATTTGCTATTAATCACTAAAGGGGATATATCCCACTATGTCTACATTAAAAATTTTGAAGCTCTTGTTTCTAAACAATTATCTAAGCATGAAAAAAGATTACAATTTGTAAAAGATGTTTTTGTCATACAAACAAAGAATTGAGACGGGGAGGATCAGAATGGCTAGTAGAACATCAAAGGTTATGTAGCGGAAACTATGAGGTAAGAATTAAATTGCCACATCCCAGCAGAGCGCAGATAAGATTTGACAAAGTAAATCAACAATACCCTGTTCCATTTGTTGTGTACGCGGACTTCGAAGCATCTTTACTTCCTATTGAACAACAAGAAGAGGATATCACAAAAAGAAGCAAATATCAAAAACATGCACCAAACAGTTATTGTATACTAACAAAATCCACGCTGTCTGAAGAACATCTTCAAGAATTTGGACTATCATCTGCTCCGAAGATTTATCGTGGTGAACAAGCAGCGAAACACTTTGTAGATGAGTTGTATTACATTGCCTCTAAGGTGGAAGAAATCTACAAAATTAAAATACCGATGCAACCTATGGATGAACACCAACTTCAACATCACAATTTGGCAACAACATGTTATCTGTGTAATAACCTATTTACACCAGATAACGTTAAAGTGCGTGATCACGACCATCTTACAGGAGCCTACAGAGGTGCAGCCTGTAACGCTTGCAACTTAAATTAAAAAGTACCATCTTTTATACCCGTTGTTCTACATAACCTTAGCGGATATGACTCTCATTTCATAATCCCGGAGTTAGGAAGAGATGATGGAGCAATAGATGTTTTGGCAACAACAATGGAAAAATTTATAAGTTTCTCTAAAAAGGTTGGCAAAATAAAACTTAGATTTATTGATTCGTTTCGATTTATGCCTTCTAGCCTAATGAAATTAACTGATAATTTAAAAAGAGAAGATCTGATAGAAACAAGCAAAATTGTAGCCAGTAGTAAAATGGATCTGGTTCTTCGAAAAGGAGTCTTCCCCTACGATTACATCGATGGACTTCATAGATTTAATGAAACATCACTTCCTCCACCAGAACAATTTAACAACAAACTTAATGATTCGGAGATTTCACTTGAAGACTATCAACACGCATGTCGAGTATGGAACGAGTTGGATATGAAGACTTTAGGAGAATACTCAGACTTTTATGTAAAACTTGACGTGACTCTTCTCTGCGATGTTATGGAAGAATTCCAAAGAACCTGTTTTGCAGCATACGGTTTAGACCCTCTACATTCATATACATCTCCAGGACTAGCTTGGCAAGCAATGCTGAAAGAAACAGAATGCAAACTCCAGCTGTTAACAGATATAGATATGGTTTTAATGGTTGAGTCGGGTGTTAGAGGTGGATTAACTCAAAGCGTGACGAGACATGTTAAAGCCAACAACAAATATCTACCTGACCATGATCAAGAGAAACCTTCAACGTACTTGGGATATTTCGACGCGAATAATCTGTATGGATGGGCCATGTCGAACCCACTTCCATTTGACAACTTTAAATGGGTTGATCCCGACTGTATTGGCGATATTTCACAAATTCCAAAACAAGGAGATACCGGATATATTTTGGATTGCGACTTTGAATATCCAGAACATTTACACGATCTTCATTATGACCTTCCACTCCTTGCAAGAACAGAAATTTCACCAACTGGAAAACACCCCAAATTAATGATGGCCCTTAACAATAAACAACGATACGTAGCTCACTATTGGGTTGTTCAACAAGCTATCGAATTAGGTTTACGTCTTACTAAAATTAATAGAGCTGTAGAATTTTCCCAATCGTGCTGGTTGAAACCGTACATAGACTCGAATACTACCAGAAGAGCAGCCGCTACATCAGCCTTTCAAAAAGACTTTTTTAAATTGATGAACAATGCGATATTCGGTAAAACATTGGAAAACAAAAGAAGACATAAAAATGTTAAACTTGTTACAGATCCGAACAAACTACAAAAACTCGTACAACAGCCAAACTTTGGAACATCTATAATTATTAACGAAAATCTTGTAGCTGTATCTATGAAGAAAACAAGTGTGAAGATGGATCGTCCTTTGTATATAGGTATGACAATCCTGGATATCTCCAAGACTCATATGTACGATTTTCATTACAAGAAGATGGTCACCTTTTATGGACGAGAAAACATCGGCATCTCCTACATGGATACAGACGCTTTTATATATTGGATAATTACTAACGATATGTATGAAGACCTTCGGACATTTGATTACAAAAACGACTTTGACTTTTCCGACTATCCAAAAGATCATCCAAACTACGACAATGACAGAAACAAAAAAGTGCTTGGCAAATTTAAAGATGAAGCCAATGGTGTTATACTTCAAGAAATTGTTGCACTAATGTCAAAATTATATTCTTTACAACTAAATGAAAACCAAGTCATTAAGAAAGCTAAAGGAGTAAAAAGTTTGTATTTAAAGAAGAATGTGCATTTTAATCACTATAAGAAATGTTTATTTGAAGATCAAGATATAACAGCAAAATTCAACACAATCAGAAGTTTCAACCATCAGCTGTACAGCGTGACGGAAGTAAAAAAAGCTCTCTCTTCAAATGATGATAAACGACACATCCTTGCAGACAACATCCACACTCTACCATTCGGCCATTATTCCCTCAACCCTATTGACGAGTAACCCTTTCATCGTCCTACATCCCTTTTCCTTTTCCTTTCCGTATAAAAGGGGGAACACAGCAGTATTTTGCTGTGTTCCCCCTTTTATACATTAGTTTAGAATGACCTTGACCTATATAAGCAGATTTATACAAAAGAATATTTAATATCATATCAGCTGTCTTCGTGAAACCATCATGTCAGACCTGAAGGAGAAGATTATTAATGAACTACACAAACCTGCAAGAATAAAGTTTCCAAGAAGAAATACTGTTATAAAAGGGATAAATGATCTATATCAAGCGGATTTAATTGAAATGCGACCGCATAGCAGAATAAACAAAGGATTTAAATATATACTCACAATTATTAATTGTTTTACAAAAGTTGCAGACGCTTTGCCTCTAAAGGACAAGACTGGTAAAAGCGTAACAGAAGCCATGGAAATAGCCATAAAAAGAGATAAAAACAAAATTAAACATTTACAAACTGATGATGGAACAGAATACTTTAATACAAACTTTGCACAGTTAATGAATAAATATAAAATAAATCATTATTCTACAAATTCAGAGAAAAAAGCAGCTATTGTAGAAAGATTCAATAGAACCTTAAAAGGAGCACTGTATAAACAATTTTCAAAAAGAGGTTCTTACGTATGGTATGATGTTTTACCACAATTAATAAATGATTATAACAACAGGTTTCATAGAACTATTGGTATGAAACCTAACAAAGTAAATAGAAGAAATGCAAAAGATGTATTAAAACGCATTAAGAAAAATACAAAGCCTAAAGTAGAAAAAATGCAGCCAAGAAAATTTAATATAAGTGATAAAGTACGGATTAGTAAATATAAGGGAGTGTTTACCAAGAAATACCTTCCCAATTGGACGAATGAAGTTTTTACAGTGTATAAAGTGCAACCGACTGTACCTGAAACGTATATCTTAAAAGATAACAAAGGAGATTTGTTGCAAGGTGCATTTTATGGACATGAAATGTTAAAATCAACAGTAGGTGATGTATGTCTTGTTGAAAAAGTGTTACAAAGAAAAAAGGACGCAGTTAAAGTGCGGTGGTTAGGGTTTAACAAAACTGAGGATTCATGGATACCTATAAAGGACTTGGTTTAATGCAAGCAACTCATTTCATCGTTAACCTTTGAGCAGGATGGAGATTATTAACCATAAAGATCGATTCAATATTAATAACATAGATGATTTAACTGTGGATAACGTTAAAATCAACAATGGTAAACACGGTAGTTTACTTCCAAACACTGTTTGATGTATAGTAAGTGGCCCCTCAAACTGCGGAAAGACCAATGTTGTCTTTAATTTGATCACTAATCCGCAGGGATTAAGGTTTAATAACCTATATATTTTTTCAAAGTCTCTACATCAACCAAAGTATCAATTGCTGGATAAAATCCTATCTGATGTGTCTGATGTTAATTTTTACAAATTTAACGCTAGTGATAGCATTATGCAACCAAACGAAGCGAAACCGTATTCTGTATTTATATTTGACGATGTATCTTGTGAAAATCAGGATACTATTAGAAACTACTTTGCCATGGGAAGACATAATAACATCGACAGCATATATATAGGACAAACCTATAGCAAAATCCCAAAACAACTTATCAGAGATAATGCAAATATTCTGATTGTATTCAAACAAGATGATACTAACCTAAAACATATATATAACGATCATGTGAATGCGGATATGCCATTTGAAAAGTTTAAAGAACTTTGCGGAAAAGCATGGGCGGAAAAGTATGGATTTTTGGTTATTATGAAAGATCATGCTATAAAAGATGGTCGTTATAGAATAGGTTTTGATAAATTCGTTTTAATACACTGATTAGCGGTATTACTGTACAAGTCGTCAAGGTGTGAAGATGGTTAACCAGGAAAAGCTATTAAAGGAAATAAAATCACTTAGTGATTCTATTAGACAAAAAAACCGAGCTTTAAAATCAGGTATAAATGAAAGAGAGCAATTTTTAGAAACAACATTCAAACCTGTTACTGAACCTTTAAAGCGATTAGCACAAAATATGGAAAAACCTTCAATTCGCTTCGAAGGAGACAAAATGCTACCAATTTCCAAATATGAAGAAGAATTTCAGAATGATGAAAGTTTTGGCCAGTTACATACATCTGAAGAAAGCGACGAGTATGAAGAAAGCGGAGATATAGAGGATTTAAAGGAAAAGGATATTGCAGAAGATACAAGTACAGAAGATACAAGTGTAGAAGATACAAGAGCAGAAGAAGAGGATATTAACCCATCCAACTTAAGCAAATTAGGCACGGATATTATGTTTAAAGGAACACTTGGAAGAACATATACGTTAAAAATGTTACACGTCGCACATGCTAATCGAAGTTATCATACCTATGGAGCTAGAATAGAGGATAAAGGATTAATGATTGGAGATAGCAAGTTAGATATAAACGAAAATGATGATATAGTTATTGGAGATAAGAAATATAAAGGTACAAAAGGTTTGTTTGAACTTATCTTTAAAAATAATCCTGGTAAATATACTAAAAGGGATTTACAATTGTTTAAAAATATATTAGAGTATACAAATGCACATAGAAAAAAGTATTCCAAAGACCTACCTATTCATAGAAATTGGTCAGTAAAATATACAAGTATTATATCTAGTCTTTTCCCCTCAAAATCAAAAAAAGCTCAAATTAAAAGAAGAGCTTTATCTTCTGCTGAATTAAATGTTTTGCATAAAAAGAGAAAAACAACTGATCCTACCACATCTGGAAGGGGATTATTGAAAAATTTGTATAAAACTAATATAATATATTACAACGATATAAATAAGTTAGTTGATCGAATGAGATTATTACATGAAGCCATGGAAGCCGGGCACACTGGTTTAGAAAACGAATGGGTAGCTTTGGTTGATGAACTGCGAAAACAAGGAATAATTGTTCAGTAGACGCATATATATATATATATATAATAAGAACCTAAACGATAGCGATTCAGTTACATCATGAGTGTGGACAAGTTTGGACGGTATTCCGAGTTTGGAGTAAAATCTGGATATAGTGAAAAAAGAGCTGGGTTTCCGTTAACATCTGACGGCAACTATAATTTTGAAGGAAAAGTAATTCAAAATGTTGGTGATCCGCTTATGTCGTCTGATGCGGTTACGGTACAGTACATGAAAAAAAGAACCCCAACTGTACACGAAGATCATTGGGGGTTTTCCGGTAAAAGGTTAAGCGATATACAATATCCCATTTATGATGGTGAAGCAGTAAATTTAGCTACTCTAAAATTGTTAACGATTTACAAAAGGAATAAAACTGACACAAGCTATGATGTAAAAAAATTAAAATTATCAAATGTAGGTGATTGTGAGCAGGATGGAGACGCTGTAAATAAGAAAATGTTTGATATTGTACACAAGAAATGGACTACGGAATATGAAAAACATTTGGAAAGGTTTGGTGCAGCTCTATTCCATTATATCCATCGGGCTTCAGGAAGAGATGCAGCTTCAGATGTTGACAGTCACAATTATTTAGACTGGAAAAATATACACAATCCAGAGAAACCTAATCAACGAGATAAACCGTCTAAGCCTTCTAAAGTCAAGACATTAGGAAAGGAGGATAAAGTGAATGTGATTAATGAACCAACAGAAAACAATGAAGATTACATAAGAGAAAAAAGAATTTAAAATACCCCCCATGATAAGGCATAAAGCATCAGTCATATTCGAGAGACGATACAGAGAGGATGATGGAATCCAATATTACTGCGTGGAGTTTAATATCTCAAGAGCCGAGATTTCCCCAAGGAGTGTTGACAGATGGTTTTGTTCAACGGTTTGATAGATATATGGATTGGGAACAACTTTCCATACATTACCTCTTTACAATGACTATGTTAAGAATTTATTTTCACAGAATTAACTGGATCCATATTTTACAAAGACAACAGTTTTCAGAAGACTTCCTCGTAGAGATGACATCGAATTTTAATAACTGTTGGGAAGTAATAAGTAAATATCAAAATCTCTCTGAGAATTACATTGACAATTTTAAAGATAAACTAGACTGGGATGTGTTATTCAATTATCAACGATTAAGTGGCAAGTTTCTAAGGGAACATGACAACTATTTAAAGTTTATTCATTTTACCGAAGACAACGATACCATCACCAGCGGAGAAACATCTGGAACATCTTCAATTACACCTTATTTCTATTTTTACTACTTTTATTTAATATGTCTACATTTAATTAATAAATCCATTTCGATATAATAAATGGATTTTAAACAGTATATAATACAAGAAACCAAAACTGATATTACATTCATTGTAAAACATTTATAGAGTGCACCTACTGATTGTAAGTTTTGCTATAAATAGCCATGTCGAGGGTTAAACGCATCAGTCATAATCGAGAGAGATTACAGAGAGGAAGGGGAATAGCATCAACAGCATTTTCTCTATTGAGTAAACCGGTTGGAGCTATAGTTAACAAGGCGATTGATTTATTACCTGTGGAATTACATTTACCTGGAGGATATCAATATTGTGGTCCTGGAACCAAATTAGAGAAACGTCTTGCTAGAGGAGATCCTGGAATAAATAAGCTCGATCAGGCTTGTAAACAGCACGATATAGCGTATTCCAAATTTGGTGATACTAAAAATAGATCAATAGCGGATAAAGCACTTGCTGAGAAAGCTTGGCAAAGAGTAAAATCTAGTGACGCGAGTATTGGTGAAAAAGCAGCGTCTTTAGCAGTAACAGCA
Source organism: Allygus modestus (assembly GCA_963675035.1). Lineage (NCBI taxonomy): Eukaryota > Metazoa > Arthropoda > Insecta > Hemiptera > Cicadellidae > Allygus > Allygus modestus. Next base: position 125,747,477 of record OY776115.1, on the reverse strand, counting down.
GCAATGAAAGCAAAAACTACGTTTGGAGGAGGAAAGAGAAGAAGGCGTGGGAAAAAACCCGCTAAAAAACAAGGAGGTAATATCAGAAGAAAACGTCGATCTACCAGTGGTAAAGCTAAAAAGAAACCAACAATATGGTCAATGATAAAAAAGGGAGGAGGATTATACCTAAGACCGTATCGTGTGTATTAAATAAGAAAGAGCAATTAATAATTAAAAACAAAGAATTGACCAATGAAGAACTGATTACATATGCTTCTTGTTTGAAAATCCCATTTTTTAGAGGAGTATTTATGAAAGATGAGTTACCGGTTAAAATGTGGAAAAATGAGACTGGTATTGTAAATTTGGATAATAGTGAAGGATTAGGCACTCATTGGGTGTGTTACAAGAAACTTGGTAAAACCATTTATTATTTCGACAGTTTTGGAGACCTTCCACCACCGAAAGAACTTCAACAATACTTTCGTGCGGCAGAAAATGTTTTTTACAATCATACAAGAAAACAACCTGATGATACATCCATTTGCGGTCATCTATGTTTAGACTTTTTAGCTAAAAGTGTTAGTCAACTTTAAGATGTCCTCGTATACAGTGTCATTAACCGGTAACTCATGTACTTTGCGCAGTATTCTGTTTCCAGCGCTACGTTTGCAAAAAGGAAGACTATGGGAAGCCGCATTATTGGATTTAACAACATATAACTCTATTCCAAACGTTAGTGAAGGAATTAATAACAAAATACATTATTACAAGACAAAAGATGATAAAGGAAAGTATTCAGCTTTGGAAGAATTCAGTTTACCAACAGGAGCTTATGAAATTGATAATATAAATGAAGTTATACAAAAACATATGGGAAAAGAAAAATATAACGATAAAAGGCAATAACAATACAATGAAAGCCGAAATTACGTCTAAGTATTATATTGATTTTAGTCAAGAACATTCAATTGGTAGTTTATTGGGGTTTTCTAAGGAAACAAAAGTATTAGAACCTAATAAAACTCATTCTGGGAATAAAACTGTGACGATCATCAAAGTTAATAGCATAGACATTACATGTAACATTATACAAGGATCCTACAGAGATGGAGAGAATCGTCATATATTACACACATTCTACCCATCAGTTGCACCGGGTTTCAAGATAGTAGAAAAGCCTCAAAACCTTGTGTACCTACCGTTAAACACCAGTTTCATTTCAGACATCGTGCTGAACATAGTGGATCAAGACGGAAACCTTATTGACTTTAGAGGAGAAGCTATTACTGTAAGAATACATATAAAATCATCCGCTTAGACAATGGGGTTATCATTTAAAAAGAGAGAGCCAACAAGCAAAGAGGTCAGTAGCTCATCAGCTGTAGAAGGGTTAACAAGTGACAACATTCGTTTTCTAGAAGAAATTGGATTAAAAGTCATTAACAATGGATATACTGGATATAGCGCAGGGTCCAACATTCGACGAGACCTTATGGGAAAAGGAATATCACACGCACAACCCTTACGCTTCGTCCAAATTAAACAATAACGATGAAATTAGGATTTCTATATAACAACAAGACATTTATACTCTTCCATGCGAAAGTTATTTATATATTGAAGGAAAAGTAACAAAAAATGATGGTACTGCTGGAACCACTGTTCCGTTCATAAATAATCCTATGGCATTTTTGTTTGACGAGATTAGATATGAAATTTCAGGAGTTACAGTCGATTCAACAAAAAAGGTTGGAATTTCCAGTACATTGAAAGGATTAGCGTCTTTAACACCAAATGAGAAGAATCTGTTAGCTGTTGCAGGATGGGTTGCACCAGACAAAAGTACAATCGCTCCTGACTCTTCGGGAAACTTTGATTTCTACGTACCTTTAAGATTACTCCTAGGATTTGCTGAAGACTACAGAAGAATAATAATAAATGTAAAACAAGAACTAGTTTTATTAAGATCATCAAACGATAAAGATATTATTAAAGCAGCTACTGGAACAACTGATGCCAATTTAGACTGGAAATTAACATTAGACAAGATTGTTTGGAGAGTACCACATGTTGGACTAAATGATGAACACAGGATTACATTATTAAGAAAGTTAAAATCAGATCGAGACATTGTAATGCCATTCAGAAGCTGGGAGTTTCATGAATACCCCGTTTTACCTACAACACAACGGCATACATGGACTGTAAAAACTTCTACTCATTTGGAAAAAGCGAGATATGTAATATTTGGATTACAAACGAAGAAGAAAAGTATAATAACTGAAAATGCTGGTGAATTTGACCATTGTAAATTAACAAACTGTAAAGTGTTCCTGAATTCACAATTCTTTCCCTACGACAACTTTAATATTTCTTTTGATAAGAAAAGATACAGTGTTTTATACGACATGTACGCTAGGTTCCAAAATTCATATTACGGCAAAACAAATACACCTCTACTATCTCCCGTTCAGTTTGAATCGAAAGCTCCGATTGTTGTAATTGATTGTTCCAAACAAAATGAATCTGTAAAATCGTCTAGTGTTGATATAAAAATAGAAATGGAATTTCAAGAAAACGTACCTGCAAATACATCTGCGTATTGTTTAATTTTGCACGATAAAATTGTTACATACACACCGTTGACTGGTATTGTAAAGACAGTATTGTAAAACGCTGTACCACCACCGGCACCGCCACTGTCGCTAACCTATAAATAGCGGAGCAGCAATGCAGGTCTTCAGTTGATCGTCTATCGGCGCATGGGTAACATCTTCTACAAAATGAGTTCTCCATCTGTTGTACAAGGTGATGCAGAGATAGCACCGTTATTGGAACGTGATAATACTAGTGAAGCAGAAATCATCAAGGAAATAACTGCATTTTTAAAGTTTGGTAAAAGAGATAGAGAGGAGGAAATTAATGCAGACCCATCAAAGGTAGTACCAAAGAGGAAGAAGAAAGTTGAAGAAAATATTCCTCCTCACATTTTAACTGAAGTTTTTCTGCGAATCTTTTACCCCATCTCAGCATGCATCAGTAAAAGTGTATCAGTTGGATTGATGAAATCATTGGATTATTCCCCTACAGTAATACTACACCATGGAACAAAAAAGGTTTTATTTTCGCAAAATGCTTGGGAGTCATTTTTGAAACATGTACATTTAATAGAATGTTATTTAACTAACAGTTTGTGTGGAAGGAAAACACATATTCGACTTTTTGATTGTGACAATGAAATCGATATTGTTAAACATCGCGGACAACTACAAGTGCGAATTAGAGACTTGACTCAACATGAAAATAAGATTCTACTGTCACGTGAAGAATTCTACGTTTTAAACTACGCAACAGAACCTATTACAAGGTACATGAGACAGTTGGTATTTGCAAGCGCTATTATTAAAGAATATTTGGTCGATACTTTGGAAAAACAACCTGATAGCACCATCGTGTACGGACCTGTGGATACATCTACTTTTAATAGAATACCTCATGAAGTTTGCATGTGGAGAAAGTTAAAGGATTTTGAACCACTTGTAGAAATCGCTACAGAAGCTACAGAAGAAACAACACAGGAAGAAGAAGAAACGGAGAAACAAGAAGAAGAAGAAAACGAAACACAAGAAGAAGAAGTTAAAAAAGACTAAAGTTTGACTTAGTAAAGAAGAACACACGTGGGGTAGGCCTATTGGGGACGGTGCCCACGTTAAATATACACCAACGCGCCTGCAACTGCACGGCCTGTTATTTAACCTACCGTGGTGTGGAAAACAGTTTAGTTGATCGCTAGGTGCCATGATGAGCGGAGGGGATGAAGAAGTGAGTGTAAAGCCTTGTGTAATAGAATTTCAAGCATTTCGAAATAATGACGATAGGTTTATTATCAAGGAATTAGTAATTTTAGACTTGCTTACATTTGTAGCCTACCCATTCACGTTTGAAGCTCCTTTTTCTTTTAACAAACTTAACACCAAAGCAAAAAGTACAAACAAATGGATAACAAACTACTTTCATCACATACATTGGTATGAAGGATTTATAAGCTACAGTAATCTGCACAGTATTATGTTTAACTTTTGCAAACAATATTCACATATATACACAAGAGGATTAGAAAAAAAGAACTGGATACAAAAGTATACGCACGGTAATGTTTTCGATATAACTATCAGTAAGGACTTTAACATTAATCTCGGTAATATTTGTGTCGCTGCAAAAGATCTTAAACACGGTCAAACAAACTGTGCATTGTACAACGCATATCGTTTGGCTGCTTACTTGAAACAAACGCAGGAATGTGGTGGGGGTAGCGGAGAACAGAAATGTGGTGGGGGTAGCGGGGCCTATAAATACGAGGAGACAACACCGCTTCAGCACGAGTATTATTTGAGACTCCGAAGAGGCAACATCACAGAAGACACCACCACTGACGAAGATGGCATCACAACAATATCTACAAACATTGGTTGATCAATTCAACACTCACTCAAAATCGAACCTTCTGCTAACTAAAAAATGTTCAGAACTAAAAGAACAAAGACATTACATTATTCATAGCATCAAGAAAGTGGAAACCACACATGGAGAAGCAATTCTGTATCATTGTGCGAAGGACCTATGACTCCAGGATATGAGCCGAAGTTTCAAGTATTTCTTCCAAAACGATTTGTTCAACTGCTACAAAATGAAGACTTGCGAGATATTCAACCGGGGACGTTGTATTTGGTATCACACGGTGTAAGCGGCAACAACTCGACGGAACTCACTCTGCACATCATGCATCATTGTACATAATGTCTCTATTTGTTTTTCTCTGTTTGTATTTCTAGTCATCAATGTTAGACTTAAGCTTATTGTATTGTAAAATGTTTGTTTAATAAAGAAAGAAAAATAAAAAAAAGAATAACATTAAAAGAAAAAACAAAAAAAAAACAAAAAACAGCAACATAGCAGTATATTATTTTATATACTGCTGTGTTGCTTTTTTTTAAATTCAAATGGATGACCTTGAACTTTCATTCAGGGTTAACTTATGAAGGGGTATAAAAGAGAGGAAGCAGTGAAGTTAGTCTCAGTCTTGTCTAACACACGCTGCAGCTAACATGTCGGTGCCACCGATGAACAATTTATTTTTCGAAAACAATTTGAAGACATATTGTTGCGAGTTGCAATGTTTTAAAATACCAGGCGATCAAGTTGACGGGAAAGCTTGTCGTAAGTGCAGGTGTTTCAGCTATTGCATATGTAGATGTAAAACATATCAAATGAACCGTCAAGATAAAATACAAGAATTACGGCGACGGCTTGCATTACTTTGGCGGCGAATGGAGTAGCAACCATCTGCCGCGCACTTGCCACCTGCCGCCTACCATCTGCCGCCTACCATCTGCCGCCTGTCATCTGCCGCCTGCCATCTGCCGTCCGCCATCTGCTCCGCCCCACCACACTTTTACCCCCACCATTTAGTACGATTACAACGCTAGCTTGTGAATAGCCAGTACACCTCCGGCTCTCGACCGGTGAACATCGAGCTGCTCGTCCCGACTGTGTGTTCCCTGCGGTCACATAAATAGGCGAGGAACACACAGTCGGGATGGACCGATTGGACAAACAAGCGCAGCACTTGAAAACTGCGTCTGACGGCCGCGACTCCGGATCAACAACATCGATGACGACAAACAACGGGGAACTATTGTAAACATAAATTATTGTTAACATAACTTATTGTAAATAAAAAGAAATGTAAACATTAAAGTAATAAATGAAATAGTACTACCTCGCACTCGTATCATTCGATTGCTTCATTCGATTGTTTTCATTCGATATTTTATCGAATGAAAACTATTGAATCACAATCGGATTTTACGCGTGCGAGGTAGTACTTTTTTAAAATAACCTCCCCGTGACCTTGACCTTTAAACTTTCCCTCATTACGTCACAAAACCGCCTACGTCACTGGCTGAGGCTCAGATGACGTGTTTAATGACTCAGCGCTTCCGGTCACGTGACCGGAAGCCATAAATCACTTGGCCCAGAACCGGCAAACCCACACTACTGGTATTAACTATTACTTCTAAGAATTAATTCATTAAAAAGTATTAAATTGTATTACAATGACTGTATGTATTGGAATCAAAACTTTATACAATTGACGGAAGTGACAAGACATGTTAAAATTACATCTACTTTGAAAAAAAGGTTAATTTAGCTGACCTTTTCATTTGTAAAACGAGTTCGCACGTAGTACGCTGACGTGAGGGAAGTGACTTTCCACAAACAAAACTTTTAAAACTCAAAACCAGTGTAAAAAATTAATTTATTCCAATTTTGGTTTAAATCTGAAAACATTTATTTTTTGGCTGTTCTGATGCTCCTGGTTTCATTTACCTGCAATGCTAGGAATACAATTTTGTGCATTATAAGGTAAGGAGAAGGTCCAGTCAGGCTTGAAAGTAGGTGCGAGGTTGCTGGGGATGATACAAATAACCGACACGTGAATAACATGCTTTTCTAATGTAAAAACCCTATAAAAGAACGTACAGTGGAACCTCTATTAACCGTCACTTTCGGGACCGGGACTGTGACGGATAACTGAATAGACGGATAATAGAAACATCATATTATAAACGTGTTCAGTAACTAAATTTTAAAATGTTTGGCAGACAAATGAAAATAAATTGTGTACAAAAGGATAATACGTCCCACTAAATACATATTTGTTGTTTGAAATAATATAATAGCTCATGCAGATGCTCAGACACTGCCGTACGGCGCAAATCCTGAGTCTAATAAATAGTAATATTCTCATAGACGGACGACGGATAACAGAGAGTGACGGTTGATCGAGGTTTTACTGTACTGTGTTTAGCCGATATATATTTTCTTTTATGACTTGGTAAATATTAGAGGTGTGCGAGTACTCGAAACTTTGAGTTTTCGGCCGAGTATATTAATACTCGAGCTCGACTCAAAGTTTTGAAAAATAATCCAAAGTTCGATCGAGTATTTTCCGCCGATTTCCGTACGATCGCTAACGATTGCGACCGGCCAAAACGCGTAGTAACGGCCGCACAAAGCGATCGGTTCACGTGAAATCGGCCGAAATGACGATCGCTAACGATTGCGACCGGCTAAAACGTGTAGTAACGGCCGCAAAAGGCGATCGCATCACGTGATATCGGCCGAAAATGACGATAGGACCGCGTAAATTCGGCCGTAAATGACAACGGAAAACATAATATCGGCAAAAGTGGCGACCGGGCCACTTAATATCGGCCGTAACTAACGATTTCGTCAACTAAGATTGATTATAGGAGATGTTTGGACCAGGTGATATTGACCAATTGACAACCGAACCGTATTTTATCGGTTGGAAACAAATGTCAAACTGCTTTTTGTTTGTCAATATGTAATCCAGTTTGATTGTCCTGGCTAAAACTTAGTATTGCTACTCATTAGAAACCATGTTTAGAAGATCAAATCCAGGGTGGTATTCAAATCCCATTACTCTAATTTAAACTACCAACTGATGGCCAATACTCGCTCAAAAATACTCGAAACTCGAAAATAATTGGCACTACTCGACTCGACTCGATTAAAAATACTACGACTCGCACACACCTAGTAAATATATATGCTAGAATGACGAGAGAGGGCTTAAAACTTTCGCTTTACTAATTCACTAATTCCCATATTAATACATGCATTCATTTTACGTCCGGGGCTTTTCTGACCCTTTTTGGGCCCAAAACTCAAAATTTGAAAGAATAATCCCCAAAAAAGGGGTTTAGAGTTTTCTGATTGTTTTTCCCAACAAACTTGTCCAACTGATTATAGAAAGGAACATCCCTACCAAATTTGAAGTAAATCGGACAACAAATGTGACCGCTAGAGTGCATACACACACATACATATATATATATAAAATTTTGAACGACCCCCCAAAATGTGTTCAGGGGGTCACGTTAGGAACTTCTATGGTGGTCCCGGGCTTAAGTTTCACCGTGCGGGTCATGCTAATAGTTCACTTTCCATAGGAAATTCACTAAAAACTAAAGTGGAAATTTCCCACTTCATACACAAAAATCCTATGTGTAATTTACCCATAAATAAACAGTATGCGGAGAACTATTTGAAAGTTTTTGACATATTTGTATCATGAAATATTTAGCTGAAAGACATTTTTAAGCAGAAAAGCTATTTTTACATTTTCCCAATTCTAATGCATGGTGACCTCCAAATGGTTTTTAATTTTGTTTGGAGAAACATTTCTTAATGTGGGTGATCAACTTATACCAGCATGCTGAGATGGTTAGGTTGGATTACGTTATTAATTAATAACATAACTTAGCAGCTGCAGTGAGCTGATGAAGGTGGAAAGTTGTTTTAGTGCATTACGCAATTTTTCCACAGCAAATTTTTTCCCAGGGTGATTTTTTAACAATGATAGAAACACATTAAAAAAATTCAAACAGTTTCCTTTTGGTATCGAAGGAACCGTTCCCATGTTATGAGCCCTAATAGATGCTTGGTGTTTCACTTACCATCATGATCTCATATAGGTCCGATAGAAGGAGTGGCAGCACTGCCTCTGTCTCAGGGTCGCCAAAACGACAATTAAACTCCAGTACTTTGGGGCCCTCCTTGGTAAGCATCAAACCAGCATACAATACACCTTCGATCATCAAAATGCAGAAACAGATTAAAACCCCAAATGTTAACCTGCCTACTAGTGATGGTCAAAACCAGAAATTTCAAATCTCGAAACCGAAACCGAAACTTACAAAATCGAATCTCGAAACTCAAATCGCGAAACCCTATTTACTTGCCTGGGTATGGTTATCAAAAATAAATCCAGTTACTCCAAATAAACCAGTTAATTACTGCCATTCTCGAAGTATCCTAGAAAAATATTAGTTTCAGAACTACTTGTGAACCAATTATTTGTAGCTTAATTATAAACTTTGGTTAGAATTGTTCTTTCACAAATAAAAAATCAATAATCCACAAAAGGTGAAGGTAGACGACCGATGACAGTAGGCTTTTGACCTTCACATTATTAATCAACACTCCGGCGTGATTTCTGTTGAAAAAACGACACAAAAAATCTTGGCAGTTTTGAGTTTTGATTCTCGAAACTCGCCGATCGAATCTCGAAACCCGCCGATCGAATCTCGAAACCGAAACTTTTCCAAAGTTTTGGTGGTTTTGAGATTCGAGTTTTGGTTTTGACACATCACTACTGCCTACTTATGTTAATGAAATTATAGTAACAAAATTGTAATTTACCAACCGCAGTTTTAAAAATTTGTTGTTTGGCTGATTAATATCCAAATAACTGATGGAATTCTCATTTATTAGTATAAAATTAAATCAGGGATAAATCTCACTTCTGTATAATCAGGTTGTATTATATTAGCGTTCCAGACCATTTTACTACAATAAAAAACCCAGACTTATCCAGTCTGTTTACAGTGAACCGTTCGTTATCAATAAAGTAAACTCTCTCTTAACCAACCCTTCTTTAACCATCCATCAGCTAATCCGCTCCTTCCTGGCAAAAAGTAAACTTTGTTCAACCATCCCTGGCTTGTCATCAGTTCGGTTTAAGTAAACTTTGCTTCAACCATCCCTGGCTTGTCATCAGTTCAGTTTAAGTAAACTGTGCTTCAACCATCCCTGGCTTGTCATCAGTTCAGTTTAACTATCTCTATCCAGGAGTCGTATTATTTGCATTACCGCCAGTATCCATTTTGAATGGATACTTTTAGTGATTTCTGAGTCCTTTTATTATTTAAGTTGCTGACCTCTGCCATTATCCACCCTTGGTGTCAGTCCCGGAAGGGTCGGTTAAAAAGGGTTCTACTGTACGTGAGCCACTGACGGACACAAAGCATATTTTCTAAGTAAACAATCAATCAGAAACAGAATTCTGGCTGAAATAAAACATAATTTTGAAAACAAATTAAGATAATAAAGTTACTAGAATTCCCTCTGAGTATTAAAAAGTCATACACTTTAAAACTATTTGTATACAGGGTGTCTCTGAACTCTCTACCAACCTTTTCAGGTATTATTCCTGGACCATAGACAAGCCAAAATATCATATTCAAAATTTCGAAAACTCAAAAGTTACTCATATAGCCACCATTTTTTTTTTCACATAGGAAATTTTAATTCGAGAACGGCTAGTTATAATTAAATGAAATTTGGTATTTAGCTTTATTTCCTAAAGACCTAATTACAGAAAAAAAATTATTTTTTTTACAATCATTAATTTCAAAATTGCGGCTGCCTAAAAATTTTAAACGTAAATATCTTAAAAACTGCTCATAGTAAAAAAATTACATTAATTACGTTTTATTTAGAATTTAATCTAATGACACCAAATTTACGGAAATCGGTTCATAAATAACGGAGAAAATCCATTTTTAAGATATTGCATTCTTGTCAATATCAACTGTTATCATGTGACATCGCTGCTAGTGAGCCACGTCGATCAGCTGTTTCAAGTATAATTCCACTAAACAGCTGATTGATCAATGTATTGTTAAAATTATTACAGTTTCCTGTTACAATGTGTCTTTTTCCTGTATGTTGCTTATTGTTAATCAGTGTGCTGCTTTTTAATAGTAATCTGTGTTAACGTATTCAGTATTCATATTTATTGATAAATGGCTAATTATAGTGTTGCAGAGTATTGCGATATGCATTTTTATTATGGAGCTGCATTTGGAAATGCAAATGAAGCAAGAAGGTTGTATAGCGACTATTCCCCTAATAGACAATGTCCTGCTGCCAAAACGTTCACTGCTGTCCACAATCGTCTCCATGCAACTGGTACGTTTCATGTGAGTATGGCAGATACTGGTGCTGCGAAGTCGGTGCGTACAGTTGAATTTGAGGAGGAAGTCCTTCGTAAATTTGAAGAAAACCCTCAAACAAGTACTCGAGCTGTGGGTAATGAGATGGGGCAGGCAAAGACACCGTGTGGAGGGTACTCAATGGAGAGAATTCGTACCCATATCATCTCCAAAAGGTTCATGCCCTTGAACCTCAAGACTATCCAGGTCGGGTAGATTATTCCAGGGGTGGTTCCTGCACAAACTGGCGGACGATCCAGATTTCTTGAAATCCGTTCTTTTTACAGACGAATCCAGTTTTAACCAGGATGGTATTTTCAATACCAGGAACAGCCATGTTTGGGCTCCTGAAAATCCCCACGAAACTGTATTTCCAGCAAGCAACACCGTTTCTCAGTTAATGTTTGGGCTGGAGTTTTTGGGGATAATTTAATTGGCCCCTAAATTCTCCCAAATAGGTTGAATTCCCCCACCTATCTTGTGTTCCTGAGGGACATACTCCGAGAACTTCTGGAGAATGTCCCCTTGGCAGACTTACAGAACATGTGGCTGCAACATGATGGTGCTCCTGCACACTTTGGGCAAGAGATTTCCTCAACAAAAATTACAATCAGCAGTGGATTGGTCGTGGGGGACCGGTGTCGTGGCCTCCGCGATCACCTGATCTTACTCCCCTAGATTTCTACGTTTGGGGGAGAATGAAGGAACTTGTTTATTCAACACCTGTGGAAAATGAACTGGACCTGATCGGTAGAATTGTAGAGGCGGCTGTGGTCATCCAAGAGAAAAATGAATTTGAAGCTGTCGGGCAATCCATGACATCTAGGTTCACGATAATTTTAAGGGATTTTTGATATTTTATGTTTTATTTGAAGCATTAGTGAACCCTGGGAATCGTAAGGGTATCAATCAGGTGATTGGTGCAAATGAACTTAATAACAGTTAGTTAATGTTTTAATCAGCTGTTTGGAGGAATTATACTTGAAACAGCTGATCGACGTGGCTCACTAGCAGCGATGTCACATGATAACAGTTGATATTGACAAGAATGCAATATCTTAAAAATGGATTTTCTCCGTTATTTATGAACCGATTTCCGTAAATTTGGTGTCATTAGATTTGCAATTAAATTCTCTAAATAACACGTAATTGATGTAATTTTTTTACTATAAGCGGTTTTTAAGATATTTACGTTTGAAATATTTAGAAATATTTTGAAATTAATGATTGTAAAAAAATAGCTTTTTATCTGTAATTAGGTCTTTAGGGAATAAAGCTAAATACCAAATTTCATTTAATTATAACAAGCCGTTCTTGAATTAAAATTTCCTATGTGAAAAAACAAAATGGCGGCTATACGAGTAACTTTTGAGTTTTCGAAATTTTGAATATGATATTTTGGCTTGTCTATGGTCCAGGAATAATACCTGAAAAGGTTGGTAGAGAGTTCAGAGACACCCTGTATACAATTTTTTTCAAATTCAGCATTTAGTTGTACATAATTTTTTTGTATGTTTCCAAAATATGTAAGAACAGAAACTATTCCTATTTTTGAGTAATAGCCTGAGTGTTATGGAGTTACATACAGTATATACAGTGTAGGACTTTAAAAAATTGGCCAATGCTTAAGAGACAATTGAGCAACGTACCTCCGCCTAAATTGAGCAGACATCTGACAATTATAAAAAAATCTCAGAAAAAAAATATGAAAGGAAAGGGATGCCAGAGAACTTGCCCATTTGAAAAGAAGTGTAAATTAACAGGACAGATAAATCACTGGCAAAAAGTCACACAAATATACACATAGTTGATCATTTTCAAGACAACTTTTCCCTTTCTAATCAGTTGAGGAAGTGTTCTGTAGTCCAGAAAGTTATCAACTATGTGTATATTTGTGTGACTTTTTGCCAGTGATTTATCTTCTGTTGATTTACACTTCTTCTCAATGGGTAAGTTCTTTGGCATCCCGTTCCTATCGTAGTTATTTCTGAATCATGGCCTAGAACTACCCTAACCTAAAGCCTGGGATACATGTAAGAGTTTTTACTCTCAGAGAGTTAGTGCGAGTTATTGAAGAGGGAACCAAGTGAGGCCAATCTAGTATTAACAGAGACAAAGGTTCGTTGTCCGTCAGTGTGTGGGTGGGTGTGTGTTCGTGTTTATGCGCATGTGTTCGTAACACAATAACACACACACACACACACACACACACACACACACACACACACACACACACACACACACACACACACACAAACACTGAAAGTCAACGAACCTTTGCCTCTGCTAATACTAGATTCCCTCACTTCGTTCCCTCAACAAACTTGCACAAACTCTCCAAGAGTAAAAAAACTTTACATTCTAGACTTAAAACCAAGAAAAATCTTAGAACCAAAAGAGTTTCAGAAAAAAGGCAGTTGAATAAAACAAATCTCTTTGATAGGTTTATAAACTAAAGTACTCACCGACAAAAGGGTATCCTTCTTGTCTGAGGCCATCGACCGTTTTTTGCAAGACGTTTCTTTCGACCCACTCCAGTTCCTGGGAGGTCAACAGGGGGCAAGGGCAGTACGCGCCCATCCCCCCGGTGTTGGGGCCTAGATCCCCGTCAAGGGCTCTCTTGTGGTCCTGTGCTGGCAACATAGCCCTTACTGTGGTTCCGTCAGAGAAGCCCAGGACCTACATGCGGGATAATGTGTTAACATGTTACATTCAATAACAGACCACCAACATTCATAGGGTGGCCTTAAATGTTTTGGGTCCAATACAGGGGTTTAATGGAGAGTCCCAGGAAGGGGAAAAGGGGATTTAAGTTTTGTCAATTTCAAAAGATATGATTTTTGGTAAGATAAAAGGATGTCAAAATTAGTGTGATTTAAACTAAATACAGTATTGTGGAAATTAGTTACATGTTAAGTCTAAAAGAAGGACAATTTTATCAACATACACTAACTTGTAATAGAAAACTGAATAACATAATAGCATACTTAATCCTAAACTCTAAGAATCCAGCGGAAGGATTTACTTAAACTTTGGAATAAGGGGCTTTTGGGCCTAAGCCGGTTGGGGAAAACCTCAACAATCAAATTTGTTAAAAAAACTCATTTGGAGGTTAGAAATTTTAACATTGCGCTTATGGAGTTTCAAATCACAACCACAGAACCATAAGAGCTGTGAATAAATAACCAGTGAACTTTCAAAGAAGTGTCGCATATGGTAAAGTATCAACAAGTGATTTCTTGAAAACAGTGATTAGAACCATGGAATAAAAGCATACAGACATCTTTTTCACCCACAAAACTAATCGAGTATCATGAAGCATGGTTTGGTCTGCCTGGTACTACTTACCCCAACAGATTACACTTGAATTTAACCTAAATTGTAAGTTAATGGCATAAAATGTTGTATTTAATAATTTGATTATGGTAATACAGTTTCAGCAAGATGTTCAATCAGTTTCGTTCACATGAGGGTCCTGCGTGTCCTAAAGTTTATTTATTTCAAAAATATGCTGCATCTGAGAACCACTGATCTTGTTCTAAGCCTCATTTTTAAGAACTTGTCATAGAACTGATAACAAATATTTTTAAATATTGACTCAAACCATCAACTTTGAGATTAAATTTGTTAGTTTATGTATCAAAATGCAAATTTTCGGCAGACTATCACTAAAAAAAGGCTCTCTCTACCAGTGCACCTGGGAAGGTCAAGTTAATGAGAATATTCAGTACAACTGAGGTCTTTAAAATGTATTGGAAGGACATGTGAATTTGCTACACAGATTTGTGGTTACATTTAGCCTACACGCAAATGAGAGATCGCCTTTTTTACGCTTTCTTACACTGGTATGCAAATCCTTTCAATTAAGTATTCCTTTCAAAGAGAAATTTGTTAAACCAAACTAGGCCTATGTAAAACCATGCGACAACTTACAGACACTTCGGGGCCATCAAGCAGTTCTTCAACGATGACAATCTCTCCAGCCTTGCCGAACCTCTTCTCCACTAGACACTCCCTAACCGCCGCGCACGCCTCTGCTGCGTCCGCCGCCACCACCACTCCCTTACCTGCTGCCAGCCCGGCCGCCTTGACCACTAGAGCGGGGAAATCGGCACTGCAACACACATCAAGGAACATGTGACTACGAAACTGTGATGTTTTGTTAAAAATTAATTGTTATCACCTGCAAATACATCATTTTTTAAGGAAATACAATTTTAGAAATTTCCTAGAAGCAGGATTTCACCAAAAGGTGAAATCCTGCTTCTAATGAAAAGGCTTTTAATGAAGCATTTAAATCAAAAGCTTTAAATGCTTCATGAATAATCCTCTACACATACATACATAGGCAGGTTGTAAAATTTGAACTTTTGTTTATTGTGTCCAGAAGAAAATTGCCTGGTTATTAAAACCTGTAAATATCTGATTAAATTGTATTTCTAAGGCTAATTAAATTAATACAAAATCTCAACATATATCATGCGACTATTTTCAGAAAAATGCAATATCTTCATATATGAATCCCTTCGGCCAGGTGGCAGCACTTGGATCAAGGATTATAATTCAGCCTGTCAGTGATTTTCGTGTACACCTCGTGGTGAGTCCATCTGAATGTGAAACAGTTGAAGAGTAGAGTGGACTTTAGGAAAGCGTGGACAGTACAGCAACAAGCTGACAGGATGGGCGAGTTCTTGAAGAGTTGCACATCTGATCTGGGTAGGTGAAGGTTTTGCTACCTTTCACTTAGGCCTACCCTAACTTTGTGTCTGTGTCCACTGATAGAAGGCTTTAGAGTTTTAAATGATCTGGCATTCAAAATAATAAAAACAGTAACAAAACTATTCAACCTCTCTATTCCTAATACTTGGCACTAAAAGAGTTAACAAATTATCAACTAAAACAACTAGTGGGCCTGTTACTCGAAACCAAGCAACGTTGTTTTGTCATGTCTGTTACCGGACACGGTGCCGCTCAGAGGTAGAGTGGTGGCCTTGCAAGTCAGTCGTGGTTAAGCGTAGGTTCGATCTCGGCTTCCTGCAGTGATCATTTTTCACGATCGGTCACCACTGTGTTACTCATGTGACTGTTTCCGTTAATGGTATCTTTCTGTAAAATAGTTTAGAGCTGGTGGATCAGTTGTGCCTAATTTTTAAAAACTCTTCAAAAGAGTAAAGAGGAATGCTCAACAGCTAAGAGATTACTTGTTGAGCATTCCTCTTTACTCTTTTGAAGAGTTTTTAAAAATTAGGCAAAACTGATCCACCAGCTCTAAACTATTTTAAACTATTTTATATTATTATTATTATTATTATTATCTATACAGAAGTGAACTATTTATTATAATTTCTTTATTAGATTAGAAATGACACTATTCTTGTACCATGTACAATTTTATGAATAAAGATGATTGATTGATTGATTGTCTTGATCTCTCTGTAAAGTAAAGAGTTTGTCTTGTCTTTTCAGTGGTTTGTGGTCTTAACTCATAACATATGTTGATACTATAAAAATGCGTTTCGCTGTATAGACAGCTATCTTAGATTGCAATTGAATTCAAATTTATCACCATGTTATCCTTATGGGCAAAAACAAACTTTGAGGGCAGCCTGTACCCTTCAGAATGGAAGATAGAAAATTGAAAACCGCTTTGCACAACTTTAAATTGGGGCTATTTATTTAATACCTCAATTAATCTGTTCCCAAAATACACCTAAGCTTATCAAAGATGTAGAAGTAATTGAAAAAGATTTAACTTTTGGTGACTAAATTTGATTAAAAATATAACAAACCTGTTAATGAACTCAACAGCGTTGTCTGCGGAGGTGAAGCCCCGCCAACGAGCGGTGGGGATGCCGTGACGGTCCATAAACTGCTTGGCCCAGTCCTTGTCAGCCTCTATCCTGGCGGCGTGGGCTGTGGGGCCGAAACACGCGACCCCCGCAGCGGTCAGCGAGTCTGCGATGCCATTGGCCAACGGGTCCTCAGGCCCCACCACCACCAGAGCCACCCCCTCCCGCCGACACCAGGTGGCCACGTCCTAGCGATACAGGGGGACAACACAACAACAATAAATAATTTGATTACAATGTTAACTGCGGCTGTTCTACGGGATTTAATAAAATATGAATTAAAACACGACACATATGGCAGGTGTAGAGATAGTAATGGCAAATAAATGTTCAATAAGCATGCTAGGACTATTTAAAATAACAGAGTAGCCAGAAAGGCACAGAGTAATGTCAATTAGCCTATATTGAGATTAGTTAGAGGAAGTGCAATATTTAATCTTCATGTCTGACTTGACATTAGAATCTTTAAGCCAGCAAATCAAGCTGCTCGAATTCAAGCAAATGCTGTGAATGGTTAGTTTAAATTGTGATGCCTTTTAGCGAATTTCCCCTATAGGGAAGAAGCTATTACCGCATATGGCATGGTAAGACTTATGCCCGAGACCATGATAACTTTTTGTTTTGAGATCCCCAGATGTCAAAAACACTATTTGTTCAAATTTATGTATATATATATATATATATATATATATATATATATATATATATATATATATATATTCTTTTAAAAGGGTAGATTAAAAACAACACATGTAAGTTTTCCTTCTATACATATAATATGTGTGTATTACTGCGACAACTTTGAAAGAAACGCCCGATTTTGATGAAATTTGGCACACGTGTAGAGCAAAATTAATGACTTAAGTCGATCGGACTACAGGAAGGGGGTTTTAAATTTTCCAAAAAACTGTTTTTTTTATTTTTCCTCCTAAAATTTTAAAAACACTCAATTTTGGTTATAGCCATTTTATAGAGCTTAAAAAACAAATAATTTGGTATTTTGAATCATTAACCTAGGTTAAGTGGATGTAGAGAAAAGTAAAAAAACGTGTCCATACAATTTCCCATGTTAATCTTATGGGAAAAAGGTTTTTGGATTTTCCTCAGATAATTTTATTAAAAACTTCACATTTCTTTCTACCAATAAGTTTAGCTCTACAAAAAAATCATTTTGGTGTTTTAATTGTTGTTCTACGTCCAACCGTTGCAGAGATATTGAAAGTGGTAAACACAGTACGTTTCCAATGTTATCCTTATGTAGAATAAATAAAATTTGATATTTTGATTATTTATGAATGTATATTGATGAAACTTGGTATGTGGCTTCAACTAGTTGTGGTATATTAATATTTGCACAAAAAAGTTTTTTTGTTGATCTTCCCCATGGCAGAAAACCTGCATTCTTGGCCCCCATGTTATTCATATGGAGAATAAGTAAAGTTTTATATCTCTCTTAGTTATGAACCTTAATTAATAAAACTTGGTATGGAGCTTCACCTGATTGAGTTATATTGATAATTGCAAAATACAAATTTTTCATCTTCCTCGTTGCAGCAAACCTGTGTTCTCAGCCCTAATGTTATTCTTATGGAGAGTAAATAAAATGCTATATATCACTTATTATTTTTTACGGGTGGGCAAGAGTGTTTTTTTAAATCGAGTCGAGTATTGAATCAAACTACTCGAGAATCGAGTCGAGTAGTTCTTTAAAAGTAAAAAAAAACTAATTTTATTTTTTGTATTGAAAACAATTATTTTTACATATTAAACTTTAATTACCGTATAAACATAAAATTTTTTTGAATTATTAATGTTATTATTTATACTAGCTGTGTACCCGTCCTTCGTACGGGTTGTATATAAATGGCAGATTAAATAAAGCAAATAACAATCCACATTATTTTACAATATTAAAATTACATTTTACACCTTTAATGTACAATTAAATCAAAGTTAACGAAATATACTGGCAGATAGTTCGGGTTCCGTTGTTAAGTCGAGGAACTCTGTCGGGTAGTAAACGGCGTGTGGTTTGCGACTACACATCGGTACACGTAACACTTTGGATTGGCTTTTAGACATAAAAGAACTCAAGTACAAAAAAATAAAAATATCGGGGAGGGGGAAAGGGGAGCATAAATATAAAATCGGCGGGGGGGAGCAAATTATAAAATCATAGGGGAGGCAAAAATAAAAATCGGGGGGGGAGCAAAAATATAAAATCGGGGGAGGGGGTGGAAAAATATGAAAAAATATAAAATGGGGGTAAAACAATATAAAATCGGGAGGGGGGCAAAAATATAAAATCGGGGGTGGAAAACAAAATATAAAATCGGGGGGGGTGACAAAAATATAGAATGGGGGGGACATCAAATAAAAATATAAAATCGAAGAGGGTGGGGGCAAAACTATAAAATCAGGGATGGGTCAAAAGTAAAAATCTGGGGGGAGCAAAAATATAAAATTGGGGGGGGCAAATAAATATAAAATAAAATCAAAGATGGGGGTGCAAAATTATAAAATCGGGGGGGGGGGCAAAATATAAAATCGGGAGGGGGCAGAAAAAATCGGGGGGGAGCAAAAATATAAAATTGGGGAGGGGCTAAAAATATAAAATGGGAGGGGGCAAAAATATAAAATGTGGTGGCAAAAATATAAAATGGGGGGTCATAAAATAAAAATAAAAAATCGAAGAGGGGGGGAGCAAAATATAAAATTGGGTGGTGGGCAAAAACGAAAATCGCGGGGGGGAGCAAAAATATAAAATGGTGGGGTGGGGGGTACAGGAAGTATCGGTAAAAATTGTTTTTTGTGCAAATAAGAATAGACCACAACCAGATGAAGCCACATTAATATTTGTTTATTAATATTAATTAATAGCTCGCTGACGTACCCGTTCTTCGCACAGGGGTTTTCTCTACCCGTTCTTTAGTCAATGCAATTTCCATTTTAGTTAGCTTGAAACAGCTGTTCTTGCTTCTGCTCTTTAAGCTGTCAAATATAAGTATCCACGCTGTTCGCATTACAGTTTCTGAATGTTTACTTTATTCTGAAATGTAAACAATGAAACTTATGACGTTCACGGCGCGTAGCCCGAGGGGATTTTAAGGAATTGAATAGGCCTATGTGTTCTATGTGTAAAGTTTCAGCGCATTCGGTTCAGTAGTTTTTGCGTTCACCCGGAACATCAGACAGACAGACAGACACCACCTCTTCTTTATAATATTATAGATTATTTTAACCTTTATTTTACCATGAATGAATAATGATTTAAATGAAAAAAATATATATATACTGTATATTGGGCTATACTGTTTTCAACAACCATAACAAACAAAAGACAAGTATTACGAATATATATCCATACAAAGATTTTGGGTTGGTTTATCTAAACCAGAACATTTTAACAAGAAAGTGATTTTTTGACCCCAACCCAAACACTCCCTGTGTGCCTCCCTTACTTAACTCACAGGTATCCAAAAATAACCCACCTGTTGTCTCCTTTCATATGAGTTAAAAATATATTTTAAGCTTATTTTTCTTTATTTCAGTAACTTATTTTGTTAAACATTTGTTAGCGGCGTAAACGTGGGTAAACGGCGGGAGTATATACAATTTTCAACTGATCGGGGTAAACAGCGGGAGTAGACAACTACTCGACTCGATAGTTTCGAGTATTTTTACTACTCAACTCGGCCTTCGAGTAGTCTTTAGTCCTCGAAAAAATACTTGAAACTCGAGTACTCGCCCAACCCTATTCTTTTTTAATGTATTTTTGTGAAACTTGGTAAGTAGCTCTATGTAGTAGAGAGGAATATATATTTATTGGCAATTTGCTGAGTATGCAGGTTTGCTGCGACGGGGGTATTTAAAAGTTAGCTTAAAACAGCTGATATTACTTCTTTACTGTGATTTGTTACTTTCAACAGCTGTCAAATACTCAATTTCAATGATTACTGTTCTTCCATAAGATTAACATTACAACTTTGAAGGCCTGTGGGTTGCAACCCTGAGGGCCGATGTAAATCTTAATGATTTTCTGCAAACCTACTTACAGTATCGACCTTTCCATAAGTTAGATACTTAAATCATAAAAATTTGTCCAAAGATTCCTGAGATCTCAGCGTAACACAAAATCTGCTTATGCATTAAATATTTGGATAGCATCACATGACCATGTCAGTGTTTCTGTTATATTGTAAATATGTAACTATAGTTTGTTTGTAAGACAAAATCCTCATTCTCCAGAAGAAGGCTGTAAGGGTACTCTCTGATCTTGGCCCCACAGACAGTTGCAGAGTAGCTTTTAAATTCCTAAAGCTTCTAACTGTCCCAGCACTCTACATCCATGCAGTGGTAATGTATACCAGCGGCTTAGATCTTCCCAGGAATGAAGATTTCCACGCCCACCACACCAGAAGAGCAAGAGACTACAGCCTACCTATCCATCACAAAACAAAATTCACCAAGAAACCATCGTACATCGGTTGCAAAATTTACAAATTCCCTGCCACAAAACATCAAGCACCTAGTAGGAAAACAGCTGAAAAAGAACCTTTGGGACTGGCTAGTAGAACACCCCATCTAGTCAATCAAGGAGTTCTTTGACCTCGATTGAGACAAAAAATAAGAAAAAAAAACAAAAAACTGTAAAGCCAGAATTTATATAATCTTTTTGACGCTAATGTATTTCTTAACCCATTGGCGTAGACATACGAGCTGGTCTCGTTCCTTACTTGTAATTTTATTAACCTGTGAACTGGAGTATAAAATTGGTGTTTTTAAATGTATTAATAGCGTATTTTAATTAAAATATTGTTTTCTTTCAGTTTAGAGAGTCACATTGGCACACACACATTAGACATAAGTAAAAATTAGCAAAATCAGTGTTGACCATGTGCAAGTCTCAAATATAATTAACCGATCCCGTCAACTTCCAAGCAAGCCTGCCACCGTTTGTTTTACTTGGGCCCTCCCACCAACGTTGCCACAGACCGGTTAACTCATTGAGAGTTGCACAACTGGTCAGTTTTGGTCGTGTGCGGGAATCGAACCCGGACGAACATCGTATCACCACCTGGCCAAGGTGTTTCCACGACGTAGCCAACTCAGCTAACACGACCAAAGGCCTGGCGGCGATATTAAAGTTTTTCAGTGGGTCCGCGCCCCTAGCGGATAGAACCGTAGACGCCCGCAGTCATTAGTTACATATTTTGCTACTAGAGTGCAACACCAATCAATTCCCGTTATAGGCTACTGCAAATAGAATAAAATTACCACCTCAATGGGTAAAAGAAATCACTAAAAAAGTTTTTTGTCTGTTGTCTATCGTCTATTGCTACTTACGGTGAAGTTCTTGATGTCCAAATCAACATTCACGGCCTTATCCAGTTTTCCAATGCCAACATTTCCAGGAGCAGCGAAAACTTTGTTTACCTGAACATAAACAAAAAACCTGATGATTAAATAGATACCGGTAACTACTCAACTTCAGATGGAATCAAGAATAGGACTGCAAGTTATTTAACACACATTCTTCCAGCAGTTGTGGTAACACACGTTCAAATATAGTGTTTTATATGGTAGATTATATCAAAATATTATCTATATAATGCAGGACACAAGATAGAAGAAATCTCCTTTATATGTGAACTATCAACAAATTGTAAAACATGAAGTCATTATCAAATGTTACCGATTCAAGCACTCATGCATAGAACACTTTAAAGATCTAAAAACTTTAACAGTTCATAGAACATACATTTATGAAACAATAGGTCTTCTGAGGGCATCAATTATGAAAAAAAGCATTTTGAAAATCATAGTTGAAACATTAGTTACAAAAGAGCTGCCCATATTATAATGTTACCTATGCCATGAACTCAAATTCTATAAAAAAAAACATGCCTTTGGGGGAGGAGGTTTAGCTGTGTGGGGAAAAAAATCTGCCTATGCTCAGTTAGAAGTTGCTCGGGTCGATCTACTGTCAGTAAAATCCCTTAACCAGTGGTAAACGTGAGTAATTTAATTGCTTGTTAGAGCAACTGCCATAAGAAATACCGGTAAGGAATATGTGAATAAAGAGTTTTGTCTATTGGTTGGTAAAACTATTAGTGCATCATGAGAAGGCCTATTAAATTATGTTTTACTGTAGTACCTATTCCTGAATAAAAAAAAATCAGCTTTTCATCAGATTGTTGAAGAACAATCTGTTATCTGATAAAAACACATTATAATAGATACAGTACCTTAGTAGACTGTGTGAGTTTCCAGCATATAGCATGCTCCCGACCTCCACTGCCTATCACCAAAATATTGTGGCTCATTGTAATCCTATAAAACAAATACTCATTAGTTCCTCAACCCTAAACTAAATGTTAGATGCTAGATGTATAATTTGTTCCAACACAATTTGATAAATAAAGTAGGGGCCTACTTACTGAATTGCAGCAACATTTACGCTAATTTTCATACAAATCCGTGCCTTCTAGCCGAACGGTTCTACGAATATATTAGAATTTACATTATGTCTAACAGCTCACAAACTTTGTAATGAGTGCTACAGCTGTTTCAGCATTACAGTGCAAAATTCTACATAAAACCTATTAAACCTTTGAAAATATTAAACCTCCCACAAACTTTATCAATAAACACAGACAGACCTAAGCCTGTAGCTTTCCATGGTATGCTAATGGTCTACGTTGTTGTGGGCCGAAATAATTGCAAACTGGAAGACCAATCTTGCATTGTTCCAAGTGTGGCAGTATGAACAGCTGGACTTTGCTTTGTGATTCTTCTTCAGACAATGTTATCGTTTGGTTATTCTGTCACGATTTTTCTCATAACCAAGGAGTTTTATAAGTTCAAAATCACGTCCTGACAGTATGAGATATTTTTCAGTATGTTTTTGAAATATGTCAAACAATAAGCTTATTCTATCAGGGGTTTCTGACTATCATGCTCAGGCTATACATATTAGGCAGTGATGGCTTGCCCGTAAGAGCAGCACAAGAGCATATGAACCCCTTAACAAATATTTTATGTTATAAAATAGTATAACATCTTTATTGACAATTACTACTAGCCCTAGCCTAGGCTTAGCCTATATTCCATAAGTTTAAAAGGGCGGATTAATTAAAAACAGTGTTTATAGTGTGTGCGAAGTGAGTAGATTGTAATGATGCGGTAGTAGCTAGGAGCGGACTGAATATGCCACTCTCGATGTTGAAAACACACAAGATATGCAACAGAAATGCGAATCTATTTACTCATGGTAGGGGGGGGGAAACATGTAGGCCTACATGTACATACGGCTCACGAAGAATACCGATGAAAAAACTCCGTAGTTGCCTAGCAGTGACTAGGCCTAAATAATATTAAAAGCACAGTACAGTACAATAGGTGTCCAACAACTAATCAGATGCAATATATCGATCTTAAACATTTGATATATCGAATCACATTTTAAATCAATCTTTAACCTAAATGACACAAACAACTGAGTCCTTATGGTGTGCATCTCTAAAAACTTTGATTAAGAGCGATGACTTAGCAAATCATTTGGAATATCTAACTTATATCGTCTCGAAGTGAACATTTTAGGTGAAGATCCATTCATTCATTTCATGAAAGTAGTCCGTGAAGTTAACTCTGGCAAAGATAACTTAGTTATACGTTTCTTTAATATTCGTTGTATTTTTTTATTTTTGTTTTCGTTTGTTAGGTCTATTTGTTAATTTTTCATTAAAATATATTTGTAACTGACATTGCACATTATTATTGACGATATACAGATTTTTGATTTTAGATAAAACATAAATATAAATATTGAGTGAATAATTTTTAGTAGTATATACATGAAAATGTAATTCGAAATATCGAGTGTTTCAATTTGATTTGGGCCTATTAAATGTTTAAGATCGATATATTTCATTCAATTAGTTGGGGGACGCTTATTGCACTGCACCCAAAGTGTTTGATCCAGTGGATCTCAAACACTGCAGGCGCTAAACAAACGATAATATTTTTTAAGTTTATACTTTGTATTATTTCTTGTCTTAAAACAATTGTTTTGGCCCTGTGATAATCATGAGTTTCATTTATAACAGTCTGAGGCCTAAATGGAATTTTCAACACGACTAACGCCAACTTCAGCTAACTGGACAAGAATACAAGTACGAAGTAAGTTATAAAAGAGTAATACAAGTACAAAGTAAATTATGAAGTAACCATCTTAAATTTAACATTTGTCAACATTGACAAATTATTAATTCAATAATGCTTTCACCATTATAGATATGTGCCAATAAAGTAAAAAATACCCCTGTCACAGCAAACCTGCATACTTAGCGAATTTCCAATGCATATGTTTCTCACTACCACATAAAGCCACTGAACAATTTAATAAAATTACATAAACAAATAAGTGATCTATAGCATTTTATTTACTCTCAATTTTTTTATAAGAATAAAATTATAGCTGAGTATGCAGGTTTGCTGCAAAAAGAAAGAGAAGAAATATTTTTTTTTGCAACTATCAATATTACTCAATCAGGGGAAACTACTTACTAAGTTTTAATAATCTATGTTCATAATTAAGGGAGATATAGCACTCTACTTATTCTCCATAAGAATAACATTAGGGGTAAGTATACAGGTTTGCTGCTACAGGGATAATCAACAAAAAATCAATTTTTTGCGCAAATATGAGGTATATCAGTACTACGTGACGCCACATACCAAGTTTCATCAATATAGATTCATGAATAATCTAGATATCAAATTATCAAATTTTATTTATTCTCCATAAGGATAACTTTGGACAACTAACTGTGTTTAGCACTTTCAATATCTCTGCAACAGTTGGACGTAGAATCATAATTTAAACACCAAAATGACTGTTTTGTGGAGCTGAACTGATTGGTAAAAGCAAATGTGAAGTTTACATTAAAATGAACTGAGGAAAAGGCGAAAACCTTTTCCCCATAAGATTAACAAGGGAGATTTTATGAGCAACTTTTTTTGGGATTTTCTCCATAACCACTTAAGGTTAATGATTCAAAATACTATATTATTTTTTTTAAGCTCTATAACATAGTCAAAACCAAAATTAAGTTTCTAAAAAATTGTAGGGTTAAAAATGCAAAAAACATATTTAAAACCCCCATAAATTCCCCTTTCCCATGGTCAGATTTTTCTGGTTTTCGAACTTAAAAGTCATAAATGTTACTTTACACATTTGAGCCGAATTTCATCGAAATCGGACGCTTTATACTCAAGTTATCGCATTCACAGATAGATATATGCTATAGATAAGTGGTATATCTATATAAATTTGAAGGAATATGTTTTTGGCATCTGGCGACCTCAAAACAAAAATTAGGCCTAATCATGGTCTCGGGCTTACCATGAGACCAACGGTAATAGCTTATTCCTTATAAGGGAAATCCGCTAAAACAGCAACTGGGTAATGTTGTGTAGTTATAAAACTAACAATTATAAACGTAATTATGACTTTCAAAGTTTATCTATTACATAACCAAACTTTTGTAGTAAGTTGTATTAAAATTAAATTAAAAACATAGGTAACTTGATAGAAAAAAATATGAATATGTAATTCGTAGGCTAAGTTAATGCTCAATACTTACAACTGTTTGGGATAATAATGATGGAAAATTAAATAATAAAACTTAAATTATATATAATAAGTTTAAACACGTTCTTCAACAGCATTTATTCTGAGTTCTGAGATTCAGCGTCAGCGTCTCGTCTGCTGGCGGATGGCGGTAACCCCGGTAACAAACAGCTGAAAACAACTTAGACGCAAATTACGTGACGACCGACGAACACCAAAGAAGGACAACAGATAACCATCAGATAACGTATGCGTAAACAACTAACAATGAATTATAATTTTAAAGGTCAGTAAAAATACTGATAATTCCACTTCCAAGTTACAGTTTACAATCCACTACTTATTATTCATAGATAAAAGATTAATCATTCGAGTCAGACGCCAATATTTATTCATAGATGCGTCTTTTATTTGTAATCCTAGATGGTAGGTACAGTAGTCTGGTGTAGTATGTCGTTTACATAATATGATCAACGGTGATTTAGGAACTTTAATTTAGGGACTAACTACAGTAGTACTGTAGTTAGTCTATGGTTTAACTAAAGACTTGAAAAACTATGTAGATATTAACTCGGTTTAAATATACGGAAGTGACGTACAAAAACATTTATTTAGTGAGTTATTATCAATACTACACATAAAGCAAATTCGCTAATAACGATATTACACAAATGGTATATTTTATTTTAAACTCGTAGTTAAAAAAACTCGTGGTCTCATGCCGCTGCAAAATAGTAGTGGTCAATCGGGACGACGAGGGATGTATGTATGTATGTATGTATGTATGTATGTTCATCCATATCAATACTAATTAATAGTTGAGCGTGCATGAGTCTCAGGTGATATCGATAATGTCTCTTTACAACTCATCTCGGACCTTATATCACGTCATACAGGACCAACAAAGTTTAGATACTTTTTCTTCCCAGACCTCAGGACTCCGCTCCAGTGGTATCAAAAACCACTTGTTCATGTTATTCTTTTTGAGAAAACATCTTTCTACATGGCTCGATACCAGTTCCTCAAATCTGCTCCCGGACCATATACTGTACCACCTTATTGGGGGACTAGGAGACTTTGAGTATATTTCCGACCTCACGACTCTACCCAGGGTCGGATTTAAGCATAGTTTACATAGGTGCACTCCTAGGGGCCCGCACCATACACATAACTACACTCAAAAGCCTCAGCTGAACTTGTCAAGAATATATTCTTAAGTGTAAATAAATTGGATCAGTGACTACGTTTTATTTATTATTATAACATCATAGTTATATAAAAGATTGTGGGAATCGCCTTGTAAAATGTTATAATTATAATTGAGCAGACCTAATTTGAGTCTAAAGCCGGTCCCACCAGAGCCGGCCGGATTTACGAGTTAGGGCCCTTTGCTCAACCTTTGGTGCGGGCCCTTATTGCCCAGGTGAACTGAGACCTTTATTGAACAGTAAACCTCGATCAACCGTCACTTTCTGCTGTTATCCGTCGTCCATTTATGAGAAAAGGCTGGGTATCACAGTGGTTAGCGAGCTTGCTTCATAATCTGAAACTCGCCAGATCGATCCTGAGCAAAATCCTGAGAAAATGTTGTGAAGGTTCGATACTGGATCCAGCTGTCATTGGGCTATTAATTAATGATCCTGGCTAAAGAATCAGTTGGTCTTAGTCAGTAAAAGGCATCTCACCAATTCTACACCCATTCATATTCGCCTTAAAATACGCCCTAGTTGCGTCGGCGTCTATAGCCCTGTTAAACAGGCTATAATATTTTTCTTGAGGTTAAAGAAGTGGTCTTTATTAAATACAAAAATGTCTTCCTTTTATTTAAAAAATACCAAAAATATATTTATTTTCAGTTCCAAATTAAAATAACTACAACTTTAAGCACTCAAAATAAAAACTTGGGTTTTCTCGTCTATCTTCAAAGTTTCAAAATAAAAGTAAATTCTTCGATTATTGGATTTTACTGAAATCTACTAAACAAATATCTTCTCTCAATACTTAATGAGTCTGCTGTTATTTTATCTTCCACACCCAACATGAAAAAGAAACGCTTCAAACCCTAAAAAATGTTGTTTACAGACTGAACGCCTCTTTTGAAAAACATAATGAAAAATGGAGCGAACATGTAATTTGAACAACCAGCACAAATCATGGGGCCAACGTTGAGAAATGGTTGGCATAGTTCGTTGGCCAACGGTAAGAAATTATCGTTGGCACACCGTTAGGCCAACGTTGTATTTGCCAACCAAATGCCAACAATGCCAACCAATACCCAACCAAATGACAAAAGTTTATAATTTTTTATTTAAATGATAATTTTTTATTTTAAAACATGATTTACAATTGAATCGGATTAAAAAACCAATAATGTACATTTAAAAAAATGATTTTAATAGCAAAAATATTGTGGCCTGGTCGAATCTTGAACCTACAACCTTAGACTTACTGTACACACGCATTAACGGTCACTCTGAATCAAGAAAGTGTATGGATGAACAAGGATATAAAAATTACCAATATTCTACACCTACAGGACTAGAACGATACTTTCCTTTAATTCTTCTATAAATGAATTTACTTTCGCAAATCGCTGTAATAAGAGTAATAATAGTTGGACAAATGTAATTTGGTTATCTTGATTTATCTGTCTATTCTTGCTATGATATATAATAAACTAAACTAAGATCAAATTAATATATATTTAATATAATTATAATAATACAATATATGATGTTAATACGGCAGCATATATAATATATGCACATTAATATTAATACATAATTAATAATAATATAATATAGTATGATTTGCCAACAATAGCTTTTGATAGCCCGTCTGCTATGGTTGGATTTGATAACGCGGATTATCCAACGATTGGTTCGTTGGCCCAACGTCTCCTATGGCTGGATTTGCCAACCGACCGTTATCCAATCACTTCTAATCACTTCTAATGCATTTCTAACCATCCCAACCATTCCCCATCGTTGGGCCAACAATGTTTGCTACTAGGAGCGAGCAAACTAAATTTACTGCCTAAATTTTAAAACTAAATTTGTACCTTCCAATCTGAGGAGATTCACGTCTCGCAGGGTAGCCTCTCGACACTAACAGCACAAGAGTAGCACATAAAATGCCGCACCTCCTTACGAGGGTGAATTTATAACCTTGGACAGAAACTTCTAGCGCTCGAGCGCCGGCCGCGACCAGTGCTTAGGAACGTGACCAGGCTCTTGTCCCTTCAGCCTAAGGGAGAATCCAGGTCATCGTCTCCACCTCCTTTCCGAGCTCCCGGGACATCAAAATCGCGAGTTTTCCCCAGACTTGCAAAACAAACTAGCACCAGCAATTCTAAATTTTCCTGTTTATAATTTCATTTTATAAAATCCTTTCTTTTATACAACACAAAATTATTTCATAAATTATTTCTTTACAAGCTACTACATTTCAAAATTATTAAATTAAATTATATAGTGTGTGTTAAATTGCAATTAAAACGCTATACAATAATAGTCTTAGACAATGATTTAATGATTTAATTTTAGATTTATTAGCGTCAAGATTTGCGCCGTACAGCAGTGTTTGAGTGTCGGTACGAGCTATTATGTTTTCTAACAACATAAATATGTTTGTACAGTATTATCCTTTTTTATGCAGTTTTATTTTCATTTCCCTCCCAAATTATTTACAATTTAGTTACTGTATACGACACTGTATACGTTTGTATAATAACTTTTCTATTATCCGTCTATTCAGTTATCCGTAACAGTCCCGGTCCCGAAGGTGACGATTAATAGAGGTTCCAACTGTATGAGGTTTTTGAGTAGCGCGGTCCTTTTGGCGCGCGCTTATGTAGCATTAGCATAATATGATTAAATTTGGCCCTGGTTGAGGCTGAATTTACCACAGACCTCGATTTCATGATGTCTGATCTGGAATAAAATAAAATACAAGTAAACCAAATTTAATTTTATTTATGTTTTCTTTTAATTTGTAAGTCAGTGCTGATCTTACAGCTCTTGCGAATACGCCTGATATCCTCAAAAATGAGAGAGCTGCACGAATATCGAATATTTTAACTGTTGATAAACAGTTAAGAACGTTCAACGAACTTTCAGGCGATACAGTGCATTCGCAGTATTGTAGTAGTTGGACATAATCAATGGTGAACCTGGCTCTAGCAAAGGTGAACCCTCTGACAAACCTATTTTCTTAAATGCTGTGAACAGCTGGCAGCTTTACGTCAAAACTGCTGTTCTCATTGTTTGCTTCGTAAATTTATTCTTGTTCTAGCTGTTGCTGTTGGGTTAGGTGACTTTGAGAAATTTTAAATAAACAAAATTTAATAGGGATGATAAGTTAGACGAATTTTACCCAGTAATTTTTCCTGAAGTAAGTATATATAAGAATTCTGTGGTAAATCATGTCGTGATAACGAACAGGTTAAGACCTTCTGAAAGTTATATAGTGTGCATACTTATGTGACTTCAGTTGGGTTAAACATTTATTAAAAAACGTTATCATTTACTTAAACAAATTAAAATGTTTTTGTAATTTTATAATTAATAAAATAATATGTTTCACACACTTGGAAACCTTACAGTTAACTTGCACATTTCGTACACATGTCTATTCAGTTTTTTATCCTAATGAGCCAACATTTAGCTTTTTTTAACTAACTAAAGAAATAACGAATTTGTTTTTTATTTCCAAGGCTTGTATATTGCTTCTAGTTAAAAAAATAAGCTCCTAACTGATTTGTTAAGGAGCATCCTTTATGCCAAATTATGTGCTGCTCCTCTTCATGGTGACAAATGTGAGCATATTGGATGTGTCATAAGTAGAGATAAATTCTGCTAATTATAGACTCTGGTCTAAATTTACTTCATTTAAGATATCTCTTAACCGTCTTATTAATAGGTACCGTAAGCACAAAAATTGTGGCACGCTGTACTCAGCGTGGATGTGTCGTATGAGATTCCTATTAAGTTACGCATACACAGGTAGGAAAGGTATTGTCATGTAGATGGTTGCACTTCCGAAGACGCCTGGTGGAACAATCAAATGAAAATAATTGATATAAAATATCGATGTACGCATAATAGATTATTTTAATTTGATTATTAAGGTTTCACAATAAATACATTTATACATTTATCCTACATTTATTAACTTGAAACTAAAAAAAAATGCAACTAACGTAAATAAAATGAAACATTTATAATTTTCTCGGATATACGCTTTTAGCTGCTTTAAAAAATTTAGAAATGAATCTTTCCCTGACATTTTCACTTCTCTTCTTTTAGAAGTATCCTGATAAATGATATGAACTGCGCCGAGTTTTTGAAAAATTGTCGATTAATTAAACAATGAAATGTTAAGTTTGTAATGACGATATGGAAATGAAAATCAAGTGAGAAAATCAAGTGTTGTAAACATATATTATTACGGTTATAATATTTCAGTTTTATCGATTTGATCCGATATATTTATATTGAAATATCAAAACGTATATTGATAATTTATATAGATTATTTTCATTTGATTGTTCCACCGGGCGTCTGCGGAAGTGTAACCATGTAGATTTTCAAAATCCCTTATAACTTAGGGCCTAACTTGTATCGGTCCTCAGGGCTTCAATGTAAATATTTTGGTAGAACAATTACGGTAATCAATTTGACAGTTGTTTATATAATAACAAATACTAGCACATCAGCAAGAATGTTTCAAGCGAGATTTTTCAGGTATAACTTAATGTAAATAAAAAGACTAATGGAATGGCAACAACCTTCTTCGAACTTCTTCAGTTCCACATTAAACAATTTAAACCTGATATTTACTGGGTTTTAAACCACGATGGTTCACAAGTTTTGTATATAACCATCAGTAAAAAAGTAAATAATACAGTAGGGGCTAGGCCTAGTACCAAATAAATAATTCATAATTCCATTTAGTTTAAAAACAATAACATGTTAGTATTGTCTTACTGTTTTGGCAGTGACCAATGATCACTAACACAGTAAGGCAACATTTTAAACTTGATTGACAGTTTAGCAACCCATCGCTTTTCTGAGTCAACCAATTTTTTACAGAAAAGAGAGTGTGTAGCTATTTTTTTCCATAACCGTTTAGAATTAGTAAGTCTAGGAACCAGTCTACATGAATATTGGAGGGAAGAATAATTACTTGTAACAATATTATAATATAGGTAGTACCGTAGCGGTACTTTTGTATATCAGAGAGAGAGAGAGGGAGTAGGCCCTAGTAGGATCCACTAGATGAGAAACTCATTTAGGCTCTTTATTTATTCTTGAAGTTCAGCATCATGACACTGGTTTAAATGTTTTTGTGGAGTTAGCAAAACAATCATGACGCAAACAGCTATTATTTGTAGAATAATCTTTGGCCAAATTGCTAGTTTATAGAGGTGTTTGGTTACACACAGAACCCACTATAAAAATCCTAAGTAAAACAAAAATATAGCTGCTATTAGTTATTAATTTTTTTTTCCTGTAGGGTACCTATGTAATTTCACACAACCTTCCATACTTCCTTATTGTCGAATCCCAAAGTTTAACCAGAATTTTGGTCTAGAATCCAGGTAGGCTAAATAAAAAACTGTTAAACATAAGGATAAACGGCGACACAAAAACTAAATCAAAAAAATCCGTAGTTAAATGCTGTATATTTTTTAAAGTAGGGCCTACTGAATATTCTACTTTTAAATCCACATTAATTTTCAAGGAAGATTCTATTATATGTATTTTTATATATAGAGGACACATGTGTCTAAGCATTATGTGTTATTAATCAAACAATTCCTTGAATGGTTACATGTTAACTACAATTCAACAAGATGCAGTAAATTACATCTTGCATCACACAAAATGCATTTAAACATGTCGGTAAATATACATAAAAGATGGTGTAGGCCTACAAGGAAGTCAATTTCGTCCAGACACACCGGTTGTCATCAGAGAATGTTGAAGGCTGGCGGCAGAAGTCCAGTAGACCTCTTTGACTTTCTTACTGCTTTAGACATCACTTGCCAGATAATTCTGTTTCCAGTAGCCTATTCCTTTGTAAGTTAAAAATTTGTTTACCAAAGTGCTCCAAAGGAGCTTTGTCTTCATCCTGATTCTAGAAATTAAAGTTTTTTACTTATAAAGCCTGTTACTCCCAAAAAGTTGGAAAACTCTGGACAAATTATAGCCTATTTAAATTTAGTATTTAGTAATTTAGTACCGGTATTAAAATTTATGTATCGAGAGGCCTACACAAATTGTGCAAGATTTTGTCTGGAATACCACCAGAACTATTGGTGCTTAGACAAATAACAGGTTAATAGTACCCAAGTTACAGGGTACCCAAGTTACGAAGAAACCCTCAGAACACCTTAAAATGTCTTCTAATAACTAATGTTAATGTGAGAAACTATTTGTCAGGTTTTCTTGTTAGTACTCATGAGATGGAGTACTGGTACTACTTTATTCAGCGCCCGATGGCGGAAAGTTGTGACAGATTTGTCACTCATCAACAACGTAACCTAGGGTTATCCCAGGGTTTTTCTTTAGCTTCTCAGTTACGATGGGTTGGATAATGAATTTAAACTACAGTAGAAAATTTAAACTGCAGTATTTTTAGATTTAAGATATTTTTTGTAAAAGCCTACACAATTTATAATTGTTTTTCGGCAAATAAATATTATTAGGCTATTATTATTGATTATGAACTGCTGATAATCCATTTAATAATTGGCCGATCAACATAATTCTAGTATATTCATGATTCATGATTTCCAAACAATTTTATAAGGTAGTAGGTTCTCAAAATGTGATTTTGGGTAAGACAAATAATTGTTCTTTTCCTGGAGTTCCAGTTTGGCTTTTGTGACCAAAAGATTTATCATTCCCGGAATGAGGACATTGTTTTGAACCTATGTATTAGTAAACAACATTTCTAATTTCAGGAGGAGTACTGGATATTGCAGAATTACCTCTTGCTGGGTTTCACAGTGTGGTAAGACAAACCTCCCATATTCAGATAAATTACATATCTAACAAACTTTGTATTGTTGTTCAGGAATTTTAAGCTTCAGTCCCTAAAAATGGCAGAAAGTAACGAGGAAGTTGTAGCGGCCTCAGAAATACAGAAGACTGAAGACGACATTGACTCATTGCTAGACAGTAAGTTAACGATTCAAAAAAGTATAAGTTTGTATTAAGGTTAAAATTGTTAAGTGTATAGTTTATAGCAGCTGTATTGTTCTTGCTGATAGCAAATTGATCTACCGTTACAGTACTCAAATCACGCTTTCAACAATTAGTTTTGTTTCAGGTAAGAAACATAATATATTATCTACTTGTTAAGAGGTAACTTATAACTATTATAAAAACCTATAGGACTGATTTCTTTGACAGTTATACTGATAATTTTGTGGGAAGAATTGTTAGCAAAGGAAATTACACAATAGGTTGGATTAGTTTATCAATGTTTTATGTCGATATTATTTTGTATTCTTAGGTAAAATTACATTTGACCAAAGATAATCCTATGCTTGGTTGGTACGGACTGAAAGATATGAATGAGCGAGTTATAGGGCCTGATGCAGAAGTGTCAATCAAAGTAGCACAGGTGGTCTTTTAATTTTGAACACATGTTGGTTGAAATTAGCCACCTGAATAATTACAACCAATTAACAAGGATAAATTCTCCTCTTATCTCTATTAAATATGGAGTCCCTCAGGGTACCATTCTGGGCCCTTTATTATTTTTGTGATACCTAAATTAAATGGTTTGCCCAACTTGTCTGATTTCAAAAAAAATATCTTATATGCTGATGATATAAGTTTAAAAGTGTCTGGTGACAGTTTTGAAGATAATTAAAGATTAGCTTTTGATGAACTTAGTAACTATCCAACAAAACTTAGTTGGTACAAATTTGTTACTAAATCAAACAAAAACAAACTAATATACAATTTTCTACCAGAGGAGTAGCTCCCAAGTATCAAACATTCTGTTAAATGAGCATGCTTTAGATGAAGTAGATGAAACAACATTTTTGGGCATATCTGTAGATAAAAATCTTAATTGGAACTCTCGCACTGATCGTGTCTGTAGGAAAATTGCCAAGTGGCTCTTTGCTTTGAATAAGCTTTCTATGATCTGTACTAATATCCATACTCTGAAAACAGTTTATTTTTCTCTTATCCATACCCATATTTCATATGGTCTGGTTTTATGCGGTAAGTGGCTCAATTCATAAGTTAAAAATAATTTTGATTCTTCAAAAAAAAGGCGGTGAGAATTATGATGAATTTAAAATGGTTTGATTCTTCCAAAACATTTTTATTATCTAGGTATTGTGACTATTTTTAGTCAGTATATTTTTTAGCTTTCTTTTGGTTAAAAAAAACATGGGTAGATAGTTTTGGCCCACTTGGGGCCAACCATTTTTATGAAATAGGAACAGAAATAAATTATCTTTTTCTCAACACATTTTAAATCTTAAAAAAACCTAAATATGCAAGTATTGGATTTTATAATTTTTTGCCCATTGAAATTAGGGGTGAGACTAGCCGGTACCAACTCAATCATTCACTGCCTCCTGTACCGTATCTCCTTTCTTCCCTGATTTACTTATTTCTTGAATTAAGGTGTCATATATACTGTTGGCAGCAAAATTAACTTTTGAATTCATTACCAACTATGATTCTTTCTTTGTTGCGCTGTAGATTTCAAATTTTTCTACCCGATCAAGTTTCCTAGATTTATTACGTGTATGCAATATTTCTAGATCATCTTTGAATGATCGGTATGACAGGATTGCCACCGACCGGGAAAACCTGGAAAACCGGGAATTATGCGTGAACTTTGGTGACCGGGAAAAAATGTGTGGATTATGCGGGAATTTTCGACCGAACCGGGAATTTTCAGTCACGATCGTCGTCGACTATGCGTTCTGAATAGTAGGCGAAGTTAGCGATACGTACTCGATGATTGGTGAAGTTAGCGATGCGTTCGCGATAGTCGGCGACGCTAGCGATGCTTTCCCGATTGCCAGCGACGTTAGCGATGCGTTCCCGATAGTGGGCGATACGTTCTCATTGGTCGGTGACGTTAGCGATGCGTTCTCGATGATCGGTGAATCACGAATCATGATTCAGCATGGAAGAACCGTAAACTGGAAAGATCGAATATCGCAAAACACCTCCTGGAAAATGGCCACTCATTGGGAACAATTAAAGACAATTTGAATATTCTCCATATTTGTAAGACAGGAAATGTAATGAATGCATGGGAAGAATTGTTTATTTTTTAAGGAAAAATGTAAGGATAGGGATAAATTGATCAATGAACAGGTTAACTTTGACTTTGGTGGTACTTATCGCAACTTGTTTCCAGAAATTCCGGTAGCCAATAGTATTTAAGCTGTTCGCCATCTTGTTTCTGTCATTCTCTGATTGGGCCTGATGATGACCGGTGTAACTAGTTGAAATCGATCGCCTTGTACCATCTTTTGTGTATATTTTACCATCTTATATGTAAGTACAGTATAAGTGCAAATATACTTTATAGTGTTGTAAGACTATTTTATTTATCCTGCTTAATAAATCTGGGAAACTTGTGATCGGTTAGAAGAGTTTGAAATCTACAGCGCAACAAAGAAAGAACCACAGTTAGTAATGAATTTAAAAGTTAATTTTGTTGCCAACAGTATATATGACACATTAATTCAAGAAATAAGTAAATCATGGAAAAAAGGAGATTCAGGGGCAGTGAATGATTGAGACATTCAGTTGGTTCCGGCTGTCAATAACGACCTCATGTCAACTGTAGAGGTTATGTTCAATCGTCCTCTTTCATTCCGGAAAATGGCCATCGGTTTAAATATAGTTCGTGTATGTTTTATGTGTCGAGTGAATGTTTTAACTGTATTTTACAAACAACTGACGAGATCTTCTTGGATAAACTACATGTAGCGCAACCTCATCTCTGCTGATGATGCAGCTTATGCTGCATCACAGCTTGATGCTGTGAAACGCGTACAGATAAATAAATCTGAACTGGATTGCTGTGATTGACAGTGAGTAGGTCTACAATTTATAATTAGCAATTCCTGGTATTGGCTATCATTCAACATGATGTAGGTAGTCTGTATTATAAGTGGCAACATAAACATAATGTACAATATAGCTATAATAAATTTATATCATTGTGTATCTTGTTTATTATTAATAACTTTTTGACACCATTCTTTGCTTTTCAATTGTACTTTATGAATAAAGTACAAGTTTTGAGTTTGAGTTTCTTTAACATAATGAAAATTACAAATTAAAATATAAAAAATTAGGTTTTATGAGTAATATGCCATATATTTGTGGATTCTTCAAAATGTCTACAATTTAATTTGTGGTAAAGATAAATGTATTGTTTTATTTGTTGATAATGAAAGGTAAGTTGAACGGATTGTTTTATTTTTTTAAGTAGGTATGGAGACATTTGAAAATGGTCTGTAAATAGTCTACCATTGGGGGAAAAATCAGCTTTACCAAAATAGTTTTGATATTTGCTGCTTTTGGGTATTTTTATTGTCTGGGCTAGATCTTGTATCCAGAGTTTCCCATCACCAAAACTTAGCTCTCATTTCACCCAGGGTGAGGTGGTTAGTGCGTATAGTGGTTACGTGTTGTGAAACATCCCCAAAAACATTTGGATGATATTTTGTGTTTTGAAGCAGCGCCAAATGGCAATCCAGTCCCCAATGAAACTTAAGGTTAAGCTTCAGAAAAAACTGGCTGAGTAAGCATTTTTAACTTGAAAATGGATAAATGACTGGCATTTCAAGTTTATACGCTTTATTTCATGTTTCAGGTGCACTCGATGACTTTTCAAAAGTGTCGCTAAACACAGCAGCACCGCCTTCGACTTTAAAAACACCCGAAAGCTCGATAGGCGGAGAAGATGAAACTGAAACTGAACATATGTGGTCGGAAATTTTGAAAGAAGCGCTACAGGCTGACCCAAATATGAGAGAAATGTTCGGGGAAGGTAATGATTACAAAGTCACCATTTTTAACCAGCACCCAGGTCCAAATATTTTGAAAATTTGATTTCATTTGTATTTATCGATACAAAAATGCTACAAAACAGGTTCTTAACCCAATTAAAAAGTAGCATTATTACTAACATTTATTTTCAGGGATTTTTCCGTCAAGCCTAATTTCATGAAGTACTACTCAATGTCTTCCAAGATACTAATATAACACCTTGCACATGACACATGCAATCTACTATACATGCATAAATTCTAAGTTTTAAACTATACACTACAATTATTAAATAAATATATTCAATTTAATTACTTCATACTAAACATACTGAGCTAAAGGCAACGTCCAGTCCAAATGCAAAAAACAATACGCTACCTAATAAGCATTTATATACTATACAATAAGACAATCCTAATCTAATAAATGTTGTACAATTTGTTTTCTAAATTTTCTGAATGAATCTTCAAATATATCTACGTTATTTGGCAATGAACTATAAATTCTTCCCATAAAGTTTAGCGGGGAGTGAACTCCTAAATTGGTTCGAGAGTAGTGGGGGGAGAATAACAGATGACAACGGGAATTGTGCCGCGGCACATTGAACTGTAGTTTAGATAAGAGAATTATGTCATCAAGCGCACCACCCACCAGCTGATGCAGGTAAACCATTATAGCGACCCGCCGCTGCTTGTGTAGAGAGTCCAGTTCAAATATAGATAAGAGCTCAGAATAGGGAATGACTGTTGAGTAATGATCAGACTCTTTAAAACATAAGAATCTTAAAAACCTTTTTTGAACATTCTCAATTAGATCAGAAGAGTAAGCATAATACGGATTCCAAACAACTGAACCAAATTCCAATCTGGATCGCACCAAAGTACATTACAGAAGCTTGATGATATCAACATTTTTCAGAAAATTACTTGACCTACGATTGAAGCCCATAATTGAAAATGCAGATTTACACATAAATAACACATGATCAACAAAAGACAATTTTTCATCAAACATTATACCTAGGTCTTTAATGACATGATTTGATACCAAAGTTGTGCTACCTATCCTGTAGTTAAAAAAAAATTAGATTGCCCTCAGGCTTCCTGGAAAAACGCAAAACAGAACATTTATTAATATGAAATTTCAAATTGAGTTCACTCCACTTAAACAGATTATCCAAATCATCTTGAAGATTTGAGCTAACAGAAACGTTCTTTATGTTTGTTTAACAAATTTTAAGTCATCAGCATACAGAAGGAACTTACAATTACGTATTGATGTCACTATGTTATTTATAAAGATTATGAACAAAAGGGGCCCCAAATTTGAGCCCTGGGGAACCCCGGAACCTGCATGAAATTCTGAAGACAAAAAACCACTATAAGAAACAAACTGAGTTCTATTGTACAAGTATGACGAACAAAAATTGTTTAAAGAAGCAGAAAGACCAAATGAATTTAACTTGGATAGAAGCGAACTGTGACAAACCTTATCAAATGCTTTTTCGAAATCCGTATAAATCACATCCACCTGTCCACCTTTATCCAAATGTGAAATACATTAATCAGAAAAATTGAGTAAATTAGAAACAATGGATCGACCAGGAAAAACCATGCTGATGAGGACTGACAAAGTTTCTTACATGTAAAAGTAACCCTATTGCGGAGAATAGACTCAAAAACTTTTGCAGGTGTTGATAAAACAGAAACTGGCCTGTAATTCCTGATGTCCGACCTCTGACCTTAAAAAATAGGTACTACTCTCGATCTCTTCCAGATGTTTAAAAAAAAAAATTCTCAATTTGCAAATTAAAAATAATAAGTAAAATACTAAAAGACAAATAACTCAGCACATGCTTTGAAAAATAAGGGGGTAAACTGTCTGATCCCAAAGATCTTTTCGGTTTCAATTTTTTTAGTGCTGAGAGCACTTCAGAGTGGGTGACGCGGCAAGTGTCATGTTGGGCAGACCCGGCAATGCCGGAGAGCGGAGCGCTCGGCGACATAACTCCTCCCCGTCCAGCTGACAGGGCTCACACACCGAGCAAGAGTAACTCGCAAACCGGTCCGCTATCTGTGCTTCTCCCTCCACCTCCTCACACACCATCCATATACATTGTTGAAGGATTTACATTGGCTACTTATAAATACTTATAACTTATTAATTATATTCCAAAAAGATTTGGATCATATTTTATATTATTTTCAGCAAGACATACATAATTTGTAAAATAATTTTGTATATTAACCTTTATTCTACTTCGAACTTCCTTGTATTCATTTTAATTACAAAACATTCTGTACTTTAAATACCTACGTCTAATAACATTCTTACGTCTAATTAAATAAATTATGTTATTATCAAACTAGGGGGGATACTCATGCTTAGTTCTCATTAAAATAGGTACACTCTGGTTAACTACATCAGTCACTTCACTATAAAAATAATCGACTGCATCATCCACGTTACGAATTTTATACAAATTACTCCAATCCAAATCTCTAAAACAATTATACAATTTCAAAAAATCTGCCTTTTCATAATTGAAGGATGGAGGGCCAGATACAGGATTGTCATTGACTGCTTCGGAATTATTAAAAGTAATACAGAGGGTAGGATGGTACTTATCAACTTTTATTAGAGGACAAAATTCTTTCTCTACATTCAAAGCACTAATATCAGACAACTAGATCTAAAGTTTTGCCATACTCATTAAATACATTATTTTTCATAGTCAAATTAAAAGTTTGTATAAATACAATAACTGTTTCCAAATTTCACTCCCAGATTGAAGATTATAATCAACTCCAGTAATAGATAAATTAAAATCACCCATAACTAATAATTTTTCATTCCTCATTTTAAAAACTCTAATTTGTCAAACAATGCATTAAATTCATACAACGATGAGTTTGGAGGGAAGTAAACAACACAAACCATTAATATTTTTTGTTCATAAACACCAATTTTACCCATATGTTTTCACCTTCAGTTTCTAAACTGAAAAGCCTGTTTACCCTAATATTACTTCCCACAACAATCAACACTCCCCCACCCCTAGACATTCCTGTGTGTTTTGGACACCTGCCTCGGTGGTGTACCTGATAATCATTTGTGAATAATCCTGTACTGTAAACTGAATCATTCAACCACGTCTCTAAACAAAACAATAAAATACACATGACCTGGTTTTATTCCAAATATTTTGTGGTTGGGAAAATACTACTCAAACGTTTTAATTTTTGTATGAAAACTAATTCAGTACAAATAAATATGTTGGGTTACAAAAGACTTTAAAAATCTGTGTACTAATAAGAAATAGCTGTATTAAAATAATAGGCTACATCGATCTTAAGTTAAAGAATCAAAACAATTTCAGGGAACCATTGATTTAAACAAAAATAAAATCTGCTAATCGTATGGT
The DNA here is from genome assembly GCA_963675035.1 of Allygus modestus. NCBI lineage: Eukaryota > Metazoa > Arthropoda > Insecta > Hemiptera > Cicadellidae > Allygus > Allygus modestus. The sequence continues at coordinate 125,705,670 of OY776115.1, read as the reverse complement.
AATATAATGTGTGTAGATTGGGTTAATAATTTTAAAAGTCTATTAAATTGGAGGTTAATAAGTCACAGAATTTGCTATGTTGAACTTTTGATTTTTGGATAAATTCATAGATAGAGATTTGGCTTTAAAATAAATTAAAATCATTTTGAAACAAGCTATTAACAATAAAGCATATGGTCTTAAATAGAATTCCAATTGAAAAACAAAATGCATCAAACCAATTTTAGGAGAAGTTGCATTTTGTTTAAAACAAAATGTTTCAAGTGGGCGTAATACCACTATAAGGAGATTGATGCAATATATATATATATATATATATATATATATATATATACTAGTCGACCCGTGCGGAATTCTGCACTGCGAACCAAATCTTGTCAGCTGATCAGATCTTATTTTGTTTACATTTTCACTTCTGTCAAAACAAACTATTCTCTTTATTCATCTTTCATATTATCCAAATTTCCAAGAAGAGATACATTTTTAGAACGTGGGTCTATTTTTCGTCAATAGCCGGCTTTAAAATGAGGGGTAAATCATGGAATTTGATAAAGGAATGAGGAATATCAGGCCTGCCCAGAGAAATATCGGGCCCCTGGGCAAATTAGAGTATGAGTCCCCTTTCAATGGCGCTTGTTGCGTCCGGATCAAAGTTGGTGACCTTTTTTTAGACAACAGTTTTTGCCCGGTTTTGGCCCGGCTACCGTCCGAATCCGAGTTGATGACTTTTTTTAGACAACAAGTTTTGTCTGGGGCCCCCCACCCGATGAGCCCGGACCGCCCAAAGAGTCTGGGCACCTAGGCAATTGCCCCTGTTGCCCCCCCCCCCCTCTGGGCGGGCCTGAGGAAGATCTCGCGGACTGACACAAAAACTGGCTAGAGAAATAATATATAAGATCTTAATATATAAAATCCAAATACCACTGGCCCCCTCACTCATCACAAAATCTCAAAAACCACAGAACGGATTGCAATGAAATTTGGAACATACCTTCCTCTTGGGTCTTAGGTGCTGACTAGGAAAGGGTTTTAAGAAACTCCCATAGGGCTCCGCCCCACGGGGAGTCAAAGTTCCAATCCTGTGTTATTCTTATGGACATCCACTTTAAGTTTGAGCTGATGAAAATACAAACAGCTGATCTTGATTCGTAGTAGTTCCACGGGATAACCACAGAATGCAGCACACACAACTGTCAGTTTTTAGCGAATTTCTCCTACAGGGAAGAAGCTATTACCGTAGTGGGCATGGTAAAACCTAGGCTAGGACGATGATAACTTTTCGTTTTGAGGTCCCCAGATGCCAAAAACACCATTTGTTTAAAACTGTATATATATATATTTATATATGTGTCCGTGAGCACGATAACTCTCATGAAAATAAACTGATTTTGACGAAATTTGCTATAAACATGTAAAGCAGCATTTATGACTTTGAGTTCGAAAACCAGACATATCGACCTATCGGAAGGGGTATTTTGGGGGGGTTTTGTACCCCAAAATGAGTTTTTTGAGTTTTTACTTATAATTTTTGAAAAAGTCAAATTTTAATTTTTTTGATTGGAATCAGCTTAAAAATACACACAATTTGGTGCTCTATATCAAATGGTTACAGAGATATTGAAAGTGCTAAACACAGTACGTTGTCCAATGCTATTCTTATGGAGGAAAAGAAAAATTGTATATCTCGCTTATTTATCAACTTATCCTGATGAAACTTGGTATATTGCTTCATATCCTTGTGGTATATTGATATTTGTACTATAAAACAATTTCTGGCTGATAGTTCCCGTAGCAGCAAACCTGCGTACTCAGCTCCGATGTTATTCCTATTGAGAATAAGTAATGTGTTAATCTCCCTTAATTATGAACATAAATTAAATTCGGTATGTGGCTTTACCGACTTGAGTTATATTGATATTTGTATAAAACCCCATTTTTGTTTGTTCCTTCCTTCAGCAAACCTGCATACTCAGCCGCCATGTTATTCTTATGGAGAATAATTTAAATGTCATAAATCGTTTATTTATGAATGTATATTGATAAAACTTGGTATGTGGCTTTATGTGGTACTAAGATATATATATATGCATAGGAAATTCGCTGAGTACGCAGGTTTGCTGCTATGGGGCTATTTATATATTAATATTATTTGCAGGATGAAGCCTGCGGGAACAGCTAGTGTGTATATATATATATATATATATATATATATATATATATATATATTATATTTACTATATTAGTAGATTACTAGACTACTAGATTAGTAGAATACTAGATTACAGACATGGTTAAATTAAAGAAATGATTTAACAGAATTCCAGCATGGGTTTAGAGGATTATTCAACCAATAGGTAGGCCTATTTAATTTAAGAAAATATTTAAAGGTCGATCTTGAATTGGTTCCGAAGGTGGTCAAAAACTGTATTCTTTCTATTAAAATTTGCATCTGCATTTGATGCAATTAAGAGACACAAAAAGAATCAAGTATAATACTTGAAGTATTTTTGTAGGGTCTTTAAATTTAGAGAGAAACAGATGTTGATATTGACAAATTTGTATTTGCCAATTCTGTACCCTTTTAGTGTTTGGATGTGATTAACTTAATTAATTATTTGGTTCAATATGATCCTTTACAAAAATATTAATCTAACTTAAATCTATGTTTTTTTTTGTAAGTATAATTAAAATGTTGTTGAGATTCAAGTTTTTAAACTCTGTAAGAGTTGTTTTAGTTGAGAAAGCAACTATCGCAAACGAGTTCAGGTAGATGTTGCGTTTCAGGAGGTGCCGGAGAAAAAGATTTCCTACAAGACTTCACAAAAATCGCAGAAGCGGCTGCTAAAGTGATTGAAGGAGACTCATCCAACAACTTTGCGGACATCGTGTCAGAAACACTCAAGAGCCTTCAGGAGAACAGTGAATTGTCAAGGGTAAGGACCGACTCTCGATGTTAATATGAGCAATGTTTGTTCTGTAACATTGTGTTTAAAATTTAAACTAATTTAATGGGAAATAAGTAAAATCCAAGAATTGAAGAATATAAGCTTTTGTTGCTTGAGTTGTTCGCTGTGGTGCGTTTGCGAAGACCCAATTATTGATGTTTTAATAAAGTCCGAGGGGCAGCACTTGCTGGGTGGGGTTGTTGTAGTTGCGATGGTTCTGTTACTTCTTAGAAACTGTGTACTCAAACTTCCAAACGCAGTATGGTTGTTTTTATGATGTTACCGCACTTGGTAGGGGATCAGTTCTCATGTTAAGCTGTGAATGTCTTAAAAGCTTGCATTAGTCCACTGCAAGATTTGTCCACACCAGGGTTTAAGCTGCTGTCGCAGCATAAAATGCAACAATATTTGGGCGGGCTGTCGCTTTTTTGCTTTAAAGAAAAGTATATGGTACAAATTTTATTGGGAAAAATCTAGTTTTAACCAAAAATCTTATTAAAAGACCATTTGTTTCCACAAATTGTTTCTGTATTATTTAAAAAAAAAAATATGTAATGTAGTCTGCAGCATAATCCTTGATCAAATGTGACGTGATCACGATCTACAACTAATAAAACTAGAAGAGTCAGTTGGGGTGTTTTTGAGGCTTGAAAAAATTGCTTTGGTTGCACTACATCACTTTACCAACCGCCTCTGATTGAGCGAGGGGTAGACGAGCCTCCATTACGTGAAGCCTGGTTTCCACGGAGCCAAGCCCCAAGTAGAGGTAGACTGTGCCAATTGCTGTCGGTTTCAACTGTGTACCGTGTAAATGGAACGAGCGAGTTGCTGATTTACAGCAACAGTAGCTGACGTCATGCGCGGTGACTTGGCTAGGAGCGCACTCTGTAGTAGCAATTCTCAAATAGCGAAAACACATCTCAAAATCGGTGATGCGTTCGCGTTGTGCTATGTTACGTTTGAGGTTATGTTATGTTTGATTGCAACTAAAGCAGAAGCACTGTTAAAAGGCACAATAAAAATACTTGCAGTATTTTAATAGGACAGTGTTATGTGATAATTAGGATACTCATAAAAAATTACAAATTTAAATAAGACAGCTTTTCTGTTGGGTTTACAAAAACCCGAAGCTGAGATAAGCTGTAGAGTATCTAGTTTAAATAATTTGAAGTTGAACTAACATGTTTTGAATCAGGGTGTACAATTTGTATTCAAAGAATTGAAGGATGTTGAAATCACACCCATTTGACTGTTCATAAACGTCAAAAATATGGTATCAATTTCCAGCACCACAGTGGGTCTAGTTGTGAAACAAGCTTTGGAAGGTAATAGCTTTACAACTGATTATTTTAAACTAAAGAAACAGTCATAACAATTATGCGTTAGATATACTATTTTAAATGATCTAATAATTTGAATTATTAGGGGATTATCATCAGTGTTATCTAAATCAACTCGGGTTTGATTTACACTAATTTATGTGTGCTCTGGCTACAGTGAGATTTTGACATGGGGAACAACATCACCAAGGAACGTCTTATTTATTTAGCTCGAACGGGATGGACTCTTAAATATTGTGGGGATTCAATCTGTTTTAGTTATCCAGAATATCATCTAGGCCCAATATTAAACATTATTAAGTTTCGTGTATACCGGTATAGAAATTTACATTTCTTAAAAACTAAAGAGAAATTTGGTTAAAGAGTAGGACAATTAATTTAATTTTGGGTTAAAGAATTTATGTTTTTGGGATATTATCAAGAATCAGAGTGTAACATTGGTTTATTTATACTTTTTTTATGGTGCTGAGATTAGAAAAATAAAATAAATAAACTATTTTTGGTTAGAACTCTTTTCGCAAGAGTTAAATTTGTTTTATAAGGCTAAAAGAGATTTAAAGTTAATTATTTTATGTTTGTTTGCTTACATTACAATAAATGCAGGCCTAAGTAAGTTGAAATATTTTAATAACTTTCCAAGTAGTTGGCTGATTTGTCTATATTTTTTGCCTTTTGATGTGTGTATTAGGTATGCAGATACTTCTTTAATATTTATCCATTGAAAAATTTACATGCACAAAATACTGGACAACAAACAGTCATATTCTTTGATAGCTGCAGTAATTAAACCCAAAACAGCTATCTTGACTAATATTAACCCTCTGACTGCCAAAGGTTGCGATCGAGATCCACTTGCTCTACGTGTATACTGCTGAAGTCGCGATCGTGATCCTCTTCACAGTGCAATTCATCATTATTGTGCGACACATCGATACTCGAATCAGCGCCATATAATTCTACTTGGAATTTGTAGTCGAATGATGTATAGGAAATAGTCCTTCGGTGTTTTTTGAGATTTTTGTAACCGATTACGAAATGTTGCCTCTTTCCATTGTTGGCACCATTTATAGTGTCACGGTCATGATTTATGCAATTTTTTGTGTGAAAATAATTACTTTAACCCTAACAAAGTATATATTTTTGCAGTCTGTGAATCATTTAGCTCATTTTGGCTATACTAAAATTGTAAACTACATTTTTATTTTGTAACCACTATGGCACTTAAAGCAAACTTAGTTTTAAATATGAGTTTTTTTAGTATGCCTCTGTGTCTTAGTATTTATTAACAAGTTATAGTTGTTTTAGATTCTCCATTTCTTGCTGATCAAAATGAATATATGGTTGATACAGGTATAATCATTGTGTTCACATTTTGTATAGATTAAAAAACTCATGCAAGACAGTGAAAAAACCTCAGCAGTATGAAGAAGTATAGTGAGCAGTTGGAGGGTTAAATTATAAAAAATGATAAAAGTAAAATATTGTGTTAATTTTATAACCTTTTTTTGTAAAACATAACAATTTTTTGTTGTTTGCCCCAGAACCAGTTTGGCGACCCTGAGCAGATGGCTAACCTGTTCCAAGAGATGGGGTTGAACGGGGACGCCCTGAGTCCAGATGGATCCGTGGATGACATTCCTCCGTTCCTCCAGAACATCATGCAACAGTTCCTGTCCAAGGACGTTCTCTACCCTTCAATAAAAGACTTTGTCGATAGGGTGAGTGAGCGAACATTTTAGAAGACCCTCCTCATATTCCACCTTAACCAGTTGTGGCAATTCTGGTAATTTACATAGATTTGCAAAATTTTACTCATAAAAATTGTAATTGCTCAGCTATGGGTCGAGTGATTTTTAAAACTTTTATACCATCTTTTTGGCTTAGAATTTAAAAAAATGTAAAATACACTAATCAAATACTGATTAATTTGCCGCTTTCAAGATATTAAGCTTTAAAAAAATTAAAAGGGCGCCATTTTTAAAAGGTTAAAGAGAGAAAAGCCAAATTGAATATTAAATTAGCCCTAAATTAGTATAATACACATCTCAAGTTTCAAGTCTGTAGTTCCTAAATTAAGCTGCATTGATTAAAAATCACATCTAGGCAGACAGACGTAAAACAAAGCAAGAAAATAATTCATATGAAGTTTTTTGTCCCTTCTGACGAGTTCCACCAAACTCTGCATTTGTGCCATGTACTCTCACAGGACAGCTTGTATAACATATGGTCTCATGTATAGAAAATCTTCTGATGACTTTTTTCAGAAATATCCACCCAAACCCGTTTTAGGATGCACAACAGAATAATTTGTAAGTCACTGTGGTTTTAAGAGGGAAAAATACCCCCTTCTCCCCCCAGGGTTAGGTGGCAACATATTTTGATCACCCTTTCTTTGTCAATACTAACTTAATCTACTACTTTCTTTCCCTCATTACTATTTTTAGTTCTATTGTTATAAATACATGCATAAAACTGTGCATTCAGAAGTGAAGCGATCAAAATATTTCAGATGTACAATTTCCGAAATCTTTATGAGATGCAATACAAATTTATGTTTTGTAACGTCTGTTTTCAGTATCCCACTTGGCTGGAAGCGAACAAGGATTCTCTGACGCAAGAACAGTTCGACAACTACACGAAACAGCTGGAACTGATGAAGAAGGTTGTCGAGGAGTTTGAGGCAGAGAGTGAGGCGGATAGTGCGGAAGTGAAGAAGCAGAGGTTCCAGAGGATCATGGGATTGTTGCAGCAGGTACTGGTCACATGGTAGCGGTAGCTTTGGCTGCATGTCTGAAATTATTGTGTGTTGTCGAGGTGAAATTTTAATGTTTGTGATTCACAAATGCGCCCCTTTGTAATATTATTTTTGTAAATTTTATCGTACAATAAACTGCTCCTTTAAAAATTTGTTTGATTATTTTTGGGTTGTAGAAAGAATTATTAAATTATTATATAAGTTATTAATAATTTCATATAATCAGAGAATCTTCGTTTTAACATAGGACCGTTACAGAGGTGACAATGCTACCAGACCCAAACGAGTTACTCATTCAGAAAAGGCAGGCATGAACGTTTTCGTCCACACAAACACTAGTTTTTCGTGCTCAGAATGTCAGGCAATATGTCTATAATATGTGTTCCTGACTGTCTAGTCAGGAATGTTTTCACAAGTTTATTGCCTGGATTTGCAGAGGATAACCGTTATTCTGAATAAACCATATCCATTGACCCCCTCCGTGCAAAGCATTTTCAGGACTTTTGTTTTTGTCTGGAGACAATCTCGTCACTACTAGTATCATTCATAAAGAGCATAAAGTATGAAGTCGATGTTGAATATTTTATCTTGTGGCTGAGAAACCCATTCCACGGAATAAAACTCTAGAAAACTACTATTCTCACACAAGCATAGCGGAAAGTCTGCGAAAAAGTATTTTTCTTAGTTTCCGCAATTTACATAAGTAGTACTGTGTGAAATTCAGCTATAATAACAAAGGTCTTTCACTGATTATAGGGTGAATTCATTTACTCCTGATAGGTGCAGGACATGTACCTTTATTTTGTTTGTTTCATTCAATATGATATACTAATAAAACTAAGAAAAATTGTGATTGTTAATTCACAACCAAGCAAGCATCCGACCAAGCCACTTTCTGTGCTAAACTAAGCTCAAAACACAGGAAAACTCCCGCATGAAGGTTCTTGTGTGAAAGGCCTCCATACCCACACCTAGACACATCGTCTGTTAGAGTCCGAATTTGAGGGGTCGTGCGCTTGGTGAAATATGAAATGTAGATTTTAGGTTTGTGCTGATAAATCTTTTTACATCCCCCCGAGATGTGATTTATTGGAATTCCACTGTAGTATTTTATAGCCCTGCTAGCTCTAGGGAATCCAGTTATTTCCTTGTAGCGCAACACTTCATACTGTTCAAAAGTAAGTAACCTTTTCAACATCACTGTTTTCATAATCACACATGGTAGTTCTCTCGTCCATTCACAGATCCATACCAACTAGCATTGAGTTGATTCCAATTGACGATACTTGATTTTTAAGAATCTGAATCGAAAAAAATTGGAATCGACTCATCCCTAATATTATCACATGTTTCCATATAAATACATTTTTGTGTTTCATGAAAATGAAAATGAGTAGCTTTGGAAACTGTTGATGTGAACAGTGGCGTAGGTACGGGGGGGGGGATCAGGGGGATATATCCCCCCCCTTGAAAATTGGAAAAATACAAATTTATATCCTCCTGAAATCAAGCTTATGCCTTTTGATTAAAAAGAAATGCTGTTACTGAAAAACAAAATTATGTGTGCAGTATCACCAAAATATCTTTTTTATATATTACAAATATTGTTCGCGTACAATAAATAGTAGCAAATGAACTGCACCGGCACACGGCACGGTATTTGCGCATTGCGTATTTGGGACAGTAGTCACTGAACAGTCTACCCTCACCCCCTAGCAACCAGTTCGTCAACTAGCGCACCTAACCTTGACCTTGACGTCTAGACGGTCTTGGTGGTGTGCGTAACTTACGGTTGCCATATTAGATTTAAAATTTAATTAACTGCAGGGAGCCATAAATCTTCATTCTGATTTCCAACGTACTATAACCGCAAATACATGTATTTCCCGACAAAACAAAGCCAAAGAGTAACAAATAATAGAGGTTAGAGTGAACAGGGAAATAAGGGTTTAGCTTATTTGGCAATCATCGCATGACGATGAAGTTGCAAACGTAAATAAATTTTCGTTCACAGATAGGATTTCAACACAAAATTTGCGTTATTCAAAGCATTTTTTGGAAAAATTTCAAAAAGGGGAGATTTTTAAATTTTTTAAGGAAATTCCCGGAGCTATATTTTTATCTTAAAACTCCGGTAATCTCTTGGGAAATCTGGTGACTTGGCAACTCTCGATTAGTACTTTCCAGCTTTCCAGTAGTGATTGCAACTGATACAAGTACTTTTTAGTCCTGTTACAAATACTGATACTTTGTATCGATGGTTTATGTTTTGGATGTGTAGGTCTATATCAATAATTAAAAATGTAAGGGACATGTCAGTGATGTCTTCAATTTTGTATACCGGTACGCGCCAGTCACGAACACAGTTTTGGTTTTGTATTCCCCAATGAGATATCCCCCCCCTTAACAAAGGTCTATCTACGCCACTGGATGTGATATCATCTTCGCTATAAGCCCAAATTAACTAAAGCCCTTTGCTTCAAGCTCTAAAACTAAAAGTGAAGCCAGAAAAGTCATTATTTGTTGTCAATATATTGGGCATTTTTCAAATCTTTTGAAAGTGCAAATATTTTGAAAGTAGAGCCGCATTTAATTTATCTTTAGTAGTAATATGTCATCAAATTTAATTATATTATTGGAATAGTGGGGCCCTAGAGCTTATAATCTCATAGTCTATAATGTTGAATTTGTTTCATAGCTTGTAATTGATATTTGTTTCATAGCCTATAATCGATTATAGACTATAATATAAAATTTTAATTCTTTATAGACTATAACATAAATTGACTAAAAATTATAGTCAATGATAGACTATAATATAAAATTTTAATTCTTTATAGACTATAACATAAATTGACTAAAAATTATAGTCAATGATATGATATTATAGTCACTTCACATCTTATAGCTAATAAATGTAAAATTGTTTCATTAGCCATAAAACTGCTCTCGTTTCATAGCTTATAACACGGGAAATAATAGGGAGGATGCGTGCGCGGTGGAAGTGCTGCTGGTGTAATGTCCGGCGGCGCGCGGCATGGCTTCATGTAGGCCTAACTAACACATTGATCTGAAATGAAATAGTGTTCAATCAATTTGCATTTGAATTATGATGTACAACGACACAGTGGAAAGAGAAATTTTTCTATTCCTTGCCCTATCTCTGCTAGAGCGGAAAGTCAGGAAGTGCCACGGTGCCGGCCAGCGGGCGTCAAATGGCACGGCTTCGCGGCTCTTCCGACGAGCGCTCACCCTCCCCGCCATTATAGACTATAACACAGATCGTGATTTCCTGTCCTTAAGTGGCTATTCAACAAAACCAGCTTTATGAGTTATGAAACACTTTACCGGTATTTTATAAGCTGTGAAACAATATTAAAAAGTATTATAGGTTATAACGCAATTCTAAAATTCTAGGTTATAACACACTTTCAACTTCTTCATTATAAGCTATCAAATATTTCTATCTAATTTAAAATTAAGTTGATTATTATTAAGTTAATTAATCAATCAATCAATCAATCAATCAATCATCTTTATTCATAAAATTGTACATGGTACAAGAATAGTGGCATTTCTATTCTAATAAAGAAATTATAATAAATAGTTCACTTCTGTATAGATAATAATAATAATAATATAAAATAGTTTAAAATAGTTTAGAGCTGGTGGATCAGTTGTGCCTAATTTTTAAAAACTCTTCAAAAGAGTAAAGAGGAATGCTCAACATGTAATCTCTTAGCTGTTTTTTAAAATTGATCATATCAACCTCCTCACTGAATTTCCGAGGGAGGTGATAAAGGAACTTGGTACCTAGGAAAACGGTTTTCTTTTTACAAAACTCTAAATTGTGTTTTTCCACACTACGATTTGGGTGGGTATTGTAGGAATGATTGTTATTTTGTAACAATGGGTTAAAAAACTGTTTTACATAGTTAACTGTTTCAAGGATAACCAACCCATACAGTCAAAATGCCCAGCTCTGCAAATATTTCCTTCACAGAAACTGTAGCTTTTAAATTTAGCATGACTCTAATTGCTCTTTTTTGTTGAATAAGTAATTTGTCCAAATTCTTATTTGATGTTGCCCCATAAATGCCAATTCCATAAGACAAATGAGAATGAATCATAGAAAAATATATTGTTTTTAAAGTTTCCAAACTACAAAATCGTGACATTTGTTTTAGAGCAAAGATGCCGGAGGAAATTCTACCAACTGCATGAGTGACATGATTATCCCAGCTCAAATTTTCATCAATTATTAGCCCCAAAAATTTTGTACTTTGAACTTGATCCAGAGAATCTTCATCTATGTAAATGTTAGGTGAAATTTGGTTTTTTGCTTTTTTGGTAGAGAAGGAGATAAATTTTGATTTGCTGGAATTTAAAAGAAGATTTTTGCTGTTAAAAAAGTCTTTGATCGTAGCTAATCCCAAAAAAGACAAAACTTCAATCTTTTCCATTGACTGCCCTGAAAAAAGAATGTTTGAGTCATCAGCATATAAACATATAGAGCTGCTTCCCTCTTGCAAGGAAGTAAGAACCATTGGAAGGCCCTTTATGTAACACAGGAAAAGCAATGGGCCCAGAATGGATCCTTGTGGGATACCATGTTTTATTGTTTGTAATTTTGAGCAAAATTTGTTTACATATTTATTGTTAGATTTAGATGCAAAACTATCTGGAATGTGCTCTAATTCAACATATTGCTGTCTATTTGTTAAATATGATTTAAACCATGCAATTTCTTTACCTTTCACCCCAAGATTACTCAAAGTTGTATTCAATTTACTGTGGGATACACTGTCAAAAGCTCGTGACAGATCAAGGAAAACGCCAATCACTTTTTCTCTTTTGTCTACAGCATCAATAATTGATTCAATAAAATCAACACCTGCTGTCACGGTAGATTTTCCTCCTCTAAAACCATGCTGCTCTCTTTCCAATATGTTGTTAATTTCCAAATAATTAGAAAATTGGTTATAGACTACTCTCTCAAATATTTTAGAAAAAACTGGGAGCAAGGAAATGGGACGATAACATGATGGGTCAGTACGGTCCCCTTTCTTAACCCATTGAGGTAGTAGTTTTATTCTATTTGCAGTAGCCTATAACGGGAATTGATTGGTGCTACACTCTAGTAGCAAAATATGTAACTAATGACCGCGGGCGTCTACGGTTCTATCCGCTAGGGGCGCGGACTGGCTGAAAAACCTTAATATCGCCGCCAGGCCTTTGGTCGTGTTAGCTGAGTTGGCTACGTCGTGGAAACACCTTGGCCAGGTGGTGATACGATGTTCGTGGGTTCGATTCCCGCACACGACCAAAACTGACCAGTTGTGCAACTCTCAATGAGTTAACCGGTCTGTGGCAACGTTGGTGGGAGGGCCCAAGTAAAACTAACGGTGGCAGGCTTGCTTGGAAGTTGACGGGATCGGTTAATTCTTTGAGACTTGCACATGGTCAACACTGATTTTGCTAACTTTTACTTATGTCTACTGTGTGTGTGCCAGTGCGACTCTCTAAACTGAAAGAAAACAATATTTTAATTAAAATACGCCATTAATCCATTTTAAAACACCAATTTTACACTCCAATTCACAGGTTAATAAAATTACAAGTAAGGAACGAGACCAGCTCGTATGTCTACGCCAATGGGTTAAACAATGGAATTACTTTCGCAATTTTTAACTTATCGGGGAAAATTCCGGTTATGAGAGAGGAATTAACTATATGAGAAATGGGTTTTAAAATATACGGAAGTGATTTCTGAATTATATCTATAGGGATTTCATCATAGCCAGAGGAAAACTTGTTTTTCATTGAAAGAATTATTTGTTTCATTTCAAGCTGAGAAATTTGCTCAAATCTAAAAACCAAGTTGTTGGAAGAAAGTGTTGGCCTATTAAATAAAGAGTCATCTAGAATGTTTGGTAAGATCAACTGATCCACAGCTGTTACAAAGAATGTATTTAAGGTGTCACTTACATCCTTAGGGTTACTAATAATATTGCCATACTTTTTTACTGTGATATTACTTTTTAAATTTGTCTGATCTTTTGTCTCAGACTTAATTACATCCCAAGTCATTTTAGTTTTAATCTAACAGTTAAAAATTTTAACTAATAAGTACAATTCATCAATGCTTGGTGGCAGTCCGGGGTTGATGTTTGAACAAATGTTGAAAATAATGGTGGGGAGGGGGAGGGGGGAAATTCAAAACTCACTTTGTACAGTTGTAAAATTGTCTGTGAAACAGTCGCTGACTTAAATCTGACTTAGTTAAGCTTTTCTATGCTTGGATGAACTAACCCATTCAATATGTCTGTACTGCATGTAACTGGTTGCTCAAGTAAATAAATAAATAAAGTAAATATAAGTAAGTAATAAGTAAATAAATTTTTCCCCATTTATTTTATATGCTCTTCCATCTTTTGAGGAATGTTTGGTGCCTGTAACTAACTGGTTGCTCAAGTAAATAAGATTAATTTTTTCCCATTTATTTTGTATGCTCTTCCATATTTTGAGGAATGTTTGGTGCAGGATAGTAAAGTACTTTTGATGACAAATCAGCGCACTGCGGGTTTGTATGAATTTGACCTCATTACTAAATATTGTGAACAGGCTAAGGTCTGCTCCTTGTAGAAACAGTCTTTCTTTCAAGCTGTATCAATCGTGCTAAAACATTGCTATCAAACGTACTTCCTTACCTGAAAAGGAACCTAGTGCCAAGCAGTGTGGTTAGGAAACGCTGTAATTGGCTTATTTGAACTGCCAAGGGGTTGGCGACAGAAAAGAAAGGGTTTCGTGCTTTGGACACCAACCACATAATGTCATTCCTGCAAGCTTGAAATCATTCTCATAAATTTTTTAAGGTCAGGTTAAGCTAAGTACATTTTTATTTAGTAATTGTTCAATCCAGGGGCCTGTTTCATAAAAGTTACTAGACTAGTATTACTAGTCCACAGACTAGTATTATCAGTGAATTTTACAAGTGTAGGTTTCATAAACTTACAAGAGTGGAATAATAGTTACCAGTGTAGGGACTAATATTACTAGTAGTATTTACCAGTGTAGAATATATTCTGTTTCACAAACCTCTACACTTGTATTTTAGACTAGTAAATACCAGTGAATTTCTACCAACCTCTACATAAGTATTAGTTAGCCAACTACTATTTTTAGTAAGAAAATTGCTGAAAAAATAGTTTTTTAATTATTTTTTAGGTTTGTAAAGACAAACATTCATATTACTTCTGCTTAATAAAGAGGGTTTAAATTAAATTAGCAATAACTTTGAAATACTAATAATTATTTATTTTATATAGTTGATATGAAGTGATATTACTCATAATTGTTTCATTATTTAAAATAAATACGCAACTTTAAAACCAACAATGCATAACTAGAAAAGTATGTAATTAAACAATACTTATGAAGTATATTGAGATTGAAATTGAATCATACCAACATACGGTATTATCAGTTTCGCTATAAAAGGCATCTTACTAACTTAATATTCATAATTAATTCATATTCGCCTTAAAATTCATGCGATTTTGTGTCTACGTATTATTTTGCCGTAGCTCGAAGAGTGGTAGAACTCATATATACACATGAACGTACGGTTCGAGAAGGCTACAGCTAATGAGCTATAATTATTAAATATGGCCGTTCAAAATAGTGTCATGGGAAATATAAACTCCTAAATTTGCTATTTTCGTAATTGTTATATAATATATTGCGGTCTTGTATATATGATTATTACTCGTAAAGACAAAAGTAATTATAAGGATAATTCAATTTTGATATTCGTTTGAATAAATAAAACAATCCTATTTAATTTAATCAAAAACCCGCAAATAGGGTTATGAAAAAAATATTTTAAACAAAATCAGCTGACTAGTAATTTTGATCACGTGACTTGTAAAAACCACTGATATTTACTAGTAGTAGAAAAACGTTTATGAAACAGAAAATATGAGCACTTGTAAAATAAACACTAGTAAATACTAGACTTGTAACTTGTAAACTAGTATTTTTATGAAACAGGCCCCTGCTCTAATTCGAGCAATTCAAATTGTCTTACCATTCCAGAAGTTAGCTTAAAACAGCTGATCTTGCTTCTGTACTGTGTTTTGTTACCTTCAACTGCTGTCAAATGCTCAATTTCAATCATTACTGTTCTTCCATAAAATTAACATTGCAACTTGGGCTGTGGAACGTAGCCCTAAGAACAAACGGAAATTCTGAGGAAATTTGGAAAATCTACGCATTATCCCCTTTAATTTGTCACATAAATCTTGTAAATTGGTTCAGTAGTCACTGAGAACTTAGCGTTTCAACAGTGTATTAATACGAGGCATGTTTTTAAAGTAAGTACCATTTTTGAATTCCGCCGTTGTAGCACACTGCGGTTGGCATTCCTGCATGCTCCACTGTATACCTGCATCTATTGGCAAGCCTAAGATACAACTACGGCAAAAATTGACCGAATTTTCATCTGTTTGTGAGTATTCAAAATGGCACCGCCGATTGAGGTCTCCGTCGACTGTGAAGTCACGCTGCGATTCAATTTCTAGGTTAACGGTGTGAAAGCGGCTGAAATTCATCGGCTATTAGTGAAGTGTATGGGAAAAACAAAATAAGCAATAGAATGGCATACAAATAGAACATTTCAAGATGGCCACATGAATGTTTATGACGAGGAACAAAGTGGGTAACCCCGTCACTACTGGAGGTTTAATGCATAATGTTGATCAAAACGTGAGAGAGAACAGACGGTTTACGATTTCGTCGCTATCTTATGAGTTTCCTTTAGTGTTAAGAAGTGTTTTATGTAATAGTTACCGAACGACAAAATTATTGAAAGTCGTGTTCACGCTTAAAAAATGTTTACTTAGGTGCACATAACCGAGCATTTGAGAAGTGCGTTCATTTCTCTTGAGCGGTATGAGGAAGGTGATTAATTTTAAGCCAATTTGTCACAGGTTTCGAATTACTTCTTGACGCTAGTGGTGTCGAACACTTTGCTATACACTTCGCTCATATTCTGATGAATTTCAGCAGCTTTCACACCGTTAACACTTAAAAATTGAATCGCAACAACACAACTTCACAACCGGTGGCACCATTTTGAATGCTCAAAAACAAATAAAAATCCGGTCGTTGTGTCCCAGGCTTGCCAATAGATGCAGGTACACAGCGCAGCATGCAGCATTCAAAAACGGTACTTACTTTAAAAACTTACCTCATGTGTAGGATCAATTTATTTGTTTATTTTCTACTTGACGGTATTGTGTTGACTTGACTTGTTTTAAAAACCAGTGTAAAGCTGGAGATCACTTGTTATTTATTCATTTAATATTTACAGATGCAGGCCCTAGGCCAGCCCCCTGCCGAGCTTATGCAGAGTGATGGCCTCCTAGACGAGACGACCCTGCCCAACCTGCCTCAGGGCCTCGACCCCCAGCAGTGCCGCCTCATGTAACACTGCGACTGCGACTGCGTTGTACAGTACGACCACTATTGTAGATAGCCAACATTACTTTCTAGCCGTTAGCCAATGTTAATTTTAACTTGAATAAGTAAAACTTGATGATATAAAAGCTCAAACAACCCAAATCTTTGGAATCGTGTTAATTCTTTCTTACAGTTAATACTGTGCAATATTTGTGAAATCTTTTCTCCAGTTATTTATTGTTTGCATCTCGGCATGAGGTAAAAATATGAGATTTTTATAAGGGTTTTTGTACAACATTTCTTACCAAAGCATTATGTTGAAAATAAAATATTTGTTTTTGAACTGTTAATACGAGTTTTATTTCAATGTACTTTTTTAATTCACATGTTTTTGTATGAGAAGAGTTGATAAGCGATATACTAGAGCTCAGGGAGCTTCCCCATCCTTTGCCTGTGCATGCGCAAAGGCTCGAGTAGTTAATTGAATTACTGTAGATAGCGCTGGTATCACAAACAGATGGTGCATCGATGACATAATAGTTTTTAATAACTAAGCAACTCATGTTTTAGCTATGATAATCAAATTTAATTAGGGATAAAGGCAAAAGTAAATAAATTCTGGAGGATCGGGGGGTTTCACACTACTTGTGAGTAAGCCTGAATGTTCGGTTTAATAAAATATCTGTATTTTTATAATATTCCTGAAAACAACCTGTATTTTTATAATATTCGTGAAAACAACAAACATTCGGGCGTATTCACGAGAAGTGTGATACCCAGCTTTAGTTATGGGAATTGGCATGTATACTTAAAGAGTACTAAGCACCCATGCAAATTCCAACCAAACAACTGATGCCTGTAGATGGCTTTACAACATTTCAAAATAAATTGTCTTTGAAATTAATTGATTGGTAGTGCAAAAAGTAATCAGAATTCACAAATAATTTTCAAATATCAAAAAGAATAACTTTAATACCAGGATCAGCCCTGTGTTTGCAAGAATAGCATGCAAACATCTAATCAACTAATTTGTTTGGTTTTCGAACTCGTTCAAATAAATGGTACGTTACATATTTATACCCAAATTTTATTAAGATTGGACTTTTTTACGAGAGTTATCGTGCTTTCGGACACATACATATATAAAAATCTCAACGAATGATGTTTTTGGCACCTCGAAACGAAAAGGTATCATGGTCTCGGGCTTAAGTCTTACCATGAGACCTACGGTAATAGCTTCTTCCCTATAGGGGAAATTTGCTAATACACCATTAACCCATTCAAAAACACTCGTTCTATTCCAATTCATAGGTTTTAAAATAACAAGTAAAAGACAGAACCAGTACGCAAGTCAATGCCAATGGGGTCCATTTGCATCGTATGATGTATCAATACTAGTCTACCACCCAAAAGACCCAGATTCAATTCCCATTGAAATCCAAACGACTTTTGAAACTCATGACTGCTATCGTGCTCCGGAAGGCACGTTGCTAAGCCATTGGTTCCGGCTACAGTCAACAGGTCATGTGGGAGGCACTAGTGCGACCTGAAAACTCTGACAACAGACCTTGGCCAGAAGGTTACACAAAATTTACTCTTTATGTATCAGTCCATCACAAAAACCAAATCTCAGAAGGGAATCAACAAACAAACCTTAACATACATGTACAAAATAATTTTAATTAATCTAAATCTATTCACAAACATAAACGTGGAGTAGTGTAGAGTCAGCGCTCACTTCCAGAGTTTCTTGATGGACATGTTTTTCTCCGAGTCCTTTTGCATTACCTTGGCGACGGCCATCTCAAAGTCCTCCTGAGTGACGTGCACGCGACGCTCGCGCAGAGCGTACATCCCGGCCTCTGTACACACTCCCTGCAAATAAAACCGACACTTTAGTAAATAAAATGGGCTTATTAATTCATTTCTTGAAGGCACTCTTCTTACTGGTAATATAAATTTAATTTAAAATTAAAAACGTGAAATCATTTTTTTGGGGGGACTAGGCCTTTTGTTTACTTTGTAAGGACCTGACAAATGTTTACTTTATAAACAAAAGGCATTGTCCCCAAATAAAATGTAGATCACTGATTTTTTTTAATTACAAATTTAACTAGCGGTTCCCGGCGCACATTGCTACGCCCACGGATTTTGTTGAAAAATCTTAACTCTTATTCACATTACAGCTCGCTACCTAAATAGTCATGAGATAGCTCGCTACCAATAGTACCTGCAAAGTATTGTCCATAACTCGTACTTAATCGGATATCCGTGATCTGTGAAAAACATGATCACTCGATTCTGACACATGTCAACATTTATAAAGTGTCTAAAATTCCCTTACGGCCTTGCTTTAATGGCCTTAAAGTTCATGTTTAACTATGGTCAGGTGGTTACATAAATAAAGGTTCATCAGTTCTCCACAGAATGAAGCACAAGGATTTTCGCTCTCCGTGAACCTGAATCTTCCCTGTGTGACCAGAACTGTTAGCCCTCGTATTCCTGAAAATACTGGAACAAAATTGCAACAAATTCAATCATTGAGTAAGGGCAGTTGCAAAAATAAATACTTCTCACATATGAAATGTATCTATGAAAACAAAAGATCTATTATTGTAAGACTATACTACTTACATATATTCACGTCAAAACAGCTCAAAATTTGCTATGTTAACTGGTGCGTCAGAACATGTTTCAATATAAATATATCATCTTCAGCTGCTTCTGGTGGTAATTATAATTAATGTGAAGTTGTCAACCAGATGGTTTCATCAAAAAACATACATACCCCCGTAGCAGCAAACCTGCATACTCAGCAAATTTCCAATGCATATAAATTTATATTAATACCACATAAAGCCACATACCAAGTTTCATCAATATACATTCATAAATAAAAGATTTATGACATTTTAATTATTCTCTATAAGAATAACATGGCGGCTGAATATGCAGGTTTGCTGAAATAGGAACACTATAAAATGGGCTTTTGTACAAATATCAATATAACTCAACTAGGTAAAGCCACATACTAAGTTCTATTAATTTATGTTCATAATTAAAGGAGATCACGTTAATTATTCTCCATAACAATAACATGGGGCTGAGTATACAGGTTTGCTGCTACGGGAACTATCGGCCAAAAAATGGGTTTTTGTGCAAATATCAATAGACCACAATGAAATGAAGCAATATACCATCATCAGGATAAGTTGATAAATAAGCGAGATATACAATTTTTCTTATCCTCCATAAGAATAACATTGGACAACGTACTGTGTTTAGCACTTTAAATATCTCAGTAACCAATTGACGTAGAGCAATGATTAAAACATAAAATTGTGCGTCTTTTTAAGTTAATTCCAATGGGAAAAAATAAAATTTTACTTTTTCAAAAATTGTATGTAAAAACTCAATACCCCCGTAGCAGCAAACCTGCGTACTCAGCGAATTTCCAATGCATATATATGTATCTTAATACCACATAAAGCCACATACCAAGTTTCATCAATATTCATAAATAAACGATTTATGACATTTTAATTATTCTCCATAAGAATAACATGGCGGCTGAGTATGCAGGTTTGCTGAAGCAAGGAACACAAAAAATGGGGTTTTATACAAATATCAATATAACTCATGTAGGTAAAGCCACATACCAAATTTCATTAATTTATTTTCATAATGAAGGCAGATAATTCGTTACTTATTCTCCATAAGAATAACATGGGGCTGAGTACGCAGGTTTGCTGCTACGGGAGCCTTTGGTAAAAAATTGTTTTTTTGAGCAAATATCAATGGTCCACAACCAGATGAAGCCGTATACCAAGTTTCGTCAGAATACGTTCATAAATAAGCGAGATATAAAATTTTTATTTTCCTCCATAAGAATAACATTAGACAACGTACTGTGTTTAACACTTTCAATATCTCGGTAACCAACTGACGTAGAGAAATGATCAACATACCAAATTGTGTGTTTTTTAAGCTGAATCTAATGGGAATAACTAAAATTTGACTATTTCCAAAATTATATGTAACAAATTCGAAAGACCCATTTTTGGGGTACAAAACCCCCCCAAAATACCCCTTCGGATAGAGCGATCTGGCTGGTTTTCGAACTTAAAGTCATAAATGTTGGTTTACACGTTTATCCCAAAATTTATCAAAATTCATCAAAATCGGATAATTTTTACGGGAGTTATCGTGCTCACAGACATATATATATATATATATATACAGTTTCGAACGAATGGTGTTTTTGGGGTCTGGGGACCTCAAAACGAAAAGTTACCATGGTCCCGGGCCTAGGTCTTACCATGCCGACTACAGTAATAGCTTCTTTCCTATAGGGTAGATTCGCTAAAAACACTAATACAAACATAATACATAACACTAATACACACACGCACCGGCAGTATGAGACTGTGTATGCTATCTTTGTGACAGGCCTGTCTAGTTTTAAATAATAATTATGTTTTGTCATCCGTTTGTATTAGTGTTTTATATGTTTTTTGATGAAACCATCCGGTTGACAACTTCATATTAATTATAATTACCCCTTAAAAGAAGCAGCTGAAGATGATATATTTATATTTAAACATGTTCTGACGTACCAGTTACCAAATTTTGAGCTGTTTTGACGTGAATATACGTAAGTAGTATAGTCTTACAACAATTGTTCCTACAGCTCAGGGGCTATAAACATGGATTATAAATAACAGATCTATGTAGTTTTGGGATTTGAGATTTAAAGCTGACCTTGACTTCAGCGCCAGATGCGCCGGGCATGAGTTCTGCGATCTTACGCAGGTTGATGCCACGGGTCAGGTTCATCTTGCGCGAGTGGATGCGCAGGATGTCCAGACGAGCCTCCTCATTTGGTGGCGGGAACTCGATCTTGCGGTCGATACGGCCGGGCCGGAGCAGTGCAGGGTCCAGGATATCAATGCGGTTGGTCGCCATTATCACCTATTGCACAAATAAATGTTATTTGTGTAAAACTGTAGAAAAATTACTGGTTTTATTTCAAAATGTTCAAAGCCAAATACATCACATACACCACGAATCAGATGTTTATTTCTTGCATGACATTAGAGAGATTGATTCTACTAATATTTACCTACTTTACAATTTGTTTCTGTAGCTGAGTTTAAAATTGTACACTTTTATTGAGAGACTAAACTTGTTGTAGTTTCACAATTATTTTGCAACATCTTCCCCAAAATGCTTCTTTTTTATAGGCTACAGTACTTTTTAATAGGTTGAGGGGTTTTCTTGCAGGATAGCCTAACATTTGAAAATTTTAACATGAAATATTTTAATTTAGGAAACCTCTACTCTACTTCCTCCAGGATTGAAATTGATAGGCTAACAAGAGTTGGATTGTGGTGGAAACTATCTCTTTCAAAATCTGGTTGGATCCATTAATTTATACATAAACCAACACACAAATGCATGGTTCGTATGCATGGCCTGGCATAACTCATGCAGTGAGTTACCTGAATCAACAGAAAATAACATTGCATTTCTGTAAAAAGAGTTCAGTGATATTTGCAAGGCTGAAAGCAATTGGTTCTCGTTTTCAGGAAAACTAATTCAAAATCGGTCATGAAATAAAAACGAAGCACACCACTCAAAACATCCCTTAGGGCATTAAAAGTGTTGAAATTATTGTGTTGTGAAATTGAAAATAAATTACATAAACATGACTCAAGTCTCTTTTAAACTCTGCTAAACATGAAAATTGTCCTTTTAGAGAATTTATCTGAATTTTCTAGTTAATGCAAAATGTTGTGATATGACGGAACATCCGGTATGATAAGACACTGTAGTTTTCTTTAGTCAATACATTTTTTGAGGGACTTGTTCTTGCCACCTTCCCACCTTCCTCGACAGATGTCCTAGATGTTTAGTCTGTTATTTGTGAATCAGTGTTATTTATCAAAAAAAAACCTGGTCCAGCCTCATTTACATCACTACAATACAAGAAATCGTATCAGCCCTTCATCAACTCAACATAGACTAAGAATTTTCAAAATGAAACCTGCGTATGATGGACTAAAATATTTTTCCATATTACCGGACTCAATTACAGACTTTAGTGATACTGCAAGATTCAAGCAAAAACTGAAGGATCATCTTATTGAAGTGTGCGTTTATGAGCTTCCTCATCTGGTTTCCTAGGTTGCTGATCCTCTGTTTTTCTGAGCCTATATCCCTGATTTCTAAATCTCATTTAATCATATCCTGACCCTAGTAACCTAGTTTTAAGTGAACACCACGGATCTCTTGCCTGTAGAAGGTCTTCGAGACGACTTCACAGAAAGTAAGTGAGTCTGAAGCATAAATTTGCACACCATTACTCACTTTGATGTTTTTAGTGGCCTCAAAGCCGTCCAGCTGATTGAGCAGCTCCAACATAGTCCGCTGAACCTCTGAGTCCCCGCCGCTGCCTGACTCTATACGAGACGAGCCGATCGAGTCAATCTCATCCATGAAGATAATGGACGGCGCGTGCTCTCTAGACAAGAGAAAATGAACAATAAAACTGTTGGATACAGAACTCTCTTGGCATAAGATACACATTTGAGTTTTCTGGTAGGCATACAAAAAATACGGTAGCCAAAAAATTCTACTTTTGATTTCGTTGAGGTTTTTAATGTAATGAAAACTAAAATAATGTTAAAAGATACTATTTGAAAAACATAGCTAAATGATTTGGATACCCCAGTCTTGTCTGTTAGTCCTTACCTAGAAAGGGCTAGGACACCTACGAATAGCTTTTTACACCTTGTGAGGTACTTTTTACCCTTCGTGGGAAATCAGGGCTCACTGAATTTACCCTTGATAGCTCACAGTGTCTGAGTTACGTTCCAGGGTCGACAACAAGTATTTTCCTCAAATTTTGTTGTTTCTTTAATAACTTGAGGCTAAGGCTCAGTCCGCGACAATAACCCTACATCTCATAGGTTCATAATCGCCCGCCTCAAGATGTCGAATTTTACTTCTGGCCCTGTGGCCTTAAAACCAATAGCCACGGTGAAAACCTATGCGTCTGGTCACCTAAAGCTTATGAACGGCAGGACTAGGTACGAGTTACACGCTCGGACTAGTCTGATAGCCGCGACCTGTTCGCCAAGTACCGTGTATTCCCATATTTCAAATTAATAAATAAATAAAAATTGTAAGGTGAATAAAATGAACCTTACAACCTGGACTTACACCTATTATGTGGTGAGATACTTTGGCTCAGTTCAAAATTTGAAGAAATAGATTGATCGTCTGTGTTGTTGCAAACTTAAAATACAATATGTCATGCACACATATTTCCGAAGTGCAGCTTGGGGCAGTGCATATATTACATTATGCCTCCCCGGAGGGGAGGAGGGGGTATGGCACATCGTGACAGACCGTCACATGGGGAAGGCGGGGTTAAGGGCTGTGTGACGTGTCACGATAAGCGGAGTTATAGCCTGCATAAACGTCAGTTACAAAGTGATAAAATACCGTACCCACAATCCAATACTTAATAAATAATAGTGTGACGTGACAGGGAGAGGGTGGGGGTTATGAGCTGCGTGACAGACTGTGAAAATGGGGGGGAAGGGGTCAAAAAGGGCTGAATACAGCGTGACTTAATTAATGCACGGCCCCTTATCAACTATTCTCAAAATTTGTATTGAATAGTTTGTGGAACAACTTTGATACATCGAACCATTGACTAAACACCTGTACGAGACTGAAAACCTTACGGGCCCGTCTGATAACAAAAGAGGTGGGGTTCTCCACGTAGTTCTGACAGCACTGGATAGAAATCGCCACCATCGCACGCAATGGCAGACGTAACTTTGGCTCATGACGATTGGCGCAGTCAGCTCGGCCGTGGCGGGTTTTTAAAATCTCATTTTGCTAATAAAACAACTGTCTTCCTTTCCTCGCAACTCGGGAGTTTTAATATACGATTTAACAAAGGCTGTAAGGCTGTAATAACAAAGGTCGAGTGAAATAAAAATAATATTGAAATAACTGTTATAAACTTGTAATAAAATTAGTGTTGACGTCATAACTGTCTTTTACCAGCGTCAAATGTTTGTCTGCCTATACGATTCCAAGTAGTTCGCGTAATGTCTACTAGGAGGAAGCACATCCGATAGCTCCTGTTGCTGACCGCACTTAATAGATTGTACTGTTTCTTGGCTAACCGATTTTAGCATTGCATTTACCGTCTACTACAGGTGTATTGTCAATGATGGAACTCAATTAATCCAATAAAACACGTACCTAAAAATAACTTACCGGTTCTCTAAAATATTCTATCCTCAGAATGATGACGACTGAAAAAGGACCCCTTTGTATAAGTCACATTTTTTTAATAAGATACCCCCAAAAAACAAAAACGAGTTCGCACGCAGCACGCTGACGTGAGGGAAGTGAATTTCCACATAAAAACTTTTAAAACTCAAAATCAGTGTAAAAACATTCATTTGTCCAATTTTTATTGAAATCTGAAAACATTGATTTTTTGGCTGTTCTGATACTCCTGGTTTCATTTACTTGCAAAGCTGGGAATACAGTTTTGCGCATTATAAGGTTAGGAGAAGGTCCAGACAGGCTTGAAAGTAGGCGTGAGGTTGCTGGGGATAATAAAAGTACTTTAACAAAGGAATAACAGGCTTTTCTAGGGTAAAACACCCATAAGACAACATACTGTGTTTAGCCGATACACATTTTCTTTAATAACTCGATAAATATTTATGCTAGAATGACGAGAGAGGGCTTAAAACTTTCGCCTCTCTAATTCCCATCTTTTTACATGCATTAATTTTACATCTGGGGCTTTTCTGACCCTTTTTGGGCCCAAAAACTCGAAATTTGAAAGATTAATCCCAAAAAAATGGGTTTAGAGTTTTCCGATTGTTTTGCCCAACACACTTGTCTAACAGATTATAGAAAGGAACGTCCCTACCAAATTTGGAGTAAATCGGACAAAAAATGTGACCGCTAGAGTGCATACACATATATATAAAATTTTAAACGACCCCCAAAAACGTGTTCAGGGGGTCATGTTAGGAACTTCTATGGTGGTCCCGGGCTTAAGTTTCACCGTGCGGGTCATGCTAATAGTTCACTTTCCAAAGGAAATTCACTAAAAACTACCGCCCGTCAAGACAATTATCCACCCGTCAAGACAATTATAAGGTTTACAGAATAGCTTTGAAAAATTTCTTGTAACACTTTCTCCATATAAGATTGGAAAACTTGCTAATAAGCAAAATAATAATTATATATTTTAGCACAAAACACAGTCTAAAAGATGAATCATTTGATACCGAAAAGAAAAATCATTCGATATATATAATATTCGATATAATATAAAGCCCGTCAAGGGTTCAGATTCACTGACATAAATTATGAGGCACTTCCCATAATTGGACCCCCCTAGACTTAATACTTGAACGCTGTTGACGAGAAACTGTCAGAAAACTTGCCAAAAGTTAACATTTTTGAGTTTTGGAGGAATGTTTTGAGCGGGGAAGATAACATTTTTGAGTTTTGGAGGAATTTTTTGAGCGGGGAAGATTCCAATCTGTCTACTTTGAGCTAGTTTTGTAAGAAAACTTTACCATTAAGAGATGGAAAAAATACAAGGTCTAAATAAAGAAGTTGTAGAACATTTCATTTCAAACATACGATTTTTCGTTAGATTTAAAATCCGATCATCTGTTTAGCCGCTATTGGTCCGAGAAGGAGTGGGTTTTGCCCATTTAAATGTGAACAAAGTTTTGGATGTTTTATTTGAGCGCACTACCTTTGGCTAATACCATAGGTTTGAAACTGTTGATTTATATAACGCTTTGCCTAATACCACATGTTTGGTATATACTAGGCAATCAGCCTTGTAATTATATATTTTTATACTGAAAATGCTAAGATCTTTACAAAGTGCCACAATACCTGGCCATGACGAAGAGCTCGCGCACCATGCGGGAGCCCTCCCCAATGAATTTCTGCACCAGCTCGGAGCCCGACACTCGGATGAAGGTGCACTCAGTGTGGTGGGCCACGGCGCGCGCCAGCAGAGTCTTGCCTGCAACACACTCGGTTACAGTGCCATCTCTATTACAATTAACACTTAAAGACTACTTATAGGCTACTTATAGATTCACAATTATTTGGACTTATCCATTTGGACTTTCTATTATGTTTGTTTACATGTTGTGATTGTTCAAAACATTTATTGCCTTACCAGTTAAGGTTCACTTCTTCTTCATTGCACCATAAAAATCAAACAAGTTTTGATTTTTGCAAAGTAACAAAAATGTTCCCTGACTTGACTAATATATCACTCATTTTCCCTGACTTTTGGCATTTTACAACTTTTACCCTGATTTTCCCTGTCCTTTTATTTCCAGACTTTCCAAAAAGTGTGAACCATGTGCCCTTTAAGTATTTAGAGTGCGGAGACAATCTTTTAAGTTTTAGATATTGGTAGCACTGCTGGCCGGCTTGGCCGTTTAAATAGATTATTTAAGAAATTATTGCACACATTTTTCATCACTTTTCGTAAAAACAACTTTTTGTCTTCAGATAGAAAGGATACCTAGAACACAACAAAATTAGTAGCATAATCCAGGCAAAGCTGGACAAAAGTCTTGCCTGAACACCCGCCATATACACTTGTGTACTTTAGTATAGTCTCGTTTGTTCGTTTGATCTGTTGTTTGTTTATTTAGTTTTATTCTCTTTCGACTGCTGTTACAATTCTTTTTTCTGTCTTTCTTTCCAGCTTTGCCTGGATTGTGCTACTAATTTTGTTATGTACTAAGGTATCCTTTCCACTTGAAAACGGGATCAGATTCCAGATCCCGAAACATCGTGAAACTTTGTGTTTAACATTAGGGGTGCGCAAGTAGTGATTTTTTTTTAATCGAGTCGAGTCGAGTAGTGCCAATTATTTTTGAGTTTAGAGTATTTTTGAGCAAGTATTTGCCTTCAGTTGGTAGTTTAAAATAGTGTAATGGGATTTGGACACCACCCTAGATTTGATAACCTAAACATAGTTTCTAACTAATACATGAGTAGCAATACAAAGTTTTGGCCAGTACAATCAAACTGGATTACCTATTGACAAACAAATCATGGTTTGACTTTCGTTTCTGGCCAATGAAACAGGGCCCGATTGTCATTTAACCAATTTCACCTGGTCCAGACATCACTTATAATGAATATTAAATGACTAAATCGTTAGTTACGGCCAAAATTACGCGGTCCGATCGTCATTTCCGGCCGATTTTATGTGATGCGATCGCCTTTTGCGGCCGTTACTACGCATTTTTGGCCGGTCGCAATCGTTCGCGGTCGTCATTTTTGGCCGATTTTACAAGATACGATTGCCTTTTGTAGCCATTACTACACATTTTGGCCGGTCGCAATCGTTAAATCGACGGGAAATACTCGCTCGAACTTTCGATTAGTTTTCAAAACTTCGAGTCGAGTTCGAGTATTAAAATACTCAGCCGAAAACTCAAAGTTTCGAGTACTCGCACACCCCTAAATAACATAAACACACCATCACCAACAATGTCCTTTTAAACAAAGAAATGTTTAGTCAGGATATACTTAGGAGTTACCTGATTGGTCCATTAGAATCTGACAGTTTAAAATGTTATTCAGTTAGTGTTGAATGCAGTTTTGTTCTTTTGCATAGATTACCTTATTACCATGCAGCTGTCGTTGGCCAGAACTTCTAAACAGACTGTGTCACTAAAACATAATTTACAGAACTAAAACTGTAAATTCGTCAGAGCTAGGGTTTACACCCTCCTATTTAAGGGAGCGCCGTACCTCCCTTCCGCACGCTCAAGTAAGGGGTTTGCATCTCCCTCATTGTAGGCTAAATTGTTAACCAATTAAAAATAATTTGATGTTATTTAATTCAATAAATGTTCAGCTAGAGATCATACGATTTAAAAATCGTGATTTTAATTCAAAATAAGTGGTAGGCCATTAGTAATGTTCTCAAATTAAGCGTTTTTCTAAAGATTCCTAACGTAAGGAGAAAAATTATTTTGGAGAAAAGGAACCGTATGATCCCTAGATCGGAATCTGAAAAGTGTGAAACTGCAAATAGTTTGGTAGAAATCTGTAAAATAACAGTGCGATCGAGGAGAACAAAATGGTCTTCAAGCGTAAATATGCATGGCCCTGCTTGTTGGCGGCGCCGGCGTGGCGCTAAACAACAATGAATTCAATCTGGGTAGGGCGCACCCTTAAAATGTTTAAGGCTCATCAAAATGGCTTGGCTCTAGTTGTGTCTTGGGATTGATCCTTTCGCAGTCCTGGGGTTAAGCCGTGATTAACAATCATCCCGTTGAAATATCCTGGTGTAGTTTCAAACAACAGAATAAATAGGAAACGTCCCGAGATATCAATATCATACCGATCGGCACCCACACGTACGGGATTCAGCAGCGTATAACTATAGTTAGTAATCAATAGAGCTAGGGGGAAATCCAATATTTAAACGCAAGCCATAAAATAGTTTAAACATAATATCCATATAATAGTGTAGGAACTAAAAGACAATACAGAAGCATTACCTGTGCCAGGAGGGCCATAGAGCAAAACTCCCTTTGGTTGTGCAATGCCAAGAGCGTCAAACAACTCAGGATGCTTGACTGGCAGCTCGATCACTTCCTTTATCTCCTTGATCTGCTTGTCCAGCCCTCCTACCATCTCGTAGGTCGAGTCTGGCACCTTCTCCACCATCATCAGTGATACCAATGGATCCACCTGTGGACAAGAAATTCGGTCATGTTCATGTACAAACTTTCAACTACATCTGGACGGATGAACTGTAAACTGAGACACAAGCTAAACTGATTCTTCCTGTTCTGAACACAATGGTAGTTGAAGTTAAGATTACACTTTTGAGCTAATCAATTGATCATTGGGCTATTAATTAATAATTCTGGCTAAAGACTCAGTCTGTCTTAGTTGGTCACAAAGCCACACAAGGCATCTAGCCTGTTCTACAATTATCATTCATTAAAATTCAGCCCTAGTTGTGTCAGCGTCTTATACAGTGATTTAAACACCAATCCTGCAAATGGAGTTGTTGAATCTGTGTTAAATAAGGTCAAGCTCCATACCCTTCTAAACCTGCCCTAAAGGGTGAAATACAAAGGCAAATAACATAGAGGAAATACAAGCTATCAGACAAATCTTGACAGACATGGCTTGATACTTCACAAGTTTAAATATGACAGAATCTGAGTTTATCGAGTTCATTGATGCTAAATTCCATTTAAATAATAGATTGGCTTCCATTTATTTAAAATGTTTGTTTGACGACGAGGTCACAACGTTGCCTATTTCTGTTTTAGCTATATGATATTGCTCCACTAAACCTTAAGAAATACGTAGAATAAATCATGAAAGGTTTTAATGTACCTAGATAAGAACCAAGGTGAGCTTGTCGCCTACCACCGTCACTGATTTTTTTAATTTTCCAGCTTCATTTACAGTAAAAAAATCACACCAATCTTTTTTTATTTTGTTTAGCACATTGTACTGGTAGGCCTAATTTTTTTAGATTTTTTTAACAATAAATTAAAAATATATAAATATAACTGCAGCTGAAATTGTTTAACAAGTGTGAAATAAACATCTTTCTTATGTCAAGAAATGTTTTTTTTCGGCAATACAGCCAAGTAAATCTAAATTGTAGTCTGCTTGCGTATTTAATATTAGGATTAACCTCCAGGTTACTAAATGACAATGAAAAGTGGCTTAAATACATTGTTTCAAGAACCGTTCAAATTGTTGCTGCGGAATATAGTTTTGACTTAGTGAATAAAATCATCAAGCCAGACAAGGATAATAATTCTCTTCATTTAAAGGTCTTCAACATAAAAAAGTTTACGTAAGCAAACATAAACGGAGTAGGCCTGATTTTACTAAATTATGTCCATTGCATCTGTGCTCATGTGTGTGTTTAAATGTACTTTTTATATGTTGACTGCTTGAAATGAAGAGAATGAACATTTTTGATCAGTCCTAATGATGGCTTCACTATAGAAGTTGCTACAGAAACTATTTGAACTCTTGGAAATGCATATTTAAACCACTTTTAGCATGAAAACTACTGACACATCTACTCGGTTAAATATCGTTACAACCTTTTATAATGCTCATTTACCTTATTGGGCAGTATTTTATGCAGAGTGTAGCTCTCGTTGCGCAGTGCCACACGGGAGTTAGGTGTCACATCGTTGATGTCGATGTTTTTGTCCAAGTCAACTACGAACTTTCCTTCTGGGTGAACCTTGACGAGGACTTTCTTCTTGTCCATTGGCTTGACCACTTCACCCACATACGAGCCCTGTTCTTGCAGCAACTGAAGCTCCTCCCGTAACATGCGGACTGTGACAAATCAAACAAGGCGAAACCATTGTTGAATTTATAAAAATAGTGCATAGGGAAATGTAACCATGAATTAATAAAAAAGCTGAAAAAAAACTAAGGACACACCAACAGCAGTTAAGGTGAAGATACAGCTTTGTATCTTAATCAACAGAATATTGTAACACCCTTATCAGGATCAGGTGCATGCCACTGATCACCTAGGAAATACAACAATACGCTCAAATGGTTAGGCAAATACAATTTAACATGTTTATGACTATGTGCATTTATTTTCCTGCAACTCCCAACCCTTTTGGGAAAAGAAAATTTCTGATTTGTCATAGTGCGACGACTAAGCGAAAATTGTCACACTTGGCTACTGCGTAACTTATGACATACTGTAGGTACATCTCTGTACCTTTAGCATTGAGCTCATTCCTTTGGGCTTGAAGACGCCTCAAGTTTTGACTCTTCTCCGCCACTATAAGCTGCAACTCTTCGATCTTGGTGATATAATACGGACGAAAGCCTTCACCTTTGGCAGACTTCTCGTCCACCTCCATCTGTTGACAACAACAAAATTAAGCTCGGAATATAGTAACCACAAAAATCGTACCCTTCATTGAAAGGTTTGGAAGAAAACTTAGAACTAAGTCCACATAAAGGACACTGCAAATGTATGAACAATATCCGTTCATGTACCTCAGTGCATATTGTATTATGACTTAATAATTCATTCTAAGAAACAATGTGACTATTCAGCTGACTTTCCTGCTTAGTGAATTGCGGGTTTTTAAATTCAGGACCCATTAGACTGATAAGAAATACCAATAATATCGTTTTAACTCCTTTGAGGTTTATCTGTATATCAGCTCTCCGAATGAGAATATCTGAAGATAACTGAAGTTTACTATCGAATCAAAAAAGTACGAACACAGATCTGTTATAACTATGGTTATTTTAAAATTATTAGTTTTTAAAAAGCCAATGAGAGAATATTTCCTCAGGGGCTACTAGATGCTCTTTGAGAATATTCTTCTAACGCAGGTCTCAGTGGGCCTGATGGTGATTTGCGTGAATGATGAAAATCAATTTTATCGTTACATCTTATACCATATAGGCCTATACACTTTAGGTTTTATATTTATCTACAGTTTAAATAATAATAGGCTCAATATATATTTTGGAGTGTAATTAAATTGATTTAATTACACATACCGGTAGTTAAAACATATGTTCAAATAGGATACAGTTGTTTAAGGATATGTACATGTATGTTGAGGCTTTTCCATCCTCAGCAGTCCTATGGTTCTTTGAAGAAGACAGGAAAAAATAATTAGGATAAAAAACAAACTGGAAAATGCTCGCCTTGGTTACAACAATAGTGATGTCTTTAGCAGGTTTACAGTAATCTTGGAGAATGATATTTCGTTTTGGCAAGTCGTGTTTGACAATGTTTTGTGGAGGAACGGCGGTTGCACCTTCCAAAGCATCTGGTACGTCCACTTGCACTGTATCATTGCCAAAATTGATTAAATACTGAAATATCTCAAGACCCTGTGAACCCAGTGCATAAACGGCTTCAATGGAAGAAGAAATTGCTAATCCCATTTCTTCGGGATCATGTCTAATCTAATTACCACCAATTATCTGAAATTTAAAAGCCAGCACTAGGAGTACAGTTTGGAATTGGCTTCATGTTTACAAATGATAATGAATTTAGAATAACCAAATTTGTATAATAAAGGACTGTAAAATTAATATCAAATCAAATATGTACAACAATGTATAGTTAAATGTTTTCCCTGAACTCAGTTTCTATAGCATTATTTCCGTGTTAATTTAGCTATACGGGTAGCTTAATTTATAATGCAAAAAATTAGTTAAATAAGCTTATGAACTAATGAACTAGACTAAACTCAATGTGGTTTATAATGATCTCAATATCAAAAATCAGCGATGTGGAAGAAAACTGTGATTATAAAGAAATAGATTGAAAACGGTTGAACTAGACAGCTGGAATACCATATAAGTTAAGTGTAGCCTACTAAATGGGAACAAATAGCAAATCAGTTAGGGAGGGTCTACCTTGTAGTATCCTCTATGCTAACATGTGAACAATATCATATGTGTATTAATTATTATTTTGTAAACAAATAAATAAAGTGTTGTGGTTTTGATTTCTAGCAATTCAATGTGTGTTGTTTCTTATAAGTAGTTAAAAACATTATATTGTCGTTCGAAGATGGGATTTAATAGAAAAAAAGTAATCCAAAGTGATTTCCAAAGTATCCCAGATAAGTAAATACTTTCTTTTATTTTGAAATATCATGTTATATTGATAATTATCAAGAGATGTCAGTAACAGGCAAATTCAATGAATTTTCAGAGGATCTAGAAGATCTTTCTAGTTATTTAGAGCGGTTTGATCTTTATTGTACTGCTAATAGTATCAAAGATGTCAAAAAAGTTCCTCTATTTTTAACTGTGATAGGCGGTAGGACTTATGGTATTTTAAGAAACCTTTTAACACCTGAAAAACCTGCTGAGAAAACCTATGACGATCTAGTTGAAATTCTGAAGTCCCATTTCAGTCCGATCAAGTCTGTTATAGCTGAAAGGTGTAGGTTTTACAAACGATTTCAAAAGGAAGGTGAAACTCTAGCCCAATATGCCGTTCAAATTAAACAACTTTCTGCAACTTGCAGTTTTGGAACTTTCTTGGATGAGGCTATCAGGGACCGTTTTGTCAGTGGGATTAAGGACGAAGATCTCCAACAAAGGTTAATGGTTGAGCAGGATGAAAGTTTTGCCAAAATATTTCAATTAGCCTGTAACCTTGAAGCAGCCAAAAAGGAAACACGTGGTTTTCACACACAGAGTGATGTAGATATAAATATGGTCAGAAATAAGTCAAAGCAAAGTCAAAATTTTAACAAATCAGTTAGAGCTAAGTCTTTTTCATCCAGTAATACATCAGAAAATTCGAATAAGCTTAGTAAATGTTACCGATGTGGTAAATCAGGACACACTAATGCTTCGTGTTTTCATAAGAATGCTAAATGTTACAATTGTGGCAAAATTGGTCACATAACTTCTGTTTGTAAATCAAACTCTAATAAGACTAATATAGGTCACAAGAGTAAGAATAAAGTTAATTTAGTCGAAGACACTGACGAGTGTTATGATTTGAATTCATTATTTGTCGTGAATGAAGTTTCAACGGGGCCTATTAGTAGTTATCAAATCACACTAGATGTTGAGGGTCAACCGTTGAATCTTTGAATCTTTGAACCGTTGAAACTTTGCGTCTGTTTTATTGATACAGGTGCTGTCTTTTCGGTAATACCAGAACATGTTTATAATAGTAAATTCAGCCACATAGATTTGTGCCCTTCTCAGCTACAGTTAAAGTCATATACGGGTCATGAATTAAATGTCTTGGGAAAGATACAAGTTAATGTAAAGCATCAGAATCAAAATTTGACTTTACCTATAGTTGTTGTGGGAGGAACCGAAGTAAAACAACCTACTTTATTAGGTAGGAATTGGCTTCAAAGGTTGAAACTCGATTGGTCTTCTATATTTCTGTTGTCTGACAATAAATCAGGTAAGCAAATAAGTACAGTAATGTTTTTGAAGGAAATGTTGGTACAATAAAAGGGATCACAACCGAAGTAAATGTAGACGAAGATGCTACTCCAATCTTCTGTAAGGCACGTCCAGTTCCATATGCTTTAAGGGAAGCTGTGGAGAAGGAACTTGAAAATTTAGTAAAATCTGATATTATTTATCCGGTACAGGAATCAGACTGGGCCACACCTTTAGTTTGTGTGCCAAAACCAAATGGGAAATCAGTACGGTTGTGTAGTGACTTTAAAGTGACCATTAACAGAGTAAGCAAAAATGAATTTTACAGCCTTCCAACATCGGAAGATATCTTTGCTAATCTGTCAGGGGGGAGAGTATTTTCAAAAGTTGATCTCAAAAGTGCGTATTTGCAGCTAGGAGTTAATGAAAAATCTCAGCCCTTACTAACCATTAACAGTCATAACGGACTTTTCAGATTCAAGAAATTACCTTTTGGTATCAAGAGCGCCCCTTTTCAATTTCAAGCTGCAATGGATAAAATCCTACATGGTTTACCAGATACACATTGTTATCTAGATGATATTCTGGTTGTTGGTTTTTCTTTAAATGATGCTAGAATAAAAACTGAAGCTCTTTTAGACCGTCTATCGAAATACGGGATCAAGGCCAACGCACAAAAGAGTGAGTTATTGCGGAAAAGTATAATCTACATGGGTCACAATGTTGATTCTAATGGTATTCACCCCACTGATCAGTTAGTAAAAGCTGTTTTAGATGCCCCATCTCCTGAAAATGTTTCACAACTAAGAACCTATTTAGGACTTCTAAATTTTTATGGTAAATTTATTCCTAACGTAGCCACAATCTTACACCCAATGCACCAACTGTTGCAAAATGATGTTGCTTGGGTCTGGGACAAGAAATGTATTCAATCATTTGAGAAAAGTAAACGTCTTCTTACTGAAAGTCAAGCTTTAGTGCCATATGATGCGAAGAAACCAATTGAGATTTCCTCCGATGCGAGCAGCTACGGTGTAGGTTGTGTAATGAACCATGTTATGCCTGATGGGTCTGTTAGACCTGTAGCGTTTGCTTCTAGAACGTTGACAAAGTCAGAAAAAAATTATGCTCAGTTGGGCAAAGAGGCACTTGCTATAATTTATGCAATAAAGAAATTTCATAAGTACATCTATGGGCGTAAGTTTACTTTGATTACTGACCATGCCCCTTTAGTAGCTTTGTTTGGAGAAAAGAAAGGCGTTCCAGTAATGGCTGCTGCCAGGATGCAACGCTGGGCACTAATGTTGTCCGCTTATGACTATCACATAGTCTACCGCAAGGGTTCTGAATTGATTGAAGCAGATGCATTGAGTAGATTACCTAGAGCATTAGATGATGAAACTCATGATATCAATGTGAATTTTTTTGCACCCTTCCCAGAACTTCCAGTTACAGCAGCAGAAGTTGAAAAAGCAACTAAACGTGATTCAATCCTGTCGAAAGTGATGGACTTAACATCCAATGGCTGGCCTGTGAGTTTGAACAAGGAAGCTACCTTACAACTATACGTGAGTAGGAAAAATGAGATTTCCATTGAAGCTGGTTGTCTCTTATGGGGTAATAGAGTCATTATTCCTACAACTCTCCGGAAATCAATTGTAAATCTTCTACATGAAGAACATCCGGGAATATGTAGAATGAAATCTTTGGCCAGAAGCTTTGTTTGGTGGCCTAAGCTAGACGAAGACATTGAACTGTTAGTAAAGAACTGTTCAGTATGTCAAATGACTCGTAACGCAGCTCCCAAAGTTCCTTTACAACCTTGGACTTGGCCTGAGAGAAAGTGGTACCGAGTTCATGCGGATTTTGCTGAAAAGAATGGACATAAGTTTCTTATTTTGATTGATAGTTTTTCGAAGTGGGTAGAAGTGTTTAAAATGCATAATATAACAGCAGAATTGACGATAGCAAAATTAAGGACCTGTTTTTCAGCTTACGGAATACCAAACAACTTGGTTACAGATGGTGGATCTCCTTTTAAATCAGTGGAGTTTGAATCTTTTCTATCTTCCAATGGAGTGAATCATATATTTACACCTCCATACCACCCAGCAAGCAATGGGCAAGTTGAAAACAAGGTGGCTACTTTCAGATCTTCCCTACTTCAACAAGTTTTGCAGGACAGATTTGTTGGTCCTAAGAGAAGTATACAACATCGACTTGACTGTTTCCTGTTTGCATATAGGAATACACCTCATTCTGTGACGGGAAAGACACCTTCTGAACTATTCCTAAATTTTCAGCCAAGAACCAGGTTAACTCTTTTAAAGCCTCACTTAAGAGATTCGGTTGAAAAGAAGAAGGTGAAAAGTAAAGAGAGCAGTGACCGAACACGTGGACCTTCGAGAAACTTTACTATCGGACAAAAGGTATTGGTCCGCAGTGTAAGAGGGGAGGAAGTCAAGTGGATGCCGGGTATCATAACACAATGTGTGAGTCCAGTGACATATGTTGTAGAAGTTCTTGGACATGCTGATCACTTGAAACAAAGTGAGTTATCTGTATTTTCGAAAGCTGAACTCACAACTGACAACACATCGACCAACACTACCAGTAGTAATAATGAAATACAAACATCTTCACATCGGCCATCTCCTTCACCATCAACAACAACATGTTTGAGGAGATCATCAAGAAATATCCAAACCCCTGCAAGACTAAATTTATAAAAGGAAGAAGTTCAAGTTAAGAGGGGAAGAGTGTAGTATCCTCTATGCTAACATGTGAACAATATCATATGTGTATTAATTATTATTTTGTAAACAAATAAATAAAGTGTTGTGGTTTTGATTTCTAGCAATTCAATGTGTGTTGTTTCTTATAAGTAGTTAAAAACATTATAACCTAAAAAAATTATTAGATATTGTTGCCTAACTGATATACGTAGCTTATCTTTTTTCCACATCAGTTTTTAAGAACTATTTAACCATGGTAACAACAATGGTATTAATGAAAAAATAATCATAAGGAATATAGGCAAGGTAACCAACTAATCTACATATATTAACACATTCGCTGCTAAAGATTGTATAAATATTTTATATTTATATGACCAATGCTGAAATTTTCACCTATATATTAAGATTATATATGTATATATTTAAGTTCTATTTAACATTAAAAACAAGAAAATCAACATATAAACATGATTTAAAAAAAAAAATAATAATGACGCACTTGAGCGTCATTAGCACATGCCATCAAATACTCGGGTATATGCGGATGACGCACATGCGCGTTTCTTAACTTTGTGACTCCATTAGGTAAATAATACATCTTATTAGGCAATAAAATTAATACAAATATTTTATTAATCATTTTGAAATACAAATGGTGTTCTAAAGTGTGTATAAAATGTATGAGACTACATAATATATAAAATGTAATAAGAATATAAGAGTACAATAAAGGAATAACAATCCAACTGAAATGTTACAAACATGTATGAGGTCATGGACTTATTTTGAGTGGTACTGTTTGAAACATTCCCCAAGACCTAAGGCGGGTTCCTCGGGACATCCGTCACATTTGTAAATAGAGCCCGGTAAGGGGTCATCAGGATCTGAAACATCACTCATCTTTACGAGCATGTGAGACACTGACAAAGACGAAACGGGAAACTGACTATGTCAAATAAGCGCTAAACTAATGAAAATCAAAGTACTACGGTTGTCAAATCAACATTTAGCGCGAAAAAATGTAAAAACGGCGGGAAATAGTGGCGCGAAAAGAATTGGCACGGAACGCGTTTGTGCGTCATTCGCACCACTCATTGCAGCGGCGGGCAGGCAGATGACGCACAAGCGCGTCATTCGCAGCGAACGTGTTAAGAAAAAAAGGGGAAAACAAGTATGAAACCATCTGTTAATCAGACAATCTGTATATAACGGATAGGTATTAGTTTTTACTAACCTCTAATTTTGGCAAACATGAGGGAATATACAGGGTGTGTTTTAAATGTTCCCCGCTACCTTTGTCTTCATTTATTAAAATATCAACCCCAGACCACAGCCGATCATTGCTGGGTAGTAATGTAGCCCACTTTTTAACAACAGCGTGCCACTTCCTTGAACCAAACCACTTAATTTAAACTGTCATTGCCAAAAGGACATTTTAAAAAATCAACACAAATGGCTAAAAACATCATCTGTGTTTGAACCACGGGAACGCCGGACTAAATTAAAGTGTTCCTGCGGTACCTGCGGCACTCAATGTGTGTTAAATGTGTAACACGTAGCACAAATAGTATGACAAATAGCATGACACTGTTCATTAACAACTTGTGCATTAACATCACTAAACTGGCTAGGCCTATTAGTATAACCGAACAGGCAGCTGTAAACAGCAGATTTCAGGGTCTCTTCTGATTCCTGTATTTAGATACTAATTATTTTATGCTAGAAAAAGTTTGACAAATTGTGTATGTATTGACATACACAATTTGTCAAACTTTTTTCTAGCATAAAATAATTAGTATCTAAATACAGGAATCAGAAGAGACCCTGAAATCTGCTGTTTACAGAGTGATACCGTACAAACTTAGGCACAGACACAGCCTATTGCTGTAAAGTGTAATGGCCAAATGAATCAGTGAACTTTGGTCCTGTTTAGGAGCAGCACCTACATAAGAACATGGTCAGGAGTGATACGATAAATAACTATGCCACGGCTAACGCATCAGCCGACGATGGTCCTGCTACCTGCTACCTGTACCATGGACTTTTGATTTTCAAATGGCTTAAAACCCTTTTGATCCGGAACCTCAGAATATGAGGCGAGCGCTCTAGCCAATGCCAATTTCTTATACTACCGTAAGTGATATTGTAAAATGTCTACAAAATCCCAAAGTCAGGAGGCAACTATCTACAAAACATCCCAGGAACCAAACTAGTATTTTAACCCTAGCAGTGGCCTAATGTTGAAGTGGGAAATGGCCAAGAGATTTGGCGATTCTGCAGACCTTTTTTTGAAAATTTGTATAAATTCAACCGTAGAAGTAAACCTAGCCAACCTCATATTCATTTTGATCGGAAAAAACAGGAGAATCTAGAATTACTAAAATAAAAATATCCGGGGAAAACACTTTTTCGATAAAGTAAAAAAATAAAAAATAATTTTTTTTTAGAAATTTCAAAAACAGCCTCGGTAAAATTTTTCTAAAGAGTTTTTATGGAAAATTCTTAATATACATTTTGTAAACAATCTAATTCCTTACATATAAATATATACCGGTAACATGTTGTGGAAAGAATTTTTTTGTAAGTTTTAGCGGCATAATATAATAATAAACGGAAACCTGAAATATGTGTAAACTGTACAGTGTTAGTTTGTGTTGTAAATAAGTCATGTAATATATGTATATACTAATAATGATATACTAGTATACATATTTGTAAAGCTAATGAGGTAAGGAATCCAAAAAAGTCATAAAGTTGATGGTAAACAATTTTTATCACTTATAAATAAATGTAAATAAAAAAATGTTTTGCTATTTTTGCGTAACTGGAAAAAAAAGATTTCACAGTAGTATTTAGTATTTTTTTGCCAAATGTTTTACCCCGAAACCAATATAAACAGGTTGTAGTACAATCAATTCCCTAGGTAGAAATATATAACATGTTGTACATAGAATACATAGAAATATACATACATAACTCACCACTAGGCCTAACAGATAAATAACCCAATTAACCTACGCCTATGCTAAGATACATCAGGAAAGTCGTTCACCTCAATATCACTGCCTACATCACCCTCTAAATCATCATCAATGTCATTAATACTTTCTTCAAGAACACTCTGAATGTCACTACAATCCATTTATGCGTAAATTTGGCTAAATAAATAACTAAAACACTCTTACACAACTGACAGTGGTCAAACAAAAAGATAGGCGCCCCAATTGGGACTGGGACTGGACATTGCATAGGCATAATATAATATAATAATAAAACGAAACCCGAAATAAGTGTAAACTGTACAGTGTTAGTTTGTGTTGTAAATAAGTTATGAAATATATGTATATACTATACTAATAATGATATATACATATTTGCAAAACTAATGAATCCAAAAAAGTCATCAAGTTGATGGTAACAAATTTTGATCACTTATAAATAAATGTAAATAAAAGAATGTTTTGCTATTTTTGCATATTTGGAAACAAAGATTACACAGCATTTAGTATATAACTTTTTTGCCAAATGTTTTACCCCCAAATCAATATAAACATGTTGTAGTACATTCAATTCCCTATATAGAAATATATAACATGTGTTATACATAGAAATATACATATAAATATATAACTCACCACTAGGCCTACCAGATAAATAATCCAATTAGCCTACGACGCCTATGACACATCATCAGAAAGTAATTCACTTCAATATCACTGCCAAAATCACCCTCTAAATCATCATCAATGTCACTAG
This sequence comes from Allygus modestus, assembly GCA_963675035.1. Taxonomy (NCBI): domain Eukaryota; kingdom Metazoa; phylum Arthropoda; class Insecta; order Hemiptera; family Cicadellidae; genus Allygus; species Allygus modestus. The sequence continues at coordinate 125,664,674 of OY776115.1, read as the reverse complement.
TACTTTCTTCAAGAGCACCCCAAATGTCACTACAATTCATTTTTGCGTAAATTCGGCTAAATAAATAACTAAAATACTCTTACAGAACTGACAACGGTCAAACAATATCATAGCGCGCCATTTTGGACTGACTGGACATTGCATATTTCAGACGTCATGTCATATTGTCAACAAAAACACAACACATCGAGACAGACATAGGAATAAAGCCTGAAATCTGCTGTTTACAGTGATACCAAATACAATAAAGTTTGGAGCGAGCCAAACAAACTGACTGAGACTTCGTAAACAGCTGCACAGTTGCCGATTAGGCAAAAATGTGACATAATGAAACAATTCCTTGGTGATGAAGCCAAGGGCAAACAGTGCTGCCAACGGAAAAACTGAATTATTCTACATTTCTCCCTCTTCAAAATATTATATTATTTGACTAGTAACTATAACATACACTGCATATAAACGTGATTTTGTGATCCGACCATTTTGGTCAGAAAGGCCATTATACAAAAAAACCAAAAATACCTGTTTTCAGAAAATCATATAACCTGTCCAATCCATATTTCATTCTAAAAATCAATAACAACATAAAGCGCTACTCTTTAGCTGTGCATTGGTACCAACCGCATCTTCCTGCGAGAAAAATTACCCGATCTGGGTAATTTCAAAATTATCGTGTTTTGCCGTTGTCAGAGCGTCGGCTGCAGCAATTGCGTTGCGCCAAAACTTCATTCGATTTCTAATCGTCGTAACATTGTTATACAGCTGCTACACGGTTCATTTACATAATAAAATGAAAGTTCAGAATGTGATCTTTCTAATGATATATATATTTGATCACTTCTGAGTTTATTATTATTGGTTTATTAACGTTACAACATTTTCAGTCATATACAACCAATTCGGTCGGTAGTCACTATAAGTTAGGCGACGTAAAAATCCGACCAAATTGGTCGGAGGGCCACTGCTTGGGTTAACACATTCACTGAGTTAATCGTGTTAATTCATGATAGGCTAATTGCATTTGTTTCCTTGCTAGGCAATCGCCGGAATTCTGACACACTGCACTGAACGTGTTAAATCTTTGTTGCTGACCACTACATTGATAGGCCTAGGCGTTTATAATTAGAAATACCTAACCCTAGATCTGGTATTGGCAGGATATCCTGCCAATGCATGTGTGTGAAACTGGCAAGGAAATATCCATAACTCCAGAAACAGGGTATTTAAACTGTGACATCACATGTCCTCTATTGTTCAGGGTATTTAAACATTGACGTCACATTACCAGCTGACAGAAAAACAAGATGGCTGCCGCATCACTATGCAACATAACCTCAAAACCGACCGTTCCCGCCTTTTAGCAGACAACAGATTCCCGACAATATGTAGGCCTAAATCTAATATTATTAGGCCTAATTTGTGAATAAATTATAAAAATCTTATCTATTGTGTTTTATTTAACCATTATATGTATTACCAACATTCCACTTATAAATAAAAATCAACAATGAAAATGTCTACAGACCTGGTACATCTCATCAAAAACTCATAACTACTAAACCATTAAGAGAAATACATTTTGTTATGGTTTTTAATTCAAGCTAATTAGTCTATTTATGGGCGTATCACTACGTTATACCGTATATAAGTAAATATAATCTCAACTTGGGCGTTATGAAAGGTGTTTTCATCCTCAGACTACGATATGATTTGATGATACCTTTCAGCAATAACTCATTAATCAAAAACGATCTCATATTTTTTTTTAATATTTATTATTTATAAAGTTTAAGTGGTTATCTAACACCCTATTACAGTGTCATACCGTTTCGATCTTCTGAACTTGGTTAAAATGTCATTGGAAAACTGCCATTTCGAACGTATTTTTAGTCACGAGCAATAACTTATAAATCGAAAACGGTTTAATATATATTTTTTATATTTATTATTTATAAAGTCTATGCGTTTATCTAACGCCCTAATACTATGTCATACCATTTCGGGGTTCTGAACATGTTTAAAATGTGATGTGAAAACTGACATATCGAACTTTGTTATTCCGACACCTTTCAGCAATAACTCATTAATCAAAAACGATCTCATATTTTTTGTTAATATTTATTATTTATAAAGTTTAAGTGGTTATCTAACACCCTATTACAGTGTCATACCGTTTCGATCTTCTGAACTTGGTTAAAATGTCATTGGAAAACTGCCATTTCGAACGTTTTTTAGTCACGAGCAATAACTTATAAATCGAAAACGGTTTATTATATATTTTTATATTTATTATTTATAAAGTCTATGCGTTTATCTAACGCCCTATTACTATGTCATACCATTTCGGGGTTCTGAACATGTTTAAAATGTGATGTGAAAACTGACATATCGAACTTTGTTATTCCGACACCTTTCAGCAATAACTCATTAATCAAAAACGATCTCTTATTTTTTGTTAATATTTATTATTTATAAAGTTTAAGTGGTTATCTAACACCCTATTACAGTGTCATACCGTTTCGATCTTCTGAACTTGGTTAAAATGTCATTGGAAAACTGCCATTTCGAACGTATTTTTAGTCACGAGCAATAACTTATAAATCGAAAACGGTTTAATATATATTTTTTATATTTATTATTTATAAAGTCTATGCGTTTATCTAACGCCCTATTACTATGTCATACCATTTCGGGGTTCTGAACATGTTTAAAATGTGATGTGAAAACTGACATATCGAACTTTGTTAGTCCGACACCTTTCAGCAATAACTCATTAATCAAAAACGATCTCATATTTTTTGTTAATATTTATTATTTATAAAGTTTAAGTGGTTATCTAACACCCTATTACAGTGTCATACCGTTTTGATCTTCTGAACTTGGTTAAAATGTCATTGGAAAACTGCCATTTCGAACGTATTTTTAGCCACGAGCAATAACTTATAAATCGAAAACGGTTTATTATATATTTTTTATATTTATTATTTATAAAGTCTATGCGTTTATCTAACGCCCTATTACTATGTCATACCATTTCGGGGTTCTGAACATGTTTAAAATGAGATGTGAAAACTGACATATCGAACTTTGTTATTCCGACACCTTTCAGCAATAACTCATTAATCAAAAACGATCTCATATTTTTTGTTAATATTTATTATTTATAAAGTTTAAGTGGTTATCTAACACCCTATTACAGTGTCATACCGTTTCGATCTTCTGAACTTGGTTAAAATGTCATTGGAAAACTGCCATTTCGAACGTATTTTTAGTCACGAGCAATAACTTATAAATCGAAAACGGTTTATTATATATTTTTTATATTTATTAATTATAAAGTCTATGCGTTTATCTAACGCCCTATTACTATGTCATACCATTTCGGGGTTCTGAACATGTTTAAAATGTGATGTGAAAACTGACATATCGAACTTTGTTATTCCGACACCTTTCAGCAATAACTCATTAATCAAAAACGATCTCATATTTTTTGTTAATATTTATTATTTATAAAGTTTAAGTGGTTATCTAACACCCTATTACAGTGTCATACCGTTTCGATCTTCTGAACTTGGTTAAAATGTCATTGGAAAACTGCCATTTCGAACGTTTTTTAGTCACGAGCAATAACTTATAAATCGAAAACGGTTTATTATATATTTTTATATTTATTATTTATAAAGTCTATGCGTTTATCTAACGCCCTATTACTATGTCATACCATTTCGGGGTTCTGAACATGTTTAAAATGAGATGTGAAAACTGACATATCGAACTTTGTTATTCCGACACCTTTCAGCAATAACTCATTAATCAAAAACGATCTCATATTTTTTGTTAATATTTATTATTTATAAAGTTTAAGTGGTTATCTAACACCCTATTACAGTGTCATACCGTTTCGATCTTCTGAACTTGGTTAAAATGTCATTGGAAAACTGCCATTTCGAACGTATTTTTAGTCACGAGCAATAACTTATAAATCGAAAACGGTTTATTATATATTTTTTATATTTATTAATTATAAAGTCTATGCGTTTATCTAACGCCCTATTACTATGTCATACCATTTCGGGGTTCTGAACATGTTTAAAATGTGATGTGAAAACTGACATATCGAACTTTGTTAGTCCGACACCTTTCAGCAATAACTCATTAATCAAAAACGATCTCATATTTTTTTTAATATTTATTATTTAAAAAGTTTAAGTGGTTATCTAACACCCTATTACAGTGTCATACCGTTTCGATCTTCTGAACTTGGTTAAAATGTCATTGGAAAACTGCCATTTCGAGCGTATTTTTAGTCACGAGCAATAACTTATAAATCGAAAACGGTTTATTATATATTTTTTATATTTATTAATTATAAAGTCTATGCGTTTATCTAACGCCCTATTACTATGTCATACCATTTCGGGGTTCTGAACATGTTTAAAATGTGATGTGAAAACTGACATATCGAACTTTGTTAGTCCGACACCTTTCAGCAATAACTCATTAATCAAAAACGATCTCATATTTTTTGTTAATATTTATTATTTATAAAGTTTAAGTGGTTATCTAACACCCTATTACAGTGTCATACCGTTTCGATCTTCTGAACTTGGTTAAAATGTCATTGGAAAACTGCCATTTCGAACGTATTTTTAGCCACGAGCAATAACTTATAAATGGAAAACGGTTTATTATATATTTTTTATATTTATTATTTATAAAGTCTATGCGTTTATCTAACGCCCTATTACTATGTCATACCATTTCGGGGTTCTGAACATGTTTAAAATGTGATGTGAAAACTGACATATCGAACTTTGTTATTCCGACACCTTTCAGCAATAACTCATTAATCAAAAACGATCTCATATTTTTTGTTAATATTTATTATTTATAAAGTTTAAGTGGTTATCTAACACCCTATTACATTGTCATACCGTTTCGATCTTCTGAACTTGGTTAAAATGTCATTGGAAAACTGCCATTTCGAACGTATCCATCCATTGAACTTGGCACATCACTCGGTAGACAGTTCTTGTGAGCGTGGAACCATCTTTCACAGGTAGTGCATTCAACACAATCAACTTTTGGGTCTTTTGGGACACTGGGAAACTCTTTCTTACAAATGTAACAAGTATTTTCAACGTCACTTGAAGATTCAAGCAATTTTTTAAATAGCGTGATTCTATGACTGTCTGCGTCGAATTGAGAGTCAATGTGGTCCTTAGACATAAATTGTTCCACGAAGTGTAATATATACACTCCACAGTTGTAGCCATCATTTTGGGCAGGATGTCTGCATTTCCCCATGTACCAGTTACTTTTCAGTTCATTTATGCTAATATTTGTGAGACCTGAGTAAAACTGTAAAAAGTTACTGAAAATAAAATTACTTCTCTCCACGCCAACAACATCTATTGCCGGGTCTAAGCAATAAAATCGTTTTTGCTGCACGTTAGCATAACCTAATATCCAATGGTTGTTATTTAAATTTAAAGGAAAGAATAATTTAGAATGATCGCCAATATTTTTTAACGATTTCTCAATCATCCAGTGTAACCGACCGATCTTTTGACCTTTGACAAGAGCTAATGTCGCTATATTGTCATGGAAAATAACACAAGTGCCTTCGGTGTCCTGCTTCAGAAGCATATAACTCACAGTTTCTATCAAAGTGCTGTCTAACCAAGTATTTCCTCTTAGACACTCGATATCATCTATGTTTAAACAGCATTTTGAACCAAAAGGGTTAACGATTGAACATACCTCATAATTAACTTTGGGACTTGTCTGTGAATAATAATTTGGATCACTAATTAACCCATTTTCCATTTTCAACTTAGTAATCTTGAGCTTATCTTCGTGCTCCATAGTGAAAGGCTCTTTGATATGTTGTTGTAGGTACTGTGATTCAAAATAATTACGTCGGGGCTTTTTAGGTTTGGCCCAAGATTCCTCGATAACATCTACATCCCCTTGAGACAACAGAAGCATTCCAGGTGTATTAATTATTCCTGTTTTATTGTCATTCTTAACAGGTCCTTTTGATTTATCTTTAGTTGTTAGTTTCAGCCTTTTCTTGCCTACTTTGATTTGTTTTTTTCGAGCACAGCAACGTTCCTTAGGAATTTTCATAGTTATTTCCTTGCAACGAGCCTTTAGGGCCTACTACACTCCTATCCTTCCGGATGAATCTATTTGGTCTGAGATTTGTTTTTCCATCAAGGATCATGTTTTTAACCTGACCAAACCAATTCTCAACAGGTGCATTACTCATCCTATGTAATGTCATACCATATTTATCGCCTTGCAATAAAATCCCAGACCACATAGGTAGGTAGGGAACATATCTCTTAGCAATAATCTTAGCAACATTTGGGCAATAGTAAGGATTATTCACTTCACCGTCTTTCACTTTTTCTGTGTAACTGTATTCAGAGTCACAGTCCTCGTCACATTCATTGTCACATTGTTCAGTATCAGATTGTACTAAGCCATGTTTTGCAAACAAAGAAATGTTCATTTCACAAATATCCTTAAAGAATAGACTGTTGTTATACAAGGATTTACTGTTGGCATAAGTTAAATATTCTTGAGAAATTTTCTTTTCACTTTCATAATCAGTTTCAAATTCATTAGTATTCAAGTTACATTCCAACTGTAAGTTACCAAGTGCATGTTACACATCAGCATCGTAATACGGGGTCATCAGGACGGTAAAAGTATACTTAAGTATAGACATTATCCTCACATACGACGTACAGTTTATTATGAAGCATAGTACTTGCAACATTATTTGTTTTAGTGATTTTCGGTCTTTGGTTTGCAAGTTAATAGTTTCTTTTATAGAAATGCCCAACAAATTTTGAATGAAACAGAAAAATGCTGATTGCATTTGTTTAATGAATCAAGGCCAAGTGTCATACACTGTGGACCTCAGTGTAGCAAGAAGTTAGGTCATACTTCAGATTATGAATTGTCAAATGATGTAGACATGCAAGTACATTCTCCAGAATTACAGATAAGTTTTCCCGAAGACGTTGTTCTGGAAACTGTTGATATCATCAACACGTCCAATAATGTTGATACAAAACAATTGAAGTGTACTGTGGTTTCAGACGATGGAGACTCTGATCCTGATGATCCAAAACACGCAGTTGTTAACAAAATTGAACAACCTAAAAAACATCCTATACTTTCATGTGTACCTGGAACAAACGTTGACCAACCGGGTGTTATTATACAATTTGATATAGTTTCAAAATGTAATAATTCAAAAAATGGAAAAAAATTTTCTCCTGTAATAACTACATAACAAGTTTTACTATCCCACAGTCAACATGGTCAGGCTTAATAAATGATAAAGGTAAATTAATAACATCTATTTATCCCAAAGTTATATCGGATTGTTTTTTCTTTATTAGCAAAGGGTGTGTTTTGCAAATGAAAAGTGTATATTATTCTAGAAGGCAGACCAAAAAATTGATGTCAATATACTGTTATTGCGGGCATAACAGTGATACAACTTTTCGATTAGACTGTTTTAAAGAAAATTACTCAAATTCAGTTAAGGTTCAAGTGTACACAAATGTTACTCAATGTCTACATCCGTCAAAAAAGACAAGAGAACTAAGTGGTATAGCGCGGGATTTGTTGAAAGAAAAACTAATCCAAACAAGTGCTACTCTTGTTAGATTAGATAGTGTGAAAAAATGTGATGTTGAAGGTATAGATCTCAACAATATACAAGAAGCTAAATCTTACAGTGTATTAAGAAAAGCGAAATCAGAAGCCGTGGCAGTTGATGATTTGCACGTTGATTGCCTTACAGACTTGTTTATGATGAGGGATCTACAGACAAATCCAAACGATAGATACCTTCAGCACGTCAGTCACCCTTTTGAGGTGATTATTTATAGTAAGGAGGTATTGTACGTTGCATGTTTGGCTAAAGATAAGGCAAAGTCCAACAGAACCGATTTTGTTATGCATTTAGATGCAACTGGTAAGGTAGTACGCCCAATCGAACAATGTGATGGTAAAAGAGTGTTTTACTATTGCATGGTATTTCAATTGGATCATGACATCATACCTTTGTCAGAATACATAACGTGCAAACATAATGCATTGTCTATTGGAACATGGCTAATAAAGCTGAAGGATTTTCTTATAAATGAGAATAAATGGCCATTATGCAATAGAATGGTTACAGACTTCAGTTGGGCTATTATTGACGCTGTCATTGTACAGTGGAACAAAATGGATTTAATTACATATTTGATGCACTGTCATGACCTTGTCAACGGAAAAAAATGCCTAGTAAACCTAACAGTAACGGTGCATATATGCTGTTGTCATTTCGTAAAAATTTGTGTCAACAATTTATATTCTGCTACTTCTGCAATGCAAACCAAAGACCGAAAATCACTAAAACAAATAATGTTGCAAGTACTATGCTTCATAATAAACTGTACGTCGTATGAGGATAATGTCTATACTTAAGTATACTTTTACCGTCCTGATGACCCCGTATTACGATGCTGATATGCAACATGCACTTGGTAACTTACAGTTGGAATATAACTTGAATACAAATGAATTTGAAACTGATTATGAAAGTGAAAAGAAAATTTCTCAAGAATATTTAACTTATGCCAACAGTAAATCCTTGTATAACAACAGTCCATTCTTTAAGGATATTTGTGAAATGAACATTTCTTTGTTTGCAAAACATGGCTTAGTACAATCTGATACTGAACAATGTAACAATGAATGTGACGAGGACTGTGACTCTGAATACAGTTACACAGAAAAAGTGAAAGACGGTGAAGTGAATAATCCTTACTATTGCCCAAATGTTGCTAAGATTATTGCTAAGAGATATGTTCCCTACCTACCTATGTGGTCTGGGATTTTATTGCAAGGCGATAAATATGGTATGACATTACATAGGATGAGTAATGCACCTGTTGAGAATTGGTTTGGTCAGGTTAAAAACATGATCAGCGATGGAAAAACAAATCTCAGACCAAATAGATTCATCCCGAAGGTTAGGAGTGTAGTAAAGGCTCGTTGCAAGGAAATAACTATGAACAGTTTTCAGATGACATTTTAACCAAGTTCAGAAGATCGAAACGGTATGACACTGTAATAGGGTGTTAGATAACCACTTAAACATTATAAATAATAAATATTTAAAAAAATATGAGATCGTTTTTGATTAATGAGTTATTGCTGAAAGGTGTCGGACTAACAAAGTTCGATATGTCAGTTTTCACATCACATTTTAAACATGTTCAGAACCCCGAAATGGTATGACATAGTAATAGGGCGTTAGATAAACGCAGACTTTTTAAATAATAAATATAAAAAATATATATTAAACCGTTTTCGATTTATAAGTTATTGCTCGTGACTAAAAAACGTTCGAAATGGCAGTTTTCCAATGACATTTTAACCAAGTTCAGAAGATCGAAACGGTATGTCACTGTAATAGGGTGTTAGATAACCACTTAAACTTTATAAATAATAAATATTAACAAAAAATATGAGATCGTTTTTGATTAATGAGTTATTGCTGAAAGGTGTCGGACTAACAAAGTTCGATATGTCAGTTTTCACATCACATTTTAAACATGTTCAGAACCCCGAAATGGTATGACATAGTAATAGGGCGTTAGATAAACGCATAGACTTTATAAATAATAAATATAAAAATATATAATAAACCGTTATCGATTTATAAGTTATTGCTCGTGACTAAAAAACGTTCGAAATGGCAGTTTTCCAATGACATTTTAACCAAGTTCAGAAGATCGAAACGGTATGACACTGTAATAGGGTGTTAGATAACCACTTAAACTTTATAAATAATAAATATTAACAAAAAATATGAGATCGTTTTTGATTAATGAGTTATTGCTGAAAGGTGTCGGAATAACAAAGTTCGATATGTCAGTTTTCACATCACATTTTAAACATGTTCAGAACCCCGAAATGGTATGACATAGTAATAGGGCGTTAGATAAACGCATAGACTTTATAATTTATATAAAAATATATATAATAAACCGTTTTCGATTTATAAGTTATTGCTCGTGACTAAAAATACGTTCGAAATGGCAGTTTTCCAATGACATTTTAACCAAGTTCAGAAGATCGAAACGGTATGACACTGTAATAGGGTGTTAGATAACCACTTAAACTTTATAAATAATTAATATTAACAAAAAATATGAGATCGTTTTTGATTAATGAGTTATTGCTGAAAGGTGTCGGACTAACAAAGTTCGATATGTCAGTTTTCACATCACATTTTAAACATGTTCAGAACCCCGAAATGGTATGACATAGTAATAGGGCGTTAGATAAACGCATAGACTTTATACATAATAAATATAAAAATATATAATAAACCGTTTTCGATTTATAAGTTATTGCTCGTGACTAAAAAACGTTCGAAATGGCAGTTTTCCAATGACATTTTAACCAAGTTCAGAAGATCGAAACGGTATGACACTGTAATAGGGTGTTAGATAACCACTTAAACTTTATAAATAATAAATATTAACAAAAAATATGAGATCGTTTTTGATTAATGAGTTATTGCTGAAAGGTGTCGGAATAACAAAGTTCGATATGTCAGTTTTCACATCACATTTTAAACATGTTCAGAACCCCGAAATGGTATGACATAGTAATAGGGCGTTAGATAAACGCATAGACTTTATACATAATAAATATAAAAATATATAATAAACCGTTTTCGATTTATAAGTTATTGCTCGTGACTAAAAAACGTTCGAAATGGCAGTTTTCCAATGACATTTTAACCAAGTTCAGAAGATCGAAACGGTATGACACTGTAATAGGGTGTTAGATAACCACTTAAACTTTATAAATAATAAATATTAACAAAAAATATGAGATCGTTTTTGATTAATGAGTTATTGCTGAAAGGTGTCGGAATAACAAAGTTCGATATGTCAGTTTTCACATCACATTTTAAACATGTTCAGAACCCCGAAATGGTATGACATAGTAATAGGGCGTTAGATAAACGCATAGACTTTATAATTTATATAAAAATATATATAATAAACCGTTTTCGATTTATAAGTTATTGCTCGTGACTAAAAATACGTTCGAAATGGCAGTTTTCCAATGACATTTTAACCAAGTTCAGAAGATCGAAACGGTATGACACTGTAATAGGGTGTTAGATAACCACTTAAACTTTATAAATAATAAATATTAACAAAAAATATGAGATCGTTTTTGATTAATGAGTTATTGCTGAAAGGTGTAGGAATAACAAAGTTCGATATGTCAGTTTTCACATCTCATTTTAAACATGTTCAGATCCCCGAAATGGTATGACATAGTAATAGGGCGTTAGATAAACGCATAGACTTTATAAATAATAAATATAAAAAATATATAATAAACCGTTTTCGATTTATAAGTTATTGCTCGTGACTAAAAATACGTTCGAAATGGCAGTTTTCCAATGACATTTTAACCAAGTTCAGAAGATCGAAACGGTATGACACTGTAATAGGGTGTTAGATAACCACTTAAACTTTATAAATAATAAATATTAACAAAAAATATGAGATCGTTTTTGATTAATGAGTTATTGCTGAAAGGTGTCGGAATAACAAAGTTCGATATGTCAGTTTTCACATCTCATTTTAAACATGTTCAGAACCCCGAAATGGTATGACATAGTAATAGGGCGTTAGATAAACGCATAGACTTTATAAATAATAAATATAAAAAATATATAATAAACCGTTTTCCATTTATAAGTTATTGCTCGTGGCTAAAAATACGTTCGAAATGGCAGTTTTCCAATGACATTTTAACCAAGTTCAGAAGATCGAAACGGTATGACACTGTAATAGGGTGTTAGATAACCACTTAAACTTTATAAATAATAAATATTAACAAAAAATATGAGATCGTTTTTGATTAATGAGTTATTGCTGAAAGGTGTCGGAATAACAAAGTTCGATATGTCAGTTTTCACATCACATTTTAAACATGTTCAGAACCCCGAAATGGTATGACATAGTAATAGGGCGTTAGATAAACGCATAGACTTTATAATTTATATAAAAATATATATAATAAACCGTTTTCGATTTATAAGTTATTGCTCGTGACTAAAAATACGTTCGAAATGGCAGTTTTCCAATGACATTTTAACCAAGTTCAGAAGATCGAAACGGTATGACACTGTAATAGGGTGTTAGATAACCACTTAAACTTTATAAATAATAAATATTAACAAAAAATATGAGATCGTTTTTGATTAATGAGTTATTGCTGAAAGGTGTCGGAATAACAAAGTTCGATATGTCAGTTTTCACATCACATTTTAAACATGTTCAGAACCCCGAAATGGTATGACATAGTAATAGGGCGTTAAATAAACGCATAGACTTTATAAATAATAAATATAAAAAATATATAATAAACCGTTTTCCATTTATAAGTTATTGCTCGTGACTAAAAATACGTTCGAAATGGCAGTTTTCCAATGACATTTTAACCAAGTTCAGAAGATCGAAACGGTATGACACTGTAATAGGGTGTTAGATAACCACTTAAACTTTATAAATAATAAATATTAACAAAAAATATGAGATCGTTTTTGATTAATGAGTTATTGCTGAAAGGTGTCGGAATAACAAAGTTCGATATGTCAGTTTTCACATCTCATTTTAAACATGTTCAGAACCCCGAAATGGTATGACATAGTAATAGGGCGTTAGATAAACGCATAGACTTTATAAATAATAAATATAAAAAATATATAATAAACCGTTTTCGATTTATAAGTTATTGCTCGTGGCTAAAAATACGTTCGAAATGGCAGTTTTCCAATGACATTTTAACCAAGTTCAGAAGATCGAAACGGTATGACACTGTAATAGGGTGTTAGATAACCACTTAAACTTTATAAATAATAAATATTAACAAAAAATATGAGATCGTTTTTGATTAATGAGTTATTGCTGAAAGGTGTCGGACTAACAAAGTTCGATATGTCAGTTTTCACATCACATTTTAAACATGTTCAGAACCCCGAAATGGTATGACATAGTAATAGGGCGTTAGATAAACGCATAGACTTTATAATTTATATAAAAATATATATAATAAACCGTTTTCGATTTATAAGTTATTGCTCGTGACTAAAAATACGTTCGAAATGGCAGTTTTCCAATGACATTTTAACCAAGTTCAGAAGATCGAAACGGTATGACACTGTAATAGGGTGTTAGATAACCACTTAAACTTTATAAATAATAAATATTAACAAAAAATAAGAGATCGTTTTTGATTAATGAGTTATTGCTGAAAGGTGTCGGAATAACAAAGTTCGATATGTCAGTTTTCACATCACATTTTAAACATGTTCAGAACCCCGAAATGGTATGACATAGTAATAGGGCGTTAGATAAACGCATAGACTTTATAAATAATAAATATAAAAAATATATAATAAACCGTTTTCCATTTATAAGTTATTGCTCGTGACTAAAAATACGTTCGAAATGGCAGTTTTCCAATGACATTTTAACCAAGTTCAGAAGATCGAAACGGTATGACACTGTAATAGGGTGTTAGATAACCACTTAAACTTTTTAAATAATAAATATTAAAAAAAATATGAGATCGTTTTTGATTAATGAGTTATTGCTGAAAGGTGTCGGACTAACAAAGTTCGATATGTCAGTTTTCACATCACATTTTAAACATGTTCAGAACCCCGAAATGGTATGACATAGTAATAGGGCGTTAGATAAACGCATAGACTTTATAATTAATAAATATAAAAAATATATAATAAACCGTTTTCGATTTATAAGTTATTGCTCGTGACTAAAAATACGTTCGAAATGGCAGTTTTCCAATGACATTTTAACCAAGTTCAGAAGATCGAAACGGTATGACACTGTAATAGGGTGTTAGATAACCACTTAAACTTTATAAATAATAAATATTAACAAAAAATATGAGATCGTTTTTGATTAATGAGTTATTGCTGAAAGGTGTCGGAATAACAAAGTTCGATATGTCAGTTTTCACATCTCATTTTAAACATGTTCAGAACCCCGAAATGGTATGACATAGTAATAGGGCGTTAGATAAACGCATAGACTTTATAAATAATAAATATAAAAAATATATAATAAACCGTTTTCGATTTATAAGTTATTGCTCGTGGCTAAAAATACGTTCGAAATGGCAGTTTTCCAATGACATTTTAACCAAGTTCAGAAGATCGAAACGGTATGACACTGTAATAGGGTGTTAGATAACCACTTAAACTTTATAAATAATAAATATTAACAAAAAATATGAGATCGTTTTTGATTAATGAGTTATTGCTGAAAGGTGTCGGACTAACAAAGTTCGATATGTCAGTTTTCACATCACATTTTAAACATGTTCAGAACCCCGAAATGGTATGACATAGTAATAGGGCGTTAGATAAACGCATCGACTTTATAAATAATAAATATAAAAAATACATTTTAAACCGTTTTCGATTTATAAGTTATTGCTCGTGACTAAAAATACGTTCGAAATGGCAGTTTTCCAATGACATTTTAACCAAGTTCAGAAGATCGAAACGGTATGACACTGTAATAGGGTGTTAGATAACCACTTAAACTTTATAAATAATAAATATTAACAAAAAATATGAGATCGTTTTTGATTAATGAGTTATTGCTGAAAGGTATCATCAAATCATATCGTAGTCTGAGGATGAAGACACCTTTCATAACGCCCAAGTTGAGATTATATTTACTTATATACGGTATAACGTAGTGATACGCCCATAAATAGACTAATTAGCTTGAATTAAATACCATAACAAAATGTATTTCTCTTAATGGTTTAGTAGTTATGAGTTTTTGATGAGATGTACCAGGTCTGTAGACATTTTCATTGTTGATTTTTATTTATAAGTGGAATGTTTGTAATACATATAATGGTTAAATAAAACACAATAGATAAGATTTTTATAATTTATTCACAAATTAGGCCTAATAATATTAGATTTAGGCCTACATATTGTCGGGAATCTGTTGTCTGCTAAAAGGCGGGAACGGTCGGTTTTGAGGTTATGTTGCATAGTGATGCGGCAGCCATCTTGTTTTTCTGTCAGCTGGTAATGTGACGTCAATGTTTAAATACCCTGAACAATAGAGGAGATGTGATGTCACAGTTTAAATACCCTGTTTCTGGAGTTATGGATATTTCCTTGCCAGTTTCACACACATTGCCAATGCCAGGTGCGGTAAATATGGCGCAGGTGATTTAGGCCTAATTGCTAAATTGTCACTCATAAGTAGCCGTTTTGCAGAAGTTTTTTGAACAATTCGCAGTGCCTAAACTACTGTTGATAACCTAGTCATATACATATTTTTTTTGTTCAGGATAAAAGGAGATTTATAATAAAATAAAAGGAATCCCTCTTGGTAGTTTTTTGCAAAATGTAAAAAAAATTTGAAAAGTTTTTCAAAAGTAGAGTCCTAACTTAAGCATTTTTACAGTAATTTTTTTACAGACAATCAAAGATATAAACAATGTACCGGTAGGCAATTTATTTCCCTACATGGAAATGTGGTTGATTTGTTAGAAAAAATATTTTATCCGAATTACGGGGAAAAATACGGAAAACGGGGAAAATCTACAAACTTGCGTTGTACATTTGAAAAATAAAAATAAAATCAGAAGTATACAATTTATATACCAAAACTGTTATATTACTAAAGGTAACAATACATTTATTGGAAATAATGCCATATTGTACAAAGTAAGTTAATAACTGTTTAGAGCTATAAAAGTTTAGATTTAGAATTGGCAAGATTTCCAGCGCTCTTTAATTTGACCAGCGCTCAATAACAGCTGATTTCAAAAATTATTTGTCAGCTTCCTGAAGTCGTATGACAAAGTTCTAATAACGTAAATAAAGAAGAACTAATTTTGTTTCCAATGGTACCAACAGCTACCTGTTTGGGCCAAAATACAGACACTGGGATTTTTTGAAGAACACATGTTTTACGAGATTTCACCGCTCGCGAGTCAAAAATGTTTCACGCGCAAAATTTTGTTCAAATTATAATAGCAGTTATATTGATTTGTTACTGCTACGAGGCTCATTTATATATAAAAATGGAAGTTTAGAATCTCCTCTTTAGAATGGTATCAATATTACGTTTCTGGTTAATTTTCAACGTGTTATATAAGCAGTTGAAAAAAATTACCCAATTGGAAGGATTCCTGCCAATGTACAGCTGGCGCGCACATGCACTGGCAGGATATCCTGCCATGGCCAGAAGGCTCAATAGTACAAAGTCAGGCATCGCCAGACCTAGGGTTAAATGAAAGTAGGTATATACTACTAGGGCTTTGGCCACTACTTATTAGGTCTACTGATAGTTTTATTAAAACAGGTCTACCTTAATTTGTAGTATAAATATAGTTAGCTACAGTAAATTTGGAGATAGGCCTACTCTCAAGCATATTTACAACTAGCCTAGACAAACTTTTACATTATGCACATTGGGCCTGTTTCACCACTCTAAAGTCTGCGGTCCTATACCCGAACCCTACTGTTATGGTTCACTGTGTACTTTATCCAATCCTAATAGCCTAAATCTTATTTAAAGTGGCTGACATCAGAGAAGACATCTTATGACCTGCCTACCATTCATAAGGGAGCCTAAGGATGGATATAAATTAAAAATGAGAATATGAGCTGTAGACTGTAGAGCTTATGCCTAGCTGAGAGGACTGTCATGATTCACTCACTGAATTTGGTATTTGTGCAACTCAAGCTAAATAAAAACTCATTTGTTTTTTAACTTTTGTGCCGACTCTAAATATTTGTTTAATCGACGGTATAGCTAACTAGAATTAATTAGCCTAGGGTCAGTTTAGGTTTCATTGTAATCTACTTTGAGGTTATCCTAGTTGAAAAGGCACTTGAGTGCCCATAGAAAAAATATGTAGATTTTACTTGGAACGCATTAATACGAAGAGATTTCAAAATGTATTAAACCTAAATAAATATTAAGAGTAAGCCTGATTATTCACCTCAAAATTTGTGTTTGTCATCGTCGCTACTTAGTTTTCCTTCTAGTCAGTCTCCAAGTACAACAGGAACAGAAGTCAATAAAAACTACAAAAAAACTTCGCATTTCATAGAGTATTGATGGTCAGTTACATTAATTTGAAATAAACCAAAGAGTACATGTTTAAGAAACAGTGATTTTCAAATATACAACCAAGATGAAAATTTACGTCACAATAAGAATATAACACAATAAGGTTAGAATATCTAGCATAGAGAGGCCGAGGTGTGCACTCCACCCTAGTAGCCAGGAACTTCGACCTCCAAGTCGTCTGAACGTCTACCGACTTCGCTCCCGGAGGGGGAGATCGGGCCGCTGCCTCGTCACCTTCACCCGGACGACGAGAGGGAGAGAGACCAGCGACAAGCCACCATCATCTGGCGTGTTAGGGAGCTCATGCACGTTCGGGTCACCATGTCCCAAGGTTCGTAGAGCTTTCAGACCTGGTGCTGAGTCGATCTATTTAAGGTTTTCTACTTAACCGGAAGAGACCTCGTAAAACGAGACGATGGAATTGGCTAACTGCGGAACTCGCTAACCGATGTTCTATGTTGGAACTGGCTAACCACGGCATTGGCTAACCGTCAGAGTCTGGAACTGGCTAACTTGGAACCCGCTAACTCAAAAGTGTCAAGCCACGGAACTCGCTAACTCTGGAACTGGCTAACCAACATGGCGGCCTCTGACTCCCACCACTACACAAGTTACGCACGATGGTGCCAACCCTGCAACGACAAATTATTGTAAAACAGCTCGTGCGTAACGTAGTTGTTGAAACACATTAATATATTTAGTTTTGTATGTAATGCCATTTGCCATTGCATTTTACTTAATAGCTAAATATAATTATTAGACTACCATAACTATAGTATGTGTGTAAATTGATGAATCATAAACTGTAATTTCTCGTACTCTAGTATGAAGATAACTGTCTTGAGTAAGTATATAACTTGAAATGGGAAAATATATCATCGTTTCAGATTCGAACAAGCTTGGCAGTGGTTTTGTTAAAAATCATAAAATATACAAATAAAATAAGTAACAGTAATTAAAAATGTTATTGATTGAATGTTAAGCTATATAATATTGTTATTCAATATTTATTCCAATTCAAAGAAGAAGGAAATAATTCAATGTGCATGGATATCAAATAATAAATTAGAACGTTTTACCTTTGTATCCGAATAACGTTTGTGAATAACAGATAAATAATAACATATATATATATATATATATATATATATATATATATATATATATATTTATTTATAAATTAATTGTGCAAATAAGACCATAATATATATACAAATCGTTAAGAACCTCCTAATATTAGAAAACTAGCTGCTATCGTACCCGGTTTCTCCCGGAAATACAACAGTTGTGTGTGCTGCATTCTATGGTAAACCCGTGGAACTACAACACTTGATCAGTTGTTTTAATTGTTATCAGCTTAAACTAAAGTGAATATCCACGTATGTGTTTATTCCACTAAATTGGAACTTTGACTTCCCGTGGGGCGGAGCCGTACGAGTATTTCTTAAAATCCTTTCTTAGTGGTTACCTACGTTAAACAAAGAGTTCACGGGCCAAATTTCGAGGTTGTACGCGAAGAGGTTTGACCTGTGGGATGAACGGGTTTTCGTTTTTAAAAATTGTCCATAAGAATAACACAGTATTTGAACTATGAAGCCCCGTGGGGTGGAGCCCTATGGGAATTTCTCAGAATCCTTTCGTAGTGTTTATATTATTTTCGTATTTATAGATAGTACCTGGGGGCTGATCTTTACTCGGGGAAGGCCAGTAAGTTTGTTTAGGTGACAGGGAATAATATTTCATCACTTCCCCCAACTGATTATCATATTTTTAAAGCTCATTTTCCTCTTTTCTACGTTTTAAAGTCACTCCAGTTGTTATTTATAGCTCAAGGTTGAACTATTTCTGATATGACCACTCTATATATGTAATCTTCACTCAACATTTTTAGTCACTGCTCTCAGGAAACCACATATATAACAATTATTATAAACAACACGAGTATTACTTTGACAGTTCCCTGGTTGACTATGAACAGCTGTTACAATTATTTTGTTTTGATTTTAAACTCCATGAGCCCAATATTAATTTGTTTAAACTTTTAATTTTTTTATACTATTTGGTTTTTTCTGGGGATGATACCTGTCTAGAACTTATTTTTATCCCATAACTTAGTTATTTCCAACCTTTGAAGTAAATCGTTGGTGCAGTTTTTGAGATCAGAGTTGCAAGCAATAAGCACGGACGGACGCACGCAAACCTTACTCATATTAGAGTATAGGATAGAATATATTACGCGTAAAAATATAAATCTTCAGGATTTGTTTAAATATTTTAGTTATTCTAATATCTAAATATTCAGATTTTAACCTTTTAAAAAAATGTTTATAGCATAATGCAGTTTAGTTTTATTAAATTGTTTTAAAAACGGCAACTTTTAGTTAATTTTCTCATTAGGAAGAAGCTTGTACTGCTGTACCCTCACAGCTTTGTAACCTTTATATACTTCTCTTTTAAATGTGTTACTTACGTAATAATATGTCTTTAAATGTAATTGTATATATCTATAGTACTAGATGTTATTATATAGCCATAATAAATGACGAGCTTAAAAACCAAATTATTTTCATGAAATAAATAATTTATAGTCTTAATTTTTTACATATTTGAATATGAACATTTAGATAAATTTGAAATAAGGAATTATTAAGAACGAGTAGCTCCCCCGCAAAAATTTGCGTATATAATCCTTAAAACAGCTGTTTATTGAATTAAGAAAAATACATGTGACATAAAGGTAATAATACTCTCCTCCATATAAATAACATGGGAACTTGGGAGTCCCGTGGGTCAGAGGCCTGGGGTCTAAGTCGAAATTCTCGACAGTGACTTTAAATTATCTATTAAATAAATAATCATCAAAATCGGTTAAGTATTAACTTCAGGAAGTGAGTGAACAAAAAGCAGTAATTTTTTTAAATAGGCCTATGTAGATATTGTTTATAGATTCTTATAATAAGAAAGCAAGTTAATACTGCATTGTCGTCAATTTCTGAGCTTTGTTTAAAGTTTTAAGTTTCTACGAGCTTGCATTAATGTTATTGAAATATATATTATTTCAGTTTTCTTAATTTTAGATCGAAGCAGGTGTAAACAATAAAATTCAAAGCAGTCATAGGGGATTTTTTCTCCTTTGCCGTATTAAATAATTGTAGATTAAATTGTAAATGAAATTATGTACTAAAGAAGTAACGATTTACTGTAATACTAATACCGCATAATAAAAGTATATTATAATTTATTAAATCATTATCATAGTTATGTAATCTCCTTACTAATCAGGAGAAAATATAAAAACTTAAGGGGAGTCGGGTGGTGAAAAATTGAAAAAAAATATTTTTTTTGTTTTTTATGATTTTTTATTCCGTATCTTTCCAGGATTATTTTAAGGCCTTATTTATTAAAATCAGATAAGTCAAAATAGTTTTATAACCATTTTTGTAAAGGTGCGCACGAACAGTTTGGACGAAATTTCTCGACTGTGCGGTCGAGCTATCTGTTATACATGTTTGATAACATTAGACACCTTGCTCTATAGTATTTTGTGTTTTGCTGTTGGCTAACCTGTGTTTCAACTCTGCTGCCTAGCAACAGCTGCATTTCTGTTGTTTGTTTATTGATCTCTCTTGTGGCTTGTTGATGGTTATGTTTTGATGGATAATAGTGAATAATAGTGTTTTGAATGTGAATAATAGTTATAATTAGTGAGTGTTTCAGTGTATTTTACGTTGTAATAATGCCTAGAGCTACTAACAAGGTATTTAAAAAACGAAAACGTGTGTGTAATGTTAATTTGAAACATATACAAAACAATAATGATAGGGAATTGTTAGGCCTAGCTGTGGGACAAACAAGCCCTAGAACTCCCCCATCCAAATTGTCTGTCAGAAATGAAAGTTCTTCCAAGAAAAAGGTAGGACCTAAATTGTGCCTTTATGAACAGTATGAAGTAGCAGATGATTCATGTAATGACATAGTAAATCTGCAGAAATTAGAAAATTTGCTGGCTAAAATTGTAGTTTGTGAAAAATGTGGCGGACGAGTAGTATTGAACAGAAGTCACAGACTAGGCCTAAGCCTCAAAATTACTATTAGATGTATTAATTGTGGATTTGAAGTTTCAGAGTATAATAGTAGTAAAATAAGTGAAACTAAAATAAATGAAGTGAACACTAGGTTAGCCTATGGCTTCAGATGCATTGGCAAAGGTGAAGCGAGTGCGAAAAAAGTGTGTGCTGCTCTGAACTTACCTACCCCTCCTGCAATGAAATATTATAATAAGATTATGTGTAAAGCTGCTAAAGAAGTGAGTTGTGAAACAATGAATGAAGCAGTAGAAGAAACAGTAAATGAGAATGAAGGCAATCGTGACATAACAGCAACGTTTGATGGTTCATGGCAGAGACGAGGACATCGATCCCTAAATGGAATAGTGACTGCAATAAGTGGCACAAACGGTAAGGTTTTAGATGTCAGAATTTATACCAAACATTGCCGTTGTGTAAATAGATTGAAAGAAGAACATGAGCCTAATTGTACTGCAAATTTTCAAGGATCTAGTGGTAGTATGGAGGTAAAAGGCGTGACAGATATGTTCAAAAGTTCCGTTACCAAGAATAATATCCGATACAAGTACTATTTAGGAGACGGAGACAGCGCTGCATTTCCTACTGTAGTTGAAAGCAAACCATATGGCCCAAATTTTATAATTGAAAAGCTGGAATGTATTGGCCATGTCCAGAAACGGATGGGGGCCAGATTAAAAAAATTTAAGTCAAAAAAAGGGAAAGATAAACTTTCAGATGACAAAACGATTGGAGGTCGTGGCCGTCTTACGAATTCTGCTATAAAACAAATACAATTGTATTATGGATTAGCCATACGTAGAAACACATCCAGTTTAGAAGAAATGAAAAAAGCTGTTTGGGCAGAATACTTTCATCTTGGTTCGACAAACGAAACGCCCCAGCATGGCCTATGCCCCAAAGACAGCGACACGTGGTGCAAGTTTCATAAAGCGATAACAAATGGTGAAGTATATAACCACAAGCAACATTTTCACCTTCCCTTAGTAATTATGGAAGAAATAAAACCAATTTTTAGGCATTTGGCCAAACCAGAGCTTCTCCAAAAATGTTTGCATGGGGGAACCCAAAATACAAATGAATCGCTAAATGGCCTAGTGTGGTCAAGGCTTCCAAAATCAACATTTGTTATGAAAGATACACTAGAATGTGGTGTCTATGAGGCTGTTGCATGTTTTAATATTGGGAACATTGCAAGGTGTAGGATTTTAGAGAAGATGGGTGTGTCTCCTGGGCAACAGTTTGTAAAACTGATGAAACAACTAGATGAGCTACGGATAAAAAAAGCGGAGAAAGCTATGGATGAACTCGAAAAAACCTGCAGGAAAAAGGCTTCTTTAGCAAAAATGATGTTAGAAGATAAGTATGAAGATGAAGCACACCAGGACCAACCATCCTATGGAGCTGGATTATATTAAAGTAAGTGTAACTAGTAGTTTTGAGTAAGTTAAGAGCTACTCGTAACATTAAACGCGATTTACGAAAAATCAGTTTTTTTCTTACAAAAGGTACATTTTCTCAGGAACCATAAGAGATATCTTCATGATTATTTTTTTATTTTATTTAGCACACTAAGCTGGTTATTTTGAGTGTTGGGTTTTTTGATATATTTTATATATTTATATTTATGCCTTTTTTTATATCCTAAAACACGGTAAATAAACCTCGTAATTTGAATTTAAAAGTAAAAATATTAAATATTAATATTTTTTTTTAACCAACACTCAAAATGACCAGCACAACAGACCAAACAAAACAAAAAAATAATCATAAAGATATCTGTTATAGTTTCTGGGAAAAGTGTACCTAAAGTTGTTAAATCGAACATGGATGAGATAGGACCATCCGACTCCCCTTAAAACAGTAATAAAATATTCAATACTCATACACTTTACTAATCTTTTTTTATTTACCAAAAATGAAATTATTTAGGGTGAACGAACAATTTATTTAAATTCAACAAACTAATATAATCACATTCATCGTCTTGGTAATATATTACCTACGCTGTTACCTTTGTATTTGACCTGGAAAGGCACCGACGGGGGCGCCGAGGGGCGTGCGGGTCTTCTATATTCTCTTCTCTGGCATCCTGACTGGCATTTAAAATATATTGCACACGGTACCAACACAACACGTTTTGAATACCCCGTCTTATGAACTGTCAGTTCTAACATTTCATTTGCCTTGCTTTCTTTACCTTTGGTTTTCAATAACCTAATTCACTAATATATTTATATCTATATAAATATAAGTGTGCAACTTACTTATCTTCTGATAGGGGGAAGCTCGATTACACATCATATAGATGGTCCATCTCGATTATTTATGAATGTATATTGATGCAACTTGGCATGTGGCTTCACCTAGTACTAGTATATATTTACCCAAAATATTTGTAAAATAGTTGGGTGGATATTTGTACCCAAGATTTTTTTGTTGATTGTCACCATAGCAGCAAACCTGTATCCTCATTCCTAATGGAGAATAAGTTGAGTTTTATATTTCCCTTGATTATTAACATAAACTTAAAAAACTTGGTATCCAAGGGTTTTTGAATCATTAATTATTTTCAACAAAATAAAAAATGGCGGATTACGCCTAAACTAATACGAAATCGAAAAAATGTACTATACATTTTCGACTTGTTTTTGTATGTAGAATCCGGTTATGCATAGCGCGCTACGCATTTTTGTGACACCTGTATATTAATAATTGCACAAAAACATATTTATAATATTTCTTGTAGCTGCAAACCTGGGTACTCAGCCTTTAATGTTATTAATTTGGAGAAACATAAAATGCTATACATCTTATTTATAAATGTATTTTTATGAAAATTAGGAAGTGACTGTATGTGGTAGTGAGAAACATATACATGCAATGTAAATTCGCTGAGTACACAGGTTTACTTATTGCGATGCGACGGGGGTACTTGCACTTTCACTGTTGTCCAGTAGACTGGCGTCAAGGTGTTTATATGATCTTATATAGTTAGTTTAATTTAACACGTACAATTTGTAACATGCCACCATTTCATTACATGCCACTAGATTTTGGTTATAGCCATTTTATAGAACTTAAAAAAACAAACAATTTAGTATTTTGAATCATTAAGCTAGGTTTAGTGGTTGTGGAGAAAAGTAAAAAAATGTGTCCTTAAAATTTCCCATGTTAATCTTATGGGAATACGGTTTTTAGATTTT
This sequence comes from Allygus modestus, assembly GCA_963675035.1. Classification (NCBI taxonomy): domain Eukaryota; kingdom Metazoa; phylum Arthropoda; class Insecta; order Hemiptera; family Cicadellidae; genus Allygus; species Allygus modestus. The sequence continues at coordinate 125,640,134 of OY776115.1, read as the reverse complement.
CCTCAGATAATTTCACTAAAAACTCCACATTTCTTTCTACCAATCAGTTTAGCTCTACAAAACAATCATTTCGGCGTTTTAATTGTTGTTTTACGTCCAACCGTTGCAGTGATATTCAAAGTGCTAAACACAGTACGTTGCCCAATGTTATCCTTATGGATAATAAATAAAATGCTATATATCACTTATTAATTACTGTATTTTTATGAAACTTGGTAAGTGGCTCTAGGTAGTAGTGATACCCATGTATATGCATTGGAAATTCGCTGAATACGCAGGTTGCTGCGACGGGGATATTATCATTGCTCTACGTCAATTGGTTCCTAAGATATTGAAAGTGCTAAACACAGTAAGTTGTCTAAAGTTATTCTTATGGAGAAAAAGAAAAATTGTATATCTCGCTTATTTATGAACATAAACTGAAAAAATTTTGTATATGGCTTCATCTGGTTGGGGTTTATCATTGTTTGCACAAAATACAAAATTTTCACGTATTTTCATAATAATGGAGGGTAATTAAAATGTTATATATCGCTTACTTATAAATGTATATGAATGAAACTTGGTATGTGACTTCTAATGATATTTGCATGAAAACCCATTATTTTGTGTTCCTTGTTGCAGCAAACCTGCTTATTCATCCCCAATGTTATTCTTATGGAGAATAATTAATATTTGTAATATCGCTTATTTATGAATATATTTCTTATGAATCCTGTTAAGTGTTAAGTTATATATTCATTGGAAATTCGCTGAGTATGCAGGTTTGTTGCGACGGGGGTATTGTAAATGATAGAAGGAAATCATAATTCAACAGAAAAGGGCATTACGTATTTAATCTAAAAAGTAAAGATTCTGTAAAACATATTTTTTCTGAATTAGATATATTAACAGTTTATGGTCTGTATATTTATGAGACGATAAAATATGTTAAAACAAATAGCTTTTTAACAGAAAATAGAAGTCATGGCTACAATACACGATCTCAAAGATATGTCGAGAAACACAGACTAGAAATATTTAAAATGAAACCTTCCTATAAAGGGATTAAATTCTTTGACTGTTTGCCTAAATCTTTAAAAGATGAGAGTAACATCTGCAAGTTTCTTAAATTGTTAAAAAATACCTAGTAAAGGAAGCTTTTTACTCATTGGACAATTTTTTAAATAATAGATAAATTAAGACAATAGATTTATAAGGCTTATGTTGTATATGTTATCTGTACATATTCATGACTTGTTCATTGTATATACTGTATATGCTTTTCTGAATAAAGAATTTTGATTTGAAATGATTGTAGTAATATGAGTGTTATACAGTTCGGGCCACGGTGCTTGGCGCCTGGGAAAGGCGAGAAACAACTCAAATTTTTCGTAAATAAGAGCAGACAATATCGAAAATAATCAAAACCAATGTTTTAAAATTAAATAAAGTAATTTCGCTTTCTGTTAACAAAAGTATACTGTAACACTAACGGTACAAAGCCAAATAGAGGTGAAAAGTCATTGCAGAGCATACGCTAACCAGGCGTCAAGCATTGTGACCCAAACTGTACCCGTCCCTAAAATTCAATTGCAAAATGTTTTAAAACATAATATTTTGTTATTTAGTCTTACTTTTGACAAGTATGTAAACACACAGTTTGCCCAGCGCAACCTTCCGGTCAAGCAGACAACTGCAATGTAGCAAATTGCTAACAAGAGTAGGCCTACGTCTCGATTATTCTCCGCTACGCCTTGATGGAGAAGCGGACACATGAAGCGTACAGAGCCATTTTCAAGTACCTTAAATCTTTGGTACCAGAAATGAACCCAAGTACAGTTACGTCCGATTTTGAAAATGCTATTCACCGTGCAGTTAAAGAAGAGTTTAGCGATGCACTCATCGTAGGATGCTGGTGGCACTTTGCAAACGTAAGAAAACGTCCCTACTTTTATTTTCATCTAATTTTAATTTTTACCACTGAATTCAGCTTAAAAAACAAGCAATTTGGTATTTTGATTATTGCTCTACGTCAATTGGTTAGTGAGATATTGAAAGTGCTAATCACAGTACGTTGTCTAATGTTATTCTTATGGAGAAAAAGAAAAATTGTATATCTCGCTTATTTATGAACATAAACTGATAAAACTTGGTATATGGCTTCATCTGGTTGTGGTTTATTGTTGTTTGCACAAAAAAACAATTCTTCGCCAATGGTTCCTATAGCAGCAAACCTAGGTACTCGGTCCCCATGTTATTCTTATGGAGTATAATTAAAATGTTATATATCACTTATTTATGAACGTATATAGATGAAACTTGGTGTGTTACTTCACTTAGATAAGCTCTTTTGATATTTGCATAAAAACCCATTATTTTCTGTTCCTTACTGCAGCAAACCTGCATACCATCCCCCATGTTATTCTTATGGAGAATAATTTAAATGGTATATAATATGAAAGTATACTGATGAAACTTAGTATGTGGCTTCACCTAGTTCAGTTATAATGATATTTACATGAAAACCCATATTTTGTGTTCCTTGTTGCAGCATACCTGCTTACTCAGCCCCATGTTATTCTTATAGAAAATAATTAAAATATATCGCTTATTTTTATGAATGAATATTGATGCAACTTGGTAAGTGGCTTCACCTAGTTTAAATCTATTTATATTTTCATAAATACCTATTGTTTGTGTTCCTTGTTTCAGCAATCCTATGTACTCATCACCCAATGTTATTCTTATGGAGAATAATTAAAACTAGAGACCACCAAATGGCCGAAATTCAACCAAATATTTTAAAAATGGAGAATAATTAATACTATAGACCGCCCAATTGTCAAAATTCGACCAAATATTTTTAAAATTTAAAGTCGACGAATGAAAGAGTTTAATATTTAGTGGGTTCTGTTGCGCTCATCTCTCTCTGTTGCTTCATATGGTGTATATTTATACATATATATATATATATATATATATGCCTTGGAAATTCGCTGAGTATGCAGGTTTGCTGCGACGGGTGTATTTTTTATGTGTGGTTGTTTATAACATAGGTTTAACTGAAACTAAACAATCACAAGTAAATTATTTACATTTTATGGCTGAAAATAATTGCCTTGATGTAACCTAATTAAAAAACCATTTACTTATTAAGTAATTTTAAATTTAAATTATTAGGTTGTCCAGATTTTAGGTAGGGCAATAACTTACACAATTTTTTTCTGTCAAGTTCACCTTGACATTATGCTAGGTACAATGTTTTTATTGTATACCATATCAAGATTGTTTACAGTGTAAATTATTTTTTAGACCACTTGAAGAAACTGGAGAATGTCTCATTCTCAAATCTAGAAAGATGCCAGAATGCGCTTCCTCTGGCAAGAGCAAAAAAGAGGAAGTACCTTGTCAAAGACATGGCCATCAAAAGGGCAACAAACTTGGTGTGTGACAGGATCACCACCAGTGAGTTTCTGCAGTCTGTGGCAGTAGTTATAGGCCGCCGCATCTGTCCTCAACAACTGCAGGAAGAAGAGGTCGATGAAGATGAAGACGACATCGATAGGCCCCATCCCCAATGACCCATGAACTTGAAGCTGCTGCAGCAAACCCTGAGGGTAATTTAACTTTATTAAATGAACACATTCATGATACACATTTAGCCTTTAGTCGATACACTTTTTTTAATAATTCTGTAAATATTCATGCTAGAATGACGAGAGAGGGCATAAAACGTTCGCCTCACTAATTCCCATCTTTAGTACGGTACATATCAAATATAATTTTAAAAAATGATTTCTTGTTATAACTTGTTCCTTTATATATTAAATGTTCTTACGAAGGTTTGCTCAGATCTATACGACACTAACAAGTTCATTTTTTTCAGCTAACCATGATTATATTTGACCAGAACTCAATGAATACCGATTAAAGAAAACAGTTCTCCAGCAACTTCATACAATCTCAAACTGCCCGCCGCAAGAATTTGTGACTCAGCAAATTTCTGAGTTGACAGAAGATCTTGCTGGAAGGGAAGAGGTTGTTATGGCTCCAGAAAATTCTGCTCAGCCAGTGTGCAACCACTGCTTGACAAATATAGCTACACGTGTTGCAGTACCTTGTGGACACTGGGCTGGGTGTGTGACATGCTGTCTCAGGAGTTTGACAACACCTGTGTACTTCGTAACCACCTCAGGATTTGAGGTCACAGAGTGCAGGCTGCCAATGCGTTGCCACCAATGCTACTGCCTGGTTGGCAAACTAATTCGTGTGTTCTAACGGCAGGCATAGGCCTATCTTTTTTCTGTATATATTTTTTCCTATCACGTGATTTTAAATAAGTTTGTGTAAGTTCTTAAACTTCCCTGTACTTAAACTTTTTTATAAATAAATAAGTCTTTCATGTGTCAAAACATCCACGATATAGCACAAATATTTCATTATTGATCTTCGCAACACTTTTTCTTGGACTACATCTAAGCGTGGTATTGGCTGGTTATCTGAAAAAATAAATGACTAAATTAATTTTTCCACAATCTGTTTATTAACAAATAAGTTAAATAGGCATAGCTCAAAACAGAGAGCCACCAAGACACAGGTTTAACAATTAAACAAAAATTAGCATTTACAAAAATGAAGCCTAAACAAAGAGGTGGCATGTTAAAACAGAGGCCTGAGACCGTTGGGTGTCTGTAAGTTTCTTCTTTAGGCCCCTAGATGCAAGAATCAATGAAGAAGGTTCATATTTTATGTTGATGATTGATTCACCAAAAAGGCTCTGAGATGTGTTTTCAGGCTGCATCCTCAAACATCTTGTAGGGGAAACTTTAAAAACTAAAAATTTAAACTGTAACTAGTGTAGGCCTTTATATTTTAGACAATACGCGGCATTGTTTTCAGAGTAATGACTTTCGGAGTAATGCTTTCAGAGCAGTGCATTTCAGAGTACTGCTTTTGGGGTTAAAAGGGGTCAGAAGGATTTTAAATGGCGACATTGGCGAATGAAAAGAGACTAACTTGCCCCACCCATGAATGTTGACACGCAGGATCTTTGTCACATCCATAATGAGGCCTAAATTGGCTTATTGATGTAGGTGCCAATAAATATATAATTGTCTTTATTACTCTACACCATTACTGTGCTTACTTATTTAAAAAACAAATAATCGTACATATTAATAGGTTTTAAAAAAATTCTGAACTGATTGTGACAATTGAGTTATTAAAATATTTGTCTTCATTATTAGTTGTGCATAAAGTTATTTATTGTATTCAGAGTATAGCTTTTCGAAGCAGTTAATTTCGGAGTGATAAAATCAAGTGTGTGACATTAACCCTAAAATGCGTAACCCCGAAAGGCAGTACTCTGAAAAATTACACAGTTTTTAAGGCATTAGCCTGAAATGCGTAACTCCAAAAGGCATTGCTCCGAAAATTCACTACTCGGAAACCAGTATTCCGAAATGCACTGTTCCGAAAATATTTTCGGAGTAATGCCTAACAGAGCTAAGCATTTGCAGAGCAATGCATGGCTCATGTTTTATAAATAGCAACCTACATCAAAGCTAATAAAATTGTAACTCAAAATAGAAACCACACCTTCAATAACCTACAACATTTAAGAACACATACTAGGAGCAACACAGACTATCACTTTTTGAAGAAAAACCTGACTTAACAGTATGACGCGTCCAACGTCACTCGTGACCAATTGGACGACTAGAAAACAAGTAAGTTTACCAAGCAAGTATTGTCTGTAGGCCAATTATCACAGACAACCTAAGGCCATATAGGCCCTAATCAATACTTTGTGTTGTTCGGGCTCAATACCAATCCTAATGTTAAAGTAGAATCAGACATTTATGCATCATTTTCTTACAAATGCTAAATTACATACCGATGTTCTGATTTATAACTTTAATAAAACCATTGGTACAATTTAAATGACAAAGTTTTGTGGGTTCCCAATAATATGGAACAAGCGAATATTTAATAATAAACAAACATCCATGAGCTGATGAACAACTTGTGTGAAAATCTAATGTTCATACTAATTTGGGTACAGTTTCATAAGCGGCCACCAACTAATTTGATCTTAAAAACATTCGATACATCGAATCACATTTTTAATCGCTCTTTAACCAAAATAACACAAATGCCTAAACACATGAGTCCTCATGGTGTGTGTTACAACGGTCTCTGAAAACTGGGATTAGGAGCAATGATGTCAGTTACAAATATATTCTGATGAAACATTTAATAAGTAACAAACAAATGAAAACTAAAATTTAAAAATAATCAAGAAATGTATAACCAAGATAAATCTTATAGTTATTTTTGCCAGGGTTCCGTTCATTCAATTCATGAAAGCAGCCCATAAAGTTTACTCTGGCAAAGATAACTTAAATTTTAGTTTAGTTATACGTTGCTTTATTATTTGTTTTGTAAAATTGTATAGTTTTTGTTTGTTTGTTAAATGTTTCATTCAAATATATTTGTAACCGACATCGCATATAATTATTGACAATGTACAATCTGTTGAATTAAGATTATAACATTAATATAAATATTGAGTGTTCCGACTCGATATATCAAAAATGTTTTTAAGATTGAGATATCGCATCTGATTAGTTGGTGGCTGCTTATGAAACTGTACCCACTGATTTAGTTTAATAAGTAGACATTAATTACATGTTGTTTATCATGGATAATGAAAAAAATCAACGAGATCGTGCTAACGTCAATGACAGATTTAGGTTTAAAACTGTTAGGTACACGGACACAGTAGGTATATACACAGCACTGCAATCAAGTTATGTTTTTCTTGCCTCATGATTGCATAAACTAAACGTGGACATATATATCCTGCCGGGTAAAAAGTTTTTAAAACCAACGTTTCACTTGTATCAGTTCCATTATTAAACCAACTTTCACCACTTTGTGGTATTAAGTCTAGGGCAGGTTATTTTTTTAAGCCACTGCCAATAGTACAGTTAACGTTACCTGATTGTTATTGTTTAAGTTAGCATTATGCATAATTCTTCTCTAACTCATTAGACCTGTCGTTTCCTTAAAAAATCTCATAATTGGCTTTACTTTTGGTCATAAGTAATGCGGCTTTTCCGGCAGGTTGACTCTTGTTACTTGTACAGTCTGAAACAAACAAAAGACAAATATAAGGACAATTCATTTTCTATCTGTGAAAACACGAGCTTTTTTCCTCAAACCATAAATGAAAGGTTTGTAATAAGTTACAATACCATAAAATAAATAAGTTTAGGTCTACTAACAGAACCCATTGTTGATTTAGGTCAATTTAACTTAATTAACAAACCCCGCAAGTTTGATTAATTTTATTATTTATAGCAACAAGGTTTCTACAGAATTACAATTTTCTATTTCCCTGACCCTTCTGTTAAACTCCCCTGGCCAACTTTCGAAATACGTCTTAGCATTTTTGCTTTATAAACAAGCTTGTGTGCACAATTACCGGTATTATATATTTAATATGTAAAAACATAATTTTCTATATCATATCATGTATGTCATAAATGTTAGTAAGCTTAAAACAAAATTAAATAAAACTAATATTAAAAACTCAATAATTGAAAAAATTACGAGATATAAAGAATAAGTTAAAATCCTTAGGACATCAGCCAATCATTGGGACTCCACCTGAAAAAGGTAATTATGTAGTATACATGACTCCAACAAAATCGACGTAAATTTGCATTTTACTTGTAGATCTTGACCTGAAAAACACGATAAAAGTAATATTTTTACGCGGAAAGACCGTTGTAATGGTGAAAATAGTAAAACAAACTTGGACGATTCCAATTTCTTCTGCCGACTAGTGGTTTGAGGGGAGGAACGTTCGAATTGCAGGATGGAACTGTCTGCAAGAGACTTCTAAGAACTTGTTAAAAAAGAAAACACAAGAAAACAATAGAGATAATTACAATATGTTCATAAAATAACTATACGTCAGTAAAAAGAAATAAATAACAACTTTTAAGATGAAAACTAAAATTACGAACTGAAATAAACTCTATTAACGTCCATTTTGTTTTTCTACTTGGAGCAGGTTTGCCAACGCGAAGCCTTGACTATAGCTCGACTGCACCTGTATTGTTTGGTATTATGATTAAGAGCCTATGGTTGTTGATTAAAATAAACAGATGTTTTAAATTAAAATAAACAGATTATTACCAAAACACATGTTTTATGTTTTACACACCACCGCAACTTAGCCCACCAAATCCCCCTAAATTTGCCGCTCTTCTTCTCATTTGGTAAGTTTGATGATAAAGTTATTCTTTATTTTGTATAAACTTGGATTGTACATGTAACCCATCAGTTGTATTGGGTAAAAGCTATACAACGTACTATATTTGTTGTATAAAGTATTATCTGAGTTGCTGAGAGAAAGCACTTGCATCAATATCACATTTTATTGTGCGAGAGTAGTTTTTTTTAGCCATTGTGATATAATTAAACTGAACTCAACTAAACCTAATCAAAACTAATCACCCCTAACCTAACCTAAACGAACCTAACCTTAACTAACCTAACCTAACCTTAACTAACCTACCCTAAACTAACCTAACCTAACCTACCCTAACCTACCGTAAACTAACCTAACCTAACCTACCCTAAACTAACCTAACCCTAAACTAACCTAAACTACCCTACCCTAACCTAACCTACCCTAAACAAACCTAACCTAACCTACCATAAACTAACCTAACCTAACCTAACCTACCCTAAACTAACCTAACCTACCCTAAACAAACCTAACCTAACCTACCCTAACCTAACCTAACCTACCCTAAACTAACCTAACGTAACCTATCCTAACCTAATAAGGAGTATAATACCAGCGTACACTTAGTACAGGCATGGTTGGTTGGTGGGCTTGCCACGGGTACTTATTAGGTTAACTAGCGTTGGGTTAGGTTAGGTTTGTTAGGTTAAGTGTGGTTTGTTGGGTTTGTTTTTGTTTGTTTTGCCATCCAGGTACGGTGGCCTTCGGCCTTCGGCAACCGTACCTGGATGGCAAAACAAACAAAAACAAACCCAACAAACCACACTTAACCTAACAAACCTAACCTAACCCAAGCTAGTTAACCTAATAAGTACCCGTGACAAGCCCACCAACCAACCATGCCTGTACTAAGTGTACGCTCGAATGTCACGTACCATACGAAGATGTAGCGTTTTTTATTAACCATTCGTTTTCGAGTCAAGCTTCTTCGCCCAGCTCACTCCCTACAGGATGAGCTCATTCGCTCCGCGTTCACTTGCCTCCATGGTGACCTCATTCGCTACGCTCATTTACTTTCAGAATGAGCTCGTTCACATTGCTCACTCACCTCTCAACAACTTTTTATTACATATCTATGACATTACTACGTCAAATGTAAAAATAAAAACAAATGTAACGTAGTGCACAGCAATAAATCACTCATGACACTGACCCAGATACAGGCGGTGACAGGTGATGCGCACGCTCCGGTCAACGACCTGACCTTGGCCTATTTGGAGGGGGTTTGGCGGCCGGAAGTATGACTCATAAGGTATCATTCGATTTGTAACGAAACAAGGAAAGTCCTACAATCATTTTTATGATAACCCATCCTAACATAACTGCCGCAGCCCGCTGTATAAGGGTGGCATCCGTATAATACCAAAGTACCAATTAATTTTATGAAGTAACTTGTAGCGTTAAGGTTGAATAGTAATCAATATTGTCTCTAAGCTACACATTTATTTTCATATCTTTAGTACCGTACGTAGGGTAGAGACGTAACAAAATAAGCTATATCTCCAGGTTTCCTGACCGTAGAAATCCTGAGCAAATGAGGCAAGAATGGTAATGGTCTCCAGTGAATTTTATTAAGCAGGAGATATGAGTAAGAAAAGGCAGTTTTACTAAGTCTACTTCATTGCTGAATAGCCTTCTATAACTAGGCCTATTTCTAGGGTTATAGTATTTAGCTCTGGCAATGCCTTGTTCATAACTAGCATCTTATACAAAAATAATTTATAGTAAGGACACCACTCTCGCAAAATAGGACCTACTGTTTTAAGGCTAAGGCACTACAGTAACGCCAACAAATTTAATTTTTGTTGGTAAACTTCAAACCAGTATAAAACAATACAATAAATACAATAAGCATCAATACAAATATGTTAGGGTAGCATAATAAAGTTAAAACTTTAACCTAAACCTAAAAGGCAGTTTAGGTTTCATTAACTGCGTAACTTAGGCCTTATATATCCTAAATGCTAATTTTGTTATGCTATTTCCTACTAATAAGTTACATGTCTTCACATTCAAACTTATTTTAATAGACAGTAGGCCTAGGTGTGGTTGTGTAGACCATCAAGACGCTTCCATGCAGACTTAGAAAAAGGACAACGGGTCCCATGCCGATAATGGTCAATGGGACAGACAATGGAGGTAACAGGTTTTCGCATTAGGCGTAACCTACGGCATTGTTAAAAGAGGCCTTTACAGTTTGATACGATATGTATAACTAAACCATAGCTTTGCCATTAACAAGTATTTTAGTACCGGTAACAGAGCTTACATGGAAGGTTACAAATGTACATAAACACCGAACAAATACTATACAGTACTCAGGTAGGTAGTACCATATGTAAAACAATCATACAAACCCTGAAATAGGTCACATTTTTATTGAAAACCCATAAACAAATTGCAAATTAACACGTTGGATGCGGAGGACGATAATTCCCGCCCTCTAACATTGAAACCTGAGATTTTCATGTTTAAACATGTTTGTCAGTATTGAAGTGTTAAGTAGGCCTACTATTTAAGTTTTCCCATTACTATTTTTCTTCATGCCAGCACTGCATTATAACAAAAAGGCAAGTTATTTATGCATAAATCATTCTCCACCAAGAGCCTATTTATGGACAGGGCATATATTTCCTTCAGGGTAGTAATTGTTTCTAGTAAATGGAATCCTACCTTTCCTTGCATCCATATTTAATTTACCTATTGATTCCTACCTCCCTTTATGGGAAAGAGAATATTTTTGACCTGTCCTTTAGTGCAATAAGGCGGTTACTCAGGACTCTTGTTACATGGGATATGAATACATGTATGCATTTCACTTCTTCAGGTTGAGTTACTTCAAGAAAATTGAGATGAATATTGACATAAAATACCTTTCTTGGAATTTTAAAATAGAACCCAGTTAACTGAACTGGGCCAAGGTATGACATGAGGGAAGGTATGACACGAGGGCGTAGAGACTTGTGTAAGTCGAGATAAGATACTTTAGCTGCAATGATCGAAACTGGAAATTCTTAAGTTATGTCAAGTGATTTATTTAAGGTAAATTAAGCGTAATATTAAAATAAAATTCTTAACTTTGAAATACAAACCAGTGAACTTCACATTGTACAGAGTGGGTAAAAAGGCAAAAGACCTAAAAGTGACTTAAGTGTTGAGATTATGAGATTCCGATTAAATAGCAGCAACCAGCAGAAATAGGAAATAAAAAGCTAAGGTCAAAGAAGTAAAAATGGAGAAAGAGAAGATGAAATTTCACCTTAAACACTATAAACGCAGCAAGCTGACGTATTGAAAATAAAAAAGATCTCAGATTTGAAAATTGATAAAACCATCAGAATGGCCTTGGCTTCAAGTTATCAGATTTCGAAAGAGAGGTGTAAAAGTACGTACAGATAATCGTCAGATCATAAGTATATACAGATCATTTTTTAAATATTTATATTTAGAAAATACAACCATCTCAATTACGAAGGATACAAAACTATAAAACATTCATCAAAAACATTTTATTTAGAAAACATAATGATCGAATTCAATATTACAAACACATTTCATTGTTTACAATGTACAAAATGTCAACAACTTTAATTTATGAAGGGGCCTAACCCATTTAGGCAGTTACATATTCATCTATATCATATATAAAACTGAAACGATAATAATACTATTTACGTAATATTTGTCAAGTACAATATTATGTTATCAACACAATAATATTTGTTGTACGAAAATTGGTGGCACTGACCAACTTGGATCATTAACAACCGTTCGGTACTCCGATTGGTTAAAGCTCGAGGCCTTTTATTGGTAGTTAGCGAGTTCCAGCGGAAGACCAAGTTAGCCAGTTCCGTCGTCGTACATGCTCGACTGCGGAACCCGCTAACCACCTTTATACAGAGTTAGCGGGTTCCAAGGTTAGCCACTTCCTGAGATTGACCAAGTTAGTGAGTTCCACCAACGAACACTTTTCAATATAGGGCATTTTAACATGGGGTTAGCGAGTTCCGCGGTTAGCCAGTTCCGCGTTCCCCGTAAAACAGCTGGAATGTCACGTGAACACCAATCCAATCTGCAGTGTTGATGGAAACACGTTATTTATCTTACGAGTACCATATTTTCCTCACCAGCGTAATTAGAATTAACATTGTTTAACTGCTTATTATATTCTATGATAAGCTGTTATTTTATGAAACTAATATATTGTTTCGATTTATTTGTATTATTAGATTAAAGGATTAAGGGTTTAAATTTTCTTTTTGCATGTCCAGTGACAATTTAAAAATAGCTGTACCATTAAAGGTTGGCAACACTTTATGGTATGTTTTTGATTTATGATCAGCTAGACGCCCTCGTAAGACATTACGAGCTCTTTGCTGCGAACATTACTCTTATGTAAATAAGCACCCCTGGGAAAGCTCTACGAACCTTGACCATGTCCGGCTACAGGAGACCGCCTGGGACACCACAGTGTTACCGATGCCAGGAGTTGGGCCACGGATCTGTGAACTGCGTGCAAACAGCGAGATGCGTCCGCTGTAGTGGTCTTCATAACGCCAACAAGTGTCAGCAGCCCACCGGAGCCCGGAAGTGTTGCAACTGCGAATCCACCAACTACCAGGTCAACTAGCGTGAATATCCGGCCTTCGCCCGCGTCAGGAAAGCAGCTGCTATGAGTCCTGCCCAGCGAAGCAGCCGCTGGAGCAGGCCAGAGTAGTGGTGAAATAGCGGGGAGGCATACTATTCGGCGCTTTTTTTCGGGTACTTATTAGGTTAACTAGCTTGGGTTAGGTTAGGTTTGTTAGGTTAAGTGTGGTTTGTTGGGTTTGTTTTTGTTTGTTTTGCCATCCAGGTACGGTTGCCGAAGGCCGAAGGCCACCGTACCTGGATGGCAAAACAAACAAAAACAAACCCAACAAACCACACTTAACCTAACAAACCTAACCTAACCCAACGCTAGTTAACCTAATAAGTACCCGTGGCAAGCCCACCAACCAACCATGCCTGTACTAAGTGTACGCTCGAATGTCACGTACCATACGAAGATGTAGCGTTTTTTATTAACCATTCGTTTTCGAGTCAAGCTTCTTCGCCCAGCTCACTCCCTACAGGATGAGCTCATTCGCTCCGCGTTCACTTGCCTCCATGGTGACCTCATTCGCTACGCTCATTTACTTTCAGAATGAGCTCGTTCACATTGCTCACTCACCTCTCAACAACTTTTTATTACATATCTATGACATTACTACGTCAAATGTAAAAATAAAAACAAATGTAACGTAGTGCACAGCAATAAATCACTCATGACACTGACCCAGATACAGGCGGTGACAGGTGATGCGCACGCTCCGGTCAACGACCTGACCTTGGCCTATTTGGAGGGGGTTTGGCGGCCGGAAGTATGACTCATAAGGTATCATTCGATTTGTAACGAAACAAGGAAAGTCCTACAATCATTTTTATGATAACCCATCCTAACATAACTGCCGCAGCCCGCTGTATAAGGGTGGCATCCGTATAATACCAAAGTACCAATTAATTTTATGAAGTAACTTGTAGCGTTAAGGTTGAATAGTAATCAATATTGTCTCTAAGCTACACATTTATTTTCATATCTTTAGTACCGTACGTAGGGTAGAGACGTAACAAAATAAGCTATATCTCCAGGTTTCCTGACCGTAGAAATCCTGAGCAAATGAGGCAAGAATGGTAATGGTCTCCAGTGAATTTTATTAAGCAGGAGATATGAGTAAGAAAAGGCAGTTTTACTAAGTCTACTTCATTGCTGAATAGCCTTCTATAACTAGGCCTATTTCTAGGGTTATAGTATTTAGCTCTGGCAATGCCTTGTTCATAACTAGCATCTTATACAAAAATAATTTATAGTAAGGACACCACTCTCGCAAAATAGGACCTACTGTTTTAAGGCTAAGGCACTACAGTAACGCCAACAAATTTAATTTTTGTTGGTAAACTTCAAACCAGTATAAAACAATACAATAAATACAATAAGCATCAATACAAATATGTTAGGGTAGCATAATAAAGTTAAAACTTTAACCTAAACCTAAAAGGCAGTTTAGGTTTCATTAACTGCGTAACTTAGGCCTTATATATCCTAAATGCTAATTTTGTTATGCTATTTCCTACTAATAAGTTACATGTCTTCACATTCAAACTTATTTTAATAGACAGTAGGCCTAGGTGTGGTTGTGTAGACCATCAAGACGCTTCCATGCAGACTTAGAAAAAGGACAACGGGTCCCATGCCGATAATGGTCAATGGGACAGACAATGGAGGTAACAGGTTTTCGCATTAGGCGTAACCTACGGCATTGTTAAAAGAGGCCTTTACAGTTTGATACGATATGTATAACTAAACCATAGCTTTGCCATTAACAAGTATTTTAGTACCGGTAACAGAGCTTACATGGAAGGTTACAAATGTACATAAACACCGAACAAATACTATACAGTACTCAGGTAGGTAGTACCATATGTAAAACAATCATACAAACCCTGAAATAGGTCACATTTTTATTGAAAACCCATAAACAAATTGCAAATTAACACGTTGGATGCGGAGGACGATAATTCCCGCCCTCTAACATTGAAACCTGAGATTTTCATGTTTAAACATGTTTGTCAGTATTGAAGTGTTAAGTAGGCCTACTATTTAAGTTTTCCCATTACTATTTTTCTTCATGCCAGCACTGCATTATAACAAAAAGGCAAGTTATTTATGCATAAATCATTCTCCACCAAGAGCCTATTTATGGACAGGGCATATATTTCCTTCAGGGTAGTAATTGTTTCTAGTAAATGGAATCCTACCTTTCCTTGCATCCATATTTAATTTACCTATTGATTCCTACCTCCCTTTATGGGAAAGAGAATATTTTTGACCTGTCCTTTAGTGCAATAAGGCGGTTACTCAGGACTCTTGTTACATGGGATATGAATACATGTATGCATTTCACTTCTTCAGGTTGAGTTACTTCAAGAAAATTGAGATGAATATTGACATAAAATACCTTTCTTGGAATTTTAAAATAGAACCCAGTTAACTGAACTGGGCCAAGGTATGACATGAGGGAAGGTATGACACGAGGGCGTAGAGACTTGTGTAAGTCGAGATAAGATACTTTAGCTGCAATGATCGAAACTGGAAATTCTTAAGTTATGTCAAGTGATTTATTTAAGGTAAATTAAGCGTAATATTAAAATAAAATTCTTAACTTTGAAATACAAACCAGTGAACTTCACATTGTACAGAGTGGGTAAAAAGGCAAAAGACCTAAAAGTGACTTAAGTGTTGAGATTATGAGATTCCGATTAAATAGCAGCAACCAGCAGAAATAGGAAATAAAAAGCTAAGGTCAAAGAAGTAAAAATGGAGAAAGAGAAGATGAAATTTCACCTTAAACACTATAAACGCAGCAAGCTGACGTATTGAAAATAAAAAAGATCTCAGATTTGAAAATTGATAAAACCATCAGAATGGCCTTGGCTTCAAGTTATCAGATTTCGAAAGAGAGGTGTAAAAGTACGTACAGATAATCGTCAGATCATAAGTATATACAGATCATTTTTTAAATATTTATATTTAGAAAATACAACCATCTCAATTACGAAGGATACAAAACTATAAAACATTCATCAAAAACATTTTATTTAGAAAACATAATGATCGAATTCAATATTACAAACACATTTCATTGTTTACAATGTACAAAATGTCAACAACTTTAATTTATGAAGGGGCCTAACCCATTTAGGCAGTTACATATTCATCTATATCATATATAAAACTGAAACGATAATAATACTATTTACGTAATATTTGTCAAGTACAATATTATGTTATCAACACAATAATATTTGTTGTACGAAAATTGGTGGCACTGACCAACTTGGATCATTAACAACCGTTCGGTACTCCGATTGGTTAAAGCTCGAGGCCTTTTATTGGTAGTTAGCGAGTTCCAGCGGAAGACCAAGTTAGCCAGTTCCGTCGTCGTACATGCTCGACTGCGGAACCCGCTAACCACCTTTATACAGAGTTAGCGGGTTCCAAGGTTAGCCACTTCCTGAGATTGACCAAGTTAGTGAGTTCCACCAACGAACACTTTTCAATATAGGGCATTTTAACATGGGGTTAGCGAGTTCCGCGGTTAGCCAGTTCCGCGTTCCCCGTAAAACAGCTGGAATGTCACGTGAACACCAATCCAATCTGCAGTGTTGATGGAAACACGTTATTTATCTTACGAGTACCATATTTTCCTCACCAGCGTAATTAGAATTAACATTGTTTAACTGCTTATTATATTCTATGATAAGCTGTTATTTTATGAAACTAATATATTGTTTCGATTTATTTGTATTATTAGATTAAAGGATTAAGGGTTTAAATTTTCTTTTTGCATGTCCAGTGACAATTTAAAAATAGCTGTACCATTAAAGGTTGGCAACACTTTATGGTATGTTTTTGATTTATGATCAGCTAGACGCCCTCGTAAGACATTACGAGCTCTTTGCTGCGAACATTACTCTTATGTAAATAAGCACCCCTGGGAAAGCTCTACGAACCTTGACCATGTCCGGCTACAGGAGACCGCCTGGGACACCACAGTGTTACCGATGCCAGGAGTTGGGCCACGGATCTGTGAACTGCGTGCAAACAGCGAGATGCGTCCGCTGTAGTGGTCTTCATAACGCCAACAAGTGTCAGCAGCCCACCGGAGCCCGGAAGTGTTGCAACTGCGAATCCACCAACTACCAGGTCAACTAGCGTGAATATCCGGCCTTCGCCCGCGTCAGGAAAGCAGCTGCTATGAGTCCTGCCCAGCGAAGCAGCCGCTGGAGCAGGCCAGAGTAGTGGTGAAATAGCGGGGAGGCATACTATTCGGCGCTTTTTTTCGGGTACTTATTAGGTTAACTAGCTTGGGTTAGGTTAGGTTTGTTAGGTTAAGTGTGGTTTGTTGGGTTTGTTTTTGTTTGTTTTGCCATCCAGGTACGGTTGCCGAAGGCCGAAGGCCACCGTACCTGGATGGCAAAACAAACAAAAACAAACCCAACAAACCACACTTAACCTAACAAACCTAACCTAACCCAACGCTAGTTAACCTAATAAGTACCCGTGGCAAGCCCACCAACCAACCATGCCTGTACTAAGTGTACGCTCGAATGTCACGTACCATACGAAGATGTAGCGTTTTTTATTAACCATTCGTTTTCGAGTCAAGCTTCTTCGCCCAGCTCACTCCCTACAGGATGAGCTCATTCGCTCCGCGTTCACTTGCCTCCATGGTGACCTCATTCGCTACGCTCATTTACTTTCAGAATGAGCTCGTTCACATTGCTCACTCACCTCTCAACAACTTTTTATTACATATCTATGACATTACTACGTCAAATGTAAAAATAAAAACAAATGTAACGTAGTGCACAGCAATAAATCACTCATGACACTGACCCAGATACAGGCGGTGACAGGTGATGCGCACGCTCCGGTCAACGACCTGACCTTGGCCTATTTGGAGGGGGTTTGGCGGCCGGAAGTATGACTCATAAGGTATCATTCGATTTGTAACGAAACAAGGAAAGTCCTACAATCATTTTTATGATAACCCATCCTAACATAACTGCCGCAGCCCGCTGTATAAGGGTGGCATCCGTATAATACCAAAGTACCAATTAATTTTATGAAGTAACTTGTAGCGTTAAGGTTGAATAGTAATCAATATTGTCTCTAAGCTACACATTTATTTTCATATCTTTAGTACCGTACGTAGGGTAGAGACGTAACAAAATAAGCTATATCTCCAGGTTTCCTGACCGTAGAAATCCTGAGCAAATGAGGCAAGAATGGTAATGGTCTCCAGTGAATTTTATTAAGCAGGAGATATGAGTAAGAAAAGGCAGTTTTACTAAGTCTACTTCATTGCTGAATAGCCTTCTATAACTAGGCCTATTTCTAGGGTTATAGTATTTAGCTCTGGCAATGCCTTGTTCATAACTAGCATCTTATACAAAAATAATTTATAGTAAGGACACCACTCTCGCAAAATAGGACCTACTGTTTTAAGGCTAAGGCACTACAGTAACGCCAACAAATTTAATTTTTGTTGGTAAACTTCAAACCAGTATAAAACAATACAATAAATACAATAAGCATCAATACAAATATGTTAGGGTAGCATAATAAAGTTAAAACTTTAACCTAAACCTAAAAGGCAGTTTAGGTTTCATTAACTGCGTAACTTAGGCCTTATATATCCTAAATGCTAATTTTGTTATGCTATTTCCTACTAATAAGTTACATGTCTTCACATTCAAACTTATTTTAATAGACAGTAGGCCTAGGTGTGGTTGTGTAGACCATCAAGACGCTTCCATGCAGACTTAGAAAAAGGACAACGGGTCCCATGCCGATAATGGTCAATGGGACAGACAATGGAGGTAACAGGTTTTCGCATTAGGCGTAACCTACGGCATTGTTAAAAGAGGCCTTTACAGTTTGATACGATATGTATAACTAAACCATAGCTTTGCCATTAACAAGTATTTTAGTACCGGTAACAGAGCTTACATGGAAGGTTACAAATGTACATAAACACCGAACAAATACTATACAGTACTCAGGTAGGTAGTACCATATGTAAAACAATCATACAAACCCTGAAATAGGTCACATTTTTATTGAAAACCCATAAACAAATTGCAAATTAACACGTTGGATGCGGAGGACGATAATTCCCGCCCTCTAACATTGAAACCTGAGATTTTCATGTTTAAACATGTTTGTCAGTATTGAAGTGTTAAGTAGGCCTACTATTTAAGTTTTCCCATTACTATTTTTCTTCATGCCAGCACTGCATTATAACAAAAAGGCAAGTTATTTATGCATAAATCATTCTCCACCAAGAGCCTATTTATGGACAGGGCATATATTTCCTTCAGGGTAGTAATTGTTTCTAGTAAATGGAATCCTACCTTTCCTTGCATCCATATTTAATTTACCTATTGATTCCTACCTCCCTTTATGGGAAAGAGAATATTTTTGACCTGTCCTTTAGTGCAATAAGGCGGTTACTCAGGACTCTTGTTACATGGGATATGAATACATGTATGCATTTCACTTCTTCAGGTTGAGTTACTTCAAGAAAATTGAGATGAATATTGACATAAAATACCTTTCTTGGAATTTTAAAATAGAACCCAGTTAACTGAACTGGGCCAAGGTATGACATGAGGGAAGGTATGACACGAGGGCGTAGAGACTTGTGTAAGTCGAGATAAGATACTTTAGCTGCAATGATCGAAACTGGAAATTCTTAAGTTATGTCAAGTGATTTATTTAAGGTAAATTAAGCGTAATATTAAAATAAAATTCTTAACTTTGAAATACAAACCAGTGAACTTCACATTGTACAGAGTGGGTAAAAAGGCAAAAGACCTAAAAGTGACTTAAGTGTTGAGATTATGAGATTCCGATTAAATAGCAGCAACCAGCAGAAATAGGAAATAAAAAGCTAAGGTCAAAGAAGTAAAAATGGAGAAAGAGAAGATGAAATTTCACCTTAAACACTATAAACGCAGCAAGCTGACGTATTGAAAATAAAAAAGATCTCAGATTTGAAAATTGATAAAACCATCAGAATGGCCTTGGCTTCAAGTTATCAGATTTCGAAAGAGAGGTGTAAAAGTACGTACAGATAATCGTCAGATCATAAGTATATACAGATCATTTTTTAAATATTTATATTTAGAAAATACAACCATCTCAATTACGAAGGATACAAAACTATAAAACATTCATCAAAAACATTTTATTTAGAAAACATAATGATCGAATTCAATATTACAAACACATTTCATTGTTTACAATGTACAAAATGTCAACAACTTTAATTTATGAAGGGGCCTAACCCATTTAGGCAGTTACATATTCATCTATATCATATATAAAACTGAAACGATAATAATACTATTTACGTAATATTTGTCAAGTACAATATTATGTTATCAACACAATAATATTTGTTGTACGAAAATTGGTGGCACTGACCAACTTGGATCATTAACAACCGTTCGGTACTCCGATTGGTTAAAGCTCGAGGCCTTTTATTGGTAGTTAGCGAGTTCCAGCGGAAGACCAAGTTAGCCAGTTCCGTCGTCGTACATGCTCGACTGCGGAACCCGCTAACCACCTTTATACAGAGTTAGCGGGTTCCAAGGTTAGCCACTTCCTGAGATTGACCAAGTTAGTGAGTTCCACCAACGAACACTTTTCAATATAGGGCATTTTAACATGGGGTTAGCGAGTTCCGCGGTTAGCCAGTTCCGCGTTCCCCGTAAAACAGCTGGAATGTCACGTGAACACCAATCCAATCTGCAGTGTTGATGGAAACACGTTATTTATCTTACGAGTACCATATTTTCCTCACCAGCGTAATTAGAATTAACATTGTTTAACTGCTTATTATATTCTATGATAAGCTGTTATTTTATGAAACTAATATATTGTTTCGATTTATTTGTATTATTAGATTAAAGGATTAAGGGTTTAAATTTTCTTTTTGCATGTCCAGTGACAATTTAAAAATAGCTGTACCATTAAAGGTTGGCAACACTTTATGGTATGTTTTTGATTTATGATCAGCTAGACGCCCTCGTAAGACATTACGAGCTCTTTGCTGCGAACATTACTCTTATGTAAATAAGCACCCCTGGGAAAGCTCTACGAACCTTGACCATGTCCGGCTACAGGAGACCGCCTGGGACACCACAGTGTTACCGATGCCAGGAGTTGGGCCACGGATCTGTGAACTGCGTGCAAACAGCGAGATGCGTCCGCTGTAGTGGTCTTCATAACGCCAACAAGTGTCAGCAGCCCACCGGAGCCCGGAAGTGTTGCAACTGCGAATCCACCAACTACCAGGTCAACTAGCGTGAATATCCGGCCTTCGCCCGCGTCAGGAAAGCAGCTGCTATGAGTCCTGCCCAGCGAAGCAGCCGCTGGAGCAGGCCAGAGTAGTGGTGAAATAGCGGGGAGGCATACTATTCGGCGCTTTTTTCCCATGTTATTCTTATGGGGAGCCGTTTTTGAACATTTGCCAGCTCCCGCCTTACACAAGTTTCCTTGTTAGCCTGTACTAATGTCCAACCCTTGCCTATATTAAATATATTTTCCCAATCCCCATCCCTCCTCTATATTTTTTAAAATTAATTTTCAAATTCAGGCTAAAAAACTATCTTTAGTGTTTATGGTTTGATTTGTTTAAAACTTGGATATGTTATTGTCGTAGGCAAGTGTTTTAATAAATTACACTTACATTTCCCAAATTCACTATTACGGTCAAATTAAAAAATATTTTTGAAAAATACTGCCAATTGTCAACTTCTTTATTTACTGTCTGATTTGTTTAAAATTTGGATATGTTATTGTCCTAGGCAAGTGTTTTAATAAATTCCACTTACATTTCCCAAATTAACTATTACGGTCGAATTAAAACTGCCAACTGACTGATGTTTGCACCCGCCCTAATTTCCGTTTTGACCCTTGCCACATTTTCCCCATATATTTTTAAAATTTGCATTCATTTTAATACATCCTTTGCAGAAATCCACGAGTTCTGGCTACTTGGGAACCCGAGCCATTTGACATATAATAAATCACCCTTTCTCCTAATTACCTTCTCTACCAAATACATGTCTTTATATTTAGTCTTTAACAATTCTTCTGTATAAAATCCTCCTTTGATTATATTGCCATTCTCATCTTTCAAAATATAAGTCACAGGCTTTGTTTTCTTAACTTCTGCTATTGTAAAAAGCTCTCCCGTCCAGTTAGGGGTATATCCTTTACTAAATACATGTTTATATTTAGATATCCTTACACTATCCCCCACCTTATATCTTGGCTTTTTAACTTGTACTTTAGATGCTAACCTTTCATGTACATCTTTAGAGTTCTTAGCACTTACTTGGTTAGGCTTCATCCCTATGGATCTATGTATTTTATTATTATATATCCTTATTAACTTTGGAAGTAAATCCAACCACTTGTAACTCCCTTGTGCACTAAACTCTCTATACAACCAATTCTTTAAAGTTCTCTGGAACCTTTCCACAATAGCCGCCTTAATTGTAGAGTAAGTGTGGTAGTGATTAATATTTAGAATTTTCATTAGTTTGGTAAAATGTTCATTAAAAAATTCTTTTCCGTTATCAGATTGAATATTTTTAACTCCCTTTGGGAGAATAGTTTTTATAGCTTCTGTGACTACTAATCCAGTTTTATTCTTTAGTGGAGCAGCATAAGCTTTTTTAGAAAATGTGTCTATTAAAGTTAAAATATATTTATTCCCAGAATTCTCTCTAGCATAATTCCGCATATCTATTAAATCTATTTGAACAGTTTCGTTTATACCCAACACCTTAAAAGACCTTCTAACAAAGTTCTTTCTCGCGGGCTTATGCAATTCGTAAGCAATTTTTTCCATTTTTTATTCTTTATTTTTAATGTTAACGTATCTGCCAGTCTCTGTCGTTTCAAAAACACCTCCATTGCTACCAATTAACATACCATCGCTCATTCTTTGATATACATAGTTTTTTGGCAAATATGCCCCTCCATCTAAAGTCTTAAATCCGCTTAAAGATGTAGGGTCTGCAACCAACAATTTAGGATTGTACATCATCAAATCGATTTCATTATTGTCTTGCATAAATTTATTAGTTTTATTGTTAAATCTTAAAGCGTGTGATTTTAAACAAATATCAAATTTAATATTGTCTTGTCTAAAAGTTTTAATATTATCGTCATACCTCAAAACCTGCGACATTAAACAAATATCACTCCTATCTTTGCCCTCAGGTACATTCTTTATTAATTTGTCCTCTGCATCCCACATATCGCTATCTAATGTTAATACATTATAATATTTATCCCCCTGTTTTATTGTGCTTTTCTCACCTTTTGTTAATATTTGATTAACAACAGCCACATCATTTGGCAATGTTCCAGGTAAAATGTTTGTTAATTGCTTATTTTTACCATCAAATTTAAGACCGTCTAAAGTCACAGTCTGATGTTTTGTAACACAATCGTTCTCATCAACAGCGGGTTTAACACGAACTAGCCTTTTATTATTAAAATCCCAAAAGTTTAGATCCATTTTTGGTACTTGAGAGACGTTTACAACATCATCGCTTTCTTTACCAGCCAACAAATTACTTATTTTTCGCTTTTTGGCATTCCAAATACCATTCTCCGATTCCAAAAATTCATAATTATTTTTGTCTTGTACAAAGACACCATCTTTTCTTATTAAAGTTTGCTCTAATGTGGGTACATCGGTTGAGCTTTCACCTCGTTTAACATTAGTAATTTTGCGTTTATTAGCGTTCCAATTATTACTCTTGCATTCTAAAAACTTATATTTAGTATTACCTTGTACAAAAGCATCACCTTTCCTGGTTAACGTCTGCCCCAAAGTCGATACATCATCAGTAAACTCCCCACCTTTAACATTACTAATTTTATAATTTAAAGCATTCCAACCATCATCTTTTAGATTTAAAGTAGTTTCTTTAAAACTTCTAGCTTCTGGTTTACTATACGGGTTATATACGCGATAAAATTTATCTATCATCTTTTTATTTAATAAACAATTCCACTTTCCCTCAATTCTTCTATGATAGAATCTATCTCATTATCCACTCCAGAATTTCCCGCCAATCGGCTTAACCAAAGCAGTCTTAACCTATCTACAAGCTCATTAGGATCGTCCCAATAAACATAGTCTATTTTATTACCAGTTACCTGCCTTAAACCTTCACCAACAGTCTTAAACAGGGGTTTAATTATATTAAGATATTTAGTGTGTTTATTACCTGACATCGCCGCACCTGTTTTATAACCCTTTAAATGTGCATTTGTAGCTTCCAAAATCTCTTTATAATTTTGCAAATCAACCTGACTATAGTTTACGGGTTCTTTTAAAGTTAACAATTCCCACAATCCCTTTGTCCCTTTATAAATTTTTTCTCCAACTGTAACATCATCATTGGCAATTTGAACTTCCTGATTCCCAATAACAAATTTATTTCCTTCTCGCCTAATACCATATGTGGTGTCTGTCATACTACTTCTACTAAGGTAATTTCCTAAATAGTCTGATGCTAAAAGACCAAAATCTAATTTGTGCGGTGTTATCTGGGTTATTCTTGGTATTCTAGACGGGGTCTTTTCTAAAATCATTGGGAGAACTGGCCTCTCTGTTTTTGTGGCTAAATTTTTTAATTCTTGCAAAGGCTCTATTAACGGTTGGAATGTTTGGAACCTCTCTTCAGCCTCTAGAAATTTACAACGTTTTAACGCCCTATATTTTTCTCTTATTTGTTTTGCAGACTTTACCAATTCTTGTTGAATATTTGTTTTCATTTTATTTACATTTTATTTATCTCATTTGTCAAAGGATTATACTCAAACACCTTATCGTGTATTATTAGGCAATATGCAGATGTGTTTGAAGGGACATTTTCTGCAGTTTCAATTTCTAATTTAATATCTACAACCCCCTCTTTGACTGATTCATTCTGCCTAGAACAATCTATTACAATTAGAGGATATTTCTTTATAAAGTCAGCTCTGTTAAACATAGGATCGGGGACGGTGTTGTAGTAACTCTCCCTAAACCTCACAAACATCTCATAAGCTTTAGAGGCATCTCCATTTTCAAAGTCGAGATTTAAATCACTATAAGGATAATATTCAGAGTTTAAAAACACTTTGATATTTTTCAATTTACAGTGATCAAATTCATCAGTTCTTTTTCGTGCACTGTTGTCCCTACCAGTTTGGAAACCAAATATAATATACCTGGGCTTCTCCAAACTCGAAGACGTCTTAACTGACCATGTATGTCTCTTGGTTTCGGGGTATGATGGGAGTTCGTGTAGCTCCAAACTTCTAAATGCAATTTGCAAATTTTTATTTTGCAATAACATCTTTTGTAATTGAAGCCTCTCCCCATCAGATGGTACCACATGCGGCACCACCCACTGAATCGATTTAAGTGTAATTTTAGGAATAGGATCGACACCAGTTGGAGCATTAGATGTTGTTAATATACAATTTAAGTCGTTTTTGGATCTTTTCAACACCAATTCTTGTTTAACATTTACTAAAACCTTATTAAAATCCTCAAACACACCCATTAACAGCTCTAACGGGACACAAGTACTAAACTTGCCGCTTTTATGGAACTCCTTTAAATTTTCATCAGAATCAAATGCTACATTTGACAATTTAGTTGTTTTATTGTAAGAGCACAATATTTTCATAAGACTGGAAATTCCCGGATTTCTTACAATATCTATTTCTTTACCAGCAACTTCGTATCTAATTTCGTCAAATAAGAATGCAAATGCATTATTTATAAAATGTCCTTTATCATGATTCTCTATTTCTCCTTTAATATACAGATAACTCCTACATGGGAGTGTTAGTAAATCTTGATTATTTATGCATATTCGAATTTCATCGGAATTATTTATTGCTAAAGTGTTGTGTGGAACATAGGAGTGATTTGTAATTTTAACCACGCTATCATCGTATTGGAATTTTCCTGTAACGTCTAGAAAATCTTCCATTTTTATTAATAGAAAATTTTAACTTCAACCCAATTGATCGCAGAAACCTGGCATTTTGCACACTCAGTCCGTTCTTGTAAATTCTCATATCTTTTTTATATGACAAGTAATTGTAGTTTCTTCTTTATTAAAGTCAATTGGCTTGTCGTGTTGATCTGCAAATGTAATGCTAACAACATCTAAACTTCTCTTATTTACAGGGAAGTATATAATATTTCTGGGGACCTCAATAATTTTGTAGCCGGGAGGAGCTTCTGGGTAAAAACTGTGTATGGTGTGTGATTTGTCACCATTTAAATAAGACCCATTCGCAATATTACATTTTACTCTAATCACATTTACATTATTTATGTTGATTTTATTTACAGATTTAAACGCAATATCTGGAGTAGAAAATCCTTTAAATCCCAACAATTCAGACCCTAAACACGGTTTTGTAAAATCAAACACATGGCTAGAATGTAATGTGGCTTTCATAGTTTTATTATCGGCTATAAGTACAAAATCTGGGAGTTGCTTCTGAATTTCCTTCGCAAGCTCAAACACTTCGTATGTACCTTCAGCAATTTCAATTACATTTGGAGCTTTGTGATCGTAATAATACACATCCTCACCCTCGTCTATAGTTAATTTTGTGTCTTTAAGTTTATTTAATTTTGGAACTAGCCCTTTGTAAAATATAAGTTTGACTTTTGTATTAATTAATGCTACTTTATTTTGTATAATAACTTCAACTTTACCATCTAATGCCCGGTTTAATTCGTCAATTGTGACCTCCCCTTTTGGGGTTGTAATTTTGTGCATTTTGTAATATGTCAAAGTATTTAGAGGTTTTTTAACATTAAATATAGAATTATAACTTTGAAAATCTACCAGTCCAATTACATAATCACCATTTAATTCTATAGGAGGAAAGAACACCGACTTCAACTCTGGCTCTGTACCCGTAAATGTTATAGTAAATGAATCCATTTTTATAAACTAAAATTTTTCAGAAATGATAAACATAAAATTCCACAAATGGAACTGTTTAAATCTTGTATTTGATCAGTTGTATAGTAAATTTTAGATGGTACAAAATATTCAATTACCTCTTTTGGAGGCTGTATTCCGAAAGGGTCAAAATATATTACAACATCTTTATTTTTACGATATGCTGTCCAATGTGTGCCCCTGTCACTGTCTAAATTAATAA
Source organism: Allygus modestus (assembly GCA_963675035.1). Lineage (NCBI taxonomy): Eukaryota > Metazoa > Arthropoda > Insecta > Hemiptera > Cicadellidae > Allygus > Allygus modestus. The sequence continues at coordinate 125,612,973 of OY776115.1, read as the reverse complement.
TTCCACATTCTCTTACTTTTGGCCTCTGTTTTCTTAGCTCGTTTTTTAGGTACACTCCTCGAAAGTGAGGCACGTCTCTTGCTGCCTCTAACAGCTGAAAGTTGTCCATCTTTTTTATTAAATTTTAATCCCATTCCCATTTTTGCCTTGGCCTTCATCAAATTTGTCACTGCATAAGCTGCTGCTTTTTCGGCCAGACTGGCGTCCTTTGCCGAAACCCTAGTCCAAGCCTGGTCCGCTAATCTCATATCTGCCTTGTTCCGGGCGGCTGTATCAGGATTATTCATGTAGAATATGTCGCGCTCTTTACAATAAGAGTCTAGCTTATTTTTTGAAGGTACATTTCTGGCTAAATTTTCACGCACGTTAGTTCCAGGTCCACACCAACTATAATTTCCAGGTATGTGGAGAGGGAAAGGAAGGTTGTTTATAAGGGTATTTAACAAGCCACGGCCTCTATATGGCTTTAAGAATAATCCCTTACCTTGGACCTTTTTACACTTTCTCTTTGCCATTTTTATTATATAAAAAATGTCATTTATTCAACAAAAGAACAAATTAAAATAGCACATAAAGAAAATACACCATTTTTATTATATAAAAAATGTCATTTATTCAACAAAAGAACAAATTTAAAATAGCACATAAAGAAAATACACCAAAGAAGTTGGGTCTATTTCCTAATAATATTCGCTGTCTTATAATAGGGCCCAGTGGTTCGGGGAAGACTGTTGTAATTTATAACTTAATTGTAAAAAAACAAGGATTAAAGTTTACAAATTTATATATAATATCCAAATCTTTAGAACAAGAAAAATATAAAAAAATAATTGAAATATTCCGTCTGTGTGATGAAGTTAAATTACACACATATTCAAACTGTGAAATCACACCAAATGATGTAGAATCACACTCAATAGTTGTATTTGACGACATAAATAGTCCAAATATCACACAATTTTTCTCAATGGGCAGACACAAAAATATTAACAGTTTTTACTTGTGTCAATCTTACAGTAAAGTAAACAAACATTTACGTGACAATGTTAATTTCCTAATATTATTTAAACAAGACGATTTAAATTTAAAACATGTGTATAACAATCATGTGGGAAATGATTTTTCATTTAACCAATTTAGAAATCTCTGCCATCAATGCTGGGATAGGTCTAAATATGGCTTTTTTGTAATAGACAAGGAAAGGCCAAAGAATAATGGGAAATATAGATTTATGTTTGACCAATTTTATAATGACCAAGGGCAAGAGTGTTGATGCTATCCAGAATAAACCTCTTGTCGTCATCAAAATAGAGTACCTTTTTGTTCATCGTTAATGTTTGAAGATGGTGGTTTGTGGATTTAATTCTTGTAACATTCTCATAGTAATCTTCCCCGGTTGCAAGACAGTGTAAGTAATGTTGGTGTCTTAAGAGATGTTTAACTGTAGCATTGTCAGCTCCCTTTGCCTTTTTAACCTCTAGCTCATTTTGATTTTCTTTTTCGTATAACCATTGTAAAGGAATGAAAGAGTATAATTTTGGCCTTAAACCACAATATTCATACATAATTTGACCATTTAATTCGTCTTTAAACTTGCCCGTAACTTTTTTATTTTTATCAGAGTATAAGAAATGGTCTTTACTATATGCAGAGGTGTCAAAACAATCCAAGTCACATTGTATTTCCTTGTAAAAGTCCTCTGTTACTATAGAATAAACAAGGCTGTCTGTGTCTGTCATTAAGAACTTTTTATTCTTAAATTTTGACATATAATTATAGTGGAAATCATACATTATTACTTTACTGATATCCAAAATGGTCATTCCTAAATATATTGGTTTATCAAACTTTACAATTAATTTATTTAAATGCACAACATGCAAATTGTTATCGAACATTTTGCTACAGTCAAACCTTGGCTTTGTAACGTATTTTGTTAACTTAGACTCGTCTACAAGATGTATATCACGAAACTTGCGTTGGTTCATAATTGTTCGACCAAAGAGACTGTTATTTAACAGTTTGTAAAAGTCTTTTTCAAAATCGTGTTTAGCCTTTTGTCGCTTTTCAATATTAAAATTAATATAGGGCGCGAGCCATTTTGATTGTCTGAATTTTAAAATTCTGTGGTATTTTGTAACTACCAAACCCAGTTCTTCGTATTTTTTTAGTGCTTTATAATGTAAAATATATTTAGTTTTGTCATTTAAATTTGGTATTAATTTTCCATTCATTTTTTCTGGTGCGAGCGGGTAGTCATTATGTAAATCATGTAAACTTTTATCGTATTTTAAATCAACTTCCAAAATAAATCCAAAGTTTTCATTTTGATTGTATTTATAATCTTTCTCATTTGTCCATCTAAAGCCATCAACGGGCAACGACTCGCACATTGCTGTAGAGTATAGCGAGTTGCAGTCTAAGTATACAAGATAGGTGCTTTCTTGATTTGGGTCATAATGTTCGCCCATGTACTTATTATTGGCTTTAGCGTAGCGCGTGGAAATCATACTTACACCGCCTCTAATGGCATGTTCTATAAACAAATGCATGTCAACGTCTTGAAATAACTGTAATTTTATGCCGGTCATTCTAAGACACGCCTCCCATGTTAGTCCAGGCAGTGAGTACATGTGGACAGGGTCGAGTTTATAATCCTTTAAACACAAGTCCCTAAATGTCTCAAACACATCAGCCAATAACAACACATCTGTTTTAAGGTATAAATCGTGATATTCTTTTAAATTCTTTATATTAAAATGATTCCATACGTTTTTAGCATGTTCATATTGTGCAGGAGATATACATTCTTTAGTTAGACTGCTGTAAAATGCCTCTATGGGTGGGAGGGGCTCTAAAAACTTTTCTGGTCCTGTCATGTATTCGTACGGAAATTCGCCCTTACGTTGTAGTAGTGGATTGTCTATAAATCTAAACGTATTTAAATTGGAAGCTAATTTGCTTAAGGGAAGAGACAGAAAGTTGTAGGAATCCAAAAATACCAAATCATCAACAGAGAACGAAATATACGTTTCCATATCTTTGGCTATGCAATTCAATTTGTGGTTAAATTTTCCCAAGTGTTGCATTATTAAATGACCGTCATAGTTTTTAAGATTGTGGAAGAATACTGGAATTTTCTTGGTTACTTTATAGTTTAAATTGCAAGAGTTATGGGAGGGTCCTCTGAACTCGCCTGTTAGGTGGCAGTGGTCGCGCACTTTATCACACAGTAACAGCTGTTGGCATATGTGGCAGTGTGTAGAGTTTTGGAATAACATCTCTTGCTCTGGAGTCATTACAAGGGGAACATATACTCCCATCTGACTTTTAATAAAGTCATAAGTTTTAAATAACTTTTCGAAAAACACATCCATCACATTTTCGTAAATAATTTTAGAATCTCTCACTACAACATAAGCAAATCCAGAAGGCGTGTGTTTGCCACAGTTTATAAAACATTCGAAATCTGCATAAATCACAAAGGGAGCTTTAAGTTGATATTTGTAATTCGTAAATTGTAGTGTGTCTTTTTTAGACATTTGTACTCTTTGGGCATCAAAGGTTTTACAATATGTTGTGTGACGTTCCAATATATCTTTGGTGCAAAAATGTTGCAAACAGAACTTGCAAAAATATTTCTTATTATTGTATTTTGTAGAATTAAACATTAACTTATCAAAATCACGAATTAAACAGTAATGTGATTTCCGACCCTTTTGTAGAAGCAGCAGGTTGACGTGCGTATTACTATTTAGTTTAGTTATTCTCAATGGATATATTAATTGTCCTTCAATTCCATATACATTAACACTTATGTTATTTTGTTTTTCAAATTTATCAATGTCGGATATTTTTACGGGATATTTTATATTTGACATATTTAACTGACTTTCATGGGGTTCGTAGTAAAATACTTGATTTGCATGTTCTCCATGATTCCTTGGATTTAATTTTGCTAAAATACTCCACACAAAACATTTATTATCACTATTTTTAATATTTAAAACAGCGTGTTTTGATTTTATATTTTCTGGTGTGGGGATGTATGAGTTGGGAGTTAGGGGTTTATACTTGTAAACATGCAGCTGCCAGTATTTAGTATGGTCATATATCCATCCACTGCCTTGGGCTTGATACTTGTGCATGGAGGTATCGATCTTAAAAAGTGCTTCTTTAATTTGAGTTTTTAATTGTGCTTTCTCAATTGATAAAGTAGTTAAACTTCGAAAATCAGCAATACATTCTTTGTCAATGATTAAATCACCATTATTGTCCACCGAGTGTTTGATGAACTTTACCCTCCTAATAAGAATCCATTTGATAGGTAGGGGACAAGATTGAAGAGTGTCTAATACTTCCACAGATTCACCGTTAAAAATATACAACTTGTAGGGTCGTTTGTCACAGCTTATGTAGTGGCGTTTCTTATTACTGTTAACAACCTTTTTACAAACTTTGCATGTATTATGTTTTTCTAGCATATGCGTTTTAAAATGATTGTTATTATCAAATATTTGATGGCATTTTTTACAAATTTTAGGAATAACTTTGTGAATGTTACGATAGTGTCTGATTAAATTACCTCTTTTGGAGCAGGGCGCGGAGCACATCGCACAGGACAACATGTTGGATGTAAATAAATTTTGAGATGACATTACTCTGCTTTTTATAAACAAAAAATTACCATTTTTTAAATTAGACAAAAATTATTTAACAGCGGTTTTTAAATTATATTTTACAAGTTTACGAGAGTTCATATTCGAAATGCAGTCACATTCGAAATATGATTTACAAATGGATATTTAAATATGGAAACCTTAAAATTTGGAAATGGTGAATTGGAGATTTACAAATATTGGGCTATTTCACAATTTTCGGATGGATTAACAGTTGTGATTGTCCCTGAAGACACCGCCTTAGCTACAACTACCGTCGCTAACACTCCCAGCTAACCGGAGTCCTGGGTGTGAGATGTGGAGAGGCCGTGGCGCCGAGACGTCCGGTGGAGAGGTGAGCCGTGAGGAGTCCAGTGTGGTGACGTCATCTGGTGCCGGTGGTGAGGTGTCAGTGGTGAGATGTCGTGTCACTGGTCTTGTAGAACAATAGTGCTGTGTCTTGTGGGTGGCTCCTTATATACACGTCGAGAGGCTGGATTTTTCAATTTAACCAGGAAATTACCTCACATTGGCTGGACTTTCAACCAGGAAATTACCTCTGTGGTAAGTGGAAATTCTGGTCAATGTGACGCGTGCTTGCACATGACCGACTTTAGTGTGTTAGTATGTCAGTGTGTCAGTGAGCGGTGGATTGTTGCGTGTGCCGTGGCGTCATGGTTAGTGGGCAGCGGTGCGGATTGTTGCGTGTTTTAATTAATCAGTTGGCAGTTCGACCGTAATAGTTGGGATTTATTAAAACACTACGACAATCATCCAAATTTTAAATCAGGAAGTTGGTGGTAGTGTTTTTTTTAATTTGGGGGAATTTATTAAAACACTAGGACAATAACACATCCAAGGACACAAAACACACCAGAGATAGTTTTTGAAAATTTTAAAAAATATAGAGGAGGGATGGGGACAATATATTTAATATAGGCAAGGGTTGGGTATTAATATGGGCCAACAAGGAAACTTGTGTAAGGCGGGAGCTGGCAAATGTTCAAAAACGGCTCCCCATAAGAATAACATGGGAAAAAAGCGCCGAATAGTATGCCTCCCCGCTATTTCACCACTACTGGCCAGCGACAAGTCGTCATCCGCCACCGAGGACGCCGAGGGATTTTGTCAACGGAAGGGGACGACGGCTTCATGAAAGTGAAGAAGAGATGAAAGAGGCTGCCACGGAAGCGGAAAAACCACCCGAAGCGTGCAGCAAATGACGACCCAAAGGCGACGGAGAAGTACCCAGTAGAGCGCAAGCAGCTGCAAAGGCTACGGCCCCAGCTGAGTCTGCGGTGCCGACACCACCACGAGCGCCTACGCAGCCGGCCCCAGCCAGCGCAGCTCCAGCAACCATCACCGAGAGAGCGGAGGTCTTCGGCGCCCTGACAGAGTACTGCCGCCAGATCACGGTCCTCACCGACCTGATCAGCAAACTGGTCAACCAACGCTGCATCGGCTAACGGGGCCAGATGTCCCCTGCGACTGGACCGTTCTATCTCTTTAGCTAACGTGGTTAAGAGAGAAGGAAAGTGTTGCGAACTCTTCAGCAACGAAAAGGGCGTAGGGTTTCGGCCTCAACCATCTACCAAATAAAAGGTTTCGTGCCTACATGATCGACACCCATTTATTCGCCCCTCTGTCAACTATGCTCCCATGGCAACCAATCAAATACTCTCTTCACAAGTTATATGTTTGTCAGCTTCCTTTGCAGATGCCTTCAGTCCAGGTCCACCACGGAGCTCCGAGTCCTGGGGCCGATTCTTCCTGTCTCTTGACTACCAAGGCGGCAATTTTTGGCAGGCTGCGAAGCAGATCAGGGGAGTGACAGTGAAATCACACTCTCTCCATAGATAGCATGGGATCGTCTATGTAGCAGAGGACAAATAAGCAGAAACACATTTGCCAAAACGATGCATAATCAGTTTCAGACAAACCACGACATTATCGGCGAGCACCACGAGGAGAAGTTTGATAACTTCATTGAGTTCCCGGAAGACAGTATTGAGCACTTCTTCCTGCCGGATTTGAAGAATGTGTTCATTAGGCCAGAACAGTTCGGGTTTCGCCGTGGCCACTTGACGACGCAGAAACGCGTCCTTTTGCTGAACAAACTTTTCGACAATCATAATCTCAACCTGTGCTCTGTATGTATTAATATTAATATCGATCTGCTTTTCTTGAATATATTGTTATCAAGTTAATTTTAAAAATTGTAAATATGATAATTGAATTTATGTTCTCTCAAAAGACTTTAAAAATATAAATAATTCAAGCAACATAAACAAATTACTAGACTTAAGATGTACACTAAAACTTAGCCACTTCCCTCGAAGTTGTCTATGTTATTGAGTTCAAGCACGCTTTGGATTGCGGATTCTTTTTCCGTCAGTATTACTAACACTTTTTTGGTGAATCCAGCGTAGCGCAGTTTCCCTACTGGCTGCAGCCCCCGAGCCCGACCCAGCAGCCACACTTTATAATGTACCCGGAGGCTGATGTTGACCACGAAGGTGAGATCTCCCGACGCCTTCAAGATCTGCGTTCACTTTATCACGCCAATCCACATTTCCTTGACACTTAATTAGAGAAACGAACTGCAATAAATATGGTGAACGTGCTTCTGACAGTACAAGTGCAGGCACACCCTCTCGCTTATAGTCCACTCCAATAGTCTGCCAAGCTCCCGAGCACATAATTTATATTCTCTCCTTGTGTGAGAGGAGTATTGCTGATCTCTATGTTGGCGCACCTAGAATGTTGCTCCGAGTCGCGGAGTTGGAGGCGCAGCTCGCGGACCTGGTCTCCTAGCTTCTCTTTTTTTTTCTCCAACACGTTGCAGCGTTGATCGAGGTTGTTCTGACTAGTCTGTAAGAATGTAAATTTTGTCTCTATATTCTAGAAATCCTCTCGAAGCAAATTGATTGAATCCATGACGCACAGTTTATTTTTGTCAGTGTTGAATTCTATGACCGTTTTCGAAAGTATTAATTGCTTTAAAAAATCTATTACTAACAACCATATTTTCAATTGGATCAGCTGCACCTGTGCCATATTTGTCGCACCCCCACGATGTTATCTTCTGTTTCAAGTTCGGCGTGGATCTTAGACGCGTGCACGCAGGATGATAGACAAACAGCAATCACTGTACTTCGTGGCGAACTCCGCACTGAAAAACTCTGAGTTATATTTTACACTTTTCTGCCATATTTAAAATAAATTAGGAGGCGTCTTAATTTGATGAATAAAAAAAAGTTCAACACGTCAAAAGTTTAATTATAATAACTGTGACTGAGCAGGCACAGGTCTGGCTTAGATAAACACTACCGTTGGTAATAAGCGATCCGTCCTGTCCGGCTGAAACTTACCGGCCCAAATGGAGAAACTTTACAAGCCCAATGTTGAAATTTGTTATTTTCACATGGATTTTTTATCAAAATATTAATTTTCCTGGGGTTGAGTGTTTTACCAAATGATTTTTAGGTCCAAAAGCTCCTAATTTTAAAGTTTTCACAACTTCGTTTATAGTATTACATGTCATTCATTCATCATTTAGTGATAATTTTCTTATTATGTGTTATTTATATTTAAGTTTCCCTATAAATGTACTAATTAATTAATTTCCCCTAAATGTGTTATTTGTATTAATTGTCCCATGTTTGTGCCTAATAATAATCATCTTTATCATCACTCCTCAGAAAACATTCCCCTCTATGTATATAATGTTTATTTATCTGTGCAATTGTATAATAATATGTATTTCATCAATTTAATCACCGATAATTATTCATAGCCTATCCCCATATAATAGCCTACTCACTTAATTCAAGATGTTTGTTAATAATATTATTTTAGATATAATTTATGTGAGAGGATTGCAATAGAATTAAAATTTAATATAATATACTTTTCAAAAATAGTCCTTAAGGAATCTAAATTACAGTGACCAGTGTTAACAATTGTGTGACCATGTGCTTCTCAACAATGGACCATGCTTCCAGACCTCATCTCTACCAGATCTTTCTTCTTGCTCCAGATGCCATAGTGTTAAGACCTAAAATCTGTGAAGGACACAGTTCCTATTTTAAATTTCCCAGTATGGCCTAAGTTTTGCATTGCTTAGTGCTCATTTTATTAGGGACTTACTGCTCAATTAATACCATCTTTAAATTCACTCCTTTTTATTTGATTTTCCCCAAAAACTGGTATTTGAGCGAAGAACATTTGTAAGCAGATTGGTAAACTCCTTCCATTGTATTCTATTTAGGGGATGGAAAGAATACAGACATTTAAATAGAACAAGCCTAATGTTCTGAAAGTTAAAGTAACCTCAAGATAGTATTTTTATATTGAACTATTTTTCCAAATTTAATTTTGAGTATTTTAACCATTCATAAAGTCAGTGAAACCATTGGACTCTCCTTTTGGACAACACTAAAATTTCCATTGTTGTAATTTTTCAATACATCAGCTTAATTGGACTTAATATTCTTTCAAATATCATCCCAACGTTATTCAAGTCAGCACGATACTTCCCCCCTGAGAAAAAGAGCCCTCATTTGTAAAGAAACCCCATTTAGAACCCAAAATATGAACATTTAGTTTTAGGCCTACAAGTTTGTTTGTCATTTACCTTCTAGGCTAGGCCACACATTGTAACTGTTCCCCCTGAGTTGTATATTATTGTAAATCCCTTTAATTGAGAACTTTTTTGAAACATAATTGTACTAATAGATAAATAAATATTGTATTGTTCCTCTGTAACTTTGTATTTTATTCAGATAGTAAAGAAATCTTAGAAATTGTACACCTACATTTTGTTGACATCCAGAGTAAATACAAAACACATTCTACTCACTACAATAAAGTAAAGGAGACCACAAGTACAAGTATATTTATTATCAAGTCAAAGAAGATCATTTGTGAGCTATATTTAAATAGCCTAGGGAATTTTGTAAGTAATAACACTGATTTTTTGTAAAGAGAAGCTAGGCTTAGCACATGGCAGCCATTGCCCTCAGATCCCGATAGCATCACTGTTTATATCCACTTTTCCTGAGCACATCCGAGCAAACAATTAGTTAAGAGTAAGCAATTTAAAAGTATAATTAAGTAAGAACAATTAGAAATAAAATAAGAATTTGGCGACCCAACGTACTGGCTTGAATAACAGTTGATAAACATTGCAATCCTCAACTAGAGTAAGCCTAGAATAAGACCATATTTAATATTAAGTTCCCGTAATTGTTTCCCTCCCCACCAATAATAACAGTGTATAAAGGTACCGCATATTTAACTATCTCGCATATTATAATAAAACGAACACACGATGGCCGAAAACAAGTACAATCTACGGAAAACAAGAAACTACCCCGTAGCAGACGCCGACTCGAGCGACGATGAAACCAGCAGCCGCCATGTTGCGCAGAACGAAGACGAAACTGTCAAAACCAAAGACCGCCAAACCTACGCCGACCCCATCAGCCAATCAGAGAACGTCGATTTCGTAACCTCTACGCGAGATTTCTCTCTCAGCCTGCCCTTAGACGCTAACTCTGCTTTCTCAACACCTGAACGAAGTATCGCCAGCCGACCGACCCGAACGCTGACGGACACACCCGAAGGCTCCCGAACTGGATTCATTCATTCGAATGAACAAAGGCGTGCCGCCAGTCCATTGAACGAGTCGACCCTCATTCATTCTTCGCGCCCGATGACTGATGCACACACAGACGACACAACTAGCGGATTAAATGTTACAAACCCGATTACACCGACACCCGTAATCGATATAAATATGCTAGTCACCCTTATGACAAATTTAGGAAACAAAATTGAGCAATCAGTAAACAATAAAATTGAGCAAACTAGTCTTGATTTTAATAACAAGTTCGAACAGACCAGGGCCAAAATCGAACTAAATAATGCCGAATTAAAATCTGAAATACAAGGAACCAAATCTGAAATTCAAACAATTAATGCAAATTTTCAACAAAAAATAAATCAAACAAAGACCGAATTAACCAAAATCATCCACGATAAGACCAACGAAACCCAACAGGAAATCCAAGCCTGTCGAAATGCCTTCGAATCCCAGATACAAGAAACAAGAGAAAACCAAATCGAAATTCGATCAGAAATTAATGCCATCAAAATGACCCAAAATGCCCAATCTGAAGAAACTGCCAAATTAACTGACAAATTAATACTCAGAATTGAAAATTCACAAACTCAAATGAGGCAATTCGTGCTGGACAGTATCTCACAACAACAAATCGCTGCCGAATTTGAAAATAAACAATATCAGGAAAATATTATATCTACTGTCAAAACTCATCTGGAAGAGCATGAGCAAAATTTTGATCAAAAAATAGAGGAACTAACGGCTAAAACCCAATTGGATAATGAACGTAATTCTAAAGCAAACCTAACGGCACTGAAAAATGAAGTTATCCCCAAAATTACACTGCAAACAAAACTAATTGAGGCACAACAAATTGAAATCCAAACCTTAAATCAAAATTTAAACAAATGTGAAACTGAAGTAACCAATCTGAAGCAAGCAAATCAATTTAACGGAATGGCCGGACAAATCAAAGTAATATGCAGTGGAAGCGAAGCCAATGATCGTCTAATGCCGAAATTTAATGGACGGAGCGGCAATCCAAATGAATATTTATATAAATTGAGAAGGTATTACGAACGAGGAACCGAAAGGAATCAATGTTGCGACTCAACTGAGTACCTGAAAGACCTGCTTGAGACATCCTTCGAAGGACCAGCATCACGATGGCTACAGCCGATAAAAAGTTAAATTATTGATTGGGAACATTTTGCCAGAGAATTCGAACTCAAATACTGGAGCCAAGCAGTCCAACGAGGAATTAAAGCAAAAATCGAGTCGGAGAAGTATAGAGCCAACGGAACGTTAAGCCGGACGGAGGACTTGACAGAAAGAGTATTGCTACTACAATCAATGACACCTAGCCTAAGTGAAGAGGAGATAGTGACTCTTATGGCGGAGCGATTTGACGCGATAATCCAAGACAGCATAAGCGTACAGAACATCACCACGATCCGAGCTATGGAGAGACTACTGCAGAAAGAAGACATAAAAGATGGACCTAAGAAAGCCAGGAACCACAACAACCAGCAAAGCAACCGACCAGCCAGTCCAACCACTTCGAACCAACAGAATTACAACGATCGATATGCTAACCAACGGGCCTATCAACCAAAAATGAACAATTACCATAGTTACCAGCAAAACAAATACACTCCAAACAACTCTTCGTATCGAAATCAACAAAATTACAGGAATAATGGTAACAACAACCAGCAATACCATAGAAGTCATCATGACAACAAGCCGTATCAACGTGAGCAATATCATCCCAGAAACTATGAACAAAGCTATAAAAACGATCGTCAACACCCTACCAACGAACAGAATCAACTCTGCGCCATATTTAGACAGAATCCCAATCCACCGAATGCTCCAACTGTATCTCCAATGAGCCCTCATTCAAGTAACAACAATACTGCTAGTCCACGTTCCTCACCGTCTCAAACGAGACAGGGAAACGACTCGGCGCTGTAGACCACGGCCGAGAAAGGGTTATGTTGTCATGCGATTACCCATTAAATACAGCGCCTACTTACACTATCCTCGGTCAAACCATCAATCACTCTATAAATCTTATGCAGTCCAACAACATAATATGTGATAAAAATTTCCTTTTAGAAGATGAGTACGAAAATGATGTCAATTCAAATTATACACAAATTAACTGTCCAGAAATCAATATAACATTAAACAATATCAGCACTAATGCCTTAATTGATTCCGGTTCTTCTGGAACTTGTATAGCCGAAGCTTGTTTCAACGAAAATAAAATGAAACTACAACCATTTGAAGAATTACCAGTGAATAATACCGTTATCAAAACAGCTGTTGGAGAAAAGTCTAAACGTGTTTCCCGCACAATATATGTTCCAACCACCATTGATAAACATACGATGCTAATTGAATATTTGATAGTGCCACATTTAATAAAACCCATAATCCTCGGAGTCGATGTTCTATCTGCCCTCAAAATGGATTTAAATTTCAACACAAACGAAATAAATATGAAAATCAATAATGATAATGTTACAATGAAGTTTAATATGTGTCATCATGAAGGACAGTTATGTCAAATAATAATTAATAATAGCCATAGGCCAAATAATAATATGAATAATAATTTTGATAATATGATGTACGATGAGTACAATGATGATTTAATATATGATAAATATGATAGCACAGCACACAACTTCAACGAATTACAAACAAATCCAATAAACGACAGCACATTGACACAAGAAGAAATTAATACATCTTTAGCATCAAATGATTATATCAAGAAAGAAGAACAAACAATTTTAAGTCAGTTATTAAATAAGTACGAACATATTTTACCCGAGCTATTTATGGAGAAACTGCAAAGCTTTTCGAGGTTTACGAAGGACCATTCGTCATCAAGCAAATATTAGGAAAATCTACTTTTCATGTAACCAGAGAAAACGAAGACATCTTATTTGGACCATATCACATATCTGCATTAAAAAGATACATAGAACCGATAATAGAAGAGGATAATGTAAATAGTGAAGAAGACCCTGACAACATAAACTCTTAAAATAGTGTAAATAGTCCATCATCATCATCATCCATCAAGTGTAATAATTTTAAGTGAGGAGATCGTCATGAACCTTAACCGCGAGTGCGTACCCCTTCCCTATTCCCCAAGTGTGAACAGTGTGATTATTCCCCAAAACAGTGTTGAATAACAATTTATTTATAAATGCGATGATTATAAACAGTGAATTTTGCCCTTGTAACAAACAATGTATAAACCAAAAGTGTTTTATGCGAATGAAGAACTTCATCCCCATGCCAATCAACAATTATTATATTAAATGTGCCATTAATCCTAAATTCCCCTGTGCGGTCATGAACTATCTAATCCCTCATCCCATATTTCCCCATTTATGTATTGTTCCTATGTTATGTAAATTTAGAATAAGAAGTGTACTATCACCAACCAACATCAATCATTTAATGTACCTCATAACTAGCTGTAAATATATTTCATACTAAATAATTCATGTATTCCATTTCATACTTGATCGAAATCTGTCTTTAATTTCATATCATACAGATTTCTGAGGAGATAATTATAGTATTACATGTCATTCATTCATCATTTTAGTGATAATTTTCTTATTATGTGTTATTTATATTTAAGTTTCCCTATAAATGTACTAATTAATTAATTTCCCCTAAATGTGTTATTTGTATTAATTGTCCCATGTTTGTGCCTAATAATAATCATCTTTATCATCACTCCTCAGAAAACATTCCCCTCTATGTATATAATGTTTATTTATCTGTGCAATTGTATAATAATATGTATTTCATCAATTTAATCACCAATAATTATTCATAGCCTATCCCCATATAATAGCCTACTCACTTAATTCAATATGTTTGTTAATAATATTATTTTAGATATAATTTATGTGAGAGGATTGCAATAGAATTAAAATTTAATATAATATACTTTTCAAAAATAGTCCTTAAGGAATCTAAATTACAGTGACCAGTGTTAACAATTGTGTGACCATGTGCTTCTCAACAATGGACCATGCTTCCAGACCTCATCTCTACCAGATCTTTCTTCTTGCTCCAGATGCCATAGTGTTAAGACCTAAAATCTGTGAAGGACACAGTTCCTATTTTAAATTTCCCAGTATGGCCTAAGTTTTGCATTGCTTAGTGCTCATTTTATTAGGGACTTACTGCTCAATTAATACCATCTTTAAATTCACTCCTTTTTATTTGATTTTCCCCAAAAACTGGTATTTGAGCGAAGAACATTTGTAAGCAGATTGGTAAACTCCTTCCATTGTATTCTATTTAGGGGCTGGAAAGAATACAGACATTTAAATAGAACAAGCCTAATGTTCTGAAAGTTAAAGTAACCTCAAGATAGTATTTTTATATTGAACTATTTTTCCAAATTTAATTTTGAGTATTTTAACCATTCATAAAGTCAGTGAAACCATTGGACTCTCCTTTTGGACAACACTAAAATTTCCATTGTTGTAATTTTTCAATACATCAGCTTAATTGGACTTAATATTCTTTCAAATATCATCCCAACGTTATTCAAGTCAGCACGATACTTCCCCCCTGAGAAAAAGAGCCCTCATTTGTAAAGAAACCCCATTTAGAACCCAAAATATGAACATTTAGTTTTAGGCCTACAAGTTTGTTTGTCATTTACCTTCTAGGCTAGGCCACACATTGTAACTGTTCCCCCTGAGTTGTATATTATTGTAAATCCCTTTAATTGAGAACTTTTTTGAAACATAATTGTACTAATAGATAAATAAATATTGTATTGTTCCTCTGTAACTTTGTATTTTATTCAGATAGTAAAGAAATCTTAGAAATTGTACACCTACATTTTGTTGACATCCAGAGTAAATACAAAACACATTCTACTCACTACAATAAAGTAAAGGAGACCACAAGTACAAGTATATTTATTATCAAGTCAAAGAAGATCATTTGTGAGCTATATTTAAATAGCCTAGGGAATTTTGTAAGTAATAACACTGATTTTTTGTAAAGAGAAGCTAGGCTTAGCACATGGCAGCCATTGCCCTCAGATCCCGATAGCATCACTGTTTATATCCACTTTTCCTGAGCACATCCGAGCAAACAATTAGTTAAGAGTAAGCAATTTAAAAGTATAATTAAGTAAGAACAATTAGAAATAAAAATAAGACGTTCAGCTGGATTCCGCGATAATTTTTGCAAACTAACAAACAGTTATTGCTCGTATTAGAATATAGGAAAGTAATAAAGAAATACTAAACTGGCCAGAAAATAAATCTTTTGTACTTTAAGAATGTTATTAAATACTGAAGTATATCTTTAAATTAAACACAGGTTCGCAATATGAATTAATTATGAGAACGCTTTTAAGAGGCAGTAATTGAAAT
Source organism: Allygus modestus (assembly GCA_963675035.1). Classification (NCBI taxonomy): domain Eukaryota; kingdom Metazoa; phylum Arthropoda; class Insecta; order Hemiptera; family Cicadellidae; genus Allygus; species Allygus modestus. Next base: position 125,597,254 of record OY776115.1, on the reverse strand, counting down.
ATTACGAAATTGCGAAAAATAAGGCAAGAAATGTTAGAAAAGTATTTTCAATAAAATTAAGGAATATCAGAATTCGTATTCTAAAAATACAATTAGCCAAATACACTTTTTTCTTAATGATTATTAAGCTGAAAAATAACCTATCGTTATAATTTCATTAAAACAGTATTTTAATTAGCTTGTCCAGCGAGAGTGTTGTATACCTGGCGGTGCTTCGGCATAATGAACCGTTGGAGTTGTTTGAAGTCACGGGTCAACAAGGCTCTTCGTCGTCCACTGTAAGCCGAACTAATGAACTCCGCTCTTCTAGTAATTCCCGATTATTAGGCTTGAATGCGATGCATTTTGTATTGTTAGTGTTTAGGACAACATGAGACGAGATAAACGCCAAGTTGAAACTTGATACCAACTTTTCTAATACCAACAAGAATAGTATGTTGCTTGTTATGAAACGTCCCTCCTTATTTTAAAAAATTATTTGATCTATATTGAAAAATAAAAAATTGTAATATTTTCAACAGCCATTGTACTTAACGGCCAAACGACGTGTAATCTGGAATACCCCAGATATCGGTTGCAATTACGTCTAACATTTCTGGGTTGATTGAGTCTAGGTTAGTTCAACAAAATATCTGATGACAAACCTTTAATAACAAAAGCTGACCACAAAGCTCTAAACATCATTAAAATGATAATTAACAGGTCTGAGATAAATCTTTAAATATAAGTGACATTTTACAGTTTCATTTTTATTTCTCAATACAATTTTCTAGAAACAGGAAAATAAACTATCCCAGCTAAACAGTAAAAAAATAAAGTTTTAACTGTTATAAATTCAAAACAATCTTTAAAAACAATTTGAACAGTAAAATATACTACGCGATAAATAGTAAAATAATACACCCGTAGCAGCAAACCTGCATACTCAGCGAATTTCCAATGCATATTAATTTATCTTAATACTACATAAAGCCACATACCAAGTTTCATCAATATACATTCATAAATAAACGATTTATGACATTTTAATTATTCTCCATAAGAATAACATGGCGGCTGAGTATGCAGGTTTGCTGAAATAAGGAACACTAAAAATGGGCTTTTATACAAATATCAATATAACTCAACTAGGTAAAGCCACACCAAGTTCTATTAATTTATGTTCATAATTAAAGGAGATAACACGTTAATTATTCTCCATAAGAATAACATGGGGCTGAGTACGCAGGTTTGCTGCCACAGGAACTATCCACCAAAAAATGTTTTTTGGTGAAAATATCTATAGACCACAATGATATGAAGCAATATACCAAGTTTCATCAGGACAAGTTGATACATAAGCGAGATATACATTTTTCTTTTTCTCCTTAAGAATAACATTGGATAATGTACTGTGGTTAGCACTTTCAATATCTCTGTAACCATTTATCGTAGAGCAATGATCAAAACACCACATTGTGCTTTTTTTTAGCTGATTCCGATGTAAAAACTAAAATTTGACTTTTTCAAAAATTATATGTAAAAAACTCAAAAAACCCATTTATGGGGTACAAAAATCCCCCCAAAATACACCTTCGAATAGGTTGATCTGTCTGGTTTTCGAACTTAAAGTCATAAATGCTGCTTTACACGTTTATACCAAATTTTGTCATAATCGGATTATTTTTACAAGAGTTATCGTGCTCACGGACACACATATATACGAGCTGTTCCCGCAGGCTTCGCCCTGCAACTTATTTATACCCCCGTAGCAGCAAACCTGCGTACTCAGCGAATTTCCAATGCATATACATGTATCTTAATACCACATAAAGCCACATATCAAGTTTCATCAATATACATTCATAAATAAACGGTTTATGACATGTTAATTATTCTCTATAAGAATAACATGGCGGCCGAGTATGCAGGTTTGCTGAAGCAAGGAACAAAAAAATGGGGTTTTATACAAATATCAATATAACTCATGTAGGTAAAGCCACATATCAAATTTCATTAATTTATTTTCATAATGAAGGGAGATAACACGTTACTTATTCTCCATAAGATAACATGGGGCTGAGTACGCAGGTTTGCTGCTACGGGAGCCTTTGGATAAAATAGTTTTTTTGAGCAAATATCAATGTTCCACAACCAGATGAAGCCGTATACCAAGTTTCATCAGTATACGTTCATAAATAAGCGAGATATAAAATTTTTATTTTCCTCCATAAGAATAACATTAGACAACGTACTGTGTTTAGCACTTTCAATATCTCGGTAACCAATTGACGTAGAGAAATGATCAAAATACCAAATTGTGTGTTTTTTTAAGCTGAATTCAATGGGAAACACTAAAATTTGACTATATCCAAAATTATATGTAAAAAATTTGAAAAACCCATTTTTGGGGTACAAAACCTCCCCAAAATACCCCTTCGGATAGAGCAATCTGGCTGGTTTTCGAACTTAAAGTCATAAATGTTGCTTTACACGTTTATACCAAATTTCATCAAAATAGGATAATTTTTACGAGAGTTATCGTGCTCACGGACACACATATATATAGATATATATATATAGATATATATATATAGATATATATATATCTACAGTTTCAAACGAATGGTGTTTTTGGGGTCTGGGGACCTCAAAACGAAAAGTTATCATGGTCCCGGGCCTGGGTCTTACCATGCCGACTACGGTAATAGCTTCTTCCCTATAGGGGAAATTCGCTAAAAGGTACTGAAATCGTTATTTCATTCCTAGCACTATATTGAAAACGTGTGAGTTACGTACCCCCCTCTCCCCACAATAACGTTGAGTAACGCTATGCCGCAACCCCTCTCCCCTTAAGCGCGTTACGTAAGATGTGTAAACTTCCTAATGAGATAAATTAAAAGCCCTAATTTTACAGATTCAAGAAAGATTTTTGTGACATAAAGTCAGTGTTGTCGAACAAAACTTTTATTGGAGGTGGTGGGGAGACGCAATTAACTTACTAAAAATTCCCTATTTTCACCAGAAAGTCTCCCCCTGAAAAAATAAACTAAACTAAAAAAAAATAACTACAAAATCAACGACAGATTTGACTTCAGCTTTTTCATCCTGCAAGTAATAAAGATTTGAATCCATTATAAACGAAAAGTGTTTTAAACTTTAAGTACTATTTTTAAATGAATTTGAGAATGATATGACTAATTTGAGACTTTTGTGGTTGCTCTTGATAATAGTTCAGCGGTCGATTGTAAAACTCAGTGGGTTTTACAATCATTTATGGAGTTTACTGTTTTATGGAAAGTTATGATTTTGCTAATGAAAAACAACTAGGCCTATGTATTTTAAAGTTGTGTAATGCATTCTCAAGTTAAAAGTAAACGAGTGGTTAGCACTTATATCAACCATATGAAACCAAGAAAATCGTGTGTAATTGTGAAACGATATTTGAAATGTGTGTAAAAACGATGGGGCTTATTTCAACAATCCTTTAAAGGAAGAAAGCTTCTCAAAGTTGAATAAGCACAAAAACACTGAGGGAAACAGTTAAAAAAACCGCTGGTACTGATTGAAATAAAATAATCTAATTTATTTAGTATTTTTATATAAAGGACTAAGATAGTAATGTAACAGGTTTCCAAATGTCACCACATTTCCTAACACAGTAGCAAAGTTGACTCCAGTTCCCGGGTCACCGACTTGGCAACTGTTGAATAACTCATGACAGAACGGCAGATGATGAAAACTTGGCTGTTGGTATTCTGCTATTATTACATTCCACTGGTATATTTGGTTACCAACCCTGATATTTGATACTACAGTAACTACAGTAAAAAGGAAAAAAAGGGGTTTGCACACTTTGTTCTAAAAAGTATACAAATAACAACAGAACTTTTATCATAAATTATACATTTAATTTGACGATACAAAACAAGAATAACAACAGTTTAGATATTTGTTAATGATGTTTTCTGTAAATTATTTTTAAATTAATGCATTCTATAGGTTTATGTTAGAGATGATATGGTGTAATAGGTCGCAGATACATGTCAATCTGCCTAATATGCTTAATAGGGGGCGATGTTGATATACAGTAATTGGATGACAGTGAGGTAGGATTGGTGGAGGGTATATTGATGTTATGTTGTGAATTTGAAGGCCTTTTATGCAAGTATATTTTACTTTATACTTCTGTGATTTTAGAAAACGTCAGGGTGCTTTGACTAGCTGTAATATAGTTTGAGCAAAATGGATGTTATAAAAATCATTAATTCAGTCATTTATATAACGAATCTTAGTTTGTCAACATCATATTTGATAATATATGAATTTTAGGATTTATGTAACTACAAATAAAGGATAGTAGTACAGAGCAAACATTATTAGTAGATACATGCATGTTATTTAAATTTACATACACAAAAAATAGTTTACTAAAGTTTGTCCTTGATGGTTAATGGACAGAAGTTAATCTTTAACGCAATTAAAACAATAGCTTAAGAAAGACAAATACAATTTTGGTTTAAAATATAAGTATAACTAGTCCGTGAACAAATATTAACAGCAATTGCACGATTTTTTTCGTAAGAAAAAGTGAGTTTGCGCAAAGCTCTTCAAGACATCTGTGTTTGATTTATTTATACAATACAAATAATAAGAGTGGCTTTACATTTTTTCAGATTCTCGTCTCGTACCATTATTTATTTGCTCTCATCATTATAGTTACGATGCATGAAATTCCCAGTTAGACCGGGAAGATTCAACGATACCGAAAAACATTTGCATGAGCTCCATTCTGTAGATAAACTGAGAAATTTAAGATTAATTAAGATATGATTGAATAAATACTTTACCAAACTAAATCGAATGCCACAGATAAAGATTAACAGTTAAGGTCAATGGGAAGAAGCCCTGAAGGAATTATGGTATTTTGATAAATGTTGTTACATATATTTTCTGTAAAAAAGCCGAAATTGAACCTTGATATGATATGTAACTCACGGGGTAACTGTTACATTATTCTGTCTGCAACTTTACTTCTTCTGATCCTTAAACCATTTCATGTAGAACATTATTATATTAACAACCCTTAAGGTTACTCAAGAGGGCAAATTTAATCTCATCCAATATCACTTCAAACGACCCTCTAATCAAGAACTTTGTACGAGGATACAACCTTTGGGATCACAATTTAGTTTAGTTGAATATTAATATCAAACTCTGTCCACACAATTAGGTTTTATTAAAACCGATTGTAGATAAATTCAACCACTTAACGTACAATAAAATAAGTTTGGAACCAAAGTTGAAAACTGTACTTTTTATTAAAAAAAAACAATCAAAATGTGACTTTTCTTTCTAGCTCACATCCTTATTCTATGTCGTTGATTCAAAGCTTATTTTAAGGGTCAAAGAAATCCCAGCGATTTCAATGAGCAGAATGTTGAAATCAAAATAGTTAAAAAAACCATAATACCCCCGTAGCAGCAAACCTGCGTACTCAGCGAATTTCCAATGCATATAAATTTATTTTAATACCACATAAAGCCACATACCAAGTTTCATCAATATACATTCATAAATAAACTATTTATGACATTTTAATGATTCTCCATAAGAATAACATGGCGGCTGAGTATGCAAGTTGGCTGAAATAAGGAAAACTAAAAATGGGCTTTTATACAAATATCAATATAACTGAACTAGGTAAAGCCACGTACCAAGTTATATTAATTTATTTTCATAATTAAAGGAGATAACACGTTAATTATTCTCCATAAGAATAACATGGGGCTGAGTATGCAGGTATGCTGCTATGGGAACTATCGGGAAAAAATGCAAATATCAATAGACCACAATGAAATGAAGCAATATACCAAGTTTCGTCAGGATAAGTTGATAAATAAGCGAGATATACAATTTTTATTATCCTCCATAAGAATAACATTGGACAACGTACTGTGTTTAGCACTTTCAATATCTCAGTAACCAATTGACGTAGAGCAATGATTAAAATATCAAATTGTGCGTCTTTTTAATCTTATTCAAATGGGAAAAAATAAAATTTTACCTTTTCAAAAATTGTATGTAAAAAACTCAAAAAACCCATTTTTGGGGTACAAAACCCCCCCAAAATACCCCTTCGGATAGGTCGATCCGCCTGGTTTTCGAACTTAAAGTCATAAATGCTGCTTTACACGTTTGTACAAAATTTCATCAAAATCGGACCTTTTTTATGAGAGTTATCGCACCCACGGACACACACACACACAGACACACACACACACACACACACACACACATATATATATATATATATATATATATATATATATATATATATATATATATATATATATATATATATATATATATTAAAAATAACTGAGTGATTAGGGCTACTAATATGTTAGTTGTAAGCATAACTTTAAAAACAGAGTACCCTTTTTCGTTTTAACATAATATGTTTTATTAGACTATGACTATGACCTAAAGGTTTGAAACTAGTCGTCCAATAAAACATATTATGTTAAAACCAAAAAGGGTACTCTGTTTTTAAAATTATGCTTACAACTAATATATATATATATATATATATATATATATATATATATATATATACAGTTTCGAACGAATGGTGTTTTTGGGGTCTGGGGACCTCAAAACGAAAAGTTATCATGGTCCCGGGCCTAGGTCTTACCATGCCGACTATGGTAATAGTTTCTTCCCTATAGGGGAAATTCGCTAAAAACAGTTGCAAATATTTAATATTTTAAAATTTCTCTGAACGATTATTATTTGTCATCACCAGTTTCGGATAACCAGTTGAAGAGGGTCGGGATTTTAAAGTTAACATTGATTTTATAGGAGAGGCAAGTAGATGCTAGTGACTGGATCCCCTTATTAAAGGCATAATACAAGTATTATTTATGCATATTTATGTAAAATAAATATAACATCATTAGTTTTGTAACTTTATTCGGATTCAAGCAATAAACGAGGTCACCTCAAGTCCAGGGAATAATTCAAGATTTCAAAGATATATATGTGTTTAATAAAGTCAATATAAAATACACAAACAGACTGAAATTTTTGCGACCCACCCATATATTTGATAACATTTTGTTTAGATTTTTATCAACACTGCAGGCAATTTTCGGAGAGAAATAAATATTAAAAAAACACCTGTTTTATTTATATTCTTATTGCTGTATGGAGTATTATACTAATGACAAACAAGATACAAAAGTTGTTTTGGAAATGTTAAAAGCAGACTAAAATCACCCAAGCTAAGGTAGTAGAGTGTTTCTGATGAGGTTGTAAAATAGAGCCCTAAGTTTTGTTTATAATCTTAGGATGTTTGATCATATATCTGCGTATCGTGAACAGGCTAAGGTTCTCTCCTTGGGGAAGCAGTCTTTCCTGCAGACTGTATCAGTTGTACACAAGGCATTGTCTTCAAATGTACCTCCTTATCTGAAGAGGAAGCTTGTGCCTCGTGCATTGGTTAGGAAACGCTGTACCAGGCAGGATGCCTTGCTTGAAATGCCAAGAGTTCGGCTTGAGTTAGGGAGGAAAGGATTCTCGTACTTTGGACCCCAAGCATACAATACCCTTCCTCCAATCATAAAATCATTTACTTATAACTCGTTCAAGGCCAGGTTGAAGTCATAGGTTTAATTAAGAGCATTTGGTTTATTTTTGTAATCTTACCTGTATTATTTTGCTGTAATATCTGTTTTATTTCTCTTGTGTTGTTTTGACTTGAGTTGTCTTGAAAAACAGTTTGTACTGAAGAACACTTGTAAATAAAGACATTGTTTATTTATTTAAGGTGCATTTTATTTAATCCTTAAATTGATTGTGAAATCTCGGTAAAAATGAAAACTGAAACACGGTCAGGATCCCTTATTCATCAGTATCAGAAATTCATCAGTATTCATCAGTATGGTTCTACCGCTATATTCAATACCGTATTTCACTTTCGATCAAAAATATGTGACCTTTGATAACCATGTGTTTATAATTAATTAAAATAAAGTGTTAAATTCATATTTTCCGATTATGTAACTATAAAAGCCAGAAACTCAATCGTGTACATTAAATACTAATTACATATTAACATAGTCAATGCCTACTTCACATAATCAACGGAACTATTTTAAGTGTATCTTGGTCTAGGTCTATGACATTTAACTCTTGTTTCTAAAGTTTGGATTTATTGTACTTTGATATGCGGATTTAAGTATGTAACAATTTGCGAAATGATTAAGTAAAATGTGTTACTATGGTAGAAATACTATAAATACTAGGAATTTGCGTCATTACATTAATGAAGAAGAACTAATAACCTAAACGTTTTTAACTGGCAGGGAATAATTTACATTTTTATGTAATTGTTAGTTTGCATTTACGTTGCTGAAAATTTACGATAAATGAATTTCCTGTATTTGTTATATTGTAACCTATATCATGACACCATCGTATCAGGACGTCTTGACTTCATATCAACAAGTTATAAAGGTTATATATGGAAGACCTTTAGTTTATTTTCGTATCATCATTACAATTTGATTCCATACAATTTGAAAGGTTAAATTATCTTAGCCAAGTTATAATGTTAAAGGTCTACAGAGAGTTCTCAGAATTCTCTTTAGCTATTAGCTTTTGTATTAGAACTTAGTAAAAACATCAACTGTTTTACCTTAGTTCAGTGTCTCTCCGGCGTATGGAATAATTTATACAGTTAACTTGAAACACTGAGGCTACTTGGGTGAGTGGTTTTACTGATTTTTGTTTATAAACGTATTTTGGTTTTTTATATATTTTAAGTATACACTCAACTTTCAACACAACTTTGCAACTTTCAGTGCCACAGTGACTCTTTTAAAGCGACAACCTTAGCACTATTTTTGAAACCAGGATCAAAGTCAATCTCATTTAGTTTAGACCTCATTAGTAATACTTTACTGTTTTTGACATGTGTCATGATATATCAAAACCACGAACGTCAATTGACCACTTTTTATTACTCCACTGAACATTCCAATGTGATTTCCAGTTCCATATACTTACTGTTTCTGACATGTATCATTATATTTCAATACTACATACGTCAATTAACCACTTTTATCAATCAACTGAATATTTTAATAAGATTTCTAGTTCCTATACAACAATATTACAACTATACCACTTGATAATGCTTTACTTATTAGTACTCTGCGAAATCGTTTGCAATTAAAGCGGCTGTAGTATACATCCTTGATAACTGAACCACAACGCGACGTCAGTCCGTTCTGGATAATGCAAAAATGCTGTTATCGGAGAGTTTTATTCACTCTGTAGATTTTGAATAAAATAAGTTCTAACGTGTGAAAAACTTATTTTATGAAACTTCAAATACACGAAACGTTAAACGCTAAAACGCAAAACATTGTCCGTAATAATTAAACAATGTTTGTGTAGTGCGGAACAAAGTTGTTCAATGAACAAAGCCCCCTGATTAATGGACCGGTAGGGCTTTGTTTCAGGTTTAAACACCCTAAAACATGCCTTACCAAAGTTTCTCTCTGTATTCTGCATATTTTATTTAACGGAAAACGCAATGGGTTTCAGACATATCAAGGTTTAAAACTCAAAATAAAAGGGTTTGAAAATACATTTGAATTTGATTTATTTATGTTTTGTACAACTTTGTTTGAGATAAATTTTTCTATCGGTTTACCGAACACTATTTTAAAAACCATTCAATGGCGGCATATCTCTTAGTATTTGAAATCTCAGGAGAGAAAATATTGCTTAACATTTATAAACAACTTTTCCCCCGAGGTAATCAGCAGTGATGGATGCTGCAGTATGCTTATTTTATGTAAAGAATACCAATACCATTATTTAACACGGAGATAATCCAAAATGGCCATTGTAACAAACAGAATTTATATCAGAAGCCAGCGAACGATTTGATTTAGGATATATTATACTTGAATCCGTAAATCTAATGTTTAGTAAAGGTGACCATCATTCACGTTGATATCCCAGCCATTATTTTAACACCCTTAACATCAAGGGGAGCAGACCGTTATGTACTAATGCTATAAACTAAAATATCCTAAAACTAACCCTGATTTTAGGATCAGAGGGATCCTAACGATGACACAAATGGTTTTAAAAACCTATAACTACAGTTGTATACATAATATTTACTCATCATTATTAAAATAACACTCAGTGTTGAGATTTTCTATTTTATAATTATTACTGTACGGCCTATAAACGACAGTGTAAATGTTAATGCATGTACAACTCTCCTTATGAAAATAGGTCCTAATATTTGGTTTCTGAATGCCACAATAAAGAAGTATTTCAAAGCCGTTTTACAATGTTGCAGTACCTCGTCGCAACGTAAATACCACTCATGTTTGTATGTTACAGTATGATGCCCAGACGACCGTCCCAGGCTAGTCGGCTGGCCATCGCGTCGGAGATCGCCGGGGAGGTACAAAACGTGGGGCCGCCGGGGAGCCTGGGGGGCAGCCTAGGGCTCACACTCGGCCTGCGTACCTGTGGCTGCCTGTGGTTGTGCTCATGTTGTCTGGTTGTTAGAGGATGATGCCCAGACGACCGTCCCAGGCTAGACGGCCAGCCAGCGCGTCGGAGAGTGCCGAGGAGGTACAAAGCCTGAGGCCCCCGGGCAGCCAACCCGATTAACACTCAAACAGCCATTATTCATCAACAGAACCTCGCTTTACATTAAATCACCTAAACACAGTCAAAAACATCCCCCCACACAAACGCCAGTTAAAAGCAGACATTTAATGTCCGTTTTAATGTTTATCGGGATATCCAGATTATATTTTAGTTTATGTGTTTTGGTACTGTATCTTTCTGATGGTATTAGGCTTGTGAAGGGCCTAGGGTTCACGTTCGGCCAGCAGTACCTGTGGCGCTTGCTGTTGTGCTACCTACTGCCCGCGGCCGTGCTTTTGTTCTTCACGACCTGGAACATCGTCAAAGGCCAACTGGAGCTCGCCCCGCTCTCGCGCCTAGAGACGGTGGTATGTTGAACCAGATTGTGCTTTAATGTTCTTGTTTAATTAATTTTAAGATCGAATTTTATTATGACTGAAATATTTGTGTGGATTCAAGACTATGTTTATATTTGTCAATATAATATAAACCCAAACCGTGGCAGGAACTTTTAAAAAAATCATAAGCCTGACATGTGACAACCCAATACTTGAAGTAAAGTTCTTGGTGAGAAAAATGCAGGAAATATAATAGTTTTTGTTTCATAAATAGATTATTTTTAATAATATAATTTTATATGATTTTAATTTATTGAAAAACTGAAATCAGTTGAACCAACAAAGCTGTTTGTAAAATCCCAATTATTTAAATAATTCTTATAATTATTTTTATGTAAATTCTGGCTGAGCAATAATAGTTATCCATAAATCAATATAAAATCATCAATGTTCAAAAGTTATTTTTAAATGTTACTTATCTAGTATATCTGTTCCTCCTAGCTCTTAAGCATAGGAGTGGGCTCCAGTTACGTAACATTTCGCGTCTCTACCCGCTTTTTCCATAAGGTTAACTTTCAAATCTCCTCCTTCTTTATCAGGTTATTCAAAATCCTTGATTTATGGCTTATTTCCAAGAGCAAAAAATACCTAGCAATTTTCAATGGAAAGAATGTTTATACTACAAATAAATAACAATCTCAATATAAATAAAGTTCCAAAATATACAGTATTTATGATTTTTATCATGGGTCTGTGGTACGGTATCAACGTTCTACAAACTGATATCGCTGGATTACTTGCTCTTTAGAATTGAGCCTTAAATCAAGTTTCGGTTAATCCATTGAGGAGAGACGTGATGAGAAAGTTAACATTAGTCTTCTGAGAGAAGTAAGGAGCATCATGCAGGGAGCCCCCTCTTAATGTAGGCAGACACAAAACGTTAACGTATTAACACACAAAATAAGAACGAGTTCGCACGCAGCACGCTGACGTGAGGGAAGTGAATTTCCACATAACAACTTTTAAAACTCAAACTCAATGTAAAAACATATATTTGTCCAATTTTTATTGAAATCTGAAAACACTGATTTTTTGGCTGTTCTGATACTCCTGGTTTCATTTACTTGCAAAGCTGGGAATAGAATTTTGCGCATTATAAGGTTAGGAGAAGGTTGAAAGTAGACGTGAGGTTGCTGGGGATGGTAAAAGTACTCTAACAAAGGAATAACAGGCTTTTATAGTGTAAAACCCCCATAAGACAACGTACTGTGTTTGATCGATACACATTTTCTTTAATAAATCGGTAAATATTTATGCTAGAATGACGAAAGAGGGCTTAAAACTTTCGCCTCTGTAATTCCCATATTTTTCTATGCTTTAATTTTACATCTGGGGCTTTTTTGACCCTTCTTGGGCCCAAAAACTCGAAATTTGAAAGATTAATCCCCAAAAAAGGGGTTTAAAGTTTTCCAATTGTTTTGCCCAACGAACTTGTCCAACTGATTACAGAAAGAAACGTCCCTACCAAATTTGAAGTAAATCGGACAAAAAATGTGACCGCTAGAGTGCAAACACATACATATATATACATATATATATTTATATATATATATACATATATATATATATATATATATATATACAATTTTGAACGACCCCCCAAAACGTGTTCAGGGGGTTACGATAGGAACTTCTATGGTGGTCCCAGGCTTAAGTTTCACCGTGCGGGTCATGCTAATAGTTCACTTTCCAAAGGAAATTCACTAATAAACAAAACGTCAAAACCTCCAATTTAAACCTCCAATGCGTTTGCGATCCAACATAAATACATCTCGTTATTTTCCAAGAGAAAAACAATATTTAGTCATGAAACGATACGATATTAGTCGAAGTTATCGATGCATTACAGATAATCCCCTTGAGTTTCCTGGAATAACAGGAACCGACCCAGATATGGTGGGTTTACGTGCCTTCGATATTATCAGTATTTAAACTAATATGTTTACATTAAGACCTAATATTACACATACTTCTCTATCTGTTCAAAAACCTTTTAACTTGAAATAAGTTGAAATGAGTATAGCAAATATTAAAGTATGAGTATTATGCACTCTCACATATGTAGTAATATATTTGTAAACTGGGCAGCCACTGGTACATCTGAGGTCCTGCACATTTAGTCAAACTTAGTAATTGCAGTTTCGTGTATTAAATATTAAGTTTTCACACCACAATAGTATTCATATAAACAAATAATATAAAGATGGATATGAATTGTTTCATTTAAATAATTTTAAATACTTGCATATTTCATCTTACGACTTCTTCGTGGTATATGACCTTTTACTGATCTCATATAAAACAAGAAGAACATAACTTAGAGCGGGTCTTGGAGATTGCAGCTTATATAATATTAATGTCGCAATCACGTGGTACCTGCTGAGCGTACCTCATCGTAGGCGGAGCTTGCGATGTGACATTTTAATCAGGCGAATTTTACAACTTCGTTGTCAGACTTTAACAGATTTTTCTGGAAGTTATCAAAACTGAAATGGAAATATTGTTTACTAAGAATGTGTACGGGCTGTAACTCTTACTATTTTGATTTAGGTTTGTGGATATACTATTTACGGTTTACATGCTGAGGAAAATAAATCGATATCAAAGTATGAACTCATGTCATTACATAAACAAAGCAGAAACTTAAATCATCTTATAAATAGTTACAAATTGTAGGTTTATTTTAGAGTTTTTACTTTAAGGATACTTTTCGATTAAAATAAGGATAAATATCGAAAATCAGCCTCCGTAGAAGTCGTTACCATATAATTATTTCTGGATGTTCAAAGGTTCAGCCTCCTTTATGTTATATCAGTTTTTTTCGAAATTTGTAATACAAAATTCGAAAAAAGTGTATATATACCGTTAATTCGGACATACCGTTTATTAGAACCTGCATACCAAATTGAGTTCTAATCGGGTCATCATTCCCACGATAAATATGCCCTCTATTCTTAGGCCCTCTATTCTTAGGCCCTCTTATTATTTATCTGCTACACATACAATCTCCCAAAACTGACCAACAATAGCCAATATTATCTTTATGCAGATGATGCCAATCTTAAAATATCAGCTTCTTCTGAGAATGATGTATAATTGGTATCAAAAGCTGATTTAACTCTTTTATCAAAATATTTTAATGATAAGCAACTGTTACTTAATCCTGATAAAACCAATTTTGTTACATTTAGAACTCGTAAAACAAAATTCCCAATCAAACCATCAATTGGAATTAATTACAGTTCCATCAATGAAGTAGATTTCGTAAAATTCTTAGGATTAGAAATAGACCAAAGTCTTTCATGGAATTCACATTCTGGAAAAGTAGCTTCTAGAATCTCTTCCGGATTATTTGCTTTATCAAGATTGAACAAATTTTGTGACTTTGAGTCTTTAAAAGCAGTGTACCATTCTTACATTCATTCAATTATCTCTTTTGGTATATCTCTTTATGGGGCAACATCTACAATAATTTAAATTATATTCTAAAGTTACAGAAAAAAGCAATAAGAATGATTCTTAATCTTAAACCAAGGACATCAGTAAAAGAACACTTTGTTTCATTAAAAATAATGCCAGTTTATGGGCTCTATGTCTATGAAACTATTCTGTCAGTAAAAACAAGGTCAAATTTGTTGGGCTTAGTTGGGGATAACCATAATTATAATACCAGAAGTAGAGAGGAAATTGCCCTGAATCTTCACAGATTAGAACTGTACTCCAAGAAGCCAAAATATATAGGGTCAAAATTCTATAACAAACTCCCAAAAGATATCAGATCTACAGTTTGTCTTTCAGAATTTAAGAAGAAACTAAAAATATTTCTCTTTAACAAAGCTTTATACTCTTTAGAGGAACTGTAGTCTTAATGACATACAACCTTGATGTAACAAAACTTGTATTAGAATAAGTAGCTAAATTACATTTATAATTTGACACCATTCTTATACATTTTTGAAATGTACATAATTGAATAAAGATGTTTTGAATTGAATTATAGTTTCTAGGCCTGTAGACATTCAGGCCATTAGATATCAAAACTCTAACACAAAACCAATTTTTTTTTGCTTTCAGAGAGCAAAAACACTAACATATCCACCAAAAAGTTGAAAAAATAATGTGGAAAACAATATTTTCTCCATTTACTATGTGAGAGAGTAAAGTAATGAGAGAATCCAATTATTTTACGGACAAACAAACATTTTGTAATACGAACGTTCCTATTAACGTTAGTTGGGAACACGTATTTTTCGTTCATCATTAATGGTCATGAGAAATAACTTAATATCATTATAAACAAATCATTATTAACGTGGCACAAAAGATCAGTAGATCACGTTGAGTGTATTGTTTCACAATGTATATTAACATTGCAACGTGTGTTTGCATGTATCAGATTGTAGATAGTTTCCTGTAATTAGCTAATTGGCAGTCGCATACACTGAGCCTGTAATAAGGCTACTCAGTTTGCCCCTCCTCTCTAATCTGCGTTGACTTTTGTTTCATGTGTTTTAGTATATTTTAGCATGGCATAATAAATGTGAAGTAAATTGAGGTATTTACATAAACTACCCTTTCTCAGTAGCCTAATAAAAAAAGGGGTAAGATTTATAGTATTTACAAAAATTAAAGAAGTTTATAAGGGTTGTATTTAAAAACTATATTACAATTGTTGTAATATTAAAGTCGTAAATTGGATTTTCTATGAAAAATGTGGTTAGTAGCTTTGTAAAGTACTTTTACGGAACATTTTTCTCTTGTTTTACTAAATGAAAAATTACTTGAAGTTTTAAAAAAATATCTAAACAAGACCACGGAATATTAATTTTTCTCCTAGAACTGACCAACTTGAACGTTAAGCCCTTTATCCCTAAAACATTATTGAATCAACTTTATTACTTTAGTGGTCAAAGAATAAACAGCGATTGGTTAAGCCCTTTATCCCTAAAACATTATTGAATCAACTTTATTACTTTAGTGGTCAAAGAATAAACAGCGATTGCATCAGTAATTTTAATCTATGTGTCTTTGTTACGAATATCAGAGAATCTCTTAAATAAAACAGTTCAGGAACAAATACAAATTTAAAAATATATATTTTTATTAGGGTTTTGTGAGTTTGCTTCGGTCATTTTCGAACAAAACTAAACAAAGAAAATAGTTTTATATTTTATGGAGGTGGACAGTTTTGTAATAAACTGGCTCCAGAAAAAATATATCCTATATTGCACTTCAAAGTTTTATTTTTGTATTTAACTAATATATCTGTAAAGGTTAAGGGTTTAGATACTCTAAAACTAGTTTTGAGTTATTCCACTGTCATAAAAAGTTAGGATTCTTTTAAACTCTTAGTTTAAAAATGTATTCATTTTTCTGTTAACTATAATTTGTTTTTTTTGTCGTCTAATACGTGTTGTCTAATACGTGTTTTACACTTTTGTTTTTGTTGTTAAAGTCAAATACACGATGTACTTTCTGCAACTGTCACATCGCTGTATCTAATTTATGTATTGTTGTATTGTAACTGTTACTATTGTATTATTCTTTTTATATGCAATACATTAAACTGATACGTTGTATCTATGGGTTTCCATATTATGGAGCATGAGAAAAAATATTTCCTGAGGGCTAATGGTAAATGGAAAAATACGGTTGATGGTCAAAGTTGAGGGCAATGCCACTGACAGTGACGGATGGTAGCTCATCCAAAGACAATAAATATCACTTTAAAATCCATCAATAAACTATTAACACATTCGCTACAGTGGATGAGCAGGTTTACTCAAAGTTAAACAAGAGTTCTATATTTTTAGGATATGCATGTTAAAATATTACTAAATAGAATCTTCATCACGCATTATTGACAGCTTCGTTAAAAGGTGTTACAGTTATAAAATAAATTGAAATGATTTAGAAAATGTTTTAAATCCACAATTATAAAATTATCATATTTGTGAATCAAATAGAGTATTTTCAAAACAGTAGTAAGAATGAAGTATGATCTCCTTAAAAACGTGATTTCTTATTCCTCTGGTATTTGGATACCTGATAAAGGTAAACAAGTCACCGTAGTTCCCTTTCTCGTTTTGAATTTTCTCTGTTGCATTCTAATATAATCACCTTTTATAATCACTAATCATCCTTGATTATTCACTTTTTTGTATTACTTGCGTAGTTATGTCATGAACTAGATTTTCTAATCAAATCATCCCCTCATGAAAACTAGAAAACCCACGCTGCCCTGTAAAACCAGTTGATATTGGAACTTGAAAATAATTGGTTTATACCTTACTGCTGACGAATTTTGTTTACAAAATACAAGGTTTTTAAGTCCATGTCAACAGTTTAAATATATGAAACTTATTTGTTCAACAGTTATTTTTGTATTTTTAAATTAATAATTTAAAATTGTATAAACCCCATTAGTCAACATACAAAACAAAATTTGTTTGAAGTAGCAAATTGTAAGTAAAACTTTGTCTTATAATTAAAGGGAATAATTTGGAATCAATCCAATGTATATTTCATTGTAAAATAAATATAATCCACGCTAATGCCCCACTCAATTTGTTTCTACTTAAATATTGTGAAAGAGAAAGACTGAATCCTCAATTATTCAAAACAAAAACACGTAACCTCTTTGTTAAGCTAGATATATTCGGCATATTTTAATAATCCTATACTCTAATATTAGTAAGGTTTGCTTGCTTGCTTACTTGCTTGCTTGATTGCTTGCTTGCTTGCTTGCGACACGGATCTCAAAAACGGCTCCAATGATTTCCTTCAAATATTCGAAATAACTAATTTCTGGGGTAAAAATAAGTTCTAGACAGGCCTCAAGCCCAGGAAAAATTAAATAACGTAAAAAAAAATGAAAAGTTAAAAAAATTAACATTGGGCTTATGGAGTTTCAAATCAAAACAAAAGAATTGTAACAGCTGTTCATAATCAACCAGGGAACTGTCAAAGTAATACTCATGTTGATTATGATTATTAACATGTGGTTTTCTGAGAGCAGAGATTAAAAGATTTGAGTGAAGATTACATATATAGAATAGTAAAAAAAATCAAAGGGACATTGAGCTATAAATAACAACTGGAGTGACCTTAAAAATGTAGAAAAGAGGCAAATGAGTTATACAAATTTGTTTATTAGATGGGGGAAGTGGTGAAATATTATTCCGAGTCTTCTAAACAAACTGACTGGCCTTCCCCCGAGCAAAGCTCGGCCCCTCAGGTACTATTTAATAGTTATTGATAACGTTTGTCTAACACGTGTTGCCGGCTTTAGAATAACCTTCAGAATGTTGTTTAGGCCTTCTCTACCTTAGTAGACTTTATTGTCTCTTGGTTGAAAGGCTACGTCATTAAACATGTATTTAGGTTAGGCGTAGGCCTACTGTAATGCTGCATTTCCTTTGAGGAAAATGAAGGTAAACAACGATATCAATTAAGTTACTTTATTGGTAAACTTCACTAACAAAGAAAGCAAGTCGAAATATAACATATATGCTATAGATCCCTGTAGGTTATTTGGTAAAACCGCAAAATAATTTTGTTGTGAATTGTTTAGATTTTTTGATGCAGCTATGTATTAAGATAATTGATATAAGTAAATGGTACGACTTATATTTTCCGAATTATTATTAGTGAATTTCCTATGGAAAAGTGAACTATTAGCATGTCCCGCACGGTGAAACTTAAGCCCGGGACCACCATAAAAGTTCCTAACGTGACCCCCTGAACACGTTTTGGGGGGTCGTTCAAAATTATATATATATACATGTGTGTATGCACTCTAGCGGTCACATTTTTTGTCCGATTTACTTCAAATTTGGTAGGGACGTTCCTTTCTATAATCAGTTGGACAAGTTCGTTGGGCAAAACAATCGGAAAACTCTTAACCCCCTTTTTGGGGATTATTCTTTCAAATTTTGAGTTTTTGGGCCAAAAAAGGGTCAGACAAGCCCCGGACGTAAAAGTAATGCATGTATTAAGATGGGAATTAGTGAAGCAAAAATTTTAAGCCCTCTCTCGTCATTATAGCATAAATATTTACCGAGTTATTAAAGAAAATGTATATTGGCTAAACACAGTACATTGAGGGTTTCTTATATTATGGGGTTTTTACCCCATGTTATTCTTTTTTGGTGTATTTGTATCATCCCCAGCAACCTGGTGCCTACTTTAAAGCCTGCCCGGAGAAGGCCTAACCTTATAATGCGCGAAATAGTATTCCTAGCATAGCAGGTAAAGGTAACCAGGATCATCAGAACAGCCAAAAAATCAATGTTTTCAGATGTCAACAAAATTGAAAAAAATGTATGTTTTTACACTGATTTTGAGTTTCAAAGTTTTGTATGTGGAAATTAACTTCCCTCACGTCAGCGTGCTGCGTGCGAACTCGTTTGAGGTTAGGTTGCCGTTATGTACAACACAAAACGGTGTTATAGTTTTTTTGATATAAAAAACAAACAGATATTTATGTGTTTATCCATCAGTTTGATTTAAAAATGATTAAATGTCATACAAATTCGGTTGTAGGTTTTTGTTTACGTTTATACCGCCTCCATACAAGCCAAGAATAGGCGAGCAAAGACGAGCGTGACAGTGCAAATGCGTAGTAGTTTGTTATTATTAACCTCTGTTACTCTCGATGTTTATGTTTATGTACATTATTACATTAAAGCGTGCTGCGTGAAAACTCGTTATTATGATAATTTCAACTTTGAATTGTTTTTGGGTATGTTTATGTTTATGTGTTGTTAAAGGGACGGATTCAGAGATCCAAAGATTCAAAGATCCTCACACGTCAACCGAAGCTTATTGTGTGTCCCTTGTACGTTAGTATGGCAAACCAATGCCCGTACCCTTTACGAGATCCAGGAGTTTTTTACCAATACTAGCGTCCCTTTCATCACCTGGTTGCTTACAACCAAACAGAGCCCTTCTCCTTGCCCCGAGTCTCTCGCAGTCCAGTATGATATGCTTGGCAGTCTCTTCAGACTGATTGCAGAGCCTACACACCTGACTTTCATTTCTGAGTCCGAGAGTGTGGAGATGTTTCCTGAAATGGCCATGTCCAGTTATCAGAGCAATCAACTGCTTAACCCGACCTCTGCCCAACCTCACCAACCAGTTAGTGAAGTAAGAGCTAGTATCTGCTAGCAGCCTTTTGCCAAGTGCTTGACCAGTATGACCTTGCCATTGCTGGCGATGTAAGTCCCTGGACCATTTGTTTATTGTGTGAAAAGCAGTTGTTTTGCTTATGCCACAGCTTGGCTCTGGACCAAAGAATGGCATACCGGAACCTCTTTTAGCAAGCTTATCTGCACACTCATTGCCACCTATGCCTACATGGCCAGGTACCCAACCAAGATGCACCGAGTTGCGTGTCGCGAGTTTGCAGAGAGTGTTGTAACATTCCCACACCAATTTTGACTTGATTTCGTTGGAGTCAAGAGCCTTGAGGGCAGCCTGACAATCTGACAAGATTACTATATGCCTGTCGCAATAGCGTCTGGCAATGCCGAGATTGGCACAAACCATGATGCCACAAATTTCTGCTTGAAAAATAGTACAGTGTTGTCCCAGACTTGCACAGAGTTCTGTTCTAGGTGATTCACTGTACACCCCGTAGCCAGATTTTCCTTCAATGAGAGAGCCGTCCGTGTACCAGACAAGGCTACCCTTCCTGGAATAGGGCCCTTCCTCAGATGTCCACTCTTCTCTGGAGCAGAATCCAACAGAAAAAGGTTTAGTGAAAACCATCTCCGTACTCATGACATCTGATGTCATATCAAGCACAGGGTTTTGAGCAACAGCTTTGGTGATGGTGCAATGGCCTGTTCCAGACAGGCCTTCCCTCCATTGGCCTACGACTTTTAATCGATAGGCTGATTTCCGTGCTTCTGCCTTGATGAAGATATCCAAAGGCAGTAATCCAAGAGCAACTTCGAGAGCTGCTGACGGGCTACTCCTGAAAGCTCCAGTGACTAGAAGTGTGCCCAACCTTTGTAAACTTGTGAGTTTGGCTATGGCTGTAGTCTGGTTCACCTTTGTCCACCAGACTAGTGATCCATATGTGACTTGAGGCCTTATTACTGCCTTGTATATATTATGGGGTTTTTACCCCATGTTATTCTTTTTTGGTGTATTTGTATCATCCCCAGCAACCTGGTGCCTACTTTAAAGCCTGCCCGGAGAAGGCCTAACCTTATAATGCGCGAAATAGTATTCCTAGCATAGCAGGTAAAGGTAACCAGGATCATCAGAACAGCCAAAAAATCAATGTTTTCAGATGTCAACAAAATTGAAAAAATGTATGTTTTTACACTGATTTTGAGTTTCAAAGTTTTGTATGTGGAAATTAACTTCCCTCACGTCAGCGTGCTGCGTGCGAACTCGTTTGAGGTTAGGTTGCCGTTATGTACAACACAAAACGGTGTTATAGTTTTTTTGATATAAAAAACAAACAGATATTTATGTGTTTATCCATCAGTTTGATTTAAAAATGATTAAATGTCATACAAATTCGGTTGTAGGTTTTTGTTTACGTTTATACCGCCTCCATACAAGCCAAGAATAGGCGAGCAAAGACGAGCGTGACAGTGCAAATGCGTAGTAGTTTGTTATTATTAACCTCTGTTACTCTCGATGTTTATGTTTATGTACATTATTACATTAAAGCGTGCTGCGTGAAAACTCGTTATTATGATAATTTCAACTTTGAATTGTTTTTGGGTAACCTTGCATGGTTGCGGATTTTATCTTTGACACTGCATAAAGCTTAGTTTTTAACTTAAAGCACTTTACTACTAACTTTGATTTTATTTTTCATACAACTGAAGATTGTTACTAATTTTACTTTTGTCAGAAATGTAAAACTGTATTTTTAAACAATATGTAAATTTAATATATAAGATATATAAGACTTATAAGTTTGGAGAAACCACTACGTGTATAAACGGAGCATTAATTGTTCAATTAATGGAGACCAAAAGAAGACACGAACAATATTTGAATTTATCGCCATTCTATCGGAACCCAGTTTAACCGCAAATGAATCCGACTACAGTATTGAATTTCAGTTTAGAATACCAGTGGGTTGGAACTTATTTTATCTTCGTTACACAAAATGTAACCAAACAAAATGGTATTAGCTCTTATTCAAAAGATCTAAAATGCTTAACGCTAAATTAGGGTTAATTGCCAGTCCAATAGTCCAAATCATATTATCACTTTAATTTGTATTTCACTCTCTTTTTAAATTGTACAGATTCGGGATCTTTTTTAAATCAGTTTATTTTTACCTTTTTAACTATATGCTTATATTTAAAAAAATCTTAGCGTTATTTATGGGACATTTACATCATCAATGTTTTTCATTATGGAGGACCAAACGATATAAATCGAATAATTGCTTAAAATTCTTAAGTTTAGCCGTAACATTAGAATAACATGCAAAGCAAGACCGGTCAACTGAGCCAGTTTTACATACCACAATATTGAACGTACGTTTCGGGTGAAAGAGTGAGTGCAAGCCTGCAACCTTAGGTGAGAAGTAAAGTGGAGCTTTAAATAAATACTCGTAAAAGATGATGATCTTATTTACACACTGAGAATGGACTGATTATACTATATCTTTATATTGTTCCACATGTCTTTTGTTTTTGTTGCAACAATAACTGCAGTACTCTTTATTTGCCTTATCAATGTTAAACATCTGTAAGGTGAAAATCTAAGATATTAAGTATAATGGTTACTTTGTAATTTTATTATATGTTGGGTATAGAACCTAGGAGAATCTTTAATCGACAAGGTTGGTCGAAACGTGCAACTTCATATTATTTAATGGTAAGTACTTGAAAGGCCTTATTTGCTCGAATAAGATGTAAACGAAATTAATGTTTTCTTACAAGATTAATTTCACTTTTAAAGCAAAATATTAGTCTCTGAAATAGTATTTATCATAAACTGATTCGTAATCCTTTAAAATATTGATACCACTAAAAGTACGAGTATATACTATTAAAAGACACATACAAAATGTAGTATAAAGTATGATAAATATAGAGTAGTATGATGTTTTGTTTTCGGTGGTAGTATACTGATAGAATATGCGAATACTTTATAAATTACCTTAACACAAAATTTAGATTTATGGACACTAGATACTTTATGAAATTTCGGTAAAATTGAACTGCACTGTTTCAGAAACGCTAGACCACAGATCATCAACAATTGTTGAACAATATTGGGCATTCACATTAGATCAACCACAGAAATAAATGGTTAAACTAATCCATTTGTGTTATACAAATCTGTTAAATGAATCTGCAGTATGTATAATATGCATATGGCATGAGAGGGAGGAGGCTCAAAAGAGATGGAGAAGTCCCCCTAGCCCGATTCCCCTCCAACGGTTGCGATCAACCAATAAAACATAACTTGAACAATAATAACATAAATACATAAAAACATAACATAAATTGGAAACAATGACCAAAACAATCTTAGTATAAAACGAGTACATAAATAGATGAATATTGGTAAGCTGACTTTACCAAGTCGCGTCGAAGGGAAAAGATATAATACACATGCATAAAGCAAGCGCTAACTACTGTGAAAGGTCATGTACCTATTATAATAATATGCAGTTATTGTTTGATTTTTTTCAACAGAAATCGTTTGTAAATATAACTTGTGATGTTACTTTGATCAAGATTAAACACAAATTAAAGGATATGTTTATATTTAAACCTACAATAAGGTTGCTTGTAGAAATAACAAATAAAAAAAATACGTATGGCTAGTTATAACAAATGATTCAGGTATGTTATTACTAGGGAATATAACAATTTATTTTACTTTAAATGTTCATCAAAGCTTTAATAAGGTCCGCCTAACATAGTGATTACATTTTTGTTATAAATTAAAATGTGTTTAAAATATATCTGATTTTTTATATTACAAAGTGCGATCATTTGTTAAAGGCCACGAACTTTAACCCTTACATGTCATGCTAAGTCAGTCATAAGTACAATATAATCGTTTTAATCAAACCAATATTATTGGATTAAACGGTTGTGATTTGTGCAACGATAAAAAACTATCTGAACACTCCTTCATAAATACATCACCGATATATTAATTATACTCTCGCATTCCTTGTACTCAAACAAGGTTGTTACTGTAAGCCAATATTATTGTTTGGTCAAGTACAACAACCAAACATTAATAGCCAATAATAACCAAATATATCACCTTAACGGTGAAAACCTTAACTAACTAACACTTTGTAGACACGCTAAACACCATCAGCTCTATTGGTTAACATTAATCTCTTCCTTTACAACAGACAACCTTCTTAGCTTTTCATTTCATATCTCCTCCGTTCAGGCAACGCGGCGCTGCGGTTTTATTCATCAATAAATACTTGTTATCAAACATTAGCCGCGCCGTTATAAATTTATGGCTTTCCATTATAAAATAGTTTTAATCAGAAAACGGATTTGTGGTAATTAAATATATTCCTATATAATTATATACATTATTACTACAAAAGAAAATTCTTCCCCAAGTTGTTTAATATTCTAAACTAATTTTTTAATCATATGGCCGAAATCTACAGTTATCCATTTTGCAAAAGATAGAGCTCTTAAAAATACGACTCTCCCCCCTACCCTCTCGTAATCCCAGTCTATTGCAGCAACACCACAAATACCTTTTCCAAAATTTGGAGAATAGTTTTGTTAAAGAAGTTAATAGTAATACAAACTAAGTCGGCAATTAAAAACAAATAATGGTAGTTACAAATTGAAAACTAAGTTCGAGACAAAAAATGGTTCCAGCAGATTTAAAAAAAAATATTTTTACCTGTTAACAAAATAATCACACTCTAAGCGCTGTAGGGGAAGAATAGTGCATGTTTTTGTTGTTCGCTTTAAGAAGTATACTGTTGTTATACTGTACAATAAAACCCAAACTAGGCTACCCAATAGACTACACAAGTTTCATTTTTACCTACGTTGTCAAAGATTTGTCTTTATTTTTAATACAGTAGAGAACACCATTGTAAATTGCAATTTTACCTGTAATACTGATAATAGTTTGGTATTAGTCTGTGTTAAAACTTAACCATGCGGTGTATATAAAATCCGAAATAAAATATTACTACAAAAAATAACTGCTAGTACCTCACAAGTTCCTACTCATTATATAATTAAACTGAAGTTTTCAGTGAAATTTCACTTTTTTATTGAAATTTTGTCAACGATAATATCTATTGTTATTTAAATATTGAAATGACATAAGAATTACGTACTTGAGCTTAATATTACATACTTTAGGTCTTGTTTTTATATACACTAATAAGAATTCTGCTTAGTGTGAGAAACGGATATAATGACTTATGGAGAGTTCAAGTGCAATCTCGTTAATCTACTGAGCAGTGAGCATGGCTCCAAAATAACTTTAATACTCTGTGCTGAAGGGGCGTATATAGGTTAAACCTCTTAAACCGAAAACCAAGAACTTGTTTATCAGTATAGCTATTTGTTTGCTTATAAGTGTTGTCCAAGTATTTGTTTATATAATCAATCCAGGCAGAGTTAACGTGAAGGATTCTTTTGTTTGATAAAATCACATACAGAGTTGAGCGAGGAAAAGTCAAGTGATGTATAGAAAACCTCATTACTAGTTGAAAGTGTTAGTTGACTTGCCTTGCAGCTTCAAAGTGGGAGAATCCAAATACCTCAGAGCGCTTGAATGCACAGTAATGAAATTGTCTAGGCAGGCTTAGGGAAAAAACAGGTATAAATATAATCCGGTTCATTCGATAAAATTTACTCAATAAATATGTAAAAAATAATCAAATCACAAAGCCAGGTTTAATATGTAATTGTATATATTACAGTAAAACTAACTAACAAACTAACTGAAAGTTGTAATAATAATACTATGACTAAACCTTGGATCTAATCGTTTATTGGCTGTGGTATTATGTTTATTTTGTTTTATTTACAAAACTTATTATATAGAGATTGAAAATGTGTTTAAGTAAATGCACAAACCCTTATTCAAACTGTTGTATTTAATACCAATAAGCCCCTGAATATAAATGTCATCTCGAGTCTTACTCAGCTTCCTAGTTGTACTAATATTTTTATGATTGTTCTAATGATGTTTCATGTTAATAACTGCATAGAGTAATAAACGTATTTCCTTACTCTTACGTCATATCGTTTTATTTTACTGTTACCTTGAAGTAAGAATGTATAAGCAAAGAACCAGTCTATTGAGCTTTAATAGTTGAGCATGCAGATTACAGCTATTGTGAAGCACATATATATAACCCAGCACGATTTGCTCCTTATATAATTTGAGTTATACAAATGTCTTCTGACTATAATACAATATTTATTAAATAACAACAATGCAAACATTGAGTAACGTTAGCACTTGAGATGCAAATAAAAGTAAGTCCAATACAACAGTGATACAAATGGCTATATTATTTAATATTTTATTTTTCTTATTATTTATTATGAAGCCTTCAGAACTGGACTCTAAATTGGTACATAATGCTGGTCACAACAACCTATTACGCTTATATGTGTGTATAATGTTACAAAATCATCACTGCTGATTTAGTTTCCTATTTTTTAAATGTAAGTGACATTGTAGAGAGTGAAAATTTATTATGAGAATTTAGTTCCCGAAACCATAGTGGTTTTGTACTATGAACTTATTTAAAACTGAAGGTGGATTATTAGGTTCGCCCTCTTTTTAGTGAATTTTCCCTATAGGGGAGAAGCTATTACCGTAGGTCTCATGGTAAGACTTAAGCCCGAGACCATGATAACTTTTCATTTTGAGGTCCCCAGATGCCAAAAACACCATTCGTTCAAATTTATATATATACATGTGTCCGTAAACACGATAACTGTCGTAAAAAAGGTCTAATCTTAATGAAATTTGGTAAAAATGTGTAAAGCACCATTTATTTGAACGAGTTCGAAAACCAGACAAATCGAACCATCCGAAGGGGGGTTTTTGGGGGATTTTGTACCCCAAAAATGGGTTTTTTGGGGTTTCCTCATGTAATTTTTATTTAAATCAAATTTTAATTTTTACCATTGAATTCAGCATAAAAAACAAACAATTTGGTATTTTGATCATTGCTCTAAGTCAATTGATTATTGAGATATTGAAAGTGCTAATACACAATATACTCTAATACACAATACGTTGTCTAATGTTATTCTTATGGAGAAAAAGAAAAATTGTATATCTCGCTTATTTATGAACATAAACTGACAAAATTTGGTATATGGCTTCATCTGGTTGTGGTTCATTGTTGTTTGCACAAAAAAATTTTTCGCTTATGGTTCCCGTAGCAGCAAACCTAGGTACTCGGTCCCCATGTTATTCTTATGGAAAATAATTAAAATGTTATATATCGCTTATTTATGAATGTATATTGATGAAAGTAGGTATGTGACTTCATTTGCATAAAAACCCATTATTTTGTGTTCTTTGTTGCAGCAAACCTGCGTACTCATCCCCCATGTTATTCTTATGGAGAATAATTAATATTTTGAATATCGCTTGTTTGTGAATATATTTATTATGAATCCTGTTAAGTGTTTTAATGTGTTATTTTATATATTCATTGGACATTCGCTGAGTATGCAGGTTTGCTGCGACGGGGGTATTTATTAAGTATGTGCTTACTAAGAAATATAATATTTATTCTCATTTTGAGGTTTGATCAATCATCTTCACACTTATAGTTGAATAAACTAAAGATCTTTGTATAAAATGTATTGTTGGTGATAGGAAGTTTAAATTACCTAATTGATAAATTATTGCTGACATATTCCGCTAATAATTAGAGTATTAGAGATAATTAGAGTCAAACGAGGTTTTGGGATCAGGAATCTGGTCCCGTATTCAGGTTACAAGAATACTTTAAACATGGTAAAATTAATGGATTAAAAAAGGCAGGGCTGGAAAAAATCACAGAATAAAAGACTGTAAAATCTGGCAAATAATAAAACTGAAATAATGACAAAAGTCAAACATACGAACAAGACACCACTACTAAACAACATTGAGCAAGAGTGATAAGGCGAGTGTGATTTTTTCCAACTTCACCTGGATTGTGGCGCTAATTTGGTCATGTTTTAGGTATTCTTCTCACCTGAGGACGGGATAAGATTATAGATACAGAAACGTCGTATAACTGGATTCCAATAATAATCAGTGATGATAAATGCCTAAAATAGTTTAGTAAAAAAGTTATATTTTTGATATAGGGTAAAGGTAGGTTGTATGTATTAAAGTTTTAAGACTTGTATTTTGACACTTTACTAGCTAATCCGGCTGTACGAATTCGAACAGTTTAAACTGTGATTCAATTCCAGAAGTTAGCTCAAAGCAGTGGATCTTGCTTCTGTAATGTGTTTTGTTACCTTCGATAAATGTCAAAAGCTCAATTCTAATGATTACTGATATTCAATGAGATTAGCATTGCAACTTTTGAAGGGCTGTGGGGCGTAGCCCTAAGAACAAACGTAAATTCTGTGGACATTCGGCAAATCTACGCACTATTCCCTTTAATTTGACACATAAATCTTGTAAATCGGTTCTGTAGTCCCTAGGTTTTCAACTGTGCATTAATATATACGATGGAAATTATTTCCGGAATTAAAACTGTCGACTTGTGTATTTTATTGGTTATTACAAACACCGTACATTTTTTAGTTTCAACAAACAAAATGTCATCACAACCACGGAATGGTAACCTTTGGAACCGAGAAACATTATCGGGCTACACTTTAGTCTCAGGGTTCAGTTTCCATAGAAACAACCGTTTAAATCTGTACGTGACTTGAATACAGCTACATACATTGTGGAAATGACTTTGGAAACATTAAAAGTGAAACACCGTTATATTCTTATTTACACCTGGCACTGAAGTACTTTAAAGTTCCTATAGATTATCAAATGGTAAATTTATAAAACTCATAATAAATAATAGCACACACTTCTAATAATACACGAGTAAAGCCAGCGTTTAAAAAAATTATTTTGTATAAAATTATTATTACTCTCTATGTTAGTGAAATTTAAACTGAAAATCAAGAATAAAATTAAAAAAAGTTCTTCAAACATTAACTAAAAATGTATTACTAATTTACATGGGCATAAAGATTTATTTTACTTTATACTCTGATTCGAAGTTTTCCAGTGTACTGAATCTTGGTTAGTAATTAAAAGCTTCATCTTTAAAAGCTTTTGAGTGTCCAATACAAATCTTGCTTTAATAAGTATAGGTATTTAATAAGCCTCTTGTATTAATAAGTATAAGTTTAACATTAAATTGTTTATCAGTGCATAGAGTGAAATACAATCATAGGATGTACTGCTGAAAACGTTCCTCCTGCAGCAAAGCACATTTGTAGATAACATTCTGGAGTGAGCTAGTTGTATATGCGAACCTTCCGCCACGGATGGGTTATACCTAACGTGTATTAGATTAAACCCGAATTGTGTTACCAACTGTACTCCTACCAGGCACATTGTCAGCAATAAACTGTCTTGGTTTTTGGTATCTCCTGCTTATGTTACACTAGTCGCAACCCTTAATCATTATCGGGAGAATATACTTTAAACAAAATTATACTTTAAACAAAATTATACTTTAAACTCTATACAACAACGAGTTGTTAATTAATTTAATTATTCTTGCGCATTTGTGATATTCATATATCTTGAAAACTCTGAAGACAATTTTATAACAATTTTCGATTTCCTCTAGTAGTGTGGTTTTAGGAGTTCTGGCTCATTTGATTGACGTCACAACTACGTCGCCAACTACGTCACAAATACGTCACAGCTCCGTCACAAAATGTCACCACGTGACCGGAAGCTGTCAATAAAATGAGCCAGAACTCCTTAAACCACACTAATTCCTCTAAACATTTGTTTTTCTATTGTAACCTAATTTGGTTTCTTCATCTCTAATTATACATAAGTAAATAATTGAACTAGCTAACGGAAATAGTCTATACTTTTGAGTGACCATTCCACTTCCAACGTTAGTAGTAATAAATCATGAAAAGCCTCACTCTTTTACTTTACTATCATAAATAGACAACGATTTTAACTCTGGAAATTAATACTGACGTAACACAGTTGAGAAGGCTAGTCGATTAAATAAATGCAGTTGTACACATGCTATGATATTGGCCGACATTTACACTTTTGTTTAAAAAGTGTAAATTATGAAGAATATCTGTGTTAAACACGTTTTGCCATAACTGTTTTCCAATCGTATATTAATATAAACTTTATGATTCATTGTTATCGCTTATTCAGAGTGTAGCACAATAAAGCAGATATTGCAACGATATCAGTATTTTTGAGAAAAATAGTCAGTAGCAATATTACATGTGTAGGGATTTACAGCATTGGAATTCCATTAGGAATATCAAGTGTCATTTATCTGCTATGGAATATACATAGCTAAATTAAAACGAAACAAATATTTCAGTGATTAAATGATTAGCTCAGATTTAGTTCATAACACATATGATAACAACTTCTTTTAAAGCAGCAGCAGCAACGTTTTCAGCAGTACCGTATGTTTGTACTTCACTAACCAAAAACAAACAAACAACAACAACAACCGTAAATAACACGCATATACTGGAGAGTATTTTCAAATAAACAAACGATGTAGAGAATAAAATGAAAACATGAAATTGGGCTATTAATTAATGACCCTGGCAGAAGAGTCAGTAAACAGTGTAATCAAGGCGTCGCATTCACTCTACACTTGTAGTTAATTAACTTCCTTTACGTTTGAATATTTATATAAATCATAATGTAGTATTAAAACTGTAGTATTAAAACATTTTAAAACAACTGTATCTACATCTCTCGGAACTCAAAAATGTATTGTAATTCTAGAAAAGGTCTTGTGATGTTACAAACTAATATAAGTTATAAGTTTATGTAGCATGGACGCTCGCCCCCCCCTCTCAGAACCCCAACCTGTAAAACCGCCCAGGGTTACTTGTCAAATTTGAACGCCCCCTCGTCTAACCCTCATCAACCGGTATTGCACCCTCTTGTCTTACGTACCCAACTGTCATGTACTACACCGGGAACAGGTAGCATTTAATATTTTCTAGAAACATCAGTAGTAAAATTATCACCATTAGTTCAACAACATGTGTCTTCAGACTGAAATCTCCCTTTTACCACACAACTTTATTTCCATTATAAGAGACGACTAATTTATAAATACTATTTGTACTGTGTAAAAAATTAACACGGTCTTTATTTATTTTTACATGGTCTCGTTTTTATTCTATAGAACAAAATTAACTTAGGCCTAATCGTAATTGTCCGTGCTCATTAGGATGTGTGTAAAATTAATTCAATTATACACAATCCAAACTCGGCATTTAGTTTACAACTTGGTTCCAGTCTTTAAACTTTGTTCTAACAACTGTTATGAGAGAGTCTTTAAACGTGATTTAAAATTACCGCCAAATGCATGAAACAGGAAACGCAACTGGAAAACGCCATAAAGCTCTAGAACGAAGGCAGGAAACGCGCTGCACGTGGCCACAACATATTTAAGCCGCGGCAACGAGTTCGGAGCCCCATTCCTCATTCGTCTAATCCCGTATTCGGACTAATTCGGTAAACTTCTTTCAAAATTGCAAAATTCGGTTGATTTCAAAATTCATCGATTTGTTTACGGGCTGATCAGCCAACGTTCTCTATTTCGTGAATGATACCGGGAAGCAACTGAATTAGCATTTTGATTATTTAAAACAATTCAAAATTTAACACTCTAAATTTCGTTCCTCATTTCAGAAGGTCGACCACGCGTTTCTCTAAATTCATAGTTTTAAAATTACCGCATTCAGGGGAATAATTGGCTCATAATTAAAAGGGGTTTTAAATTAAATCTAGGTAACAGTTGTGATATTATGTAACTAAGCAAATAGTGATTGCATATTCTGTGCAACCTGTCTACAATGTTACTGTAAGTAATTCTTTATAGTTATAAGCCTACTATATCTTCTTTGGTCATATTCTTAATATTTTTGTAAACTGTATATGTCACAGACGATTTAAAGTTGCCCTAATTTATTAAAATTGTAAAAAACAATGCACATGACCTATTAAGTTTCATAGTATTTATCACTGTTATTTTAATTGATTACGAAGACAATTTAAGAGCCATTAATTTTGTAAACCTTCTATTTAACATTTCAATTAAAGTAATTGTTAGAATCAGAGATTTGGATTGACGGTGTCAAAATTCTAGGGGTAATAAACCCAAAGAAATAATTTGCTTTCATTGTTTAGATGGTCTCAAAAAAAAGTAAAAGTAAAATTGAAATAAATTTACACACAGGTTTATGGCAGTAGCAGCAGACGGTACTGAGCATTGATTTGTTTATTGTGGCACAAGTTAGGAGGTTATGGATGGTTAGAGGTTAGCAGGTGTGATTAGGAGGATTTTGACTGTATTAAATAATTCCTAACCCTTCTTGATCATGATGTGCGAACCCGCTTGGTTTTGTATCACTTGATCAGAAACTGTTCAGTACATTTCTAACTGCCATGTACATAAATGTATTTCATTGTTACCTGTGTTTTAATTTATTAAGTAAAATACAAAAACATAAATAAAGGATAATCTCATAGTCTATAATGTTATATTCGTGTTATAGCTTATAAAATAGAAATGTTTCATAGCTTTTAATAAAAAAGTTGAAAGTGTGTTATAAAGTATAATTTTATAATTGTGTTATAGCATTGATTATACATCCTACGGAATTAGGATGTATAATCAATGGTTATAGTCTATAATGGTTTTTAATATTGTTTCACAACTTATAAAATACCGGTAAAGTGTCTCATAACTCATAAAGCTGATTTTGTTGCATAGCCACTAAAGGAGGGGAAATCGCGATCTGTGTTATAGTCTATAATGGTGGGGAGGATGAGAACTCCTCGGAAGAGCCGCGAGGCCACGCGGCACTTCCCGACTTCCCGCGCTAGCATAGATAGGGCGAGGAATAACTTTTCTCTTCGCCCTGCGTCGTTGTACAGCATAATTAAAATGCAAATTGATTGAACACTATATCGTTTCAGATTAATGTGTTTGTTAGGTCTAAATGATGTGTAGCGAGTTGATGTTTTGTGAAAGTTAATATAAAACTGGATGTATTCAAATGGATTCCAGTGATAACAAATTTGATCGAATCTAATCATATTCATCTACTCATATAATTTTTATCACAACGGAATATTTTACTATAATTTGGATTTAAATTTGCATGACAACTATTACACTATTTAATTTATAGGGCCTAAGCACTAAAATGGTTTGTTGATTTCCTGTGATTTAGCTGAGATATGGTAAGTCGTTTGGTTGAACCAAAATTAAATTTAAACATTTAAAGCGGTATCTATTATTACTTGGTTAAAACAACCTCTCTCTTCTCTCTCTCTCTCTCTCTCTCTCTCTCTCTCTCTCTCTCTCTCTCTCTCTCTCTCTCTCTCTCTCTCTCTCTCTCTCTCTCTCTCTCTCTCTCTCTGATATAAAAACTATCAAATTCAAAATCGATGTTATTCTTCCTTTCGATATTCATATACCTGTTATACCTGAAAGGAGAATTCTGGACGGTTTTACTGTATAAAAAGAACAAAGTAGCTACCGAAGCCACATTCCATATTCTGTGTTTGTGATCCATTCAACCTCACAGACATTAGTTTTTTAACGAAACTACACATAAACTATGTTATTGTTGTCAAGAAAAGGGAATTATAAATTGTTTTATTTTCATCAAAATTATTATTAATTAAATAGTATTATTATCGTAAAAAAAAAACTTTATTGGTTACAAAATTTGCATGTAGTGCATAATAATATAGGTAGATGCTATCAAATAGCTAACCTAGCCCTTGTTGTGTCAGGCATAATATCAATATAAAAACAAATTACTACTGGAATTGCTCCGCCCTTCTGTTATCTGCTTTTGATTCCAAATCCATAAAAACCTGAGTTTACTGGTTTTACATTTTTAATGAAACACAAACTGTACTCATAGCCAGCAGTAAAGAGTTAAATAGAACAAATATAAATCTTAATTTCGTTTCGTTTATAACCAAAATAATGTACGTATGGTCTGTTCCGAAAACATAATGCAGTTGCACCAATGCCGGTTGTGGCAAAACATTCATGCAAACAGCCATTATTCGTAGGCACATAATACATATAATACATATCTATAATATATATAGAATTATTCTCGGTCGAATTTCAACCTCAGGTCGATACCTAGTTATTTATAAAGGGTAGATACCAGTCAAGGAGCGAATTATTTCTATCATGGCAGATACAAGGTTTATCAAAAACTCTCGCCTTGAATTATTTTCAATTATACATTATACACCTAATGTACTGCATAAGTAATCTACATATTAAGGATGTAAGCTTTGAAGTTTATAATATAAGTCTTTAGATAAATGGGGTTATTAACTTGCTAAACTATTTGTGGTGTTATGTACAATTCACAGAAATCTATTTATTAAGTTAACATGGTGTAGCACGTTGCAATTCCGTTACTTCGAACACCGGTGCAGCCTAGCGCAGAACGCAGAGCGGCTTCATATTAGCCTATCCCGTGCGATGTGGCTGCTCGTTCGTTCGTAGCCAAATGGTCCCGTCAGACAGCCGCCGCGCGCCAGCCGTCCCGCCAAGCCACGAAGCCACGCCGCGCGCCACCGCGACAGTGGGGTATTTGACTAATCTAGCTAGTCAAAATTATTACTTATTACAAACAAGCTAAAGACAAACAGATATTTTTATTTTTGCATTTTAGATCATAGTTATACTATACTTACAGGAGGAACTATAGGTTACTTTGGTAAACGGAGTAGTTTTTTTACGCAGAGGACTCGTTCCGGTTATGACAAGATCCGAACTTATAAGTAACCTGTTAAGCACATCTCTGTCGCAGTCAACTCTAGAAAACTTTCGAGCGTAGCTTTCCCGATATTGTGTTATATGCTTATTGCGAGCTTCAGTACGCAATTCTTTTTATTCTTGCATTAAATCGAATAGCTACTGTCTAGTAAAAATTCTGACATTTGCCGTTCCTGTAATTAAAAAAGTTTCTGAGTCATTAAGTGTATGGTTTCTTGGTTTTAGCATGTAATTGTTTTAAGGCATTTAAAATACGGAGTAGCAAATAGTAGCAGAAATTATTATCAGTATTTTCAAAAGAACACTTTAAACAGTCCGTCAAAAATAAAATTAGTGCGGGAAACCTTGGGAAACCCAACTTTGGGAATTTTAATTGTACAGTTTACTCCATAAAAATCGATGTTATCACAGCATTTTCTTTTCTTAACATTATTAATTTAGTATAAATTTGTTGTTACTTAAAACCCATATTAAAGTAGACGTAATTACCTGCCGAATCACAATACATAGTTAAAAATATAAAAACCAACCAATTTATTAAAAATGTCACCATTGACAAAGACTGGTTTACCAATCTAGGTTAATACAGCGATCCTACTTTGTTTCTTATCTGTACCTCCAACAACAATACTTTGATAATGGGGTTTCCCTATGTCGAGAGAAAGTTAAGGTTTTACTTGGAACTGTAAATATAATCCTTTGAAATCTACCTGGGTGAAGCTTTATTTTTTCGGTTTTTGGCCAGCTAGATTAGTCAAATACCCCACTGTGCGGTGTAGCGTCCGGCCCCGGCACCGGCCGCTCTTCCACCGCGTAGCATTCTCCCCATTATAGAGTATAACACAACTCGCGCATTTCCCCTCCGTGCGTTATAAGCTATGAAACAATAGCAGTTTTAGAGCTTATGAAACAATTTTAATTTATTAGCTGTAAGACGTGAATTGTATCATAGTCTATAATTTTTAGTGAATTTGTGTTATAGTCTATAAAGAATTTAAATTTTGTGTTATGGTCTATAATCGATTATAGGCTATGAAACAAATATTAATTATAAGCTATGAAACAAATTCAACATTATAGACTATGAGATTATAAGCTATAGGACCCCACTGCTCAACCACTCTAATTATTTGCAACCCACACATAACCAGAGATCCCGGAGTGTTACATGGGCCCAGCACATTTCGAAAGAATCTCTCACCACAGTTGTAATATATTTGAAGTAGAATTTAAAGTTTTAGTGTAACAGCTTATTTATTAATTATATACAATATATGACAATGTAGTAAGTAAAAATGTAACACGACATAATGAAGATGCCAACTGTAACCTTAGAAGTAAACGTGTAAGACCTCAAAGGCAGAGTGTTAGACCAAACTTTACCAAATACGAACGTGTAAAGCCCCACTAACAATGTAATCATTGTAGAACTGTGCGTTGGAACTGGGTGGCTTCGTTTTGCAAGCGAAGTATTGTTACAAGTTGCATTAATAATTTACGATAAAGTTTTAACCAGAATTCTCCGTTTTTATTTTAACTAGCGCTTCCTTGATTATAGCAAATGTTATATTTTTCTTTTTAAAAACTTGAATATCTATATTATTTGTTTAGTTCTATTATTTAATATTATTTGTTTCCACGAGAGCCTTTTTTACCATTCAGTTTTATATGTTATCAATTAATCCTTACAAGTTACTGGGTTTTTAGTGTCTTCAAGAAATTGCAAATAAATTTAAAGATTGAATCACTTTAAAAAATTACAAATCTGAATAAATAAAGTATAACTTTTGTATATACTTTGAGATCCCTTTCCCTACTTTAACAAAACGCCAGTTGTTTTATAAATTTAAATGTCACTGTAAAAGTCTGTGTAATGAACTGTCAAGACCGGCCGGTAGGAATGAAATCTGCTTCTCTGACGTTAGACTACCTTTCCTGCTGATACATTAGTGACATGTTTCCTAAAAACAAACTAAGAACATTTTAATGTTTAGTATTTGATTGAAGGTTAATCTATTGGTCGCATGGCAGTTTTATATTGAACTAGCTGCCATCGTACCCGGTTCAAAAGGGAATACAACAGTTATGTTTGCTGCATTCTGTGGTTAGCCCGTGGAACTACTACGAATCAAGATCAGCTATTTGTATTTTCATCAGCTCAAACAAAAATTAATGCCCATGAGGAATACATGGGAACTTTGAACTCCCGTGGGGCAAAGCCCTATAGGAGTTTCAAAACTAAAATAGGCCTATGTGTTTATTTGGTATATAAGGGAAATTCCTGTACATTTTCATGCCAATCGGTTCAGTAGTTTTTTAGTGATTGAGGAACAAAAAGCAGTCAGGCAGACAGACTCACACCATCCCATTTTTATATATTAGTAAGAATATAATATTGGGTTCCAAATTGTAAAGTACTAATCGAAAATTATTTAAAATACATACATGAATGATTTTGATAAAATATTAAGTATTGACTTTGATATCGACATTTGATAACTTTATAAAAATAATGTTTAATCTACAAATTATTTTTTAAAATGACCTTAAAGATGGTTAATTATGGAAATCAGCCTATCAACACTGTTAAATAAATATTTTCCGTAAAGTTAAATGCTGCCCAGGTTTTTTTTTCAGAAATGAGCACTTTTAATGTAAACTGTTCGTATAAATGGTTTTAGTGATCGGCAATAATAATATTATATATTTACGTTAAACTAATACGGCAAGACTTACGTTAATTTGTACATAATTTAAGACCCTTGTTAAGTTACTTCTTCGTATGGTGTAAAACGATATATTAATAATCTTGCTAATCTTTGTTAAAAATAGTAAAAGAGAGCAACAAAACACCGGCCAGTAAATAGCGCGTGACATGTTCTGTAACAGCTTCCCTTCTACCTTCCGTAAGATATCCGTTATCCGTTAACAGGGGTTTATCCTTGTTGCCTTGGTCTTATACTGGGATTCTCGGGTATAGCCCCTTCCCTCACCTCCACCGTACAAAGTTTATTATCCAACTTTACCATCCTCGGGCGTCAACGTGGTTTAACGGTGATATTCAATCTGAACTTACTAAAGTAAGTGCTGAAGAATGTCTAACTCCCACGTAACATTCTAACGATTACGTGTCTCGTTAATGACGTAGAGCGAAATCGTTTTCCTGGCAAGCCTCTAATTCTCCGAATCATTTGCAATTACCATAGGAGTAATATTACAAGTCGAATTAATTTTCTGAGCTAATATCCCATAGTTAACATTAATCACACAGACGCTAGTGTATTAATAAATGCAATCAATTCAAGACGATTAATACACGTAAAGACTGATGCCAGGGTTTAGATATCAACCAGCTAGACCGATCATAATTTAGCAGAGTTAAAATATAGTTATATTTAGAGAATAAAGGGTATCAGGAAACTGACACATACTTTCTCCCTTTTAGCCCAACTTTAACGAATAAATTACTTTTTATTTACTAAATATAGAATACAAAGCACGGTCAAATGTACAGAAAATCTTGTAAACAAGTTGTTTTAAAAAACAACAACCCAAATCCCTGCTTTAGAGGCCCTACAGAATCCATTGCTACACTCGTGGTTTTAAGAGGGGAAATGCCCCTATTCCCCCCCAGGGTTATTAAGGGGCAACATATTTCGAATTTCCTCTGTTGGCCAATGCTAAATTGACAAGCATATCAAGTTTGAATGAAATTGATCAGTAAATAAGAGAGAAATAATAATTTTTGTATTCCCCATAAGAATAACATTGGACAACGTACTGTGTTTACCGCAAAATAAAAATTTCTATTTTCTCCGAAACCAGCAATCGTAGAATAGTAATTCAAAATACTAAATTATTTAGTTTTTTGAGCTCTTTTTAGTGGTGAATAGTAATATTTTTTATATTTATGTCTTTTATGAAAAATCCAAAAAACTGAATTTTTGATGTTTTAAGTCTTGTAATTTCTGAACCCGAATTTTTACAGAAATGCGGGTGGTGTCATTTTGTTGGAGGACTAAAGTTCTTCAAACGACTAAAGTTTAATCAAAATCGTTAGAGCCGTTATTGAGAAATTTGGATTTTTCATGTTTTTTGGCGGTTTTTGGGGGATAATTACCCAAAAATCAAAAATTCAAAAAAATAAAAAAACGCCTGGAGATATCGTGGATTAGTACCTACATACCAAATTTCATAAAAATCGGCCCATTGGTTAGGGCTCTAGCTCTGTACACATCCCCACAGACACACACACGGACACACACACACACACACACACACACACACAGACAGACATCACGTAAAAACCACTTTTTTGGGTTCAGGGAGCACCAAAACAAATATTTCCACTAACAACTCAAATTCGAAATTTTTTACGAAAACAATACTTTCTCCATATACTATGTATAGGGGGAGAAAGTAAAAAGGAATAACATATCAACCCCCAGTCCAAATCTTAACCTAAAATTTAAATAAACGGGATCTATACTTTTTCTATAACGTAAATAAACATACAAGGGACCTAAATCCCCACATAATTCCCTCCCCATGGATTTTCAACAATTTGACATGATGTTTTCATTGGCATCAACTTTCATTTGATCAGATGATTAATAAACAAGTGTTCACTGTTCGACATAGTTCAGGAGATTAACAACAGAAAGCAGCACTCATGACTCGTGTAATCCCCTGGTATAGCTAGGCAGCAACTAGTTTGGCTGACACAATCACAAAGAGTAACCAAATGGACTTGTAAAAGCTACAGCAATTATATTTGTACCGATCATTTTCTAATGGATGATGAACCATTTTGAAAATAACACCTTCCTTCACATTTTACAAAAGCGTTGTAGAAATATTTGGTATATAATTCTAGAAAGTAATTCCTTGCGGTAAAATTATTCATATGTTACTCGAATATAGAGATTTAAATCAATTTTAATCTTAAATGTCCATATTCTTTTAAGCGATTAACCAAGGATTCGATTCTCCTTACTTGGACCAGATAATTTACTATTACACTATTACAGCATTACAGAGCAGTGTTGTCTTCCTTTCTTTACCCATTACAAAATATCACAGATGTTAAGTTAAGGCAGACTTTCTTACATAAAAAAGTTTCTACATAATCGAGATTAAGCACAAAAATATCCAACTAAGGACTTGATGGCATTAAAATATTTTCCCTTTTGCTTAAGTCTATCAAATAACCTTAATTAGGTTTTAGAATTTGTCATCACTTAGGAAAAAGAACATTTGTCAATATGTTTGAAATTACTTAGGAAATTCTTAATGCTTATTAAATTACAAGTTTTGTGGATAAAACAGAGTTACTTATTAAACAATACCAAGAGAGAAACACAATAGTGCACTGTACTTGATGGTTAGTTATTTAAAAAACCAATAAAGATGGTTAAGATATCTAGTTTTATAATTAACTTGGTAACATAACGTTATGCTTTGTTAAGAGTTTTATAATGTAAAATAAATTAAAATGTTGTTGTTTGTCCCAGAGGAATATTTTCAGATCCGAGCTCAAGTTTAACGGCAGACGTAGCAGACTGGACAATGAGCGAGGATCAAAAAGCCACTTTTGGTCCTAGTAATGAACTACATTTTTCGTCATACGACAAATAATATTAATATAACAATTTCTCATAAACTAAATTTTATTTTCCTTTTACCAGTTTGCTTCCACATTGATCTTATTAATACTCTGAACAAACATGTTTACACAAGTTGTTATTGTTGACAAGCTGAATATATTAACAGCTGATGACCTCGACCAAAAAAGTGTCATCCAATGATGTTAGCGAATTTCCCCTATAGGGAAGAAGCTATTACCGTAGGTCTCATGGTAAGACTTAAGCCCGAGACCATGATATCTTCTCATTTTGAGGTCTCCAGATGCCAAAAACACCATTCGTTCAAATGTTTATGTATGTATATACATATATATATATATATGAGTCCGTAAGCACGATAACTCTCGTAAAAAGGTCCGATCTTAATGAAATTTGATACAAATGTGTAAAGTACTATTTATTTGGACGAGTTCGAAAACCAGACGAATCGCACCATCCAAAGGGGGGTTTTGAGGGGGTTTGTACCCCAAAAATGGGTTTTTTGGGGTTTCCACGTGTAATTTTTATTTAAATCAAATTTTAATTTTTACCATTGACTTCAGCATAAAAAAACAAACAATTTGGTATTTTAATCATTGCTCTACGTCAATTGGTTACTGAGATAATGAAAGTGCTAAACACAGTACGTTGTCTAATGTTATTCTTATGGAGAAAGAAAAATTATGTATCTCGCTTATTTATGAATATAAACTGACGAAATTTGGTATATGACTTCATCTGGTTGTGGTTTATTATTGTTTGTACAACAAAAGTTTCGCCTATGGTTCCCGTCGCAGCAAACCTAGGTACTTGATCCCCATGTTATTCTTATGGAAAAAATTAAAATGTTATATATCGCTTATTTATGAATGTATATGGATGAAACTTGGTATGTGACTTCACTAAGATGAGTTCTATTGATATATTGCATAAAAACCCATTTTTTGTGTTCCTTGGTGCAGCAAACCTGCGTACTCATCCCCAATGTTATTCTTATGAAGAATAATTAATATTTTAAATATCGCTTGTTTGTGAATATATTTCTTATGAATCCTGTTCAGTGTTTTAATATGTTATGTTATATATTCATTGGCAATTCGCTGAGTATGCAGGTTTGCGGCGACGGGGGTATTTTTAGTCCTAGGACGAAAAAACCATCAAAATGATACTTTTTATTCTAGGAGTAAAAATAACAACTTTAGCATCTCAACGCATGAGTTGAAAACAGGTGTTTTTGAACAGGATGACGAAAATTGATTTTTATAAACGTAAAAATATGCTCACACAATTTTTCCTTTTAAAATACCTTTTATAGGAAGCTTTAGTCGCTTTAAAAGGCATAGTTGTGATTTCCTGATTATACATAATCACGATGTCGTGTTTTACGTTAAAACTGGCTCCTCAGGTGTTTATGAACTAAACGGAGCCTTTTAGCTTTTAACGAAGTTGGGTTTATTTCATCTAAACACCATTAATGATTTCGAGTAACTTCAGCATTCAATCTCGCTTCCTTGTTGTAGAATTTCAATGCAACTTGGTTCAAAAGCTCTAAGATTTTTCCTCATGCATATCTCATTGGATTTCTGTGATTTTCTCTAACCTTAAGTAATAATTCAACTTACACTCTATTAGTTGTTTCTTCCCAATTACAGCTCTATTGAAATGGCCACTGGTGTTAGTGTTTAAGTCGAACTACCTCTACCCGCATAGGAGTAACTAATATTAAAACCATATACATAATTTTAAATGTTAACAAATTATATCAGTTTATAATTTATGAATTAATTTGATTTATTTATTTGATTTAATCCATAAATATTTCCATTTATTGAATACACACATTCACATGGACATTTTAGGATTAACTTAAATCAGATTTATGCACTCTTTAAGGACATTAATCGTACACTAGAAAAATATGGCACACCTACGTAGAAAAACGTATTTTAAAACACCCCAATAAGACATATACAATATTGTTACGTAATTTTTTTCAAGACATTTCCGCAAACAATTCTTCAAAGCTTACACCATGTAGAGATTTTGGAATTTATTTTGATTCCCTTTACCGACGATTCGCACTGGTTATCACAGAACGACCCAGCTGGTTCGAAATCGATTGTTAAAGAGAAATCAGATTTGTTCAAGCATTAATAAATAACTCCAAATTATTTGATTCACAAAATAGTGTCATAAACTGGTACTCGGTTCTCTAGAAATGACGTACGTTAGTGTCACCTCTTCAGACCCCGATAACCGTTGCCATAGTAACCGCACTTGTTGTGGCCGTGGTTGGGATAAACGATTATGCTTAAACATCACTCTAATATGCAATTATGTGTTGATTTGGTTTTTATAAGTATAATTATGCCATTTAGTTTAACATGGTATGAATGCTATAGTATTTAGTTCCATTATGTTTATTTCCATAGTATTTATGAATTGCCCACTCGTTCTCGAAAAGTATAATTATGCCATTTAGTTTAACATGGAATGAATGCTATAGTATTTAGTTACATTATGTTTATTTCCATAGTATTTATGAATTGCCCACTCGTTCTTGAATTATAAGACGACTTTATATTTAAATCGGTTGTTGGTAATATGTTTGTAGGAACTTCTTACTTAGTTGTTACAACATTGTATATTCTAACTTCATCTTGTTCAGTATAAAATTTCATTAAAGCTTACAGTCTTTTTGTGGGTAAGTTAATATCTTTGGTTGCTAGTGGTGATTATTTCACCTTGCATTAGTAAAGTTATTTAATGTTAGTTTTGTGTTTGTTGTTTGAGGTGGGATTTACATTGTTACTCGTATAAACTGTCCCACAGTTGCTTCCTTCAACTTTAGCTAATCATAATAAATCTGTTATAAGTAATATTCTTTATATATTCTAGAATGTGTGATATAACAGAAAGTCAATTACAGTGCGTTACAAGATTAAATACCCCGTCGCAGCAAACCTGCGTACTCAGCGAATTTCCAATGTATGCATATGTTTCTCACTACGACATAAAGCCACTTACCAAGTTTCATTAAAATAAATAAACAAATAAGTGATCTATAGCATTTTATTTATTCTCTATAAAAATAACATTAGGGCTGAGTACGCAAGTTTGCTGCAAAGTGAAAGAGAAGAAATATATTTTTGTGCAATTATTAATATAACTCAACCAGGTGAAGCTACATACTAAGTTTAATTTATTTATGTTCATAATTAAGGGAGATATACAAC
Organism: Allygus modestus; assembly: GCA_963675035.1. Classification (NCBI taxonomy): domain Eukaryota; kingdom Metazoa; phylum Arthropoda; class Insecta; order Hemiptera; family Cicadellidae; genus Allygus; species Allygus modestus. The sequence continues at coordinate 125,553,306 of OY776115.1, read as the reverse complement.
GTTACTTATTCGCCATAAGAATAAAATTAGGGCTGAGTATGCAGGTTTGCTGCTATGAGGATAATCAACAAAAACTAATTTTTTGTGCAAATATCAATATACCAGTACTACGTGAAGCCACATACCAAGTTTCATCAATATGCATTCATAAATAACGGAGATATCACAATTTGATTTATTCTCCATAAGGATAACATTGGACAACGTACTGTGTTTAGCACTTTGAATATCTCTGCAACCGACCCAGACTTCCTCTAGATTTTTAAACACCGAAATGATTGTTTTGTGGAGCTGAACTGATTGGTAAAAGCAAATGTGAAGTTTACATTAAAGTGAACTGAGGGAAAGCCAAAAACCTTTTTCCCATGAGATTAACATGGGAGATTTTATGAGCAGGTTTTTTGAATTTTCTCCGCAACAACTTAACCTAGGATAATAATTCAAAATATTATATATTTTTTAAGCTCTATAACTTAGTCAAAACCGAAATTAAGTTTTTTAAAAATTTGTGAGTGAAAAATGGAAAAAACAACTGATTTTTGGATAATTTAAAACACCCATAACCCTTCCCATCGTCCGATTTTTATGGTTTTCATAGTTAAAGACGTGAATGTTACTTTACACATTTGAGCCAAATTTCATCGAAATCGGACATATTTTACTCAAGTAATCGCATTCACGGACACACACACACACACACACACACACACACACACACACACACACACACACACACACACACACACACACACACACACACACACACACACACACACACACACACACACACGCGTACACACCCCCACACAATACATATTATAAACAGTATTGACCCATCGTTATTGTTATATTTTTAAATAATCAGAAAAATTAAAATAATTATCCAGAAGAACAATATACAATTTCTGAAGCTGCCACGAGCTAAGACCAGGCGTCTAGCGGGCAGGAAGTTTCAGGTTGCCGACATCCTGGTATTGAAGCAAGTATTGTATATCTCCATGAGAAAATCACACGCTGAAATAAACCCATTATGCTGAGCAGTAAGGTTCACTCACCGATGATCAGCAACTCTTGAAAAATTACCAACAAGATGGTGTCAACCAAGGGCAAGTAATTGACAAGAAGTCAATACAAAGATTGGCCGGTAGGCGGAGTTAATAGATAGTTGGGGGGAAAATTAATAGGAAGGGGTGATTGAGGAGAGATGGAAGAACAGAGAACATGGGTTAGTCCTGAAGAATCAACGGAAGATGGAAGAGGTTTAACGGGAAGACAGTGGGACCGTGGAGGAGGGAGGACGTCCGGGGCAACCTTAATTGAGTAGGGTCGTAAGTCCCCAAGTAGCATAAAACTTGTTTAAAAACAATTTCAAAATATTTTAAAATTGTTTAAAAATTGTTTTAATATTAGTCAAACTTGGTATTTTTTCCATTATTAAAACAAGTTTCAAACAACTTTAAAATGTTAAAGAAATCATTTTAAAATATTTCAAAATTGTTGTGAAATTGTTTTAATATAAGTCAAACTTGGTATTTTTCCCAATATTAAAACAAGTTTTAAAACAATTTTAAAATGTTTCAAAATTGTTGTGAAATTGTTTTAATAGAAGTCAAACTTGGTATTTTTCCCAATATTAAAACAAGTTATAAAACAATTTTAAAATGTTAAAGAAATTGTTTTAAAATGTTTCAAAATTGTTGTGAAATTGTTTTAATAGAAGTCAAACTTGGTATTTTTCCCAATATTAAAACAAGTTTTAAACAACTTTAAAATGTTAAAGAAATAGTTTTAAAATATTTCAAAATTGTTGTGAAACTGTTTTAATATAAGTCAAACCTGGTATTGTTTTCAATATTAAAACAATTTTAAATTATTTCAAAATGATGATTTATTCTTAAATTATCTGTGCAAAATTAACAAGCTGACTTTTAAAAATAGTTTAAAATTAGTTTACAAAATTTAAATTTAAACTGTTTTTCTTATATATTTTAATTCATTAAAACTTGTTTGTAAAATATTTATACATTAAGAATTCTGGATAAAAAATATATCCAATTAAAATTTTAAACGTTTTATTGAAAAATATAAATTGTAACAATTATTAAATCTATAATATCAGTCTTAATCCTCTTTCAAAATTATCTTCCACTAATTAGGTTTATTCCTCGCCACTGATGTGTTCAGCATGGATTGTTCTGCAACAAAAATGTGTGGTATAGTAAATAAATCTAAAATATAACGACAATCACAGTTTTTAACAATGGTTTTTGTCCGCACATCTCAACCAAGCATCGTAACTATCTGTAATTCAATGCTTACATCAATGACCCATGAACTAATGAAAACCCATAACCAAAGAATAACAATGTTTGTACTTTAATTTCTAATTTTAAGCCTGTACATTCTACGTATTAATATATTTGGAAAAACTAGTCACAGAAAATACAGCGGCATATGGACTTTGAATCTCTTACTGCTTGCCGCAACATCAATTATCGTTTGCGACGTCCATTTTTGGCTTTCTTTCATCGAAAAGCTACTATATCAGATTATAAAAAATGTTAAGTTGAAACACATTCACCCGGATAATAAAAATGGTGATGGCTGTTAGATCCTAAACTTTTTATGAATAATATCCATTATTGGGGGGGAAGGGGGGAGTAAATCCCTTTAGGGAGCATTGTATATCCAGTAATGGAATAATATCATAATCATCCACTGTTTTAGCCCCTGAGCTGTACGTATTATGTATTATCCCAGAGTTTTGAAAATTAGTAGGATTGTTTATTACCCCCTTCTGCACATCATACTTAAAGTCCACGAGCGAGGATGGTGAGCGGGTGGTGGGGAAGCCTCTTATGGGGAAATTTTATGGTGAAATTTGGAAATTCCATGATTTTTGTTCACATTTCCTTATTTATTAGTTTTAGCCAATTGTCCTAGATAAATAATTGGAGATAATTAAATTTCCTATTTTGTCATAGGATTAACGGTTAAAAACTTATAGGCTTTACAAGCTGTAGAAATTACCAGCGACAAGGCTTTTTGGATGTTTCTCCTTATTCTCGGTAAATATACCTTCAACCTGGGCACAACCACAACAGAAGCATATGGAAGAGTTTGTGAATGAGAAATTTCTCTATAACATACCCAAACTCAGACAAGACAAGACAATAGGAACACTTAAAATTCCATTAAAAATGATGGCGGCTGAAATATGGTGCTTAAGTACAAAATATAGTAGCTCTTTATAGTATAGTCTTTAGCAACCATTGGATAAGCTACTAAGGAGTATTTTTTATCGTGTAGGCTTCCACGGTCCGAAGATACAGTCATGAAGTTAATTTCCGGGTTAGTTCGGTAGATGTCGAAGAAGTTGGTGGCCGATGTTTCGGATATAATTACAATATCACTGGCGACGTGAATTAGTAGCGAAAGTGTACTAAACACTCACTAATTGACTGGCACACTCGTCCGACTCTTCCGCTTATATAGGTGCCGCGGCCGTAGGTTGTAAACAGACCTGACCTCGGTCGTCGACTACCGACTATTTTACATGCCTTTAAGAAACAAGAATTAATTTACAACTCAAATTGATACTAGAAATAATAGGAATAGAAAACAACAAAAATATTAAAAACGCTGTTTTAGCATATTTAAGAGGTAAAACTGATAGAATTGGCACAGTACTTAAAAAAAATAAATCACAACAATATTCAAACCTTACCAGAAAACAAAACAGTTTCTTCGGCCTGTCAAGGATAAAATTCATTTGCAGACACCAGGGGTTTATCATATAGAGTGCAGCTGTGGAATGAGTTACATTACAGAAAGCTGCAGAGTAATTTCTACTAGACTAAAAGAACACATAAGGAACACCAAGAATGGAGATACCGAGATGTCAGCCGTAGCTAAACATTCGTATGAGATTAAACATCTAGGCCTAATAAACTCTGAGAATATTAAAGTACTAGTAGCGATTGAAGACAACTATAAACGAAAAATACGTTAGGTCTGTTTACAACCTACGGCCGTGGCACGTAAGCGGGACTATATAAGCAGGATAGTCGGACGAGCGCACCAGTCAATGAGTGAGCGTTTAGTAGGTTTTCGCTAATAATTCACGTCGCCCTGACGATGTATATTGTAATATATCCGAAACGTCGGCCAAAAACTTCGTCGACATCTACACGGACCAACCAGGAAATGAACTTCATAAATACTAAGGAATATGTTTAATCTATGATAATACTGACCTAATCATAACATTTAATCCACATGAATCTCAAAAAATGTAAACAAAACAAGAGAATTGTCTGTAGGCCTATTTTAATTAGATATGTTTTGGTATTTTTTGTTATTTTGATGTTTCATACACCAGAGAAGCCGGAAAACACCTTATTAGCTTAATTTCTGATTGTCTCCAGGTGACTTTTATATATACTGTACCCGAATTGTTTAAAAGGAGTTGATTGATTTACATATTTTTCACTGTAATGCAGGCCATTTCAAATCACCCAATATAAATAAAATTTGTCGCTCAACATTTTTTATTTTCCTGATTTTTCTATCAAGAGTTCTTTATAGGTAGATAAACACAAAACACAGTACCTATGAAAAAATGTATAGGCCTATACCATAATTTTGTTTGGCAGCCATTTTTAAAATGGTGGTTGAGCAAATTTTCATAAAAAACATGGTTTGCGGAAAGTTTAATTGCCAAGCCATTTTAAAAGATATCAGAATAATTCAAAAACCACTCTGTTCAGCATACAATGGACTTCAAGTACACATTACTTTAATTATTCTTTAATACTAGAGAGTTAGTCAAACTCTCTCTGTACAATATTTGAAAAAAGTCGTCAACCGTTACTTTTTAAAACCATAAAATTTTATGAAGGAAAAGGGACTCACTGATAATTTTTTATTTCTGTGTTGAATACTTTTAGGACTATGTGCAGTATAAATTTTAGTCCTGAGATGCACTCCTTTTACTTTCTCCCCCTATACATAGTATATGGAGAAAGTATTGTTTTCGTAAAAATTTTCGAATTTGAGTTGTTAGTGGAAATATTCGTTTTGGTGCTCCCTGAACCCAAAAAAGTGTTTTTTACGTGGTGTGTGTGTGTGTGTGTGTGTCTGTGTGGATGTGTACAGAGGTAGAGCCCTAACGTATGGGTCGATTTTTATGAAATTTGGAATGTTGGTACTAATCCACGATATCTCCAGGCGTTTTTTTCATTTTTTTGAATTTTTGATTTTTAAGGGTAATTATCTCCCAAAAACCGCCAAAAAACATGAAAAATCCAAATTTCTCAAAAACGGCTCTAACGATTTTGATTAACTTTTTAGTGGTTTGTAGAACTTTAGGTTTCCAACAAAATGACACCACCCGAATTTCTGGAAAAATTCGGGTTCAGAAATTACAGGACTTAAAACATCCAAAATTCAGTTTTTTGGATTTTTCATAAAAAATCATAAATGTTAAAAAAGATTACTATTCACCATTAAAAAGAGCTCAAAAAACTAAATAAATTGGTATTTTAAATTACTATTCTACGATTGCTAGTTGAGGAGAAAATTGAAATTTTCATTTAGCGGTAAACGCAGTACGTTGTCCAATGTTATTCTTATGGGGAATACAAAAATAACTATTTCTCTCTTATTTACCGATCAATTTCATTAAATTTTGATATGCAGGTCAAGTTAGCATTGAACAACAGATGATGTTCGAAATGTGTTGCTATTTAACCCTGGGGGGGGCAAGGGGGCATTTCCCCTCTCAAAACCACTGTGTGTAGCAACGGACTCTATATAGGTCCTCCCAAAAAGGGATTTGGGTGGATATTTCTGAAAATAACTATTTTAGAAAATTTCCTGTACATTTATCTATACTTCATATTCTATATTTAGTAAATAACAAATGTTTTTGTCATTAAAGTTTGGCTTAAAGGGAGAAAGTATGTGTCAGTTTCCTGATACCGTTTATTTACTGTAGCTTTTCAAAAATGGACGAAAACAAAAAATGTAAGTCTTCTTACAATACCGGTACCGGTATCTGAAAAGGGACTGAATGAAATAAAGTGAAAATGTTACTGAATGTTCTTTACACAAATAGGAATACCTCATAAAAAAATTATGACTGAGACTCAAATATATTTTACTCATGATATAATCAAGCCGTTGTGTGCTAACTTGTCAGTGAACTGTCATGTACAAATGCAGCGTTTTTACTGAAATTCCTTGCTTTATTTCTCAAAATATGGTTAGGTCTCAGTCATAATTTTTTTATGAGATATTCCTATTTGTGTGAAGAACATTCAGTAAAATTTTAATATTAAAAAAAATAAAATTATCATTATTGCACAGTGGTAAGACTATTAGGCCTACTCAAAATAAACATATAGGATACTTTTATAATCCTGACTCCCCCACTGCCATGACTTAAAATTTAAACCCCTTCTCAAAATACGGTACCTTTCAAATTGATCGATGCTGGGCAGTCATTATCCAACGGTAAGCTCCTGGGTCTGTCAGGCTTACTTGTTGTGACGAGTGAAAGTGTTCCGATATAAGTTTCATCTGAAATAGATAAACAAGTGGTAATTAACTGTACATTTATCCGGATGTTTAAAATGTTGAGGTTTCTGTTGGTAGATTCAAATGTGCCTAAGCCTACATTATACATAGTTATTAGGTACACATACATATATATACATATTGTTAGTACCGTACTATGTGTAACTTAAGAATTCCTCAACAAAAAAGCTTATCTTTAAAAAATAGTTTGAAGTTTTAAAAGTTATTTCACGAAATAGTTGTGTTTTAGGTGTATAAATATAAAGTAAGTTACTGTATTATAACACTCTATTTATGTATTAAACTTAGATATTATTAGTATTTGAATAACGGGTATGGATTCATAAGTGGTTTGATTATTTTCAACCAATATTTTTTGGTACCGGTACTATAAATATTTTATCTGAATGCGACGTTACTATCGAAACAATGTTTAAAAATGGCAATTGCTACATTAGTTAGCCTTTATCAATAATGCATTTTCAGCAGTTAAAAGCTGTTAGGCCTATAGTTTTAACAGAAATATATGCAACAGCACGCTGTGCTGTTAAAATGAGGTTATGTTAGTCGTGTAACATACTTAACACTTTTAACCTAACCACCTAAGCGCCCTGTACAACAAGTGGTAGCCCACACAAATCAATAATATTTTATCATTTGCTGTACTCTTACCTTTTACTCTTAGGAAAAAACATCGATACATAAGAAATAGGTAGGGCTATAGAAAAAAATAGTGGCTTGAAACTCATTCTAATGTAGTTTTAATACAGAATAAAAAAAGTGTTGAAAATAATTTAACCGCTTAATTAATACCAATTAAAAACCCTACCATAATTAACCCTTCGATGTATTCATTCATAACTGTTGTAACCACACAAAAATGATATGTAACTAGTAACCTATTTTAACTACGTACCGATAGGCAGTCCTAGTTGTAAGTTAGTAACTTAACTGTTAAGGTAGTGAAAGAAACCTGAATAATTGCACTTCAAAGCATGGACTGATTATGGATTAACCAAAATTAATTGCTACCTGCATGTTCTTTGAGTTTTAAAGTAACTTAGGCCTATATACAATTTTACAAATATCTCTGACTTGTAGTAAATAGGCCAAGTTATTTGATTCTTAATTATGAATATGGGCATATTTAGCTTCAAATAACTTTATTCAATTAAGTTTGTGACTGCCGTGTGAAATTAGGAAATAAGAACAAGTTGGAAAGCTTTAAAATCGTTGTAAAGTTAACTAACCATATCCTAGCCATGGTTTAAGCCAAAGAAAAGTGAAATAATGCAGGGTCCAGTTGAATATTGACAATAAAAATAAGTATTAAAACTAATTATAACTATTATAAAACTGTTTACTGTATTTACCTTTATCCATCGTTATGAACACTTCCAAAACAGATTTCTTGAGTACTTTCATATCGGCCGAAAGAACATAAACAACAAAATCTAGAAAATAAAGGCAAATTAATGGCGGCGAGTTAGTTGACAGTTGAACAATACGTTTCATAAACGTCCGCTGTCACGTGATCTGTGGGGAGCGCGACGAGCGCTGTTTAACTGAAAGTGCTTTCAATTGTAACACACTCCTATTCAAACTTGTTTAATATAAGTTTTTTAACTTTTATCGTAATGTATACATAATCAAGTTTAAAATCGCAATTAACTCGTATTAAAATAAGGGTAATATAAGTCGTTTAACTGTTTGTTGAAATTGTTTCAAAACAACTTTTTATAATTTATATAAACACGTTTTAAAACAAGTTTAATAATGCAACTATTTTAACTATTAAAGAAATTTTTTTCAATTCAACTTTACAATTGTTAAAAACTCTTATTACAAAAAAGTTTAATATGAGTCTTCTAACTATTACAGAAATTGTTTCAAATCAACTTTACAATTGTTATAAACTCGTATTGAAACAAGTTTAATATAAGTCTTTTAACTGTTATTGAAATTGTTTCAAAACAACTTTAAAATTATTATAAAGTTGTATTAAAAAAAGTTTAATAAAAGTCTTTTGGCTGTTTTTGAAATTGTTTCAAAACAACTTTAAAATTATTATAAAGTTGTATTAAAACAAGTTTAATATAAGTCTTTTAACTGTTTTTGAAATTGTATCAAAAAAACTTTAAAATTATTATAAAGTTGTATTAAAATAAGTTTAATATAAGTCTTTTAACGGTTTTTGAAATTGTTTCAAAACAACTTTAAAATTATTATAAAGTTGTATTAAAACAAGTTTAATATAAGTCTTTTAACTGATATTAAAATTGTTTCAAAACCACATTAAAACTGTTATAAACTAATATTAAAATTTATTTTAATATCAGACATTACAACTGATATCAAAACAATTTTAAAGTTGTTTTGAGTTTGTATTAAAGTTGTTTTAATATAAAACTTATATCAAAATATATTGAAATTGTTTTAAAACAATTTTAGGACCGTTTTCAACAATTTTTATGCTACTTGGGTCCACGCAGAATTTGTAAAATTTGCCACCCCCCGGCTACTGGCCGTCAAGCCACTTCACTCCAATTCCACTGGACTTCACCACACTTCAACATGAACTTCACATCACCTGAGAGGGCGAGGCTCAACACCGTCGAAGAAGAGGGCCGGACCGTCTCGACCCAAAGAGAGGGACGACTACCGACCAAGGACATCAGGAGGACCTCTTCAAGTACACCGGAAAGACCACTACGAGGACACCTTAGGACCATCACCGATGGACAAAGCGATGCAGAGAGAAGCCACTCGTTCATCCCGGAAACACGGCCTGGTGACAGTCCCAACTAAGGTCCTTGGAAACTCTGGTATGTCAAAGATTTTCTTTATTGCTGCACCCAATAACGAGGAGTAAACCACGTTAAATAAATATAAATGAGAGAGAGATAAAGTTTAAATAAATATTAAATCAATATTATTGAGAGATATAGTCTTCAATAAAGATAATAAACTAAATAATATTATATGACCAAATCCTTACAAATAGGATAATTTAAAGCGAAGTCATCTGAAGCTAGAAGTGTAAAAACAATTTATAGATTTCAATGCGATTTTGAAAGTATAAAGAATGTTTATGATTTAGTGATTTGAGCATTCATGATTTTATGTTTAGATAAATAAAATATTCAAGGGTCTCACATATTTTAATAATAAAAATAATTTTGTAGTAAGGAAAATAAGAAACGTCATGAGATAGGCCTGTCATATATTAGAAAAAATAGCATTAGTTTGATTTATTGTGTAGTATTTTAAGGTGTTTATTTTTGTAAAGAGTGATTTGAAGACCGTTACCTACGTATTGAAGGATAATTGTATGATAAATATTGTCATTCATTATAATATTTGATATTCCTTCATTCCAGTAACAATAAAAGGGCATTAATTTGATTTGGTGTTTGACATTTTAATCTAGTCTAGCACTGATTCGTATAGTATTTTGGGTGTTTATCTTTGTAGAGAGTTTTAGTTTAATATTTTATACAGTGCCGACCAAAGTGGAATAGACAGCGGAAGGACAATATCAAGGGATAATTATCCCTGATTGCAAACTGCAAGCATTTTAGGGTTAATTATTTTGTACCATAAACTACCATTAACTACATGTGTACAATAAGAAGGGTGTATGGCTTGATTATGTGTTCATTCAATCCATGATCCTTTGAGTAACCTGTTAGCAGCCTAGCGAGTTAAGTTTAATTAATTTAGTTATAAAGTTTCATTTTCATTTGTATTTAGTGCAAGCACTTTACCTTCAAAAGCTTACAAAGTAATTTCACAAAAATCTTAAAATATATATGTAGATATTATGTAGATTATATAGATTATGTAGATTATATATATATATATATATATATATAAATTTGAACGAATAGTGTTTTTGTCATCCGGGTACCTAAAAAAAAGTTATCATGGTCTCGGGCTTAGTCTTACCATGAGACCTACGGTAATAGCTTCATGCCTACAGGGGAAATTCGTTAAAAGCCAGGCCATCCTTAAAAGACTAGAGTTAATTTTAACATTAGGCGTATGGACGGCATGGTTGTCACTCGTGCCATGCACTGCACTACTATGTACCACAAACTTAAACATTAGAAGCATGAGTTAAAACATTGACTTTTTTGTTTTGCAGCTTATAGACAAGTTACCTGAAATTAATACGCCATGTGAAGTGTGGATTTCACAATGCGAACCCGAATGTTAGAAGATACCAAAGTATCACAGCTACGAGAACTGTAATGACACAAATCACATGGGCGGTGCAGTTTGTTGTGTCAACAATGCTTTGCGGCACAGCTGTCGGTCGACGCGACAACAGCTGATTTGGCAGTTGTCCTCGGCGCCAGCAGAACGCTCGCGATACTAGGCATCTACCGCGCACACACCGGTGCCTCTTTCCTTGATGAGACCCCCCCCTTGAGTTTTTCAGGGTGTCGTGGAAAACATAAACCATAAATTGACTTTTAGTTGGAGATTGCATCATGATCATCTTGCAAAATAGAAATAGAAATTGTTATTACTTATCCCTAATGGCTAGCGACACTAGCAGCTAAAAAAACACACGAGCCACTGTAAGAGTAGACTTTGCCACCCGAAGGAAACCGAACTCGTCCGATGACGAACGAACTATCAAAACCGATGCTTTATTATGAGAAAACAGTGAAATGTAGTATTTTCAGTGGAAACAGTGGAAACCTACTTATATTCAAAAAAACTACGCTACATTTATGAACAAATTATAGTAAAATAACCTAACATAATTCCGCAGAGCGCTGCATGGCGGCTCTTTTCTTTGTAACATCATTGACTATAGATTATAGTCAATGGTAACATATTACAATACACCCGTCGCAGCAAACCTGCATACTCAGCGAATTTCCAATGAATATATAACATAACACTTAACAGGATTCATAAGAAATGTATTCACAAACAAGCGATATTTAAAATATTAATTATTCTCCATAAGAATAACATTGGGGATGAGTACGCAGGTTTGCTGCAACAAGGCACGCAAAATAATGGGTTTTTATGCAAATATCAATAGAACTCATCTTAGTGAAGTCACATACCAAGTTTCATCCATATACATTCATAAATAAGCGATATATAACATTTTAAGTATTTTCCATAAGAATAACATGGGGACCAAGTACCTAGGTTTGCTGCTACAGGAACCATAGGCGAAAAAATGTTTTTTTGTGCAAACAACAATAAACCATAACCAGATCAAGCCATATACCAAATTTTGCCAGTTTATGTTCATAAATAAGCGAGATATACAATTTTTCTTTTTCTCCATAAGAATAACATTAGACAACGTACTGTGTTTAGCACTTTCAATATCTCGGTAACCAATTGACGTAGAGCAATGACCAAAATACCAAATTGTTTGTTTTTTAAGCTGAATTCAATGGTATAAATTAAAATTTGATTTAAATTAAAATTAAATGTGAAAACCCCAAAAAACACATTTTTGGGGTACAAAACCCCCCAAAAACCCCCCTTCGGATGGTGCGATTCATCTGGTTTTCGAACTTGTTCAAATAAATGGTACTTTACACATTTGTACCAAATTTAATTAAGATCGGACCTTTTTTACGAGAGTTATCGTGCTTACGGACACACATATATATATATAAATATATATATATATATATACATATATACAAATTTGAACGAATGGTGTTTTTGGCATCTGGGGACCTCAAAATGAAAAGTTATCATGGTCTCGGGCTTAAGTCTTACCATGAGACCTACGGTAATAGCTTCTTCCCTATAGGGGAAATTCGCTAAAAATGGGTTTGTGTAAAATATAACAAAAATTGGTACCTCAAAAAGTAAACACGAAAATGTAGAATTGAACCTGGGATCACATGATCGTGTATCCAATGTCATATCCATTAGACTACCATAGCGTATCGAACTATGTAAAAGTTACAATTCATCAAGCAGTAGACAGCACTGTGATTTTGAAATTTGCCACGGGTAGCGCTCGGTGTGATTTCAAAGTTTTACACCTGGCAGCGCTCACGCAGGAAATGCCTCCTCTTCCAGTCCAGTGGCTCAGTGTATTTTTAGCTGCTACTGCTAGCAACGGCCTCGAGAGCTTCCTCAAAGCTCCAACTAGAATAACCAGAGTATTACCAATCATAAAAGCAATATACGCGTTTGTAGTTTAAATAACAATTTCTCGATTTACTTATCATTCAAAATTACGCGTCATAACTGTACCGGAAACTGTAAGCGTAGGCCTAATGAGCGAAATTTTGAACAAAATAATTCATTTTTAGATATGATTTTATAGATTATTACTAAAATCTCAGTCCTTCTCTTAGTTATGATTTGTTCATTAATATTTTGGATTTTAACATCAATAGGTGAAATCAGAGAATGCAAAGAAATTAACGTTTGCAATAATAAATAAGGAGTTATAATACATGTCCCCGTTTAAAAACACACACGTCTTTAGAGCCCAGTTTAATTTAATAAACAAAACGAGTTAGCACGCAGCACGCTGACGTGAGGGAAGTGAATTTCCACAAAAAACGTTTGAATCTCAAAATATGTATAAAAACATACGTGTATTCCATTTTTGTTTAAAATATGAAAACATTGATTTTTTGGCTGTTCTGATGCTCCTGGTTTCATTTACCTGCAAAGCTGAGAATACAATGTTAGGAGAAGGTCCAGGCAGGCTTGAAAGTAGGCGTGAGTTGCTGGGGATGATAAAAGTACTCTAACAAAGGAATAACAGGCTTTTCTAGTGTAAAACCCCCATAAGACAACGTACTGTGTTTAGTCGAAATACATTTTCCTTAATAACTCGGTAAATATTTATGCTAGAATGACGAAAGAGACCTTAAAACTATCGCCTCAATAATTCCCATCTTTTTACATGCATTAATTTTATATACGGGGCTTCTCTGACCCTTTTTGGGCCCAAAAACTCGAAAAAAGGGTTTAGAGTTTTCCGATTGTTTTGCCCATCGAACTTATCTAACTGATTACGGAAAGGAACGTCCCTAATAAATTTTAAGTTAATCGAACAAAAAGTGCGACCGCTAGAGTGCATACACACACACAAATATATATATATATATATATATATATATATATATATATATATACAATTTTGAACGACCCCCAAAACGTGTTCAGGGGGTCGTGTTAGGAACTTCTATGGTGGTCCCAGGCTTAAGTTTCACCGAGCGGGTCATGCTAATAGTTCACTTTCCAACGGAAATTCTCTAATAATAAAATACCCTAAGTTGAGTCCTCTATTGAAGAAAATGTTTACAATGAGATAGAACCAACAGAAATTGCTGAAACTTTTAATAATGTTTTCTCAGTCCCCCAGTAAAGTTGTGCTTAAGAATAGTATTTATAACCTTCAAACTTCTGATGTACTTGAAGAATTTGTTTCAACAATTTTTTTACTTCTGACTTCTCTATTAGTTAGTCGCTAGAATCGTGGGCTTGGGACACTTCAAATAACGTTAGTTTGACTTAAACAATTATAATTGGTTTAGGGCACTTAAAATAAAATTGGTTTATTCCATACAATTATTGTTGGCTTGGTAAACATTAAAAGACGATGGTTTGAGTTGTAATATTATTTTATTTTTATCTGTCTCACATCACTTTTTACTTTCTCCCCCTATATATAGTATATGGAGAAAGTATTGTTTTCGTCAAAATTTTCGAATTTGAGTTGTTAGTGGAAATATTCGTTTTGGTGCTCCCTGAACCCAAAAAAGTGGTTTTTACGTGATTTCTGTCTGTCTGTCTGTCTGTGTGTGTGTGTGTGTGTGTGTGTGTGTGTGTGTGTGTGTGTGTGTGTGTGTGTGTGTGTGTGTGTGTGTGTGTGTGTGTGTGTGTCTGTGTGGATGTGTACAGAGCTAGAGCCCTAACCAATGGGCCGATTTTTATGAAATTTGGTATGTAGGTACTAATCCACGATATCTCCAGGTGTTTTTTTGATTTTTGGGAATTTTTGATTTTTAAGGGCAATTATCCCCCAAAAACCGCAAAAAAAACATGAAAAATCAAAATTTCTCAAAAATGGCTCTAAGGATTTTGATTAAACTTTAGTCGTTTGTAGAACTTTAGCTCTACAACAAAATGACACCACCCGTATTTCTGTAAAAACTCGGGTTCAGAAATTACAGGACTTAAAACATCAAAAAATTAATTTTTTAATTTTTCATAGAAAAACATAAATATAAACAAATATTAATATTCACCATTAAAAAGAGCTCAAAAAACTACATAATTTAGCATTATTAATTACTATGCAACGATTGCTGGTTGCGGAGAAAATTTAAATTTAAATTTGGGGTACACACTGTACGTTGTTCAATGTTATTCTTATGGGGAATACAAAAATTACTATTTCTCTCTTATTTACTGATCAATTTCGTTCAAACTTGATATGCTTGTCAAGTTAGCATTGACAAACAGAGGAAATTCGAAATATGTTGCCCCTTAATAACCCTGGGGGGGAATAGGGGGAATTTCCCCTTTTAAAACCACAAGTGTAGCAATGGATTCTGTAGGGCCTCCAAAGCAGGGATTTGGGTGGATGTTTGGGTGGATGTTGTTTAAAACAACTTGTTTACAAGATTTTCTGTACATTCGACCGTGCTTTGTATTCTATATTTAGTAAATAAAAAGTAATTTATTCATTAAAGTTGGGCTAAAATGGAGAAAGTATGTGTCAGTTTCCTGATACCGTTTATTACGATAGTTATCGCACCCACGGACACACACATATATATATATATATATATACACACACATATATATACATACATACATGTGTGTTCGTGGGTGCGATAACGATCGTAAAAAAGGTTCGATTTTGATGAAATTTGGTTCAAACGTGTAAACCAGCATTTAAGTTCGAAAACCAGACAGATCGACCTATCCGAAGGGGTATTTTGGGGGGATTTCGTACCCCAAAAATGGGTTTTTTGAGTTTTTTAAATATAATTTTTCAAAAAGTAAAATTTTATTTGTTTCCATTGGAATAATCTTAAAAAGACGCACAATTTGGTGGTTTAATCATTGCTCTACGTCAATTGGTTACTGAGATATTGAAAGTGCTAAACACAGTACGTTGTCCAATGTTATTCTTATGGAGGATAAGAAAAGTTTTATATCTTGCTTATTTATCAACTTATCCTGACGAAACTTAGTATATTGCTTAATTTAATTGTGGTCTATTAATAGTTGCACAAAAACCCATTTTTTAGCCGATAGTTCCCGTAGCAGCAAACCTGCATACTCAGCCCCATGTTATTCTTATTGAGAATAAGCAACGTGTTATCACCTTTAATTATGAACATAAATTAATATAACTTGGTATGTGGCTTTACCTAGTTGAGTTATATTGATATTTGTATAAAACCCACTTTTAGTGTTCCTTATTTCAGCAAACCTCCATACTCGGCCCCCATGTTATTCTTGTGGAGAATAATTAAAATGTCATGAATCGTTTATTTATGAATGTATATTGATGAAACTTGGTATGTGGCTTTATGTGGTATTAAGATAAATTTATATACATTGGAAATTCGCTGAGTACGCAGGTTTGCTGCTACGGGGGTATTATTATACCTTTACTGTCGTCAATTCAATGTTTTTATTTATACGTAGCATACTGTATCATTGTTACCATTTTCATTGTATTGTTACCATTTCTATATCTTTCTTACATTATATTTTAAATGGAGTCCTATGGCAATAAATAAATAAAATACTAATTTAAAATTTCGAATGCAGTGGAACGAGGATGATTTGAACTTTTATGATTAGAGGTATTCTTTAATTAGATTTTTTGCTCGCCCTTGCATTTTCTAAATGTTAAAAAGACTTGGTAAGTTGGAATTTTATTTTGGATAGTTCGAGCGGTTTATTTTCGATGGATAAAATTACCATTACATTCCAATGCTCCGGTAGTGAAAACAGTTCCAATCATTCCAAGTGAACCATATTCAGCCAGATGTTCATCGCACTGCAACGATTCGTTCCCAAACAGTAGCGAATCGTTTCGAAATCAAGTGCAGGTTAAATTAACTCACGATGTTTGGAAGTAATCCCGCGGGCTGATCAGCTACCAACATAAGTGTATAATTTGAACAAATTGATCCGTGTTTGTTCGATAACTTATTTATTAATACGATTTGTTGTGTCGAAAAAACTTGTATATGGTTGATGTTATATAAAAATTAAGTTAGTCTAAAATATCCCTCACTATCCCAAAGGACGTTCAAATACTCCTAAAATGGGATACAAATCCCTCAACTGTATCCCACCGTGTTGCGCAGCGCCGTGCCGTGGCAGTGGCAGACGCAACCCGCTGTACTGCTGGTCGGTGTCAAGTGGCGGAGGGGGGAGCGCGGCGACCTTGAGAACGACCTTCCCCCTGCCACCCTGGCGCCTGAGCGTTATCTTATCGCTCATTCATTCGGATTTCCTAGAATAAATACCTCCACCTTTCCCCCTTCTCCCTAGCGCTTAGACCGGCGTTATCTCAATTGTGTTGCCTCATTCATTCTCATTTCCTGGTATTTAACAATTTATCAACTCTATGGAATGTCATGCATTTAGTTTGTTTAAATGTTTTCCTTAACTACCGAATTTCCCGTATAGGGAAGAAGCTAATACCATAGTCAGCATGATAAGACCTAGGCCCGGGACCATGATAAGTTTCCTTTTTGAGGTCAACAGAAGCCAAAAACACCATTCGTTCAAAACTGTAAATTTAAGTGTGTCCGTGATAACTCTCGTAAAAATGATCCAATTTTGATGAAATTTGGTACAAAAGTGTAAAGCAACATTTATGACTTGAAATTCGAAAACCAGACAAATCGACCTATCCGAATGGGTATTTAAGGGGGGGGGGGATAAAATCCTTAAAGTATTCAAATATTAGTTTTTACCACTCCATTCAGCTTAAAACACATTTGGTATTTTGATCATTGCTCTACGTCAATTGGTTCCAGAGATACTGAAAGTGCTAAACCCAGTGCTTTGTCCAATGTTAATCTTAGAGAATAAGAACAATTTTATATCTCGCTTATTTATGGACGTATACAGACGAAAATTGGTATATGGCTTCATCTGGTTATGGTCTATTAATATTTGCACTACACAATTTTACCGATGTTCCCAATGGTACCGATGGATATATACAACAAAATTAACAAAAGTATATGACAATAACAAATTAAGTAATAAAATATGATAATAAAATACAGTGATAATAAATATGAGGTAATGGTATACAATAATAGCAGTAGTAATATGTAAACAATAACAGAGATAAATATGTGGTAGGTAATAATAGTAGAACATGTTCAAAAATACAATAACATAGACGTAACACAAATAAATGTTATTCCGCCATGTTAGTATTTTGTATAAAACGTAAAATATTATGTCCCCCTTAATTATGAGCATAAATAATTAATACAACTTTGTATGTGGTTTGATCTAGTTGAGTCCACCCTTATTATTTGTGTCCCTTGTTACAGCAAACCTGCCTTCTCAGTTCCCATGTTATTCTTATGGAATATAATTAAAATGTTGAATAAAATGAACGTATATGAAAGAAAATTGGTAATTGGCTTTATGCGATATTAATACTGTATATGCATTGGAAATTCGCTGATCACGCAGGTTTGCTGCGACGAAGGTAAGCGGAGGTATTGTATCTATATCAATTTGTAAATCGTACGCTTTATAGTTGGATATCTGGTCAGTGTATTTCTTTTATTTAGTTAAGTTTGATTTAATTTATCTTTTTGACTTTCTCCCCCTATACATAATATATGGAGAAAGTATTGTTTTCGTCAAAATTTTCGAATTTGAGTTGTTAGTGGAAATATTCGTTTTGCTCCCCATGTTTGTCTGTGTGTGTGTGTCCGTGTGTGTGTGTGTCCGTGTGTGTGTGTGTCCGTGTGTGTGTGTGTGTGTGTGTGTGTGTGTGTGTGTGTGTGTGTGTGTGTGTGTGTGTGTGTGTGCGTACGCATCCATATCTTTGTCGGGACACACACCTGCATGGGAGCAGACAGTCGGGCAAACACCCAATTGTCGGGACTCACACACGTCCCGACAACCAATACTGCATCAAACGTTTTAGTTGGTCTCCAGAAAGACTTAGAAACAAAATTTGAAAATGACCCGACAAGCTCTGTACGAAACCGGTTTCACGTTTGCATATCTTTGTCGGGCCCAAAATATCACTGTACAGTGGCGCGCCAGTGGCGTTGCGGCGAACTACCCGAACTAGAGTGTGTGGCCCGACACTCGCTTCAAATGCTGACTTAAATAAACGCTTGTGATTGGTTGGGAACTCTTTACGTAATACAGCGTTGCCAATTCGATCTATTCCCTTGAGAAGGATTGGAAATTGGAAATTTTGCTTATGACAAGTGCCAGTTGGGCAGTTGCCAGTGTCAGTCGTCACTGTTGTAAGGTGAGTAATGTAACGTAATTACCTACTACACTACTGATAATTAATTACATGTCATGGATATGATTTTGCCTATATACAGTGTGTTAATTTTTTACTTTCTCCCCCTTATACATATGGAGAAAGTATTGTTTTCGTCAAAATTTTCTAATTTGAGTTGTTAGTTGAAATATTCGTTTTGGTGCTCTCTGAACCCAAAAAAGTGATTTTTACGTGATGTCTGTGTGTCTGTCTGTTTGTATGGATGTGTACAGAGCTAGAGCCCAAACCAATGGTCCGATTTTTATGAAATTTGGTATGTAGGTACTAATCCACGATATCTCCAGGCGGTTTTTTCATTTTGGAATTTTTTATTTTTAAGGGTAATTGTCCCCCAAAAAACAGCCAAAAATCATGAAAAATTAAGATTTCTAAAAAACGGCTCTACCGATCTTGATTAAACATTAGTCGTTTGTATAAATTTAGTTTTCCAACAAAATGACACCACTCGAATTTCTATAAAACTTTGGAATCAGAAATTACAAGACTTAAAATATCAAATATTAATTTTTTTTTATAAAAAAAATATTACTATTCACCATTAAAAAGAGCTCAAAAAACTAAATAATTTAGTATTTTGAATTACTATTCTACAATTACTGGTTGCGGAGAAAATTTAAATTTAAATGTTGCGGTAAACGCAGTACGTTGTCCAACTTTATTCTTATGGGGAATACAAAAATTACTATTTCTCTCTTATTTATTGATAAATTTCGTTCAAACTTGATATGCGAGTCAAGTTAGCATTGACCAACAGAGGGAATTCAAAATATTTTGCCCCTTAATAAACCTGAAGGGGGGAAAAGGGGGCATTTCCCCTCTTAAAAACCACGTGCGTAGCGATGGATTCTGTAGTGCCTCCTAAACAGGGATTTGGGTGGATATTTTTGAAAGCAACTTGTTTACAAGATTTTCTGTACATTTGATCGTGCTTTGTATTCTATATTTATTAAATCAAAACTAATTGATTCATTAAAGTTGGGCTAACAGGGAAAAAGTATGTGTCAGTTTCCTGATACCGTTTATTTATGCTCACTATTGGAATCTCGTAAACCTTAATAGTTACAAGGAAGGTTAAACAAGTAAAGTAGTGCGTAACTAAAAACTAAATAAAATGGTAAAAAGAAATCAAAAATATTCCACCAAACTCGTTCGCTACGCTCAAAAAAACATGTTTGACCAATAACAAAAATTGCTTATGAAACTCTTATTTTCAAGATACAAAAAACCCCCGTAGCAGCAAACCTGCGTCCTCAGCAAATTTCCAATGCATATATATGTATCTTAATACCACATAAAGCCACATAACAAGTTTCATCAATATACATTCATAAATAAACGATTTACGATATTTTTATTATTCTCCATAAGAATAACATGGCGGCTGAGTATGCAGGCTTGCTGAAGCAAGGAACACAATAATGGGGTTTTATACAAACATCAGTATAACTCAAGTAGGTAAAGCTACATACCAAATTTTTTTAATTTATGTTCATAATTAAGGGAGATAATAGGTTACTTATTTATCATAAGAATAACATGGGGCTGAGTACACAGGTTTGCTGCTACGGGAACTATCGGCCAAAAAATGATTTTTAGTGCAAATATTAATAGAACACAACGATATGAAGCAATATACCAAGTTTCATCAGGAAAAGTTGATAAATATGTGAGATATACAATGTTTCTTATTCTCCATAAGAATAACATTGGACAACGTACTGTGTTTAGCACTTTCAATATCTCTGTACCATTTGACGTAGAGGAATGATCAGAATACCAAATTGTGTGTTTTTAAGCTGAATCCAATGGTAAAAACAAATATTTGACTTTTTCAAAAAATATATGTAAAAAATTCAAAAAAACCATTTTTGGGGTACAAAACCCCCCCAAAATCCCACTTTGGATGGGTCGATCTGTCTGGTTTTCGAACTTAAAGTCATAAATGTTGCTTTACGCGTTTGCACCAAATTTGATCAAATCGGACCTTTTTACGCGAGTTATCGCACCCACCAACACACACACACATATACATGTATATGTACAATTTCGAACAAATGGTGTTTTTGGGGTCTGGGACTTCGAAACGAAAAGTTATCATTGTCCCGGGCCTAGGTCTTGCCATGCCGACTACGGTAATAGCTTCTTCCCTATAGAGGAAATTCGCTAAAAATGAACACACTGTACACCTACAGGCTAGAAATCTTTGCTCTGAGATTGTATTTGGTCAATTAATTGCTAATAATGTTACTTTCTGTTGATATTTTTAACTTGCTGATAGTAACCGTAGTATTTTCATAAACCTAATTTCAAAGTTCACAAAGAAACAATATTTTTTTAGTTGGAGGGAATATTGTCAGGTTTATTGGTGCAAAAAATTAGAATTATTTTTGCTCTCTTCTAAGTCAGTATTTTCATAGAAAAATGTAGCAAGTTAATTTTTTATCTAGGCCTGTAGGACTATTCTGTAAAAATCTACCAAGTTACCAAGTTTCCTCTCAAATTCTCTAAAGAAGGCTAACCTAGAACCTAGGTTCTGATTTATTTTTTATTATTCCCCAAAAGGGAAGTAAGTTACATTATAAACCTCATAGAAGGTGAGAATAACCCTTATTCGAATTTTTTTATCATACAGTTATGTGGTTAAACACTAAGTTATCTGCTTTATAACATTAAAATGTATTGTTAAATTAATATAATATTCATTACAGTGTGTATAAAAGTATTACAATAAATCACAAACATCAGTGTAGGCTATTAAACTTAATTAATAATGGAGTGTGTTTGATTGACTTAGACACATTATAGATTGAACTTAAAAGCTCAAACATAAGGCCTCTGTTGGAATTACTGTCTATTAGGCTAGACTTTAGTTGGCAATGTTGGTTGATCTGTCTGTAAATGTACATCATTTATTGGCTCTCTTTATTATTTCATCTGAAGTTTTATAGTTTCTAGGTATCAGTTCTTAAACTTAATTATTAAAGTTGAATGACAGTGAAAAGTGCTAAAGCCGTTTAATTGAAACCAGTGCCAATTTAAAATTGCTAAGAAAATAAATGTGATGTTATCAAACCTTGAGCTTAAAGCCATTATAAGCTGTAACTTATGCAGCCATCCTCTAACTTAAAAAGAGGAACCATCCACAGATCATGCATTATTAATTTACATCTCTTCTTAACTATCAACAGACGACTAAAAATCTACTTAAAAGAGGTATGAAAAAGCACCTAATTCTATTGAGTTGACACCCACATTCAAGTGAACAAAAATGAATTTGATCTTGTACAAACATAACCTTAGAAGTGAACAAACATAACCTTGTACTTGGCATCCTTGGAAGTAAAGTTACGTTGGGTTAGGGTTTTTAAGGTTTGGTATGGTAAACTAAACTTACCTGACCTTTTCCAACCCAAGAAACCTAACCTAACAATACCTAACCTAAAATAACCTTTCCTGTATTTTTAGGGTAAACATAGGTCGGATGCAAAAACAATATTATGATGAGGTTCAGCGTTGAACGGCAGTTTTATTTGACTACCCACATGCCATCCCCCAAACAAATTTTTTGAGCCATTTTCCAGAATTCCCCTACACTTTTCCAGCCATATATCCGTTGTTTTACATCGAATCGGACAAATTCGTTGATATTCTTAATCTACTCGCTGTCCCGGTATCATTTTCGTGTATCCACATGTGCCATTTTCGACGAGATTTTTTAATATTCCAGGGTGTTCCTAGCTTTTCTGCTAAAAAAAACTATAATTTCCAAAATCCAGAATCCACCGTGAAATTCCCTACATTTGGGTAAAACAATTTTCAAATTCGAATGAGATCGTTGATCGATGGTTTAACCTCTGAAAAAATTATGGTTTTCTCTCTTTGTATTAATATATTAACATATAAATGTAAGACTTATATTAATGTCGTAAACAATCTTTACAAATCCAAAATATGTTTAAGACTATTTTACAAAAATAAATATCTTACGTCTTAATTTAACCTAGGGTGAAGTGGAGTGTTGTAATCAGGAAATCAGTCTTGAAAAAGTAAAAACAGCTTCCTAACCTTTCCAAAAATAAAATAGACATAGCCTACATTTTTGAATAAACCAAAAAATATTTCAAAAGGATTTGGAAACCATTTTAAAACTGATATAATGGAATAAATACACAGTGTGTCTCAAAACTCCCCCCTCCCCCATATTATGTTTTATGTTTTTATTAATGGAGATAGAAAGCTTTACTGTGAGGAATGTTTATGTGACCGAAGAAAGAGGTTTTTCTAGTATACAATTTTCAAGCCCTATTTTGGAAATGGGGTAATTTGGGGGCAAGTCTAAGTAAACAATTTAAACGTAAACCCCTTACATTATGTGATCATCACTTTTAAGTCCTTGTTAAAAGAGGAAGAATGGTGCAAATTAAAGGACTCTATGTTGTTCCTACCCAAAATGGCGGCCATTTCAATTTGGGATTTTCTATGCAATACCCCTTAAATAGTATTTTATAGGGATAAAACCCACGAAAATGTACGTAATTTGCACTCAGAGTACCCAAAGTGACTTCGAGTTGACAGAATCACATCCAGGACTTTATACCCTACCCTAAATTTCCTAAATGTTACCTTATTTTGCTTTTTTCTAAATAATGAAAATTTGAGTTACGACCTGATTTGAGTCCTGGGTATGATTCTATCATGACTTCAGGTACCTAACTTGAATGCAATTCACGTACATTTTCGTGGGGTTTACCAATTTAAAATGCTTTTTATTGGCAATTTTATTAAAAAGTTTCAACTTTAAATTAGTGCCATTTTGGATAGGGTCAACATACAGACCTCTAAATTGTGTCATTCTTCTTATTTTATCAAGAGCTTTAAAATTAAGTATCACAAGGTAGGGGTTTGCATTTAAAATCTTTGGCTTACCCACAAATTTTAAATGTTTTTAACAAAATAGGGTTGAAAATGTGTATACTTAAGAAAGTCCCTTTGGTAACATAAAAATTCCACAAAATAGTTTACCTCCATTAATACAAAATAAAATTATAATGTGGGGTGGGACTTTTCAGACACACGGCATAGTGTATTTGTTTAGATTTTTTATCAATAAAATTAATTTTTGTAAAACATATTCTCCACTATTACTGTTACCACACTTCACCTAAATTAACATTTTTTTTAACTCTGATTTTCTTATTCATATATTTAAAATTGTAAGAATTAAAAAGTGAGGCTAGAAAATAACTAAACTGGTTACTTACAAGAGAAACAACACCGATGTTAATCCCTTTTTCATGCCTTTTAACATCCCCTCTTCTCCCTGGTATGATTGCGATAAAGTATAGTTTGTCTTAAAAAAATTCGGGATATTTTCTAGTTTTACCTTGTTTATAGTTATTATATTGTTGAATATATGAACTTAGTTGAAGTTTTTGTAAAACCTATATTTTACACTAGAACATATAAAACACAATTTTAAATTGTTAGTTGTATGACTATTTTCATTTTGTAGAGTAATAAACTTTTTCTATATGTAAATTTATCTGCATTATTTAACACTTACATTTTACTTCCTGATTCTCCCTCTGTAATAAAAAAATCAATCATCCTAAACAATTGAGATCCAGTTGTCTGTCCAGTTCAGGTAATCAAATTTCACTTTTTAAGTCCTAATTAATGTTAAGAGAAACTGCAAATTCAAATTTAAAATTTTGAAAAGTTTTGTCTAAGCTCACTCAGACAAAATGGAGGTAACAAAAATCTGACCACACATAAGGAATCTGTCCATGGATCACTACATGATCTATGGATGTACTTATATTTCCCTGCTGATCAGATTATGCCACTTTATTCCATTGAAAGAATATGAGGACAAGGAAGAAATGCCTTATGTTTATCACAGTATACAAGAATTAAATACACTGCAAGCTGCTTTTATTTAGCACAATTCAAAATAAATCAAGGGTTTGGATTATTTAAGTTAAGATTGACTCTTCATACTCTCTACCAGTGCTACCTTGCATTACAGTGTACTTTTTGAGCCTACAATACAACTCTCATAGAGAACATTTTAGGAGTTAATAAATTGAAACTGTACAATATTTATTTCATTACCAGTTTGGTTTTAGAAATAATAACAATCATCTTTCTGCTTGTAATCTGTTATGAAATTGGTAAGGTTAAAGAATTTTTCATAAAATCATAAGCATACTTCAATAAGTAGGTAATACAGTAGTGTATTATGCTGTTAATTTTTTAATCTCTCTTTAAAAAGACACCGAAGGCCATGCTGTGTTATTTTAAAGTGAATACATAATTTTTTTGGCTGTTCTGATGCTCCTGGTTCTATTTACCTGCAATGCTGAGAATACAATGCTGCGCATTATAAGGTTAGGAGAGTGTCCAGTCAGGATTGAAAGTAGGTGTATGGATTACGGGGATGATAAAAATACACCAACTTATGAATAACAGGTTGTTCTAATGTAAAACGCCCATTAGACAACGTACTGTGTTTAGTCCACATACATTTTCTTTAATAACTCGGTAAATATTTGTGCTAGAATGACGAAAGAGGGCTCTCAAGTTTTGCCTCAAAAATCTCCATCATTTTACTTGCATTTTACATCCGGGACTTTTGTTACCCTTTTTGGCCCCAATACCCCAAAATTTTCAACATAAAATCCAAAAAAGGAGGTTAGAGTTTTTCTATTGCTTTGCCCAACGAACTTGTCCAACTGATTATTACAAGGAATGTCCCTATCAAATTTTAAGTTAATCGTAAAAAAACTCGACCGCTAGAATGCAAACTCACACACCCACACACACACACACACATATATATATATATAGGGGGCGTGTGGTATATATATATATCCACAATTTCGAGAGACCCCCCAAAACGTGTTCAGGGGGTCACGTTAGGAACTTCTATGGTGGTCCAGGGCTTAATTTTTACCTTGCGGGTCATGCTAATAGTTAAAATTTCCATATGTAATTCACTAAAAATTTAGTTTAGAAATATTGCACACATTTTTTTCTGTGGTTTTCAGTAACAGCATTTCTTTTTAATAAAAAAAATAAGATTTATTTCAGGACGATATAAATTGTAATTTTTTCAAGTTTCAAGGGGGGAATATATCCCCCTGACCCCCCCCATCCACATCACCGGTGAGGGGGGTGGGGGAAGTAAGGTATGGGACTACAGAAGCAGACCTCGCTGAAAACGCGGTGGCCGTGGGGCTGCTATTGCCGCGCGCCAAGCTCCAGCTCCAAGCCAAGCGCGCCAAGCTCCAGGGCGATATGGCAACACTGGGATGACTCATCTGGCTACGATTCACCGTATTTTAACACACAAACGGACATGTCCTCGATCTATATGTTTGTCGGGACAATAAACACACTATCGTGTTTGTCGGGACATCCCGACAGTAAGTTTTCCTAGTTCACTCAGACAAAATGGAGTGTAACAAAAATCTGACCACATATAAGGAATCTGTACTTAAGGATGAACATTAAATATGTTTCAGCTTGAAAGTCCCGACAAGTGTGTTATATTCAGGTGTCCCGACTAAGATACGCATGCGGGTATGTGTGTGTGTGTGTGTGTGTGTGTGTGTGTGTGTGTGTGTGTGTGTGTGTGTGTGTGTGTGTGTGTGTGTGTGTGTGTGTGTGTGTGTGTCTGTGTGGATGAGTACAGAGCTAGAGCCCTAAACAATGAGCCGATTTTTATGAAATTTGGTATGTAGGTACTAATCCACGATAT
Organism: Allygus modestus; assembly: GCA_963675035.1. NCBI lineage: Eukaryota > Metazoa > Arthropoda > Insecta > Hemiptera > Cicadellidae > Allygus > Allygus modestus. Next base: position 125,526,427 of record OY776115.1, on the reverse strand, counting down.
CTCTAGGCGTTTTTTTTTATTTTTTTGAATTTTTGATTATTAAGGGTAATTATCCCCCAAAAACCGCCAAAAATCATGAAAAATCAAAATTTATCAAAAATGTCTCTAACGATTTTGATTAAACTTTAGTCGTTTGTAGAACTTCAGTTTTCCAACAAAATGACACCACTCGCATGTCTGTAAAAATTCGGGTTCAGAAATTACAGGACTTAAATATCAAAAATTCAGTTTTTTAGATTTTTCATAAAAAACATAAACATAAAAAATATTACCATTCACCATTAAAAAGAGCTTAAAAAACTAAATAAATAGTATTATGAAATACTGTTCTACGATTGCTGGTTGCGGAGAAAATTGGAATTTTCATTTTGCAGTACACGCAGTACGTTGTCCAATGTTATTCTTATGGGGAATACAAAATTACTATTTCTCTCTTATTTACTGATAAATTTCATTCAAACTTGATATGCTTGTCAAGTTAGCATTGAGCAACAGAGGAAATTCGAAATATGTTGCCCCTTAATAACCCTGGGGGGCATTTCCCCTCTTAAAACCACGAGTGTAGCAATGGATTCTGTAGTGCCTCCAAAGCAGGGATTTTGGTGGATGTTTAAAAAAAACTTGTTTACAAGATTTTCTGTACATTCGACCTTGCTTTGTATTCTACATTTAGTAAATAAAAAGTAATTTATTCATTAAAGTTGGGCTAAAAGGGAGAAAGTATGTGTCAGTTTCCTGATACCGTTTATTTATTCATTAATATAAACAGATCCTGAAGTAAAATTGAGAACAATAATCCAAATATTGTACACTGAACATTACTTTTTGAATAAAGAAGGAGAATAAATGCTAATATAAGATTATTTATTAAGAACTCTCAAATGGGAAAGCTCAAGTCAGAGATGAAATTTCATTTCCATATCTCCCGGCATTCATTTTATACATCTGCCTTTGCCTTTGAATACATAACGAGTTCATACCTCGGAACTAGGAACGTTAATTGCAACTGAAGCGAAGTATCAATCAGCTGATCCGAGTCTCGTTTTGCTACAGCGTTGCCAAAATTCCACTGCACTGTGCTGCCAGATTGTCAATGCTATTCTTATGGCTTTACTTTGTCTCCCTAGGGAGTCAAAGTACTTTTTGCATCCCTAGACAAAGTAGTAATTTAATCTTTCATTACAAGGAGTAAAATTCGACATTACGTAGTAGGTGGGGGAAAATTATATCTTCGGTACTGATAGCTGATATTTAAAACACTTTCGGCATAGTGTGTTGAGAAATTCGTATTACATTCACAAAGACAAAGAATTTATCTTAAATTCTACAAAGTGTTTTTAATTATTAAATGTGCACATTGTTATAAGTGAGTACACAACCCCAAAGGTTTTAAAATTATAAATCCAAAATAAATACGCTGGTGTTTTAACATATAATAGTTATCCCTATATGTTTATGGATTCAATTGGTAAGGATTAAATTGTCCAGGAATGGATAAAAATATCCAATATGCAAAGTTTATCAAATAAAAAAAAATTTTCGTCATACTGCTTCAAAAACAACTGTTTTTGACAGATGCGTTGAATTCAAAAGTTCTTCTATTTAGTCTTTGGAAGTAGTTATGTAAGTGTGGTGTTTCATGGTTATTTGACATGTTAGTTAAATATTATTTGTAGGTGTAAATTCGTCCTATATTGAACTGGTTCTTGTATGGTAAGTGAACGATTCATTGTGAACGATTCTGTGATTGAGGTAGTGGGTGTCTGGGGGGGTTGGTTTGTGTAAAGTGATGGGGTAAGGGTATTATATAGTTTTACTTGTATGGGGGTATTGTAAGATTACTTGGCTAAGGGTATGACAAGGTTACTTGGAGAGGTGTGTGATGGTGTGTTAGTATGTGACGATGGAGGGTAATGAGGGAATAATGTAATTTTAAGAGGATATGAGTTTTTTTTTTGTAAAGTATAAGCAAGTGTGATATATCAATGTTAGTGTGTCCCCTACCTGTAAGAGAAGACTATGTGGAACGTGGAAATGTGTGACAGATTGCGTAGGTGCTTTTGTAGGAGCGTTATGTCTATCTGTTTGTTTTTTGAAAGGAGAGGAGTAAATAGACGTGTACATCACTAGAAAGAGAAAGGTAGTGTGGGGGTATGATTTAATTGGATGTATATTAAATGTGTATTGTATGTATATTTGACCCTAACTTAGTATTCCAATACTTAAAGAGTTATATTGTGTGAATTTTTGTGTGAGGATTATATAATGAACAAACTCTGTTCACTAGATATTGTGGAGGATAATGGACAGTTCACAAAAGGAATCTAACGTGTATACACTCATTGTTCATTTATATTTGCCAATACGTCTAACATAGATGGGGTGATAATCTATATATTTTAATGTGTATAAAATAGTTTTATAACTGGTTTTATATGGGCTGTGAACCCCTTATTGTATCCGTTTGTATCCGTTTGTATCCGTTTTAGCATAGCCAATCAATACAGACCATGAGTCTGATGTTTTTGTAAGTCAACTTTTTTGAAACGACAGATAGCGGTTGAAAAAAAACGAGGCCAGCTTGACTTCTAACAGGCGGGCCACCTTGGCATGTGAAACTTGTTTTTGAAAGTTCTTGTTATACAACCAGACCAGAAGTTTCGTTTGGAGATCCCAGAGTCAAAAATATTATTCGTTCAAGATTGTATATATTTTTACATAATAACATTGGGGCTTAGTACGCGGGTTTGATAGTACGGGAGAATTGTGCAAACAATTGTTGGATCAAATATTAATAGACCTCAACGAGATGAAGCCGGTTACCAAGTTATTTGTTCAGTACAACACCAGGAATGCTACCCCGTTCGTTCTCCACAACCAAACAAGGAACAACAATCTACTACAGTAAAACTAAATACCCCCGTAGCAGCAAACCTGCGTACTCAGCGAATTTCCAATACACATATATGTATCTTAATACCACATAAAGCCACATACCAAGTTTCATCAATATACATTCATAAACAAACGATTTATGACATTTTAATTATTCTCCATAAGAATAACACGGCGGCTGAGTATGCGGGGTTTGCTGAAATAAGGAATACAAAAAATGGGGTTTTATACCTAATATCAACATAACAACTAGGTAAAGCCACGTACCAAGTTCTATTAATTTATGTTCATAATTAAAGGAGATAACACGTTAATTATTCTCCATAAGAATAACGTGGCGGCTGGGTATGCAGGGTTTGCTGAAGTAAGGAACACGATAGAGCGATCTGGCTGGCTTTCGGACCTAGGGGCATAACTTTAAGACGAAAATTTTAAGCCCCCCTCATTATTCTAGCGCTAATATTTACCGCGTTATTAAAGAAAATAAAAGTTGAGCAAACACAGTACGCCGGCCATCTACAAAATACATCGGGTATCTGTATTTCCCGTCCGCAACAAAAACACAGTTGTCCACCGCGATAGTAATGAAAATTAAAAATAACGAATAATTAAAATAGAAACGCTAATTAATAAATATGTTGTTACTTGCGTTAACTTTTACGGGAATCCAAATTCAATGAACAGCGGGCTGTGTAGGTGTATCGCAGAGACCATTAAAATATATTCATAAATAAGCGATATATGCAATTTTAATTATCCTCCATAAAAATAACATTGGGAATGAGTACATAGAATTGCTACAACAAGGAACATAACCAATTTGTTTCTATGCAAATATCAACATAACTCAACTAGGTGAAGCCACATACCTAGTTTCTTCAATTACATTCATAAATAAGCGATATATTCCATTTTGATTAATCTCCATAAGAATAACATAGGGCTGAGTACGCAGGTTTGCTGAAACAAGGAACATAACCAATTTGTTTCTATGCAAATATCAACACAACCCAACTGGGTGAAGCCACATAAGGGGTTTTATTAATTTATATTCATAAATAAGTGAGACATAGCATTTTAATTGTTCTCCATAAGAAGACCATGGGGGCTGAGTATGTGGGTTTGCTGATACGGGGACCCTTAGCAAACAACTGTTTTTTGAGCAAATATCAATAGACCAGATAGGGCCGTATACCAAGTTTCGTCAGTATACGTTCATAAAGAAGCGAGATATAATTTTGTTCTTATTCTCCATAAGAATAACATTGGACAACGTACTGTGTTTAGCACTTTCAATATCTCGGTAACCAATTGACGTAGAGGAATGATCAATACACCAAATTGTGTGTTTTAAGCTGAATGTAATGGTGAAAACTAAAATTTTACTATTTTAAAAATTATATGTAAAGGGTTCAAAAACCCCATTTTTGGGTACAAAGCCCCCACCAAAATACCCCTTCGGATAGGTCGATCTGTCTGGTTTTCGAACTTAAAGTCATAAATGCTGCTTTACATGTTTATACCAAATTTCGTCAAAATCGGATCATTTTTACGAGAGTTATCGTGCTCACGGACACATATATATATATATATATATAGATATATATATATACACAGTATCGAACGAATGGTGTTTTTGGGGTCTGGGGACCTCAAAACGAAAAGTTATCATGGTCCCGGGCCTAGGTCTTACCATGCCGACTGCGGTAATAGCTTCTTCCCTATAGGGGAAATTCGCTAAAATGAAAGTTGAGCAAACACGGTACGTTGTCTTATGGGGATTTTACATTGGAAGGGGCCGTTTTCCATATCTTGGTGTAGTTTTATCACCCCTAATACCCCTATATCGATTTTTGATCCCGATGGTGCAGACCTCGCAGTCAAAATGGCGGTCGCTGTGACCCGCCACACGCGGGGGACCAGCCATCTACAAAATACATGGGGTATCTGTATTCCCCGTCCGCTACAAAGACACAATTGCCACAGCAGAAACAGTTTGGTAGCGATACCCCGGGGAACGGGGCGAGTCTAACCCTTTTAATAATGTTGGATAGAAATAGATGGCATGAATCGCTCCTATGACATTCCCAACACTGGTACACGTCTTTGTCTTTATTACGCTCACACATAGCGATTTCGCCCCCGTCTGTAATTCCACTAGGCACTTGAAATTTTGATTTAAAGGCGAAACCAAATTTTATTTCACTTAAAACGTTTCTAAAAAGGAGTGGAAGCGAGTCTATTTTGCTTTTTAAATTTGGTTCGTTAACTTTAATCGTTAGAAAACACAGCTGTTCCAAAGTCATTACGGCTTCACTCATCTCCATCTGAAAAGAGACAAGACTCAGTGTACTCAGTGTACGTCTAAAACAGAGCAGAGCTTTAATATTATTTATTCTGAAAATAAGTCAGTGAGAATCATAAATAACCCCGTCGCAGCAAACCTGCCCACTCAGCGAATTTCATCAGGATAAGTTGATAAATAAGCGAGATATAATTTTGTTCTTATTCTCCATAATAATAACACGAGACAATATACAGTGTTTAGCACTTTCAATATCTCGGTAACCAATTGACGTAGAGCAATGATCAATACACCAAATTGTGTGTTTTTTAAACCTAAATCCAATGGTGAAAACTAAAATGTGATTTTAATAAAAATAAATAGTGTAATCTGCTGTGTAATGGATCGATCTGGTTTTTGAACTCAAAGTCATAAATGTCACTCTCCACATTTCATCAAAATCGGGCGCTTCTTTCAAAGGTTATCGCGGACACACACACATATATATAAATTTGAACAAATGCTGTTTTTGGCATCTGGGGACCTCAAAACGATTATCATGGTCTCGTGCTTAAGTCTTACCATGAGACCTACGGTAATAGCATTTATTTATTCTATGGTAATAGCCTCTTCCGTCGGCGACCGCCGCGTGTCGGTTGCCCAACCGGTGGGGGAAAAACCGGTTTCCGAGAGAGGTCCGGTTGAGGAGATTAAAACGGCGCCCAATTCTCACAGTTTGGCACTGGCACTTTGGATCACTGTCGGCGCCGAGGGGTGGGCTTCTAGACGCGCTCACCGCGAGCTGTTAATTAAGGTGAGTTCCGAGATTTTTATTTTTTAAGCCCCTGTTACACACTTAACAATATTATATTATATTTAAGATATCTGAATAATTTTAAGATAAGAATGATGTTTTAAGATAAAACCTCATAGCATTGTTTGTATATAGTGCCCATAAAATTCATATTTTTATTGTTACATTGTTATTGTCACCTTAGCTAAATACCCAAGTAATGAATAGGCAGAGGTTTGTACAGTAGGGCAATCACTGTCTAATTAACCGGCACTGAGAAAGCTAATTAATATTGAGGAAACTCTGAATAGAAAAAGCCTAGACAATGCCCCTCGTGCGTCTCTTTAATTAGTCACCGACGTTCTCGAAGCTACGGCGTAATATTTCCCGCTTAAACGCATTTAGTTCCCTCCGTTTTACAAATTATAATTACAATAACGTGACTCTTCTTGCACCCCGTTTTTATTAAGTAATATAACCCTTTTAGACTAACTTTAACCCAGATTAGTTTCGAGTCCTGATCTTACTTCTTACTAATATTATGGATTTGAAAGTTTGGATGTATGTATCTATAGATAGATGGATAGATGATTAGACTTCCATCACGCAAAAACTACTGGACCGATCAAGTTAATTCGTAGCATGAAAATAGCTTACAAATCACATTAAATATACGCCCGAAAATGTCTATATCCAACCTTAGGGCTCCCTCGGGCCTTGTGAGCCTTAATGCAAATATTATGCGATTATGTAATTTATAAATAGCCCCGTAGCAGCAAACCCGCGTACTCATCGAATTTTCAATGTATATTTACATATCTTAATACCACATAATACAAAATACCATAATACCAAATGTTTCGCCCATGGGTCCCGTAGCAGCAAACCTAGGTACTCGGTCCCCGTGTTACTCTTATGGAGAATAATTAAAATGTTATATATCGCTTATTTATAAATGTATATGGATGAAACTTGGTATGTGACTTCACTTAGCTGAGTTCTATTGATATTTACATAAAAAACCATTATTTTGTGTTCCTTGTTGCAGCAAACCTGCCTACTCATCCCCAATGTTATTCTTATGGAGAATAATTAATATTTTAAATATCGCTTGTTTGTGAATATATTTCTTATGAATCCCCGTTAAGTGGCTTAATGTGTTATAACTCATTGGAAATTCGCTGAGTATGCAGGTTTGCTGCGACGGGGGTATTTAATATCATGGTTCTTAAATAAATACAATCGTAGCAAATGAACATGTGTCTCAAATAAATACAATTGACATAATTATTATGCTTCTACATCTAGCACTACACAAACATAGCCACCGTGGATGATATTCACCCCAAATGTTTCACCTATTCCTGTAGTACCATAAATTAATTTTTAATCTATAAACTTGCTGTAAAGCGTCACCGATATTTAATGTAGACACCGATTATTAAGAGTTCAGAATTAACGGACAACATTAAAAACAATTTATCCTATGACCTAAAATTAACCAAAAGAAAAGTAGATATTTTCCTACAGAGTCCCCAGGGCTATTTATTGAATATTTTAAGATGACATTTCGGTTAGAACTTACGTTAACAACAGAAACTTCATCAACTATTTCTGAGTTCGGTCATCCCATTACGCGAATATTTTAGCGTACTCCTAGTACTAGTTGTTTGAAGGGGCCGTTGCCCCTAACCTTGCTCCAATACTCCACCTTATCTGATTTTTTACTCTTTACACGTTGAGGAAAGTACAATAATATAAGTAGGAACACATGTCAGTTCGTAAACAAAGTAGACACTTAATCATCACATGTTTTAATGTAAACAAAGCAGACGTTTTTAAACCCCGTGTTCTTCTTATGGGGGATAATTTACGTAATTTATCGTTTGCTGGTAACTTTAAAAGAAATACTAATATTTTTCCCGAGTCCCTGGGATCAAGACCTTTGATTTGAGCCGTATCCTATCATCCTGCAATTTTCCAAACTCCCACAATTTTGTCTAAAGATTTCGCTTTCAGAATTATGTATAAAGATATTTATATTTACTTTAATATTACCCCTTAAAACACAACCTATTCACAAACATAACTCCTACTACCCTTAATCAACCGCAAATTTCTTTACAAAAGAAATCAAGGTAGTCACGTTCCAAATCTGGTATGCTAATTAACTCGCAAATATTGCAAGGGAAAGTAGAAAGGATCGGGTATGTTTCTTAATAAATGCTATCTTGATAAACATGCTTTATTTGGCAGTGGTCAAAGTTAGGCAATTACAGATGTCGTTGTAAAGCACGAGAGGAGCTGGACAGATCAGCTGATCTTTATCTACTGATATCGCAGCTTTAATTGCTACGGGTTGTGTAGTCGGGGCCATAAACTTTTGGCGCTCCTTATTTGAATAAGTAACGAACCACAATCCCCGCAATTTTACCCAATAGGCTGTATCTTTCGTCACGATTTTGGCTTGTTCGTACTTAACGAGTTTTTTTTATTTACAATCGAATCCATATTTACTACTCTACTTTCTTCCTACTGTCTACATATAAGTTTAGAACTTCAATATATTATAGTGTGAAGATGTAATGAGCGAATCAGTGATGGGGTTAGTTAAAATTAACTAATACAGTACAGATAAAAAATTATCTTCATGAAATTTTTCAAACATCTAAGATATTTAGATCCAACGTTTCAAAATCTTGTTGACCCATTGTTGTTAGTTATGCATTCTTACACCAGTATATTGCTACAGTTACTCTGTTACTTCTATCAATAGTAATGATACGTTCGAAATCAGCTGTTATTTTTAATATAGTTACACGGAAAGCAATTTAAAAATTTTGTTTTCATTATGATGTGGAAAATATCAATCAGCAAACCTGATAAATAGTCTGAAAACGAGATTTCATTATTATTATTATAATTTACAGTGTAGTAAAAAGTATCGTTTATAACGCGTACCTAAGTGTTATTATGGTACTTGACCGAATTTCCTTGAAAACGCGATCGCGTACCGGACGAGACCACTTTCGGTAATAGTGATGAAATATACTATTATTCACTCTAATTAAAATATATATCATAGAGAATTTTATTCCTAATATATCGTAAACTATGTTATTCATCTGTTTAATGAATTCAAAAGAGGACCTACCCCACCTAATACAGCAACAGGAAATCAATTGCCAAGGCTAATCTATATTAACGACTGCCGCATGTGTTAATAGATACTAACTAAGAAACATTTACATCCTGCGATCCTTCAATATTATCTTTAATACATTTCCCAAAGCATTTTTGAATTATAAGAAACTAGTTGATGTGCCCGTTCTTCGCTCGGGTTAGATAAGTTAGCTTTAAACGGCTGATCTTGCTTTTGCTCATTTAATTTTAATTTAAATCAAATTTTAATTTATACCATTGAATTCAGCTTAAAAAAAACAAACAATTTGGTATTTTAATCATTGCTCTACGTCAATTGGTTACCGAGATATTGAAAGTGCTAAACACAGTACGTTGTCTAATGTTATTCTTATGGAGAAAAAGGAAAATTATATATCTCGCTTATTTGTGAACGTAAACTGGCAAAATTTGGTATATGGCTTGATCTGGTTGTGATTTATTGTTGTTTGCACAAAAAGATTTTCGCCTATGATTCCTGTAGCAGCAAACCTAGGTACTTGGTCCCCATGTTACTCTTAAGGAGAATAATTAAAATGTTATATATCGCTTATTTATAAATGTATATGGATGAAACTTGGTATGTGACTTCACTGAGTTCTATTGATATTTACATAAAAAACCATTATTTTGTGTTCCTTGTTGCAGCAAACCTGCCTACTCATCCCCAATGTTATTCTTATGGAGAATAATTAATATTTTAAATATCGCTTGTTTGTGAATATATTTCTTATGAATCCCCGTTAAGTGGCTTAATGTGTTATAACTCATTGGAAATTCGCTGAGTATAGAGGTTTGTAGAGTAGAGTAGGGCGAATACTGGAATACTTGAATACTTATCAAGAAACAGTCTTCATCCAGACGTGTGTCGTGGGATGAAATGTGTTACAAACTTGTATTAGTCGGATGTGTTAAGCCGTTAGTCCCGGCCGTTCATACATCCAGTCTCGTGGGAACCGCTGTTTTGTGATTCGTCAGACCGAAATAATTAAATTCGCCAGTGCCAACCTGATTCGCTGCCGTGCTCGGCAGCCATTTTTGGGCAGGTGGAGTGAGGGGGAGAGAGAGACGAAGGGGAGTTTTTTCTATACCTCCACCTTGCCGCCACGTCCGGTCCTTCATATTCTGATGTGGGGGGGGGGGTGGGGGGACTTAACTACGTTTTACTGTATGAATTAGTGAAATCTGAAAACAACAAACATTCAAAGCTTTCTCTCAGTGGTTTTGTTTAATTTTCTTAAACACCCTTTCTGGAATTTTTAAATAGACATTCGTGTTTTCATGTCATGTCAAATTCTTTTGACAATAGTTTTATTTACAATCTGTTCTTTTACATAAAACAATAAGTAAACACTATGACAAGGATATATATAAAACAAATGGAGAGAAAAATGATTTTCGGGATCATTAATTGAAAAATAATTAAATTTGCAAACGGTTGGCTACAGTAGGAAAATAATCTTAAAAAAATAGATAACGGTGCATTCGAAGGATTTTTTTAGCCAGTACTGAAAACCATGCGGGGTTTAATAGCTTACGTTTGTTTTTAAATCGGCACTGTATGTACAAATATATACAAGGAAAAGCTTCTATATATTGTTTTAAACGTGATCAAAATTAAACTATTTTTAGCCAGCATTAAATTTAGTCCATATAAATATGCTATAATTGGAGACAGCAGCAAAGAAACAGAATTTATATCAATACTCACCTTATAGCGTGTCAGATTTTGTGTTGGGTTCATTCTTCTAGTACTTACATGTCATTATTTTTACAAATCGATATGTGGATCGTTGCTAGGGGCTCAGAGAGGAAGCCCCTGCCATCTAGTGGCAGGCGCCGGAACTACGTAGTACCAGTGACATTTGCAGGACGACACAAGGCACTATGAGGTTTCCGCTTCCGACACTATGGGTTAGCGCAAGATTTAAGCATGTATTGTTGATAACGGGGCTTTTATTTACATATAAAAACTCTGTATATTTTTCTGTAACAGGTGATTAGGCTCTCGGGAACAATCACAACCGTTTACACACGTTCCGCTCTAATCAGGGCAGTGTTTTTGTCATCTGGGGACCTAAAAAACGTTTTCATGGTCTCGGGCTCAAGTCTTACCATGAGACCTACGGTAATAGCTTCTTCCCTATAGGGGAAATTCGCCAAAAACTGAGTTTTACTGCACAGCAATTTAAGAAATGAATTAAAATTTAGGCCACGTTATCCCTTGAGGCGGCCAGTTCTACGCAATGGAACTTACAAGTAATGAAATCCACTTTACACAAATATGGATCGAGGACATATTTTTAACTCCTCAATCATCAAAATAAGTTAAAAAATAATGGAAGAATTATGTTTATATAAAGTGCCTTAGCATATTACATATATAGATACCCCCGTCACAGCAAACCCGCGTACTCAGCGAATTTCCAATGCATAATATATGTCTTAATACCATATAAAGCCGCATACCAAGTTTCATAAAAATATATTCATATATAAGTGATATTTTAATTATTCTCCATAAGAATAGCATTGGTGATGAGTACGTAGGTTTGCTGAAATAAAGAAACAAACAATTGGTTTTGATGCAAATATAAATAGAATTTAACTAGGCGAAGCCACATACCAAGTTTCATCAATATTCAATCATAGGTAGGCACTATATAACATTTTATTTATTCTCTATAAGAATAACACGGGAGCTGAGTAGGCAGGTTTGCTGAAACAAGGAACACAAACAGTTGTTCTTTATGCTAATATAATTTAACTAGGAGAAGCCACATACCAAGTTTAATCAATATTCAATCATAAATAAGCGCTATATAACATTTTAGTTATTCTCCATAAGAATAACATGGGGGCTGAGTACGCAGGTTTGCTGCTACGGGAATAATCAACAAAATATAAATTTTTGTGCAAATATCAATATACCAGTACTATATGAAGCCACATACCAAGTTTCATCAACATACATTTATAAATAATCGAGATACCAAATTTTATTTATTCTCCATAAGGATAACATTGGACAACGTACTGTGTTTAGCACTTTGAATATCTCAGCAACGGTTGGACGTAGAATCACAATTTAAACACCAAAATGATTGTTTTGTGGAACTGAGTTGATTGGTAAAAGCAAATGTGAAGTTTACATTAAAATAAACTAAGGAAAAGCCAAAAACCTTTCCCATAAGATTAACACGGGTGATTTTATGAGTAGATTTTTTTGGATTTTCTCCGCAACCACTTAACCTAGCTTAATAATTCAAAATACCATATTATTTTTTTTTAAGCTCTATAACATGGTCAAAATGAAAATTAAGTTTTTAAAATATTGTAGGGTGAAAAATGCAAAAAACGATTTTTGGAAAATTTAAAACCCCATAAACCCCCCCTCCCATAGCCCGATTTTTCTGGTTTTCGAACTTAAAGTCATGAATGTCATTTTACACATTTGAGCCAAATTTCATCGAAATCGGACGTTTTTTACTCAAGTTATGGCATTCACGGACACATACATATATATAAATTTGAACGAATAGTGTTTTTGTCATCTGGGGACCTAAAAAACGTTTTCATGGTCTCGGGCTCAAGTCTTACCATGAGACCTACGGTAATAGCTTCTTCCCTATAGGGGAAATTCGCTAAAACTAAACATATTTGATTTTAGTCCCCCTAGATCGTGAACACATCACACTGTGCGACGGTGCGAGCGGGGGGCGGGTGCGCGGGGAGATTGGCCGCGGCGTGACCAGCTGGCCCGGTTGTGTGCATCTCATTACCGCCCCCATGCCGCTAGACCCGTCTTGGCGGGGTTTGCCACGATAAAGATGTGTTTTAGTGGGCACAAGAGTCTCTCGAATCTGACAGGATGACGTGTCGTTATATTGATATTCGTGTTCCTTGCTTCAGCAAACCTGCATACCCAGATATTTTTGAGATCTCTGTGACACCTCACGTCCCCCGTGCCCGGTCGTCTTGTAGTTGTGGGACCTCAGAAGATGGACCCAGAAGATGGACCCAGAAGATGGACCCAGAAGATGGACCCACCAGTTCGAGGAAATGGGCGTGTCGCTGACCGTAATTATTTTATTCTCGTCCGATACACACTCTGGCCGCATCACCAGCCGCATTAGTAATCACATTACTAGCCTCACTACAAGCCGAGTAAACGTGACTTAAAACTACGATGTAACCGTAACATATTATCTTGTAGTTAGTATTGTAAATCGTGCTTCTCTGAAAAATATATGACCGGAAATTATATTATTTGGTTCATAATCAGCAAGGACAGATTATTTATTTATAAAGGACGATAAATCAAGTTTTAAGACATAATGAATCTAATTATTTTAAATAACAATCATTAAAGAATAGCAATACCACGTTAGTACCAAGTTAATCTGTAGAAGTGTTTTAATGACGAGCAGTACAGATCAAAGTACAACATTACATAAAATTATTAACTTAATAAGTTTAGGTGGCTTAATAAATCAGTATCCCACGGATCCAATATGAATGAAAGGCTCTAAAGTTTGTGTTACGTTATTGTGTGATAAATACACACAGTAAATACAACTAACTGAATACTCGTCATTGATTAAGAACCCACAAACTACAGAGTTAGCTTTTTAGCTGCATGTAAAGATAGGATATATTATAAGCTTTACAATGATATATAACACGGGGGGGTGACACTGACGAGCAGCTGTGCAATTTACTGTAACGAATGTCACGCGTTCTAGAACACCCCGCATACACGGACAAAACGCGCGAAACGATAAACCGACCGGGGCCTTTCAGCGGGGAAATGTGTCTTAATTATCATAAATGTAAATAGAAGTTCATTAATCATCGGGGCCGGTGCGACAATGAGGGTGTCTTCTAGAGGTGGGTCCAAGTATCTGTAATCGCTACTTTGTACTTGTTACTAGCCTCACAAAAAGTATCCGGATACTGTAGTTGTCGAGTACCAGATACAAAGTAATCGCGGCTACTTTCAGTAGTCGTGTTCGGTCGGGACGGGATACTTCTCACAGGTACTAGAATTGTTCTATTATTCGTGGTACTTGTAATCAAGCCGAAGTATACAAACGACCCATAACGTAGGAAAGTGAGACTACTAAATCGTTACAAATACAGTGTAAAGTAATCAGAGTGGCAGTGGCGAATTATTACAAATTAAATTGGGATTTTGCTTAGCGGGCTGTTACGTTCTGTAAGTAGCATTAATTGAAAACCCATATGTTTTGTTCACCATTCAATAAGTTCAGTAATATGATGAATCATTACTTTTAGATACCTGATTATAAACTTAAATTTAACTCTGTCATGATTACATATTTGTTTTAATATTTTAGCATTGTTGTAAAGGAGAGATAATACTATGTCTGAAATGTTTATTTAAATGCTGATTGTTAGGACTGAGTGGAAATATTATGTACTCTGTATTTTTGAAACTCATAATAGCGATGGATTTGAATTTATTTTTTGATTTATTTGGACTTTACCTATCGCTTCTAGTGTTTAAAACTACACTACGTTTCGGGAGGTAAGGAAACTCCTCCCGTTACAAATAGTGTACTTTTAATAGTGTAGTGTAGTTTTAAACACTAGAAGCGATAGGTAAAGTCCAAATAAATCAAAAAAAATAAATAATAGATAAATTATGTACTCCTTGCTATGCAATTTACTCAGTAGTGCCATTAAAAAGTATAAATATTCGTGTTGTTTAATTGTAATCAGGAGTCGTTAGTGTGCATGGGATACAGGTAGGAAAGGCGAGTGTAGGAAGTACCAGAACTCGATAGGAGTCGTCGCACAAGTAATCGCGATTACAAAGTAGTCGCTACTCGGTACTCGGTACCAAGCTGTACTCGTATCCGTTGTAACCGGTACGGCAAAGTAATCGTTTAGTACATCTCTAGTGTCTTCTGCTTTCAGGCTTTGTCCCCATGTCACAACTAGCCTCGCGTATTGAGAGCTGCTTCTCAGAGCTGTCTTTGGGACTGAACTGATACGGCGAAGAGAGGCGAAGTGCTTTGCATAGGGATTATTACTAGTATTTATACTATTTTTGAAGTCATAACTAGGAATTGAAAATTAAGCTGTCGTAATGAAAATAGAAAAACTATGGTCATGGGAATCAAGGGTCATAGATAGACTAATAAATGTCTGTGCGTCTTCTGTATTGCTGTAAAAATTATAATTTGACCTTATTAATTTTAAAGTTAATGAACCAATTGATAATTGGAATATAGAGAGAAGAAGAGTTACTAATGTTAAAATAACTATTTAAAACTTAAAACTAACAAATTAATTGTTGGATTTCAAGATTGTTTAATATATATTATGTAATAATCGGATAATGGCAATGTCACCTTCAATTAATTACAAGTATCCCATTAGATTAAAATTTTAATGATTATTTTGCATGTTACACGTGTGATGCATATTATGGCATTGTGTTTTTGTAATTATATGACTTTTTTGTAGTATGACGAAAAGTATCGTTCAATATTCGTCCGAAAAGCTCTTCGCCAGTGCTTGATCTAAATTCCGTGCTCGACTTCGTCTCACACGTAAACACGATCTCGCATTTGCACAAAAAATTGATTTTTTTTTGGTTATTCCTGTAGCCATTTGTTCAATATTATTTTTGTACTGTACTCATAAACACATAACAAAATAGGCCTTGGTTATTCCTGTAGCCATTTGTTCAATATTATTTTTGTACTGTACTCATAAACACATAACAAAATAGGCCTACGTATTCTGATATCTGTTTTAGATTTCCTTCAAGTTAGGCATAGATTTGTAACGGTACTGTTACACTTGTTCACGGGGAAAGACTCAGGGTTACTCGGGTGCTGAGGGTGAGATGCGGGGGGAGGTGTCGGACGGTCAGCTGATCACGGAACAGTCAGTGAGCGGCTCGCAAGCTCTGCTGGAGATCGCTGTGCGCTCGGGACTGTCACTCATCTTCGCTCTTCTCGGGCAAAACTGGGGCTCACCAGCTGGTCCGGGTTTGTGGCCTAATATTTTAAGTTATTGATTTTGGGTTTTATTTGTAGATTAATTTAAGTTATTAGTTATTTGAATTTAAAAAATAAGAAGACAGATTATTAACCTAAATGCTTAGTAGACATTCACAATTTTTAGTTTTACATAGCCTTCTTTTGCTTATAAACAGTAATTGTGTAGCTAATAACAGGAGAAAAATTAGAACAGAGAAATTAACCTTACTGTAAAGTATGCTCTTAAAGTCCCTTACTGTAAATTCTTAAAGTCCCTTGTTATAAGGAAGATTTTAATTTAATACTATTGTAATGTTTTACATCTTAATCAGGAAACATACTCAGAGCTGTTGTCCGTAAGTGAACAAGCATGTATCATGTATTGTATGTGTTAAAGTTAACATGTTAGTATCCAATAACTTATTCCGTTTATCAGTTGTGTTAATACGACTGTACAATCAATTGCCAATTACCAGAAACCAGTCAGATGAAATGGACCAAACCAAAGGACATATAATTATGATAAAAAACACATATTAATGTGTGCCTAACTGCTTTATCTAATAGGTTATTCTAGGTCCTTAGTAGGTTCTTCCGTTTTAAAAATATTTAAATGTGCAGTTCTAGCAGGTAGCGGTAACTTATTAAAAAAATGTATACACTTTACCTTGTGTGATTTACCCCCTTTGCTTAAGCTGTGCTGTGGGATATCAAGTCTCATTTTACCTCTTATGTCCTGGTTTTGAATATTTTCTCTAATAATTAATGCATCTAATTTTTTGAAATGTCCAATAATGAACAAAGAATATATAAATGTACCACAGTATTTTAAGTTTGATGAACAAGGGGTGACAGTGCTCTACAGATCCCCAGTACGAGCACGACTATCTATGTTTACTGGTAAACTTACTAAGGCTAATCGACTGACCCCTGGCCTCTCCGTTGATAGGGTCACAACCGCACCCTGCAGGTGGCTGGGTTTGCCTGCTGCCTGTACGTCTACTGGAGTGGCTCGCTTTTCTACAACATAACCTCCCCACTGAGTCCCCTCGTTGCAGCAACCCACGCTGCTCTGCACCACTCAGTCTTCGGCCTGGGTCTCGCACTGCACATGCCTACACTCTCGGCACTTCTTGTGAATAGAGCAGATTACACCTTAGCCACTTTAACACTCCGAAGTAAGTAGAACTACGATACAAATAGAAGGCCCCCCAAATCAAAATTGTTCCGGGGGGTCTGGAAGGATGATTCTTACTGGATGTTTGGTCTAACAACAAAAATTGAAAACGTGATTAGACACAATCTAAAATATTCTTGAGTGGAATAATGCTGGCTTGAAGTATGTGGAAAACTTTAGCTACATTTAGAGACTAACTGAAGCCAAATAGAAGCCTAGAAATGCCAAAGAATATGAATAAAATGTTCATATTAATTAATTTATATTATTCATATATTGTGTTACGTGCTGTTGTCTGGGGTTCGGGACCTTAGAAACTATAAACTATATTTCAATATACCAGACATATCAAAATTGAATAATTAAAAGTATTTAAAACTAATTTATAGATGTTCTGACTTAGTTTTATGAGTTACAACGAATGTGCTCAATGATTACATCTTTTGTGCATGTAGGAGAGGTAAACGCAGAGCCCCTCCCTTTCTTCTAACCAGGCAAAATGAAGAGAGGGGTGAGGGGATGTGTTACCTATTACCATTTACACTCCCTCATTGCTCATTTCACAGTCTTTGGTAACACGTTATCCTAATGTGGATTAAAATTCAATTTGATTAAAATACTAATACATATCACAAGGCAAACTTAAACAGTTTAAAAACATTTATCTATAATATTATAAAGAAGAGGTGGTTTCTGTCTGTCTGATGTTCCGGGTGAACGCAAAAACTACTTAACCGACTGGCCTGAAACTTTACACATAGGTAGATTTTGAACCCATGCAACACATAGGCCTATTCACTCCCTTAAAATCCCCCCGGGCTACGCCTTGTGAACGTCCTAAGATTCAATGTTTACATTTCAGAAACTGTAGTGTGAACAGCTGTGGATACTTCCATTTGACAGCTTACAGAGCAGAAGCAAGAACAGCTGTTTCAAGCTAACTTACCGTTCTACCCCATGCGAGGAACGGGTACATTCAACTAGTGTGTCAATAAATGTTTGTTTGCTCATGAGTTAAGAAACCACTAGTCAACATTTAAAGTGTCACGATATAATGTGGGATCTATTCTTTGTATTATTTCTATGATTATATATTATATAATTGGTGGACGCTAACTCGCTGGCTAATGAGGGGTACTCTACAAATGAAACCAAAATATGAATCAAAGACGGTATTTAATATTAAAAAATAATTATTCTGAATCAAAGGTTAAAGACATTTCTTATACGTGATTTCTAATCATCAAATTACAAAAAGGTTCTAAAAAAAAGGATTTAAATGAAAATGATAAAGATCTAAATATGATTTTCAAACCAAAAGAAAGAATAATTAAGTATAATTAAATTATTGAAAATTTGTTATAATATTTTATTAAAGGGACAAGAGAAATAAATATAAATGTTTATATGTGTTTGTTGTATTGTAATCAAGTACTATAATAAATTTATCAATGTGCTTTGGGGTAAATATCTGACTTCAAAGCTCTAAATTAGAAAATATAAAACGGCCTTACCCGGACCAGCAGGCGCTGGTGTCCTGGGGTCGAATGAATTTTATTTTGCAAAAGGTGACCACCGGTGGTATTGAACTGGAATATCTGGGGTGGTGGTAAGGCCAGTGAACTGCAATTGTTTGCAATTAAACGGGTGACTGTCAGCAAGTAGCACAACAAACTGCTAACACTCAGCATCTCACTTTGAGCAACCAATCACCGTATTAGGAATTATTGAAGCTAGTTTCCTGTTTGTTTGAGAATCATTTACAATGTTACAATTAATTTAAAATCAAATTGATTTGCTTGATTTAAAAGAATAATTAAAAATGAGAAACTGAGATAAAAACATAGAACAAAAATATGATTATAATAAAATAGTTAAATGGTAAAAGTGACATATCGTCACAAAAGCAATACAGAACATATTTCAACCTAAGAATAAAATTTAACAGAAATACTATGATGTTTTTGTGTAACAAAAATACTCCAGAAAATTCAGGAAATCCTGAATCACACAATAAACTACAGGATATTGACAGTAATATTCTTGTTATGACTGTCACAAGTCATTAAGATGCTGCAAGAAGGAAGTTGTAAAAGACCTCTAGGCTTTATAATGTTCATTTTGAAACATGTTTTAAAAATGTAAAATAAATTATATTTATAACGAGAATTCTTTGGTTTCAATTTAAAGATTATAACTTATCATGTTTGGTAGTGTAAAGTGTATAACATGAAGATTTGTTAACACTTTTACAATTTTTTTACAGTAATAGGGTAGATTTTAAGTTTTTAAACATTTTAACATGAGTTAAATTTGTTATCCAAATTTCCCCGGGTTCATAAAAATTTTAACACGCACATATTGCAAATATATGTGACAGGCTGAACAACCCTTCAGGCGAGAATTACGGGAATTCTGCAATTACTTTCTGGAACAATTTTATTTATCACACTCTCTTATAACGAATTAACAAAAATGCTATACAAAAATATAAATGAACAAAAGTTTAGTTTCAAATGTTTGCTCTCTTATAGTTAAAAGGTATCCAGATTATAAGAGAATCTGGATACCAGAGTTACCAGAGTTCTTAGAA
This sequence comes from Allygus modestus, assembly GCA_963675035.1. Lineage (NCBI taxonomy): Eukaryota > Metazoa > Arthropoda > Insecta > Hemiptera > Cicadellidae > Allygus > Allygus modestus. Next base: position 125,506,489 of record OY776115.1, on the reverse strand, counting down.
TTTTGATTTCTGCCTAATGCAGCCAGAAATGTAAATGTAACATTTAAATGCTATTCTCTCATCATAACCGATGTCTATTTTCTTGTGATGAGACAAACACAACAACACTTGAATAATCACAGTTTCACAAGTTTACTTAACTAATTAATAGTTTATTCAAACGCTGTAACAAAAAACACTAAAAATAAACATCAAATTATGTAGTTTGTTATGTATTCAAGCAAGCAGCAATCTTGTGAGTCAATATTATCAACACAAACAAAATATAAGGACGGGACTACCGCGTAGTATGTTATTTATACCTTTTCTCACTTATTTTATTCCTACTTTTTATATCTGTCCTTAGGTGAGTTGGACCATGGGGGACATCATCATCAGTCTATTGTTCTCCCTGGTACTGTTCCTTACTATCGAGACACCAGTCAGATATCTCATCAAGTATATGGTTACAGGTAAATGTGCATAATGTTTCATTTACTGTCAGATGTAGTTTACTGGAGAGAAAGTTATAAATGTTCAAAAACCCTTCAGGACATAGTGTAGTATAAGTCAAATAGTTTTGTAATTCCTTTTAGAGCTTTCATTTTTATAAACAAACTAGCTGTTTCCTGCAGGCAACGCCCCGCAAATGATTTATAAAAACTATGACAGTTGTGTGTGCTGCATTCTGTGGTTAATCCATGGAACTACTACGAATCATGATCAGCTGTTTATATTTTAATCAGCTCAAACAAAAATGAATGTCCATAAGGAATACATACTAACTTGGAAGTCCCGTTGGGCACTGCCCCATAGGATTTTCAAAACTAAAACATGTCTATGTGTTTATTTGGTATATAAGGAAAAGGAAAACTCCTGTAAATCTTCATGCCAATCGGTTCAGTAGTTTTTGAGTGATTGAGGAACACACATCAGACAGACAAACAGACACAAACCATCCCATTAGTAAGGATTATTATTACCTTACCAGTATTTTTTTAATCTTACAGAACTATTAAATTTCATGATAAGAATGATAAGTAAATATTTTAGTTCATACTGATTTACCTGGGGACCTCAAAACAAAAAGTTATCATGGTTTAGGGCTTAAGTCTTACCATGAGACCTACGCTAATAGCTTCTTCCCTATAGGGGAAATTCGCTAAAACAAAAACAAGCTACAGTACTTTGATGGCCGGGGCAGAGACTTGAGGTTTGTTTTATGGTGGGAAATAAACATAACCAACATTTGTTGGTCTCTACAATGTGTTGGTCCAGGAGCAGTTGTGAAAGCCATTTCGGAAATCACCTAAACAAAACATGCACTACTGATTATTAATGATTGTTTGACGAATGCAAGGCCACCAGGAAAAGTGAGGATGACGCAATAGTTTAACACTGCTCACATGCGCACTGCAGACACTGACGTACGCGCATGCGCGAGCAGTCAGGTGTCATGGCTCGGGCAGCGCACGGACCCGGAACGCTGTTCACGGTACAGTGGTACCACGGTGGGGGCTAGGGGGGCGAGTTCCCCCCCACAGGTAACCTTGGCCACTCTCTCGGAATGCCCGCGACTCCGCCGCAGTTCCCACACCAGATGAATGACTTCCATCGCCATCGCGAACCTCCCCGATGCCATTGGTTTATTGACCACGTCTTCGTGACTGTTGCCGTCCCTACCAATTTTGAAGTAAATCGGACAAAGAATGCGACCGCTAGAGTGCAAACACACACACCTATATATATATATACAATTTTGAACGACCCCAAAAAACGTTATTTTAGGAACCTCTATGGTGGCATGGGGCTTCTATGGTGGTAGTTCCACCACGCGGGTCATGCTAATAGTTCACCTTTCTCCAGGAAATTCACTAATATTAATCTTGTGGACAAATATAAAATTGAATCATATACTTTACAGCCGCTTACACATTAGTAAAACACACCCCAGTAGCAAGAACAGTTATGGTCATTTTATAAATACTGAGAACTGAGTGAATAATGAGTGTAATTATTATTTTATATTTATTTATTTATTTCCGAATGAACCCGGACGCATGATATGTATTGATACAAGATGGGTTGGTGTTTTTGTGTAATTTGTGAAGCATTAACTTGGGTTAATTGGTTGCGGAGAAAATCCAAAAAAAACTTGCTCATAAAAGAATTTTTGGCCCTTCCTCAGTTTATTTAAATGTAAACTTCACGGTTGCTTTTACCAATCTGTTCATTTCCACAAAACAATCATTTTGGTGTTTAAATTGTGATTCTACGCCCAACCGTTGCAGAGATATTCAAAGTGCTAAACACAGTACGTTGTCCAATGTTATCCAATGAATAAATAAAATTTGATATCTCGATTATTTATGAATGTATGTTGATGAAACTTGGTATGTGGCTTCAACTAGTTGTGGTATATTGATACTAGCACAAAGGGGGTTTTTGTTGATCATCCCAGTATCAGCAAACCTGCATACTCGGCCCCCATGTTATTCATATGGAGAATAAGTAAAGTTGTATATCTCCCTTAATTATGAACCCACATTAAGAGAACTTGGTACGTAGCTTCACCTGGTTCAGTTGTATTGATAATTGCAAAAAATAATTATCTTCCTCGTTGCAGCAAACCTGCGTCCTCAACCCCAATGTTATTCTTATAGAGAATAAACAAAATGCTATATATCATTTATGGATGTATTTTTGTGAAACTTCGCCTAGTATGTGGCTCCGCCTAGTTGAATTCTATTTATATTAGCATAAAAACCAATTGTTTCTGTTCCTTGTTTCAGCAAACCTACGTACTCATCACCAATGCTATTCTTATGGAGAATAATTAAAATTGTATATATCGCTTATTTGTGAATATATTTTTATGAAACTTGGTATGCGGCTTTATGTGGTATTAAGTCATATATTATCTGATGTACTGATGTACCTGGTTCGATCCTGCCTTGAAAATATTGTTAAGCTTCTCACATAATTAGTCTATTGTATATTATTTTTCAAAAAAAAAATACAAACATCTCTGTGACACCCCACGTCCCGGCATGCCGGGACGTCTTGTAGTTAGGTCCGGTGGCCGGTGTCGACGAGATCCCACCGAGTCTATCTTCTGGGTCCATCCTCTGGGGACATCAGTGAGGAGTGAAGCGGTAGAGTGTCGGCCTACGAATAGGCGTGTCGCTGACCGTAAGTTATCTTATTATCTTAGCATGCTTGGATCATGGTATTGTTTGATTTTCAGCGGAGGAGGAGTCGTGACATTTTCAGAAGCGAGTGCGTCCCCCTCCCAGCTGGACTTTTCTTATCTTTTAGACCCTTCTGCCGTTTTAAAGTTCACCGCCGGCTATGCTCATCACAAGCAGTCGAGTGGCGAGTGGGGGCAACAAACGCGGCAAACACGTGACTAGGCTAAGGCACGCGGTATTGACGTCGTCGAGGCGAGATAAAAATGGCGCAGCGCACACTCAGCGGTTGCGGCGCGGCGATCGGTTAACAATAAGTAGAAACAATGTTGGTATTGTAGACGCGAACGCTACCAAGCGGAGAATCGTCGAACCACTTGAACTCTGAGGTAGTTCCGACTGTTCCCGATAGGTGGCAGGAGCTTTCTCACTTATATCTCCCGCGTGGCGTGAACTGTGAACTGACACTGATACGTCAATGAAAAGTATGATAATGACTGTCAAATAAAGTAATAATACCCCCGTCGCAGCAAACCTGCATACTCAGCGAATTTCCAATGAACATATAACATAACACATTAAAACACTTCACAGGATTCGTAAGAAATGTATTCACAGACAAGCGATATTTAAAATATTAATTAATCTCCATAAGAATAACATTGGGGATGAGTACGCAGGTTTGCTGCAACAAGGCACACAAAATAATGGGTTTTTATGCAAATACCAATAGATCTCATGTATGTGAAGTCACATACGAAGTTTCATCCATATACATTCATAAATAAGCGATATATTACATTTTAAGAATTTTCCATAAGAATAACATGGGGACCGAGTACCTAGGTTTGCTGCTACGGGAACCATAGGCGAAAATTCTTTTGTGCAAACAACAATAAACCACAACCAGATCAAGCCATATACCAAATTTCACCAGTTTATGTTCATAAATAAGCGAGATATACAATTTTTCTTTTTCTCCATAAGAATAACATTAGACAACGTACTGTGTTTAGCACTTTCAATATCTCGGTAACTAATTGACGTAGCGCAATGATCAAAATACCAAATTGTTTGTTTTTTAAAGCTCAACCTAATGGGGGGTACAAAACCCCCCTTCGGATGTTTCGATTTGTCTGGTTTTCGAACTTGTTCAAATAAATGGTACTTTACATATTTGTACCAAATTTTATTAAGATCAGCCTTTTTTACGAGAGTTATCGTGCTATATATATATATATATATACATATATAAAAATTTGAACGAATGGTGTTTTTGGAATCTGGGAGCCTCAAAACAAAAAGTTATCATGGTCTCGGGCTTAAGTCTTACCACGAGACCTACGGTAATAGCTTCTTCCCTATGGGGGAAATTCGCTAAAAGGGGTTTAAAATTAGTTTTCTTATATGTATTTAACAGTGAGCGAGTTTTAATCGTAACACGTTCTTATTATTTATCTTAAAGTCACTCTATAAATAAGAACGTACTCGTTGCTGTTTGGTTACCAACCACGGTAGAGAGAGCAGCGGCATTCTCTTCCCAGGTCTGCTTATATCCAGATTTACGATTGTCGGCCAAGACATTCCTAGACTTCGTAATGTAACTTAAATCAATTGAAGATCAGGAAAGGACTTCACAAGCAATTGAAAGACACTGAGCGACTTATTTGTGAGTGAGGCAGGATGGCCGGACTGAGGTATGATAGAAGTAAGCAGAAATAAGTAGCGTCTGCCGCTGCCTTATCTATAGACCTTAAATAAATGTTTATTATAAATTTTAATGGCTTTTATTCAAATTTAATCAGCAGTTTTGATCATTTTTAACATTGTTTTACACAGCTGATAAACCAAGGACATTGTATTTCGTAAACACTAACTTCATTTATTTGTTTACATCGTTGTTAGTGATGGGGAGTTGGTGTTATTTAAGAAATTATAGAAAATGTCCGCAATGAATTCTTAAATAACATTAACACACACATTAACATTATTTAAAAGTCATTTTAAAAGGAATGCTTTTCCAAATATTTGTTGGTCTGGCATCTATCTGAGACGCTTGAAGGCATACGTACACTTACAATCAGATGTATGATTCGTCTGAATTTAAAATACAAATACATAGTGATTGACGTAGAGCATTCTTTTGTGTATAGGCTGAATGTTTGGGCCTGTTCAGCGAGAAGTATAGGACCGCCCTAAAACGCAATCTTGACATCTACAATCCGTCACCTACATTGGATTCGATAACATTTTGTGGACGTGTTTTATTAATCTTATAATCGACAAATAATACTTTGTATTAATTACTCATCAATTCAAATTAAACCACTAGCTTTTTTGTATTACTTACCTTTAGGACGTTTTAGTAGGTGATAATGAGTGATTTAAGTTTTATTTATCGGTAAATATAAGTATTAATGCAAATAAAACAAAAACTTAAATTAATTCTGGACTTAAGTGAACTATTTTTGAAAGCTAGAATTAATACAAATCTAATTCGATTTCATTTTAAGACTTTAACCCCATATTGACAGTATATTTGTCCAAGTCCATGTTAAATCGGCCACAGACGTTTTATTTCAAAATCGGTTATGCATTTTAGACGTCTTTAACACGAATTACTGTGGTAAACAATAAACCCTTTAGAGATGTTTTGAAGACTTCCCTTGTAAAATTAAAATAAAGAAGATGAAGTGATATTTGAAATCTGGATTAAATAAATAGTGTATTTTAGTAGTGATTGAAAAAACTGAGACGTTCTCATTTTTGAACTTAAATTTAACAATCCCAATGGAGCATGTCTTGAAAACATCTTCTATAAGGTTAATATGAGCTCGTCTTAAAATGGTTTAAGTCTTGTCATCTCCTAAACGTGGAAGCGAAGACGTATAACCAGGCACGTTTCGAAAACGTCATTTATGTGGTTAATAATTAGTCGTATAATTTTTAGCTGTTTTAAACGACTATTAAACGTGTTTTAGACTTGGTGTGCTGTATGGGTAATAACCTGATTCGTCGGTAGTACCGAATTCTTTAATACAAAATTGTGTGAAACAATAAAGCTGCTGATATGCTCTACTATATCATGTAGTTTTAATGTCATTGCTAAAGAACATTAGAGTTATTTTTAAAACACGTATCCTACTACGTTACAACTCCTTGTATTCTTATACGTTTTTAAATAACATAAACCTATTTTTGTTTTAGAGACGAGCATGCACTCATGATGTCCTTATACGAATTAACTAAAAAAACTATTCTGGAGGAGTTTCAACAGTTTAATGAACTAGTTGCAGTTATAAATAAACTCCCTTGTGAAATATATGAACAACTTGTCAACGAACATTGTATAAATTGTATGAGCTCCTTGATCTGTTATTACAAACGAGAAGACGTTCAGATATGTCGTAGATGTTTTAATAATAGTGTAGCTGATATTGACAACTATGAACGAGTGGTTCGATTCGAGTCATCTCAGAAGACTTCAAATTGCATTAACAAAAATACAATTGTTCAAGATGTAGTTGTTCTTTTATCGAACAGAATGAAATTACACCAGGCTGTGGATGTTCGGTAAAGTCAGCAGCTCTACAGTTAGCTCTTATTGTTATCACGTCCAGAAAAGTTATTCTCGAGAATGAATACAATAACTGATGTGTAAATATTTGAGTATTTCGGAAGTCGAAAATGTATCATGCGTGTGTCGCGTCGCCAGGGTATTCGTTTTAGTACCTTTATTTAAACAAATTATAAAGCTTAGTCAACACGATATCAGTAAACTCAATTTCGCTCTAAATAATATCAAGCCACAGTAATCTGGACGATGAATAAAACCGTTGGGGTTTGAAGCTAACATTATACTTAGATTCCTAAGCGTTGAAATGCTAGGACTATACCCCCGCAGTAATTGTCTAAACTAAAAAACCAATATAGACAATATTCTTTATTAAATATTCATGGAGAATAGTACAGGCGTTTTTTGGTGGAAAAGTCAATCTGTACAGTTTTGTTCTCATTTAGAACTAGATCGTTATTTGAGTAGTATTGTTCAGTTATATGTGGACGAGACAGTCATATGCAGCCAGTCCTTAAAGTGTGTTAGTACCCCCTGAACTTATATGTGTAACGTTGTGTTCACCAGATATATTTAAAGATCAGACCCGACCCGGGTACCTCAGACGTATAACGTGTCTGCACCTTTCATGTATAACGCTTGTTTATCAGTTTAACGTTTTGCCCGATATTCGGGTTACCTTCACGTCGTCAATCAGCAATACTTGCAAGTCAAGATGTGCTGTTTAGGTGTTCGTTACTCATCGTAAACCAAAATCCATAGTGATTCCGGCGTTTCTAAATTTGAGTATTTTTCTCTGTTGTACAACGTTTGTGTGTATGTTTATTTATTGATATGTATCAAAACTGAATTGTTCAACAAGAAAATAAAATAACAATCGGGAATGACGATTATGAATCGAAACTGCAGTAGTATGAGTAGTATGAGTTAGAATACTAAACAGATCATGATGGCGGTAAAAGTATTTCAACAAATTTATTCTAAAGCACAGTTATGGAATTACTAAAAAAAATCAAGAAGAGTCATTTGATGATGTGCCAAAACAGCAGAGTATTACTCCAAAAGTGTTTCACATTACAGAAGGGTAATGGCAAGCAGTAAGAAGGCGGTATTTCGATGTGTCAGTTCCTCACGGTGAGGTGAAGCTGGTCAGGTACCTAGTACAACTACAGATTATGTGACGAACCCATTTAGTTGGCGATGTACATATTTTTAATAATACCACCAAATAAAAGTAAATACGTAATATCATTTGGAATCTGAAAACTTAGGAAGATGTCCTGAATGATTTTTTAAATTAGAACCTATTATTAGTGAATTTCCTGGAGAAAAGTGAACTATTAGCATGACCCGCACGGTGAAACCACCACCATAGAAGCCCGGGACCACCATAAAAGTTCCTAACGCTCTTTAAGCTGTCAAATGGAAGTATCCACAGCTGTTCACATTACAGTTTCTGAATGTTTACTTTCTTCTGAAATGTAAACATCGAAACTTAAGACGTTCACCGGGCGTAGCCCGAGCTTCCTCCAATATTTATATCCAATATTTTAATTTTTATTTTGCCTATTACAGCTTTGTGAAAGAGAAGAGAGAGACACTGGGTACTTGCATTTAGTATTATTCAAGGCCATGTTTCTCTTGGGGCTCCGCTTGCCTCAGACGGGCATCAAAACTGAAATGTTTATTCTTTAATGAAATTAAACTTAAGGATTAGATATTAAAATCATTAAAGTATCGGCTTCGGGATATAAAACGCCACATACTTCACATAGCACGTCCATCGTGAAAAATGAGGAAATGGGGATTGATTGCGGATTAAATACCTTTGGGAAAATTTTAAAATTTTACATTTCTTTTTACTCCAAAACTCAATATGATCCCCTCTTGTAAACTGTTTTATATTCTTTTTTATATTTAATATTTGGTTTGAGACTTATTTCTCCATAGTTCGCGGTCTTCAACTTCTGTTATATATTTATCAAGTATTTGTTTTGCATCGATGTAACTTATAGAATCATCAAATTTTCTTTTTTTTGAAGTTGGAAGTTTTATCATTCTTAAATCCTCAACATTAAGAATTTGGAAGTGGGTATCAATTATACTGGGTACGAGTGGTTTTGGTGAATTTTTTGTTATAAACATATTCAACCCCGCTTTGGGGAACTTATAGAGTAATAATAGTGCGTGTGGATATGTTACCTCATATGCGTTTTCAATATAGACATCTTTTACATCTAAATCTGGTTGAGTATAAATTAATGCTGTGTCAGTATAGTCATTTTTTTCTAAAATACTTTGTATGACATCGCAATCGTAAGGGTTTAAAAGATCTACAATTTTTTTTAATTCGATATCTATTGGAAGATTGTCTACATAGTAAAGTTTCAATCTATTTAAAGGAGGTGTTTGGTTGGTTGCAGTCATAAGAATGAAGAACTGCGATAGCCTTCAGGAATTTATATTCCAAAAGACTGAGGAAACAATACGAACATATGTAGTTGTATTTCACCATAACAATATAGAATGTCTGGGATGTTTGAGAATCGATAGGAGTCTTCAAAAAATATTTAATTTGGAAGATAATAAAACATATGATATATATTTGAAATTGAAAAACCCACTGTCTGACTGTTGCACTCGTCTTGTTCTGACAAAAATAACAAGTGAAAACTACAAACAATAAAAATTTTAAATGAAATAATTATATATAAAAAATATTCCATGGAAATTGTTGAGGTCGAAAATGAAAAACCAAAATCTAAAATACAAAGTATTTTTTTAACAAGATTAAAGGAATTCATTCAAAATAGTCCTTCCCATAGAATCGAAAAAAATGAAATGAATGGCAAACCTTCACTGATGACGGTGACACTTCTTGGAGTAGTTTTTACGATAATTTTTTCAATATCAGCCGTAAAAGTCGGAATTATTAACGCATTACTTATATTACTGTTCATAATTTCTGTTATAATTCTAATTTAAAAAAATTCTAATTAATATTATATTCTATACAAAATAATACAGATTTCATTTTCAAGTTTTTATCACTTCTCTTGTAGTAAACATTTAAAATGTTGATTTTATTTCTATGCTTGAGCTCTAAGAACTGTATGAGAAGTTCTGGATATTTTTTAAAAACTATAGCCTTTTCTAAGCTCATGATGCATCTAAACTCCATTTAATGTCTCGGAAGAATTGTGATGTTGGTTCCTAATGATGTCACAAAAGCGCTTCCCGAATAACTCAAGGGGTTGGCAGAAACCCTGGCGGTTGTACTCCTACTTTCTCCAGATTTCTCTTCGTCTGCCAATTTCTTATATTCAGGAATTTCCAATTGTTCAATTGCACAATCCCACAGAGATTTCGTATGAGGAGAGTGAATTTGATCTATTTCTAAACTATTACCTTCGAAAATTAAGGGGTCGCCTTCGCATATTCGCCTTATTGAAACTACACCGATGGGCGTAAGTTTGCAGTTTGGAGTAAACGATGACACGGCTTCGTTTTTAAACTTCAATTCTGTTGGGTAGGTATTTCTGATAAACTTATACCAGTAGGCTTTGTGGCTATCGTCGAAGCAGTCCAGAATAGTTTCATCTGGTTTAATATCGGAATATTCTTCTCTAATCTTCACTATGTGAGAGTTTTCGTATTGTTGAATGAAGTTATGGAACCCGTCGCGGTTATTTTTACAAACGTCTGAACTATGAGATTCTGGAAATGCGATAGTGTTTTTTGGAAGATCTCCCGTGTACTTGAAGGCTTGACCCTTCTTATCGTCATCTTTATAAGCCCATTTGCTTATATCACCACAATACGTCTTTGGCACTCCGATATTAAGAGTATCTTCCTTACAACAAATACTTTCTCTTGTACCGGGCGGATATTGCAAAAGCCGCTTAGCTTCTACTGGTATAACAGATAGTGCGCCAATGGATTGCGAGTAGAGAAGGTTCATTTTATGCAACATAAAATACTGTTCATCCAAGTTTCTACCTTCTGTATCTATACAACGATATGCTTTTATCCTTGTATAAATGTAGGGGTTTAACGTAACATAATGTAGTACTGGTTTTGATGCATCTGTTGCTGTGTAGGGCTCAATTTTTGTTATCTTTAAATGTTCCCTATGCGTTTTAAACTCATCACCAGTAGTACTCACCGTTGGGATATTGTTTCCATCGTCCACCGCTTGTATGAATATTTTAAAATTATTTGGGTCACTACTAACGCCAATTTTATCGCCCGGTATTCCCAATAGAGACCATAATATCTCTCCTCTAGGTACTATAAGAGTGTTTTTATCAAATACAATATTATCGGGGCAACTATTTTCTGAAATTGGTGTGATTCTATACGGTCTGGTAGCAATTAAATACGAAATAACACTATCTTTTCCTTGATAACACGAGATGGTGCTGAACAAAGTCTTTACATAATCATCCCTCTGTGTAAGACCATACTGTGTGAATAAGTCGCTAATACACACTCCGGAAATAGCCGAGCTGATTTTATTGCCATACTTATTATACATGTATATTTCACGCTCGAAAACAGTATTCATAATGAAATTTTTAAACAACTCCTCCGAATCTCCTCCAGTTTTCTTGTAGTGTGGAACAACACAGTTTTTTATTCGCGTTGTATAAATTCCGGTTGTCATTTTCTTTTTTATTTACCAAAAAAAACCGATAATTAATTTTACTATTGCATTTTCAATTTCTTAGCTGGTGGTTCTTCCTCATTTTTAAAAAGCTATGCCACATATGGTGAAAACAACCTCTTCGTTAGTGTAAGACTGACCAGAAGGGATATGTTCTGCAGGCTCGATTTTAACGCCTTCAATGAAGGCGAATCGTTATCCTGAACCGATCTGAGAATTTCGTCGACGTCTTTGGCTCCTAATATTCTAGCGATGATGTTCGATCCAGAATCATTTAAAATGGTTATTTTATCCTTTTGTAGGGACGTTGAAAACACTTCTATGTACTTTTGAATATCCGGAGGGGTAAACCTTTTTGCCTCGGTCAGTAATACCTCAAAAAATGTAAACACGTAATTCGCCATGTTTTTATCTGAACTGTTTTTACCCAAAACAGAATCAATTATGAGTCCAATTTTAAACTTTTTATAAAGTATATTGTCATTAACACCGTCAATGTCCTCTAGCTTTGCAAAACAACTCTGTAAGTAGGCGCAGGATCCCGTGTTGTACAAGTATTTAATAATGTCTTTCTTTAACGAGTCAGAGGACGATATTGATGAGGGAGGCGGTGTCCGCGGCGGGGGGAGTGTTGGTGATGGAACTATCTGTGGTTGGGAATTGCTGTTGCTGTTATTATTATTATTATTATTATTATTATTATTATTAATATTATTATTACTATCATCCATCCAATTTAAATCAGCGAATATATCTAACATTTCCGGGTTGGGTATATCTCGCTGTAAAGTGAAATCCTCTGCATTTAAAAAGGTGGGAGGGTTATTTAAAATAGTGTTCATTTTTTATAAAGAAAAAAATGATTTTTATGCAATGTTTTGTGTTTGACTTGGATGAAACTTTGGTTTACGTACAAGGAAAGGATATTTTTGTCAGGCCGTACTCAGAATCTATTCTACAAGCATTAAATAAAACACAGAGTAATATGCTAATTTTATGGTCGGCTGCTGATTTTACGTATGTTCATAACATACTTATAAGACTAAATTGGAGTCATTATTTTAAAAGGGTTCTTAGCAGAGAAGACTGCGAGGTTTCTTTTAAACTATACGGTGAAAATAAATCTTGTTTTTTTATAAAGAATTTATTGAAAAGGGAAAGTGAAATGTACAATATACAATTTATATTGATTGATGATTTAGCTTCAAAAAACGAAACAACAAATGAGTACGATTTTAAAATTAATATTGTGCCGTATAAAAATCCAAACTCCGGTCCAGATATACACCTATACAATGCAATCAAATGTTTCCTATAAATTTAGAAACCAACTCTTTGACCACAATTGGTTTATGGCGTGAATCTGAAATAATCATAGTTGAAAAATATTTAATAATGAATGATAACCTTTTGATATTATAGGGCTGAAATATAATCGAAAATACAATAAAAAATAAGACTGATAATAAAAATAATGAATTTTTTATATTCATATTATTATATTTTTATACTTGTTATCATAATGGTAATTTACAAACGCCCCAGTAGAACCTTTGAGATATTTAAATACAACAATAAATATATGTATTTCAAAGAAATACCTATGGGTATAACTGGTGTAATTTACAATGGCATTCCGTATATATATGACAAAGATTCATTAACAGAGTGTGGTGGAAAGTATGATTCGGTGTTTGAAATAAAAGGAGTTAATAATAGGTTCATCTCGAAATGTTTTATTTCTGAAAACGTTGTAAGAAGCGTGTTTGAGGAAGCCCCATCCGCGTTAGGCGACGTTGATTTCAATTTCCCCACACTCGTTGACCATTAACAATTTTTTATCTGGTATGTAATGAAAGTTGGTATTTCTGATGAAATTAGTTGGCCTGTTGTACAGCAAATCGAGAAACCAAATTAAACTGTCCGCGTTGTTGACCACGAAATCTGCGACTGGAAAGAGTAAAATGTTGAGTTTTCGAACGCTTTTATGTGTTTTTAGGAATTCATTTAAATCGCTGACGCTATAGTCCCCGTTCATGTGACCTAAACGGCCACAGTTTTTTACTTCTATAATAGTCTGATATGACTTTTTTACGTCTCTGGAATCCCAAAAATGGATGCTGTATTCTGATAGCCGTTTAAATAAATCATCGTAATAAAATATTATATTCTTTGTATATTTTGGCATCCAAATATTGACTTTGAAGGGTAAAATAAACCGATCTATTTCGTTACACTTTATAGAATCTAAATAGCGTGTAAAAATATTGTTTGTATTTAAAATATATTTTTCTATTGTGGAAATGAAATTAAAGACTTTTTTTATCACCTCCGTTCTATCAATTGGTAATCCAACTTTATTTATCCTCTCATAGAACTCTACAGAATCTCTTTTTTTTCTTTTTTTGTCTTTATAAAATTTATCAAAGACTGGCAAAACGTAAGACAGCAGTAGTTCACCATTTGTTGAAAAATTTTCATCAACTCCGAGAACGTTTCGCCTATAACTGCATGTGGCGTTAAAGGAATTCAAATTTGTATATTCATAAAAAACCCTCGAGTTACAAACAAACGCGTAATCGTTTATTGAGGTATTCTCCAAAACAAATTTAAAAAACGTCTCAATAAAAGTGTTATAACGTGGGTTGAATTCTTCTCTCTTATCATAATAATTTTCAATCATTTCTAAAAATTGGCGAAAGAAGAGTTCAACAAAATCTTTAAACTTTGGATTTATTCTTCTAGCCATCCCCACTATTTTTAAACACCCACTCTTAAGCTTCATTATGTAGTTTTTCTTCTCTGCTAAAAACATTGTCGTTTTTGCTTCATAATCTAGGGTTAAAGAGATAGTCTCTAAACCCAAACCTTCTCTTATGTACTTATTCAAGACGTTAGCCACATCGATATCAAAATTCTCTTGTAAAATAAAAAGAGAATCTGTATCTCCGTAAACAACAGTCATCTTTAGTTGTTTTTCTATATAGGATTTGATTAATGAGTGAATCTTTCTTCCGTATGACGTTACAAGTGCCGCACAGGGGAGGTCACGCATCCGTCCCTTTGACGCCAATAACCCATAAATGGAGTTGGCTATGAGTTTGTATGCCTTGTTTAGATAGACATTTTTTGTTTTTTTCCTCTGCTCAATTAAATATTCCACTATAACAGACAGCGGAGCTTTTAAAAACTGTCTTTTGATTGTATAAAATCTGTCCATTTTATTAGTTCGTCTCAGGAATTCTTTAGCAAGGGGAGAATTCTGATTTAGATTATCGATGACGTAATTGGAACTTATATTAAATTCCCTAATAATACTGGGATACAAAGAAGTAAAATCGACTACCGAAATTGGTCTGTTAACATAGACGGTTCTTTGAGCTTTCAATACCGTTGCACCGCGATACTGTTTGTTAACTATGGACTCAAACATATCTCCGGAAAATGTACGATCCTCTACAAGTTTAAATGGTACACACATGCCCTGTGCGGGGTACATTATCGACGTGAACTTACTTATAATCTTGGACGTCGCTTTGCTCATGTAGTCAACCGTATCACAAAAACATATACTTACCAAAGGTAGTAAGTGGTGAATTATTTCCTTTTTCGCATATATTTCTACTGTCAGTTCAGAATCGCGTGCAACGTAATCGCACATTTGTTGAAGAAATTCTAAATCTTGCCCACTCTCTGCATAGTATTGGTTTAGTTTCATGAAAGACATGTCTAATTTATTTTTGCCCAGTTCTACTTTGGCTATGTTTTTTAATGAAAATGAATTGTATTCGTTGGAGTGCATGCGTTTGAGATAAGCCATTACGTCGATGATTTGAAAACGCTCACAACATACCAAGGGACTTTTAATTCCTATTAACATTTTGTTTATTTCTTCTACTGAATAATAGTTTCTCGCCAATCCTAAAATTATCATTCTATTTAAAATAACAGGAAAATCAAATTCCAATATATTGTATCCGATTAAAAACGACGCTTTTAATTCAATTCTAAAAAAGTCACATAGTGCTGCTACAAGTTTCTTTTCTTCTACAAAACACTTATAAATTCTCTTATCGTCTGTAGAGTCTATTTTTATGTTCGGATTGGGCAGTAATAAATAAATTATTTCCAACTCTTTATCAAATCTCTTACCGCTGACGGTACCTATAACGAAAGAAACCGAAACAATCTTTTCATCGGGAGCTGCCCCATTGGGTATAACATCATACTCTCTACCTTTCACCACCTCTATGTCGAACGAACACACCCTTTGATTTGGGACTGTCTCGAAACCATATAATTCTTGTAATGTATTTTTAAAAACTCCATAGTAAAGAAAATCTTTGTTTTTACGTTTTTCAAATTCAAAGTATCTCTGCAGAGAAGAGGGGGTGAAGTTGATATCGAAAATATGAAAGAGCGACTTGTTGAAGGTTAAAAACTTTTCAAGACCTGGTAGGATGTGAACACTATTAACGTGAACAAACGCTGACAAACCCCTAAGACTATCTATGTATACCACATCTTCCACGGTTATTTGAGACTGAGTTCTCAGATTCGCCAAACTGTCATTGTATGTGATTTTATATATATGTTTACCAAAGAAATCATGAGCTTTTTTCTCAAAATCTTCCTTCTTCTTTTTATGAATTAATAATTGCAAATAATAACAATTATCACTATTTAAATTTAATTTTCCACATATAAAATTACAATTGAAGTCAAATCCAACGTAATCACCCTCGGTGCTCGTCCACTTTGTAATAAAATGATCTCCCTCTTCGAACATTAGTCCGGACTGAGGCGAACCTATAAAAAACCTATATATAATAAAAAATGTTTGAAATATTTGTATTATTTATTATTGTTACAATTGTAATGTTAAAGCCAGATTCAATTCAAATCTCATTTCCAAAGTATGATTACAAAAAGTTTTGTGACAAATTCACATGATCGTGGGACGGGGAAGATTGCACTTGTAAACATCCAGATTTCATAACAAACAACCACTATAACGGAAATTGCGATAGGGTTGTCGATATTAAATGTATAAAAATATTCAACTCGGGGGGAAAGTTATTGAACTTCAATATCCAAGATCCTTACACTGAGGGTTTCTGTGACTGTGGCAAATACTATTCTTATGATGTTTCGAGTCGTAAATGTGTTTTGAGAAAGTTAAATATGAGGTTGAGCATCCCGGAAAGGTGCGAAGATGGATATTATTTTGATGATAAATATAAAACCTGCTTGAAAAAACTCTGTTCCTGGGACATTTTAAACCCTCTGGAAAAAATTGACCAACGCGCTATATCACCCACCACATGCAAGTGCGATTTTGAAAACGGTTATGCCCCCATTGCTTTAGTTAACGGCACAATCGGCTGTACAAAAGTGCTCAGGGGAAAGGCGTGGTCTACAAATCACATAATTCTATTAGAGAAGTCTGGAAATGGCCGGAAGATATCGCATTTGTACCCACTGTCAGCACTCGGTCCCAGATTTGCAAAACGCATAAGCGATATTAACGGTGACAGTGGAGCTTTTATGCTGGCCATAGAGCAAAGTCACGGAGACTGGCTGAAAGATTTATTTTCTAGGGGGGTTAAGATCGACTCCTCTGGTGACGACTATGACAAAGCCTTGGGGTTTTATGAATCGATGACTAATATATTAACTGTTAAAATTAAAAATGAATGAAGGTTTTAAACTGATTTCTCTGTTATTTATTTTCTTATCAATATTTATTCTGTTTAAAATATCAATTGAAACTGTTTATAGATATTTTGTCAATGAAAAGTTGAACGAAATACTTGGAATATCCAATAACGTAAATACAAAAGAAATTAAATTCAAATCAATTTACGATTTTGACAATACGTTGACGATTGACAGTTTCAAATTAATTAAACCAAAGAAAGTACTTTTGGAGGTAAGGGGGTGGAATGCTGACGGATTTAAAATATATTTAGATAATAAATTAATAATCAGTAGAAAGTGTTTGAATGGATTTTACTATACAAAAAATGGTTGTTCCAAAACAAACGCATGTCAAGACAGGCGGGATGGTGAAATAGTAGCAGATAGTCGGAATAAAAATATGTTATACAAATGCAATGGTCACAATGGAGTAAGAGACATAATCTCGGCATATGGTGTGAAACTATTGAAACCATTGAAACCATTGAAACCATTGAAACCATTGAAACCAAAGGAGGATGTGACGAATAAGCTCGGGGGAAATTGTGATTCACATAAAGCCGTCCCGGTGAACGTACCAGACATGTGGACTTCCTCTGACATGTATAAGCAGTGCGTAGACGCATTTTGGAATTTCAAATTCTGTCCCAAGGTTGAGAACACCAATTACTCGAAAATTTTGGAGGAAATCAGAGATGTTTTAGATGATGGAATCTTGTATCGTCCACTAAATTTAGATGTATCGGTGTTTGATGAGAACGTCCAGAATTGTGTTCCCTTTGATTATGCACGACATTATAAAAACGGTAAAATACCTCTACTGTATAATGACATTTTCATGTTAGATCACAGTAATGTTCTACCCACGGTGGTATACAATTCAATTACAAAGAAAAAAGAATCGATACCCAACCTTCACGAAAATGACAATTATAATGACCGAGACAAAGAGGAATGTCTTTCACAATACCAAGAATATACGAACGGTGAATTTTTGGGACTGTTAACAGTAGCGTATTCCAATGTAATTCTTTCGTGTAGATGCGGCAAACCCGTAAATAAACTCGTTGTTGATCAAAATGAAAATCCTAGTTTTTGGGGGCGTGGTTTTTTTGGAGAAAACTCATACACCGATAAAAAACACAACATTCATATCTGCGAGGGTCATCTCCATAAGTTTATACCCACGTGTGTGGAAAACATCGAGTGTGTTAATGCAGACGGGTTAATTCCTCTGAAATCACCCGGTGTTGGTATAACGAATGATTTTGATTTAAGTTTCTGTTCAAAAACGGGACGTTTACAATACATCCTCCAAAATAATATAAAAATAGATAAATTCTGTAAAAATTTAAAAAAATATCGAGTTCACCCATACTACAACATTCCAATAGATTGTAAAAAGAAGAAAATTCTAAAAGATTTATCTTATAGAGATTTATCTTTAAACACTTTTAAAATTAAAAACGATTCAATATTTAAAAACGATATTAATGCGCTGAATTTGCATTTTTTGGGGGGGGGTTCTACCGTAAGGGTATATAAAACCACTTTCCTTGTGTTGGGAAAAAATTTATCACGGCGCGGCTTCACGATACTCACAACCCGTTGATCTTTGTCGAGCAAACACTCGTATATGGTGTTGGTAGTTAAATTATCGCTTGGTGTGCATATCTTGTAACAAATGCCGTTTCTATCGGCCATTTCGCTCGATGTAAATTTCAAGTCGACGGTAGACTGGTATTTTGTTTTGTAAAGTCTTTCGCCGTGTATAAAGATACTTCCATCGGTTTTTATATTAGATTTGATATATTCCGCATCAAAATTTTGAAATAGAATTGTACTATTATTGGGTGAATGAGTTTTGCGAATCTTTTCTGCTAGGCGTTCTATAAACTCCATTCTCACACTAGCGCCAAAGTGTTTCGAGTGAGCGAGGTCTATAAAAATTAAAACATTCCCCACCAGTTCCGCCACGAATGTTATGTTTTTTAAGTAAAAACTATATTCCCGTCCCCATTGTTTGTAAAGGGGAGGTTTTAAAGTAAAGCTTGTAGTATTGCTTGTAAAGATTTCATAGTTGGAATAAAAGTTCACTAAACCCCTTTCCCCGTCAACCTTTGGGTATTCATTAGTGGGTGTAATAAATGGATTTTGGGATACATTTTCAATGGAACAAGTAAGGTACTGTTCATCTATATGCAAACCGTAAGTAAGAGCGGTTTGTAAATACAAATTCCTCGAGCTCTCGTCCGCACTCAACGGGTTTTCAAGCTCTATTACACATTTGTTTTGGAGACTGTATATATTTACCTCGAGATTTTCTAAAGTGTACAGAATAAAACCCCCCTCTTTTAAATAGATGTTTTTTTTTACCAAAAGACCGTTTTTAATAATATCATATAACAGCGAGCTTGGCATAATTTCTTCTTGCGACTCGTAGCAAATTTCCAACGTAGTCCAATTTAAAAATATCGGTTTAGTTTTCAGGAGAGTTTTTTTCTCTATGCGAGGATTTTTACAGTTCGTGTATGCTCTGAGATTGTTCCAGTAAATTATAAAATTAGTCTCTATTGGTTTTAGAGATTTTTTTATCACCTCTACCGCGAGAGGACTCTTTCTCCGGATTTCGCACTCAAACTCCATAGTGTTTTAAAAGTCTTCTTTGGCGGTGGGATAAGATATACATAATATAAAACTCTTTAATGTTAATAACATCAGAGTATTGAAAATAATAAATGTAACAAAAATGTGCATAGTATTGTGTTTTTATTCTCCTGCTTCTATACGTTGTAAATTTTTTATCACACATCCAACAATTAAAAACTTTGAACGAAGTGTCTGAACTCCTCCTGTCTACTAACCATAAGTTGATTTCCCTAAAACAGTTTTTATTATTAACTAACGCCGGTATGATCAGTTTGTCCCTATGCTCAAGTATAAAATCTCTTTTCATCGGCATACGCGCCGAGATATATAGCCAATGCTGATATGTCAAAAACCGCATACATTCATTGCTCATATTTTTAAAGTTGTGTTTGATAAAATATAGTTCGTGAAACAGTCTTTTCTTGTTAAATTGTTTTTCAGTTTTTTTCACATGTTTAATAAAAAAACAAAAGGGGGTTGACCAGTAAAGTGCTCTAAAATAGTTTACTTTGTCTTTTAAACTTAAATAACTTGGAATGATTTGTTCCAACACCAATAAGTCCAACTGTATAAATTTCATTTATAATAAAAGATGAGGTTATTCTGTTTAAAGTGTAAAAAATATACAAAATCGGAAAATATAAAAAAGGTTTTGATATATATTAGGGGGAATAAGAGGTTGCAGTTAAAAGCTCGCTGTTTTGTTTGTAATGTCAGGAAGTGTAAATTCTTACCAAATGTACAGCTCCGGTGATAATAATTACAACAGTTGTGGTGATATAAGCACGAGTGGAATTGACTATGACGATGATGAGTATATAAGCTATAGTGATAATGACTATGAAAATTATGAAAATTCTGAAAATACTCAGTATCACAAGGAGTATATTTTGAAGCATGTAAAATTTGCATTTAAGAAATTTGGAGACATAGAAAGTTTGTTTTTAAAATATTTCATTATTATTTGGTATTTGTTAGATATCATTTCTCTACCACCCCAGAGTATAATGGAACATGTAATACCAAACGAGAATGAAGAAGAATTGTGTGAGCCTTGGAAGTTCTTCTCTATTATGATAAAACATTACAAGAGATATTGTTGTTCTGAATACAAGTTATACAATATAAAGTCAACTTTGACCCAAACTCTTGAATTGCAAAATAAACTGTCTAAATACTTGAGATTACCGCTAGATAATTCTTTTATACCAAGAATAAAAGAAATTCTGTGGCATTATAGACACCATAAAACCGTCTGTAATATCGAATCAATTTATAAAATTTTAGCAAACATAATAGATTTGGAATAATCACAGACTGGGCGTCAAAAAGTATTTAAATAGTGGTCTTGGAATGATGTTCTCAACGGTTTTATAATAATTATGATCTTCATGATTCATATAAGAGTTATTGAATGTAACGCTACAGTATAGATGCAACATGGCGTGTAAAACGGCATATACCATATGGGTTACAAAAAATTCTACCTCCACAGATTTATTTTGAGAGGTGGTTATGTAATCGTTGTTGTACAAAATCTCTGATCTGTATCTATTGTCTATTAAATTCAATAACTCTTTAGAATTGTAAAAAAAAACTACAGCATTTTTAATAATAACGGGAATGATAAATTCGTTTGTGTATTTTTTTCTTTTAGATTCAAAGAGCAATTTTATTTTAAGGTCACTTTCATAAGTAACATTGAGAAACGACACTTGGCCCATCTTTTCTATTTTAGGTATCAAAAACAGGTGTTCGCTGATTAAAGAATAAACCTGTTTCAAGTCTATTATGTAATTGTTATTATTATACTCTTCAGAGTTTTTAAGCTTATTCATTATGGCAGATATTCCTTCGGTCCACTTTTTTATAATATTAACGTCGGTCTTTTCCTCCAAATCAATAAAAGATTTTACGTGTCTGCTCGGTTCTGACACTAAAAAGATTAAAAACGATTTAATCTCGGTAAGAGTAACGTAGACATCTTTAATCATCTGTTCGTAGGGGGTTTTTTCAGATGTATCAGTTGTTGCTTCCTCTGTAATATCGGAATTGTTTCTTTCTTGTAATGGAGCTTTCTTTAAAAAGTTAAACCACAGTGTCGGGTTTGTTGTCTTTATTTCACTTTTATAAGAATCATATAGTCGTTTGACCTCATCTTTTGGTACATTCGAAGCCGCACAAAATCGCTGCCACTGATTGTACAAATTCTTACTATTCATGTTTTTTTTTATATATAAATAAAAAAGGATGGAAAATACAAATCCTATTAATGGTTTTGATACTCCTATTTATTGTATAAAATGTACAAATTTCACAGCAAACAAAGATCCGATAGTGGTTAAACGTGAAACACATCACTTGAAAGCTTTGTGCGTTAAATGCAATTCTAAGAAAAATAAATTTCTCAAAAGAAATCGCCAAATTACCGCTAAAGAAAAAGAGATCGAATCAAAACCGGACATTATTAACTCTGATACCCCTAAACAATCTGATGAGCTTTCGTAAAAAGGATTGCCACGCCGGAAGCGTGTGTATGTACACCTTGTTTGAAATGTAAACTATTGCAAAAGACGTCACGATATTTAATGTAGTCGGATTATTACTGTCTATCCAAAGGGATTCATAGGGGCGTTCAGAGTATTATTTTGATGAGGGGTGTATCAAATTTATTAACTTGATTGTTTTTAACGATTTATTTTTTTCTCTTAGTAGAAATATACTTTCAAAATCAATATATCTATAAAATACAAAACCGTTTATGTTTAACTGATTTGCTCTAAGAATAATTTTACAAGTCTGCGCACAAAACTCATATTCTTTTTTCAAATCGTTGTACAGAAGAACTTCTTTGTTGTCCATTTACATATATTTTTTATATCTTGTTAAGTCGAATTTCCTTTACTCTTTCACAACTGCACATCCACCCGCAGTGTTATCTGTGTTTGATGAGTCGTGGAGTCTGGGAGTTTTGTCTCTGAAAGCTTTGATTGCTGAATTTATAACGTTTCTGTAATTCCTCTCGATGCATTCTTGGTTGAAACTCTTTTAGTTTTTTTGTGGCTTTTCACGCAAAATATTTTATGTATGCTACAAGTCTGCGCACAGTTTATTTTTTCATCTTTTGTTGTCCATTTACATATATTTTTTATATCTTGTTAAGTCGAATTTTATTTGGTTTACTTTTTCACAGCTGCACATCCACCTATTGTTCACCTTCTTGCAGTCAAGTATATCTGTGTAATTTTTGATTATGTGTCGCTTTATAGATGAGTCGTGGACGGTTATACTGGGGCATTGGTCTCTGAAAGCTTTGATTGCAATACTAATAGGTTGATAAATTTCAGTTTTGATAGAATCAATGAATTTATAATGGTTCTGTAATTCTTCTCGATGTATTCTTAATTGTTCTTGATTCTGTTTAGTTGAAACTCTTTTAGTTTTTTTGGGTGGCTTTTCACAAGAGTCACTCAATGCCAGGGAATGTTCTGAGGCGCTATCGCTGTCAAATTCCTGCATTGTAGTTTGCTGGTCTCTCGGTTCTAGGGAATGTTCACTGTCGTATCCCATCGTAGTATAATGAGTGGTGGTCATATTTTGCTTGTATTTATACAGTTTAGCCGAAATTATCTTTTGTAAAAAAATATTACTATAATTCTTGTTATAAAACAAATATACAATATCTATGTTATTTTTTTTACAAATACTAGCTTTAACTAGATCGCGGTTTATAACTCTTAAACATTGGAAATGGAAAGGACCCTGCAATTCAAAAGCCAATTTTAGTTTTGGAATGTATATATCTAGTTCAAAACGAAACCCCTCAATTCTTTGATTTATTTTTATTGGATGGTAGTATTTTGGAAGAATTTTATAAATCTTTTTGTATATCGAACGTTCCCACTGAGAATTGAATTTTAATTTTCCTAAAACAACTCTTTTGGATTTTATTATCTTCAACATTTTTATTTCAGAATAAATTGCACATTTTAGCACATTTTATCAGGGTGTTTTAAATGTAGGCGCTTTGGATAAGTAGTACAGTGTGTTGCTTTGCAAGCCGGCTGCGTACGGATCACATTTCTTTAATATTAGAGGAAAAAAATCTATAGCAATTGTTGGATAGGTTATTTTAGACTGTAAAAAATCGTCTGCCTCATTTATATTGTTGAACGATTTATTTATCATACTGTATTCTAGAATATTATTTATATCACTAACGTCGACACTTTGTATAAACAACACAAGACGATGTTTCAATATCAATTCTCGTCTATTTAACCAAATTCTTTTTTCTAAAGTTGAGGAGCAAACGTCTTCTAAAAATATTTTTCTTGTTATTTTCGGCCAAGCACATTTTAAAATTTGTAATTGTTGGTTTAGTATGTCCTCATCCTTGATATTAGCATAGAATTCTAACGGACTTTTGTTGTAAATACATCTTACAACATTATGATTTGTATACCCGAGCAATTCCAAAATCAAGTTCATTTTTATTCAAACTATAAATAAAATAGATGGTTTACGTATATCTAGCTTTAATATTAATCATATGCCTTTCCACTTACTCGGTGTATTACGCAAAAACTGCAAGCCCCGAAAAAACCGAAAGGGCCGAAAAACCTCAAATAGAGGACAAAGATGATTTAAAACAAATTTTAGATAAACTGTCCCTTATTAAAGTGGACAATTTGGAAGATTTCAGGGGTTATATGAGGGGGCCTACCGAAAATATAAATACAATGTTGAGTTTACTTAAAACCCTTAAAGAACATTACGATAAACTGGATACACCATTAAATGAATTTTCGAAATTAAAATCAAACTTGGAAACAATTAGCAACTAAATTACACGGTTGGAAAATCAACAGTTGTCCACACTAATCACGAATATGCAAATAGAGTTGCAAGGATTAAAAATCATAAATAATGAAGATGTTTCAAATAAAATAACAGAATTAGGAAAGAGCATTGAATCATTAAAGTCTCTCATTTCTGCACTCAAATTGCCAGAATCTGAAATGGTAGTTTTAAAGGGTCAGATTACGGACTTTCAAAATTCTTTAGGTATACTTAAAGACATTAAAGAACGTTGCGATAAATTGGATACACCATTAAACGAGTTGTTGAAATTAAAAACGCTATTGGAAACAATTAGCAACTCAGTTACGCAGTTGGAAAATCAACAGTTGTCCACACTAATCACGAATATGCAAAAAGAATTGGAAGGATTAAAAATCATGAATAATGAAGATGTTTCAAATAAAATAACAGAATTAGGAACGAGTATTGAATCGTTAAAGTCGCTTATTTCTACCCTCAAATTGCCAGAATCTGAAATGGTAGTTTTGAAAGGTCAGATTACAGAATTTCAAAAGTCTTTAGGAAAGACTAGCGAAGATGTTAAAGAAGTTATAAAAATACTAACGAAAATAGAAAAATTAAACATTTCCGATGAAGTCTCCAAAATAGAAAACAATCTAAAGCCCCTTCCTGGAATTTTAAAAACCAGCGCCGAAATTAAAACGAGTGTTGATGATTTAAAACCCCTTATTGAATCTCTAAAATGCAGTCCAAATCTTCACGATATTGAAAGTAAAATAAATTCTCACTGGCAAGAACTATCAAAAACGCTAGGTAGAGTCGATAGTGTCGTTAAAAGTTTAAAGGAGGTTAAGGAGCTTATTGAAAAAATACCATTAAATCAAATAAACAAAATTTCTGATGTGGTAAAAACCTCTTCAACAATAAACACTAATTTGCAAGCCGTTAAAACAGACGTATTAGCGAATAAAGAACTTGTAAATCGAGTAAATCTTAGTCTAGCTGACATTAAAAGTAAAATTGAAACTCTTGATTTGACCCCTTTACAAGAAGTCAAAGATAATATTTCTCAACTACATGCTGTGTTTGAAAGAGTCATTAAAACTTTAAAACCAGGAGCGCGTAATCTACTGCGAGACGGTGTTTTGATTTTCAAAGATGATCAAAACCAAGATTACCCTGTTCACATTAAAATCGCAGCTTATAGGATAGGGGAATTGGAAAGTGAAATTAGGAAATCCTTAACCAAAGACCAAGAAAAGTTTAAAATTCAATTGGTAAATGATCGAGTAGAAGTGGAGTATTCGCAGGGGTTCCATATGGATAATCCCATTCGCGAATTACTAGGATTTCCTAGGGTTGATGGTCCGATATTTTTAAAACACTACAAAGCTACCAACCCTAGTAACATAGAACACATTATCTTAGAAACCCTGGTTCACAAACATAGCGTCGACGCAATTACTAGGAAGATGAAAAGTGCCGTACACGAGCAGATAAGTATTGTAAATAAAATACCCAAAGATTTAGAAACTATCATAAAAAAATTAGAGGAAAACAAGATTCCAAAACCTGTTGCTATAGCTGCGGATCATATAAGAAACAACTATTCTGAAGCTGAAATGTGTTGGGTAATCGATATTATATTTAAGAGTCACGAGTTCAACAAGGAATTTAAAAAATATTTAAACATTCCCTGGAACGCTGATTATACATTTAAAGACATAATCAATTTATTGGACAAGAAAATTGACGTTCAAATTCAAAAAATTGTCGAGAAGCTCAGAATCGGAACCGTTGAGACTTTATTAGATAAGCAGACATATTTTGAACATTATAATCTATTAATAACAGCAGTAGACTCTCAATTTAATGCGCTTGAAAAGAAAGTAGTCGCCACAATCACTGCGTTGCTAAATAGGGGCGGTGGAAAAACAATCTAATGCAATCTAATGCAATCTAATGCAATCTAAGTAAAAATATTTGTCCCAGATAGTGCAGGTAAATTAAACATATTTCGACTACGCGAATAAACTAACCTATCTTCCTCGTTATCAATCCGTAAAATCTTTCTTTGAACATCTTCGTACATAACCGATTTGAGGATTTCTTTTCTTTCTATGGTCGCGTTCCTAGTTATGGGAGAAATGTCACTTTTAGGAAATATTGCCAGTGCTAAGAGTATTAAAGTGTAATTAATCTCATTAGATTCGATTCTATTTAAAAGGTTTGAAATGTTAATCATAGAACAGAGGGGGCCCATTATACGTAGATAGCTATGAATGTCAGTGCAATATTCAATACAACATTCGGGGAAATCATCGTACCACGTCCGGAGCCAAGGGAGTTGTTGCGTTTGAGTTTTTCTATACTGACAAAATATTGGATTCGGTTCTCCATCAAATTTGATAACCACGACATTTTTCGGCTTTAAAAGGTCAATAAAATCGCTCAATTGTTTGTACAAATTGATATCGCGCAGATCGTGTTCGTTATAAAAATTTACCTTTTCCGTCTTTAAAATGTGCACAGAATCTAATTTCTCTTGTGTTGGAACCTGTTGGTATTTTTTTATCATATTAATCGTGATGTTAGTCCTTCCAGTCGGAAAACCACACATTTTAGCGCTTACTCTTTTAATCTCCTCATTTATCATTTCATTAAAAACTTCCTCTCCATATAAGTCAACACCGACTAAATACAACTTATCTGTTAATTTAACACTCCCACCATGCATTGTCCAATAAAAATACTCTAATGTTATAAGATACCTCCACAAGCTTTGATATATATTCTTCTTTAGATTTGAATCTTGTATTTAAAATGTCTTGTTCTAGTTCCTTTGGTATTTTTAAAACTGTTTCGTGATTCAAAGCCCAAATTGGGCATTTCTTCATGTAATTCCTAACAACACAAGATTTTATTTTTTTAAAACCCCCAAAGTCTTTCACCGTATAAAAATCATCCACTATCACAAATTCTAAATTTAACCTTTTCATAGACACTATCAAGAGCTCAAACAACTCGTCGGGACTCCATCTGTGACTCTTTGTCATGTCAATATCCGCTATGACGTTTGAATCGTGAAAATTTACAACCCTGTTGTATCGAAACAAGACAAACTTACTAGGAATTAGTGGTGGTAATATTTCCAACTTGTAGTTTAGAATGTGTAAAGTTTGTTTCTTAAATATTACTATTTTTTCCGCCATGTAATAAAGGAATGATAGATACTAACATTCAATCCTGTTATATAAGGTGTTTAGTTGATCAGATAAATCCCGAATGGATTGAAAAATGTAATTTTGTAAGCTTGTACAGCAACAAGAGTAAAAATAATATCACAACGTTATATATCACGGACGATGGGAAAAAGATACTGTACATAACAAATAAAATCTACGTTTTAAATGACCAAGACGGCAAACCCTGGAGTCAAAAGTATGAAAAGTACCTAAAACATCTGTTTCCAAAAGAATTAACCATTTCTATGTTTTCTTACAGCGGTTTATACTTTAATGAGTTTAAACACGGGGATAGTCTACTGACTCTATCTGAATACATGAGAGTTGAAACTTACAATCCTAAAATAATTTGCGGGTTCTTAGATGGTTTGAAAAATTTGTTAAAATATCATTTAAGTATATTTTGTTTTTCAGAAAACCTACTATTGGTAGATAGAAATAATGAAGAAATATTGTTGCCATCTTATAATTATATAGTTTCTCTCGCCCATCCTATTCCCGAAGAATTGTTTACGGTTTTCAAAAACAAATTACACCCCAGCGTTTCAAAACATATGAAAACTTTAAAACTAAAAAATAACGTTGCCAACACCGGCTTGTACAATCCCTCAAAAATGAAACAAATCTGTACTCGAGTAATAGAGAGAAGCGCAGCGAATGACCGAGTTTACCTTCTAAGCTCTATTATATATTATTTTTCAACAATTGGAACTCTGTGGAAATTACAAAAACACTGGACACTGGGTGCAAAGAAAAATCAAAAGTGTGTTGGTCTATGTTTACATTCTAAAAATCATACAAATGTTAACTTAAAAACAATGATTCACAATTACGTTTGTGTAGATCTTGTGAATTTACCAACTAATTTAAAAAAAACTAAATTTCTTTATACTGAATTTATAAAACATGTAAATGATTTGCAGTGCTACCTTGGGAATCTAAATTAGCTGTGAAGTAATCAGTGGCAGTATTGTTTTTAATATATAGTTTACTAATTCAGAAAAGGAGTGGTCGGTTTTCATAAAATAAAACAAAACCTCATCCGTGAGGTTGTTTATTTTAAAACAGGGGTTTTTCTCTTGTAAATTCAACATATATTTTTTATAGGGATCAACAAAATTAAAAATCACCGCCACGTCATTTTTCATTTCTTTATAAAGATTCTGACGCAACTCGGTGGTAACGTTTCGAATACCGATGTTTTCTATATTAAAATTAGCCAAATTTTTTGTCCCAGTTATATTTTTAATTGGTTTTGCAATGCGTAAGCTCGAAAGGCTTAATCCAAATATTATAATGTAAATATAAAGTTCTGGTTTTTTATAAAAGTTGAATACTTTTCTCATGTAAGCTAAAACTACGTCAAACTCGTGATCCTTGAAGATATTAAATTGAAAAAACAGATATTGTAAAATATCCAAACAGTCTTCGCGACTACAAACGTTCTGGGCATTTTTTACTTTCATTTGAAACCTGTACCATCCATAATTGTCGTCTCTATTAAATTTAGCCCTGTTGAACAACGTTTTCGCTTTATTATTTAGATCTCTGGATATTTCTTGGGGTATTGAAGTCGGCATAGTAGACGTGACTGCCAAGGCACACATAAAGGGCAGTAGAGCAGAGTAGTTGTTTGTAGAAGAATTTGTATCTTGTAGAAATTGAATAAATATTATATTACTGGCTATGACATATTCAATGTTTTTATCAGCCGCTTCCCAAACGCAGATATATCTCATTAAGTTGTTGGCTAACATAAACACGTCACGAGGATGAATTTTATACAGGGTTTCAAGAGTAGGAATGATTATCGCGTATTTTTCTATGACCTCGTTAAACCAAAATATTTTCTTAATGTTACTGTTGAAATCAAATAAATTCACAGAGTCTGTAAAACATTTTCTATTTTCTTCTGATATATCATTTACATTTAAGTTTTTAAAAATCTGCTCTATTTGTAATTGATTAAAGGGTTTAAATTCCACATTTGTTCCATTTATTTTTCCAATTATAAGCTTTACCCAAGCATAGAGCTGTTTTAACGACGTCAAACTAGACTTTACATTTGTGTGGACAAACATGTCCAGATTTTCTGGCATCAAAAGCACAGTTGGTACCACTTGTTTATCTTGGGACATCAAAGCTATCCTTATAATATCCTCTTTGTCGACTCTATACAACAGCTGGCTATAATCAATAAAGAATACCATTTCATCAGTTTCAATGTTTTTAAATATGTAGGAGGTGTCGTTCTCTGTAATATTTACGGGAACGCCATTATACTTATAAATGTGTTGGTCAAACTTTAAACCGTGTAAAGTGTTCATTACGAATGAGGAGCTGGCTTACTCTCCTTCTTTATTTATATAAAAAATATGTTGCGCTATAAACCGCAATCTACAAAAACCCCTGATCTGAAAACGATTTTAAAAAGAAAGTTGATTTACAAATTATTGGTTAAATTCCTTTTATACATAAGTTGTATCACAATATCGTGCTACTGCTTGCTGGATTATTCAGAATCTAATTTTCACACTGTAAAATACTTATTGCTGTATTCGTCTATCATGTCTCAACTGTCCTGTCTCGCTATTATGCATTTGTCTTAAATACTTGCTAATATCTTTGGGGTTTATATTTTTAAATAAAGATCTCCATTGATCATATATCGGCAGCAGCATGATATCTGGTAAATCATATCCAAAACTATAATATCTAATGGTTTGTGTAACAGACTCCATTTTGAGGCGCGTTATTCGACACAAAACCCGGAGTGATAAGCCCGTAATGACGACCGACTTTGATGGTTTGATGTTTAACGTTGACCAGAGTCTAAGTAAGTTTGCAATGGATACTTTAAAACTGTGTTTTTTTCCAAAGTCGTATATCTGAGAAATTTGATTTTTTGTGCCAGAAACTATGGGGCATTCGTAATCGTTCCCACAAAAAAATACGAAATAAAATAATAACCTCTTGTAGCATAATGAATTGCTATTTAACCAATTATTCAATGAAGAAGACGTAAGGCACTGTAAACCCACGTTAGGTAATCTAATTACTATAAGGATATTTTTATATCTCAGCGAATTAAGAGAGATGAAAATGTCTGTATCGGCGGTTATTATAACTTCAATAACTTCAGTCGAATTTATTGAGTTCAAAACCGCTTTTACAATTTTAATATCCGCTTCACCGGGTTGGTCCGTAGAAAACAATTGGATATTTTCACATTCCTGACCAATTTTACATACAATATTATTGGCAATATATGAAATTATGGAACTTCTTCTATTACGATCTGTAATTAAACTCAGACCAAAGAGTTTTTTTCCAGCAGTTAATGCCCGTTGAATTCTTTCATCTCTTTTCTTTTGTAGGCTTAATTTTTGATCTGGAGATTTTCCATCGAAAAACAAATAAATGGATGTGGGATTTAGTGATAGTTCTTTGACAATTTTAATATAATATACTAAATTCTCCACCATTAAATTTAACAAAGTATCAGTGTTTTCGACTATAACCCCGGTGGGTATGGCGTAGGATATTTGATACAACAAACCCGTACAATCAAAATAAATTCTGCTGCACTTGTTGTTTTCTCTAGGATGACTCTGTAACGGATATATTACTTGGTCTCCAAAAATATATCTATGCAAAACGTGAAACCCATTTAAGAAAAAATTAGAAAAAAATGACAGCGAAATCAAGCACAAACTTCCTCGGAATGGATTTTAGCACTCCTCTGAAGAGCAGTTCGCCGTTTACTAACATAATACTGTTACTCCTGTGGTTTATATTTTCCTATATCGCCACAGTAATTGTAAAATTTATGGATGGAGAATTTTAAAATATTAAATAAAAATGTTTATCAGCGATGAGGACATTGATAATTTACTATTTGTTGATGAGATTAATGAGTTTTTACACTACATATCGAATAAAGATATTGATAAAAAAATTATTGTAAATATTATACTTGTTGTATTTGTAAATACAAATATAATATGCCCGGACTGGATAAAAGAAATAATTTCAGTAATAGAGAATGACAATTTCAATACTAATATGCTGGCACCGACATTGAAATACGCTGACGGAATAGAACTAATTTTCAATGGCCTTGTTGAAAAGATTTACGATTTAAATGACAACAGAGAAATAAATGTCAACGAATATTGCGTTACTTATGACACGTTCAACGAATATTTAGATGCCTTGTACGTGTGGTTCAAAGAAAACTTTGAAATTAATTAGATTCAATGTCAACGGAAAAATTAACATCAACTCCGACTAGTGACAACATGTCCAGAACCCTTGCAGCCGAGGTTGAATATGGAATGTTTACCCTTTCGCCCCTATTATTTTCTAGGGTTATGTTTGTTGAATCACTCAAATCGTACATTTCCTCAATGAAACTGTTCAGCCCAAGTGCGATCAAAACCTCTCGTTCGCTCTCAGATAGCCCGAATGCGTGATTATTTCTATTGCTATATTTTTGATAACTTACTTCCGGTTGTCCAGTTAAAGCCGACGTGGGTGTCGAATCTGCTTCTGCACTATGTATTAATCCGTAAGGGTTCTGTTTTCCCATTATAACTACAAAACCCTCATACAAAATTGCTTTAACGGGGCTTCCGTCTTTACCGTTGACGTAAAAACTTTTTGTGACGGGATCGCTTACAAAGTAGTCCTTTTTACTTTGCAAAACTTTTAATTTGTCATAAGGTGTAACCCGAAAACATTCATTGTATAACGCTGATATTTCGGGAGTAAAAAGAAAATTAAATGCTAACCTTTTAAGTGAAAACGGGTGCTGAATTATATCAATATCGCGATCTGCGACGTCATCCAGCGATAAAGTATTGTGTAATTTTGGCATAGATTTCGCTTTGAGTATGTGCCCAACAACGGATTTTTGCGCGCCGTTCAGTATAAAGAGTTTTGTTCCCAAACACCCGTCTTGTTGGTAGGAAATTGAAACGTCACAGTACAAATTTGTATTGTCATCGTAATTAAGATGAATCATATTTAGAAATATCTTTTTAGTTTTTATCAAATCTGGATTTGGGGTCCAAATTAAATTCATGACTTCTTTGTTCAGCGGGTCGGGATTAATAGATAGATTTTTACCCAAATGAATAACTTTATCGCTTTTAAATTTTAAAAGAACTAAATAGGGTTTGATTAGAACGGGAAATTCATTTACCAAAACTTGAATTAATGAAACCTGTTGTAAATGCAAAGTTACAGTCACTATATTGTCAGTTGTGAATAGTTTCTTTTTATATACAGAATTTGCGTTTAAGACACACGAGTCTTCTATGTTGTATTCCAGAGGTAGTATTAAAATATTCGCCTTCAAACAATAAAAAGGAACACCTTTAATTAGTTGATATCTGTTTGTTTTCATTAGCAGTCTTTCATTTTTTAGAAAAGGCCAAGCCGTTACACCGCTGACACACTGTTTTATCGCATGTGTGATCATTGTATTCCTTACCAAGTTATTACTGTTGAGATTGAAAATCAACAGAGACGTTGGACCATGCAAGTTGCATTCCTCATATATTATTTTTGTCATTAATGTTTCTGACCGAGAAACTTCCATGGCAGAATAAGCATAGCCGTCCGGTAATATCTTATACAGGGTTAACGGGAAGGAGTATATTGTATACAGTCTACTACTTACGTGATAAACCTCAATACACGGATATATTGATTTGAATACACGTCTTAAAAATTTAGTCCACTGTTCAATGTTTACATCTCTCGGGGAGTGTTTGTATATAGATTGGTTGATGATTACGTACCACCAGCAATCTTGTAAATCGTTTGAAATTAAATTCAAATCTACATATTTGCTCAACACCTCCTTTATATGATCTTGGGGCATACAGTCCTTTTCCGAGGAGATGAATGTCCCAATAACAGATTCCAGCCCGTTCATACCCGGGGAATTCTCACTTGATGATGTAATACAAATAAATCCACAATCTTCGATTTTAAAGTCGATAGGTATTTTTTTTGAATACAACGTAGTCAGTATATCTAACTGCAAGGTTTTTGAATATGTTGTAACGTCTAATTTTGTCAATACTTTGTACCTGCCGATATTATTGCTATAGTATTTCGGATTAGTGCCGGACGAGTCCAGACAGTCCTGCATATTGAAAACTGTATTTCTACCAATAATCGCATCAATAACGCCCATATTAACGCGTTTTGTTTGTATTTTATTTATTTGCTTAATAAATAGATTCTTTTTGGGTAATTTCAAAACCTTATTCACATCAACTAACGTTTGCTTCAACATTTCCGTAAAAATATAACCTCCATGGAAAATTCTGCGATTCCCGATACAACATTCCAACAAGTGCTTGATGTCATTAAAATCGTTCAGAATTGGAAACTCTTCAGCGGTAATTGTTATGTTTGGCCTTTTTTTGAACAGCGTTATACCTCTTTTTTTCCTGAGACAAACTACTTTATCGTAGTTTGTCCATGCCAGCAGTCCCAACGTATAACACTTACCTTTAATAACAAACGTTGTTGGCTTCATCTCGTCACCGTAGCCACAGAGTAAACACTTCAACGAATCCTTCCAGTAAACATCACTCCACAATTTAAAACCGATTTGATTGTAGTTTGAAAGTAAAAAAAACATTTTACTTCCCACTAAAATGGGGCAGTTAAACAGTTGGTGACCGAAATAGTATGTATACACACCCACCGTTTCACGTTTATTAATGGCACATTCTACGCTTTTAGTCGTAGGATAGAACACGAGACTTGGAAATTTATTAAAAATACAGTCAAATTGTTCACTTTCTACTCGTAAAATTCTTGTCAAAGACTCGCGAACATTCCATTCAAAATTTGAAACGGTTTCATTACCGGAACAATTGCAGGGTTCTTCTATTAGCCTCCATTTGAATTTTTTTAATCCTTTAACATCCACCATGTTTATACCGTTCACGGTTAACAACTGGTATTTATCACAGAGTTTTAAATAGTTTTAAATAGTTTTAAATAGTTTTAAACAGTTTTAAATAAACATTTTAAAATCCACGGTTAAGAATAACCCGCTTGAAGAATAAACATTATTTAGATATGAAACACGGTACTATCAACACCTGTTTCCTATCTAAATCCGGACAATCAAACGAAAATATGTATGGATTGGTCCCAATCTGTGTGACCAAAGATTATCTTGAATCTTATGCAAAATGTAAAAAAATTAAACTCTCCAATTATAAAAAAATCCCAAAGTCTTTGGCGTTTAGGCTAAGCAAAATTTGTCCAAACTGTTACTTTTTACAGTGTACATGTAACATATCTAGCAATCGCTGCAAGAATTGTAAAACGTGTTATATAGTACAAAGAGAACAGTTTATTGCTATTTTAAAAAAAATTATAAAAAATGAAATTTTATCTCGCTGTAAGATATGTAAAAATAAAATGGAACGTATTTTATTAAATTATAAGCATTCGTATAAAAATAAGTTAAAATTATTTGAAAAAAATACAGGAAACCCGATTGAAAATTTTAAATTTCGAATTCAAGTGGGAAATTGTACATACCCTCCAGCTTTTCTTTGGAACACAAATAGCACTCTATGTGATTTAATAATCAAACTCCTAAGGAACAATAAGACTTACGACCCAACACAAAAGTCACAAGTAAACATAAAACCAGACCCCCTAACATTCATTGGACAGGGTAAGAATAATTGTTTTAGGAAAGTTCTTTTAAGTAAAAAATCCTACTACTCGGCACGTAGTGTCGTCACACCCGCCCCAAACTGTAAAATCAACGAAATCATCCTAAACAGAAAAATTTGGGCTTGTATGAACTATCCAAAATATGTTTTGGCTATAAGGTATCCAGTTTTAGATACCAGGGCGTTTACTTTCCATAGAGTTAAAAGTACGTGGAATGCACCAGTAGTAGGCCTACCCACCTCGATCACGGAAAAAAACAATTTGGATTTTGACGGGGACACTTTGAGTTTTTATACCCTCAATAGTTGTATGTCTATTTCGGAATGCTATTTTTTATTAAATCCCGAATTCTCTTTCGTGGCGATGGGGGAAATCAGGCCCAATCTGACTCACGAACAATTGGAAACTATGTTTACGTTTTTTAAAATAAAGAAGCAAAACCTCTATAATTGGCTTTATGCAAAATATTTATTGTATGACTCTCATACAGCACTAAATATTTTTGAAAAGCTAAGAAGTGTCTTGATGAAACTTAATTGTATCGTAAAACCGACAGTTTCTTATCGTGAATTTTACAATATTTTAAAACTGTTTTTGCTACACAGCTATGACGAGGAGGATTTTTGTAACATTTGGGAGACTAATGACATTACAAAAAACACTTTGTTCAACCGATACATGACTTCAAATAGTAACCGTTTTAAAAAACAACATCTTCACTTGATGATCAAGTGTTTGCGGGGACTGAATAAAATTGAATACTTGCAAGAATCTTTCAATAGTCGGTCCATCCTGTCAAAGTCGGGGGTGGAAATGATGGGTTATTCCACGCACAAACTCAGTTACGTCTTGCCCGAACTGTATTATGATAGTGATGGTGTTGTATACTACGGCATTGATCAAATAGCTTATCAAAACTTTAGAAGATTATATACTCCCGTCTACCCATTGAATAATCTAAAACAGTATGCAATCTACAACCTAATCCGGCTTCGTTTTTGATTGATCCAATACACTTTTTAAAATTTTAAGAAATTCGTTGTAGTCTAGACCCGATTTTAATGGTTGCTCTAAATGCTCCGGTAATTTACACCTAGGATCTAATTCCTCGGTTTGAATGTTTAATTTATTTTTATTAATTATATTTGTTAGAAAGTTTTCTATTGAAGTACCGATGTCAATGGCTGGAGGTGGCCGTGGACAAATCGGCCAATTCAACCCCAATAAATATTCAACCGTAGTAAGAAGGATAGAGTCGTTTAACTGACTACTCTTTTTAGTTGTCGTGATAAACTCAACCGGATAAACGCTCTCGGACGGATCTTCAGTCATTTTTATTAAATAATTTTAAATAATTCCAAATAGTTTAATTCCAATTATATCAATTCGAACGCTTCCTCATATAACATCTTAAAGCGGTCTATGGATATACCTACAATAACTTGTTCATATATCTTCTTAGATTTGTTGAGGCACGTGCCCACAGAATACCGGTGTTTCAATAAATTCAATATAGTTTCTATATCTTCATTGAAAAAACTCATTTGAAATTTAGAACATTTATTAGAAACTCTTATTGCATTAATTTCCGCAATCAGATCATTTATCCTTATGAACAGATTTGGAGATTCTATTATATTAAAGGCGTTTAAAATTCCACTTGTTAAATCATTTTTCCAGATCAACTCGTGAGAGTACCACTTCACCGATTTGGGGGGGTAAACTATATCATATTTATCGTTGTAGAAAATATTTGTTTCTAAATAGTATTTTTCCAACCAAAATATTGTTGCTAAAATATCGCTTGCTATAATTTTAAAAGTATTTTGATTACAATAGTAGTCAGAATTATCTGGGAAAAAGTTTAAAAACGGAATCATCAAAATTCTTTTCATCGTGGCGAAATCCGCGTTCAACCTCAAGGAATTACAACTACCCGTAAACAGCCACTTCATTTGAATATCGGTTCCGCAATTGTACAAAGTCCTAAGGTACATGTGGGCTCCGGAAACAATTTGTTTTAGAGTTGTGGGGTTTATCTTTTGTAAATCGTCTGCGTATACTATCTTTGCGTCTT
Organism: Allygus modestus; assembly: GCA_963675035.1. Taxonomy (NCBI): domain Eukaryota; kingdom Metazoa; phylum Arthropoda; class Insecta; order Hemiptera; family Cicadellidae; genus Allygus; species Allygus modestus. The sequence goes on along the minus strand of OY776115.1, from coordinate 125,468,868 downwards.
TTGCGTTATATAAATCGGGAGCGAGAGTTGATATTTTTCCACGAATCGTATCAGTGCCAATGAAACTCATGGCTTTACCAAATAACGCGTACATAACACAACTCAAAGAGCTTTTTCCGTTCTGGCCTTGGCCATAGAATATGAATGCTCTCTTGATGCTCACTCCTAAGAGTACTAATCTCAGCGTCCACAGCATGAAAAATACCAGCTCTACATCTTTTGAAAACAACGTAAGAAAATAGCGCAAACAATTATACACCGGACATTCCCCCTCGCTGTTGCACTTCACTAAATCATTGATACAAAGTTCGGGACCACTTTCTTTTGAATAATTGTAGCGGAAGTAATCAATAACTCCGTCGGGACAAAGTGAACTTTCGCACTTTGCGCCGATGTTTTCATTAAGAGTATCGAAAACTTTTTGATACGTGCAAGAACGGTTGCTGATGTGTTGAATCTTTTCCCTCATCCCCTTCCAACTGAGTCTGCACGGATATCCTCTAAATAGAGGTATGTGTGAAAAAACAAGATACTCATTACTGATCAATACGAAACCATCCTTGAAAGATACAACATTTTTCGGAAAATCAATCGTGATTACTCTGCCCCAGAACTGGATTAAATAAGTGTAAATCTTGGGAAGGCTTTCTTCGGGTTTATTTCTTTTTCGTCTCTTTTTTAAACCACTTTCGGTTTCCAATTCTATATCATCACAACCGTATTTATGTAATATTTTCAAAGGTAAAAACACGTGTTCTAATCGGTTTAACGACATACACCAAGAGTTCTTTTCGTAATAAAATATTGAACCGTCCTTCTGAGTGGAAAATATGGGGTACTTTAATTTAACCAGCTCCAATACCGTCAAAGACTTTTCGTTGACAAGCGATAAAACGTTTGACGATATGAATACGCTTTCATCAGTAGAGTCGTCAAAAATTAATTCCACTTTATTTGACTCTGTATACGATTGAACAAAGAGGCATTTTAAAAATAGCAACGGGTTTAGTTTACGAAATGACTTTTCAGAATCTTCACATAATTTTACAGTTTCCTCGACTAACTGCACAATCTTACTCGAAATGTTAGCAAAATAGTTCACAAGGTCTGTGTTTTGAATTTCACACAGTATTTCTTCTGCAAAGGATGTGTTGGATTCACAAATTCTATCATATAGTGCTATTAAGAAAACGAATATATTAAATATAGCTCGAGAATTACCTCCGGTGTCGCCAGTTGTTAGGTCTGTATAAAAAACCAAGAGTTCCTCCCTTAAATAGGACAGACTGAAAGGAGAAAGCGACTTTTCAATTTGGGATTCGCCTATTACCACTAAGCAATTATTTTTGTAAAACCGCGACACGGCAAAATCAGCATATGGAAGAACGCCTTTGTTTATTGTTATCACACCCCCCAAGCCATCACCCAATAGCGCAAGTTGTGAATGTTTGTAGACTTTTACGTCGTCGCGTTTACCAAAGTAACATCCTTGAAATTGTTTGAATAAATCCAAAGGGAAATAAGCTTGTACGCTATCTGGATCGTAATTTTTTATCACCGAATAGTTTTTTACAAATGAATTATCAAATTCATTGTTTATCAATAACTCCCGTCCAGCCTCCCAAAATTCAACGTTTTCGGTTAAATTATAGGACCCAACTGGTAGATAAATGTCTTTATTTTTTTTTTTTGATAGGGGTAAATTCCAGTTGATGGGTTGGTCTATTACACCGTTTTTAATAAAGTATGGGTATTTACCGATTAAAAGCTTCTTTAACACCTCAATAAACCAGATATTATCGCCTCTGTATAAGACTAAATCTTTAATTTCAAAATGGACACCGTTTGTTCCTCTCTCGAAAATATCTTTGTTGTCTAGGAAGTTTAGATTTTTTTTTACCATCAAAGTCAATTCAAACTCTTGGTCATTTATTAAATTGTTTAAAATAGTTTTAACGGCTTTTGAAAAATCATCACAAAACTCCTTTACAATTGTGCTATCTATATTTTGGAGTTTCTTAAAATCTACATCAATTACCACGTGGTGGAACTCTAAGTAGTTTAAATTAACGCATATACAATAGTCAATATTCCTATTTAACAAAGATAAAATATAATCTATAACTTCATGATTATAATGCTTTAAAATACAAGCGTTACATTTAAAAATAAACGATTGAATTTTTAAAACAATATCCAATTTCGAAACGGATTTGTAATCTGCATCCGATTTTGTTAAAAATCCAGGCAAGTTTCTTAGTTGGTAAAAGTTGTATATAAGTGCTATGAGGTCATTCATAAGATTAAATGACTTTGAAAGAGTGCGTTACCGATATTTATCACCTCTCTCCTTTGTCATATAATAAAATTTACAAATTCGGGCTATTTGCAACTGAAATTCTACTTTTGGAAAATAAAACAGCAATCGGGTCTAATAAAAGGAGTTCCCGGGCGCGGAAGGCTCATAAGAATGGAGCGCCAACCATCAACCAGCGATACAATAACCCTTTGGGCAGAAGAAGACCAGATTGAAGACTATATGGATCAGGAGGAACAGATAGACTTATTATCACAGCTAAAGTCCAAACACTTTGAGTCTTTACAAAAGACGTTATTTTTCAGACTCTCTGGATTAATAATTGCTCGCTTGGATGGAATAGTTAATGAGGAAGATTTTCAAACCATTATTAAAGAATTTTTGTTAGAATATACACAAAATTATGATTTAATTGACAAATTAACTATTCAAATTTACCACATTATGAGAGAAATAAACAAAAACGTACCAGGAAATGAAAATTACTATGGAAATGATGGTATCAAAGTCACATTTAAAGGAAGTGAGAACGCGAGACGAAAAGTTGTTTTCGTAGACCCGATAGATACCAATCAATTCTCAAACCTCCTCCAACTTTCAGATTTTAGTTTGATAAATAGAATTGAACTGGGTGTATACGCTGTTATGTTAGAAATGGGATTTAACCAGTTTAATCAAAACGTCCGAACTGAGATTGAAAAGATTCGTCAAAGGGCGCATGTGGATTTATTGCCAGCATACAGAAAAGGAGTTGACCTTGTGATTAACAATTCAATGTATATGACAAATCGTACGTATGGCGTTATGTACAATAGGTTTTACAACCGCGTCTTGAAGCGGTTTGTAGATAAAATTTAAAATAAAAATAATGGAGATTAGTGAAACCGACGTTTTAGTTTCTATCAAATATTATCAATATTCAAAAGCTAAAAAACTCCTGTCATCTTTTTTAAAAACCCTTTTACAAACTCTCCAGTCTCAGCAGGGTGAAAATGTTTTAGCGTTAAAATCTAGTGGGGACTGTTTAAGTTCGGTAATTTTTAGTTTACTTTCAAAGAAATCTACAAAACTACACAAGGCCCAGTATGACGAACATTTTGACAGCTATAGAGCACAATATAAAGACATGCTCCGTTTTTTAAGTGCAAATATGTTTGAGTTTTTAAACTGTTATCAGTTAGTTTTTAACGATGACGCAGAGCTTGAAACCTTTTTAAAAAGTGGAAATGACATTGTGGATATATTGATAAGCTGTAAAATTGACAAAAAAATTATGTTATTACAAGATCTTAATAAAAGATTAAGTGTTATCGGCGCACAAGATAATTTTTCACCATTGAATGTAATAAGTATATTTGAAGATATACTGTCTAAAACAAATTCTTTTACACTATCTGAACTAAGGGCCGGAATCGAGTATGCTGTAAATACTTTCGGCGGTGGGGAGTTTAAGTGGAAAAGTTTAGAAGCTCCTTATAAGTTTGTTGAAAAAATGTCTGATAAACACACGACAACAGATGACTTAACGCCTCTAAAATTCAGTAAGGCCTTACAGACTGACGACTTAATCATCGATGACGGTAAAATATTGTTTGCCGAGACTGTTGTAGATATTTTAGGTCTAACAGATGTTGACTTCCAAACATTAACCTACAGTAAAATTAACTCTATTTTAAATGAATTTGTTCGTAGCAGATTAAAGAAAACAGTATCTTCAGAAAATATCTCAGAGGCAGATATCAAATGTATGTATTTGAAATATACAGACTTGTGTGAATTATTTTCAATTATATTAGATGAGTTGAAAGTTTTGGAACCACGGGTTGCTGTTACAAAAATACAGACTATTAATCGGATGATTGAAAAAATATTTCATCTATTCAATGTTGACGATGAATATATGCTGTTGGGTATGTTGGAAGAGCAACATAAATTAGTTAAGACTCTAAATATAAATCAAACAAATTATAAACTCATACAAGAAATTATCAGTAACTTATTATATCTTAACAACAACTCAACCCTGATTAAATTTGGTAAAGAATTTAAAGAATTACACAAAACGTTTTTAGATTGTGATTTCAACAGTTTGTTTTCTTTAGAAAATATTGGGATTATGTTAAAACAGTTAAAATCTTTGACTTTAGATGTTGATTCAATAAGGAATCAACTCTCTAATAAAATTATCGCCTATAACCGGTTACATGTGGATGTAAAACCATTTCTGGTTTTGGAAAATGAAATGGGTGTGGACCTTGCATATATCGCGGATTTCTTAAATAGTGTTTATAGACAAAAACCGCTCAACGTAGATGTAAAGAATTTCCTCAATAGTTGTCAAAAGCGAATAGTTTCATTTGAAGAGGTCAGAAAAGAAAGTGTCCAGTTGAAATCCGAAAACATACGTCTTTCTACTGAGGTCACCAATTTGGAAAAAGAATTGTCAGATTACCAAAAGTTAAAAACCGATAACATGTATTGCAATCAAAAACTATCAGAGCGCGAACAGATTATTCAAGATTTAAGGCTAGAAAATGAACAGAGCTCCGAGCAATTGGCGCTGTTGGAAAAGGAACACGAACAGTTCAAGAACGCTCTTGTCTTAGCTGAACAATACAACATAGAAAGAAACAGATACATCGAGGATTTGGAAAATCAAATACAAAACTTTGTCGTTCCCGTGTGATGAGACTCAAATCGGTTGAAACACTAAAGAAAAATAATCCAAGGAACTGAAAAACCGTTTTCACAGCATCGACAAAATTTGATGTGCTTGGCCCAAAGATTTTTTATAATTCACATACAGCACCGAAAGGGGATATATTTGAGAGGGGAAGATTATCTGCGTTGAGGTATTAAACCCCGAAGTGTTTGATTCCTTTTTTTGTGACACGTTTTATAAAACGAACAATCGGAAATATCATAGTAAATATTGCAATCATAAATAAAATATGAATTTCATAATATTTGTTGTTGTTTGTTTTTTTGTATTCCTTAGAATTATTTTGAAAAGAAAAAAACATTTTAACCTTTCAAATTTACCAGCGGCAGCTATTGAAACAGATTGTAGGTTTCAACCCAAAAAATGTCCACAGGGTGTGATTAAATGTGACTGTAAAAATTACTGCAAAAGTAAAGATGCCAAAATTTTGAAAACAGATGAAAACTATTACTGCTACATTCCCCATTACTACTTTGGCTGTAAACAGGATTACGGGACTTATGATTTTGATGGAACTTGGAAATGTCTCCCGAAGTATCCCGGTGTTTTTACAACGTCCGGAGAACAGATAGTGGGAAAATATCCATACTCAAAAGCCAACAGTATTGCAAAAAATGTGGATTATAATGATCCTTCACAGTACAAAGTCGATTGTACTGGGTTATACGATGAGTATGGGAATAAACTTGTTAAAGCAACTCTGAATCGCGGGGTATCTTTTTGTGTAAAAGACTATTGTTTAAACAACACACCCAACAATCCGGCCAGTGGTTATAATTTCATCACGGGCCTTTGTGAATGCACTAATGGTACTCGAAACTTGGACGGTGGTGACAAGACTACGCCTTGTGTTTTGAGCCACCGGAGCACTCATCAAAACACTCCCTTTATAATAAATTGCTACAACAAGGATTCTTATTTAAAAGACGTGGTTTCAAATTATTTAATAGAATGTCCCGATGGGGAGGGGTATGTCGCATCGAAAGAACATGATGTCAAAGTTGTTAAAATATATTCATAAAAAAACAAAATGATTTATTTTTGTAAAAAGTGTAATTTGTATTATAATTACAATTTTTTAAAAGACATCAAAATAAACAGAAAGTTATGTTTAATGTGTTTATTAGAAACTATGGAGAAAATATATTGTGATAATAACACGCGCCTCTATATGGACACTCCTTTACTACGTAAACCGTTGATATGTGATTACGGGTTTTTTGATGTGATTTATTATGTATAATAAAACAAAATGGAATCATCTGTAAAAAACGACTTGATTGATATTTATTTTGCTGATGTGAGAAAGCGGTTTCCTAGACGTCGTTACGTGTTGAAAGGCATCAATGATTTAATTCAGGGCGATATTATGGATTTAAGTAAATACAAAGAATTCAACGATGGTTATATCTATATACTGACCGCAATCAATTGTTTTACCAAATTTGCTTACGCCGAACCATTAAAAACAAAAACGGGTGACGAAGTAACAAGCGCCATGAGTAGAATATTACTACGAGTTTTTCCGATGATTAGAAACATACAAGTAGATCACGGTGGGGAGTTTTACAACGATAAGTTTAAAGCCCTGATGAAAAAATATAACATTAACATGTATTCTGTCTATACGGAAATCAAAGCATCATTTATCGAAAGGTTTCATAGAACATTTAGGAAAATGCTTGTAAAGGAGACTTACAAGAGAAACTCCCCAAAATGGATTGATTTTTTACAGGATGTCTTAGATAGATACAACAACACAATTCACAGTGTAACTAAATTCAAACCCTCTGAGGTGTCATTTTCGCATGAAAAAATTATTCTCAGACGACTGGCTCCCAAAAAACGCCCCAAGAGAGCGAAACCCAAATTTAAAGTTGGTGATTATGTACACATATCGAAATCCAAGCACGTTTTTGAAAAATCTACTTTTAATTTTACACCGCTGGTATTTCAAGTACGAAAAGTAGTACTAGAAGACAACCCCGTGACTTATAGACTCAGAGATACTGAGGGTAGTAGGGAACCCATCAAGGGAACGTTTTATGAACAAGAGTTAAAATTAGCCGTGCACGGCTTAACTTATGTTGTCGAAAAAGTAATCAAACAGAAGAAAATTCGGAATAAACCTCACTTGTACGTGAAATGGCTTGGGTTTGACTCGGAACAATGGAATTCCTGGATACCAAAAGAGAATGTTGTAGTTTAATTGCGAATTAATTGCCAATTAATTGCGAATTAATTGCCAATTAATTGCGAATTCGATTCAAAAGTTTTGTAATCGAACCTCCCGATTTACAGCTAAAACAATAAAAAACACCAATTTTCAAATTTACACTCATGCTTGGGTTTTTATCGGTGTGAAAAACGCAACATGTCTTAAAAATATCATCTTCGGTTTTAAAATATTCTTTTACCATATTATTCCTCATCCCGCTTGCAACATTTGCAATCCTTCCTTTCCGAGCAGGAAGTTTGCGGATGTTTCGTAATAAATTAAACTGTTGTCCACATGACTCGGGAAATTCGATATGTTTGCCAATATAAAGCGTACCTTTGGATTGCTCAATATCTTTTTCATTCAAGTAAAACCCGTAGTATATGTTATCAACATTTAAAGTCGTAATTAAATGGCGCGTGGGTAGGTTCTCTCCATTAGTATCACACTTTACGATGATTGCGTCGTTATCGTTCCGGAATAACATGTTAAATGAAAAAAACGGTTATATTACGAACAAATATATTCTACATATTTTTCAAATAAATAAAACAATGGATTGTGCACTAACAGACATATTAAATAAAAGTAGTAAAAATAGATATAAGCTGTAATTGAAGACGCCCCCGATGTGTCAGCGCTGGTGGTGTTATCGTGATAAAAATGGACAAAACTCAAATAGTTATTATGTTCCCTTATGAACTTGCCAGTTAACCGTTGATGTTCGAATAACACTTCCCAATCCAGCTTATCTTTAAACCTGTCGATGAAATTCTCAGACAGGTTTTGATATTTACTTAATACTTCCCAACAGTTATTAAAATTTGATGTCATCTCCACAAGAAAGTCTTCAGAAAACTGTTGTCTTTGTAGAATATGAATCCAGTTAACTTGATGAAAATACATTCTTAACATGGTCACTGTAAAAAAATAGTGTATGGAAAGTTGTTCCCAATCCATATAACTATCAAACCGTTGAACAAAACTATCTGTCAACACTCCTTCCGGGAACCTCGGCTCTTGAGATATTAAACTTCACGCAGTGATATTGGATCCAATCATCGTGCAACTGTCTGGTTTAGTCATGCGAGTGTCCCTTTATACAATTTTATACAATTTTATGCAATTTTATGTAATTTTATGTAATTTTATGCAAATATTTCGTCCAATTTCCCAACCAATTCAAAAAGATTTATGTTGAGAAAGTAATTTCTGATTTTGTACCAACAAGTACATATTACAATATTAAAATTGTCACTTACAAGTGGCAAATCTGGTGTTTTTAAAATTGTCGTTGAGTATCTAGAAATTGGAATATCAACTACATAGTAAAAGCACGAGTATGTTTTATTGTTTTTAGCGGTATAAGTGTAGTCAATTTTTGTCAAAATGTTAATTAAATTTTCGTTAAAACAAATACCAGTTTCTTCAAAGAATTCTCTTACGGCACAGTTAAAGGGCGTTTCAGATTTCTCTCGCACACCTTTTGGAAATTCGTAAATCGTATTACAACCAAAATACATGCTAAGAGCCATGTCGGTGCTAGCACTTTCATAGGGTATAATGTTGTTATTCAATCGGTTATAAAGCGCGTAGTTAATTCTACTTAGGACTAGCGTGTTTTTTAAATTTCTATCTACAAGTATTATCCCGTACCGTTTAGACTTCATACTTGTTTAAAATTATCTTGACTTGAGAACAGTATACGGTGAATCAGAGGAATACACACATCAAACTCGTCGTAATACTTAAATAACACACTGTTGCTATTACAAACACATTTGTTTTCTTTGACATCGTCGCAAAAATGTATCGCGGATGAACAATTTTTGCCATAATAAAGTGAACTACAAACACATTGATATTTCACCTCTTTTTTATTGGAATCGTATATAGCCGTTAATTTACCAAAAATACAATTTGGTTTTAAAGTATCGGTATTAACAGTGCATTGACTTTCCAAACAGATCCAGGGTAATTCTTTATTGCAAATTTCTAAACATTCTTTATCAGTATTACAGTTAAATTTCTTTCTTAAACAATCTGAAAGTTCATACTTGTGTTCACTATGTAAAATCTCGTCTAAAACTGATAGATTATTTTTATCATAATCGTGGGTGGTTGGAGACTTTTTTCTATTATACATTATGAAAAGTAAAATAAATCCAACCGATGTAAATACAAACGTTTTGTTGAAAAACATATTTTTATTATAATAAAAATAACCAATGATAAACTACATGGCATTATACGCAATTATTTTTGTGGTAATTTTATTAGGCGCCGGCGTCTATTACTTCTACAAAAAATATAAATCAAAGAAGGGTGATGATTCAAAGGACAAAAGTGAGAGCAAACAAGTTAAGGGTGGATCGGCGGGTGGAGGAGGGACTCCTCCGGTGAGTGGCGGGGGCACTCCTCCAGCGGGTGGCGGAGGCACTCCTCCAGCGGGTAGCGGAGGCACTCCTCCAGCGGGTGGCGGGGGGGGGGGGTGGAAATAAAAAATCGGGACAAAGTGGATAATAACACATTAATAGAATAACACAGGCGATTGTATATCTTACACGTTTTTTTCATTTATAAAAAAATACAAAACATGGTCGATATTATGTCATTGGGTCTCGGAGCGGCAGTGGGTATTGTCATAGGCGTATTACTATATATGATGTACAAAAAGTTTGTTGAATGAATGGTTTACCAATAAAATACTTTTCTGAGTTCTAAACAATAAAGTAAATATTTTAAGTCTTCAACTTCATCAAATAATATATTATTATGAAACAATTTAAACCTATCAATCACAGAATGGTTATTTGTTATTTTTTCACTTTGTAATAATTCAATACCCGTAATGAGCTGCATACTTTTATTTTAAGATTCTAAACTCTTCAACAAATCTAAAGCCTTTAAAAAGTATTCCTTATTAATTTCTTTTTTTTTATACAGATTTATATTTTTTATTAATTTGTAGAGTTCAAAAAATTTCACTATCCTCAAAAAATCTTTTTTGTCCTCGGGCAAACTAGAAATTCGAAACATTTGCCAGAGTTTATTCAAACAGTTTTCCTTCTCATAGAAATCTTGTAATTTGTGTGTAATGACCCCATTCAGTTTTTCACTATACGCGTCTATCTTATTTCTTCTGAATCTCTCCCTGTCGGCTCTTCTCTGTAACAGAGACCTATCATCTAATTTATCTTTTAAAAATGCAACTTTTGAATTAGATCCGCAATCTATAACGTAAACAAAATCATAAAATCTCACACTCATTTTTATAATAAAAATGTTGACACGTCGCTTTAACGGTCCCAGTGCTGTTGTTGAGGGCGAGAGATATGGATTAAATTTATTATTCCAAAACCCCCACCTTATATATTGGATTCCAATATGTTATAAGGTGGCAGACCACGAATTTCATAATCCAAGTAACGTAACATTTGAATACAATTTTCAACTGAAAAGGGTTACTAAACATACAATATTTTCCAAATACATATCTGATTTAGTATACTACTCAAATAAAGAGAATATCCCATTTGGGACAAGCTCAAATTTAATTTCATTTGTTGTAAGTGTTTTGATTTGTTTTGTATTTTATTTGTAAACATCTCCCAGGGTGCTGGTACAAAATAGCACAAAATATCTAAAATATCTTCACGCTAGGATTTTACATGTAGACTTTGATTTGAGGAATTTTATCGTGTTATCATTTTTAATCAGGGGGGAAAATTCAGCAAAGTTTAAAGCCAGTGTTTATTTATTAATTCAATTCGATTAAAATTGCATCAATATTCGAGAAAAGATGAAAAAAAATAAAATTTAGATTGAATTTTGTAACACAGAGCGCGTTTCCCACTAATACAAAAATGGAATATGTAGATTTAAAGTAATTTAGAAGAGGGAAAAACTAGACTGTGAAACACTTGGTCTCTTGGTGATTTTTGATGCATTCCCCCCTCGTTGGACAGTCACGGATAAAAACCAATATTGTAAAATTTGTCATATTGTTTTTTATGATATTCCACACCTAATCTTTCCCTCCTGTCCATGGGTTTACAGTTGTCGTGAAGTATACTATAAAACTCAAAGAGTTCGTTATTCTTGGCGTATATCATTGATTCAAATGGAAGAGTTAACTGAAACGGCCGGGCAAAATCTTCTTCTTCGTTGAACTTGAACAAACTTGAATAGTGATATCTGCATATCGAACACGGTAATAAAAGATCAAAAAATCCCGTTAAACTGCATAAAGCTTCTTGATATTCCTTTTTAAGTTTCGACTCTCCCATTTTATCTACAACTAATGTTGTGAAATGTATTACTACCCAGTACGAACTACCCCAAGCGACCATTCCACTAACTATTTCATAAAGCCTAGAACACGGTATAGCGTCTGTTGATTTCTCAATGGACCCTACCGGAAAGAATTTTGAAATGCTATCAATAAATAACTTGGAGTCCTTAATAGACATGTAATTCTCAATTGTAATAAACGGAAGAACAACGTCTTTTGAAAGATGTTTAACCCCTTTCAAGTATTCCACATTTTTTCTGTACAATTCATCATTAAGTTTTATTTTGATTCCCAAAACACAATTGATAATTACAACCAAAACATCCAAGAGGTGATTTTTATTTTGTAAAAGCTCTTTTCTGCTATTTTCAACACCCCATTCCTCGTGACTGTAGATTTTCGGCAGTATTCCAAGAGCTAACCAGTTATAAACAACAAAGGGCAAATAAGTAGCGGGGTGGTTTAAATGAAAATCTTCAAATTTCAATACGTCTCTGTACTTTATGAAAATACAATCAGACATTTTTTATATAATTTTATTTACTTCTCGACCGAGAACGACTTCGCGACCTAGATCGTCTAGTTCTAGACCGCGATCTAGACCTTTTGGGGCATTTATTTCTAAGCTTGGTAAAAGATTTTGGTCCTTTTGCGGTTGAATATTTAAAATAACCAATAGTGGGACGCTTTTTTTTCTTAATATTCATACAAGTGCACACAGCAGTTTGAGATTTCTTAGACTTTTTCATGATTTTATTTATAACAAAAAAATATGTAAAAATAATAAACTCTCGAGTGATCATGCACTGATCATGCACTGATCATGCACTTATCGTGCACTACAATTATAGAGATTACCACAACGGTGTTCCTCCAACGTTGATTACTAGAAAATCCGCACAGTGCTGCCAACCATCTTCTAGAAGTATTAGAATGCTGCAAGGAATTCAAGACTGTATATAAGTGGGGGAGTGATTAGAAATATTAGTTCTCCGTTTGAGATTATCTACTTTAAATTTCCCCAGAATGCTCTCTACAATCGGGGTAATATTGGTTTCAGAATTATAATTTTAAAAATTCAAAATTATTTTTTAACAGCTTGTTTGTAACTTAAATAAATAATAAATAAATAACAATGTCCATTTTACTTGTCGGGCTGGCATAAAAATAAAATAATGAGAAAACAATAGGGCCTCTTAAGACAAAGCCTGCTATAAGGTTCCATTACTTAAAAATAATGTAAAGTGGGGGAACAGAAATAAACACAATCGTCTCAGACAACCTATGTGTATACAAAAATAAAAAAGTAAATACAAAATTAAATATTTTACGTGCCTTATTTTTCACATGAACACTGAAATTCAGCGTGGGCTCAGTGCATAAAAACTAATTACAGAAAATAAACAAAACTGTATTTGTAGATTCATATAGTCTTTCATTTAAATTATACATGTATTATAATATTCTAAGGTTTACTCTTTCACTCCCCAGAGACTTGCCTCTGGAGTTGGTCTCCCCGGGTGCCGCTCGTTGCATGCAATGCATAGCCCCTGTGTGGCATAGTCCTCAGCTATAATATCAAAAATAAAACTATTGCTGAATTTGAAATAAAAATCAATATCCTCTAGTTGAAATAACCATTTCCTTAATTTACATAAAAAAAATTTAATAGCAATCTTAACATTTTCAGGAAGTTTATTAAACAGTTTCGAAACTATAAAATTGAAAGTTTTTGTAAAAAATGTATTGGTTGGCTTGGGAATAAAAACTGGTTAGCTTTCCTTAACTTTTTTCTATACTCATTCTCATTTTGGGGCATGTTTCCACTTTTATTGTAGAAAAGATTTAGAACTTTATAAACATAAATATATTTAAACGAATCTGACTTATGAAAAGAGGTTTTGATCATTCATATCTGGTTTTGTAAAAAATCAATCTTAAAATTCTGCTGCAAATATAATGGTTTAGTATATGACTCGTAGGTATTACCCCAAAAGACTATGCCGTAATCGATTTTACTTTGTACCAAAGCAAACAATAAGATACGCAGAATTTTACTATTACTGAGATCCTTTAAAAATATCTTATTCTTGAGTTTTGAATTTTCCATCCTAGCTCACTGTCAACACGCAGTCCTAGGTATTTTATATCGCCAATTTGATCTACAACAGCACATTTTAATGTACATATCGTGCGCTTATTTAAACAATCAGCACACTTATATATAATACCGTCTCTAAATTTTATATTTTTCTTGAGGTTGAACTTATTGTAATTTGTACAAAATTATAATATGTTTAATTTACCCGCAATGCTACAGATACAAATTTGCGCATTATAGGGTTGGAAGAATGTCTAGTAAGGCTTTAATTAATGTAGGTGCCAGGTTGCTAAGGACTATACAGATATTTTTATATACTATTTAATTATACACATTTTAAAACCTGTTTTCTGTCAAGGGGTTCCGTTTTATAGCGTCGATAAATATTGTTCCTCCTCTGAAGTAAGTTTTGGTGCCGTGATCACTATCCTGTTAGGATCTTCCGGAAAAGCGAAACTTTGATTATTTACACCAACAATTGATTCTTCATCCGCTTGTCTGACTTGAATTAATCCGATTAAATTTCCTTCTTCTACAATGTTCAAACCGTCTGAGTCGTTACGCACTTCTGTCGTCTCTTGATTCTTGGCGGAAAACTGCTGTACGTTATTATCTACTGAAGGTGGTTTTGAGTTTTTTTTGCGATATTGTCGTTTTTGGAAAACCTTTTGAATGACTGATTGTTGTTCGTTGAGGGGGAAATTTAATAATAATCTCTTTATTAAATGTCCGAATTCGTGTTGATCAATTTCAGGTAATAAATTAGATTTGGATTGAATGATCAGAAATCTAAGAATGCGTGTAACAATCTTCTTTTGCTGGGGTGTATACACGCTCGCCATTTCAAAATGACACGTTTGCAAGTTCACGATATATTTACGTGCAATTTGCTACTTGCTTTTAAATTTTTAAAAGATGTCTAGTAGTGATTTGTTTAAACTTTCACTTTAAATTGTATGATATATTTAAATGTGATTTAAATGTGATAACTACTTACTTTGAAAAATATATTTTTACTAAACTCTAAAAACAACTTAGGATCAAGACTTTCTTGGGCGAGTTGAGATGTTGAACTGACTTCGAACCAGGAATCGATTCTAGACATTCTCTCGGGGAGAAACCAGCCCGGAAATCCGGTTGCAGAACACTCTCTCAGGGAGAAACCAGCCCGGAAATCCGGTTGCAGAACACGGAAACCCCTTCAAGGATCTTGTGCAAATAGTGACCGGCGGCTCCGGGCCGTGACCCAGTTGCGCAACACGCAATTGTACAACAAAACTACATTAGCCTTACTTTCAAGGCGACCTTCGCTTTCAAAGTGTGCCAGGAAACACTCTGAAGCAACCCCGAGAATTGTAAAATTGTCAAGGAAGTTTCTGGTATATATAAACAAACACAGGAAGCCGCGGTGGCCTTTTGTTATCCGCGTGCACGCAAGTATTGTTGTTACCTTTTAGATTAAATGTGGTTAGTAATTTTATACTTTTTATTTAGTGAAAATAATAGTTTTTCTGGTAAGTTTTAAAATATAACCAAATATGGAGAAGATGAACAAATTAATTGCATTATTAGAGCAAAACAATAATGTGAACAGGAATTTATCGAATCTATCAACCGTAGAAGTGTTACATTTATACATCAAAGTAAGAAATGAATATGTGCGGGGGGTGTTAAAAAACAAATTATTAAACTTCCCAACCGACAGTTGGAACTTAATTTCTCTTTCAAAGAATTTAAAACCTCATTCTTGATAGAATTCCGACATAAAATTAACTGGGTAATTCTTTCTCAAAACATTGGGTTAACAGAGGATATTCTGCACAGGTTTCAAGATTATCTGGATTTGGACATTATTGTAAAAAGGGGCTATTTCATACCAGAAGATATAATTTTAAAGAAGTATACTGCAATCAACATACAAAAACTTCTACGTGTGCAGAATTTATCCGAAGACTTATTATTGTTTTTGATTTCGACGCCCAGTGAATTAGAGCTGTGTTATATTTCATGTATTGATATAAACTCTTACTTAAACATATCATATTGGCCTTTAATTTGCCAAACACAAGATATGTCGGAGAGATTAATTTCTATAATTTACAATACCAGAGTTAAATATACAAGCAATTCATTAAAGAAACACTATTGGAATCTTATTCGTCGGTATCAAAAGATGAGTCTTCAAACTATGTCACGATTTGAAAAATACCTCAACCACGATCAGCTGAAATGAACTCGAAAAATACCTCAACCACGATCAGCTGAAATGAACTCTAAAGTATAATGTGCTTGTGTTGTTACGTATGGTGTTCTGACAATTATTTGTGATGTGGTCTTGTCAGTGGAAATTTAAGTAAGTGTTATGAATATTTATACAAAATATTTTATTACGTTGTAGCTCAAATCATTTTTTAAGGGTATTTTTTATGATTGTATTTTAACTTGTAAAGTTGTTCCTGTTTAATAGTAAGATTTAAAGTTAAATTGTCCCACTTATTGTATTATATTTTACACATTATCAAATGAGGAATAATAAACACAAATATACAACTAAAATGTGCCTAGCTCAACTCATATATCATAATTATTTTTAATTATTTTTGATATAATTTATTAGTATGTTCCAGAATGTATTTTAACAGATTTAAGTTTTAACATTCGCTCGCAAAGCATATAAATAGGCCAGAATTGGGTCAATTCACATACCAAAGTCTCGCTAAAATATGATCACTTTAAATAACTGAAAAGAGTATTTTTTAGTATTTTTTATTTAAATTAAACAACAGATAATTTTAATCAAATATTTGTTTACAAAAATTGAATTAATACAGTTCATATGATAACGGTTTTTAACAAGATCCAGTATAAAATACGATTGAATCAGTCGGCGTGCCGGGCCGATGCAGTTTAGTGTGAGAGAGTAAAGAGGTGTGCGAGTGAGACAGAAATATGGTGAAATCGGACCACTCCCGTTTCCACCTTTTGGGGCCTCCACGCATGCGTCATTTGTTACCAAAATTTGAAAGTGGGTTACGTGGAATGTTCGCATCCGGGGCGCGCGGGCGTTGCCAAACCGAGCGTTCTTGTCCAGGGTTGCCAAATCGCACGCCAGGTGCAAGGTTTCGGCCCGATAAAATATCACGGCCCCGTCCTACGGGTCTTAAAAGTCCCCATATTATTCATGTGGAGGAGTAGTATTAAAATGGAGAAGTAAAACCATCTTGTGGGTTAATTCGCTAACTCAAAAACTTTAAAAAGCCGCGAGATTTTGGCACGACAACATCCTCTTGGGTGAGTGTTCCTGTATCACTTATACCGATTCTGGGGTTTTAAATTATTAAGATTTAGGCAGATTCGGGACTTGTACGATTCTACAAGGAGTTAATTTTGTTTAATTTTAGGGCTCTGGACTTGTAAAATTTTACAATGATTTCCCAACACTTAGAAACCAACTATTGGGCTCTAAACTTTTAATCTGGGGACTAACACCTATAAACACTCTCACTCGCCGCTATTTAACTAACAACTGATTCTAGTGTCTGTCTTATCAAGGCGACACAATTCAAAATGCAATTTTAAAATTGGGGTTCAAAATTATTATTATTTAGGCAGATTCGGGACTTGTACGATTCTACAAGGAGTTAATTTTGTTTAATTTTAGGGCTCTGGACTTGTAAAATTTTACAATGATTTCCCAACACTTAGAAACCAACTATTGGGCTCTAAACTTTTAATCTGGGGACTAACACCTATAAACACTCGCACAAGTTCACTCGCCGCGATTTAACTAACAACCGATTCTAGTGTCTGTCTTATCAAGGCGACACAATTCAAAATTCGATTTTAAAATTATCTTTTGAAATATTATTATTTGCAAATGAAACATTCTCAAGGTTACCATGTGCCTAGAAACTACCACGCATCCGCGCCACAACGCCGCGAGATTTTGGCACGACAACACCCTCTTGGGTGAGTGTTCCTGTATCACTTATACCGATTCTGGGGTTTTAAATTATTAAGATTTAGGCAGATTCGGGACTTGTACGATTCTACAAGGAGTTAATTTTATTTAATTTTAGGGCTCTGGACTTGTAAAATTTTACAATGATTTCCCAACACTTAGAAACCAACTATTGGGCTCTAAACTTTTAATCCGGGGACTAACACCTATAAACACTCTCACTCGCCGCTATTTAACTAACAACTGATTCTAGTGTCTGTCTTATCAAGGCGACACAATCCAAAATGAAATTTTAAAATTATCTTTTGAAATATTATTATTTGCAAATGAGAATGTTGCAATTATCAAGACTAACCCGTGCCCAGAACCCACCACACACCCGCGCCACAACGCCGCGAGATTTTAGCACGACAACACCCTCTTGGGTCAGTGTTTCCTAACATTTAGACCAAGACTTGGGTTAATTCTGTGAATCGGGATTTTTAAATTTTATCTTATTTTTCGGCTCGGCACTTGTGATTTTTAACTAGTGTTAACCGACAAGTCTCCATGAGTACTATCCGAGTCAACAATGTTATTTCGCTAAATCAAAAACTTTAAAAAGTTAAATTTAACTACAACAGTTAAAACTGTTTTGTTCAAAGTTCCATTTATGAATTGAATTCTAATTGCTTTAATTTTAATAATTTTAGATTATTGGTGATGTGATCGTTCCACCCAGACTCAGTCCCCCGCCGCACGCAAACACCAACAGAATACGCTTCATTTCTACACACACCCGCGCGTATAAAATTCAAAGAAACGGTTTCAACAAATTCCCCCACCCTCGTCAACATTTGAAATAAATCCACAAATACTTTGCGAATTCTAGTTTCTGAGGGTTTATAAGGGAACGGTTCTCCACACACACCAGTAGTTTCTGTAATATTTAACGGGAGTCGCGTATTACTGACAAATATAAACACTCGCACAAGTTCACTCGCCGCGATTCAACCAACAACTGAATATAGTGTCTGTCTTATCAAGTCGACACAATTCAAAATAGTTCCTCGCCACACGCAAACAAAGAAATTTGTTGAATAGTTTTTCAACAAATTCCCCCACCCCCGCCAACATTTGAAATAAATGCACAAATACTTTGCGAATTCTAGTTTCTGAGGGTTTATAAGGGAACGGTTCTCCACACACACCAGTAGTTTCTGTAAAGAACTCCTGCTTGTTCGGTTTTGTTGTTGTTTGTTTTTGAGTTGATTTGTGATAGGTAACTAGAACTATGGTGGAGAGAATTACGCTTAATGGCCTTAAGGCCATTTGCCGAAGTATGGGTATCAAGTCAACCCACCTGACTAGGAAAAGGATTTTGTGGAAGATTTTAAATTCTATTAAAAGCGCTGATGGTGTTACCGGCTTTATAGACAAACTTACGGATCCTTCTGACTTGTACAGTTTGTATACTTCATTGGAAGAGGAGACATTAGATAACAGCAGCCAATTTCTACACTTCACTAAATTTGAAAAAATTACGGAAAAAATTCATCAACTCCCAGTCAATCTTTGGAGAATTCTGTACCGGAGAGAACAGTTCACGCATGGGTTCATGTTGAAGTTTCAAGAGATTCTAAATTTTAACGAAATTGTCATCCACCAAAGACTGACGACCAAAGATATAGAAAGATTTCATTCAAAAATTAACTTTTCGCTTTTGGTTAAGTACCAAAATCTCTCTGAAGCAGTGTTGGTCACATTCAATCACAAATTCGACTGGAATGTAGTTGTTGAACATCAAAATGTCCCGGAGTGGATTCTTAGACAGTTTTACCATAAGATTGATCCAATTGTCATCATTAAATCACAGAAGCTGACTCAAGATTTTATTTTGTGGATGATGGAGGGGGTCAATCCGCAGTGTAGATTTCACAATACAGACGAAGAACAGTATTTCAAAACAGTTCTGTGGCCATATCTCATAAAACACCAATCATTAAGTAAAAATGTATTATGCTACATTTACTTCTCGAAAGTGGGTAATCAAATAGATCTTTTAAAACTACTGTTTGGCTCACTAATAAGTAAACACCAAACTCTTGATTCTTTTCTTCTGGATACGTTTAAAAATATTTTGTGCTGGTGGTCTGTCTCAAAACATCAAACACTCAGAGATGAAGATATAATAAAATATTGCAAATTAATCGATTTTCAAACATATACGTCGAGAGGTTTACAAATTTCTGATTTTGTGAAGAGGAATCTGCCCAATCCATTTACAAAAGTAGAAGCTGAAACGGATTGTCCGGTTTGCCTTGACACTAAAAAAAAAGATTGTATCAGTCTTAATGATTGTCAACACGTATTTTGTACAACGTGTATATTTAAATGGCTTAAGGTAAATAAATCATGTCCTCTTTGTAGGATTAAAATTCACTTGCCAGGCTACTGTTGGGTATAAAATAGAACTCGCCGTACATGTTTGTACTCATTTGTAAAACTTGTGAAAAATAAATCATATTTAAAAATTTCAATTTGTGTTTTTATTTACATGACTTAAAACAGACCCGGTCTCTAGAGATTAATCATTAGTCTATTTGAGTGTTGTGCAGTGTGGTTTAAAGAAATAATCATTATATTTTAATTAACATTGGCAATATTTACGTACAAATTTTAGAGGTTTTTTCACGTGATATAATTTACCAGAAAACCCTTTGAAAAACGAGTCCATTAAGACTTCTTGGTTATAAAACTCATTTTGTCTCCTTTAGAAAAACATAAGAATTTGTTCAGTATTTAAACATAAAATATTACAATACCTTGGGGGAAATCACCTCACTTGGAACTTGTCCAAAAGTAACAATGTTAAATTCTTTTTGCTATTTTTGTATTTGAAGTCTTTGATAAATGGCTCTGTAAAGGTAATTTTTAAAATGTCAAATCAATTTTAGTTTAATTTTAAATGTAAGGTTAAAAAAGAATCAATTTACCAGTTATAAATAGGAAGTTTGTCAACCCGATCCTGGGCATTAAGTCCGGGACCGTGAACCTTGTACAAGGACCAAGGCAACGGCGCAAAACATAGCCTCTCCTGGTCAAGTCAACCCCTACCGTGACGTGGTGTACGAGGCTTTACACATACGGGGCTCTGGCGAAGTAGGTTAAGTAGTATGTAGGAGTTTGTTAGGTTTGTTCTCTCTTAGTAATTTAATAATTGAGTGGTATAGGTAGTTTTAAGGCATGCATATGTTAGGTAGGTTACACAGAGGTTGGGTAAGTCCTCTCTTCGTAGTTATAAGTCCTGTCGAATGATTCTGGAAATTCCCTGCGGTGTTAACGAAGAATCATTCCCTTCCAGCACCAAAACTTTTCATATCCAAAACCCACCAAACCTCCTTTCCTTTATGGCTCTTTGCGTGGCGGATACAATCCACGCAGAGAGTCTCCTTCCAATTTCCCAATTGTCCCTCACACGTAGCTAGTAAGTTAGATAGGGGGACTTTTTACCACTCGGGTAGGTAGTTTTAAGGCATGCATATGTTAGGTAGTTTTTAGTCTGAGGAGGCGTTTTTATTAATTTAATAAGAGGGCCCAGCGGAGTACGCTGATTTCCTCGTCACAGCTCCCAGCGGAGTACACTGGACTGTGACATTTTTGAATAACATTAATAAAAACGTCTCGTAGTTATAAGTCCTGTCGAATGATTCTGGAAATTCCCTGCGGTGTTAACGAAGAATCATTCCCTTCCAGCACCAAAACTTTTCATATCCAAAACCCACCAAACCTCCTTTCCTTTATGGCTCTTTGCGTGGCGGATACAATCCACGCAGAGAGTCTCCTTCCAATTTCCCAATTGTCCCTCACACGTAGCTAGTAAGTTAGATAGGGGGACTTTTTACCACTCGGGTAGGTAGTTTTAAGGCATGCATATGTTAGGTAGTTTTTAGTCTGAGGAGGCGTTTTTATTAATTTAATAAGAGGGCCCAGCGGAGTACGCTGATTTCCTCGTCACAGCTCCCAGCGGAGTACACTGGACTGTGACATTTTTGAATAACATTAATAAAAACGTCTCGTAGTTATAAGTCCTGTCGAATGATTCTGGAAATTCCCTGCGGTGTTAACGAAGAATCATTCCCTTCCAGCACCAAAACTTTTCATATCCAAAACCCACCAAACCTCCTTTCCTTTATGGCTCTTTGCGTGGCGGATACAATCCACGCAGAGAGTCTCCTTCCAATTTCCCAATTGTCCCTCACACGTAGCTAGTAAGTTAGATAGGGGGACTTTTTACCACTCGGGTAGGTAGTTTTAAGGCATGCATATGTTAGGTAGTTTTTAGTCTGAGGAGGCGTTTTTATTAATTTAATAAGAGGGCCCAGCGGAGTACGCTGATTTCCTCGTCACAGCTCCCAGCGGAGTACACTGGACTGTGACATTTTTTAAAATTTAAAGGACCCAGAGGCGTACTCTGACTTCCTTGTCACAGCTCCCAGCGGAGTACACTGGACTGTGACATTTTTATATTTGAATAACATTAATAAAAACGTCTCGCGGACACAGTTAGAATATATTTAGTTAGTAAGTTAGGGACCCCATTAAGGACTGTGGATGCGGAACTTAAAGCTTCTCCCAGTCAAGTCAACCCCAACCTTGGCGCCGGTAATGGGGCTTTGAACAAACGGGGCTCTGGCGAATATATACTATTTTTAGTATATTTATACATTTGAATATTGCCACCCGGGATATCTAGGGGCATCACAGACTATTTATTGCATAGTTTCACGTCCTTGTGATTTTAATTTTTTTTAAAGATAAAACATCTACACATCCCGTAGGAGTAGGAAGTATCATAGTCTGGATCGTGGATACAAGAAGAAGAATGAGGCCACACCGTATCACCCCGGAGGGTTTGTGTGGCGAAGGGATCATTGAAGACTTCATTTCTATTTTATGTAAAAAAAATGAAGAACGCGCTGACGGATTGAAATTATATGCTTTCCCGACAGTGCTTTTCACGGCAATTGACCGGGGCGGTTTCCTGCGGGTGGAAAGGTGGACCAATAAAATACAAATTTATAATTATGACATCTTACTGTTCCCAGTACACATCCCTGCACCAATCCGGAAGGATGGGAAGCCTGGTGTATCGCACTGGTACCTAATTGCCGCCTTTTTAAAAGATAGGCTCGTGCGGAGCTACGACTCACTGGGAAATGAGTACCCAGATAGATTAAAAGAATGTCTAAAGTATATCGAGTGGGAAATGGGCCGGTTGGGTGTAAAATTCAACCGGAAAGAGTGGTCCTTAAAGGGGAATCCTAGTGGTCTTAAGCTTCAGACCAATACGGTTGACTGTGGTTTCTGTTTATGCTTATACGCTGGTTGTATTGCCAGGGGCATAAACCCCTCAACTGTCAAATTACCATCAAGCATGGACCTGAGGAAACTCATCTCCCGGGTATTGCGACAAGAGGGAGCAGAACCCCTCGATGAATTCCTTGAGGCCAACCGAGAAAACCTATTTCAAGGGCATACTCCAACCTACACCGAAGAGGGGTTGCAGAGAGCTATACATGGTATGATGTGGGATATGGTTGGAGCGTTTCAGCCTATTGATTATGCTGATACCCCCCCAAAATCAGCAGCCTACCCCAACGTGGAATTCGTGGTGGGCGGAGAAGGTGTCTCTATGGATGTGAACACCGGGCGGGACGAGTCGGGAGTGTACGAGGGTACGGGAGCGACGGACATCATTGGGGTCAGCGATCAAGAGGATAAGAATACGGGCTCTATAGAAAAGGGGGAGGGGATAGAAGCAATACCCGTCGCATCGCCAGACGACTGTCCACCACTCTGCCCCCCACCTCCGCGCTTAATTCAACCCTCCAAAAACTCAACAAGCACCGGACTCTACCAGAACTCCACCGGATATTCATCCAGAGGTCAAGGGGAACACGAACCACATCGACTCGTTAGAAACCCGCGGATAAAACGGAGGACAATACGTGTAACGTTAAACGACGGAACAAGGAAGCGGGTCAATGTCCGAAAGTTGGGACTCCAGCCTGATTATTTATGATTGCAAGCACCCATTTTGCAAACATACAAATTGGTGCTTATATCAATTTATAAATTATCAAAATAATTTACGTAATTTACGAATACTGGCTCCTTGCTATAAAACAGTGACCGGCGTTCCTGAGCAATCAGTCTACCACCGACGGTTCTAAAAATCTTAAAATGGGCGGGATATTTGGTGAATATTTGAAGAAAGTACAAGAAATCACCGCAGACAAGTCTCCAGGATTCTACAAACACGTTACAAATCCGTTTGATTCAGAATTATTGAAAACAACACCAAGTTCGGTTCGCGGGATTATTGTAGGCCTGACCGATTGTCCCACTGGACATGAAACGAGCAAGTCCAGAAGAGAAATGATACAGAAATTGTCAACGATATCTGAAAAAAGAAATATTCTTTGGATTCACATCCCGATAATCGCCGGTTTTGATAAACAGAAGATTCAACAGTTGATTGCAGTTTTTTCTACCGTCATTGGGCACGTTTTTAAAATAATAATGCTTGCAAGCGAAAACGATTTTGAGATTCCGGTTCTATGTTTGGGAAAAAACTCGCACGGCTGTGTGATTGAAGCACTAAGATACGCCAATCGTCCAAAATTTATGATACTAAAGGATTATGCTGATACGCCCCAGGAATCACCAACCTACCCCAGCGTGGAATTCGTGTTGGACAAAAGAGAATTCTCTATAGATGTGAACACTGGGCGGGACGGGTCGGAAGTGTACGAGAGTACGGGAGCGACGGATGCAATTGGGGCCATTGGGGTCATCGATCAAGATTCCAAGCTTGCGGCCGGCCGTACGCCCGACAAGACCACGGGCCCTATAGAAAAGAGAGAGGGGATAGAAGCAATTCCCGTGGAGGTAAAAATTGAACATAAGGACGACGACACACAACCTCCGCGTTTAATTCATCAAGACCACCCAATGGAGCCGCTTTCCACCCCAGTGATCAACCCCCCAAAAACTCAACCAGCACCGGACTCTACCAGAACTCCGCCAGATATTCATCCAAAGGTCGCCCCACTACAACACCAACATCTGCCTCGACAGCACCAGCCTCGCCAAAGACGCTACACAGATATTCATCCAAAGGTCGCCCCACTACAACACCAACATCTGCCTCGACAGCACCAGCCTCGTCAAAGACGCTACAGAGCAAAAAGGAAGAGAATCTTCCTAATTAACGGCTTCTTTGTAAGAATTGGGGGCCCCCAACCCAGATGTATATTTTACCACCCGATATATTGTTGAAAGTGGTCTGCTGGAAACTGAGGATACAACGAAGGATGAGAGCCTTATTTATGATTGCCTTATTTATCAATTTATAAATTATCAAGATAATTTACGTAATTTACGATTGCTGGCTCCTTGCTATAAAACAGTGACCGGCGTTCCTGAGCAATCAGTTTACCTCTAGATATCTTAAAAAAATGGACGGGATATTTAGTGAATATTTGAAGAAGGTGCAAGAAATCACAGCAGACAAGTCTCCGGGATTCTACAAACAAGTTATAAAGGTGTTTGACACGGAATTATTGAAAACACCTCCGTGTGCGGTTCGCGGGATTGTCGTGGGCCTGATCAATTCTCCGTCAAGAAAAACTAAAGATTTGTACCTTAGCACCGGACATAAAACGAGCAAGTCTGAGTTAAGAAGAGAAGTGATACATAACTTATCTACAATATCTGAAAAAAAAAATATTCTTTGGATTCGCATCCCGATGATTGCCAGTTTTGATAAACAGAAGACTCGAGAGTTGATTACAGCTTTTCATCCCGTCATTGGGCACATTTTTAAAATAATAATGCGTGCAAGTGCAAACGACTTTGAATCACCGATTCCTATTTTGTGTTTAGGACGAAATTCGCACAGCTGTGTGATTGAAGGATTAAGATACACCAATCGTCCGAAATTTATACTACTTCCTGCGGTTCACCCCAACAACATATCAGAGATGGAAGAGAAAATCTCTAAAACTACCTGCAAATACCAGCGTCTTCATCTGATTAGATGAAAATATTATAATGTTGACATGTTTATTCAAGTATTTAAAATATTTGTGAATCTTGTATCATCAAGTACTTAGTCATATACAATTGTATCATATGTATCATATATATCACGTAATAAATAATTTAACCCCCATTGTTGTATTTCTTTAAAATCTTCCAAACATTTGTAATAATCTGTTTCAAGAAGTTATTCAAATAACCAATTCTTTTGTTTTCTATTTTTGGAAACCATAAAATAAATTATTCTATTTGTGTCATTTGTATTGAAGGTGATTTCAATAATATTTTAATTACAAAGCGTTTTCACGGATACTGTGGTCTTGACATTTAACTTTTAAACCTTTTCAAGTTTAAGTACTCATTTAAATAAAAAACCTTTCAAGTTTAAATACTCAATTAAATGATTATTATATTATTCTGGCATTTGTTGTTCAATTTTATTATGAGCAGATTTTGCAGATTTGAGATTTACAAAACCACAAATGGGTTAAATTGTAGGAAATGCAAACCATTTTAGATTACCCATATTCAAAACTTTTTATTGAGACGTTTCTCGTCTTCGGGGTATTAAAGCATCCGCTTTATAGGGGCAAATTAAGGGGAATTTTTTCCCTCACAACTTAGTATTTTAGTATTTATAATTAAAGCAATTAAAAAAAAATTAAATCTTTTGAAAAGAAAGGGGTCTATTTAACTCCCGAAGAGGCAATTTAAGTCAGTGTTGAGATTTACAGCATATGATCAACTATGGAGTATTGTTGCGAGCAGAGATGTTTTAAAATTCCTGGTGACCAGGTTGATGGGAGGGCTTGTAGGAAATGTCACCATTTTGGTTATTGCATTTGTAAATGTAAAAACTTCACAGCCTTCTCTACAGAATACAACACCACGCTCGGTGTGGAATACAGCGGCCGGGGAGATGGTGCATCTCTCAGAAAGAAGAAAGACTCGGATCGCGCTAGCCCGTGTTGTGGTATTAAAATGTACCATTCGCCAGTGTCTGTGGGATTAAATTATAATTTTACGAAAGAAACAAACATTCCTAGATTTCATTATGAGACCGAAAGACTTCATAGTTTTAGGGGGTGGCCAGTTGCATTTTTAAGCCCTAGTGATTTATCCAAAGCTGGTTTTTACTATTTGCGTGTTAATGATTATGTTAGATGCGCTTTTTGTGGAATAGAAATTGCATTTTGGAAAAGGGGTGACATTCCTATCTTAGAACATAAGAAATTTAACCCATCCTGTATATTTATAGAGAAGTTTTACCCTTTAGAATGTAAATAAAACCAACATTCAAAAGGTGTAGCATTTTATTTTCTTAACCCAAAGTCAGTATTTGTGAATTAACAAGAAATGTGAAAACTTTGGCACGTAAAACCTCTTGTTTTCTCTCAATAGAGAATGGGATATTTTGTTTGTCATAGTTATTAATTTGTAATTCCATTTGTAATTAAAAATATTATGACTAAAATTGCTTTCTATCAAGATCTAAACTTTGCAAACATTTCAGTTGATAAAATTTGCTCAAGTGTCACCAACTCAAAATTATATTCAAAGTTCTAGATTCTTTTTATAACCCCATGTTTTTAGTTAATTTATAAAAGTTTCAGTTTTAAATTCAACTAAAATGTTTTAAAACCCCAATAGCCCAAAATTATTCTAAAACAAAATAAAAGTTTAGTCTTGAAATAATTTTAGTGGATAAACTCTTGACTTTAAAAGAAATATAAAAGATAAATAACCAACTAAGATCTAAGATTTGTAAAGGTATTAGTTGATAAACTCAGGCCAATGTGGAATTAAAACAGAGGGTTAGTCGAATGACGAAATATTTTAACAAGAGAGTGATAACTTGTACAACATTATAGATTTTTAGAGATTTTAACTTTTGGAGTTGGTAAACTAAAACCTTTAAATAATAATAGTTGATGAAATGCCGCTTGCGTGTGAACGCTTATGATAACATCCATAGTCCTAAGCTACCTTCTTCCTCTTTTAATCCAAACTTCTCGTATTTTTCAATCTCCTCCCCCGTCTAACTTGCAAGTTTGTTGCAAACTCCATCCTCTCCTCTCCCTCCTCATCTGAAGAGTTATCATACTTTGGGTTTCTAAATTTAATGACCACGTAATCTACCTCTTCTTGTTTAAATTCGCTAAACTCTTTGAGGCTAGTATAGGGACGGTCTGTTTCATCCCAACCACCCTCAATCCAAATTGATTCGCGTTCGCGCCATTTGTCTTTGGTGTAAATGTGGACATCCAATTTGTTATACTTTGAAAAAAAATCTGCTTTTTGAAGAATCTGCTTTTTTGAGAACCCGCTAAGGGACATTGCCTTGGTATCTATAAATTCGAATTCTATTCTGTCAAAATTTCCATTAGATTGTACTTCCAATTTCAAAAGTTCCCCGTTGAAATCTATTTTGCGAGCAAGTCTCCCCTCCCTCATCAAATTTATAATGATCCAGCCAACCCCACTGCCCTCAGAGTCATCATCACACGGATCCATGTTGAAGACTGTGTAGGAGTTTGAAACTATATTATTATTCTAAAACAAAATAATAGTTTAGTCTTGAAATAATTTTAGTGGATAAACTCTTGACTTTAAAAGAAATATAAAAGATAAATTAAAGGTATTAGTTGATAAACTCAGGCCAATGTGGAATTAAAACAGAGAGGGTTAGTCAAATGACGAAATATTTTAACAAGAGAGTGATAACTTGTACAACATTAGAGATTTATTAGAGATTTTAACTTTTAGAGTTGGTAAACTAAAACCTTTAAATAATAATAGTTGATGAAATGCCGCTTGCGTGTGAACGCTTATGATAACATCCATAGTCCTAAGCTACCTTCTTCCTCTTTTAATCCAAACTTCTCGTATTTTTCAATCTCCTCCCCCGTCTAACTTGCAGGTCGGGGTGGGAGAATTTGTTGAAAGCGGGGGAATTAGTTTCCCCGTGTAATATAGTCCTACATAGTCTTCAACATGGATCCGTGTGATGATATCTCTGAGGACGGTGGGGTTGGCTGGATCATTATAAATTTGATGAGGGAGGGGAGACTAGTTCGCAAAATAGATTTCAACGGGAAAATTTTGAAATTGGAAGTACGATCTAATGGAAATTTTGACAGAATAGAATTCGAATTTATAGATACCAGGGCAATGCCCCCCAGCGGGTTCTCAAAAAAGCAGATTCTTCAAAAAGCAGATTTTTTTTCAAAGTATAACAAATTGGATGTCCTCGTTTACACCAGAGACAAATTGCATGAACGCGAAACATTTTGGATTGAGGGTGGTTGTGATAAAACACACCGTCCCTATACTAGCCTCAAAGAGTTTAGAGAATTTAAACAAGAAGAGGTAGATTACGTGGTCATTAAATTTAGAAACCCAAAGAATGATAACTCTTCAGATGAGGAGTGAGGGGATAGGATCGATTTTGCAACCCACGTCAACATTTGAAATAAGGGCATAATACAAATTCCGAGGCTTTATAAAGGAACGGGTTCAACATATACCTGCACTAGTGTTTGGTCTAGTGTGGTGTTTTGTTCAGAGTTTGTGATTCGATAGGGAACTGACAAGAGCTCTATATTTATTTACCCCGCTGATTCCGATATCTAAGGACATCTCAACATGGCTGACCACGCTTATATTATCGATTTTCAAGGATTCAAAGACAATAACAATAATTTTATTATTAAAGAAATTGCACTTACAAAAACCAGCGGCAATTGGTTTCTGAGACACTGGTTTGTAAAATCTCCACACGATTTTGACAAACTATCTCCGGACTACAGAAGACAGGCGATCTTCAATGCAAACTATTACCACGGAATTTCATGGCAGGAGGGAACCACGTCCTTCAACTACGTCAAGAGAGAACTGGCCGCGCTGTTATCACAAAACACCGTCTACGTAAAAGGTCAAGAAAAACAAGTGTTCCTTCAAAGACTTTTTAAGAACGCCAAAGTTGTAAATTTGGACGACATCCCATCACTTAAAAAATTAAAGTCGAGGTATCTAAATAATTTTTGTTCTTATCATAGATTTAACGGTTTCATGTGTGCTCTTGAAAATGTATTTAAAATTCAAACCTACTTGGAGCAAAAAGCATATAAATAAAAATATTAAACGTCTATTGTGTTCTTTAATGCGTGCACCCAAACTTAATTATCTTGCATCAAGATTATAGTAATGATTATAAAAACTGTATTGGTAATTAATATTTTCAATAATTCTAGGAATCTCGTTATTAAATTGCCTTACATGTTTATATATCATTGCAATGTTAGTTATGGAGTGATAATTGGTTGGATAAATTCTCTTGTACAATACTATGTTTGTAGATTCACAGAATCAGCCCAAGTCTTAGAGTTTAGAACAAAAACTGTTAGGAAATGTACACCGGAGGTATTGTTTCTTTGACTATTGTTCATTTTCCAAACCAAACTCTCAAGCGCCTTTGCTTAAGGAAGGGGAAATGATTCTATTTTGACTAACCCCCCCCCAACCTTCCCCTCGGGTATCCCTTTGAATAACATAGTTACAAATGTAAATGCAATTTATTAATTTCTTTATAAGTAATAGATTATAAAATCCAAGGGACCGAAACTACACAATCGAGGACCCGGAGCTACCGGGTACATAAATATTTAAAAATGGAGGTTGTTTTTGTTGCATTTCTTGAATTTCCAATTTTGATATTGTCTCTGATTATACTTATTATATACTTTTTAGTATTTTTAATAAAAACAATTTTAAAATCTTTTGGAAAGAGATAGCAGATAGTCTATTTAGTCTCTGAAGAGGCCGAAGTCAGTTCAACAACTCAACTCGCCTAAGAAAGTCTTGATCCTAAGTTGTTTTTAGAGTTTAGTAAAAATATATTTTTCAAAGTAAGTAGTTATCACATTTAAATGGTAAAATATCAATGTGATGACAATGAAAATACTTTAATATATTAACACTAATTATCCAGATTCAAGGGCGAGTAGCCTGGAAAGTATAAATATTAATTTAGAAAAAGACTATTGACTATAAAACTTACTTGGATCCGAGACCTAACCGGCCCTGGACCCCGGGCCCCCCCGCCGCAACACTACACCCTAAAACTCCATCTCACAGACACACTGTGTAAATTACAAAAAATCAAACTTGAGAAACGCAAATTTAATAACTCCTTCTAGCATTGGCGAGTACGTTTACGCTTGTGTTCCTCCATTGTCCAAGGCGCGGATAGACCCCCTTTCAGAGAGTATATTTATAGCCTTACACGTATCTTCTTCATCAACAATTCAAAGGGAGGAACGAAAAGTTCCTCCCTTCTTCGGGCAGGAGGAGTGGCAAAAGTGACCAAGGCAGAGTCAAAGTCTGCATTTGATTTTAAGTCCAATTTTATTTTTCGAACAGGTCTTCCGTCACAAAATAGATTTATAAAGATCCAACCAATATTTTGTTCACAAACTTCCTCCCCCCCCCATTTCAACGGGTACAGCAAACAAATTGCAATAGCACATATCAGAGCTACGTAAGGACGTCAGAGAAAAATATCGTAAAACAATGCCCGAAGAAGGGAGGAACGAAAAGCTCCTCCCCTTGAATTTTCAATTTCATGCGGTATACATCAATGAGCCGGGGCTATATTCATTAATTTTAAAATCCAAATTGCCCATTGCTGAGAAGTATCAAGACTGGGTTTTTGAAGATGTCTTACCCTCCATTAGAAAATATGGAATGTATCAGTTAAAGAATGAAAACTCTCAACTCATGCGAGAAATTACAAACGTTATGAAAACTAACCAACAGCTCACTCAAATTAACTTAGAATTTAAAACTAAAAACGACACAATGTGTAAAGAGAACCAGTCACTGAATGAGTTTTTGACATGATCTCTGGTTGCTTTTCGTGGGTTAGAGTAGCCCAGGATTTGAGCAATCTCTTTTGCTTTGAACTAAGGAGTATTTTTACTGTCAAACAGGACAGCAACGGCCTGTTTATTAAATATATAAGAAGTTAAGTGAGACATTTTAAGTATTGTGCGAATCATTGTAGGATAGGTCTACCCCACTTTGGGGTAGACCTACTTCCGGTTGAGTTTTCTTATATTTTTCACTTACATGCGTTGAAAGAGCTTTATGTAACTTAGAGGGATACTCTTTCTTTTGAACCAAGGATTATTTTCGCTATCAAATAGGACAGCAACAGATTGATCATTAAATATATAAGAGGTTAAGTGAGACATTTTATATAAAGTATTGTGAAATAGTACAGATCAGAGCAACGCAAGTTCTTACCCCGGCGGGTGACCGGGGCAGAGCGATTCGCGGGAGGGGAAAGTATTTATGGGTTAGGGGGGTGTTTCGCCCCCTTGCACTTCCGGTGTTGTTTTACTCAAGTCTTTGAATTTTGTAGCCATAAGGCAGGGTGTCGTACCCCCCCCTCGAGCTTCCTTTTTGGTCCAGTAATTTTGAAAACTTTAGTTTCTATGGGTTAGGGGGGTGTTTCGCCCCCTTGCACTTCCGGTGTTGTTTTACTCAAGTCTTTGAATTTTGTAGCCATAAGGCAGGGTGTCGTACTCTCCCTCGAGCTTCCTTTTTGGTCCAGTAATTTTGAAAACTTTAGTTTCGCTTACTGTTACAATGTCGTGGAGGGTGAGGCCCTTGATTTTGCAGTTTTGTAGTTTTTGTTTTTTGGTCCCCAGCCACGAACTCTATGATGAAAGAGCCCACTGCACGGCTGATTCTCTTTACACATTATGTCGTTTTTAGTTTTAAATTCTGAGTTAATTTGAGTGATTGGTTGATACTTTTAGCGCTCTTTATTCTTAAACGTTAACTTCACTCTGCCTCGGTCACCCGCCGGGGTAAGAACTTACGTTGCTCTGATCTGTACTATTTCACAATACTTTATATAAAATGTCTCGCTTAACCTCTTATATATTTAATGATCAATCTGTTGCTGTCCTGTTTGACAGAGAAAATAATCCTTGGTTCAATGGAAAAGAAGTGGCTCAAATCCTGGGCTACTCTAACCCTAAAAAGGCTCTTCTAGCACATATCAGTGAAATATACAAATCAACTCAACCGGAAGTAGTTATCATGATTCTAAAGTAGTTTTTATATCAGAACCGGGTTTATACGAGTTGATTTTTTCCTCTAAACTACCAGTTGCTAAAACATTTAAATACTGGGTTTTTGTGGCGATACTTTTAGCGCTCTTTATTCTTAAACGTTAACTTCACTCTGCCTCGGTCACTTTTGCCACTGCTCCTGCCAAGGTAAGAACTAGGTACTATTTCACAATACTTTATATAAAATGTCTCAATTAACCTCTTATATATTTAATGATCAATCTGTTACTGTCCTGTTTGACAGAGAAAATAATCCTTGGTTTAAAGCAAAAGAGATTGCTAAATTCTTGGGCTATCAAGATACAAAGCACGCAATCCGTACCCATGTTAGAGAAAAACACCGCAAAACTTTACCGGAAGTACAGGGGGGCGAAACAACCCCCTTGCACTTTCATTCCCAAACAATCTTTCTTAGCGAGCCTGGTCTTTATTCGCTAATTTTAAAATCTAAATTGCCCATTGCTGAGAAGTTTCAAGACTGGGTTTTTGAAGAAGCATTGCCCTCCATAAGAAAGTATGGAGTGTATAAAATCAAACATGAAAATAATCAGTTAAAAAATCAAAACTCTCAACTCTTGGCTGAAATTACAAAATCACTGGAAGACAACCAAAAGCTAGCTCAAATTAACTCAGAATTTAAAACTAAAAACTACATATTGTGTAAAGAGAACCGGTCACTGAATGAGTTGTTGACTAAACAGGCACCAAAAGTTGCTGTGATGTCGGGCGGCGATGGACTAAAACATGTTTTATGTGTCCTTATTAAAGAAACCCTTCTGGAGCTCTACGGAGTCTGCGAATACAAATGTATTCGCATACAAAAAAGAAAATTTAACCAGGCTCTCAATAAAGCCAAAAATGAGGGTTTCGTACCCTGTTTCATCAGGTCTCCTGTTCCTAATGGGATTAATGTACTTAACAAAGCAAAAGAAGTAATGAAGAGTTGTGGTATGCACTTTGACTCTGCATACAACAACATCCTAACTTCTCACAATTTTGTAAATATAGTTGAGCACGTCTTGGACAATGGAGGAACATAAGCGTAAACGTACTCGCCAATACTAGAAGGAGTTATTAAATTTGCGTTTCTCAAGTTTGATTTTTTGTAATTTACACATTTTTAAAATGTATGTCTTGATAATATAGCATCTGAATAAATTCGTGCTATATAACTCATTACTTGTTATTATTTATCCTAAACCAAATTAAAATAAAAAACAAATGTTAAAAAAACGAATATTTGGTTTGATTTGTTTTAAAAATTATCGTTTGAACGAATTAATACAGATAACCTTTGCAAATCATATTAAAGGAAATTGCCCAATTTGTTTAGAGTATAACATCTTAACTCATATACAGTGTGGACACGTTATATGCCACAAGTGTTCCAAATTAATAGGTGTAAAATGCGGGCTGTGTAGAGAGAGTGGATTGGTTTATTTATGAGAGTGAAGTTGGGTATTCACTGTGTTGGTTTTCAAAAGGTGAGTACTGGGACCATTCTACAAAATTTTCATAATACTTTCACGCTGGCATTCTGGTTTGACTGAGTTATCAAGTTGCAGGTTACCGATTTGGGATCACGCGATTGTTAACTTTGAGATCTGTTTTAAATCTTACCATCTCGCACCAAAATTAAGGTTTACAATTATATACAATTTTAATTTAAATACAATTTGATTATTTTCACCCCAGAGTGGGTATCACCCGATATCCACTGATATCACCTTAATCTGATTCGTCACCCCTTTGCCTTTTTGGTGGTGATTTAGTTGGTGGTGATTCTACGCGGACCCGTTTAACCCGCGGGAGTGTGATCCCTACTCGTTTAGTAGTTACAGCCTCATTATAATCTACTAATAATTTATTATATTTTTCTTCTAAACTATTGTGATCATTGTGTAACTCATTAAACTGTGTTTTTAATTTTTCAATCTCTGTTGCGCGATCTGTGTCACTAATTTCAAAGTCATATAATTTATTTTTAAGTTTGTCGTTTGTTTCTAATAACGACTCGTTAGTTTTTTTAAGAGTTTCAATTTCCCGCGAATAATTCAACCCCTGTTCTTCGCACTCATTCAGTTCTTGTGTTATTGAAGAATTGGTTTCTTTAAGAGTTTCAACCTGCGACTTAAGAGTACTGTAATTTTTAATTTTGTCCAAAATATTTTGCATCGATGTTTCATTTAATTGCCCACTATATGTTGAGATTTCAATTAAAAAATTTACCAAATTATCAAAAGAAATATTAGGACATAAGCTATTTAGCTTGGTCATTAAATGCTCATTGAGGAATTTTATTTTTTCATTGAAAGTGTCGCCATATACAAATTCTAAATTTGCTTGAACTTCTTTTAGTGAGGTAATTAGTGTCGTTATATCATTTAGTGAGAATTTTCCATCAAACGATTCACTATAAGTGCGGCTTAACGTATCAATCTGACTTTGAAAATCTTGAAAATTTGTCACGCCGGTCAAGTCATATATTCGTTTTAAAAATCCGGAAACTTGATTTAATGAATTTACTCCAAACGCATTGACTAGGGATTCCGCCTCTTCAAACACGTTAATCACAGTGTCGTTGAAATGTTCGTTGTATATTGATAGCTTACTGTTTAAAACTGTTATGCTTGATTCACCAAAATTGTTGTATAACGTTTTAAGCTGCCGTGACGCCTGCACAATATTTAATGAACCAAAATCTGCTAAGTGTTGGGTCAGGATTCCTAAATCCTCTGCTCCAATCAAGGTTAGAGTGTCCACTTTAAACTGTATTAATTCATTATTGTTTTGTTTAGAATCAATATAATTTTGAATCGACTGAAAACAAGTCCATTCGTTGTATACGTCTATTGATCCGGGAAGTTTTAAATGTGATGTAAAATATACCCTCGAATAGAGGTTTATATATTGTTCTGCCGACAGATTACCAACTTCGGTAATTTTGTTACTGGAAAGTAGTTGTTTGAATATTACCACGATTTGAAAATCCTGTTCAAGAAGTATTAGGTCACCTAGTTTTTTTATTCTTAACGTTTCATAAACCCGTTTTGTTATCAACGTTAGTTCACTAAACGAAGTTATTCCCACTAAATTAAATATCGATTCAATCTTAGATTTTATCTGTTCCAAATGCTGCCTCAAATCATCTTGACGGCTTGTTGAAAAATATGATCCAATTTCGTTTAAAACTACCAAGCTATCGTTAAACCTAGTGGCAAATTCTTTAAAATCGTCCAGGCTCGAATCAACGTTTAGATGTGTAAAAGATTTTAATGCTTCTAATTTATTTCGACAGTCTTCGTCTTGTGTGAATTCGATTTCCATGTTTTGCGGATGGAGCAGATTTAATAATTTGTGTACAATTTTAAATAACAGTTTCTCGTTCGAGTGTCTAGTCATTATAGGCGATGTGTCATGATAACCACGTATAGTGGTAACGACACTCCTTAGCCTGACGGGAAACTTGATATCATTTAAACATTCTTGCAATTCTGTAGTGTCGGACGGCCATGTAAAGTAGCTATTTTGATTTGTCAACATGTAGAATATTGCATCGGTTATTATTGTAAACAAATCAATTTGGGGTACCTTCTTCGGTTCAATTAAGTAGAGGTTGTTGTATACATCTTTTAACAATTTACTAAACAAAGACTTTGCCTTTTTATTTTGTTTATCAAGAACGGCTTTTAATATAAGAGACTCGACCGTTTCACGCATTTTTATTTATGATTTTATGCGTTGATGGTAATATTGCTAGCGGCAAGTCTACTTTTACTGAAAGTCTTTGTGATTTATTAACAACACGAGGCTATAATGTTAAACTATTTACAGAACCTCTAGACAAGTGGCGGAATGTGGGGGGTTTAAATTTGTTGGAATTATTTTACAACGACTCCAAAAGATGGGCTCTAACATTTCAAATTAACGCGCTGTTAAGTGTTGCAGATATTGAAAAAAGTGCGGTAATACATTCTTTAAACAATTCAATTGTTATCATGGAGCGATCTTCGTTTAGCATTTTTGAAATATTTTGCAAGTACTTGAGGGAAAACGTGTTTAATTCAGCAGAATCTGCTATAATTGAGGATTTTAAAACTAAATATTCAAGTATAATAGATTATTATAATAAAATCCTCTACATTTACATCAGAACAACTTCTGATATTTGTTACAAGAGGTTAAAAGACAGGGCGAGACCCGAAGAGATTGATTCAGTTGACCAATCGTATTTACAGTCTCTTGAAGATTTGTATGAAAAAAGTGTTACCACTCTTCGAGTGCCGTTAATTACAGTCAATGGAGAATACGATAAGAATTCGATTGAAGATGCCAAGAATATGTTTGATAACCAAAACACGGTAAATGAGATTTCAAATTACATCAGGCTGTACGGTTATTAAGATTTAGCTTTATATACAAAAATATAAACATTACAAGAAATATAATAAGGACAAGAGTTAGTGAAATATTCACTAATGGAATTACTATTATCAAAGTAATAAATATATATTTAATTATTTCTAGGCTTCGATCCGCAGTTTTAATGTGGGAAAATATCTTATTATAAGAAATGTCGATTTTTTCGGTTGATAAATCTTCCATATAACACTTTATTATATCAAGAAGGTTTTTTATGCCCCCATATTTCAAATCATATGCATTAGAAACTTTCTTTTTTAATTTTAACTTCATTACTTCCAAATTTAAAATTGTTTCGGGAGTGATAGTTTGTACTTTGATTTTATCATTAAAAGTTGTATCAAACTTATTCATCAAAGTATTAAACTCTAGGGAAGTCAGTGCTTTGTTTAACTTTAACGTATCCACAATATCTAATACCGTACCTAAAAAATATATTATAAACAATTCCCAGTTTCCAGCTACTCTTGCACATACAGTGAGAACTTTCAAAGTATTTAGTATTAACAAATCGGTGACTATATTGTTTATTTCTAGTAAAATTATACTTTTAGATATGTGCTGATTTAGGTTATTCGTAAACTTGTAAAGGTATTGAGTAGACAGGTTACTAACATAAAGGGAGATTTCTGGCGTTGAACCCACTATAAAGTCTTTTGTAAATTCGACAAGTTTTCTTTCAACTTTGGAAATATTGTATTCCGAACTTTTTTTATTACAAGAGTACGGAGATATGACGTGATCAGTTATTTCATGATTGAATATCAAACTTGGGTGTAATAGTGAACGTATCAAAGTTTTACCAAACATATATTTTTCGAAAAAACTTTGCACGCTGGGAAGAAAACATTCGTTATTTTGAGCGTTAAATGATAAACCAAAATATTGACAGTACTCTGGCGACATAAAACATTTATTCAAATTCTGATCCCAAAGCAGGGGGGGTATAGATTTATCATCACTGGGCTTTAAACAAAATATTTTCTTAGGTAAGTTGATTAACCTACAACATTTTAAGCTCTCATCAAAATACACGTCCAGTGGCTCATTCGCTTTAAAACAATTATCTTGACAAAAGTCCACTTGAACTTTTTCGTTAAAATTCGATTTACATATTAAATTCCCATCCAAATGGGGAAACTGGCAGTGTGCCGCCACAACCCCTTCCACACAAAACGCTGCGATATTTTTACATCCATTTTCATCAAATGAAAACGTATAATCGTTTGGATAATGTTTCAAGAAACTCTTTGTAGGGGGTCCGTTATATTCTAAATAATTCCACGGCTTTTTTGTAACTATCACGTTTTTAAAATAAAAATGATTTGCATTTTTTAAATTTATAATTTGATTACATATTGCTGTTCTTTGACAGTATTTAACAACCTTTTCCATTTTTTATATATTTACATAGTTTTGCATATATATGTAAGCAATTCCTACTTTACTTTCATATGATGTGTTCGACTTACACGAGTCTTGAATACCAGGAATTGTTGGCCAATGACGTTTCTGGGCGCTTATTCAAATTCAATAACCGCCCATCGGCAAATGTAAAAAACGGATTGATATTCGGTTTTCAGCGATTTAACAGCAACACTATAAACGGTATTTATGTTGAAAATATGTCTTTTTTCGAAAGGAATTACGGGACAGATAGTTCCAGCGTGGTGAAATGTAATTTTCGGGGCCATGCTGATATTCAGAATGACAATTTAAGAGACGTGCTTACTCAAAAAATTAAATCCAGATTATATGAAACTTTAAAAAAGCAACTTTTTACAGAAGATTGTAGATTGGTCCTCAGATTTGGAGGAATAAGCACCTGTGCGGGAAATCAGGATGGCTCTAAATATCAAAGCATACATTTGAAGTGCTCTCAGGCCAAGAAACTGTTTGAAGATGTTTATTCTACTCAACTGTGTGTTAATAAGCCAAATTCACTCTTAGTCCCCTGTTTGTATAACAATTTTGTACACGATCACAAAGACTTTAACAAAATAAAATATTACTGTGACGAGACTACGGGGAAATATACTATGTACAATCATGAGGAATCGAATGAACGAAAATTCACAATTAACCATTTTCCAAGAATCCACCCCGACGAGAACATCTACCTACTATACTCAAACAAGTTATCCGGGCTTGTAAACGTTCTTATAACTGGCGTATACATCAAAGACGATTCTGTTCTGAGCGATACGATGAAATTGTGGTGCATTATCCAATCATCACACTTGCTGAGCAACGTTTCAGAAATATCAACCCCTTTTTCACTTGACCAGGAGGAAGACGCTGATGACATATTAGATTAGTATTTTAATATAAATTGTTTTATGTCATGACAAACATCCAATATGTCAAATAAATGTTTACTCCTCTCTGGTTTCCAAACAAATCTAACCCCAGTAATATGTTGAGGAATTTGATTAATGTTGTTTGTTAATGTTGAGATATAGTTTAAAAGGCGACTTTCATATTTAATCATACACTCTGTACTATTAAATATTAAAGTAACAATCCATAGTAAATATTCCAAGCCACCTCTTGTTTCATACGTGAAATGTTTGTTCTCGGTAAATTTTTCTGTAAGATGTTTTTTCAGTTTTGTCATATTTGAAAATATAGCAGTGAATATTTGCTGTAAGTTTTTATGAAATTGGCACCATAAAACCGTTGAGTAAATTAAATTTTGTAAAACTTCTGTTAACATTTTATCCAACATTTTTATTCATTTTTATTATGAAAACACGATACAGCTAGGCCCATAATATGGTAAGTGTTGTTCATAGATTTAACGGTTTCGTGTGTGCCGCTGAACACGTCTTTAAACTTCAAACCCACAGCAAAATGGTATATGAATAAAAATATTCAACATCCGTTGTGTTCTTTAAAAAATGGGTTTGCGTGCACCCATTACGGGTAAATGTTTAATTCTTTTGTAAAACTGTTTGCAAACATAATTATCTTGCACGGTAATCTTTTTAATATTACTTACACATAAATCAATTATTAACCTTTCATAGTATTTATAAAACAAAACCCAAATATGTTTATTAATCATATTTATTACAATTGTCTCATAAAAAGAACAGTCACCGGTACTTAGAGACAATGGATTTATGTTTATGTAAACAGTATTATCCTCGACGAGTTTTTTTTTACTGCCGATTATTATATTTATATCATTTAAAACATTTGAAACCACGATGGATTCACCAAGTTTATAGTAAAGATTATGAAAACTGTATTGGTACTTAATATTTTCAATAATTCTAGGAATCTCTTTGTTAAAGTCGTTATTAAATTGTTGTATATGTTTATATATCATGGCACTGTTAGTCATGGAGTGACAATTGGTTAGATAAAATCTCTTTTATAAGTTCGTTTTTTACAATACTAGATTTGTCAAAGGGATACACAATTGCGTTAATATTCTCAAGATATAGTGAGTTGACTCCTACGAGAACTAAATGCACCGTGAAATCTGTTTTCTGTATCCCGATTTTTTGGAAATCCTCTTTTGACATAAAGTACGAGTATGCAAGTTTTTTCAGCCAGGTTTTTAATTCATATTGATTTGAACCAAAATAGTTATCTAAAGCAATAGATGGATTGGTTATTTTTGAGTTATATGTTTCCACAATTAATATTATCATATTAAAAAATATTAAAAATGCAGTTAGCGATATTATTCTTATTATACTTTATAATTCACTTAATAATTCACTTAATAATAGTGGGTTTGTTTGAATGTTCTGCTGCCAGAGTGCTTGTACTCTGTATTCTGACCGGAATGGAGTTGTTTATTTTATACAATCACATAAAGATTAACTATTATTTACTTAATAGAAAAACAAATTAACAATGCTTAGAGCCTTCGTAAAATCTCTCAGGGGGTCCTCTTCTCCAGAATTGAAAATATTAAGTCCAAACTTTAATGAAATTTTATCTAAAGAAAGTTTGAGTGAAAATAGCGTTAGACGCTTTATTCTAGATCTTGAAAGTGGGAAAAGCTTTGATGGTGCTTTAAGAAAACTACTAACTGAAACAAACCTTTCAGATTCTGAAATTAAACTGTTTCAAAATGAGCTTACGAAGTCTAAGGGCATCGCTGCAGTTATGGTTGTTCAAGATTATATAAATAAATCCGACATACTGGAGACTGTGAAACTGGACGTTTTACCTAAGGACGCTGATGAACTAAACGAACTAATAAAGACAAATGACGATTTAAAAAATAAGATACAAACATTTATAAAATTAGTAAATAAACATAAAATAAAGTTATCGTTAATTACCCTGACCCTAGGTTCAGCGGGAAATTACTTATTCCAGGTGGCTAAAAATCTGTCGGGTTGTTATCGATATCGAATAATACCCTCTGGAGAATACAAATTGCTCTGTAAAGTCAACGATTGCGGGGTGAACATTAAGCATTCCTCAATTAATAATGTATTTTGTGACGAACCTTGTCTACCGGATATTTGTGGTGAGAATTGTATGAAACGTACGACAGACAAATTTAAGTACGTCTGTGTTCAGTTACATTGGTATGACGTCGTCAGTGTTGTCACTAAACAATTTTCAAATACTTTAGGTAATTTTTTTATTCAGTCTTTAAAATATGTGTTTATATTCCTAATTGTGTTTAGTGTTTATACGTTATCGGATAAATTGAGCTTATTTTACAGAATCGCTCTAGGATTCATAGTTTTAGCAATTCTTGTTATAAAACTTATTTGATTTTTGAAATAATACGCGACTCACATTCGATAGTTTTTTATAGTTTTTTATAGTTTTTTGATAGTTTTTAATAGTCGTTTATAGTTGTTTATAGATATGATTTAACCGGGACATTGGGGTAATTAAAAGTTTTCATTAAAAATTTAAAAAAATACACGGTTTTAAATTTAAAAAAATCACTTTTCACCACTATATAAAGCGACTAATCAAGCATTTTGTTAGTGTTTAAAACATGTCAGACGCGTGTCTTTTCTACGTAAAACTTAATGAATCCGCTCGGAGTCCCTTTAAAGGTAGCCGAAATAGTGTAGGATTTGATTTACACAGTCCAGCCAATTACGAACTACCACCGAAATCAATTATAACCATTCCTACAAATTTGGCATTTAAATTTCCACCATCAACGTATGGTAGACTGGCAATGAGGTCCAGTTTGGCGAAGTACGGCCTAGAAGTTCTTGGGGGAGTGTTAGACCCCGATTTTACTGGGAATGTGGTCGCGGTTTTGAAAAATTCGGGACCAAATCACATCATAATACGAGAGGGACAACGATTCGTTCAATTAATTTGTGAAAAGGCGGAATTTCCAGTTTTAAAACAGGTTTTGTCACTTGATTTCACCGAAAGAAACGAAAAAGGATTTGGATCGACTGGAAAATTTTAGGTTATTTTTGGTACATTTTTTTTGGTACCTCAACGGGCTCTAAATAGGCTCTCAAAAAGGTAAATTTAGGTCACAAAGGCTCTCATTTAGGTCATTGGACCTATTTGGACCTATTTGGACCTATTTGGACCTATTTGGATCTATTTGGATCTATCTGATCGCATTAAAATTTCTGTTTTCAATTATCTAAATTTACTTTTAAAATAAATTGTGAAGTGTGTTTGTTAATGGTATTAAAGAATATTTTAAATCTTAACACGTAAAAGTGCCATAATTGTTTTAAATATTCCAAATACCTAATAATTAATATAAATATATATCCCACGCTTGATAAAAATGTGAATCCATTAATGTTTTGCAAACACAAATTGTATATATGTTTATAAAATACATTAACTTCTTTTATTGTTGTTTCAATCGAATTTATATAATAATCAACCTCGAATAAATACAAGTTGTAAATTTTGTTTACATAATTTAATTCATCTACTATACTCTGAGGAGTTAAATATTTTAAATTTCTGCTAATTAGCTGTTCCAGACTTGAATTCATTGTTGTATTTTTAAATAAATCAAAACTTTATTTGAGTTGTGTGTTACAAGCTGTGTAATTATGTGTAATTAAAAATAAAGTTACAAACTGTATCCAAGTCTAACATATATAACCCATATAACGCCCAGTGTTTGTAACAATGTGTCGTAGAACCCGTCCTGCTGGAAGGTGTGGGTCGCGCGGGTTTAAAAAGTTAGTTGCGTGAGTGGTTGTTTTACGTGGTACGTGGGTAACCATCAAGAAAGGATTTTAATAAATTCCTGAAGGGCTCCGCGGCGATCGTGGTAGATTGTGGACCCGACATCCTTGAACACAATATACTTAATACATTCTGTAAACCGGTTCCAGTGCTCTTCCAACTCGGCTGGAACACTTCAGACGACCCAAAGGTTAAACAATTGTTGTATCGATAAACTATAATATATTTTTTTTTAGTAATGATGTTTGTTCGAAATTTGTGTTATTCTCAGTTTACTGGAATC
The DNA here is from genome assembly GCA_963675035.1 of Allygus modestus. NCBI lineage: Eukaryota > Metazoa > Arthropoda > Insecta > Hemiptera > Cicadellidae > Allygus > Allygus modestus. The sequence continues at coordinate 125,425,158 of OY776115.1, read as the reverse complement.
GAAGAAGTTAAATTCGCTCAATACATAGTTTTGTTTCTAAAAACACCATTCTTTCTCAAAATGGAACTGGTCACTTTGTGTTTTATTGTAAAATTACAATATGTCCACTACTCTTCCTAAAATGACAATATATAAGGGACGTTGATTTTACGCAATGTTATGGGTCCAAATAGTAGAGGGGTTGTCGTCGTTTCTTTAAAACTCATTGTTGGTAGCTGCATACAGTTCTAACATTTTATAGATTTTCCAGTAACCATCTGTTAATAACATATTTTTTAAATATCATACGTTTTAATTTCCTTTGTTTTTATTCTGTTTTCATTGTTCATATAGCAACCCCAAAAATTGTTTTTTTCATCCTTTCACAAAACCTTTCCACATTATTTTAAAACTACGTTTTTTTGAAATTTGGGACAAACGTGTAAAACTACATTTATGACTCTACGTTCGAAAACCAGCCAGGTCGCTCCATCCAAAGGGGTGTTTTAGGGGGGTTTTGTACCCTAAAAATGGGTTTTTTGAAGTTTTTTTAAAGTCAAATTTTAGTTCTCACCATTGGATTCAGCTTTAAAAAAACACACAATTTGGTATTTTGATTATTTCTCTACGTCAATTAGTTACAGAGTTATTGAAAGTGCTAAACACAGTGTTGTCCAATGCTATTCTTATGGAGCATAAGAAAAAAATGTATATCTCGCTTATTTATCAGCGTATACTAACGAAACTTGGTGTACGGCTTCATCTGGTTGTGGACTATTGTTATTTTCACAAAAAAGTGTTAACGATAATTCCCGTAGCAGCAAATATTTGTACTCAGCCCCCGTGTTATTCTTATAGAGAAACTGTATTGACTCCCAATTATGAACCTAAATTAATAAAACTTAGTATGTGGCTTCGTTATACATGAAAGGTGCAGACACGTTATACGTCTGAGGTACCCGGCAAAACAAATACTTGATAAATATATAACAGAAGTTGAAGACCGCGAACTATGGAGAAATAAGTCTCAAACCAAATATTAAATATAAAAAAGAATATAAAACAGTTTACAAGAGGGGATCATATTGAGTTTTGGAGTAAAAAGAAATGTAAAATTTTAAAATTTTCCCAAAGGTATTTAATCCGCAATCAATCCCCATTTCCTCATTTTTCACGATGGACGTGCTATGTGAAGTATGTGGCGTTTTATATCCCGAACTTAACACGCACGAACACGTCACTTCATTTGAAAACCATTTCGTTCAAATTGAATCGGCTGCAAGGTGCAGACTCGTTACACTAAAGGCTGACAACCCCCTCGGGTTTTCTTGTGTTAAAACTTATATGGAGTGGTTGAGGGGGAATGTTATTTATTTATTGAAACACTACCAACAAATGCACGATAGCATAAAGTATAATATGTTGTTGGAGTGTAAGTTTTCAAAATCTAACGACGAATTGCAAACAAAAAGTTTTAAAACTCAAAATTTGACAGTTTTCAGTTTAACTGATTTAAATCAGCAGTACTCTTCCAGTATAGACAAATTATTATTAGAAAAGTCGAATTTGGAGTTACGAGGTTCCGGTTGGGCTATAAACACGATTGTCAAACTAGAGCTCCGTATCAACAGATACGAACCAGTCTGGGGTTCATCCTCCAGATTCAAACTACCTCCCTTTCTTAGAGGAAAGAAATCTCTTGTAAATCCATTCCGCAGTAAGGGTAGTAGAAGAACGTGTTGCAACGATCTCTGTTTTAAAATCGCCATAATGGGAAAACTTTTGGCTGATTCGGGAAAGAATTACCATAATATATTAAATTACTTCAAATACGTGCATTTGAACGATAAGTATAAATGGTCATGTGTCTCTTTTCCCGTAAAACTAGACGAAATACAAGTATTTGAAAGCGTAAATGACATCTCCATAAACGTTTACTCTCTAGAAGATAGAAATAGAAAAATCACTCCTTTAAAAGTAACACCTCATAGAAAACCCGATCACAGAGATATACTGTTTTATAAAAACCACTACGTGTGGATTAAAAACTTTGAAGCCTTTATCGGTAGACAATTGGTCAAAACAACTACTAGATTATACGTTTGTCGTCAGTGTTTCAAACACTTTTATAAACAGGACAGGCTCCTCGTTCACGAACTCGACTGTAACAGTCACTCAATACCAACCGTCACACTTCCAAAAGAAGGAAACAAGTTTTTGTTCTTTAAAAACTACAACAGACAGTTGAAAATACCCTTTGTCATATACTGCGACATAGAACAACAGCTAAACAAAGAAGATACCTGTGAACCAGATCCAAACACTTCTTTCGTTCACCGCATAGGTACGTTCACTATAAAAAGTCTCACATACAATATCGTCAATGAAAACAGTAAAATAATTAGAACTAAACATTTTACAGACATTACAGCTTTTATGAACTCTTTAGAAAGAGAGTGTGAACTTATCGGTAGATTGTACAAGAGAAATATCCCTCCAAAGGAATTTCCACATCCACCCATAGAGGGTTCTCCCTGTCACATCTGTGGTAAAGGTATGTTCAACGATTACGTTCTCGATCACAATCATTTAAACGGATCAACTAGGGGGTTCGCACACTCTACTTGTAATATCAACTACCGACTACCATACTTTGTCCCAATAATTATAAAAGATCTAGGAATAGAACTGTTAAACTACTTCACTAGCGTCAATGCCAATATAAAATTCATACCTTTCAAGGGTCAAATAGAAAAGTTCCTATGCATTTCAAAGAGAATTAAAAATACTACAATGAAGTTTTTAGACTCTTCTCAATTCTATCCAGAAATTAATAAATTAGAAACTATAAGATCAATCTGTATTGAAAACTATAAACTCGACATGTTCTACTATCTGACAATAGGAGCATACAGTTTCGACGTCATGCTCAAGATTACAAACGCTCGCATAGAACTTTTAAACGATATTAAAATGTATAATATGATAATGAAGGGGATAAGAGGTGGATTTACGTGTGCAGTAAAGAAGTTCGCAAGTTCCAATCACCCCTCACTCCCCAATTACAATCCCACTAAACCCGACTCACTGATTTACTTCTATGACATTATCGGTCTTTACTCCACTGTAATGTTGAAAAGTCCACTTCCTCTAGACGGTTTCAAGTGGGTATCTCCAGACTCGGTTCATTTAGAAAGTAAACCGGAAGGTACAGGTTACATCTTAGAAGTGGATTTAAAATATCCATTTAACTCAGATCACAGGGACTATCCACTGTGTCCTCATCACGTAGAAGGTAAATTAATATCTTCTTTTCAAGACAGAAAACATTACGTAATACACTACGAGACATTAAAACAAGCTCTCTCAATGGGACTCATATTAGAAAAAGTCCACAGAGCTATTTCATTCAACGAATCGTGTTGGTTAGAACCTTACATAAAAATGAACACAGACTTGAGAATGCACTATTCCCAAGACAAAACACTATCCAATTTCTTTAAACTCCAATCAAACCTCATATACGGTAAATCAATAGAAAGGGTAACCGATAATTTAAATAAACACTTCCTATACAACAACACTAGAAAACTAATGAGATTAATAAAACAGCCCACTTTCGTAGACAGGTTAATATTAAACGAAAAAAATTACGTAGTCTTTATGTCAAAAAGAAAGGTTCGTTGTAATAAGCCAATATGTTTAGGTTTTACAATACTAGATCTAAGTAAGAGATACATGTACGACATGTACTACAATAAATTAAAGAAAACCTTTCCCCCTTTCGACCTTATATACACCGACAACGATTCCTTCGCATTGCACATATTCTCTAAAAACGATTCGTTTACAAAACAAGATTTCATTCACCCTTCACGTCTAGGTCTATTCAAAGATATATGTCCCAATAACCCCATACTAGACTTTGCTACAGTAAGATGTAAAACATACGGTTACAGAACTCTAAAAGATTCTCAATTAAAAAACTTACCCCAATCATTTAGTTTTGAAAATTACAAAAATATACTATCCAGTATAGATACTTTAAAAATATACGCATACTATAACAGAGTAATAGATAACAGGGTGTGTAAAATTACTCAAAATAAATTTTTAATATCACAATAGCCCGCGCTTCTCCGTTACAAGCTGTGTAATTAAAAATAAAGTTACAACTATGTATTATGAGAAAATAAAAATATTCTATTCTGTTAAGACATTGTTGGAACGTTAAAATATAGAACAGACTAATATATAAAAGTTGTACATGAAGCTATTGTTTTTCAGGAGATTAATAATGTTAGGCCTACTTATCACTGCCACGTTTGAGACCATGAAGCGTGGGGCCTTGAGAGCGCCGACCAACTGGGTTAGTATTTATAGCCCATTTTCACTACCTAGATATATAACACCTGCTGTATGATACCTCAAAATCACCTCAAGTTAGATATACAGCACTAAATTTGTTGTTTTGTTCGGAACCAACATATACAACATTTAACCACGGTTGGTATATATTGATTTACATTGATTTACATTTATTTAAATAAAATCAAGTAGTCAAATGTTTTTAAGACATGTGATTTTTCCAAGTTTAAATTGTTGAAAACGGGACCTGGCAAGGGTGGTGATTTTAAAAGTCAACGTTTTTAAAGTTTAATGTTTCGTTACATTACTATTAATAAGATTAATGTATCAAAGTATTTAAAATGTTTAATTAAACGGGGTTAATATTTTGTTGAGTTCTTTTCTAAAATCGAATCCAAGGTGTACCGATTTGGAGTAGCAAAAACCACACCGTTCACCACCCGACAGAGTTCCTCGACTTGGCAACAGTACCCAGCAGTACCAGAACTATCTGCCATAGTATATTTCGTTAACTTTAATTTAAATATTGTAAAATTGTGTGAGTTGTTAATTTTGTTAGTTAATCTGCCATTTATGTACAACCCGTACGAAGGACGGGTACATCGGCTAGTTTATTAATAAACACTACTTACTCGTGTAGGATTGAAATAACCCAATACCATAAAAATAATTAATTCCGTGATTTTAATCAAACGCAACATCCGGTAATTATCATGGGGATCTTGTCCAGAAATAATTAAAACGTAACACATGTTTATAATTTAAATTTTGTTCAGGTTTTAGTTTTCTTTGTAGTATTGTATGTTATCACGGAATTCCATGACGAGAAGGAACCACGTCCTTCAACTGCGAGACAACTGGAGGCGCTTTCATCACAAAACATCGTCTACAGTCAAGAGAACCGTCGTTCCTTCAAAGACTTTTTAAGAACGCCAAAGTTGAAAATTTGGACGAAGAGGCTATTACCGTAGGCTATTAACATCTTTTACAAATCTAAACGTTAATTCGACCCCTGACGATTCAAATTAATTTGAGCCCGCAGACATAATAATTTTAAAAATGTGCGCAATGACTGCACACGTAAAACCGTTAAATATACGATAAGAACAAAAATTATTTAGATACCTCGACTTTAATTTTTTAAGCGATGTATGACAGATGACATCAGCCAACCGCTTGCCACATGGGACAACCAGTTATTTTATTTACTACAAATTTTGTTTTGATGGTGCCAGATACAAATATTCTTTGGGGCTCTGCTCTGATTATATTAAAGACCACTCTATTAATCATCACAAATAACCCCACTCGATTAATGGGGCTAAAATGTAATGGGTGTTTTATCCATATAAACACCGTGTTGCGCTTGAGACGAGGGGTAGGGTGTATGCCTCTCTAAAAATATATTTCGTGTAGCCAACCATTGGGTGTCTAAACTTAAGAATTAAAGAATATTATGTACACATTACATTTTCAACAGATAAACTCAACAACATAAACAACATATCAAAGACGGCGTGCAAAGTGTAGTGTTGAAAGAAACTGTCATACCATATAATTCTCACCAAAATCTCTTGCCCCTCTAAAGAAAAAGCATCTGGATTTGTGGCGTCTTCAGGTTGAGAGTAATGAGTCATTTCTTTTTTAGATGTTTTATAGGTTGGCTAGTATATGTTAAATTTGTACACATATCATATAATTACAAATACATATAACACACACTTTCCCCCACAGTCTGCTATATTTGGTAAGAGTAATATATATTCTAATTTATCAGTATTATTATAATAGTGCTTTTGTTTGTAATTCTCGGGTTATATATTACTCTTTATCCAGATGGTAGAAAAAAATCTGCCCTATTATCCGTGGCCACGGATAATATGCGGATTGGGAGAAAATCCACACAATATTTATTTATAAACAAACCCCATTCCCATAAAACAGCTGTTTAGAGTAGTGTAGAGAAAAATTTGTATGAATATCCATTATTCCTATCAATTCCATCCCAGTTTTCTCACATCACTCATTTCAAACAAATGTGGATCGTTGGGCACCGCGATAAACAAATTGGAATCTATAAAATTATGTTGTCGAGTGTTTAATTACATCATTATAAATTATATAAGGCCTAATAATGTGTGTTAAAAATGGGGTTACTGTAATCTAGAGTATCACTTACTATTTATATAGTGATAATTTTGATTAATATTTTAGTAGGGTCAAAATTATAGTTTACCATATAGACATTTAATATTTTAGTAGAGCCAAATTTATGGTTTATCGTGGGGAATTTTAATATTTTAGTTAAGTCAGATTTATAGTTTACATAGATATAAGATAGATAGTCGCGAAAAAGTTTTTCCGTTTAACCAGGGAATATAACGGTAATATATAATACGTGCAGATAAGTGTTGATAAGTGTTGATGAGTGTTTACACCAGACGAAACTGAAGGAACCCCGTGTCAAGGCGGCTCACCCACTAACGTCTGACGTAATAATCGCCGCGATCAAAGGCTTGAAGGAGCGCGGTGGCTCCCCCCGCGGGCTATCAAGAAATATGTTGCTGCCGCCACAAACCACAAACGTTTCTAAAATTCTTTCAACGTGCAAGAAAAATCACAGCAGGCGCGTCTCTGGGATTCTACAAACTCGCTACACGTGCTTTTTATTCAGAATTATCCCCACTGGACAGAAGAACATATTACAACATGGACGTGTTCAACCTACTTCAATCTACTGTGGAATCCACGGTGGACAGAGGTGGGGGCGTGACGGGAATGTGCGGAGTACGGGAGCGACGGACGCCACTGGGGTCAGCGATCCAGCGAAATATGGCTGGGGAAGAACGAAGCCACACCGTATCACCCCGAGGCAATTCCGCAATTACACATTCAACAGGAATTTTATCAGCGGCTGCGAATATAAAAATATAAGAAGAACGAGGCCACACCGTATCACCCCGAGGCAATTCCGCAATTACACATTCAACAGGAAATGATATTTTTATCCCACAAAGGAAGTTCGCATTATAAACATCAGATATATTGCACCAAGTATAACAAAATATACTACCGATATATTCCCGCCAAACCATTTCAGTTTAGTTGTAGTTTAATTTAATTAAGCCAATCTAAAATATTTTAAATATTGGTACTTTTTCTTACATAAGTACGCATTTTATGGGGAGAACGGGGTTGTTTAAAAATGGGTTTAGATAGTATATTTATTTTATATAATTTTATATAGTATATTCCAAACACACATTATTTGTGCCGCATTAAACAAATTATAGAGAGGGTAGACGAATTTACACAGTGTCCACTCCGGAGTTGGACCGAATAGACAACAGTTTTTGTCCAAGCCGCAACCCCGCGCTCGTTAGGTTCATTTTTCAAACCCCAATTCCCGAACCACAAACCTTCCCACTCCCGCATTTCGATATAAGTTGTAAAACAGATTGTAGTAGTCTCATTGAGCCCAAATCCAGATCTACATTGACAGTCAATGCCAAAATTAATTGGTAAACAAGCAGGCAAGTTTTGTTGTTAAATTTTTACAAGATTTCTATCAAATTAAAACCACAATCGATTTATTATAAAACTCACACTTTGCCACCAAATCAAACGACAAAAAAATTGTAATTGATTATACAAAATATGCCTTATATTTGAGAGCTTCTCCTTTCAACTAGAGAGCCACAGTTCGTAAACAGAGTGTTTTATTGTGTAGTGGGAAGTGGCTGTTGTAAGGAGGTCAGTGCAAGCGTTGTATTGTGTACACAATGACAAAATAAGGATGTGCGGTTTTATGGGGGGGGGGGTATAAAAGGTTGCATCGCGGGTGCACGCTAAGTTTATTCAACTTTCAACTTCGGCCTGCCCACTTCTCTCAACTTCGTAAGTAAAATGATTCAAGTAATATTTAAAAACAATGTTACAAAATATCTTATTAAAAAAAAACATATAAAAAGGGCTACAAACATATCAGTTTTGCTTAACGAATTAAAACAAATCACGATAAACAATAACAACTTTGAAAAACATTTTACTATTTTCACTCTAAAAGTTAAATTCAAAAAGGAGCCACTCAACATTCATTTCAAGATTCTTCGGAATACCCAAGAACGTCTTCAGCGGGTTCTTGATGAAAAAATCATGCTTGTAGAAACACTATTAAATAATAAAACTAAATTAAAATCAACGACACAAATACAAATAAAGCTAAGGGGTTTTAATTGTTGTTATTGATTTCAGTGTCAACGCGGTTGGTTCTGCCTCACCAAAATATGTTTGAACTCCTTCCCCCCGAATTAAAAATTCTAATTCTAATTAGGTTAAAATTCACTAAAGTGAAGTGGGTTACGCTCTCATGGTTTTGGACACAATTTGTCCAATTCCATAACTTAAAACTTTACAAGCATGTAACGTGTATGAAGACCGTTGCATACTTGAACAATGAAAACGTTCGTCGATTAAATTTAGTTGGGACTTTGACTGGCCGGCGCTTAACACTGGGAATGACACTTCAACTTTTTAATTATGTAAAAATTGCAAAAACAAAAAAGTTTAACAGACCCAAACAGTTTTTCATTTTTAACGAAAAGCTGGGTAGTGAAATTAATAGACTAGTCATTTTAGTAAAAAAGAACAATAAAACCCAAATTACCAAAAAACTTTCGTTGAAGAAAATTGGAAACGATCCGCAGGTCTTAGAAAACCCAAGATATATTAGACTGTGTAATTTATGCAAAACCAGAATCTTGGGTCAAATCAACCCCCAGTCTCCCCAAGAAAAGGCCTTTCATATGTTTCTTACAACTGGTAATCACCCCATGCGCCGCCTAAAAGATCTAACTTTAGTCAAAAGCCACAAAAAACTATCTACAAAATTTAAATTTTTCAGAGACGATCAATCAAACGTAACCCTCTTCATACCCAAAACTCAAATCCATTCGTATAAAAAATCTATGACAATATTGGAAAAATCTCCGAGGCCCGAATATCCGGTTTAAATATTTAAAGTGGCCATAAAAACAATTTTTGTTTAATATGAACTTATACAAAAAATAAGAAACCAAATTGAACCAAATTAAACCAAATTAACAGCATTGAAAGACCCGCATAGTCATCCGCTGGCCGCGAGTGTGTGATTTGTTTTTATGGTGCGCTCACTCCATCAAACGCGATCTAGACTCTGTGCTCCGCCCCGGACTCAATCGACTCCACGGTAGGACCTCGTCTTCGCCCAACACACCTGGACCCCTCCGAGCTTCTACAATCACACCCGTCCGGTGACACCCAGCTCACCAAGCTGCCGCCAACCCCCGGGAACTTAAAGGCGACCCGGACTCTACATAGAACCCCCAACTGCAGTCCCCACGGCTCCACCCCAGCCCGCAGCAGCTCAACGCCCGGTGGCCGGGGACGTGGACAGCAACGACGGTAGTAAGTCTTCGGCTAGTCTTCGGCAGTAAGTGCTCGCCCCGAGTTGGTGTTGTTTACCCCTTTCTTGTTTCATGTTTATGTCTCGCCATCTTTTACTTACCCGACCCTTCTGGTAGAGGGACTTATACCGGGTGTCAAGCCTAAAGTGTTCCTAAAGTGTTCCTAAAGTGTTCCTAAAGTGTTAGACCCCCTTTATTTTATGTCTGACACTTCTTACGGGGGTTGTTTTTTTACGCTGCTTCTAAGTATGTATTTCAACTATCGAAACTTCTCGCCATTTTTTCAATGTGGCGGACAGTTTTTCTTATGAAATACCCCGCATTTTATTATGATTTTAGATAGCAAACGAGATTTTAAAAAGTTTTTATTCTTGGTATTTTTTTTCTAAACCTAATCAATGGGGCTCTAAATTTCTCGAGTAGAGAGGTGCTGGTCAAAATCGGTGATAGGGTATGTTAGATTCCGTTTTCTAGGACCCAAGTTACCCGTTAAACAAGCCCCCTTTCAAGGTGTAAAAAGCCCATACCCGTTAGGAAAACGAGTGGCATACAGTTCAGCTGTGGATCTTGTGTTTTTGTGGCATTCCCCAACAACATATCCATTTGTTCGTTAAAAGTCATTGTAACAATAAAAACACCATTACAATACACAGTCACATTAAATTGTACTCTTAAAACCGTGCATAAACACAACAAAGTATAGACAGGAACAGGAAACCATGTGTAATTACTATTGTTGCACAGCTGTGACTTTCGACTGTATGATTCTTGGAGTTACAGTGAAATTAAACCTTAAAATGCTCTAGAGCCTCATTGATTAGGTTTAGGAAAAAAATACCAAGAATAAAAACTTTTAAAATCTCGTTTGCTATCTAAAATCATAATAAAATGCGGGGTATTTCATAAGGAAAACTGTCCGCCACATTGAAAAAATGGCGAGAAATTTCGATAATTGAAATACGTACTTAGAAGCAGCGTAAAAAAATAACCCCCGTAAGAGGTGTCAGACATAAAATAAAAGGGGTCTAACACTTTAGGAACACTTTAGGCTGGGTATATATTTAAGTTTGTTTTAACCTTTGTTTGTAAGACTCACCTGCCCCTTCTGGGAGGGGGACATTCTGCCCCCATACAAATCTTGTACCTTTCTAGATTTCTTTATTATCGTTCGTTTGTAAGACTCACTTGTGCCCCTTCTGGGAGGGGACGTTCTGCCTCTATAAAAATCTTGTATCTTACTAGATTTCCACTTATTATAGTTTGTGAAAACAATAAAGTACGGGGGGGGCTTCTGGTAACACACCACAACAACAACCATTTAAGATATAATTTTTGAAGCCCCGGACTCGCACCACTTAATTTCGGCCAGTTTAATAACATATAATACACACAAGTCAATATTTTATTATGCAATTTACGATATTTAACTGCTCAATAATGGTCGTTTAACTAAACAACAACAACCATTTAAGATATAATTTTTGAAGCCCCGGACTTGCACCACGGATAGTGATAATATCATATGATTTGTCAATCATCAGGACGTCCAAAGTTGTTCTCCTTCTGAAATGTATGAAACCACGCTTAACACATATTTTAGAATATTCCATTTATTTAATAGCTGGCTGATAAATAGATCAATACAAGTCTTAAAGAACAATTATTTTTATAAACATATATTTACTGTCCAGAATAAAAGTTTACTAAAGATTGTTTGGATTATTTTAGTCGCCTCAAGTAATCTTTCTATCTCATAACAATCCGAATTAAACAAGTCAAAAGGTCAAAGCACAATACAACTCATAATCTATTTACAATATCCGTAACAAAGTGGCAATTACATTGTCACTTGTAAACCGGTTTCATAATAGATTGGGTCGGATTGAGTTCCCGGAGTCTAGCGCCTTGTCAATTCTGGAGCAAAATCACGGGGCCCCACATCCGACGGAATGACACTGGCGGCTGGCCTCACCGGGGGACAAGTGTGGTAATGACTAGCGGTCCGAGGAAATGTCTAGGCTGGGTGATGGAGAATGCGGGAATGTACGGGGTTGGCAGTAAGAAGCTGACTAACCGTTCAAATACGCCAGAACATAACAAATACGTTCTGTTGTACATCAGAGTTTTTGAGGTAAGGGGGGTAATTCCATTTTTTTATTATTAGACTATTCATCTGTACTTAGTCTATAATTGCGAAGGAGAAAATTGGTAAATTTGGGTATAGATTTTTGAAGCCATCCCTAGGAGACTGGAACCTGGAACAAGTGTAACAAATTAGATGGAGAACAAGCCAACGGAGCCCAAACTTGTTGCCAAAAAATCAGCGCCAAATCGTAAAATAAGCTAATGATTAGCCGTAATTATTTCTAATATTTCTGTAATGTAATCATTTGTGTATTGAATTATTTTCCAGCAAACATCAGTTTTCCAATAAAACTAAAAAAGTGGGTAAGAAATTTAGCCTCAACTAGCCACTATATTTAAAAGGAAAACTGCAGAATCAAATTTTAAGTTTGTATTGGAAAACAAATCCTATGGCAAATCTAAATGTTCAAATATTTTAGAAGGATTCTCCCCTTTGACTTTTAAAGCTTTAAGGGTTATTTGTTGCAGAAAATGGTTTGTACAGGTAATAGTTTAAAAATAATTTTATTTTGTGCAACTTAGATTCAATTGCCTTTATTTGATCTGTTGAACCATCTCCGGTCCTTGTGACATAACAACCGTGGATGTAGGAGTAACATTGGCCAATACACCCCACACAAACGGTGGTTATTGTTAAAATTAATATACTTTTACCACTAATAGCACTTAGAAATGAGTACTTCCTATTATTTTTTAAAATGAATTTATTTCAAGTGTCGTTTATTATGTTAAACGTAACATAAAGTGTTAAATGTATAAACATGTCATAGTGCCTAAAGATGTAAGCAATTGCTATCAGAGAATCCGGCTATCACTTATTGATAATCTATACAACACGTTTACTCTTCACTCTTGCTCAATGATTTTATTTTGTTATTTTCAGTACAGGGTTTTTGATTTGAGTAATAACATACCCAATCAACTACAAATTAATACACCGTGCACTTCAGAAGCTGCGCACATTTTAATCAAATTACCAATCCGCCTGTAATCATAACAGAATAGCCACCATTAATTTAATAAAATCAGTGAGTTGAAACTATTATTCCTCGTGGTTTATTTAATAATTTATTTACACACGTTTGTTTATGTTTCATGGTCTACTTACGAACCGGTCCCCGGAACGGTGTGCACCGGTGTGCGCCGGAAGCTCACACAACTCCATTGTCCGGAAGAACCACCAAGTCCACCGAGTCCCGATGTCAACCGCCTACAGACGATTCCGAGCCCCGACATCGAACTCCCCAAGGACTCAGGACCACGGACCAGACATTCCTCAAACGTTTTTTCTTGAACTATTTTTTCTTTTCATTTTTAAATTGAGAAATTTAAAATAATATTTGTTATTAATGTTAAACATGTAAATTTAAATTTCAAACTAAAGTAACTGTTTATAAGTTCTTATGGAAATGTAATCAAACTAATTACACAATTTCGCTTTCAATGTTTATCAAACCAGTGAAAAAAGAAAAACCCCATTAAAGTTAACTTGAATAAATAATAAAATTATTATCCACAAAACTGTCTTACCATTATTAACCCGACTATATTAAGCACACTTTCACTATGTATAGATAATTTATTAAAAATTAACATATTACTCATTGTAATTTGCTAAATAATAAAGAATACTTAAAAATATATTTATATTGAAAGGGTTACACTCTAATGATTAATATTGCAATATGGTTTTTAATAATTATAATTGAAAATCTGATAAGGGGTTATTAAATAAATAGTTATCCAAGGGTAATTTGCTCCAGAAATCTTGGACTAGTTGGGGTATGCTTACTCTAAACTTCAAATTTATATATCTTGTATTTTTCCAAATAATAGTTAATAGTTGTTCATATTTATTTTTTATGTGGGATTCTGGGGTTGTTTTTTATTTTGCTTGAATCTCACTGTTGGATATAAGTACTCGGTTGTGTTTCAATCGCTGACTGTAATCTCGCTCTCGGCCAGATACGAGTCCAAATGGTGACGAGATGGCAAACACTCTTTCGGCTGTAAAAAAACACAGCCCCTTCTTTTGTTTTAGGCAAGTCCAAAATTAAGATACGCTCACTCATTTTCACTAGCACAAACGTTACTCAGCAAATAGCAGGTAAAAACTACACAGAGAAATGTGATTGGTTAATCCAAGTTTATAAGTTAGTTCAACCAGTGTCAGAGGTTACTATATGGACAATTATTTGTATGAGTTCATTTAACTAAGCTCAGAGAGTTAAAAAATATATATATATATTTTATAAGTTAAGTTAACCAATAAATTCATTGGTTAAAATAATTTGTTTAGAAGTAGTTGTTAAAACCCGAACCAAACGGCTTGACTGAAAATTGAGGATTTGGTTAATTTAACCAAAGTAGTTGTAATAACCCCATATTCTAGTTTGTTACAACCCATTTCATTTTCATTCATTTAGTTGTTAGCCTCAATGCTTAACCCAGACAGTCCTAGAACCCCAGGCTTAACTTAGCTCTCGGAAGAATAGCCAAAGTTGCCTTGAAACAACTACTACAAAAAGTTAAACTAACTGTTGTTTTGTTTACGATAACCTTTCCTGGCCAACCACTTTCGTTAACTAATCGTGGTTTAACTAATATTGGTCATGACAACCAATATCCATTTTTCAAATTCCATTTTTCTCTGTGTACTATTAGCAAAGACTGCTGTGGCAATATTACTGTGTGGCTACTGTGCGGCTACTGTGTGACTACTGTGTCAGACGCCCACCGACGACAACAGGTGGTGATAACGACAAGTATTGTTGCCACGCGGAGCACTGACCCTCCCCGCCGTCACGCACGCGCCCTGACCCAGTTGAAGGTGTACACCGCTGGCCTATTCTACATCGTAGGCAGTAAATAAACTTGATTTAATCATCGTATAAACTATTATTCGGGTGGCCTTCGTCAGAATATACCCAAATATTAAATACCAATAAACTTAATTAAAGCTGATACATTTTTGTTTTTTCTTTTACAATCGAATAAATGAAACATATATTGAGCTAAACGTATTGTAACTATATACAAATTAAAAATGTAAAATTTGGTGCTCTAACAGTACTAGCACAATTCAAGGATTAACAGTTTCTAACTTAAAAACAACAAACCCCCGAGTGACCTTTCATGTCCCCCGTTTTAATAATTGAAAATATTAAACCACGGTAAAATAAAACAATATTTATATTTTCGGATAGTTATATATAGAGCAAGTACAGTTACAGTACAAGTATAGTTATATATAGAGCAGCAAGGATTTTGAGACTCATATCTCCAAGTTTGTAGTTGTCTACAAAGCCACTTTTATTTTATCAGACAGCTTTTTCTCAACTTACAAATTAAGTCTGACAATATTAAACAATTATTGAAATAAGTCATTTCTCTGGCTCCCTTGTTGTTAGGCTCACTGGCTGTATAGTGTTGGGCGCGTAAGGATGAACCACCCATTTCGCATAGTTAGACACTTTATAATGACCTCCATCTTAGTTTATGGAATTGACACGTTTAAGTATATAGAATGTATAGTTAAATAAAACTGGTTATACATTACGGACTAGCACCGTAAATCTTAAATACTTATTATATCTTCTTAAACAGTTTATTTTCATTTTATCATAGTGATTTTGTCTTTAAAAATATGACCAAATATGACCAAATATGACCGGACCATAATATAGTTCCCCGTTGTAAATTTACCAGCTGTAACATATTGTTGTTACCTTTTTGAGCTGCTAATCTGTGATGTATTATTTATACGGTATGATAGGTAAAATGTTTGGATGTTTGAATGTTTGGATCATCTTTTGGTAATTAATAATATATTTATAAACTCTAGACAGACTCGTATAAATTCTTAATAGAGTTGCTTTACACGTTTATACCAAATTTAATCCAAAGTTTTTACGAGAAGTATCTTGCTCACGGAAACACATATACAGTATTTTTGGATCCTGCGAACCCGCGACACTGCGCTCCAAGAACCAGCGCGGTGCCTCTAAGAATAACTGATTCTTAGAGAAGTGACTAAAACTATAGTTTTTTGTTGTGTTTTTTGTTGTTTTTTGTTGTTTTTTTGTTTTTTTTATATTTTTTTTATATTTTTATTTTCTTTATTATACAAAAACTTAAAGACTAAAACTTAAAAACTAGAAGAGGGGGATCACCCTTTTCTGGAGGAGGGCGACCTCTCCGTTGGTGAGGAGGCCCCTCAGCCGCACCTCGACCTCCTCCAGGTGGCCCGGCTGATTGGCCACGTACCTCCTCGGTATAAAATGGTGGCGGCCGTCGGGGGAGAGGAGGCCCCACCGTAGAATAACGAGGCGATTGGTCGCCTCGCCTCTGATGTTATTTATCAAGTTTGTGACGCTGACGGCGTCCCACAAGGTATACGATGTTGTGGATGTCATTTCTGCTTGTGGAATGAGCGTTAACGTGCGGAGGAGCATTAAATACCACTCGATGGGTGAAAGACCGGAGACACACTCATGCACACGCACTCAACCATGTACAGTTGTGAAAGAGGTCACAGGTGTCTACACACACTGAAACTCTAAGGTTCAAAGACATCGTCCTATACCAGTGTCTGTACATACTCTGTATAAACTCTTTTAAAAATACACAAACACGCATTGCACATATTCTCTAATAAAAACAAGATTCACCCCACAATTTGCTAATATGTAAAAACATACGTTTACAGAACTCTGATTCTCAATCATTTACAAAAATATACTATAGATACTGTAAAATTACACACAAAAAAATACAATAAATCTCTCATATCCAAATCACATTAACCCCTCATTACCCTTCATCGTCACATACTATATAAAACCATCATACCATCACATACCATCACATACCATCACATACTCACAAACCCCTCCTAGTACCTTAACCTATCCTTATCCAAGTAAACTATATAATACCCTTACCATAACCTTGTCACACCATTAACCAAGTAATCTTACAATACCCCCATCATATCCATATCCAAGTAACCCTTACCCCCATCATTTACACAAACTAACCCCCCACACACCCATACACACACACTGACTCGTTCACTCACAGACTCATTCACAAGGAATAGTTCAATCACCCATACACACACCAGTTCACTATAAAGGACGAATTTTCACTTACAAATAAATTTTAACTAACATGTCAAATAACCATAAAACACTACACTTACATAACTACTTTTGGATAATAACATATGTTTTGATGATCATTATCGTACTAGTACTAAAAAGATCACTGTTGATGATACTTTTGATTCGAGGTCGTCATAAATCGATTAAAATTCATTCGATTATAAATAATCGAAACATTCATTGTTATTATCGAAACATTCATTGTTGTATTGTTATTATTTTTGCGTTCGTTTCCCGTACACCACTGGTGAGTGACAACTGTGAGTGACACGATGGACGAAGTTAGTAGGCCTAACGATTCGTATCGAAATATAATAGAAAAAGCCCAAACAATCATATTTCCATGACAACCGTGCCCAAATCGAATGTTTATTTTGAAGAACAACCGATTGATTCGAACCACAATGACTGGTTTGAAGTGATCGACTCAACAACCGATAGATATGAATGAACCGAAGTTATGCATGTGCAACAGCTGATTGTTTCAAGAGACAAGCTGAAAGAAACATTTGAGGTTATGAAGACACAGTACGTAAATTTTACTTTTGTTTTTATTTAAACCTTAAGTTTTTTGGCAGTATGACGAAAAACATAGTTCATCACTCGGATCAAAAGTGTCATTTCCCAGCCTCGGCTTCGCCTCGGCAGTTAAACTGGAGATCGTATTAAAAAGATCCACTTTGATCCTGGTGACGAAATATACTATTTTGACAGACCAAAACGAACATAGGTTATACTATTAGAATAAAATATTTAAAATAAAAATTATAAAATGTTTGTGCTATCGTAAAAATCTATATTTTCGCTTTTACTTTGGTGCCTTAAAAAAGTACCTAAAGATTTGTAAAATTAAGGATTTGTATTCTAACATCACAGTTCTGGAAAGATTCATTCAACAGACGTTTCCTTCAATACTTAACGTACATATAATAATATGAAATCAGATAATAATTTGATCATATGTATAATCCTAGAGATATTTTTACCAACATACATCCAACCTATACATCCAGGGAGGAGCTCATAGTCAAATAGATGTTACGAATCAATAACAACAACCCCTTACCTCGTGCATTTGTAATATGCGAGGTATACTGTGTTTATTGATCCGACATTTTAATTTTCATCAGTCAACCTTTTCAAGGATTGACGAATTCTTCAAAAGGTTTTGAAACGCATCGTCCCACTCCAATTAATGCAATCATCGCATCCCACGTAAATCATCGCATCCTTACTTGGTTTTCATAGAATAGAAGCATTATCTGTATTATACTTATTATTAAAGCCTTATTAGCCATTCTTACCGTGGCTAAAAAATGATTCCAAAATAAAATTGTACAAACTGTACACATTATTCGTACGAAAGTTGTCGGATATGAGAAAACTCTTCACATTTAGTTAATAATTACTATAATGTTTTATAAAGTCATAGTGGAAAATGTTATTTATAAAATATACATCGTGCTAATAAACAAAGATAAGCTAAATGTATAGATTAAATAGGTTATTTTATTTTATTATTACCTCATGAAATGGGCTAAATAGTTATTTTAATACCAGGGAGACCAAACCATACTCAGTGATATTTAATTCGTTTCGTGGGTGGAAAAGATGTCCGCTCTATATTCAATCTTTACTCAATGGTTCTAGTCACTGTTTTCAATAACTCATTTGTTGATACTTTTACTTTACCTCATGTAAGTTTTACTTTGAAGGTTCACTGGTTAATTTATTCACAGTTGTTATGATCCTTTTGTTTTGATTTGAAACTCCATAATCCCAATGTAAAAATTTCAATTTTTTGAATAAGATTTTTAACAAAATATACATTTCTATGGGGTTAAGGTTTTTCAAAAGTCCTTAATTCCAAATCTGTATTAAAATCATTTCGCTGGATTCCGGGATAAATGTTACAAACAAACAAACTGACAGGCATTGATTGTATTATAATAAATTAGCTGGATAGTGTACCAAACCAAAACCTTGCATTTATATTAAGGTATTCTATGTCTCATTTTGATAAACATAAAGCCCTCTTTGAGTACTGATTGCATAAAATAACACTAAAACCACTGATGATGGCTGCAGCTTCACTGATAGTCCTTTACGATCTTCGGAAGGCGAAGGGGAGTGGTTAGAATTTGAAATTTAAATTTGTCTTTAACCTTCCTAAAATAATTCTTGGGTTTCTGGTACATTTTTTTAATATTTATTAACAAACTGTATGCTAGTCCCGCGAAATTTCCCGTTTCTACCTGTTACCTCATGAAACCAGTGTTAAACTTTCAACTTCCATCTCTCCTAAACTTGAATATTTAAATCGTTGATCCGTGGTTCGTCTCAGAATAAAAACATCTAACAATTACAGTGAGCAGAGTTTTGATATCATGAATAACAATCGTTCAGTAAAATTCCAAAATATTAAACACTTTTGTTATGTGGTATGGGTTAACGATTGGTTTTATCAACATTCAGTCAACTGAAATCGTTATGATTTTAATTTGCTCTATACAATGAGCAATAATTCAACAATTTCGGGTGGTTGGTCGAGGAGGGAGGAATTTGAAATTTAACAGGTTTTAAGGGGAAACAGGCAAAAAGGAAAACAACTTAGCATTGTTTCAAGAGCTTATTTATGACAACCTGTCGTGGGATAGGCGAAATAATGTATTGAATTAGTGACTTGAGGGTCAATAAATTAAAATTACAATTATTACATTTCCTTGTATTTAAGTCTTTTCACTTAATTTGAAGTATAAATGGTAATGTTTTAAATTTATTGAGGGTTTTAAAATATCGTACAACTGAGATTCTATGTTTTTACTCTGTAAATGTCAGACTCAAAGTAGGTAAAACGAACAACAAAATAATGTTGAAAAAATAGTATTTCACTAAATCAAATAGTTCACTTCACATGGGATTTCATCTTACCCTTTCTTCATGCAATGTTTGGCTTATTTTACTAATTATGGTCATAAAAGCTTCTTGAGAACAGTCACTTGATCTAAACAAAACAGGAAAGACAAGTTTAATGATTTGACAAACGTGGAATTTTTAACGTTAATTTTTAATACCAGTCGGTTTTGATATTTCAGTAAAAATCGTTCGACATAAATTAGTATGTTGCTGAAAAACCTAGTTATAGAACTTAATATCAACTTATTCAGTGGATAAAAGATGAGCCAACAATATTACTTGTAGCCAATACTAATTATTTAAAATAATGTCTTACAAATACACCAATTGTATGTTAAATTATACCATTTGTATTTTAGTATTACACTTTCATATTATCAAGTTATTTTAACTCTGACATCAAAATGTTGCTGGTTTACTGAATATTTTACTTGAATCACTGCTAGTTTTAAGGGAAGCAGGAAGAGTCGTAGTGTTTTCATTCACAGAAACCAATCAGTTAAACTAATACTGGACCACCAGTATGTTACTGGGGTAAGCACTCCACTAACTGTATTTACGTAGAGAGCTCATTATTATTTTAAGTAACAGCAAAGTTTAATGAAGTATTTTGTCTAGTAACATTGTATGTTATTTTATACTGAGTTTACCACCATTACCAACAATGCTTTTTAAACTAATAACATCGTAGGTTTTATCATGTGGACTTTTAAACCTTGTGATATTGACTTAAATACACAATTATAAAACCCTATTTTATTTTTACTTTATAATTAACCTTTATACTGGATATATTTAAAATGTATGAGATGACTTTGCATATTAAAATAGTGAGGGGAAAAGTAACCATGCTGGAAGGAATAAGAAGAAGATAAAAGCTTAACCTTAAACCTACTTTTAAAGAAAATCTTCGAATTATTAATGTATTAGCCTCAAAACTAAATTATATGTTATAATTTACATTAATGGTGTTTTTTATTGAGAGTAATGGTTTACTTTTAAATTTGAGAAGAGCTGAATATTTCTTCAATAACAAGTCATAATATTCCCTATAGAATTACACTGACACAGTCTTCGTTTCACTGATATATCGACCGGTATTAGTTTAATACCGCGTATCTTATTATAATATATTAACTTTGATATTGTTCAATAACCTTCCTGCACAACCAATCTTTAAAGTGAACATCAAAATAATAAGCTCAAAATGCATATCCTCCCCACGGGTCCTGTAAGTTCAAATGGAAATCTTATGGGAAGATATCATTTATAAAATTACCAGCTATAGTTATTTGTTGGTTAGGGCAAAAGAAGGCACATGGTAAAACTAAACAGAGATTTTATAGTGCTGGTCAGGTTAATATTTGTAATGCGTTTTATTTTGTCACGAGCAAAGCTGCGGCTAATTGCTAGTTATTTTATAAATTGTACAACCTTAACACTTAATTATATCGAAAAAAGTAATTTTGTTTGTATTTAACGTGTTAGATTATAACTGTGTTATTGCGGTAAATGATAAACCAATTTAAGTTTTATTTATCTACTAAAGCACAACTTTTTTAAATAAAGTAAAAACATCGTCATTATATAAGAATGCAAGACTTGTGAAAAACGCTGTGGATAGGGCGGAACCACCCTTCACTCCCGCGGGTGTTATACCACTGCATTTACATTGAGGGTTGAATGGTCTACCTTTTGCGGTTAAGTTTAACTTTAACATGAGAGTGAAAAGAAAAAACGTAGTATTTATGTTAAAAATGAGTTGATTTACCTTTTATAAGACTGACTTATTAAAAACCCAACTAATATCAAATTGCTAAATTTTCTAATTGCTATACTTATTTAAACTCACTGGCTTATCAACTGTATAAAGGT
Organism: Allygus modestus; assembly: GCA_963675035.1. Classification (NCBI taxonomy): domain Eukaryota; kingdom Metazoa; phylum Arthropoda; class Insecta; order Hemiptera; family Cicadellidae; genus Allygus; species Allygus modestus. The sequence continues at coordinate 125,403,266 of OY776115.1, read as the reverse complement.
CTTGATTTGATTAAATCTATTATTAAAGTACCTGGGGGAAGGCTCAGTTTGTTTAGATGGCTTAGAGTAATATTTCACCACTTCCCCCAACTGGTTATCAGATTTTTACAGATCATTTGTCTCTTTCCTGCATTTCTAAGGTCCAGTTGTTATTTATATCTCAATGTCCCTTTAATATATTTAGAATATTACCACTCTATATATGCAATCTTCACTCAATTGTTGTAGTCACTGCCCTCATGAAACCAAACCACATGTTAACAATTATAAACATCATGAGTATTACTTTGACAGTTCCCTGGTTGATTATGAACAGCTGATACAATTATTTTGTTTTGATTTTAAACTCCATAAGCCCAATGTTAGTTTTTTAACTTTTTATTTTCGCATTTTTTACATTATTTAATTTTTCCTGGGGATGAGACCTGTCTAGAATTTATTTTGATACCAGAAATTGGTTATTCCCACCGCATTTGATGAAATCGTTGGAGTCGTTTTTGAGATAAGAGTTACAAGCAAGCAAGCACGGATAGACGCAAGAAAGCTAGCAAGTAAACCTTACTCATATTAGAGTATAGGATAGGATTTACTTAACATTAATAGGCGAGGCTTAACTTTAAAATGAAAAAAGGTTACCTTTAAAATTACACTTAGGTCGGGCATCTCGATAGCCTAACGGTTAGCGTTTTGGACTTCGGTTCAAGGGGTCACGGGTTCAAATCCCGGGGTGCCCACAACAATGTGAGGGGGTTGGACCGCTTTCACTAAAAGCGTTTGTGTACTCTACTAACAAAAATGCCATTGGCGTTGAAATAAAAAAAAAAAACTGTTGAATGAAGATTGCATATATAAGATGGTCATATTTTAAATAAAGCAAAGGGGCATTAATATTAGAGTGATATTAGCGAATGTTATCTATTCAATCATCATTCTCTTACTAAACTTTTCTAAAGATTTTTTCTTGGATCCACGAAGTTTTGTTACAGTAGACTGTTTACTTTTTGACCTTGACTGTCACACACTCTTCTAACTTAATTAGTAAGCTGACTCAATAGCTCATTGTTAAAGAAGATTTATTTCCGTAAACACAATTCAAAAACAATAATAGGTAATACAAAAAAAATTCTGTATTCCTAACACGTTGAAGAGCACATTCAGCATAGAAATGCTGTGCTGGGGCAATCCCTCACTTTGTTGTGAGGCAAAAGTCTGAATACGGTTGATTGAATATCCTTCGCCATAGCCAGTTCAAGCTATTGTTTCCTCTCCGTGATTAGTTAAAAATTTTGTTTAAACATGTATTAAGAAATAATTGAATCGTCACGTTTTTCATAAAATGGTAATAAATAAATTGTACCATACGTAGGTTAAGGACTTAATCTGGGATAAATTCATCTGCGATTTTCAGCGTTAAAGCTTTGCAATTGTTACTGTTATACAATTTGGGCAAAATTTGTTGGTATATTTAAGGGTTTATCTTATTTTACCTGTCCAGATACGACCTAACTATTGTATATTAAAACGTACAACCTACAACCAAGTATAGCTACACAAATACTTTGACAATTGTGTCAAAGTTGCATTTTTGATTTATTTTACACTTATTTAAATCGTATGAGAGAAAACAATGTTGTAAACATGTTGACTTAGTTTATTTACTTCTAGTATGTACAATCTATATCGCCAAACATTCTACTGTTTGTAATTTGTATACTTACTTTGTATCAGTATTACTTACTGATTCCAAAAAGTAATGTACATGACCTTTAGTCGTAAAAAAAATTGTACCGGAATTGCTACAAAATATACTTTTTTCGACAGACGAAACCGAACATAAGTTGCATTGTTAGAAAACGCAAACAATATTTAAAATCAAATTATAAAAATGTTTTTGTTATGGTAATTTCAACAACTATAATTTCCCTTTTCCATTGGAGCTTAAAAAAAAAAACTAAACATTTGTAAAGTTAAGAATTTGTATTCTAACATAGGGGTTCTTAACGAAAACAGACGTTCAATACCAATACATTTGAAATCAGATAATAATTTGATCACAGGTAAAGTCCAAGAGCTATTATTACTAACATAACTGCCTATATATCCGGAAAGGAACACGTCATCAAACAGATGTTACGAATCAGTGACAACTATTTGTAATAAAGGAGTTTTACTGTGTTTATTGATCCGACATTTTAATTTTCATCAGCAGAGGGTTGACGAATTCTTTGAAACGCATCGTCCCATCCAATTATTTGCCACCATCGCATCCCAATTAAATTACTTCCCCTCATTCGGTCTTAATATCATAGAAGCCTAATATGTATTATCCCTATTAGTAAAACTTTGTTAGTCATTCATGCTGTGACTAAATAAAATAAACTATAAATTATCAGTCCAAAAAAGATCAGAGACGACTAAACAATTTACATCTAATTAATAATTACTGTAGTGTTTTTATAAAGAAATCGTTTATTTTATAAAATATACATTGTACCAGTAAAAAAAGATCAACTAAACCTAGTAGTCAAATATTTTAATTCGTGACCATCTCGTGTCATGTGGGCTAAATAGTTCTTCCACTAGCTGGATTGTGTAGTTAACTAAAACTTTGCAACTATACTAAGGAATTCTATGATATTTTGATAAACATAAAGACGTATTTGAGTACTGATTGTATAAAATAACACTAAAACCACTGATGATGGCTGCAGCTTCACTGATAGTCCTTTACGATCTTTGGGTGAAATGAGGGAGTGATTGGAATTTGAAATGTAAATTTGTCTTCTAAAAGTGTTTCTTGGACATCATTTTTTTATTAAAAAAAACTATCTATCTGTAGGGGTAATATAATAGAGGGGGCAGTCTGGCAACACTTCGCGTTTCTACCTGTTACCTCCATGAAACCAGAGTTAAATTTCAAATTACATCCCTCCTCAACGGATTATTCGACATCGTTGATTCATTGCTCGTTTTAAAGAGCGAAAATACAAAGTGATTACAGTGATCAAAATTTTTATATCGTGAATAATAATTGTTCAATAAAATTCCATACTATTAATAACCGTAAATATGTGTTAACGATTTGTTTTATCAACATTCTATTCACCGAAATCGTTAGGGTTTTATTTATCTACAGAATTAGCCGCAAGTCAACAAATTTAAATACTTAAAGTGGTTTATATACCTGGATTAAGTAATCAAATTTGTTGCTTCATGCAACCGGTTTCAACTCCGTGGAGTCATCATCTTTGTTAAAACTAATATTTTCTGCAGTTTTGAATAATTTTATCCTAATATCCTTGTACTGGTAGGCTACTTTTGATTGATCTGCTTCCAATTTCATTTTGTTGATGGATTTTAGCCTCCGAATTACTGTATAATACTTAAAGTGGTTTATATACCTGCATTAAGTAATCAAATTTGTTGCTTCATGCAACCGGTCTAATGGATTGATGAGAGACGGAATATTTGATTTAACATTGGTCTTTACTGAGGAACAGGTAGGAGCATGTGACTGGAGCACCCTCTTAAGGGAGGAATAGGTAGGAGTATGTGACTGAAGCCCCCTCTTAAGGGAGGAATAGGTAGGAGCATGTGACTGAAGCCCCCTCTTAAGGGAGGAATAGGTAGGAGCATGTGACTGAAGCCCCCTCTTAAGGGAGGAACAGGTAGGAGCATGTGACTGGAGCACCCTCTTAAGGGAGGAATAGGTAGGAGCATGTGACTGGAGCCCCGTCTTAAGGGAGGAACAGGTAGGAGCATGTGACTGGAGCACTCTCTTAAGGGAGGAACAGGTAGGAGCATGTGACTGGAGCCCCCTCTTAAGGGAGGAATAGGTAGGAGCATGTGACTGAAGCCCCGTCTTAAAGGAGGAACAGGTAGGAGCATGTGACTGGAGCACCCTCTTAAGGGAGGAATAGGTAGGAGCATGCGACTGAAGCCCCCTCTTAAGGGAGGAACAGGTAGGAGCATGTGAATGGAGCACCCTCTTAAGGGAGGAACAGGTAGGAGCATGTGACTGGAGCACCCTCTTAAGGGAGGAACAGGTAGGAGCATGTGACTGGAGCCCCCTCTTAAGGGAGGAATAGGTAGGAGCATGTGACTGAAGCCCCCTCTTAAAGGAGGAACAGGTAGGAGCATGTGACTGGAGCACCCTCTTAAGGGAGGAACAGGTAGGAGCATGTGACTGGAGCCTCCTCTTAAGGGAGGAACAGGTGGGAGTATGTGACTGGAGCCCCCTCTTAAGGGAGGAATAGGTAGGAGTATGTGACTGAAGCCCCCTCTTAAGGGAGGAACAGGTAGGAGCATGTGACTGGAGCCCCCTCTTAAGGGAGGAATAGGTAGGAGCATGTGACTGAAGCCCCCTCTTAAGGGAGGAACAGGTAGGAGTATGTGACTGGAGCCCCCTCTTAAGGGAGGAATAGGTAGGAGCATGTGACTGAAGCCCCCTCTTAAGGGAGGAACAGGTAGGAGCATGTGACTGAAGCCCCCTCTTAAGGGAGGAACAGGTAGGAGCATGTGACTGGAGCCCCCTCTTAAGGGAGGAATAGGTAGGAGCATGTGACTGAAGCCCCCTCTTAAGGGAGGAACAGGTAGGAGCATGTGACTGGAGCCTCCTCTTAAGGGAGGAACAGGTGGGAGTATGTGACTGGAGCCCCTTCTTAAGGGGGGAATAGGTAGGAGTATGTGACTGAAGCCCCCTCTTAAGGGAGGAACAGGTAGGAGCATGTGACTGGAGCCCCCTCTTAAGGGAGGAATAGGTAGGAGCATGTGACTGAAGCCCCCTCTTAAGGGAGGAATAGGTAGGAGCATGTGACTGAAGCCCCCTCTTAAGGGAGGAACAGGTAGGAGCATGTGACTGGAGCCCCCTCTTAAGGGAGGAATAGGTAGGAGCATGTGACTGAAGCCCCCTCTTAAGGGAGGAACAGGTAGGAGCATGTGACTGGAGCCTCCTCTTAAGGGAGGAACAGGTGGGAGTATGTGACTGGAGCCCCCTCTTAAGGGGGGAATAGGTAGGAGTATGTGACTGAAGCCCCCTCTTAAGGGAGGTACAGGTGGGAGCATGTGACTGGAACCCCCTCTTAAGGGAGGAATAGGTAGGAGTATGTGACTGAAGCCCCCTCTTAAGGGAGGAACAGGTAGGAGCATGTGACTGGAGCCCCCTCTTAAGGGAGTAATAGGTAGGAGCATGTGACTGAAGCCCCCTCTTAAGGGAGGAACAGGTAGGAGTATGTGACTGGAGCCCCCTCTTAAGGGAGGAATAGGTAGGAGCATGTGACTGAAGCCCCCTCTTAAGGGAGGAACAGGTAGGAGCATGTGACTGAAGCCCCCTCTTAAGGGAGGAACAGGTAGGAGCATGTGACTGGATCCCCCTCTTAAGGGAGGAATAGGTAGGAGCATGTGACTGGAGCCTCCTCTTAAGGGAGGAACAGGTGGGAGTATGTGACTGGAGCCCCCTCTTAAGGGAGGAATAGGTAGGAGTATGTGACTGAAGCCCCCTCTTAAGGGAGGAACAGGTAGGAGCATGTGACTGGAGCCCCCTCTTAAGGGAGGAATAGGTAGGAGCATGTGACTGAAGCCCCCTCTTAAGGGAGGAACAGGTAGGAGTATGTGACTGGAGCCCCCTCTTAAGGGAGGAATAGGTAGGAGCATGTGACTGAAGCCCCCTCTTAAGGGAGGAACAGGTAGGAGCATGTGACTGAAGCCCCCTCTTAAGGGAGGAACAGGTAGGAGCATGTGACTGGAGCCCCCTCTTAAGGGAGGAATAGGTAGGAGCATGTGACTGAAGCCCCCTCTTAAGGGAGGAACAGGTAGGAGCATGTGACTGGAGCCTCCTCTTAAGGGAGGAACAGGTGGGAGTATGTGACTGGAGCCCCTTCTTAAGGGGGGAATAGGTAGGAGTATGTGACTGAAGCCCCCTCTTAAGGGTGGAACAGGTAGGAGCATGTGACTGGAGCCCCCTCTTAAGGGAGGAATAGGTAGGAGCATGTGACTGAAGCCCCCTCTTAAGGGAGGAATAGGTAGGAGCATGTGACTGAAGCCCCCTCTTAAGGGAGGAACAGGTAGGAGCATGTGACTGGAGCCCCCTCTTAAGGGAGGAATAGGTAGGAGCATGTGACTGAAGCCCCCTCCTAAGGGAGGAACAGGTAGGAGCATGTGACTGGAGCCTCCTCTTAAGGGAGGAACAGGTGGGAGTATGTGACTGGAGCCCCCTCTTAAGGGGGGAATAGGTAGGAGTATGTGACTGAAGCCCCCTCTTAAGGGAGGAACAGGTGGGAGCATGTGACTGGAACCCCCTCTTAAGTATTGTCTCAAGACTTGATTTATGATAAAATTTTGTGAGCTAGGTGTAATAATGTAAATTATAATGAATATTAACAAAACGTATACGAAAAACGTATTTAAAACTATACTTATTACATGTCTTTGCATTTCAGTCTTGTCACTTAATTTTGAAGTATTACATGATGGTAATGTTTTAAATTAATACAGTTTAATATTAGGCCTACCTATTTAAATTCAATGTCTTACAACTACATAAATGAGAGGTTAAATTGGTCAAGACGTATTTTGCTACTGCACTTTCACATTTTTAAGTTATTTTAGCCCTGACATAGAATGTTGCTGGTTTACTGTATATTTTCTGGAATCACTGCTAGATTCAAGGGAAGCAGGCAGGATCGTAGTGTTTTCATTCACAGAAACCAATCAGTTAAACTAATACTGGACCACCAGTATGTTACTGGGGTAAGCAGTTCACTAATTGTATTTACAAAGCAAGTTCGTTATTTTTTTAAGCAAAATAGCAAAGTCCGATGACGTATTTTGTCTAATAACATTGTATGTTATCTTATAGGCCTAGTTAGTTTCACCATCACCAATAATGTTTTTTTTTACAAATAAAATTAGATTTTAAACAATTGGTGTTTTAAACCTTGTAACACTGACTTAAATGAACAAATATAAATCCCTATTGTATTTTCCTTTATATTTATTTTTCTACTATCATGTTAAACATTTCTTAAGAAATATATGTATACCCTATGTTAGTTTTTCATTAGTGATTGTTTTATTGTATGATTAATATTGATATGTATATTAAAATAGTGTGATTAAATCCAAAAATGTTGGAAGACGTAGAAGACGTAAAGCTAGTATTATACCATATTTCAAAGAAAATCGTTACATTATTAATAAATATTAGCCTAAAAATTAAACTAATAGTCATTATTTACATTAAAGGTGGTTTATATTATGAGTAAGGTTATACTTTTACATATCAATAGTGCTGGGTATTTCTGATATTACTAGTCGTAATATTTTCCTTATAAATGATACATTTTTCGTTTCACAAAAATATTGACCGGTATTAGTTTAATATCACGTTTCTGATAATAATATTATCAACTTTGAAATTTTACAAAGACCTAGCAACACAACCAATCTTTGAAGTGAACATAAAAGATAGTATTCCCAAAATATAAAATAGTATTTAAAATTCATGTCTTCAGCCCCGAAACTGTAAAAAGACATATTAGGATTTTTTTGACCGTCCGACAGTCTGTTCCTGCTCGTGACCGCGACTATGTCGCTAAACTGTGATAGGCCTATCAAAATTAATGTTCGTAGTTTTTCATGTGGTGCTGTCCGTGCGTCCGTGTTTTATGTGAACTTTGTGTTTAGTGTGGATTTTTAACTTTAACGAAGCAATAAAAGCAAACTTTTTTTCCTGTCCTGGCGTTTAAAAATGGCGTAAAGCCGAAAGATATATAACACACATTTGGATTCATTTTGGAACTGCTGACGGAGTATTTATATATCCTAATATATGAAATATAAATGTACTTTTTTAATCCAAGTCTACATACTCGTTAAAATTGTAATTGCGATGGTTCAAATAATTGAGAATCATTTCAATAATAATCATGTCATCACTATGTTAAGTAAATACAGGACAACATAAGGTAACTATCCACTTAATAGGAAGCCTTGTAGGATCATTGTGCTAACATATTTCACTCAATGACACTTAAAGCTTAATCTTTTCAGGTGAGATATTGGTATTATATACTGAACACGATGTAATAATAAATTAACAAGCAAAATTGTACGAAAGATAAACAAACAAAGTCTCCAAGTAGACTAATGTTACACAGTGAATTCGAATTTCGTCCGAATAAAGATGGGATTTTAGATTACAATGTTGATTATAATGTCCCAATTATAATTAAAACTCTTAATTTTTAAAATTTTTTTATATATTTTACAACCATAACATGTAATAAAATTAAAACTAAATTATTTTGTTTTTATTTAACGGTTTATTTTATAACAGTGCTGTTGATATAAATTATAAACCAATTTAAGTTTTACAAGTCGACATGTGCGGAATTCCGCACTGCAAACCAAATCTTGTCAGTTGATCAGATGTTCTTTTGTTTAAATTTTCGCTCCTCTCAAAATAAACTATTCCCTTTATTTATCTTACATATTTCTCAAATTTCAGAGAAGCGGTACAATTTTAATCCATGGGTCTATTTTTCGTCGTTAGCCGGCACGATAAGCTTCAAATGAGGGGCAAATCATGAAATTTGAAAAAGGAATAAGGAAGATCTCGCGGACTGACAGAAAAACAGGCTAGAGAAATAATATATAAGATTTACCTGCTACAGCATAGTTTGTTTTTAAAGAAAGTAAAAAACATCATTAATATTTAAGAATGCAAGACTTGTGAAAAGCGCTGTGGATGGGGCGGAACCACCCTTCAGATCCCGCGGGTGTTGTTATACCACTGCATTTACATTGAGGGTTGAACGGTTTACCTTTCGCGGTGAAGTTTAAAACTTTAACATGACAGCGAAAAGAAAGGCACATTTAGTATTTATGCTAAAAACGAGTTTATTTAGCTTTATAGCACTGACTTATTTAAAACTCAACTAATATTAAATTGAAAATTTAATATTTAATATAATATATATTTAAACCCAGTGGCTTATCATCTTTTTGAAGGTATCGATGTAATTTAATCTATTATTATATGAATACATTAACTTACATTAATAGACGGGGCTTACCTGTAAAATGAAAACATATATTTGCAAATTAAGATCAAGTATCAAGTATTCAGTGTTTTTGCATCGTATTGCAATTCCTGATCAACGTTAAATTCTAAATTATTCAAATATTTTAGCTGTAAATTTTACCATTCCACGAATGTTAAGGTTGGACATTAAATGTATCCAACTACCTTCCTTATTTAAAGTGTGTGAATGAACGACGTTAAGCATGGTACAAAGGCTAATACGGTCTAAGACTGTGTTATTATGCCTCACAAGGATAAGCAAAGCAACAATAATTTAAAAACCAGACTGATATATTAAATAGTAAAACTAAATACCCCCGTAGCAGCAAACCTGCACACTCAGCGAATTTCCAATGCATATTAATTTATCTTAATACCACATAAAGCCACATACCAAGTTTCATCAATCAATAAACGATTTATGACTTTTCAATTATTCTCCATAAGAATAACATGGAGGCTGAGTATGCAGGTTTGCTGAAATAAGGAATACTAAAAATGGCCTTTTATCCAAATATCAATATAACTCAACTATGTAAAGCCACATACCAAGTTCTATTAATTTATGTTCATAATTAAAGGAAATAACACGTTAATTATTCTCTATAAGAATAACATGGGGCTGAGTATGCAGGTTTGCTGCCACGGGAACTATCGGGCGAAAAACGGGTTTTTGTGCAAATATCAATAGACCACAATGAAATAAAGCAATATACCAAGTTTCGTCAGGATAAGTCGATAAATAAGCGAGATATACAATTTTTTTTATCCTCCATAAGAATAACATTGGACAACGTACTGTGTTTAGCACTTTCAATATCTCAGTAACCAATTGACGTAGAGCAATGATTAAAACATAAAATTGTGCGTCTTTTTAAGCTGATTCCAATGGGAAAAAATAAAAGTTTACTTTTTCAAAAATTCTATGTAAAAAACTCAAAAAACCCATTTTTGGGGTACAAAACCCCCCAAAATACCCCTTCGGATAAGTCGATCCGTCTGGTTTTCGAACTTAAAGTCATAAATGCTGCTTTACACGTTTGTACCAAATTTCATCAAAATCGGACCTTTTTTACGAGAGTTATCGCACCCACGGACACACATATATATATATATATATATATATATAAAAAAAAATATATATATATATATATATATATATATATATATATACAGTTTCGAACGAATGGTGTTTTTGGAGTCTGGGGACCTCAAAACGAAAAGTTATCATGGTCCCGGGCCTAGGTCTTACCATGCCGACCACGGTAATAGCTTCTTCCCTATAGGGGAAATTCGCTAAAATTGCACTTATATTACATACAAAGTAATTTACACGTAATTTAATTTGATTTTAACGACTGAAATAAATTTCGTCATCAAGTATATAAATCCTTAAAATAACTGAGGATATAAAATATAACTTCAAAACGAGGTAAAACTGACATGTAAGCGATGCCAGGCTACTTGAGCAAGTAACACTAGGACAAGAGCCAACTTTAGTAAAATCAGGATCTGCAGTCGCGGTTTTTTTGTTACCTTGCTCATAAAAGTGGTAGTAAAACATGTTGATTTACTTGATTTAAACGGTTTTTTGAGTAACATGATAGTCATAAAATACGTGAAATTGGTTCTCAATTATGATATACACAGTGGAATACTTTATTTAACACCAATACAGTTTTCATCACAAAGTCAATTTAAATTCCTACTTGTAAACATTTCTAACATAATACATAATTATTTGTTGAGGGACCACAATATTATTAATAAATTGTTTAAACTAATACATAAAGTCCTTTGTTTCAAACTTATTGTTGGTGAAGGTGAGTTTATGTTGTGTAAGACATTATTGCGGACATCTTCCATCACTGATCTGATCACTTGTTTTTACTAATCAGTGACGGAAAATGTTCACAATAATGTCTTAAACCTAACATAATATATAAAGGATTATATAAAATAACAAAGGTTGCTTTTTATTGTTTATACAATGATACATGTGTTAACTAAAACAAGATACAATAAATTACTTTTCACAACACTACAAAATATTGTTGCATTTATGCCGTACTTACATACAAGACGCTGCAAGGCAATCGATTTCGACCAGCCGCAACGGTTTTCATGAGGCCCAATCAGGAAATACATTTTTTTGATTTTAATCGGTGCCCTTAAGGGTGCGCCCTACCCCAGATTGAATGATCCGCACGATGTTGTTTAGCGCCGCGCCGCGCCGCCACCAAGCAGGACCATACATATTTACGATTGAAGACCTTTTGTTCTCCTCAATCGCACTGTTATTTTCCTGATTAACTAAATTATTATTAGTGAAGGCGATTAGCGGTAGGCAGGTAGGGCACACCCTTAAATGCAGTAAATGAACCATAAAGGGACCATACTAACTCGAAAAGATTCCTTCTGTTGTACTCACAGGTTCCGTTTCCTTCAAAATTGTAATTGGATGAAACTATATTATAGTCGGGTAACATGCAAATGCAAAAATAAAAGGGAACATCTGAGAGTTAAAACATATAAATTAAGCAAACGTAATGCAGACAAATTGCACGAAGAGACATAATTGCTCAAACAGACGGGGAAAATGTACATTTAAATCCTTTGAGCTTCACCTAAACTTTCCACAATATTTTTTACTGACATAGACTATTCTATTTAACGAGTCCGCTCGTAGCACGCTGGCGTAAAGGAAGTAAATTTCCACATAAACAAAAGTTTAAAAAATCATAAACGGTGTTAAAAAGAACATTTATTCAAATTTTTATTAAAATCTGAAAACATTATTTTTTTTTGCTGTTCTGTTGCTCCTGGTTCTGTTTACCTGCAGTGCTGGGAATACAATGTTGCGCATTATAAGATTATAAGAAGGTCCAGTCAAGATTGAAAGAAGGTGTGAGGATACTGGGGATGATAAAAATACAACTTTTTATTAGCATATTACGTTTTGTTATTACTTACGCGATGTAATAAAAGACGTCTTACAACACTTAAGATATATTTACACTTATACAGATTCACATACAGAGGGTAAAAACCATCTTTTATTTATGTTTAACGTCTGTATGTGAATCAGTATAAGTGTAAATATATCTTAAGTGTTGTAAGACGTCTTTTATTACATCCCGTATGATAAAAATACACCAACATATGAATAACAAAGCTTTTCTAATGTAAAACCCCCGTAAGATAACGAACTGTTTGTAGTCGATATACATTTTCTTTAATAACTCAGAATATATTTATGCTAGAATTATGAGAGAGGGCTTAACACTTTTGCCTTATTAATATCCATCTTTTTATATACATTAATTGTATATTCGGGGCTTTTCTGACCCTTTTTGAGCACAAAAACCCAACATTTGAAATATCAAATCCCAAGAAAGGGGTTTAGGGTTTTCCGATCGCTTTGCCCAAGGAAATTGTCCAATTGATTACTGACTGTAATGTTCCTACCAAATTTTAAGTAAATCGGACAAAATATGCGACCGCTAGAGTTCAAGCACATATATCTATATCATTTTTGAACGACCCCCCAAGACGTGTTCAGGGGGTCAAGTTAGGAATTTCTATGATGGTCCCGGGCTTAAGTTTTACCGTGCAAGGCATGCTAATATTTCACCTTTCCATATGAAATTCACTAACAAGCAGAAATATAAACAAATACATTATACATTTCTACCCCAGAGGGATCATTTATATAAGTAGTAAGTTATTTTCCTTTGATACAATTTATGGATAATTTGAGTGAAATAAATGTTTTATTAGTGAATTTCCTATGGAAAAGTGAACTATTAGCATGACCCTCACGGTGAAACTTAAGCCCGGGACCACCATAGAAGTTACTAACGTGACCCTCTGAACACGTTTTGGGGGTTCTTTCAAAATTATATACATATAATGTTTTATATACATATATATATATGTATATAAGAACAGATATATATATATATATATATATATATATGTATATATGTATGCACTCTGATGGTCGCATTTTTTGTCCGATTTACTTCAAATTTGGTAGGGATCTTCCTTTCTATAATCAATTGGACAAGATCGTTGGGTAAAACAATCGGAAAACTCTAACCCCCTTTTTTGGGGATTATTCTTTCAAATTTTGAGGTTTTGGGCCCAAAAAGGGTCAGAAAAGCCCCGGACGGAAAGTTAATGCTTATAATAAGATGGGGATTAGTGAAGCGAAAGTTTTAAGCCCTCTCTCGTCATTCTAGCATAAATGTTTACCGAGATATTAAAGAAAATGAATATCGGCTAAACACAGTACATTGTCTTGTGGGGTTTTTAAATTAGAAAAACATGTTATTCATTTGTTGTTGTATTTGTATCATCCCCAGCATCCTCGCGCCTACTTTCAAGCCTGACTGGTCCTTCTCCTAACGTTATAATGCACAAAATTGTATTCCTAAAATTACAGGTAAATGAAACCAGTAGCATCAGAGCAGCAAAAAATAAATGTTTTCAGATTTTAATGAAATTGGAATAAATGTATGTTTTACACTGGTTTAGAGTTTTAAAAGTTTTGTATGTGGAAATTCACTTCCTTCACGTCAGCGTGCTGCGTGCGAACTCGATTGTTTCTAAATTTAATCCAGCAATATACATATATCCAGTATTTTGATTACAAATATCAATTTATTATTTGCCATCGATAGTTAATAATCGAAGGTTTTCAATCTAAGAAATATATAAACATTTTAGTTTGCAACAAATCATGATAAAACCAGCTCAAGGATTCAAGAATAAATTGTCAGGTATAATATTTCATTATTAATATTAATAACGCTTTTGGCAGCTTAAGTAAGAATATAAGTAAGAATGAAACTGCCAAAAGCGTTATTAATAGTAATTATAACAATGGCTTACTTAAGTTTAAGAATTGAAAGAATATTTCATGTCAGAGAGGAGAAATTTTAAACTAACCGCCAGCTCAAGATGCCTCGGGTACAGTCGGCTTGGCTGTTACCTTAGAGGTTTCTTGCCTTAGAGATGTGCCTTATCAGATAACTTACGATTTGAGTTACTCCCACGTGGTGTAGAAATACTAGAAGCAAACACCTAATATCATATATCAGCGTTCATACAAACCTGATAACTGTTTCAAGGTGGTTTCGAATTTAGTAAGTACCGAGTATTAGTTTAAGTGAATCCAGTTTCAAATACGTTTTTGCATTTATTGAATGAATATAGAGCATCAGAGTAGATACTACCAAGCAGTTAGCAGTTTAATATTAGGTAGAAATTTTATATTAGGAAAACAGATGTCGGAAGAAAACAAAATCGACAAAAGATAAACAGATTTCAAGTTCTAAGTAATGAATAGCGGTTAAGCATGTAAAATAGATATATTAGTTTTAGTTTGTATTACATATTATTCACTCTTTATATCTGCTACTTTTGGAAATTTAAAACGGAAAACCTAATACTAGACCTCATATATTGGGCCACAAATACCTGCATACAATTTTTGTATATATGCTTCTGCTATTTCACTTCCAAAACATATTAATCAATAAATATGTTTCCTGACGTTTTTGACCCAATTCCGGACGCTTTACTTTATACATTAATCTCGTATAAAATGTTTTAAATTTGGTATCAGTCCAAGCCCTGTGCTTGATACTGACTAAGGTCCGCCATTTTTTAGAAACTGACATTTATTAACCGACGAGGAACGGTGGCTGGTCTGATGGAACGATGGCTTGGTTCCAAATTGAGTTCAGGTTCAGTTTTTGAGCTAGAAAAACTGTGGGACAAAGTTTGTGAGATCGTCCCTTTCTCATTTTGACTCAATACAACGAAAAAAAAAACTTGTTATAGTTTATCTGTCACAGATAGTTAGAAAAAGCTGTTTTCAACTAACATATTGGTAAGGCTTTTACTGCCCTGTCTCTCATTCATATTTCCACTGCTACAGATGATAAACGACTGCTGGGTTTAATTTTGAAGTCTCTTAAAATTTTCAGGTTTATGAGATGAAGGCCGAACCCACTCCCTTCCCATACTTGTTTGGTATTTTTTTTATATTTTCGTTGGCTTGTTATTTGAGTTTTGAAGGACCTTCTCTGAAGTGTATTTTTAAACTAGAGAAAATAATAATCAAATACTGTCAACAATTCTAACTATTATGGTAGTAGAAACACTGAGGAAAACGATTTAAACTATTATTATTTTTCAAAATTTGTTCTTTCCTGCTACTTCTTTAAGATGACAATGTCTATTGCTTTAAAAAATTTACAATATTTTCCGATTTTAGCTTGCAACTTGTATCTATTATATAACAGGCTCGCCAGTTATTTGAGAAAAATAAATCACGTACAAAACTTTAAAATGTGAGTTTGCTATTACAGTGTAATAATATAGTGCATGTTTTCACAAAATAGTTTGCATGTGGCTAGTGAAAGTGACCAATGATAACATTCGTAATTGTGTGTCAGTAAAATCGCTTACATAAACTAGTTTGTGTCCCGTTCCTCTCACGGGAATCTCGCAGGCATAAGGAAATAACCCAGGCTCGCAGGGAATCTCGCAGGCATAAGGAAATAACCCAGGCTCGCAGGGAATCTCGCAGGCATAAGGAAATAACCCAGGCTCGCAGGGAATCTCGCAGGCATAAGGAAATAACCCAGGCTCGCAGGGAATCTCGCAGGCATAAGGAAATAACCCAGGCTCGCAGGGAATCTCGCAGGGATGTCTCGAAATATTTGCATTATAATGAACTGACTACGAAAACAAAATAACTCTCTAGAATTAAATTGAAACTTTATGAGCCCATGTTTTTTATAACCATAAAAGAACATCTAGAGAATAAAAACCTTTTATTGATACCAAATAGGTATTAAAAATTATAGTTTTAGACCCGAAAACCAAGCAAACAGTGAAATTTAAAAACAACTGTTTCAATACATATTTTAATTTAAAACTAATTGTTACTTGGTTATTGTTTAACCCGATTTAAAATAAGCAATGTAAAATAGATATATTAGTTTTAGTTTGTATTACATATTATTCACTCTTTATATCTGCTACTTCTAGCAGGATATAATCCGTTAAAATAAGTACTATCTCTCGCATTAATACTTATTATTTGTCGAAGTACAAAGGTAGATACTAAATGATTCTTGCAATTTCTGTGGAGCAGCAGGAATGTAGGCTAATAAGAAAGTTCGCTGGAGCATCGGCGATAAAGAATGTTGATCTTGAATTAAAACCCATCTTTGAATTTAGGATTCTCATTTTCACTTTTTAGTTATTTCATTTTCAAGGGGAATTGATCAAAGGTACTATCTCTGCGTGTGGTAATTCAGTTGAAATAATTTAGAACCGAGATAAGCTCCAACTGCACTACAATTCACGGGATTATCGCTAACTTTGAGCTTCGAAGGTGAGCTTCAAAGTCAACATCAGACCTCTCAGACTGATGGATTGTTTTGTTGGAAGGGGAAACAATCTGCTCGATCGATGAAACGTACAACATACGCATACAAAAACTAAAACCCAAGTCCTAAAACAATATATTAAAACAAAAGCCTACATTGCATCAATTTTAAATCAAAAGTACTCTGGTTAGGTATCAATAAAACAAAGATAATTTAAAATGTTAAATGCTATAGTTAATCTGGCATTTTATTATATATGTTTTATATGCTTAATTATACTTCCCAGCTAGTTATAATACATCAAGTTAAAGACAAGTGCTGCAATTGTTGGACTACTTGAATAAACAAAAGATGTACATTGTAGCAGGGGACCGCCCGTATGAGATGCGAGTAATGCTGTTGATAAATAAGACTAACTGTTAAAGCACAAAGTCTAATCGTAATGGTGGTTTGCGATATAAGGCATCAGTTCTATCAGCAACTATTATAACTTAAACCATAACTTTGGTATGAACACCCTTCGTCTTAAATTACATTCCACTTAACCGCCGTACATTTACCTACCTTTATTTAGCCTACCTAAACGTATTATAGTTGAATTCAGAGGATCGTATTTGGATTGAAGCCCAGATTTGGCTCCAGGCAGTCTTCAACCTATCTTAGAATTAATAAATAAATGGTAGTGTCTGTAACTGGTGGTGTTCACGAGACGTTCTCATGGTACGTGGGTAGCAAACAAATGATATAATCCCACAATAACCTCGCAAGTGAGCACATGCTGTGTCACAGTTGTGACTACTAGTGCTGTAGCATACACAACATACTGGAAAATATTTCCTAATGAAGGTGAAAACTATTCACAAGTGTAGGAAGCAATAGGTTATAAATTTAAATAGGTGATTAAAATGCAAACAGTTCATTAGAATTGCTGAAAGCCTATACTGAATGAAATATCACCGGTTTCTATTCAATTAGTAAGCAATTTTACTAGGACGCCATGAAGAGATGATTTACTTTAGTAGATTAACATGGTCATTAAAGAAAACGTTTACTAATTTTTAAATAGTTGACAGGATTGCATTTTTCCTACATGTTTTAACCCAATTAATGTATTTTTAGTAACTGTTTACGTTTATGATTTTGTTCAGCTCTGTTAATTCTCACTGGACTAGGAAGCTTTCTTGTTTGCGTGACCGTGAAGTTATTGAGCTCTAATACAGTCTGCTTTATTGAAAAAGTGTAATAAAATTATTTAAAGCGTTTGCAACTTAAGAGATAAAAAATATTGTTAATTGGATTCCCGCCCCCCTTCCCAACCATCACCCAATCTGGCAATCTAATCCTATTGGAGATATTTTATTTTGACTAAATAACAAAAATAAAACAATTTCAGACGGTTTTTATTGGTTTTTAAGTGTGTAAAAACATAGAAAACAAGTCAATGTCTTGAAACGTTAATTTTGTTATATTACAAGTAGTTAGTGCATTTTAAGTTATTTCAAGTATTATTTAACATATTTAGTATTTTATTTTCTGTGCAAACAGCAAAGTTAATTTAAAGGATTGTTTTTCTGTTATTTTTTATAACTCAATGTTGGATATGACTGGTAAACCTTAAACAAAATTAGCAATCACTATTAATTTATACATCTATATTTATTTGAATGAGCGTGAATAACCTCCATAGTCATTTAATCGTTCAAAATATAATAACAAAATCGTTCTATCTGGTGTTTGAAAAAGAACTCTATACTTTCGAGAACAATTTTAAAGGTGAAACATAAAAAACATTATGTATTATTACATTTATGAATACATAGTATGAAAGAGAATATCTTCAAGTTTTGGTTTTGCTCTAGTGAACCTCGACGAGCGCACCATTAGTTGTTCTACACAGATCAATACGATTTTCCACTCCTCACCAGGTATTCGCGAACATTGCAGGTGTGGACCGACGCAACTACTTCGATGATCCTTTGCCCCGGCCCCTCGAATCCCAGATTTAACTCTGCTGGACTTTTTATTTTGGGGAAATGTAAAGAATGTGGTATATGCTGAAAATATCCGTGGCATTGATCATTTACGACAAAAGATCATCGAAGCAGTTTCGTCAGTCACACCTGCAATTTTAGCTGAGGTCATATCTGGCGAAAAGTGTAAAAATCTTCTTGATCTGTGTGGAGCAACTAATGGTGCGCACGTCGAAGTTTACTAGGCCAAAACGAAAACTTTAAGATATTCTCTTTCACACTATATATTCATAAATGTAAGATTTTGTATGATTCACCATTAAAATTGTTCTCGAAAATAGGGAGTTCTTTTTCAAACACTCGGTATATTTCAAATTATTATTTGCTTACTAATTAGTGGGAGTTAGCATTTGAAAACTTATAATCTGTGAGTTTCAAACAGAACGCTGCTGACAAATAAACTCTCAAATTCCCCTTGAAAACAGCAAGATTAATTTAAAACATCCTGACTAATTAAGCAAACTTGTTTGTAGATGAGACGCTAAGCAGGACCATTAGATGGAAATTCTTTCCTCATTGATATACATTTTAAATTAAAACTATATTTTTTTAATGCTGCTGATTCTACAAATAACCTTCCAAAACTTCCCTTTGCCCATTTAATTTTCTTTATTTGACATACTGTTTCTAAATATTTAATATGACATTTGATTTAAACCAATACTTGTTTATAACCAAAATTATACGTGGCCATATCTCGCATATGTCGTATTATGTCTATCTATATGTGATTTTGCATACCTTATTATTGAAGAAACTGTTGGAACAAATCTTTTAAGAAAATAGTTAAATTATTGAATAATTATGCTTACAAATTCCATAAAAATTTGGTTTCCTAAAAACATTCTGTTTCAAATCAGTTAAAAAACTAAAATTGTAATTACAAAATGTCAAGATTAGGTTAAAAGGTTTTAAACAAGTTAACAAAATAATCCAACGACGCATTGTTTTTAATATTAGAGTTATGGGTAACGGAGACACTCACGTTTTATGGTCAAACGTGGTGCTAAAAATGGTTATATTACTGATATTATATCTTCCACTGTAAAGCTGGATGTCGTCAAGACACAAAATATTTGTCTGATACTCTCTTAACATGTCTAACGTTTGTAGACAACCTAAAAGCTTATATTACCATGGACTGGTGTCACAAACTACCAAAGTGCGTTGACGAGTCAGAACACTCAGCTGGTACAGCAGCTTACACACACTAAACACTAACACACTAATCACTAACACACAGTGTACAGAAATGGCATTGTTAATGTTCTTATACCACAGAGATGATCTGCAGACGAATTAATCAGTAGGGACAAACAGTCTAAAAATATCTAAAAAAAAATCTAATTTAAAACAAAAATCGTTAAAGGGATTATACAAATTGTTGTCAATCTAAGGAACAAGTTTGCCTGGAGTCATGTCATATTATTTAGGAAGCTTAATAAAAAATTTCGTACCATACATTTTAAGGTATTTTACTATATATAGACAAATATGACTAACCTATGACGTGGAATGTACTGTTCTTTTTCCTGATGTGTTACGATGCTTTCATGCTTTGAGGCTTACTGTGTATCATATATTCTGCTTTATGTAAATTTTAGTGTTTCCTGATCGGTGTAAAATTTAATAAAGCTATTTGTATGTACACTGGGATGTTTAAAATATATGCCGGCACAAAATAAGGCTAGCGGAATGTCTCCGCTGTGTGTTTGGCCATGCAAATACAACGATTTACAAAGACGGGCTTGCAAAAGTGAATGATATTTTACTTTGAAAATAATAGATTCCACAAGTAACAGGTAGGCTTGTTTATTAAAATATTCATACATTACATTAATGAATGTGTTTTCAATCTTAAACTTTGTACATTAAAAAAAATCTAATGAAAAAGAGGGAATTTAATTTGTAAAAGATATGAGTTTGCTTAATGTAACATTACTTATTTTTGGAATTCTCTGACCTAATACGAGTGTAAAACCTACAGTAGATTTATGCTTAGTTCGTGTCCCGGTGCACCAGCCAAGGTAATGAAGTTAAATCGTGTGCTAGGTGCAAAGAAAGAATAATGCGTTTATATTCTCATCGCATACTGTGCGACTGTATGGAATGAAATATTGCTTTATTGCGTTATTTGTGAATAATATAACAAGATTAAAATCAAACATAAAACTAATTACTATATCGAATTAATGCATAGTAACTGATTATAGTTAAAGCACTTTTTCACGCACACTACAAAATGTGGTCTAACAACCGTCTGTTTGGTTGGAACAGTTGTTCACTAATTTAGTACAAATTAAATTTTGGTCTTTGAACTATTTTAGTTTTATTACGTGATATTGTGCATTTTTAAGCTACTTCCAATAATGAACACGTAAGTAAGTTATTGTCTGATCAAATGAAAGTGAATGCATATAAGAATAGCTATGCAACTTTGAGGATCCATTGGTCATCGACATATCGGGGGTTCATGGATCAGTGAGAGCTTTAGCTTCGAAAAAAAACAGTTTTATTAATCCACAGCCAACCTTTTTCCAAAGTAAAACTTTCACTAATACAAATTCAGACCATTTATACGTGTTTTTAATTAATACAATAATGTTTTGTATTGCCTATAGTACTATAGTAAAAAGTAGTTTACAATTTGACTCTTAAAAGAGTGATGTTCAATACAGTTTATAAACAAAACATAGCAATCAGTGTTCGCCTCTGGTAGGTCAGCAGTTAAGTATGCAGGTCCAATAAAGGGGGCAAATCAGAGTTCACAACGTACTAAATAACAATTGGTGCGGGTCATTATTGCGGGTCGATATCTCCCGATATAGAAATTCGGGTTTTGTAGACGATATCATGCAAGAAAAAAATTTTAAACAAATGCAATCTATCTTAAATGAAACCATAACCTTGAAGTAATAACAGTAATTAATGTGAGAAGAAATAAATTGATCTTAACGCGTACATAGAAGATATTTGATTAAATATTGAATTATGTAGCGGGTAAGGTTACCCCACTTGCCAAAACACAAATAAAACAAAACTATATAATATTATTGAGGGTAAATGTTTAATTTTGATGTACTCATATAATGATTGATTAAATATTGTAATCTGCACCTATGCTGACATCCAATGTCCTAAACCTTTAAATACTTAGGCCTAAATACTTCCAATGAGCATTTCTTGAACATAAAAACTAATTTAGTTATATGAGTTTTTCAAAGTTTAATAAAATGCGGTCCAAATCCGGGTTAACATATAAAACAATCCACGCTGCACTACTAAGCAGATATTATTTTCTTTTATTGATCAATTTCATGTCCTTAATAAAGGTATTTATATTATATTCATAAGGATTTTTCAAACCGCAGACAGTCTTTATTAAAATAGTAAGTTTCGATAAATTAAAAGGACTGAACGCATGATTATAATCTATAAATGTATCCACCTGGTAATGTGTAATGCCCACACGTGCACATTAGCACATTGTGTTTTTGACATAAATAGTATTTCTGAATAATGATTAAATATCAGTTTATTCGGTGTGAAATGTACAGAAAGCTTTAAATAGGTTTTACTAATTCAAATTTCCTGCTTATTACGTTTTTGCCAGAACCCAATTCCGCTTTTATCTTTAATATACATCCGACAAACCGGAAGTCACACAAATTGTTTTCTCTAAAGTTTGTTTGTGTTTTCAATTAAGGAATTAAAAGGAGATAACAACGAAAGCAATTTTTGGTATAACAAAATAGTAAAGGACATTGTTTTAAATAGTTTTATAATAGAAAATATCCAAAACTTTTCAGGGGGGAGAAGACTATCATGGTCCATGTTGGTGTATCAATAACTACACCAACCTAAAGAGCCCTAAAGGCATCTCTCTTCCCTGGTTACCGGTATCGAGCAATATAGCTCATCCTGAAATACGACTTAAAGTGGCATTGCTAAGAAGATTGGACAAGCTCCTATCTGCACCTCGCCTTCCCATTTGCGAAGACAACCAAGCCACCAAGCCTTTAAGCCATGTAAACCACCTTAATGACCTACTATTCAAACTACTATTTGCACTATTTTTAGTGAAATAAAATAATTTGAAACACCTCTAACTCTATCCCCGGTAGGTACTGTTAAATATCGTTTTAAAAGAAAAACTTGATGTGAAATTTATATTTCTGTTGTGTTGAGAGATGGAATAGAAATCCTTTTGTTAGGCCTACTTAATTTCAGCCCGACAGGGAAAACCAACTATGGGGTGTTGTATTTCTACGAAGTTTATTTCACATGACACCCAATCAAATGAAATTGATTTAATAAATTGATATCTTAATATCTCTTTAAGACGCAGACGCAACTAGGGCGTATTTTAAGGCGAATATGAATGAATGATGAGTGTATAATGGATGAGATGTCTTAAGTAGCCTTGTTACTGACTAAAGACGACTGATTCTTTAGCCAGGATCATTAATTAATAGCCCAGTGAGCAATGGCAGCTGGATCCAGTATCGAACCTTCACAATAATCAACCAGCTGATTCCCAGTTATTTCTACGAGGTTTCAAAAGCTATAAAAACATTTTAAGTCACCAACAATAAGAACCGAACGTTGCCATAACCACAAGTGAAGAGGTCGTAATTTTAAATTTGCCTTTTATGCCTTTCTGGCATAAGCCATATGTTTGGACAGTTAACTCAAATCTTTTTATACGCCTATGTGTTAAGGGTGCGCCGTACCTCCCTTCCGCACGCTCAAGTAAGGGGTTTGCATCTCCCTCATTGTAGGCTAAATTGTTAACCAATTAAAAATAATTTGATGTTATTTAATTCAATAAATGTTCATCTAGAGATCATACGATTTAAAAATCGTGATTTTAATTCAAAATAAGTGGTAGGCCATTAGTAATGTTCTCAAATTAAGAGTCTTCATCACCGGAAGTTGCTAGACGCTATCTTGGAGTTTTGCTCCATAAGGCCAATGTTAAATTTGTGCCTCCATTACTCCTCACCTGATCGTCACATACAATTCATTTTGGTGTCAAATTAAAGGTTTCCTCGTCCTCTAGGGAAATACAATATCGAATTTTTTAATTTGGGTACTATAGTCGCATAATAAATAGTTTAATTTTGAATTGAAACACTGTACATGTTCTCATTAATTTGTAAACAAATCCAAATTCGACTATTGTATTTCCCTAGGGGACGAGGAAACCATTAATTTGACACCAAAATTAATTGTTTGTGACGATCAGGTGAGGAGTAATGGGGGCACAAAGTTAACATTGGCCTTATGGAACAAAACACCAAGATGGCGTCCGGCAACTTCCGGTGATGAAGACTCTTAAGCGTTTTTCTAAAGATTCCTAACGTATGGAGAAAAATTATTTTGGAAAAAAGTAACCGTATGATCCCTAGATTCGAATCTGAAAAGTGTGAAACTGCAAATAGTTTGGTAGAAATCTGTAAAATAACAGTGCGATCGAGGAGAACAAAATGGTCTTCAAGCGTAAATATGCATGGCCCTGCTTGTTGGCGGCGCCGGCGCGGCGCTAAACAACAATGAATTCAATCTGGGTAGGGCGCACCCTTAAGTGAAATTCGTAGGAATGTCCATGACAGTAGTTAATTGCCGCATGATTAGAATCAAAACAAAATCTAATAACCAAAAACAAAGCTAAATAATATATATATAATTTTATAATATTTTTATAAAAATATACATTGCAGAATACATAAGCGTAAAATCTATCTTTATTAATGGCTAACTACTTATTTTGCGGATGCAGTATTTGTAATGTAACTATTGCAATTCTTCACACATCATTAGTTCAACCACTAATGTTTCGATGAGCTTATATTGACTATTATATAATATTGATATTATATTGACTGTTTCTTACAGTTCAAGTCTTTTTTATCTATCAGATAAAACGAATCTAAATATCTTTCTGGGGTAGTTTCAAACCATCAAACGTTTGTTTTATGTGGTGTTCGAACTCGTGAACAATCCTGCCACATAACGTGTCTTACAAGTTTTCGTTGACCCATCGGATCTTTGATAAAGGCTTTTCCAAAACATAACATAAATCCAAAATATAAAGCTAAAGTCTGTTTAGCATCCTTAATTGGCATGGTTCAGCCTTAAAGAAAAACCATGACTAACATATTGATATACAAGGGTTTTCTCAAATAAGAGGCGGAAAACGTCCACAACAGTTACTTTAAAAGTTCTAAAAATGATTTATTATTTCTCGACAGTACCTTCAAACCGTGATAAAACTTATTACCTTATTTTCTAAACTACCGTTTTACAATATTGACATGAGATTGAAGTAAACGCATGTTGTAAATGTGCCGAGTCTATTAAAAAAAAAACGGCTCTTTTATTTTAAGGAGTTATGGAGGTGGTTTATATTAATTGGTTAGTTAATTAGTACGTAAATTCCTTACTTGAAAGATTGTGAGTTTTTTCTGTAAATAAATACATTATTACATTATCATTGAGTCTCATAAATACTTTAAATAAACGCGTATAGTATAAATGCACATGCACATTCGTTGAATAAATAAATTATATGTTTTTATTTATAATTTTAGTTTTTGTTATTTAAAAAAATAATAGCAAAATGAAATATAAACTTATGAGGTATCAACGTTCGATAACACTTTACAAGCTTGACCACAACAACACATAAACTATTAACGGAAATGCTTTCAAAGGAAATCAGAGCAAGCAACTGTCTAAAACACTCACCCAACACAAACATATTTTCTTCTTTTCATAAAATACCTTTTATTTTAGGTATCTTGCTTTATTTTTAAAATATATATTAATAAGTGCCAAACATCTTACACATATTTTTCCTAAAGATAACAACGTTAAAAAGGCTAAACAACCTACACCTTTTAATCGAATGAATATTTGTGAATGTCTTAACCAGGCTGAGTATTTGTGCATACGATTTAGAAAATAATGGCAGTATTAATGGCAGTTAATAGCAGTATTGTTAAGTTTAAGATAATATTTTGTTAGAGTAACACATTAATAGCTCAATATTTTCGAATTGCCACTTTTATAATTGATTTCAGCTACTGAAGGGATGGGGTTTTTACCTCATAAAAAGGTGTTAACTTCTTCGCCTCCTTATTCTTTCACTTAAAATAAATCGAGTGAAATTCAACAAAAATATTGGGACTAATGAATTATATTTCAGGGTGTACATAAGTTGTACATCCCCAATGAGAAGCAATACGGAAGAAGCCAGAAAAAACCCTTACTAAAGTATACTAGTTAATGTTTTATTAAATTAGCTCCTTAATTAGCCTTAATAACCTTAATTAGCAGTATTATGGCAGAAGCCAGACTTCAAAAGGACTATTAGTAATGCCCCCCTCCTGTTGTTCAAAAGCAGCAATCAACAGTGTACCAGTAGATGCATTCTTTCCAACAGTGTTATTCTTACACCAACCGACGAAACAGCAATAAAACGAAAAATCTTGTATCATTTGTTCTCTTCGTTGCTAACATTTTATTGCTCAAAATCAAACCCCGAACTATATTGCCTCATTCCTAAAATTCCATTTCGTAATTCTTTGTCGTGAAATACTTTGATACACCAACTTTCGTAACGACAAATTCTACGCAAACAAAAACCAATTGCGGAGTCATGAGGTAACACGAGTTAAGCCCTGGCATCGATTAGTACGTAATTCAAAGATGGGTTTTAATACAAATGTTATGAACAATGTTTCGCAGAACACGATTAAACTCAAGAAATGTTGTGTAAGTTAGAATTAACGTAATTATTTACAGTGGGATTGCTATGAATAATTTCTTATCAGTTTTTTTTCAAAATTACGAAATATTTCGGTGGCAATCAAAATAATACTCAGTTTACATGTTTGATTTGCCACTTCGTTCGTTTTTATTGCAGGGCTATAATGCGACTGAGGCTAACCAATATGTAGTGATTACATAACTTATAAAGCAGGAGTGGATGCTTTATTTGAAAAACACTATTCTTATATTACATACTGCTGATTTTTGTCTAAGAGTAAACTATTTTTGTTTGTGTGTACTATTGTTTTGTCTACAAATATATCTTAAAATTATTACCTTTCCAATGATTACTTTTGTAACAATAGATTTAATGTAATTCTTACAATAATTTTCAAAACATATATCCGTATGCCTTCCATCCTACAGATCGGGACATCGGCTAGTAAAAAACAAATGTTTATTTGTCTGCTCCCTAATTACTACTATGGTATCCTTATTTATCTTTGAGTAAATGAACGAACCAGTTAACAAACCGCTGTTAAGTTTAGTAAAATAAACAACTGATAAGAGTATAGATTCAGTCCAGTAAGACTAGGTATAAAGTTTGCTAAAATGTGACAATGATTGGAAATATATACAGGTAAAAACAATTCAAACACTACCCCTTAATTTATTTATTTGGGTGATTTAGTGTTTTTTATGATAAGTTAATCAACACAGGTAATATTTCTTTCGACAAATAACTCGTTTGACATGTAAACAATGCCCAAGAATAATAAATTCAAAGAAAAGGAACCTTCACGCAGTCTTGAGCGCAAAGTTCATTGTTTAACAGTTAAAGCATGACTATAAACGTAGAATTATTAAAGCATCAACATCATACAGTTGTATCTATTAAATTTAAATTTCTTTTTATAATAACAAATAAATGCAAAACAGGGATAAATTGCTTTTTCCTTTTTTTATTGGAAGACTATCAGGGTTTGTTGTGAACCTATTTCACAGTGCTTTTCAATTATCAGACTTCACCATAAAGCAGTGATGTCTCGCAATATACCAATTAGGTTTCTATATTTCCCAGAACATCTCACTAACTCAAAGTATGATTCAATCAGTCACACTCAGCTTTTCAGTCTGTTTCATTCCTTCAATGATTTTTACTCTTTAAAAGGGATTGATTTAAACCCTATAAAATACCACACATTTGTAGTACAATGCATAAAGGTTTTTTGCAAAAACTAGAGCACTTCTAAGGTTATTATTTACATTGTCTTATTAGTGAATTTCCTTTGGAAAGTGAACTATTAGCATGACCTGCACGGTGAAACTTAAGCCCGGGACCACCATAGAAGTTCCTAACGTGACCCCCTGAACACGTTTTGGGGGTCGTTCAAAATGTTATATATATATATATATATATATATATATGTGTATGCACTCTAGCGGTCGCATTTTTTGTCCGATTTACTTCAAATTCGGTAGGGACATTCTTTTCTATAATCTGTTGGACAAGTTCGTTGGGCAAAACAATCGGAAAACTCTAAACCCATTTTTTGGGGATTAATCTTTTAAATTTCGAGTTTTTGGGCCCAAAATGGGTCAGAAAAGCCCCATATGTAAACTTAATGCATGTAAAAAGATGGGGATTAGAGAGGCGAAAGTTTTAAGCCCTCTCTCGTCATTATAGCATAAATATTTACCGATTTATTAAAGAAAATGTGTATCGGCTAAACACAGTACGTTGTCTTATGGGGGTTTTACACTAGAAAAGCCTGTTATTCCTTTGTTAAAGTACTTGTATTATCCCCAGCAACCTCACTCCTACTTTTAAGCCTGTCTGGACCTTCTCCTAACCTTATAATGCGCAAAATTGTATTCCCAGCTTTGCAAGTAAATGAAACCAGGAGTATCAGAACAGCCAACAAATCAATGTTTTCAGATTTCACTGAAAATTGGACAAATGTATGTTTTTACCCTGATTTTGAGTTTTAAAAGTTTTTATGTGGAAATTCACTTCCCTCACGTCAGCCTACGTGCGAACTCGTGCCTACTTCCCTCACGTCGTGCGTGCGAACTCGTTTTTGTATTAACATTTCTCTAAGCGCGAGCCACAAGCTGTTTCATAACAGTTGTTTGTGACGCCTCGGGCAGGCTCCCAAATTGTACTCCCCGTTTAGTAACGTAAGTAATTGCTAGCTTCATCCTACCTCGTATAATTTGGAAAAAATAGAAGTGTTAAATATGTAAAGCTGATTTAACCTGTATACACTTTTTAATGTGTTATATTCTGATTTTGTCTGTACCTATACGAATTAAATTTCAGATTTAAAATATAATAGAGTTAGTCTTTGGTTTGTTATAAGCAAGAGTCTCGAGTGATGGTTTTTTTATCTACCTCAGTGGTGATTTATTTAAAAACAGAGGATTATTTTAACGCTTTTTGAGGAAATCTTTTGCTGAAAAGCACCCAACTTATATGTTAGGGTAGTGGTCTCTCCTAATTTAAAACTGCAGCCGTTAAGCTTGAAAAAATCGCATTTGTATTTTTTGGCTTTAAAAAATTAATAACTATGATCCGAAACCATAATTGTAAAATTGTTAGAGGTGGCACACCAGCATCAAAATGTCCAATATTCATAGCTCTAAGCTGGAAAATGTATTTGATATTATTACAAATTTCCTTATTAATCGGCCTATGTTCGAGTACTATTATCTTATGATATGGTGGGGAATGAAGCTTGAATTACCTACATAATACTTCATTATAGTTATCGGTCTATGTTCGAGTACTATTATTTTTACGATATGGTGGGGCATGAAGCTTGAATTACCTACATAATACTTCATTATAGTTATCGGTCTATGTTCGAGTACTATTATCTTTACGATATGGTGGGGCATGAAGCTTGAATTACCTTCATAATACTTCATTATAGTTATCGGTCTATGTTCGAGTAGTACTATCTTTACGATATGGTGGGGCATGAAGCTTGAATTACCTACATAATACTTCATTATAGTTTACGGTCATTTTTAAATACAACCACGAAGAGTACAAAATATTTTCAGTTAAGTACGAGCAGGTTTACAATCGCATACGTACCTGTATTGGGTTACTTCATAAAATTGATTAAAATGATCGTCAATCCAGATAAAATTTCGATACTCTACACAAGAGTTAGCATTATTAAAATATTACCTTTGCGTACTTATTTTTATTTTTAAGCTATTAAGCTACTAATGTAGTTTAAATATTAATAAAACTTGCAAAAAGTAACATTTATAGAGTTATTTTATTACGTAAAATACTAATTACTAGGATAAGTTATTTTACGTATTCACGTAATAGATTACTTACTAACTAGGGAAAATGTCCTTCTTAGAAAATTTAGTATCAACTTCACCAACTCGATTTACAACCAATTGTTAAACAAAATTAAACCAACGGAAACTTTCTCTTTGTATTTATCAATTAATGTAAATATTTTTGGTGCCTTTAACCTTTTAATAAACTTTTAAACTTCAAAACCTTGAAAACGTTTTCTCTGAGATTCAAACCACAAACTACTCAGTGGCCTATTATGGTCTGTGTTAGCTCGGGCAGGATTCCAAATTTTGCCCTTCTCACGTAATTGTGTTAGCAATTGCTAGCTTAGACCTTTGTTGTTTAGATAAAATAAATATTTTTGTCTACCTGATCTTATTGAAACCCCATATATATTGTAATGTATGAGTTGTTGAAGTATTTTCTATCCATAACCTTTTATTTTCAAATATTGTTTAGTTGAATAAACTCCGATTACTGAAGAAGTAAAGGCTATCAAATATTTCGAATTTCAAGCTCCTCTTAGCAAGTACTTAAAGTGTTGAAGTATTGAAAGTAAATGATTGAATATATTTATTAATTTCTTCAATATTTTTGGAATAAATTCAATTAACTTTCAATCAACTCATATACATATATTTGGCCTACATTTTGTTTATGTATTACTACTATTTATAGTTATATACCATAGTGTCAAGAATCGAAAATCAAGAAGCCTTCATTGTCATAAACTCATCGAATTGGCAACCCAGGATGCTTTGTATATATTTGCCTCAGACAAATGCTCATATGTACCTTATCACATAGTCAAAGCTTGATCTTGAAGGTCCTATTGTTCTGAACTGTATTATAGCTTCAAGAACAGGGGATTAAATGGATGACAAGTGAGCATGTGTTCCATTGTTAACTTTAAGTTTGAATCTCGAAAATCTGAAGGTAAAATCAAAGATTTATTCAGTATTTGTTTAGTTAGTTAACCCCAACCAAACAATATCTCTCAGGGTATTTTAATAAGCATTTAAATTTATTTATACTGTACATTAATGTACACAATATAGACCACCTTTATTCGGGACTCAATCACTTCTCACTAATTTTAACTCGCCTGGCAAAATGCTAGTGAGTGAAAACGAGTGAATTGACCAAAAAGCCATTGAAAGTCCAGTTAGTTAATTGTCTATGTTCACATTTTGCTGTAGAATTCTGACTTATGAATTGACTTGAGAACCTATCAATTACACTTGCCTAAAAATATTCCCCAAAGCTGAGATCAGTTGGAATGTGACTTGACTGGTGACAAAATAATTGCTCAGGAGAAAAAAGTCAGTAACAGCTTCCATATTTTATATTAAAAAATATTATTTCAAATACCAAAGAATCACACAATTTATAATAAATCAAAAAGGTTGCTCAAGACTCGCTTGGTAAAACTGATAAAACAGTAACAAAAATAAATGTAGTTATGTGATATATGGTGGAAGCTTTGGCTAGCAGCTGAGTAAGCGATACCGTAGCTATAAACTTTGGAAGCCGTTACAACGGACAGCTAATAAACTTATCCTTCGTTGTTACACTTGTCTTTAAAAATACGTTACAGTGCTGAAACGAAAAGGAACCTAATATGGTTAAGGAAATGTCTCCTTCAGGTATAATGATGATGATGATTACTGTTTGGTGTTAACAGAAGTGGGTCAGGGTCGGTCTAAAGGCAGGGGTGAGTGGAGGAGAAACTACATCGGAATCCTCGCTAGAATATATTTTGTGATTTAGTCGTCATTTAGGTCGATGTTAAGAAGTTCAATTTATGGTTAAAATTACATATTATTCCTTGTTGTTGGTAGTAGGGTAGAATGGAGTCTCCGACCCCAGGAGGAGTCAGGAGGAGCACCCCCCCCCCGAGCCCCCCCCCCCGAGGTCTCGTCTGTGACACTTTGCGATTTTTTTTTTTTGCGAATTTTTTTTTGCGAATTTTTTTTGCGAATTTTTTTTTTTGCGAATTTTTTTTTTTTGCGAATATTAACCTAACCTAACGTAACCTAACCTAACCTAACCTAACCTAACGTAACGTAACCTAACCTAACGTAACCTAACGTAACGTAACCTAACCTAACCTAACCTAACGTAACCTAACCTAACCTAACCTAACCTAACCTAACCTAACCTAACC
Organism: Allygus modestus; assembly: GCA_963675035.1. Lineage (NCBI taxonomy): Eukaryota > Metazoa > Arthropoda > Insecta > Hemiptera > Cicadellidae > Allygus > Allygus modestus. The sequence goes on along the minus strand of OY776115.1, from coordinate 125,371,477 downwards.
TAACCTAACCTAGCCTAACCTAACCTAACCTAACCTAACCTAACCCATCCTAACCTAACCTAACCTCGGATCAGATTTATGATTGCAGATTCTTGTTCGTCTAGTCGAGCCGAGTCATTTGAGTACCCACATCGTACACTTTGGATAATTGCAATGCTTTGAACATATACTGCAAAGGGGGGTGTATCGATACACCCCCCTTCAAGTACTCTGCACCGAGGCAGCTGTTCGAACAACCGACGGACGCGTCCAGTCTACTGTCTGGGAATGCGGATGTTGTAATTTGATACCTCGACTGAAGGGTGTAGGTGTTCACACAAAAAACCGACAAGTCGAGACCTGTCTGGGAATGCGGATGTTGTAATTTGATACCTCGACGGGAAGACGGCTGACCCTTCTAGGAACCCATAATTATAGACCACCCGCGTCGAATTCCATTAGAGCAGGGTGGTCTCTACCCCAGACAGCGGTTGAGAGTTTTTGCCCCGACCTTCTCCGAAATCCATTAGTGGGGAGAGTCACCCACATCACCAGCCCTCCTTCAGTTCAGTTCGAGAGTTCAGTGCGTGAAGACGTGTTAGTCCGATCCTGTTCCGTTCTACGCGATTTGTGTTAGTTGCTGATTATCATCATTTGCGATTTGCGATTTGCGTAAAGCACCTTTGAACTATTTAAAACGTACGTGTTGTGCTGTATTGTTTGTGATTATCAAAACTTATAATCCATATTAAAGATGAACGCCACACACGTTTGTACCATTTGTGGTTGTATTTTCGTGCGTAGAAACAATTTGGTGCAACACCACATCAGATTCCACGGCTTGAGACCACAACTACCACCACCAACACCAACGCAGCAAGGTACGTTTTTTGCGTTGCATTATTGTTTTAATCAGACCTAAATGTTAGTAATATAGGAATACGCTATGCAATATAACCACAGAGTGATACAATTATTTTTATTTAACAGCTTTAACTATTTAGCGCGAATAGAGAACTCTTTGTTTTTTAAATTTAAAATTGCATGACTATATCAATATAATTTAATTTTAATAACTTATGTTATTGCTCGCCCCATCAAGTCAAGTCATCAGAGTACCCACATTACATACTTTAAAAAAGGTAGGTGTTAAACATTTCACAATCTAATCGTTTTGTGCGTTTGCAGATGGAGAAGCTGCATGTCGAGCCACATTCGTAGACCGGGGAGCTTTAGAGCGTCACATGGAAGCGAACCACCGAGTCATTCCACCCCGGCAGGTGATTGATGCTCCGCAGACGACTGCCTATGTCAATCAACACTCCGATGAAGGTGAGAATCCACATTAAAACAACTTTTTTCCCTTGAAACTAATTACCTTTTTTATAATTATTTAACTAGGTACATGAAGAAGAATGAGACCGTGACAACTGGTGTACTATTGATTTAATTGCTAGGGGGGAGATTTTCGCTCCCCCATACGTCAGGAATTGTTGAAGACTAGAACAAGAATGAGACCGTGACAACTGGTGTACTATTGATTTAATTGCTAGGGGGGAGATTTTCGCTCCCCCTAAAACATAATGCTTATTTAGGGTTGGCGCAGCTCAATATTGCAGCTACATCCTTAGCCTTGAACCCCGAATCATGAATGTAGACAAACAGTACAGAAGATTACATTCCCTGTTTGAAAATTGATATTTTTAATTAACAACTCCATTTTGAAATGTGATTCTCGAGAGAGGGGAATTTGTATCTTTAGTTATCCTAATCTGTTTTTTATTTTTATTTTCAGATGAAGGACCGGGTCCTGGCCACCACACCTGCCATGAATGCGGTCGCCGTTTCCGTCGTGAAGGAAACCTGCGTCGACATGTGGATTCGACCCACAGCAGAGTCCGCAGGTTCATATGCGGCACATGCGGCGCCGAATTCAAGAGGGAAGACAACCTGTGTCGACACACCATGCAATTTCACGGTGATGGTCAAGAACGGAGATTCCCTTGCGCATACTGCGGTCAGGAGTTCAACCAGCTGTTCAACAAGGACCATCATGAGCGGTTCTCTTGCCCGATCATGAAGGACCTGATCCTGAACCGAGTGGCTATGGTACAGGACGAACCCCAGCCAGGACCCAGCACGGAGCCACAACCTGGAACGAGCACACACCCGCAACCCGATGATGTTGAGATGACTGGAGCAGGACAGTCAAGCCCCGTATTCTCACTCATTCAACGGGGTTTCCGCAACCGCCTCCTAACCTACCGTCTGCAGCGACCGATGGAGAATCTCGTCACAATCGGAGAAGTGATGGCGCTGTTGATTGTGAGCCTTACGGAGTTGCTTGAAAACACCTTGGCGAAACACCGCAGCATTAAGGTCAACTTGAAGCTGGAGTGTGAATTCCAAAATATTCACAACAACACCTGCCTGCGCAACTTCAAAACAAAAATGACTCCGTTGACGACGACCTCGGACCTGAACCAGTACATCACAGCAGCTTTTGCGAAGCTTATCAGAGAGAAGGCTGAGTGTGATCATATCGGCTCCGGGTGGACATACCTTCGCGTTCGTGATTTGGAGGTCGGTATTAACGAATACACTCCTCTAGGTGAAGATGGTCGAGCTTGGCTCCCACTGCCTACGTCTCTGGAGAACACCCAAGCAGTCGTCAACGTATTGAACACCGATGAGCGGTGTTTTATGTATGCAGTCCTGGGAAAGTTTGTTCAAGATCACCCCGATAGACCGGCATTGTACACCGACGACATCATCGCCCGATACGATTGGACCGGCCTTCAATTCCCCGTTGCTCTGAAGAGTATCAAGACGTTTGAGCGGACAAACAACATCAGCATCAACGTCTATGGTATTGATCACACGTGCGTGGGTCAGAAACCTGACGGACGACCAAAGTACCAGGACACCGTCTTTCCCTTGAAGATTTGTAGGCAGGAGCGTGAAAACCATTGTGACATTTTGTACGTGACAACGGACGGTGATAGTCACTACGCCTACATCAAAGACCTTGGCCGACTGATCCGTCCCCAGCTTACAGCACATAAGGGTAGGATATTCATCTGTAAGCGGTGCTTCGCGCACTTTGACAACCGTCCGAACAAGCTCGGTCTGACGGGTGCACAGCGTCTGGAGGAGCACAGGCGATACTGCTCCGCTTCGGCCCCTATTCGCATGGATACGCCGAAAAAGACAGAAATCAAATTCAGCCATCCAGAGTTCACCCGACGCGAGCGTTTCACCATCTACGCGGACTTTGAGTGTGCTCTACTGCCGACCGCGGAGATGGATGAACAAGTCGACGAACCGCACGGAGGAGTAGCCACCCACATCCACATCCCATACGCATTTGCGTACCAGATCATCGACTCGTACGGACTTGAGGAGTTTGAGCCTCGAGTCTACTTCGGGGATGATGCGTCAAAGACATTTATGGAGATGTTGAAAACTGATGTTGAGCGATTGTGGAACTTCCTGTACGAAGCAAGAAATCTGCGCCCTGTCCTGACCCCAGCCGAAACGATGCAGTACAACTCGACAGCGAATTGCTACCTCTGCGGATCGGCATTTTCAAGCGAAGACCCAAAGGTTCGTGATCACAACCACGCGCCGCCCTACGAGTTCCGTGGCGCTGCGCACAGATCATGTAACCTACGCTACAGGGAGCAGAGAGTAGTCAACTGCTACTTCCACAACCTCTCCAACTACGACGCTCACTTCATAGTGCGGGAGTTGGCGGTCGACCCCGGTGATGTTGAGGTGTTGGCTCACACGGAAGAGCGGTACATCGCTTTCACGAAGCGGTTCCTGTTCGACCGAGCAGCGGCACCGGTTGGGATGCCAGGGCGTGGAAAAAGACAGCCAGGATTCAGAGTCAGGTTCCTCGACACCTACAGGTTCCTGGCTTTGAGCCTCGCCAGCCTCGCAGCCGCACTTCCACCAGCTCAACTCTTGGAGACGAGGAAGAGATTCCCCGAAGACCACCTCTTCGATCTAGTCCGTAGGAAAGGCGTGTTCCCGTACAACTTTGTAACGTCGAACGCCGTATTGGAAGATACTACGGAACTGCCTCTGCAGCGAGATTTCCACAACGACCTGACCCTGGAGGACATAACGGATGCAGACTACGAGCATGCTCGCAACGTGTGGGAAACCTTCGGTTGTAGGAACCTCAAGGACTACGCCGAGAAGTACCTGCGCTGTGACATTGCGCTGTTGACTGACGTCTTTGAACGCTTCAGGGACACGTCGATGGCTGAATACGAACTAGACCCTGCGCACTACTACACCCTACCGTCATACGCCTGGGATGTCATGTTAAGGACCTGTCGAGTGGAGCTTGATACGATACAGGACTTTGATATGTACCTCTTCTTCGAGCAAGGCATCAGAGGAGGTATTTCCCAGGCGATCACCAGACACGCCAAGGCCAACCATGATGGATGTCGCCCTGAAGATCGACGACCTGAAGAGCCAACGAATCACCTGCTATACTTGGACGCCAACAACCTTTACGGTTGGGCCATGTCCCAGTGTCTTCCACAGGGGCACTTCCAATGGCTCAGCCGAGAGGAGATCTCGTCCCTGGATATTGCAGCGTTGGACCCCGAAGGACCCACGGGCTACGTCTTGGAAGTTGACCTTCGCTACCCCGCCCACCTGCACGACCTTCACAAGGATCTCCCCTACTGCTGCGAGACCAAACGTCCGCCAGGAGGGAAATTCAAGAAGCTCGTTACGACTCTGGATGACAAGAAGAACTACATCTGTCATTACAGAATCCTGCAACAGGCGCTGGAAAACGGACTGGAGCTTGTGAACGTGCATCGCGTCATCTCGTTCCGTCAGTCTCGGTGGTTAGAGAGCTACATCCTAATGAACACCGAACTGAGGAAGAAGGCCACGACCAAGTTTGAACAAGACTTTTTCAAGCTTATGAACAATGCGGTCTTTGGCAAGACGATCGAGAATGTTCGCAAGCGAATGAACGCTAAACTGGTGTGTTCGCCGGAGATGTTCAGGAAGTACGTAGCCAAGTCAAACTTCCTGGACCGAACCTACTTCAACGAGGACGTCGCCATTGTACACATGTCGAAAGTCAATATAGTCCTGGACAAACCGCTCTACGTCGGAATGTGTGTCCTCGATCTGAGCAAGTGGCTCATGTACGACTTCCTTCGAAAGATGAAGAACCGCTACGGCGACCGTCTGAAGGTTGACTACATGGACACTGACAGCTTCGTGTTCGACATCCAGACTGAAGATGTTTATAAGGACATGATGGAGCATCTGGACGATTTCGACACCAGTGCGTACCCCCAAAACCATCCCTGCTACAGCCCCGTCAACGCAAAAGTCATCGGAAAGTTTAAGGATGAAGCAAACGGACTTTCTCTGCTCGAGTACCTCGGTCTTCGCTCGAAACTTTATTTCATGGACATTGTCGAGTTCGAGGAGAGGACCGAAGATGACGAGTTGCAGGTCATGACAGTGAAGCGCGCCAAGGGAGTCGCTAGAGGTGTTGTAAAACACAATTTAACCTCTGACGACTATCGGGAATGCCTCTTCAACGGCGTGTTGAAGAGAACCATCAACACCAGGTTCCAGTCCCGAAACCACCGCGTCTTCACAGTTCAAGTCGACAAGCTATCCTTGAGCTGTAACGATGACAAACGCTACATCCTTCCGGACGGTGTAAATACACTGCCTTGGGGGCATGTTGACGTTCCACCTCAGCCCGAAGACATCCCTCAAGACGATGAAGAGGCGGAGGATGAGGAGCGTTGAGTGGTTGTGTCATATTACCAAAGACCCTGACTTGACTTGTAAATTATTTTGCTAAACCTAGTCATTAGTTTGTATCGAGTCTCGTAAAACTTAGAAATGTGCTCCTTTGTTCTAGTCGTTAGTTTGTGTCGAGTCTCGTTTTTGCTAGCCAAACACAAATGTTCAGGAGCACATACTCGATGTAAAATATATATATAAGGTGTGTAAATAAATAGCCAAATTGTTCGTATATACATTCGTCTTTTTTTTTCTCCCATCACATAGTCTTAAGATACTAAAGTAAAAAAAAAAATTATTCAGGAATATGTTAATTCATATAAACCAGGTTCAGATATGAATGTTACTTTACAATCATTGTATGATAGGTCTGTCCCAATTTGTGGTTGACAACTGTTGTTCAACTGATTTAATTACCAGGGGGGAGATTTTCGCTCCCCCTAACACATAATGGCTTAGGGGGAGATTTTCGCTCCCCCATACTACAGGAATTGTTGAAGACAAGAATGCACCTGCTAATGTCATTGTATGATAGATCTGCCCCACTTTGGGGTAAAGGAGGCGAGGATGGAAAATAATAAGAATGTTTCTTTTTTTATTCTGAGTACACAACTAGTTTATTGAGAAAAATGCAAAATTTCAAAACTCAATTGGTATACATTTGTGCAAAGAGTCTTCTGATCAGTGCGTCGTTGTGGCCGGCAGAAGAGTGTTCAAAGAGCTGCACAAAGTCCTTCATCTTCATGCCGTAGTGGGTGCGGCAGTACAGGAATACAAGGCAGTATTGACCGCAGACCAGAGTGTTGTCACTTTGAAGGCGATGTTCGTTGTACAGGTAGCGACGAGCGTTGCGTCTCAGGAATCCTTGGTAGAATTGAAGATGTGGCGGTTGACCGTAGCTGTCAAAGAATTCAATTATTCCTCCTCCTTTGTTAAGGTAGAAAGCGACCCAGTGAGTGCCGTCTTCATTGTGTGGATCAGTGTTCACAATCATAGCAGTAGATGGTGAAATATAATGGGGCAATTGATCCGCAGCGTAGACACCAACATTCTGTACGGGCAGTTTAGCCATACACTTTTGTATCTCTAAGGTATTCATTCTACTGTGTCGACGCCACAGTCAGTAGTAGGAGTAGTAGTGCTAGTAGCAAAACAAAAGCAGGAACTGGTATCACTCTCACCATCGTCAGTGTAATCATCAGCGTCAGCGATATTTGTACTTAGATGTAACCAACTGCGTAATGTAATGCAATTGGCTAGAGCGCAACGTGTGTGAGCTGTTCTGTGGTGGCGACATCGCACTGCGTTTGTTGATAGTAGACTGTTGATTGACGATAGTGATCCGCAGCCAATATCGTTGATATCCATGACATTAGTAGTACAGTGATCCGTGATGAAATTGTATCGTACAAACTCTTTTTTCTCAGCACCTTTGACGTAGACAATCGGTCGTTTGGCGATACATGCACGTAACTTTTCCTCTAGCACATGATACCAGATATCACCTTGGTCCCATTCCAATCCGTGACAGTGTTTTGTGAGCCAATAGCTTTCACGCAGTTTCTCTTGTGATAGGAAATCTCGACTGAATGGTGGTTTGACGATATGATGCATTAGCAGTGTTCCACTGACCAATTCCAAGACGCACACTTCCTTCAGAATGTAGTCATTTGCGTTGTCCTTGAAACATTGAAAATCCACAATAATTGGAGATGCGGAATTTTTACGCGGTACTCTGCATAAACGATCCATCTTGTGCGAATGTTGGTTGTAGACTGAGGAGGAGGAGGACGATGACGCCGCTGCCGACGATCTAACCGCCAAAGTCCACAGACACGTTGCGATGACGATCGATTTCTATGACGTTGTCAAACTCTGCGTATACCAGACAGTTGACAGTCTCTGTGAGCCCCGTGTCGAAAGCAATCTCCATACGCACACTGCCGTTGCGCACTAGGTTCCAATGAGTCGTGTCGCTTGCTGACATATCAGGTGTTAGATCGAATGCCATCAGACAGTATCCATCGTCGTAATCGTCTCTATTTATGAGATTACCAGCATCGCTAAAGTGTATGCCGGAGCCTGAAAACAGACTGTGATACGCCATCACGTATTTTCCCTTGCCGGTTTCGTAGTGTGGTTGTAGCGGTTTGGACGGCACTTGTTCACCGTCCACGTACAGCGAGAAGTAGTTGGTTTTGAAATTTTGAAAGTTAAATGGATTCTTTTTTAAATCGCCATTATAAGCGGCGTTGGTGACCAGTCCGACAATGATTCGTTTCGGCACTTGACCTAGAAACACATTGTCCAAAGTTTTGCTCCTCACTCCAAACGGCAGTGTGAATGTTTTCAATTCCACTCTAGTGATTGGGTATTTAGCTGTGCCGGTCTGAAGCGTCTTGCTGTGCGCCAACAGTACCGTGGGGCTAACTTTACACCTTCGTATCCAGAGATTCGCATCAACAATGTGCACCTTGTAGTCACCATCATCCGACATAATGGAGAAGGAATCTTTTGATCGGATCAGTTTAAAACGCAGTTCCACACCGTTCAACAGGAACTTGTTCTGATTACACATGTCCACATGTAGGCGACCGAGCATATCGATTTCACGACTTTTATTTGTCATTTTTCGTCTCGCCTTTAGCCCATCGTTATCGTCCAGAGTATTGTCCATGTGGCCGGCATCGTCCGCGTTCCACAATCCACATGTTAAATGTGATTTCCTAGCATCATAGCCGTAATTCAGCAATGTTTCAATATACGCTCGATATGCATAAGTGTTGTTTTGTGGTGTGACCAGTTTCTGATTCATACTCATATCGACTTGACTGAATAACGTGTGCAGCCAATTGTTGACTGGGCCAATTTTGTTCGATTCATCGGCATCTGCGATTGCCGCTCCTGTCGACTTGACAATAGACGCTGTAACTTCCAACATTGTTTGCGAAAGATCGGTGTATTCTTCGCCGTTGCCGGGCACAACAAACTCGATGGGCGAATCATCAGTCAGTGTGGAGATTGGTTTGTACTGAATCCATTTGCCGCTCTCGATACTGGTCTGCGTCGGCGGTAGGGAGAATAAGTCCAATTCCGTCTTGACGCATTCACACGACTTTTGATGTAGAAACGACATTGCTAGCGTGTGTGTTAATTGAATATATCACGTACGGAAGTTCTCCTCACTGCTTTCCTCGTCTTCCTCGTCATCTTCCTAACTGTCCTTCTCTTCTTGCCCTTCTTGGATGACGACGACCTTCCTCGAAGGAGTTTCGTCAAAGACTGCGGTGTGACACGACGGCCGCCGAACATGGCGCGCTTCGCGTTCCTCTTACGCGAGAGTCTCGCGTTAGTCTTTCGCGCAGGAGTAGCGCGTCGGTGTTTCGCGGTATTCTTTCGCGTTACGCGACGGTGTTTCGTGCGAGAGCCGCCGCCGCCACTTAGCACACGTTGAAGTTTGCCATCCGCCCTGCGTTTTAGCGAGTCTGTAAACTGGCTGAAATGATCTCTAGCGGCTTCTTTGGGATCCCGCTGGTGCATGGCCATGTCGCCCAAGAATCCAACACCGGATTTCAACGCCTCTTTGGCCACAGCAAAGGCTCCCGACTTGAGCAGCGGTGTGATGGTGCGGAACATACCGCCTAGGAAACTGCCAATTCCATGTCCGCGCTGGTAGGGTGCACCGCGAAATACCCTATCGATACTGCCGCCGGTCTGCTGCAATTGTTGGCGGCGATAGTACGCCAAGTAGGGATCGTTTGTATTCATCATTGCTGAGCTCCTCTTTTGAAATGAAGCTTCACGTACGACGTCCCAAAGAGGAATGACGCTTTTTTACTAGCGTGATCCCTTAGGTCAATATCGATCGTTTCAAATGTTCCTTTCATAACTGGCGCATAATGAGGACTGATGAAATGCACAGTCTTATGCGCGCCGTGTGTGTAGTTATCTCTGTCAATGTTGATAATCTTCAAAAGTGGCGCTGTAGTGTCGCCAATCAGCTGCGGTTCAATCAGATCACAATACACGTACAAGTGTGTCGGCAGTCCCATAGTCAGATTTGGTGGCCATATCGCTGTGAGGTCATTTGACAAAACGTTCTCGTACGGATCGAAACCCAACTGGAGAGACAGCGCTTCGGTGAAATGCACTTTGCTTATACCGTCCACCATTGTCGTGATCTTGACTCTGTCCTGCTCTTTGTCATACTCAAAGTACAAGTACTGGGTTACATCCTTCGCTTTATTGATCATTTTCAATAAATCGGTTATGTTCTTGTAATAACCGGGTTTCATCTTTAGCATAATGTGCTCGACGCTGAGTGTGACGGTTATACTCGGCAGAACGAGTTTATAGTCGAGCCAAATACACGATTCATCGTCCACAGTCATAAAGGAGCATGGATAATGCGCTTCGACCAAAGCCATCTCCCACTCGCCATCGCCTTCTAATCGAATTTGTCTCGGCAGATGTGTAGTGTACTTGGACACTGTGTTTTTTGGAAAATAATCCTTTGAGCTGTTGCTGGGCAATGTCAAATAGAACTGGTTGCTATTAGGCATTTTGCAAATCTTGCGCTCCTACCCAAGAATTGAACTCGTCTCCGTAACCTGCCCACTTGACGAAATAACGCTTACTGCGACCACGACCCTTAGCGGCTAGTATTTCAGCAATCTTGAACAGATGGTCGTTGTATATTGTCACTTTTTGTAATTCGTATTCGTAAAACTGACCAGTCACTTGTTCACCGTTGAGATCCGACAAAGTGTACATTGGTAGAGGCATCAATGTGTTTACACGACGCACCACAAACACTTCTTTACTCCAATTAGTCTCGTAACCTTTTGCGAATGTACCCTTCTCCTTAGATATGCGCACTGTGGTGCCAACTGTCAGTTTTGCCTTAACACGACGCGGTATCTTACCGAACATGCGACGCCATACCTGATGCAATATTCGCTTATTGTCAACAGTCACATCGACTGGTCGTATTCTGTTGCCTAGACTCTTGTGAGCGCTGTTGTTGTATGCACTAACCAGTTTGTCCAACGCATCTACATAACGATATGTGTTTTTGTAAGTCAAATATCGCCACATGCGTGTTTTCAAAGTGCGATTCACGCGTTCCACTACGGCCGCTTTAACATCTGGGTTTTGTGTAGTGACATAGATGATTCCGTATTGTTTGAATAACCTTTTCGTCTTGGCACCGGTGAATTCAGTACCTTTGTCAGTTTGTAAACAGCGAGGTGTGTCGGTCGCTTCGGCAAATATCTCCTCGAAAGCGTTGGCCACTTCAGCTCCTTCTTTCCGCCTCAACGTTCGCACATACAGGTGTTTGCTAAACACGTCTATTACAGTCAGTAGGTAGTTGACGCCGTCGTTGTGTTTACTAAGACCACGCATATCGTTCAAGTCCGCTTGCCACAATTCAAATGGACCATACACTATGTAAGGATTGCGCGGGAAACGCTTGCGTGCCGGTTTGTGCAATGTGTAAGTGTCCTGTGTTTGTAACCATTCAATCACTTTGCGTTTTGAAACTGGTTTGCAGCTCGCGCTAAAGGAGCTACACCGCCATACGACGAAGGTTCGATGGGATTGTAATACAAACGCTCCATAATGAAAACCTATCCTGTGTACGGTTCCCAATTGTCCAAATTTGACGACGGCTTGTTTCTAGTTAGAAGATCAAACTGCCCTGTCGGTGTAGATGTTACACGTTTTCCTCTTGCCGATCGAAGCCGATTTACTAGCGGTGTTCTCAGTATTGATTCAGTTGATGTGTCTACTTCATCGTCTGATCCTTCTCCTCCTGTGAATGATGATCGATATTCGGCATTTATTTCCTTTAGTGCTCTTAGATTATTCATATAGTCCTTTGGCACGTTCATCGCTTTCAATGCGTTGAGCACTTCCCGCCATCCTGGCGGTATGTAATCACGCATACGCACCTTTACTATGCAATTTAAGATATCCACTAGATTTGAGTCTGGGATTTTTACACCGTTGATGTACACTGAATAGCCACTGTCCCAACTGATTAAGCTGCCGTCACGTTTCATGAAACGTAAAAGATTGCGGGCATCAGATCTGTAAGTTTTGGAAAACGTTTCCACAATCTCTTCCACTGGACCACCTTCCGCAGCGGGGTGCGATCGTTGACTATGTTCAATCCCGCCCGTCTCCACGATTGGTATGCTAATCGGTTGGCGTCTATTCTCTGCAATATGCAAGAAGCGATGTAACGCTTGTTTGTACAATTTCCACTTTTCACTATCGTCCATACGCTTGTTATTCAATATTTGTTGCATCTCCGCGTCGAGGCTGTTTTCACTGGATAGATTAGTCGGTCTGTTATCCGTAGCATTTGATTGCAGTCGATCAATCAACTCTTGCGGCACAACTACCATCTTCTTTGCATGTTCCATTTCTGTGCTAATGACTAGCTACTTTTCTAAAGTGTAACTTCACGCACGACGTTCCAAAGTGGAATGGCAAATGATTACCAATGTTATCTCTTAAGTCAATTTCCACACTGTCAAAAGATCTATTCATAACAGGCACATAGTGCGGATCGATGAATGATGTTGATTTATGCAATCCGTATACATAAGTAGACGTGGATATATTGACAATTTTCAATAACGGTGCGACTGTATCGCCGACCATCTGCGGCTCGACTAAATCACAATACACGTACATGTGTGACGGTAAGCCAAGACGAATGTTGGGCGAACGGATGCTTTTGTTAACTGCATCACCTTCCAGCGTCAATTCATTCGGATCGAACCCCAATTGAATCGCTAACGTTGGACTTAATGTAATTTTTCCAACATCAGTTCCCATCGATACTTCAATGAATTTGTTGTATGAGTTTTCAACGGTGAACTTTACACCAAAAGTAATCGCTAGTTCCTGTGAATTGATATGATCACACAATTCTTGAATATTTGCGTAATCACCAGTCTTCAATTTAATTCTGTGGTTTTGTTTTGGAGTAGCAGACACTACCGGTGTTACATCGGCAGTGCTGTCCATAACCCGCGCCAACGCTTCTATGTTCACTTTTGCTTCCTCTTGCGGTTGTATGCAAATGTCAATTGTTTCGTCATTACCGACAGATAGAAATGTCATTGGATAGTGCGCTTCCACAAGTGCAATTTCCCAGTCGCCAGCGTCCAGTTGAATAGCTCTCGGCAAATGTGTTATATAATTTGCAACTGTATTTTTCGGATAATACTGCATCGAACTGTTGCTGGGCAGTGTCAAATAGAACTGATTGTTGATGCCAGCCATTTTTATCTACTCAGTGCTGCTTGTAGTACTGCGCTCAAAAGTAATGGTATAAAGATTCCACCGCCTTTTTGTATGAGATACTTTCGTTTCTTTGACCAGCCTTCGCCGCGTTTCACCAATCGACGTAGCGTCGCCTTGTGTTTGCTTAACTGACTTTTACTCTTCTTCGCCAGAGGAACGTTACCTCGCAACACGTTGTATGCGCACTCACACACTGAGCGAATGCGGCTCTTGTCACACACCTTTAACAGTGCCTTCCGCTCCTTGGGTGTTGCGTGTATGAAAGCCGTAAGCAGAGCTGCGTCCTTCCGCAAGCACGACATGATTACTACTGATGGCGAAATTACCTTTTCTTTGGCAAGTACACATAGTTGGTAGAATCGTCTGGAAATATGCAACTTCGTATTCGCACATTCTCGTCTGTTGATTGTTTCAAGTCTATCAGTAGGTAGCCGTGTGGATTCCTCGTAGCGTCAGCGTACGCCTCCTCGATGAATTTCGGGCTGTCTGGATATATTTGTCTGGCCAAGTACCTAATCTGAACTCTATCTCTAGGATTCTTAAAACACACAATGTAATGCGCATTCAGTGAGATGTCCCTCTGCCCGCGTCCTTGATGAAACAAATTTTGTGTAATGAAAAACACACTAATGTTGCGATGATGGCAACCTTTTGTGAAAAGATCCACCACACGGTTGTCGGCCTCACGCATCATATCGTCTATAATCACAAGTATCGGCTCGTTACCAGAAAAATCCTCCAAGTTTGGTAGACCTTCTACGTGGTTAATGGTGACATTTTTCGAGTCGCCGCCACCATCACCACCACCACTACCATAATGCCAGTGTATACTGGTAAATGGCGTGTCACACATTTCTGTAATGTGTTTTATAAACTTTGACACAAACTGTGACTTGCCACAACCCGAAGGCCCCGCCACAATGGCTGAGAACGGATGTTTCCACATCAAGCCCATGATTACTACTGAGCTACTAAACACCTCACAGTTACCATACTCACACTCTTAAACTTACTACCAAAGGACATTTTTGGGGTTAAGTGAAATAAATAACACAGTGGTTATGTTCTGAACGTGACTATAAGTATTGACTACGAAAACTAATTTACAAAGGTATTAACAAAATCTTCAAGTCTTGCTTTACATAAACTCCAACGGTGTGAATCTGCTATTGGAACCCCTCGGGCTGCGCTTCACCAAGCGAAGGCGTTCTCCAAACCCGCTGTTGTAGCGCTCGATGTCGGTGTTGCTCAGGACCTCGTTGAAGCGCCTAGGCAGGTAGACTCGCAGAAAGAAGTCATCCCCGACCTGCCCCTCCAGGATCACGATGATTGTCTCGCCAAAGGGTGTGGTGGCTCGCTCCATCGCAGTGATGAGATAGCCGCATTCCTCTCGGAGATCGGCTATCCTGGTGTAGAGCGGAGAGTCAGACTTGCAGTTGTTGAGGGTAGCTCTCAGGTCCGCGGTTGCTGCAGTGCCGTTCACGCCCGGAAACTCTAACTTGAAAGTGCTGCTGCTCGACATCTCTAGTAGTAGTAGTTGGAGTAGGTCTATGTGAGGTGGTGGTCTGGTGGCGAATGATGCTCAATCGGGCGGGGCCCCGCCTTATAAACCCTCGCCGCCATTTTCTTCTACGTGGGTGGTCCGAAGGGTCGGGCGCAGGTGTTCACACAAAAAACCGACGCGTCGAGACCTGTCTGGGAATGCGGATGCTCTAGTTGAATGCCGGCGCCACTCGTTGTTTCTTCCTCACAGCTCGCTTCTTAGGCATTGGCTGCGAAACCGCACTGCGTTGTGTAACAGTTTGAGTTAAGCCTGTAATTTTCGGTACTCCTGTTGATTTATAGATCCACATGTTTTCCACTTTATCAACTACTTGTTTAACACTTTGGTGCATTTCACCATCTTTGTCCAAAAATAAACCGCACATGAACACCATATCTGTACCATCGTACATTTCCATTTTCAATAAAATTTGTCCTTTGTTTCCTGGGTTTTGAACTGCGAAAGTATTCCCATCGTCCATCCATGACACTATGGGAGAATCATCTGTTGGTTTTGGCACCCATCCTGGTTTCTTGGTTTCCACTTCGATGGGAGTTGGCCTCCTTCGTCTCTTGCAGGCAGTGGTCGGTTTTACAAATGACGACTGAGGTGATGCCAACGTCTGATCACTAGCATTATTGTTCATAACCTCAATCTCCTGAATAAACGATTTGATATAGTCGTCCGCAGAAGCGTAAGCGTCCATGTTAACGTCCTTACCGTGCGACTTCAACCGTACTACTGACTGGTGTTGCGTCTGCTCACCCTTGAAGTAAACTGTACGCACTCGCTGTCAGACAATATTTCTGTTTGGAGTTCGCTTTTATTCACCCGCTGAAGTCAACTGTTACGTTACGGTGACGATCGATCTCGATGACGTTGTCCAGTTCGGCGTACACTATACAGTTGACGGTCTCGGACAACGCTTTGGAGAATCCGATTTCGATACGTAGATTACCGTTGCGCAGGAGATTCCAGTGACTCGACTCAGCCGCGGACATGTCCGGTGTCAAGTCGAACGCCATAAGACAATTACCGTACGGATAGTCACCTCTCTTGATCTCATTACCTGCGTCGGAGAATTGGATTCCGGTGCCAGTGACCAATGTGTAATAAGAGAGTATATACGTCTCACTGTTCAATGTGTAAACGGGCTGTAACGGTTTGGCCGGTACTTGTTCACCGTCCACGTACAATGCGAGATAATTCATATCGTAGTGTTGAAAGTTGTAGGGATTCTTCTTGAAATCTCCGTTGAACGCAAGATTACTGACCAGTCCAATTATCACACGTTTCGGTAACTGACCGAGAAATGCGCTGTCTAAAGCTTTACTCATTATACCGGAGGGTAATGTGAAGGATTTCACTTCTACACGCGTGATCGGATACTTGGCCGTGCCGGTCTCGAGAGTTTTGCTGTGCGCCAACAATACGCTCGGATTGATCTTACATCGACGTACGAAAAGACTAATCTCTTTAATTGTCACCTTGTAGGTAGTTAGCGTTTTGGACATTATACAAAACGAGTTTCTGGATCTGTTAAGTTGCAATCGCATCTCGACACCGTTCAACATGAATTTGTTCTGATTGCACAGATCAATGTGCAATCGACCGACCATATCGCAAACATCGCTTTCTTTCGTGTGATCGCGACGCTTTTTCAATCCCTCGTTCAATTCGTCACAATCGTCCATTAGTCCGGCCGAATCTTCAAAAAACAGCTCGCTAGTCAGGTGCGAATTCTTTGCACTACATCCGTAGTTCAATAGGTTTTCCAAGTAGGCACGGTAAGCGTACGTGTTGTTTTGTGGTGACACCAGTTTATGATTGAGATAGAGATCCACTTGACTGAATATCAAGTGGAGCCAATTGTTCACCGGGCCCACCTCTTTAGCAGGTTGCCCACCGTCCGCTTTAGTGTCGTCCTGTTTCACAATAGCGGCTTTCACGTGTAATAACGTTTGTGTCAGGTCCGTGTACTCGTCACCGTGACCGGGTATTACAAACTCTATTGGCGAATCGTCCGTCAGCGATGAGATCGGTTTGTATTGAACCCATTTACCGCTCTCGATGCTGGTCTGCGTAGGCGGTAACGAAAACAAGTCCAGTTCAGTCTTCACACATTCACACGATTTCTGATGAATAAACGACATTGTTATCGAATTAATGTAGACGTCCGTCTTCGAAGAAGTCTATCAAGAGACTGTGGCGTGTCGCGACCCGCGCACCGCTTAGGGGGAGATTTTTGCTCCCCCTAACACATAATGGCTTAGGGGGGAGATTTTCGCTCCCCCATACGTCAGGAATTGTTGAAGACTAGAACAAGAATGAGACCGTGACAACTGGTGTTCTGTTGATTTAATTACTAGGGGGAGATTTTCGCTCCCCCTAACACATAATGGGTTAGGGGGAGATTTTCGCTCCCCCATACGTCAGGAATTGTTGAAGCCAAAAACAAGAATGATACCGTGGGTGTTTGACAACTGGTGATTTATTGCTCGGAATTCGATACGGGCGGACTATAATGGGTTCCTGGAAGGGTCAGCCGTCTTCCCGTCGGGGTATCAAATTACAGCATCCGCATTCCCAGACAGGTCTCGACTTGTCGGTTTTTTGTGTGAACACCTGCACCCTCCAGTCGAGGTATCAAATTACAACACCCGCATTCCCAGACAGGTCTCGACTTGTCGGTTTTTTGTGTGAACACCTGCACCCTTCAGTCGAGGTATCAAATTACAACATCCGCATTCCCAGACAGTAGACTGGACGCGTCCGTCGGTTGTTCGAACAGCTGCCTCGGTGCAGAGTACTTGAAGGGGGGTGTATCGATACACCCCCCTTTGCAGTATATGTTCAAAGCATTGCAATTATATTCTCCTAAAAATTTGCATTCACTGTTAGTTCAATTGACCGCAAGCACTGATGGGCTAGCTCTGTTGGTTGTAGCGTTACCCTGTTCAACTCTTGTATTAATTATCCAAAGTATGTCATGTGGGTACTGAGAATACTCGGCTTGACGAGGAGATTCCAAAAATGCAAAAAAAAAGGTCAAAAGTGTGGTGCGGGCCCCTTTTTTGTAAACATCATCCAAAGTGTACGATGTTGGTTTTCAAATGACTCGGCTCGACTAGACGAACAAGAATCTGCAATCAGAATTCAAATCCTACTTATGGTAACCGATATAGCCCGCCCCCCCCCTACATCGTCCAAATGTACCTTGTGGGTATGCAAATTTCTCGGCTTGACTAGACGAACAAGAATCTGCAATCAGAATTCAAATCCGACTTAAGGTAACCAAGATAGCCCCCCCCTACATCGTCCAAATGTACTTTGTGGGTATGCAAATTTCTCGGCTCGACTAGACGAACAAGAATCTGCAATCAGAATTCAAATCCGACTTATGGTAACCGAGATAGCCCCCCCCGCCCCCCCCCCTACATCGTCCAAATGTACTTTGTGGGTACTCAAATTTCTCGACTCGACTAGACGAACAAGAATCTGCAATCATAAATCTGATCCGAGGTTAGGTTAGGTTAGGATGGGTTAGGTTAGGTTAGGTTAGGTTAGGTTAGGCTAGGTTAGGTTAGGTTAGGTTAGGTTAGGTTAGGTTAGGTTAGGTTACGTTAGGTTAGGTTAGGTTAGGTTACGTTACGTTAGGTTACGTTAGGTTAGGTTACGTTACGTTAGGTTAGGTTAGGTTAGGTTAGGTTACGTGAGGTTAGGTTAATATTCGCAAAAAAAAAAAATTCGCAAAAAAAAAAATTCGCAAAAAAAATTCGCAAAAAAAATTCGCAAAAAAAATTCGCAAAGTGTCACAGACGAGACCTCGGGGGGGGGGGGGCTCGGGGGGGGGGTGCTCCTCCTGACTCCTCCTGGGGTCGGAGACTCCATTCTACCCTACTGTTGGTACTATTATACCGTGGTTCAAATTTGCCCCTCGTTCTTTCAGCTCCTTTGGAAACACTGCTCTATCTGCAACCTTCTCATCTTCAGTTTTGGATAAAATCTTGACGATTCTCATCGATCACATGTGACGTAAGTGCGCAACAATATTATTTTACCTTATTTAGTATCAGAGTCCTCATGATGAGCCCCGAATCACGGATAGTAATATACTACGTTTTGTAAGAGGATTTCTGATGTCCTTGCTTGGTTTTAGTTCTGAAGGCGTTTACCATTAATATTTAATTTCTTCGTCTTACAAATATTTTAATTTATAATCATTTTGGTTGATTTATTTACTCAGTTGCAATTTAACCTCCTAAAAGAACTTTGTGTTTCTGAAGATGTTTCAAGGTCGAAGCCGTGATAGACAACGTTCTTGATTGGAGGGGCGTCTGACGAGGGATTAACGATCGGCAGGTTATATTGGACCTATTGAAAAACCTTTCAAACGCTAAAATGTAATGCTTATTTAAACTACTTGTTTATATTTTTTTACTATTTCTGGAATACCATATATTACCGTTGATAATTACTGTTCTGTTTGCCAATAATAACGCCATTCTCTGATTAGGCCTGACGATGACCGGCGTGGCTGTGATAAATCTATTGACTTGCACTATATTTCATGTACATTTACTGTCTTGAACCTAAGTAAAGTGTGAGTGTAATTATATTTGATATGTTTTTGAACCTAATTTATTGTGTCTCATTTGATACTGTCTAATTTATTCATTTAAGACAAAGTTGTCTACGTTTTAGCGAATTTCCCCTATAGGGAAGAAGCTATTACCGTAGGTCTCATGGTAAGACCTAGGCCCGGGACCATGATAACTTTTTGTTTTGAGGTCCCCAGATGCCAAAAACACTATTCGTTCAAATTTATATATATATATATATATATATGTGTGTGTCCGTTAACACGATAACTTGAGTAAAAAACGTCCGATTTTGATGAAATTTGGCTCAAACGTGTAAAATGACATTCATGACTTTAAGTTCGAAAACCAGAAAAATCGGACCATGGGAAGGGGGGTTTATGGGGGTTTTAAATATTCCAAAAACCAGTTTTTTGTATTTTTCACCCACAAATTTTAAAAAACTTAATTTTGGTTTTGACTATGTTATAGAGCTTAAAAAAACAAATAATATAGTAGTTTGAATTATTAACCTAGGTTAAGTGGTTGCGGAGAAAATCCATAAAACAAACTCATAAAATCTCCCATGTTAATCTTATGGGAAAAATGTTTTTGGCTTTTCCTCAGTTTATTTTAATGTAAACATCACATTTGCTTTTACCAATCTGTTCATTTCCACAAAACCATTTTGGTGTTTAAATTGTGATTCTACGCCCAACCGTTGCAGAGATATTCAAAGTGCTAAACACAGTACGTTGTCCAATGTTATCCTTAAGGAGAATAAATAAAATTTGATATCTCGATTATTTATGAATGTATGTTGATGAAATTTGGTACGTAGTACTGGTATATTGATATTTCCACAAACAATTTATTTTTTATTGATTATTTCCGTAGCAGCAAACCTGCTTACTCAGCCCCATGTTATTCTTATGGAGAATAAGTAAACTGTAATGACTCCCTTAATTATGAAAATAAATGAATAAAACTTGGTATGTAGCTTCACTTGGTTGAGGTATATTGATAATTATATAAAAACCCATTTTTCGTTCCTTGTTGCAGCAAACCTGCTTTCTCAGCCCCTATGTTATTCTTATAAAGAATAACTAGAATGTTATAAAGCGCTTATTTATGATTAAGTATTGATGGAACTTGGTATGTGGCTTCTCCTAGTTAAATTCTATTTATATTTGCATAAAAACCAATTGTTTGTGTTCCTTGTTTCAGCAAACCTACGTACTCATTACCAATGTTATTCTTATGGAGAATAATTAACATCGCTTATGTGTGAATATATTTTTATGAAACTTGGTATGCGGCTTTATATGGTATTAAGACATATTTTATGCATTGGAAATTCGTTGAGTATGCAGGTTTGTTGCGTCGGGGGTATTTATACTTTATAGAAAAAGTTTTCGAAACAGTTATTCCTCTTTTAACATATAATTCCTAAATCCGTTTCTGCCTATTTCGGTGCAAGCTAAAGTTTAGTGTAATAATACGTGTAACTCAATAATATAAAATAATAAATCAAAATACCATAGTATAAATTCATACAGCATTATATGAGTAGTCCCACAATTTGCAAAGGCGACAAAACTAATTTCAATCAAGTTCTTATCCGAATATTTTTAAAAACAAGAGCTTACCAACGCGTTTTTATTAAGCCTCCATTTAAATTGTCAACTGTTTTAGCAGAAGACAAAAGGTCACATACAAAACTTAATTTCCAACACGTTTTTAAAACGCAAATTTATAAGCCAAATAGTTTGGTCAAATTCATAAAATATATGGTGCGATTTTATAAATGAATGTTCCAGTATGTAGAATCATACCCAAAAACACAAAGTGTTGACGAGTTGCCAAGCTCTACAATTATATGATATCAAAATGTATTCCAAGTCAAAGATAGCACCTTTGATCTGACATTGTTTATCATCGCAAATTACTTAAATATGTTAAAATAACAATGCTCGAAAGATTGTTGGTTATTTTCTATCTTTTCTTGGCCAGCAGATAACGTATTTTTATAATATTTAATTTAAATTGTTAACTATAATTTATTTAAATTTTTAAATTTCAAATTAAAGATTCTGCATTCCTAACATTCTGCTGGCCAAGAACAGATAGAAAATAACCAACAATCTTTTGAGCATTATTATTTTAATATATTTAAGTAATTTGTGTTTTTCTTGGAATACATTTTGATATCATATAATTTTAGGACTTGGCAACTCGTGAACACTTTGTGTTTTTGGGTATGATATCATTTGTTTTTTATATAATTGTGTATTAAGATATTATATTTTTCCAGAGAGTTTATCAACTGTACGAAAATCAAGGAAACTGAAATTAACTGAAAACGTTAGCTTGAGAATGGCCCCATAGTTGGGTCGAAATCGGTTGACCAAATACAGCGACATGAATCACATGACAGTTTTAAGGTAATTAACTGATATAATTCAATCAGTAATCCGGAGGCAAATCAAAATGAAACTGAAATATAAGACTCGACCAACAGAGAAATACTAGGCCAAATATCAACAGAGACCAGGAGCAGTTTCCACCTCAATTTGGCTGTGAGTGTATTGTACTTAAAATCGTTATTACTTGTTCACTGTTTCAAATAAATATATAATGTAAGTAAGGGATGTATCATATTTTGAAACTTACTTCTGTTTAACTATTTTGTATTGGTATTAACTACCAGCTCGGTGATTGTTTACAGTCTCGTTATTACTTAACTAAGCCTCTACAAGCCTTGCAAAGGATGTCTTATGGCCTAACAATCAGGAATTAATAGGAGAGGAGACTTCATTAAATTCGGCTTAACGTGGACAGGCAAGAAAGGGCCTTGTTGATTTTTTACTTCAAACAAACTCCAACAGCTCATTATGCTGCAACGCGTCTAGGCTTTGTAACAGTCTCATTAGCCGAGATGATTAAAATACGTCGTAGACTTTGTACACAATTTTGACAGTATATTATGGCGAAAGCGTGTGTACGATTTTCCCGATGAATAAAACTTTGGAGACTATGGACTATGTGAAATAATAAAGTTACATTACTTACTTTTCAGTGGCACATATCAGAGTGTTATATCCCTATTAGACGAAGTATTGCGCGTTTATCTATATTTATAGCTTATTTGGAAATTCCAAAACAAACTCATGTATACCTGATGCATCCTTCACTTGTGCATAATATGAAAAAAACATCAGATTCCCACCCATCCGATTCTAATTAGAGCCCAGCCTGATATAACAAAGACTCTACAACTCTTCAATTCAGAACGGAAAATAACGTTATCAAAAAGGATATTCCTTGGTTTAAACTTTTCCCCATAATACATAATTGAATTTTAACCCTCAAACAAATTTACAAAAGCCTCGCATGTACACAAACTGCGGAATTTGTTTAGTCGGGTCCGCATATGTTAAAAGATTTATGCACCACTTACATGACTACTCTTAACGGGAACCAAGGTGTGATTGCACGCCTAAACCTCTCAAAAATACAATTCCCAACACCAATTCCTTGGCATTCCCAGTTCGAAAACAAAATGCTAAAAAGATAATCCAGTTATTACTCTAAGTGCAATAAATTAGCTAAAATGTTTACAAAATTAAGTATGTTTAAAGAACTATGTTTGTAAACACAAATAATACGATTGTAATTTTTTCCCCCAGCAATTCTGAGCACTACCGTACGCTTATTTACATCTAAAATATGATCTGCCCATTAAACTGAAACGAGAATAGACTGTGGGAAATTCAAACTGTGGGACCAAGGATTGACTCTACGTTTATCACCCCAATCTCACGAATTAGCAAAAATGGGTGAAGGGAACTTGTATATGTTGTGTGTTATCCAATATTGCAGTTGTAGAACAATTGTGTGTGTAATTCGAGTGTATAATTTCTTTCGAAAAATTATCGGAACAATATTATCTTAAGCTATAAAGACATACTATACTCTCTTTTTATTTATATTCCTATTCTATAATGTCTGGTTTTGTTTACCAGATATTCTGGATATTAAAATGAAATCTATGAAGAGAAATAAATTCATACATTATTGAATTTTTATAAAGAGTAGATTAAAGGATTTGTTATTTGTCAACAATTGATGTTCGTTGCAGTTTAATGGGTAGATAGTTCAACAGATTAATTAAAACATATTATTAAATAGTATATTATTTCTCGTTTAACTTCATTAATTGCTCAGTTATTGATGTTTTTAAACATAAAATTAATTCACTATTGACAGTTACAAAAAACATGTAATACATTAAGATTAGTTTTAATTAGATTTTCTGCACAACGTTGAATATCATTGTACTAATTACTAACCTTCAAAAATTACTACTTTCATGTTTTGATGATGAGTAATAACATTAAAACAGATGACCAGTACTGTAAGGAGATATTTTACACGCTTACCAAAAGGTATAGCTACAGATTAAAGGCAGCTTCTAAATGACAGGCCGAGGATCATAACAACAACAACATAGGTGGTTATTGACCCAGCACTAAAAGTGTTCTGCAAAATGAGAAAATTAATTAAGCATCCACTTAAATCACAACGTCTATATTCTAATATTTCAAATTATTTATTAAATGCTGGAATTTATCTACATTTTGGAATTTATCTACATTTATCAAGATAGTTTTCGAATTAAAATGGAGCTGGTGTACCTTTAAAATACTGTTAATGTTATGAATTTGAATCGGTTATAAATCTAAAAAGGAACTTAATTTTAATTGCATTTGCCCGATTATAGTGTTAGGCCTGGGTTTACTTTTGAATATTACTTAGGAACGTGAATAAAATAATAATAATAATAATAAAACATGATGAATCCATGTATCAAATAGTTAAGTTCTCCAAATAGTAAGTTTAGTTAAGAAGTGTTTAGTAAGTAATAGTTTAATGTTAGTAAATTGTTGTTGAAAATCTTCATTTCGTTTACCAAATATATAAAATAAAATGTAATGCGATACAAGTCAATCAAATATTTGAAACCCTTTATTTTGTATCTGAAATGAATCTTTGACGTTTTGTTTGACCTGAAGATGGAATTTTACATTTAGAAACATTTCTTAGTTGTGAAAGAAGGTGGGAAAGGATTTATTAATGAGGTTTTAATTAATAAAATAAAGAAGCTTCTTGATTACTTCAGTACAACTGTGATAAGGGATATGCCACTTTCAGGGTGTTTTTCAGAATATTATAATCAATAGAACAATTCACAAATTTTATGTTTTCATGGTTTTCCATATATTTTGTTAACTAATCATTTTACACTATAGTCAGACTGGATTAAGATTTTTAGACGATCATTTCAGTAATAAAGACTGACATAAATATAATATTAACTTACCAAATAAGTTAGTGAAATAAAAACAAACAACAGTAAAAAAAGGAGTAGTTGGATGCTAAATAATAGCATAGACTCTGATATCTATATGACTAATTTTGTAACTTTTAAAGGTGAGAATATTTATAAGTACTGAGATAATAACTAGACGCAACGCCAAAAGGCGAAGCTAAGTAGGTACTTCAGGGCATGTGCTTCCTAAGATTTTGAAGTTTAATCTCTGTTCGGAAACACTGTCAAAGAACCTCCTAATCCTCAATTTCTGAAATACACTCTCAACATAATTGTATGTAAGAAAACTTTATCAACGGTTGCAAAACAATCTTTGGGCCAAATGAAGATAGTAAATTATGTGGAAAAAAGCTTTTTAAACTTACTTAGAAGATTACTTAAACTTAAATAAGACATTATGATGATACAAAAGTCCCCTCTCAAAAGGGGATTTGAAAAATGTTTTGTGTATGCTACGGATCATTGTTGAGGCCTACTAAGATATTCCTGCAGGGCTTTGCTTGCGATGAAAGATGTCTGTATGTAATCTGGTGTTTTATTCATATTCAGGCTCAAAAGCTATCTAACAATGTGACAATTGAGAAATAAATCTTTTTTGTTTCAACCGACCATTAAAAATAGTTTAGTTTTAAATCTTTGAACATGTTAATGTTATATATACAGAGGTAGAAATATGTATTGCAGTGTTTTCTCAGCAGCTGTTAATATTCACTTAATTGCAAATTTGTAATAATTTGCAATTAAGTGAATATTAACAGCTGTTTAAATGCTTATGAGTTTTTTTCTGTAAAATGATGGAGAACGAAATTTTTAGACGATTTAGTGAGTTTGTAACAATTGAGGGCATTTAACTTCTCTTTATTGATAAATTAAAAGAAAATTTAACTGACAGAAATATTTGCAGCAAATATACTAAAAAGTGCTTTATCTTTTGTCGTGGTCAATCGCTTTCTTGGAAACTGTTCAAAAAAGTACCTTTTCTCTAGAGTTTAGATTATCAAAATGTTTATTAATTCTTCCCCCGCTTCCTCAATGAATTAATTTCGAATTTCCCGGCATTCAAATTCAGCTTAACCCTTCCATCGACACATCTGGATAGTATTTTATCTCGGGAGAACATATGAACAAACATGAAAAGAGATTTTTCCTACTCGTGACAAACTATGCAATACAAATAAACGAGTTCGCACGCAGCACGCTGACGTGAGGGAAGTGAATTTCCACAAAAAAAGTTTAAAACTCAAAATATGTGTAAAAACATACATGTATTCCAATTTTGTTTAAATCTGAAAATATTGATATTTTGGTTGTTCTGATGCTCCTGGTTTCATTTACCTGCAAAGCTGGGAATACAATTTTGGGCATTATAAGTTAGGAGAAGGTCCAGGCAGTCTTGAAAGTGTGCGTGAGTTGCTGGGGATGATAAAAGTACTCTAACAAAGGAATAACAAAGGAAAGGCTTTTCTAGTGTAAAACCCCCATAACACAACGTACTGTGTTTAGTTGAAACACATTTTCTTTAATAACTCGGTAAATATTTATGCTAGAATGACGAGAGAGAACTTAAAACTTTCGCCTCACTAATTCCCATCTTTTAAATGCATTAATTTTACATCCGGGGCTTCTCTGACCCTTTTTGGGCCCAAAAACTCGAAATTTGAAAGATTAATCCCAAAAAAAGGGTTTAGACTTTTCCGATTGTTTTGCCCAACGAACTTGTCCAACTGATAACAGAAAGGAACGTCCCTACCAAATTTGAAGTTAATCGGACACAAAATGCGACCGCTAGAGTGCGAACATATATATATATATATACAGTAGAAACTCGCTAAGGCGACCCTCGATAAGACGAAAACCTCGATAGTGAGTCTGATTTTCTAATCCCCGTGAATCTCTCATAACACTCAATGTTATAAATACCTCTATAACACGACTCATTTTCAAATAAATACCTCGATAGCACGTCTTTTTGTCATTTCATATTACTAATAAATAAACCTCTATAGCGCGTCTTTTCAAATAACTGAACCTCTATAGCACGACTCCCACCTCAATAACACGATTTTTTGGGTAGGCGAACCTTTATTTCACGACTCTAACCTCAATAGTGCGCCGTTTTGCGTTACAGAACCTTTATAGCACGACTCAACCTTTCTCACGCATAGTTCCCACGGTTAGATCGGATGTTTTGAAGTAAACAACAACGTCTTGGGCTCAGTTCTCAACCGGAAAACCCCTGCTTCCCTATCTTCCCTCCCCTACCGGCCTTTCCTTATCTATCACGGGTCAGTTCAATATTTCACAATAGGTTAAGGTACTGTATTTTGAGCTTATTAACTCTATAGTGACTCTTAGTGAACGGAGTCGGTTGATTTTTTTTCTTACTGCCGTAAGTTCTGCATAGTATTTTATTGAATAAGAAAACTTATCACAGTAGTAGGCCAACAATAAACAATTTAAGGTAACATTGATTTTCTAAAATGAATATTACAGCCTAATTATAAACTTTACTAGGCCTATTGTTTTTCAATCAATTTTAATACTTGTTTTAATTACTGTAATTGTATTGTTATATGGCAATCAAAAAGAAGTTTGTTTTACTTGTACGTGTGTTCTTTTATTTAT
This sequence comes from Allygus modestus, assembly GCA_963675035.1. Lineage (NCBI taxonomy): Eukaryota > Metazoa > Arthropoda > Insecta > Hemiptera > Cicadellidae > Allygus > Allygus modestus. The sequence continues at coordinate 125,344,236 of OY776115.1, read as the reverse complement.
GACTGATTTATACAGTAATTTTCTGGTTAAAACAAAATCAGAAATGTTTAATAAAAAATGTGCTTGGTATAGCAAAAAGTCTGTGACCTCGATAGCACGTCTTGTTGTGAAAACAACCTTGATAGCACGACCCTCAATTACAAGTGCACCTCGATAAGAAGACTATTTTAGAGATCCCCTTGAGAGTCGTGTTATCGAGGTTCTACTGTATATATATATATATATATATATATACACATATATATATATATTTTTTTTTTGAACGACCCCCAAAAACGTGTTCAGGGGGTCACGTTAAGAAATGCTATGGTGGTCCCGGGCTTAAGGGTCACTTTTATTTGCAGCCCAGCTGACCTAATAATCTGTTTAATTTCTGTGATTGCAAATATCGAAATGTATTTTGTACTGGAAAATAATGATTATTATTATTTTCAACAATTGCGATATTGTAATTTTAAAATACCAAATGCAATCAAAATAGTTTTCAAAACATACATTGCTAATTTAAGTCAATGTTATAAACAACGATCCTCGGAATCATAAGCAGTCTTTGCGTCTGCTGTGATATTTTCAGAACAAATTCATCAAGTCCTGCAAAAATATGTAGAAATGTAAAGTCAGTAATTGATTGTCCGGCATCAATTGTACTATTGTACTAAGAGCAAAGGCAACACTGGATTAATGCGGTTGACCTCGTCCACAACACACATTACAACGGTGAAATTCGTCATGACAAATTTATATGATTTTATGAATACAACCAGTTTCAATGTTCTCTTTGTATGGAGGTTTCAACGGTTTTTGTTACTGCATTCACGTGGCAAACAAAGTATGTTTATATATATTTATTTATTACAAGTTGCTCTTTCTCCTCGGTCCTTCCGAGGTTGAAGGCAGCGGGGCGATGGGGGAGGGGTTAATTTGTAGGGGAGGGGGTTGCTTGTTGGTGGGGGAATCTTTGACCCTAGCTACTAAACTAGGAAGCTTAGTCAATGGCGTTAGGCGGATAGAGTGAACCTGCCTGAGGGCTTATCATTGAGTGGCAGGAACCAATAGAGGATCATCCTATTGGCTAATTGGATTCTGCGACTCGTTCCGCATTTATTTGTTACCTCTAATAGTTGTTTCCTTCCGGTGGCCTGCTCGAGATTCCGGTTGTGGACGACGTTTCTACCTGCTCTGAAGAAGTTCCTACTCCAGAAACATCCACAGAAAATACACTTATCAAAAAGGAGATAAAACATTCCTAAACATGAGGTTAACTCAATCTATCATGAATCAAAGGTAAATATAATATAATGTTATCAATAATAAAAAAATAAATACAACACCAATTTTGTTGTCCACGTGGTTAATAACATTTTTGAAATGTATATTTTATGCATTAATAATACCAAAGGACGCCCTGTATATACAGGGTTTCTTTTGATGGACTTGTTTTACTAAGCTAGTTTACGACATGGAGCCCTGTGCACAACGTAACCTGAAGGGGTACTTTTAAGGGGGTGCCTTTAAGTACCAAGTAAGTATGTAAGTTCCAAGAACCTTCCATATCTATAAACTATAATATGAACTATGAGATATATAAATAGCATAATTATTACATGATATTGTAAACAACCGCTTTGATCATGATAATTGTTGAGTATATTAAAATAAAACAAAGTATAAATCCACTGATCTTAAGGGTTATCCTGTCATTTGACTTTCCTTACAATTCCTCTGTCAATGCAAATATCTATAAAAAGGCAATAAAGCTCTTGTATTTCATTTCATTGTTAAATTTTGAGTGGTCCTAGTAAGAAGAGAATATGGGATATTGTTCGTTATAAATATGAGGTAGTTGTAAATAACTCAGGGCGGCCGGCAATCGTTCTTCCCTTGATTGCAAAATCCTCTTCCAGCTGTCATGGCGCTAACTTTTATGAAGAGGTATCTCTGTGGGTGGACGACTTTCTCCATTATAAGCGCCAGCGATATGTACTTTTATTAGGCAATGATATTATCAAAAATACTAATAATATTAACTGTTAGTATTCACTGTCGTAGGTACATAACTGTATATATAGTCGTAAGTTACATACTGTCGGATCGCTAAGCTACAAGCCTTATTCTTTGTGGTCCTTCCTAAAGGATTATTTAAATGTGTTTTACATATATAAACAGCATTTTATACAGTATAATTACCTTAAAAAAATTTACTTCTTGTAAAACACTGAGTAAAATAATTTCTTTATAGAAAAGTAAAAATAACATGAGCTATAATGCGAGTTAAATTATTAACCTAAAAACTTATTTTACATAATTAATCATAGAATAATACACCATGATTTATGAGTATTTTTATACTACCTGTCAACTTTGTTGATATTCCTTAAGGTGTTTTTTTTTTGCAGTAGGTCATCTAAAATCTTTAGAATGTTAAACTGTTCTTAATTTTATTTCATCGATACGCCCTAAAACAAAGTATGATAAAATGGTTTATCACTGAAGCATATTTAATGATATTTGGAAACAAAGAATTGGTCATTTTGATATATATTTATCTACGTATACTTCTATTTACATTTTCCTACAGTTACCTAACATTGTACATGTTCTCTCACTGATTTGAGAAAGCAAAGTGGCCAATTCGCTCATCAGTGAGACAATGTTAACATTGTCTCACTCTAATTATTTTGTCTCACTCCAGATTTGCAACGTGAAGGCACGAAATAGTGAGCGCGTAACATGCAGACAAGGTCGTATGCGCGCGAAATACGTTGGCAGCACTGGCTGTAAATCAGCTGGTCAGTTGTTGTACTGTTGTATTTGTCACACCACTTCCGGTCACGGCAGAAGCCACCATTTCATTGATTTGCCATTTGTAAACATTGAAGGTGGTTTTGCTGTCGCAAAATGGACGTTAATGACGATTTTAGTAATAATAGTTCACCAGAAGAATCTTGTACTCCAGAAGAATTAAAAAATGTGGCGAGGAATGTGTCTCTAAATCTTCTTCCAGAGAAATCAAAACATAAATATGAAAAAAGGTATGAATTGTGTACTTCCTGGTGTGAAAGTAAGAATGTAAAAAGCCCAACGGAAAAATATGTTACGTTTCTTTACCAATTTATTTGTTTTATGGTAACTGTAGGAAAAATATAATGTGCAACTCGAGTGCAAAGTGCAATCGCCTCACTCGAGAAACCATTCCTCACTCGCCTACGGCTCGTGAGTAAGGATTTCTCTCGAGTGAGGCAATTGCTCACTTTGCTCACTAGTTGCACAAATAACTATTTCACAATCAATTGCAAAAACGATTTCATGCTGATTTTTGAAAATAAATAAGAATGGTTATTGAATGGCTGATAGGTTGCTAAAGGTTAAATATTAGTCCATTTAAACAAGTAGCTTAAAAAACAACAAAATAACTAAGCGAGTACAACCATACCTTGTTTAAAGTTTTTGAAAAACGGTGTAACCCGATGTTCATTATTTGCATGATGTTGACAGGGTATTATAAACCGCCCCTCTATTAGCGAATTGGTTGAACAATGTTAATCACGTGAAGTTTAAGCAGGATCCTTTAAACATACTTTAGACAATGTTTTATTGAAATGAATTCACCATATCACAATAATGGATGTATAATCAATGATAATAGTATCTTACGTAGCAGTTTTTAAATAAATATTCATATAAGTATTAATTTGGCTGTATAAGAGTACGCACGAAAATAAAATATTATCACAAATCTGTAACATTATTTCTTTTCTGCTAATTGTCTCCGTACACAAAATCTTTTGACTAATTAGGTAAGTGTTTTACACATTTTAAATGTCTATTAAAGTTAATTTCACTGCAGTCTGTTTAAAGTATAGTTATTTTTACCAAACTGAAAAAATTAAAATTCATTTGAAACTTTAACTAAACCCTTAACAGTATCACCAGAAGTAAAGGTTGAATAAAACAAAAATAATCTTAAAAATGGTTACTTATTGTGAAAATGTTTTGGAAAAGAACGCCTGAGAGCACAGCAGCATGGAAATGTTGTGCTGGGGCGATCGCTCACTTTGTCGCGAGGGAAAAGTCTGAATACGGTTGGACTGTTGTGTTGCACTCAGTTTCCTCTTCATGTATTAGTATTTTAATTGTTTGTTTGTTTTGAATATTCTAACCAACACCTTCGTCGTCACTATTACCTATATTAAAAATCTATTATACTCAATAAGTAAAATGCACTCAGTTGGTGAAAAATAGCTTTGCATTTTTAGCATTATCATAAACATTGTTGTGCACTCGAAATTTTATTTTTAATATATATGTGCCAGTTGTATATTTCAGACTGCAACACAAATTCAATGTATTTTTCATGTCATCGATGCATTTTACATGTATCTAGTAATAATCGAACATGTGGAATGTTGGTTTTAACAATGAGGCAGTAATAAATAAATCAATGCAGCCTCCCATCGATCTTCCCTTGATTTCACAGTCCACTTACGACATAGAATGCTGTACTTCCTTCTTTGACGTTGGCTTTCATGGCTTTCATGACGTTTGCTTTCATGGCTTTCAGGTACAGTTAAACCTTCAGTGAATATACAATCATTTCAGTTACTTAGGTTTTAAATAAATTCTTTTTTTACTCCGCACAACTAGGAAATGTACTAGGTACTTTGAAATTTAGTGAAACCCTTTTTAATCAAACTTTAATTATTTTCCAAAGCCTGATAATTGAAAAGCCTGAAAGTAAGGAAACACGGAACATGTTATAATGTTTATTATCAGATAAGATATGCTTTATCTTATCGCGAAGCTGAGTTTCCACTAGTCAAGTTAAGTGATTCAAGTTTGCTTCATTGTAAGGTTTTATTTATCTGGATTTTAACCTTTTAAACTTATAGTGATCACCTGATTAGAATAAATCATGAATACGAAACCAAAACAAACTGAATAATCTTCTACGGAAAAGTATTTAATTTAAAGGATACTTTTAAAACTGTAAAATATGATTGTTATATTTTTATATGACTATATTCCCATATTTACTGATTGATTTAATTAAAACTTGGTTGATAGGTTAAACTAACCCATGGACGAAATTCGGAATATGTTACCACCTAAGCACCCTATAATATTTGGCTGAAAATTTCTGAAAAATAAATGGTTTACTAAAATATGATTTCCATAGGCTTTTGTACTTTCCATTCTGTATATGACTACTACGATAAAATGGAGGTGGTGTCTGTCTATTGTTCACACGTTCCAAAACCACTGGACCAATTCTGCTGAGGAATCTATGTACCCAGGAGTGTCATAGACCTATTGCCGTTTAGAAAAGTACTCAGGGCTCTGCCCTACGGAACTTCCAAAGTCCCCATGATATTAATATGGAGGAGATTTGTATTTGGTTTTTGTGAATTAATTTAAATAAACAGCTGTATTGTTTTGCTTACAATTTGTCTACTCTGAATTTTCACCCCGTTGCGTAGCAGGGGCACATCAGCTAGTAGTTAATCTAAAGGAGTCATTGGATGATATGATAATTAAATGAGGGAAAGTATGTATCAGTTTCTGATAGCATTTATGTATGCTTTACATTACGGATTGAAATAGCAAATTGTACTTTAATGTTTTTCAATGATATTTTCTCGTAAGGTTTAGACGTCCAATAAATATTTTACTTCGCATCAAACTATATAAAATGATGCCCATTTTACTTACTCAAGTAGGAAAAACGTCAGTTGTTGTATGGGATTTTATGTTACAGAGGAATTAGTTTAAATGAACTGTCACAGCAAGCCGCCACGGATACACTCCTCCGTTGTACCTCTTAACGTCTCTTTGTTTATTTTCCCATTCCGGTTTACATCACATACTTCTCAAAATATTTATGTTATAAAAATATGCCTGATTTTATTACTTTACCATCACAATAAATATTGTGTGTTATTTTATTGTTCGTTATTTCGAATTAAAGCTTTTTAATTTCGTAATACAGTGTTCGAATCCTAAACTAAAGTTGTTCTTAAAAACGGTGTTAAAACTATGATAAACAACAATTAGGCTCAAAAATTGTTAAATATAATAAATTCTCGAACCACTTTGTTACTTTTGGAATTTGTTTATCGACCCTTTTTACGGTGTACCAGGTATTTGAGACCTACGTGATCTTCGCTCTATTTTATTTATATCACTACTTTTTTATTTATCTACAAAACAGTCTAACAAAACATTAAAATGAAATTTTATCCTGTCCAAATTGTTTTGTATATTTGGGTATTGATGTGATGACCATAAACCTGAGTGCGTGGACCTGGAAGATCGGGTTGTAAGTGGCTTTTAAGGAGGTTAAAGGGGTTATCAAGTTTTAACCCAAACATTTAAAAAACTAAATAACTTCTTAATTAGCATGATACTGTTGTTATAATTACGGAATGTGGATAAAAACGTCTTACAAAACTTCAAAATATATTTACACTGTTACCGTATTCATATACAAGACAGTAAATGTACATAAAATATGGTAAATGGCTATCGATTTTAACCAGTCACACCGATCATTATCAGGCTTAGAGAGAGAATCCACCTACCACATTCTCATTCATTTCTCTCATTGGACCTGATGAACCGTGTGACTGGTTGAAATAGCCATTTACCATATTTTTTACATTTACCGTCTTGTATATGAATACAGTAACAGTATAAACATATTTTGAAGTGTTGTAAGACGATTTTATTTACATCCCGTAATTTAAACAACACAATTCTGGTTAAAGATATTTCATAGAGTTAAAAGAATTACGACATTGTATCATTAAGCGCATCCAAGATAAACTTTTGTTTTTATTGAATAAATCTGTTAAGAAGAACCATTCATAAAATAAATTATCTCTTCGAAGAAGTTATGAAATATTCATGTGAAGGTAAAACGTTCAACCCGTCAAGATGTGGAGTCAAAACAGTCGCAGCTCCCAGTGTTGTGATGGATTGTGTTGTTGGATAGTACAACGGCCTACAGTCGCAGCTCCCAGTGTTGTGATGGATTGTGTTGTTGGATAGTACAACGGCCTACAGTCGCAGCTCGCAGTGTTGTGATGGATTGTGTTGTTGGATAGTACAACGGCCTACAGTCGCAGCTCCCAGTGTTGTGATGGATTGTGTTGTTGGATAGTACAACGGCCTACAGTCGCAGCTCCCAGTGTTGTGATGGATTGTGTTGTTGGATAGTACAACGGCCTACAGTCGCAGCTCCCAGTGTTGTGATGGATTGTGTTGTTGGATAGTACAACGGCCTACAGTCGCAGCTCCCAGTGTTGTGATGGATTGTGTTGTTGGATAGTACAACGGCCTACAGTCACAGCTCCCAGTGTTGTGATGGATTGTGTTGTTGGATAGTACAACGGCCTACAGTCGCAGCTCCCAGTGTTGTGATGGATTGTGTTGTTGGATAGTACAACGGCCTCCTCCAGTAATGCTAATTAGAAATTAGTAAATCGATCATTTATCGGAACACAGTTTAAATAAGAAATTTATTTGAAAATAGATAAACCTGAGTATTAAGTGATATGTGTATACATTAAAATGTAATGTGTTGTACATATTTGTAAATTTAAATCATAAGATAACTGATATGAGCGTGCAGTACGAGTTTTCTTACTGAGTTATAAGAAAACTGATAACTCGGTTTTTGTTTAGTCTGTGTAATTTGTAATGACTTACAATGGACTTTATGTGTTTTCTATTGTACGACGTTATACACCTTGAAACTTTCTATAAACCCGATTTTCAGTAAACACAGAGGAATAAATTGGATGGGATAAATCTGTGTACGAACTTAACTATAAGAACATAGATTACAAATTATACATTTGTTTAGCTCCACAGAAAGGTTCCGCTATAATAAAGGTTTCAAACATAATTTACAAATCAAAATTTGATCAAAATTTGACAATTTATAAACGGCATTGTTTCGTAAAGTTGGTACATTTTGTGCCTTGAATCCATTTAATTTACCAAAACTGACACTAAACATAACAATATTTTAGATAAAAATTATATAGGTAGTATAATTTTGATTGCCAGAACATATCAAAGTCGTCTATCTTTATGAGCAAGCCTTAAACAAAACTAATGATTGCTATCGTTCTCTGAAACACTGACGTACAGATATCCAACATTAAATAAATAGTTGAACAAAACTGATACACACTTTCTCCCATTTATTACACATTGAATTATGTAAGGTATGGTTTCAGCCTTTATGGAAACATACTAGTAAATTATTGTTCCAGAAATGTTCACTCAAACCACCTTTTTTAGGGAACACTTATTCATTTGCTATTTATGTATAGTAATTTTAAGAAGGAAATCTTCCCTCCACCCCTAACAGTTTTTGGTGGCTTTACGTACCGAACATACTCTATTGGCCAATGTTAGTTCAAATATTTACAAATTTAAAACTAAATTGATCAGTAAATAAGAAATGAAAATTGTATGTTTCTATGTTGTAGAAACGTTGGACAACGTGGGCGTTCCTCTAATTGAAAATAAAAATGTTCTTCTTAGTCATCACCCGTAGAATACTATTTTAAGATACTTAATTTTTTAGTTTATTGGTTTTCCAAATAAAAAATAAACCGAAATGTTGAAAATGTTATTCTTTACAACGTCTAAACCCAAATTTACCCAGAATCCTAGGGCGTATGATTTGTTATTGTCCTAAAAAACTATGAATCACCAAAGTGTAATACAAATCGTTAGATCTGTTTTTGATTAATGCCGGACGGTAATGTTTTTATAGTTTATTTATGAAGGATAATATTTAACTAATTACCTTTAAAACAAACAAATGAATGTAGATACAGTACATTAGTACTTAAATATCAAATGTTAGCAAGATCGGACCATTGATATAGTCTCTAGATCACTAGACCCTTACTCATCTAATAGTCAACGTCACGTCAAAACCCAATTATTTTTAGGGAGCACCAACACGTTTATTTCCAGCAATAACAAATAAATATATAAAAAATAACTTTCTCCCCAATATATATATATATATATATATATATATATATATATATATATATATATATATATATATATATATATGATCCCAATATATACAAAGGGGAGGAAATAAAACGATATTATTTCACTCTCTTCGCAACTTTTCCCTCGATATATCCTCAAGTAATGAATAATAAAACCTGGAATTGTTGGAGCACCTGAATAAACATGCGATTGTGGCCTGGTATTTCAGCAGAGGACCGCCCGTGCACGGTCTCGCATCGTGGTTAGTTGTACTTGTTAAGTAAATTTAGTAATTGTAGTAATAAGTAAACTATGGTAAAGATAATATTATCAGTTTCGAAATAACAGGTATATTACTAGATTGATGTATAGTAATTGCAAAGGTCATTTAAACTACATATAGGAGCAAAAACGTAATTTTTATTTTTAAATTTAAACTATTTTCTAATTTGTTGTCGTTTCTAGAATTCTAGAATCTTCTATGCAGGAATTACATCGTTTAAAAGTTATAATTAATATCTTTCAAATTGATAAATAAATTCCTTTTCAGATGTGTAAATTTAAATTTGTACAGTTTTGATTAAATAATTTTATTACATGTCTTATTAATTTTAAACTGTCTTAGTCTCAATGAAGATGAGTGTACCAAGAACAACAAGGAATTATCCACTACCTCCAAACAATATACCAATCGGAAGAAGAATATTGGATAATTTGTTCTAGTTTTGTTTTTCTATACTGAGTAAGCTTATTGTTTTTATTTTTTTCTATACTTGAATCCCCCTTTGTGAAACTTTCCCAATTTATCGCCTGTTGAAAAAATATGGTATTAATATGGTTAGGGTATTAAAACTTACGATAAGACATTTAATTTATAAGATGTGTCATTAGTTTATGAAGTTCGAAATACGATAACATGGCAGAATGACTTAACTCCTTTTCAGGTAGTATATGTTCTCAAATTTCAATTTGAGTTTGCAGTTAATTTTATTTTCCTACAGTTACTTAACAATGTACATGTTCTCTCACTGATTTGAGAAAGCAAAGTGGCCAATTCGCTCATCAGTGAGACAATGTTAACATTGTCTCACTCTAATTACTTTGTCTCACTCCAGATTTGCAACGTGAAGGCACGAAATAGTGAGCGCGTAACATGCAGACAAGGTCGTATGCGCGCGAAATACGTTGGCAGCACTGGCTGTAAATCAGCTGGTCAGCTTTTGTACTGTTGTATTTGTCACAACACTTCCAGTCACGACAGAAGCCACCATTTCATTGATTTGCCATTTGTAAACATTGAAGGTGGTTTTGCTGTCGCAAAATGGACGTTAATGACGATTTTAGTAATAATAGTTCACCAGAAGAATCTTGTACTCCAGAAGAATTAAAAAATGTGGCGAGGAATGTGTCTCTAAATCTTCTTCTAGAGAAATCAAAACATAAATATGAAAAAGGGTATGAATTGTTTACTTCCTGGTGTGAAAGTAAGAATGTAAAAAGCCCAACGGAAAATGTACTTTTAGCATATTTTGCTGAAAATTCAAAAGTTATGAAATCTTCTACTCTTTGGGGCGTTTATACAATGCTTAAATCCACAATTCAAATCAAACATAACATTAACTTGGCAGTTACAAAAAACTTATAGCTTTCTTGAAAAAAAACGTCCGTAGGTTACCAATTTATTTGTTTTATGGTAACTGTAGGAAAAATATAATGTGCAACTCGAGTGCAAAGTGCAATCGCCTCACTCGAGAAACCATTCCTCACTCGCCTACGGCTCGTGAGTAAGGATTTCTCTCGAGTGAGGCAATTGCTCACTTTGCTCACTAGTTGCACAAATAACTATTAAAGCCAGGTAGCATTCTGACACAATGTGTTTGCATTAGTGACGTTTTTATCCTTCGAGTTTATCGAGTTATAATAACTACTGGGCAAAAATATAGCATAGATAAAGTAAAATTGAATGCATGCTTAATTTAGTATAAATTACTAAATAAAATCTTTATGTTTTACTATAAATACACAGATAAGGTTCATGTCTCAATAGCCAATTGAACTACGTAGTTGTTCTTTCTAACTATGTATATTCAGTCATCTTATTCAGCATTTATTATTGATTAACAATCGTAAATACTTTACAGTTTTAGTTAGTGTTATATTAATGTGTATAATATGAAAATATTATGTTGTATTTTAGCCTCTTTACTTTCATCTTTGTATTTCATCCACTGCACATGCTTCCCTTTAAACACTATATTCTTATCGGACACCTAACCTTGCTATAAGTTTAATGGGATGTCTTTTACTGGGCGCAGTAAATCCCAGATTTTCCTAGCGATCGTTGTCTCCTGATGTGCATAAATAAGTGGCTAGGCTCCAAGTGCTTTGCTTAATGCGGTGAGTTTCCGAAAATCATAAAGGACTGCCTCAAATAACTGGAGGAAAAGATCTACCAAGGTTGCATTCTCACACGCTCATCTTTGCTGCTAAACAGAGAATGTATGTTGTTTACGTGTGTAAAAGTAATACCACGAAAATGATAAAATGAACTATTTTTATAATAAGTTTGATAACTAACTTATAATGTCGTACTTCCACTATACTAGTCATATATTTTGGGGGTTGGGTGTGTTCTAATCTCCCACCATATATCAAACATTATGATTAACTTGTAAATCAAACTCTGAACCCTCGATACACAGAGTGTCCCGTAACTCTCTGAACAACGGTATATAGCGTTATTGCTTGGGTCAAGACAAACACATTTCACTATAGGAACATGGGTCTCTAGTGCCTAGTTTCCCGTCCATCTGTCTGTATGTGTTTTTTACAAACAAATTCATAACTCCTAAACTGTTTGAGCTACATAGTTGAGATGTTGCACAAATGTTTATCTTGTTAATAAATATTTTTGTGAAAAACAATACTAAAATATCATTTACCATTTCAAAAGGGTGGCCATTTAAAATATTTGATGTCAAATTCCACGAAAACCGTTGACTTTAAAACAAAAATTGCAAGATATATAAAAGTTATCCCATTTTATGTAGATTTCAATGATACCTTACTTGTTAAGATTGGATAAAGAATAACAGAGAAATTAGTTGTTTTCGTAATGCATGACCACTTTATATCGTTGACCAGAGAGTTAGGGACACCCTGTATATGATGGTATTAGAATCCAGAACCAAATTCAAAATTTTTTATCATTTGTATAAAACTATCGGTAGAGGAAATAAAGGCTGAATAGGTTTAGTTTTGTTACAGTTTAGTAGGGCATAGCCTAGGAGTAAATATTACGGCCTTTATGTTTAAACGCAGCAGATTTAATACAAAAATAAAATAATATTAATGCCTAAGTATAATATCTTAGTTTCACGTATTCACTTAATACTTTTCAATACGTAATCTACTTATATGTATTTATTTATCGAGTGATAGATATTAAATTTGAATGAATTTAAAACTGACTTTAAAGATATTTACTATTTGTAATCTTTTTAAAACAACTGTTTAGATGGATGTTAGGTGAACGGAATACAACTTCCGTGTTGAGACAAATTATTTCACTACTGTAGTACAATATTTGTCATTACCAGTATCTGGTTAAAATAAAAATAAACTAATTACAACATATCACCATTGAATATTTATACTGAAGGAGACATCCCGTCTTAAAGCTGTCCCTCTTTTAGTGTGTGCCAGAATTTGAAGTGGACGTATTTTGATTAGGTGACTTACAGATTGTGCTGCTGTCAACTACTTATTTTAGTGATTTACTTGACTTGCAAAATATATCCACCCCAGACACAGCTTCCTGACACACCAACTGTTGCATTACCCCCTCCTTTAGAGAATAAGCAATAATTGACAGCAGTGTACTCTGTTGGTGATTTTGGAGAACTACATGCTCTTTGAATCCAACCTCACACAAAACTAGGGACATATTTAAAAATGGCAATGAGAAGTCTACTTCAGTATTTATAGTCGATAATATTTCTAAAACTTCTAATTTCTTAAAACAAAAATAAGGGTACAACTTTTGTGACGAAAATTTCGTAAAATAAAATATAAAATTTACAATTTTGTACTCTTCACGAACAAAAGAGATCCAATAATTAAAAAAGCTACATCGCTCATTACTGAATTTATCCAAGTAATTATATCATCCGCTTTACAAACCGGGTAAATCCTAATTCTCTTTTGATTTTCCACATCAAGTCACGTTACGGCTCGTTACTGGAGCATTACTGGAATGACTAAAACTGTGAAAATGTGTTTTCGATAGGGTTTAGAATATTATATTTCTTGATAACAATTTTGATATCTTGATCTTGTAACATGATAATGAAGAACAGTTGTTATGAAAACTGATTGATGATACATACATACATGATAAGAGTGCATATCGATTTAAATGTCTGTGCTGAATGGACCTTTATATTGGAGTAAATACTGGGAACACTACAATACCTTTCTAATGGTATGCGTGAATTTGTCCAACGACGCACACAGCCTGAGAAAAAAGGAAGGGCATACATTATATTATATTATATGCTGGCCTGTTTATATAATGATAGTTAATTTTGATCTTCCTTCAACTGAGGCCAATTTCTAGATAGGCAGTTATAGTATATTCTAACTCTATGGCATTGAAGGTGTCTATGGAGAACAATAGGAGCCAAACGATAGCCACTGACGTTTCAACTGGGCGAACAAGAGGCCAAGTTGGGAACGATTGAATCTCGGTATCGACAACGTACCAACTTATCTCAGCTTCCGCAAAACTATCTGTCCTTTGTTTAGACTCACGGCGGCGTTTAAACAATAAAAAACTGAGATACCCAACAGAGATGAGTTATGTGATCATCTTGAAGCTCGGCTGTGGGCTCAGCTCTGAAATGAGCTACATTAACTACATTATTCAACTACTGTATTCATTCCCTCTGCTTTATTATTACGCAATAAATCGTTTTATTACTGCGCTCCTGAATAGCATGTTTATTGTTTTAGCTTTATTAAGTGAGAGTTATTATTAATGATTCTCGTGCGTAAAAATAGAGGCGTGGTAGATTTAAATTAATGCTCAAACTGAAAAAAGTGGTTTGAATCAAAACAGAATAAATCAGTTGTCAGCAAGCTGATGTTCTTTGAGTAACGGTGACGTTAACTTTCCAATATTTTCCAAATAAACATTTAAAACGTTGATTAATCTTTTGTTTGGTAACATTAGTAGATTTGATTATAAAGTTTACTTAGAAGGTGAACCTGTAATTCAATATGAGCGCTCTTTTTCCAACAGTCTTAAAAAGGAATACATTATCTGACCTTCATTTGTTTGACTGCGAAGAGGATCAAAAATAAATCCTACCGAAATGGCCATAAAATAATTGATTTAATCTCACACTGCATGGGTACAGTTTTAGGAATAATTGGCAATAAGCTGTTGTAAAATTACTTAAAAATATTACTATTAGATGTTTACATCAAAACACTATAACAGATGGTAGTTTGTTGTTGTACTAAAGATATATGTTTTATGTGTATTTTAACTAATAACATTGTTGTAATATTAATTAAAACTGACTTACACTTTCTTCATATTTGGAAATTACATTTTAATGACAAACACATTTTAATTTTTATGACAAACAGATAATTCTATAAACTTAAATAATTGTATAAATGTTAGTGCAAAATGTTTTTCCTTTTAGAGCATGAGAGAATGTCCATATTTATACTACATTTCAACAAAACTAATTAATATTCATCCCCAACAAATTGGTACATCAAGGATACATCAATAAAACAAATATGTCTACTCGTCAGATTGTATTGAGTCTGTATTCAAATTAACGGTTTTAATAAATATGGACCTATAACCAATACAGTGCACTGGTTATAATGAAAAAGATTTCTCCAGTAGAAAATGATATAATGAAATATAATATATATTTTTTATTTCAGAAACAATGGATTAATCTGTCAAAGTATTACTTGTGAATTCGTTTCAATTTTTTCAATAGCACAGTCACTGTTAATATTTGTCCTCATCCAAATTGTCATATAATGTTATTAATAAAAGCTACACGCTGTTTTACTGATGCATATATTACTAATTAATGGAGATTTTTTATGGCATAATGTAATACAGGGAAAAGTAGTTTGTATCTTGCTTCTGAATACATCATAGCAATGTACGCTCTGGCTAATACAGCAATTGAGTATATATCCAATATAGGGACTAATCAGAATTCATAACCTACTAAATATCAGCTGTTACTGAATATGGTTGAGATAGAATATTAACCTCACCGCTGTTTGTAGATGATATCAAGCAAGAACCAAGTAGTTATATTAATAAGACTGGAGGCAATACTGATGAACAAAATTGCGAGCCGTTCTTTGTCAAGTATTGGTGAGGCAAAGAATTACTCGCTGAAATCGAAAGAGTCGACAAAGTGTATCAAACCTATCCATGGTTTTAAAATCAATAAACTTGTACTTGTTTATTTGCTCATAATTAATCATATTTCACAGCAAGATTAGATACATAAATAAAACGAAAAATTGAATTTGTTCCAACTTGAATTTCTTTTATTCCAGTGATTTGCACGAGTAGATTCACTTATAGGAATGAATAAACCAATCAGGATGGTTCAAAGAACGATAAATTTGCCTAACCAGTGTAGGCAACCTGACAAAATCACCGGCTAGCTTTTTCGACAAAAACCTTTAAGGACTGTTGCTTCCAGTATTACTAATAAACCTTATTGCAACAAACAAATTATAAACAAATCCAAACTATTTTGAATGAAATTATAATATAGTTTATACTAGTATTAGATGTTAACAAAATAATTTAGTATGACCCATAATTATACTAGTCTGGTTAAAATCCAGGGGACACAAATAAAATATAGACTACAGAATGTGATTAGTAGATGCACTGTTTTAAGATGTAAAATAATTTATATGCTAACCCGAATTCAGTATACTGAACCATTAAATAATTACGGATGAGCAGTTATCAAACACAAAATCTCAGGTGTTTTTATTTTAAGCACTAAGGACGCTATCGAAGTTTTCTCTGGTGATATAAATTTGTTATTAAATATTCTTCAGGATTAAAATAAGTAAAATTTCTTTGCTGCATTACTAATTCGAGAAGTGTATTTATATTTACATTTGGTATCGATTGCATAATTCGTAAGTAAATATTATTGGACATTTTCGTTTCAGAATACTTGATTATTGAACCATCAATGCTATTGGATGAACCAGATCAGTTAACCAGAAAACAGTTATACAGGATTATCAGTCAATGAAGTTTCCCGTTCGTCACGTTTTTCTGGAACCCCAAATCTTCTTCTATCTTTAATTAGAAGTTACGGAAAAACGGTTAGTCAAATCTTTCCGAGGTAAAATATATTCGGAAAAGTGTTGATTAAAATACTAATCCCAAAACAAATGTTTTTTTATGAAACAATCAAGTAAAAAAATCCTTTAAATTATTAAACTAAAGTAAAACAAAACATAGCACCAATGCGAACCAATGTTAGACCTTTACTTAGGATTGCTCTATCAATTTTGAATACATATGTACGAACTGAACAAATCCATCCAACCAATCGAACTTTTTAGTTTGAATATATTTGAAGGTTGTAAAGACCTTAAACTTGCACATCCCAAGGTGAAAATGTTTTTAGGACCTATCAATTTGTTCTATTTGCAAACCGCACAAGGTACCCAAGATTTAAGAAGAATGGCAATCACTATTATTGATTATTCTTTCTTTGATGCCCATATTACAATAGAATAATATTAAAGTCATCTACAATCAAACAGTTACACTGTGTTAATTTTTGTATATCAATTTAAGTGTATTGGGCTAAACAAGAGTAACGTTTCCTTGCGTCAACCGATGAGCTATAACACGTGGTTTGGAGTCACACCTGCGTTTTCTTGCATCTTGGATATTGGCGGGTATTGACTCTGTAAATTGAATTATGATCGCAAAAAGTAATATCCAGTGATTTTATATTTTAGCTTAAACAGTTTTACATAACAAAATAAAATAAAAATTAATATAGAATGTTGTTTTAAGATAAATTAATATACAATGTTGTTTTAGTGGGACAAACGTACAACCTGTAAAAAGATGAATATTAAAGTAGGACGGTCGGTTTCAGAGAGGGGGGAAGTAAATTTTTTATTTTATTTATATTTTCTTACTGGTTGCCAGTTTACCAGAATTTTGGGATAAATGTTGAAAATTAAAGTTTAACTATCTTATGACAGAAATTGAATGTTTAAAAACAATTGTGTTCAAATTGAAAACTCTCCCTTTCCATTTAGCCACACTGTAACTGTGGCTATCTATTTAGCAATCCATTTAGCCATCGAAGTGGTTAATCACCACAAACTTGAATAAACAAGCCAAACTATGTTGGTCAAACATTTCATGCCTCTGTATGCACTCGGGGCCCAGTACTCTATAACTATAATGAATGTCTTATTTATTATTTCGGGAATAACAACTTACTCATTTTCTCCACCTCAAGCTTGTAATGGATCATATTCTATAAAGAAAATTAAGACTGTTTCAAATTCAAACAGTTGATCCTAATTAAACATTGATTACTAAATCAAGAAATAATATATTTGTTTAATAAAGATCGTCTTGAGGGGATTTGAGTTATAGATATAGTTGAATCTTTTACTCTTTGTAATAATGTAATGGGCAATTGTGTTTGAATTCTGACCTAAAATCAAAGGCAAGATGGTCTGATGAAAGCAATGTGTAAGTGTAACAGAAACAGGAACAGGATATGTGTGTGCCACGAATGAAACAACAACTCGTTAGTTGATTGGATTCAGAATCACTGGCCCTGATAACAATAGAGTGTTGCCTGGAGATGAAGCTGGAGACAAACAACTCGCGCTGGTTGTCATCTACTCGCGCTTGAGCAGACAGAGGATCAGGGTGTTCCCTAACGTCAAGTTGTGATAACACATACACACCTGTTATTTATCAAACAATCCTTATATATTAGTTCTGATACTTTGTTTGTATAAAAGCCTACCACGTGCCAACTACCGGACCGATTGAGCTAAAATGAGTACTACTAAAAATTTAAAGTTTTCTATATACTTGGCTAAAACTATAGAAATATATATTTAAGGAGCTATACTGTAAATGTTTGAAAAATACAAATTTTTCTTCGACGGTGCTGGGGAAAAATGATAGGTATTTTAAAAATAATTGCAGACTTGAGCTCCAAAATGATTGGGTCACAGAATTTAAGCCATGAAGAAAAAGGTCTCGTAACTTGTTTTGTAAAATATAATACCCCCGTCGCAGCAAACCTGCGTACTCAGCGAATTTCCAATGTATATATATATGTGACTCACTACTACATAGAGCTATTTACCAAGTTTCACAAAAATACATTCATAAATAAGTGATATATAGCATTTTATTTATTCTCCATAAGAATAACACTAGGGTTGGGGACGCAGGTTTGCCGCACCGAGGAAGATAAGTAATTTGTTTTTTTTGCAATTATCAATACAACTGAACCAGGTGAAGCTACATACTAAGTTCTCTTAATGTAGGTTCATAATTAAGGGAGATATACAACTTTACTTATTCTCCATATGAATAACATGGGGGCCGAGTATGCAGGTTTGCTGCTACGGGGACTATCAACAAAAAACTTGTATTTTGTGCTAATATCAATATACCACAACTAGTTAAAGCCACATACCAAGTTTTATCAATATACATTCATAAATAATCGAGATATAGAATTTTATTTATTCTCCATAAGGATAACATTGGACAACGTACTGTGTTTAGCACTTTGAATATCTCTGCAACGGTTGGACGTAGAGCAACGATTAAAACACCAAAATGTTTTTTTTTGTTGAGCTAAACACATTAATAAACAGAAATGTGAAGTTTTTAGTAAAACTATCTGAGAAAAATCTAAAAACTTTTACCCATAAGATTAACGTGGGACACGTTATTTTTGGATTTTCTCCGCAACCACTTAACCTAGGTTAATGATTCAAAATAATAAATTATTTTTTTTTTAAGCTCTATAAAATGGCTATAACCAAAATTGAGTATTTTTAACATTTTGGGGTCAAATTTGCAAAAAACCGATTTTTGGAAAATTGTAAACACCCATAAAACCCCCTTCCCATAGTGCGATCGATCTGGTTTTCTAACTTAAAGTCATAAATGCTACTCTTTACATCTGTCCCAAAATCGGGTGTTTCTTTCAAAAGTTATCGCGGTAACGGACACACACACACACACACATATATATATAATATATATACATTTGAACGAATAGTGTTTTTGGCATCTGGGGACCTCAAAACGAAAAGTTATCATGGTCTCGGGCCATGATAACACCTACGGTCTTACCATGCCACCTACGGTAATAGCTTCTTCCCTATAGGGAAAATTCGCTAAAAATGAAATGTTTAATTTTTAATCTATGACTAATGTTATTTTTTATCCTCAAGAATGCACTGAAAATGCTTAATTTAAAATGGTACTTGTGTCACATTTTTACTTTCAGTTAATAGTCACTTATGAGAATCAATGGTAAGCACTTTGTTAATTAATTACAGCCAAGGATCAGGCCAACAATGGGGCTTATAACCGAGCTTATACTGCATACCAACATAAGCATAGACATTGTAGCATTGTGAGAAAATACTTTTGCGTATAACACATATGAGGAAACTCAATACAAAATAAGTTAATAGTTATAGGGTAATAACTGAAGATTTCCGCCACTGTCCAAGATGGCGGCTCTGAAGGTGATGGCACATAAAAATTATAATAACAAATGTTGTAGAAGATTGCAAGACAAACAACTTTTTTTAAAACAGTTCTTTATAAACCCGTCAACTAACAAGTTAATACCTAAAAACTCATTTTTGGCCGCCATTTTCCAAGATGGCGACTTGAGCACAGATTTGAATTTTGGGGAATTTTGAGATATTAAAGAGAAGGTATCAGGTAACATGTGTTCAAAGTTCCCCACCAGTAAGGTAATTTTCCTGAAAACATAAAATTGTTCCCTCAAAAAGGCTATATCTTCTTACCTATGTCTGTATAAGTCTGTAGTATCTGGGGGCCGAGCTTTGCTCGGGGGAAAACCAGTCAGTTTGTTTAGGTGACTTGGAGTAATATTTTACCACTTCCCCCTCCTGATAATCAGATTTGTATAACTCATTTGCCTCTTTTCTCCATTTTTAAGGTCACTCCAGTTGTTATTTATAGCTCAGTGCCCCTTTGATTTAGTTTACTAATCTATATAAGTAATCTTCACTCAAATATTTTAATATCTGTTCTCAGGAAACCACATGTTAATAATCATAAACAACATGAGTATTACTTTGACAGTTCCCTGGTTGATTATGAACAGCTGTAATTCTTTTGTTTTGATTTGAAACTCCATAAGCCAACTTTTCGTTTTTTAACATTATTTGATTTTTACTGGGGATGATACCTGTCTTGAACATATTTTTATAGCAGAACTTAATTATTTCCAAAATTTGAAGGAAATCCTCGGAGCCGTTTTCGAGATAATTGTGCAACCAACCAACCAATCAAGCAAACATTGCTCATATAAGAGTATAGGATAAGTTGTTGTGTAAGTCTATCTGCATGGACGTTAACAGACTTGGAGACTTGCATACCATCAGCCAAAGTTTGATAATATTTTGTATATTTGTACTAATTCACGGTATATAGGTGTTTATTTTTATTTTTTGTTTTTAAGGGTAACCAACTGAAAGAAAAAAAACTCTGCGTAGCAACTGTCCCTCCAATAAAGGTATTTGGGTGGGCCTTTATGAAAAAATAGTTTGGAAGTTATTTTATTCAAACGATGCTACCGTACCTTATATTCTATATTTAGTAAATATACATTAATTAATTCTTGACGGTATGAGAGTGTAGTGATGTATGAATCGATTGGGTGTTAATTTTTTACCTGAAATTAAAAAACTTTAATTAATAAAATGTGTTTAATTTATGGTGAAGTTTAATTGGGTGTTAATTTGTGTATTAATTAATCTTGATTGAATACTCATCAAAAGAAATTAATACACTTTAATTAATAAAAAGTGTTTAATTTCTGAAGATGAGTAGCCAATCAAGATTGATAAAGGAATTAATTGATTCAAATAGGGCTAAAGGGAGAGATTACGTTTATGTTTTTTGTTTCTGTTATAACAAACAGCTAAGCTTCCAGTGTCAGTTTAATAAATCGCAGTATTGTTGTTTGGTTACTTTAAATTTAACGTATCAATTAAAAGAGTATAATAAAAAACTCACATTTATAATCCCTTTGACGATGAAAATATTTACTCAAAACTTTAATAACCTTTCATGATTGACCGACCAAAAGTAATTCCCATCAACAATCAGTTTGGGTAGCATTTAAACTTTTAAGATCGATGAAAGCCTTGATTAATTTTCTAAAATTGTGTAAGTTTTTATTTTTGGAAATCATAATTAACAAATTGATAAACTGAACGGTAGAGTTTTGTTGTGAAAACATGTAATTATTTGGTACATGCATTCCAAACCCAGTTTTTGTAATAAAGTTTATCGGTCAACACAATTCCTGTGTAATGCTCATCCAGTTTTAGAATACAACTCATTTACCTTCATGCGTGATGCCCAATTGAATACTTTTTATTTAATTTGTATACGTTGTTATGATTAGTTGATGTATTTTATAAGAAATCGTTTTTACGTAAAAATTAGACTAAAAAGAAGATGATCTAATCATGAGATGGGTTTTGGCCTTTTTTGTTCATACATAAACTTTAACACATAAAATCACAGGAAATATTCAAATTTTGTTCACTAAATTTTATCATTAATAAACGATTCCCTTAAGAGACCAACAAAGTTTAGTTGTGGAATGTACAAAACTAGTCTGAAGCCCACAAATCACCTTACTATGTTCTAAGCAACTTTGGTCTTAAATTAATAAACTCTAAACTTGACCACAACAACACATAAACTATTAATGAAAATGCTTTCAAAGAGAAATAAGAGCTAGCAACTGTCACAAACACTCACACCGTTAAAACATTTTCGTTTTTATTTTACTCTGTTCGAGTTTTCATTCCTGTTTTCGGTGGTTTGCTGTTTTCATAGTAGTTTTACCTGTTTGTAAATACGGGATACAAATAAAAATGCCTTACTCACACACAATACGGTTGATATATGTAAAATATTGTATCGATTTCGACTCGTCACACCGAAAATCAAGATCTACCGAGTCTCTCATACTAGTAGATATAATAAATACGTTACCTAACAAGCATAAGTGAATACTTTACCTAATTACAGTTTACACGTTTTTCCCACTTACAGTCGAACCTATATCAAATATCTGTCACGTTTTATCGAGAACGGGATGCTACTTGTTCTGGGTGTAGAGCAAAAACCGCTGAAGAAGGATATTATAAATTACAAAATAGGTTATTCGAATTAAAGTCCGATTTCTACCCACAAACATTGGAATCTGAAGGTTTAATACTCTGAGTTGCCAACTGTACTAAACGATTATTTGAGTTATTTCGTTGATTTAAATTGAATGTATTCATTTCACCAACAAAGTTTGTTTAACAATTAACGCTCGTACCTACAGTTGTTTTTTGATGGAATTCAGTCAGTCTAAATCGATTTCGCTGTGTTTTTAGCGAATTTCCCCTATAAGGAAAAAGCTATTACCGTAGTCGGCATGGTAAGACCTAGGCCCGGGACCATGATAAATTTTCGTTTTGAGGTCCCCAAATGCCAAAAACACCATCCGTTCAAAACTGTATATATATATATAAATTCACATAGAAGGGCTACTATGTGATAGATTAAAAATAAGTAACATGAGTACCTTGGAGAAAACATTTTAATTAATTAACACTGTCATGTTTCGACTTATAAAAGCCATGATCACGTGCTGATTAGCTTAATACATAAATTATTTTAATGTGTAAGTATATATATATATATATATATGTGTGTGTGTGTCCGTGGGCACGATAACTCTCGTAAAAATGGTCCGATTTTGATTAAATTTGGTACAAACATGTAAAGCAACATTTATGACTTTAAGTTCGAAAACCATCCTAAGGGGTTATCGCTCCATCCTAAGGGGTATTTTGGGGGGGGGGGGTTTGTACCCCAAAAATGGGTTTTTGAGTTTTTTACACGTAATGTTTTGGTAAATCAAATTTTACTTTTCACCTTTAAATTCAACTTAAAAAACAAACAATTTGATATTTTGATCATTGCTCTACGACAACTGGTTACAGAGATATTAAAAGTACTAAACACAGTATGTTGTCCATTGTTTTTCTTATGGAGAATAAGAAAAATTGTATATCTCGCTTATTTATTAACTTATCCAAACGAAACTTGGTATATTGCTTCATATCGTTGTGGTCTATTGATATTTGCACAACAAACTATTTATTGATTGATAGTTTCCGTAGCAGCAAACCTGCGTACTCAGCCCCCATGTTATTCTTATGGAGAATAAGTAAAAGGTTATCTGCGTTAATTTTTAACATAACTTAATACAACTTGGGATGTGGCTTTACCTAGTTGAGTTATATTGATATTTGTATTAAACCCTGCAAACCTAGTGTTCCTTGTTTCAGCAATCCTGCAAACTCAGCCGCCACGTTATTCTTATGGATGGTAATTAAAATGTCATACATCGTTTATTTTTGAATGTACATTGATGAAACTTGGTATGTGGCTATATGAGGTACATATATGTGAATTGGAAATCCGATGAGTACGCAGGTTTGCTGCTACGGGGGTATTATTTCTTTATATTTGGACTTTCGGCCTTCTCTCTAAGTAACCGCTAACTCAGCTGACTCTAAGTAACCCGGGTTTCATTTGTCGGTTCATGATCTGTAGTAGTTGTGAGCAGAACTCACCTCGATTGAACTGTACTCGGTTTGTGGACCCTGGCCAGTTTGGAGAGGGGTGTTGTTATATCGGCCTTGCGGTCATCAAAGCTTTGATCCGGACCTCAGTTACCAACATTGAAATGGCTTCTCTGAATTGGGAGATTTAATGAGACTGGTGTTTACATTTTGCAGACAAATTCTAAGTCTGTCACTCTTCGGATTTTGATATTTTTTAATAAGGGCAATTTTTAGTCGAAGACAAGGTTAATACTATAAATTTAATTTAATGTTAACGTTTTTACTGTTAACACATGTTATTTTAATTTAAATGTCTTAAAGAGAAGGTAATTTTTAACCTGGTTTTATTGAAGAAACTAATTTAAATCAGATTTTGTAAACTAAAAGCTGCGAACGAATCCACCCTTATAATATTATGCATGTCAAGTTAAGAAAGAATGACTTAGAATGAAGGATATGTAAGCGTTAGGTAAAATATGTAATGCTCGAATGAAAAGGAACAGTATGGGACTTCATGTGTAGAAACAGTAAGGAGGGTCAGGCACCATTCCGTGTATTCTTAGAGCCGTATGAAATTAAAGGTTGACGAGAGAATTATTACCTTGTTTAAGGAATTATTGCGAACATTTTCCATCATTTATTAGTAAACAAAATATCACGACGTTTCGGGATCTGTAATCTGTTCCCGTCTTAGGTGGAAGAATATCTAGAACATAACAAAATTGCACAATCCAGGCTAGCTGCCCAAATCACAGAAGAGAAAAAACAGAGAACTGTTACAGCAGCTTTTAAGCAAATAGTTATTACCTATTGGTTCACAGTTGTATGCGAAGAATTGTTAATATAAACTAGCACGTTATTTAAATAATAAAAAAAGTCAAATGCTTCAATGCAACAGAATTATTCTATATCTCATGAACGAAATACCGGATGTCTCACGAAGAGGTCGCTATTTTTGAATTAATATACCAGACGTATCGAACACGCTACAAACTTGAAACTATACAGTTATAACAAATACATATGTAAAAAAATACCCCCGAGTCTCATTTGATTCTGATTAATCGGAACAAAATGGCGAAACATCAAAATAATGGTGCGTTTTCGTTAAAGTAATTTTATTTGCAAAACCACTTCAAATTAATTCTTGATTTTTACAATGTTATTAAGTACTAAATAAAATTAAAGAAATTAAAGTGATAGGAAAGTAGTAAATCATAAATTAAACTAATTTGATTCATAACCCTTCATTCGAACTGATGTCAATCAATCTCTATGCACTGATGGCAACGAAACAAAATGACTCATAAGCGATTTTGAAAAATTGCCGAGGAATCATCAACAAGGGTGTAGGGTGACATGCCATGGAACATATCATTAGTGAAGGTTGATTGGTTTTCTAGTTTTAGCAAAATACAAAATTTGTACCATAATTTTCCCATGACATATATACTGTCTTTAATTATCCCTGATTCTCGATTCAGTGCCAATGTGGCATTTAAGCTATTTCATATTAACATTTAAATCAACAAAAACTAAACTTTTATTACAAATTGCACGCATTGTAGTTTCGGAATGTCCACCCGTTACTCACCTGCACCTTCGACGGCTGGATCTCTCTTCCTACCCCTTTCTCTCTCTTGCCCAACCCGCCAGGGCCTCGGTGCATGGCATTTTACCCCCCGGCGGCCGTGGACCATAAAAAAGTAATTTTTATCAGTTAATTGAATAGGGTACCTGGATTTGTCGATGGCACAAAATCCGTCTTCCCATCAACAGTTCCTCTTCAATCAACCCAATGATTCAACGTCTGTCGCAATGTCCTATGGGGCTTATTGAAGGAAAAGGTTTATCCTCACAGCATTTCGACAGATGATGAATTAATGAGGTTAATTGAAGAGGAACTGTTGTTGATACCGGTACCTCGGAAATTTTTCAAAAACGCTTATGACTCATTTTTGTTTAGATGCCATCAGTGCATAGCGATTGATGGACATCAGTTCAAATGAAGGGTTATGTGTCAAATTAATTTCATTTATGATTTACCACTTTCCTATCTCTTTAGTTTATTTAACTTTATTTAGTACTTAATAACTAATTTTATTCTTAAAAAAATAAAGAATTAATTTAAAATGGTTTTGAAAATGGAATTACTTTAACGAAAACGCACCATTATTTTGATGTTCCGCCATTTTGTTCTATTTAATCAGAATCAAATGAGACTCAGGGGTATATTTTTTACATATGTACTTATTATAACTGTAGAGTTTTAAGTTTGTAGCGCGTTCGATACCTCTAGTATATTAATTCAAAAATAGTGACTTCTTCGTGGGACACCCGGTATATGTTTGAATGGTTGAGGTTGCTCCGATGCTTTTATCGTTACCAAACAACAAACCCAGAACTCGCTCCCACAAAACTGTAAAAACAAAATGTTATAAAACTGTGATGTTAAACAGATGCCTTACCCAATTGGAAATTTGACAGCTAAGGTCAATTAACTTCTCCTAACTGCTCCTAACTACAGTAACTTCTCTTGTTAACGCTGGAGTCCTAATCAAGTTAACCCGGTCGTCATTAGCTCCGTCTTCTTTTCTCAAATGCAAAACAAGGTCACCGTTAAAAGTAATGTTAATAATCTAAGTGAATCGTAAACAAATTAACAAATTAAATTAACACCGCTGGCATTAGCTTGCACTTTATGGTCTGCCATACAAATATCCTAAGGAATATTTTGCAAAACCTGAATCAAATTCAAGAAATGGTGCCAGTTACGATTTTTATTATCCTTTGGCATGATAAATTCTCAATATCATAAGTAATAAATTATGCGTTAAAAAATTAACAGAAGAAATAAACTTAACTATAAAAATTAGATTGATTTATTATTATTTGAATCAAAAGGGGAATGGCATGATATCACATTATGTCTGTAGTTTGTTATAGGAAGTTCGTGGAGTTATTCGTCCAAGTGGGTTAAAACCCGTAGGTACTCTGGTTTTGTTTTATGACCCATAGATTATATTTAGCGAATAATAAATAGTAGAAACTATTCCATCATTACCTATTTTCCGTAAGTAATAAATAGAAGAAACTATTATATCATTACCTATTTTCAGTAAGTAATAAATAGAAGAAACTATTACATCATTACCTGTTTTCCGTAAGTAATAAATAGAAGAAACTATTACATCATTACCTATTTTCAGTAAGTAATAAATGTAAGAAACTATCCCATAACTACCTATTTTCAGTAAATAATAAATAGAAGAAACTATTACATCATTACCTATTTTCAGTAAGTAATAAATGTAAGAAACTATCCCATAACTACCTATTTTCAGTAAATAATAAATAGAAGAAACTATTACATCATTACCTATTTTCAGTAAGTAATAAATGTAAGAACCTATCCCATAACTACCTATTTTCAGTAAATAATAAATAGAAGAAACTATTACATCATTACCTATTTTCCGTAAGTAATAAATAGAAGAAACTATTACATCATTACCTATTTTCAGTAAGTAATAAATGTAAGAAACTATCCCATAACTACCTATTTTCAGTAAATAATAAATAGAAGAAACTATTACATCATTACCTATTTTCAGTAAGTAATAAATGTAAGAAACTATCCCATAACTACCTATTTTCAGTAAATAATAAATAGAAGAAACTATTACATCATTACCTATTTTCCGTAAGTAATAAATAGAAGAAACTATTACATCATTACCTATTTTCAGTAAGTAATAAATGTAAGAAACTATCCCATAACTACCTATTTTCAGTAAATAATAAATAGAAGAAACTATTACATCATTACCTATTTTCAGTAAGTAATAAATGTAAGAAACTATCCCATAACTACCTATTTTCAGTAAATAATAAATAGAAGAAACTATTACATCATTACCTATTTTCCGTAAGTAATAAATAGAAGAAACTATTACATCATTACCTATTTTCAGTAAGTAATAAATGTAAGAAACTATCCCATAACTACCTATTTTCAGTAAATAATAAATAGAAGAAACTATTACATCATTACCTATTTTCAGTAAGTAATAAATGTAAGAAACTATCCCATAACTACCTATTTTCAGTAAATAATAAATAGAAGAAACTATTACATCATTACCTATTTTCCGTAAGTAATAAATAGAAGAAACTATTACATCATTACCTATTTTCAGTAAGTAATAAATGTAAGAAACTATCCCATAACTACCTATTTTCAGTAAATAATAAATAGAAGAAACTATTACATCATTACCTATTTTCCGTAAGTAATAAATAGAAGAAACTATTACATCATTACCTATTTTCAGTAAGTAATAAATGTAAGAAACTATCCCATAACTACCTATTTTCAGTAAATAATAAATAGAAGAAACTATTACATCATTACCTATTTTCCGTAAGTAATAAATAGAAGAAACTATTACATCATTACCTATTTTCAGTAAGTAATAAATGTAAGAAACTATCCCATAACTACCTATTTTCAGTAAATAATAAATAGAAGAAACTATTACATCATTACCTATTTTCAGTAAGTAATAAATAGAAGAAACTATTACATCATTACCTATTTTCAGTAAGTAATAAATGTAAGAAACTATCCCATAACTACCTATTTTCAGTAAATAATAAATAGAAGAAACTATTAAATCATTACCTATTTTCAGTAAGTAATAAATAGAAGTTACTATTCTATCATTTCCTACATTCACTAAGTAATAAAATAGAAGAAACAAATCCATCATAGCATTATAATAATCTTTGCTGCTATCCAATTGCTCCCCATAGAACTAGTGGTTATAATTAGACTATTTTACAATGCCTTATTTTTCTAAGCTCAAATCCACGTATAAGGAGACTTCAATGCTTTCAAGAACTGCAGTCTTAAGATTTATTAACGGTCTCCGAAACTGTGACAACAAAAACACATTAACCCCAACAAAAGCTCTGAGGAAACGACCAAGTGTCAAAACCACATACAAAGAGAGTTGAAAATCTCCTTCGTTCTGAGTTGGTGGGCTTTGGTATATATAAAGTTTTTAATCTGTTTTCCATCATCCCTCAACGAACTTTAATGTAAGGAAGTGATCTTATAATTTGATATATGTATTGAAGCCATTATAAATCCACCTCTAAGTAGGCAATAGTATGTAGAACTTTTGGTTAAGGTAAAATGTTTGATTTATAAATATTAAAATCAAAGTCAATTATATTAAGTGGTGGCATTGTTAAATGGTTATTTGTTGATTGTATGGCCATTATTTTGTTTATGATAACAATTGTAACATTAAATTGAGTGTAGGTGTAATATTGTAACAACTACTGATGTCTTGTACTGATGTCTAACAACTATTGATGACAACTGACCTATGTCTTCTAATCCCCGTACTAATAACTGTACACCAGCTGTTACAAAATAAATTCCACCCTGCTCTTTAAGAACTAGACTATACTAATCCACCAGGGTTGAAGGAACTGGTCAACAAAACCCTTATCACTGATAAATTTCGTTTAGTAAACTGATAACAAATTCTTAAGGCCGATCTATTAACAAATAACACTACTAAATGAGTTGGTTGGAACAGCTATTGATACGGCATTATCAACGCCATGAGTCTTTAATGGATTTTGAGCATTTAAAAATTACAATTAATGAACACAGAAGTAATTTCTTTCAGCGGTAAACTTGTCCAACATTTTATAGTTATTATTTTATTAAATGTTACGGTTGTTTTGTTCTTGAGTTAGTAATGTAACACACCCACTCGCACACCGAGATCGCTCATCCAATTACTGAGATGGAACAGTCCCAACAATGTCGCAGCTGATTTGGCATCAGGTGGATAAACTTACACTGACCAAATAGAATTGCTATAATAACAGTTATCTGATAGCGGTACCATTTATAAAACCTAATGTCAAAGTATTAAAGCAGTAACATCTAATAATTTTATCACTCGTGTTAAAAATCGCATGTCCCCTTTTTAACATTCAATGAAATTTTGTTTTCCTTTAGATAAAAGCTTATGAGGGTTATTAAAAAGTACTTTACGTGCCTTTTAAATTAGGACACACAGTGCTTTTTAATTAAAATCAATGCCGTGTGTTAATTCACTGTAAAGCTTTGAAGTTTTGCAAAAGAGAATACCCCCGTCGCAGCAAACCTGCATACTCAGCGAATTTCCAATGAATATATAACATAACACATTAAAACACTTAACAGGATTCATAAGAAATGTATTCACAAACAAGCGATATTTAAAATATTAATTATTCTCCATAAGAATAACATTGGGCATGAGTACGCAGGTTTGCTGCAACAAGGCACACAAAATAATGGGTTTTTATGCAAATATCAATATAACTCATCTTAGTGAAGTCACATACCAAGTTTCATCCATATACATTCATAAATAAGCGATATATAACATTTTAAGTATTTTCCATAAGAATAACATGGGGACCAAGTACCTAGGTTTGCTGCTACAGGAACCATAGGTGAAAAATTGTTTTTTTGTGCAAACAACAATAAACCACAACCAAATTTCGCCAGTTTATGTTCATAAATAAGCGAGATATACAATTTTTCCTTTTCTCCATAAGAATAACATTAGACAACGTACTGTGTTTAGCACTTTCAATATCTCGGTAACCAATTGACGTAGAGCAATGATCAAAATACCAAATTGTTTGTTTTTTAAGCTGAATTCAATGGTATGAATTAAAATTTGATTTATATTAAAACTACATGTGAAAACAAAAAAAAACACATTTTTGGGGTACAAAACCCCCCCAAAACCCCCCTTCGGATGGTGCGATTCATCTGGTTTTCGAACTCGTTCAAATAAATGGTACTTTAAACATTTGTACCAAATTTCATTAAGATCGGACCTTTTTTACGAGAGTTATCGTGCTTACGGACACATATATATATATACATATATAAAAATTTGAACGAATGGTGTTTTTTGCATCTGGGGACATCAAAATGAAAAGTTATCATGGTCTCGGGCTTAAGTCTTACCATGAGACCTACGGTAATAGCTTATTCCCTATAGGGGAAATTCGCTAAAAACTGATGCATTTCCCAGAACATTTAATTAACTAGCATGGTTCAACAGCACTCAGCTATTTTTCAGTTTAGTTCATATATTCAAAGAATATTTCTCAGTAAAATAGATCAAACCCCAAATTTAAACTGACAGTTGTGAGGATATGTAATATAATGAGATCCGTTGCGAATACGTGCAAAGTATGATATTTGCAACTAAACGATATGTCTACCACCATATTTTTATCCTTTCGTATTACTAATAACAATAACAATCGTCATAAAAAAAACAACGCAGTCGATTGATCTTTATAAAAATTTAGTTTTATGATGCCAAAATTTTATGTATGTATACATTTTATTTTTGCATTTGTATTTGTTCCTAGTTTATTTCAAAGTATTTATCTTTTGCAGTGATGTTTTATATTAGATACGTTAAAAACCAATCATAATATGGCCAGAAAGATATACCCTTTGCATTTTAAGATTGTGATTGCTAATTTTAAATGTTGTCAGAAATAAATTATCAATTATAACAAAGACAGGACTTCAATATCAATTTATGTGAGAAAAGCTTCAACAACAATGACTGGAATCTTAAAATTGGAAAACTGCCAACATTAAGGCAAGAAAGGTTTGGAGAAAATGTCTTTCCAATATTATTTAGGAATCTGAGAATTGGCATACTGCCAAGAAAATCAACTAAGTACAATTTTAGTTACTGATTGAGCTGTAAAAGAATGAACATTTTTCATAAAAATCAATAATTGTTTAGTATAAATTACGTTTTACTTTGGTGAAAATGGTTAATGGTTATACATTCCACACATGTTGGTAAATGGCAAAGTGTCAAGTCCTACAATAGCTACTTGTTTGCTGCTACCGGAACGAGTTAGCAGGTTTGCGTTGGCAGCGTGACGCTCTATATATTATTTGGTGTGACTTTTGGAACAAATTAAACTCATTAACTGGAGCAAAAATGTAAATAAAATATTTACTTCAATCAGTATATCTGCTATCTGAATCGAATATTCTCTAAATTCTAACAGCCATATGACAATCAAATTCTCGAACATATATCATTCGAGAATTAACCTAAACCTATAGCCGTTATAAATAACAACCATTAGCCTTCAAAGCGGAATTTAATGCTGAAGTAAACAACAAGCTGTAACTTATAGTACCAAGCAATATTGTACGAAATACTAAACTCAAGGAGATGGTACAGCTAGTTACATAGTACGGAGGTTCTAGCCGGCACCGCAGTGTGTTCCCAGATCAATATCTAAATTAATCACACTCCCGGGATGTGCCGTGCTTCCATCCTACATCCCTGCCGTTTTAATGGGCCAAATAACAACACAAATTATTTATGAATCTCTCATTTCAACGCAGGAGCAATTGCTTACGTCAGTGTTGGTGCGTCTCCAACCGAAGGTGAAACTGATTAAATTCTTACATCATTTATGATTTTAGAAAAACATTTACGATTAAAAGCTACAGATTCTACACGCTTGAGGCTCCCCTGCAAAAATACTATCAATACAAGTTTAAAATAAATAAATAGCAAAATAAATATTGACTCAGCACTTTAAAAAAATCCATTTCCCAGATTCTACTCCGACAACCCCTAACCTAACCTATTTCTCTGAACTCTTATCGTCGCTTCCCCTCTTTGCAATGGGCGCAAACGCCGTGGAAGTTTATTCATCAGCCTCCTGATCCTTGTGCTGTTTCTCTGACGTAATCAAGAAACAAACGTTGAAAAAATGCATTAACAAAACAAATTATTAACCGAACCGCACAAACATTATTGTTAACTAAAGTAATAATGCGGTTTGGGCAGGTTATGTGGTTAATTTATAATGTCGTTATGGTTTAACCATAAATGGGCCATGATTGGTTATCAAAGTCAAGGAAAGTTTGTAAGTTTGTATGTTTGTTTGGATATTTGTAGCTCAATCACGCTCCAACCACTGAACTGATTGAGCTTAAATTTGGTAGAGTGGTACTTGATAGTTATGAGTAACATATAGGCATATAAAAGTTGCGAAAATCTAATAGGAATTTGCCCCACGGGGGTTTAAAGTTCCCATGTATTTATTATAGGCATTTATTTTTCGTTTGAGCTGATGAAAATTCAAACACTTCATCTTGATTCGTAGTAGTTCCACGGGCTAACCACAGAATGCAGCACACACAACTATCGTATTTTTTATCTATCTTTCGTGGGGCGAGGCCTGCAGTTAACATATAGTTATAGAAATATATCATAGTGGTGCTTTTTAAAAACTACTGTATATTATCTCAAAAACTATTTCTTCTCTGAGCTTTAAACCTACAGATCAATATTATAATGTCCGTGTACTCTTGGGCAGACTCAAGAACAATGTAAAAAGGGTTAAGAAAACCTAGGTTAGAAAATTACTTCCCCCGCATTTATAACACAAATTTTATTGAAGAGAGGGTTATCGAAGAAAATGTAAATGCACTAAACACAGAGCGTTGCATTACGTATATGTTACTTTCGAAAAGACTGTTTTCCATATCTTGGCGAAGTTTTATCACCCCCTAGCCCCAAAAATGTTCGATCTGGGGCTTCTCATAATCCTATAATATACAACATCTATTCCACCATTGCAGATAAATAGAACCAAAACACTAGAAAAATAATTGCTTTAAATTTTCATAAAAATTGAAATATGTTTATGTTGCGATATCATGATTTTAAAGTTTCGAATTTGGAAATTAGTTCCCCCCAGTTAGTTTTATACGTGGCAACTCGTATTTATCTCATCACCATAGCTAGGAGGAACTTCAAATTCAATCTATATCACGTGCGAAATCACAAAGATTTCTCTCCTACACGTGATTTGCTTGGCAGTATAAATCTGAAGGACACAAAAAGAAAGACGATATATCGTGAAAGCTTTGGCCATCAGCTGAGTAAGCGGCAACGTAGCAATAAACTTTGTGAGCCGATAAAACGGTCAGCCAAAGATCAACTTAGTTTCAGCTTTAGTGCTCAGTCTAAAGACTTTGTTATTACTCTCCGCTTGTTTCAGCGTTCGCAGTTACTAGAATACATCATCTTGTCTGTAATTAATTTACCTTATTAATTTATCTTAAAAATTTGTATTGTAACATTTTACTTTGAGATATAAACTGTTTAAAAATAATTAAAATGTAAGCTAATGCTTTACCATGTTCTAATAAATATTGAAGACATAAATTAGGCTGTTATCTTGTTTCGAGGTGGGGAAATGCTGGTTGGGTCCGTAAAGTATTCTTAGTTCATAATGATTGTGAAAAATGTTTAATGTAAGGTAAAGGTACCCTACATCGTTCCTCTCTCCTTCGTTTTGTCCATGATACCTTTACTCTGGCTTTAGACAAATATGTTTTTTGCATACAAAACATGTTCAAGCTTTACAGGAAATTCCAAGCTAAAAAAAGTCCAAATTGTTTAGAGGTGTGGTAATAGCAATGTTTTACAGAGCGCAGGGACAGGAAAAACAGGAAAGGCAAATTTTACATTTTATTAAAAAGCGTTTTCCGGGACTGCTTTTCAACACACCAAATTATACGTTGTATTTAGAAACGGGAGAGGAAAAGCTATTTTGGTTTGCTTGGAAGTACGTTTTCAATGCATAAAACAATGTCTAATGATAGGTTGTAACCAAATAATTAACTAAGAGAATAGTTTGTTAGGTGTAGGAATACATACATATATATATATATATATATATATATATATATAATACATAATTCATACATACATATTATTTGTATAATTAAAGATAGAGGGAAAAATACCTCACTTTCTAGCAACCATTTAAATACAACATACATTTCACAGTCTTCACCGGTGTTACATTAGCTTTTATCATTAGGATTTTGCCATTTCAGATCCAAAAATATTCTTAATGTTTATAGCTCTTAGCTTGTTTGTCATGGAACAGAACTTGGCGCATCCCGGGGCTCAGGCTGTCGTTGACATACACTCGGCAGTCACTGAGTAGTCCCATGTGTCTGATGAAGAAGTCACTTTTCTTTTCTTGACTTAGTTTTAACAGCTTATTGGCGTCAGTTCTTTTTAGCGAATTTCCCCTATAGGGAAGAAGCTATTACCGTAGTCGGCATGGTAAGGCCCGGGACCATGATAACTTTTCGTTTTGAGGTCCCCAGACCCCAAAAACACCATTCGTTCGAAACTGTATATATATATATATATATATATATATATGTGTCCGTGGGTGTGATAACTCTCGTAAAAAAGGTTTGATTTTGATGAAATTTGGTATAAACGTGTAAAGCAGCATTTATGACTTTAACTCTCGTAAAAAAGGTTCGATTTTGATTAAATTTGGTATAAACGTGTAAAACAGCATTTATGACTTAAAGTTCGAAAAACAGCCATATCACTCTACCTTAAGGGGTATTTTGGGGGGGTTTTGTACCCCAAAAATGGTTTTTTTGTGCTTTTTACAATAATTTTTGAAATAGTCAAATTAAAAAAAACACACAATTTGGTATTTCGATCATTCCTCTATGTCAATCGGTTACCGAGATATTGAAAGTGCCAAACACAGTACGTTGTCTAATGTTATTCTTATGGAGAATAAGAACAAAATTATATCTCGCTTCTTTATGAACGTATACTGACGAAACTTTGTATACGGCTTTATCTGGTTGTGGTCTATTGTTATTTGCTCAAAAAAATAATTTTTTGCTAAAGGTTCCCGTAGCAGCAAACCTGCGTACTCAGCCCCCATGTTATTCTTATGGAGAAAAATTAAAATACTATGTCTCACTTAACTATGAACATAAATTAATAAAACCTGTTATATGACTTCAACTAGTTGAGTTATATTGATATTTGCCTAAACACCCATTTTTCGTTCCTTGTTGTAGCAAACCTGCGTACTCATCCCCCATGTTATTCTTATGGTGATTAATCAAAATGGAATATATCGCTTATTTATAAATGAATATTGATGTAACTAGGTATGTAGCTTCACCTAGTTGAGTTATATTGATATTTTCATAGAAACCAATTGTTTATGTTCCTTGTTTCAGCAAACCTATGTACTCATCCCCAATGTTTTTCTTATGGAGAATAATTAAAATTGTATATACCACTTATTTGTGAACATATTTTTATGAAACTTGGTATGCGGCTTTATGTGGTATTAAGTCATATATTATGCCTTGGAAATTCACTGAGTACGCAGGTTTGCTGCGACGGGGGTATTTTATTTCACGATTATTCTGATCTAAGACCGAACAAACATCGACCCAACAAACATTTCCATCCTCAAAACCAGGCAATAATTTATTTCATTAATCTTGAACAGAACACGCTAAAGTATTCGGCTTATATTTTAGTTAATCTTAACCAATTTATATCCCAAAGTAAAATGTCACAAGGCAAATTTTGGAGATGCGCTGGTAAATTAATTACATACAAGATGATGTATTCTAGTAACTGCGAACGCTGAAACAAGCGGAAAGGTATAACAAAGTATTTAGACTGAGCACTAAAGCTGAAACTAAGTTGATCTTTGGCTGACCGTTTTATCGGCTCACAAAGTTTATTGCTACGTTGCCGCTTACTCAGCTGATGGCCAAAGCTTTCATGATATATCGTCTTTCTTTTTGTGTCCTTTAGATTTATACTACCAAGCGAATCACGTGTAGGAGAGAAATCTTTGTGATTTTGCACGTGATATATTTTAAATTTGAAGTTCTACCTAGTTGTGGTGATGAGTTATATCAAATACAAGTTTCCACACAGCAAAATAACGTGGGAAAAGAAATTTTCGGATTCCAAGCTTTAAAGTTCAAATACGGTATTGCAACGTATACTAATTTAAATCTTTATGAAAATTTGAAAACATTTGATTTCTATTGCGGTGTCCTAGTTCTATTTATCTGCAATAGCAGATATAATGTTGTAAATTAAAAGATTAGGAGGAGATCCGGATCAAACATTTTTGGGGCTCTGGGGGTGATTAAACTTCGCCAAGATTTAGGAAAAAATCTTTTAGAAAATAAAATATGCATAATGCAAAGCACTGTATTTAGTGCATTTACATTTTATTCAATAAACCACTATTCAATAACATTTGTGTTATAAATTAGGGAGAATTAATTTTACATCCCAGGTTTTCTTAACCCTTTTTGACTAAAGAGTACCAAATTTGAATTTTTAAACCTCCCAAAAAGGGGTTCCGATGGTTTTTCCAAAGACAATTTACAACAAATTGTAAAAATGAATGTCTCTACCATATTTTTAGTAAATAGAATAATAAATGCCACCAATAGAGGAACACACATATATCGCTCACATATGATATGCTAACAGCTCACTTTTCTATGGATATTCGGTATCAAGACTGTTAAAAGAGTTCTTGACTAAAGCGCGATACATTGAAATAATACACACTACTGACTAAAGACTTCCATAATGATTAAATACATATTAAAGATATGAGATATAAAGGCAGACAATTATTCTGTACTAGTATACTAGTAAAGATAAGTTATCTTTTCGAATCAAAGTTAAGTTTTGGAGAAGATCCTTAAAAACTCAAAAACTAAAACGGTAATTTTGTTGGCCAAACGGTTGTGGTTGGACTTCAGTCCTATCGAACACGTAAAACTAACTTTGGAAAACAAAACTGTCAAGACTCGATAGCGCATACGGAGCCGCTTCATAGACCCCACTTTCTTTAACAGTTTTGTATTTTAAACCGTAAATTCAGTCTGCATTGGTGAAAATTAAATCAGATCTACTACATTATGCGATATTTCCTCCTTTTTAAAATAAATCTTTCACTCCGTTGTTTATATTTATTGTAAATATTCAAATTAAGTAGCTCGCATTGGTTATTAACATATCAGGCTGAGTACAGTAAGTATGATTTCATGTTGGTGTCCTTTATTTTTATTTTTATTTTCTCTAGTTAGAATTTTGTTGTGATCAACCTACCTTTGGTTTTGGCCCCTTGGGTTTTTAAATTCGCTTAGTGATGGATACCTCACACGAGCTTTGAGATTTTGAGATATTCCTTATTTATTTCACTTCTATAGTTTAGGCTACCCTTATTTAAAAACAAATAACCGAACAGGAAAAAGAATGTTCATAAGCATAAGATATAAAAAAAGATTTTCTATATTCATTGTGAACATATATGTACGCATCCATTGTGGTATACAGTATATATCTGACACGATTTTTATTATTGTAAATTTACGTTGTTGTGAAGCAAATTAAATTTTTAATTGAATTGACACACTAAACATTAGTATCTATCCTAAATCATAGACAAATATCTAATATATTTGTAATTTAGGCATTTTATGTGTAATCTAGCAATTGTCAACCCAATTGATTACAGGAGAGGACAGAGTTCCGGAGTCTACCCTAGAGTACATGGATATTATAATATTTTAATAGCTATGGGTTTGATGCTCAGAGACAAATGAGTTTTTGAGATGATATAAAGTAGTTGTTAAAAAGCACCACTAGGATATATTTCTATATTGAATCCAGAGAGCAAAGTTACCATTGTCAAACTAAGTGATTGTGGAAAGAGTTGTGAAGTCAAAACTCAAATCCATAAATATGAAGCAAATTTTACCTAGCTCGACTATATAATTGTAATTTTGTAAATATTTAACTGGTAATTATAACCTTGGAAGTTACTTACGATTAAATCAAATATAGGTAAGACATTTGTTTATAAGGCTGGCATTTGTGTAAGAATCAAACATTGATTATTAGCTAAATATTTGGTGGTTAACTGCTATGAGAAACGTTCAGACCTAAATTATAAGGATTAGTTTACTATTATTAATGATAACTTTAACTTCCTTATCTCTTACTTCCCGAGGTTAATACAACACTAGACAGTGTTTAAAAATGACTGTGCTAGATCAGACATACATAAATTACTGTACAACGGCCTTGTGTGTTTCTATCCATTGGGATTATTTGACGTTTTTATAAGCAATTGTCGAATTACTGGTCTTATTCAAGAAGAACTGACCTGTTCTTAGAAAGTTGAATCAGCTGATGTCCAAATGACAAATGGGAGTTAGGAGCAGCACCGACCCAGGTATTTTATAATCTGTATAGCATTTGTTTGGTTTCTAACCAAGATGAAATGATTTTTGAGTAAAATATAAATAAATAAAAACTAAATGTCACCTGATTATAAATGCCTTTATTCATCTCAAATCTTTTGCAATCAATCCACGAATGGATTGTCTATGTTATGCTCGGGATTTACTGTCTGGTATTACAATAATTTACCATTACATTTTGGTTGTATTCGGTTAAATTTTAAGATCTTACAATATCAGATAATCGAGCATGTTATTACTTTATGTATCTTTCCGACGCAAACTACGGTTATTAATTGCATCAATTAATGGATACAAAGGAACAATTTGTTTTGACTTTGATAACCAATCATGACCCATTTATGGATAAACCATAACGACGATATAAGTTAACCACAAAACCAGTCAAAACCATATTGTTACTTTAGTTATCAGTAATGTTTGTACGGTTAGGTTATAAATCTTTTTGTTAGGTCGCATTTGTTCAACGTTTTTTTCTCGATTACGCCAGAGAGACGAGCAATCAGACAAGGAGGCTGATGAATCAAATTCCATGGTGTTTGCGCCCATTGCAAAGAGGGGAGCGACGATAAGAGTTCAGAGAAATAGGTTAGGTCGGGTTAGAGGTTGTCGGAGTAGAACCGGGGACTAGGAAGGTTGTTGAAATCACTGAGTCAATATTTATCTTGTTATATATTTATTTTAAACTTGTATCGTTATTATATTTGTAGGGGAGCCTCAAGCGTGTAAAATCTGTAGCTTTTAATAGTAACTGTCTTTCTAAAATCATAAATTATGTAAGAATTTAATCAGTGTCACTTCCGCCTGCAGACGTGCAGACACTGTCGTAAGCAACAGTTCTTGCGTTGGAATGAGAGATTCATAGATAATAATTTGTTCTGTTGTAATTTGCCCCATCAAAACGGTAGGGATGTGAGATGTAAGCACTGCACATCCCGGAAGTGCGATTAATTTAGACATTGATCTGGGAACACTCTGCGTTGCCGGCTAGAATCTCCGTTCTACGTAACTAGTTGTACGATCTCCACGAGTTTAGTATTACGAACAATATTGCTTGGTAATATGTTAAAGATTTTTGTTTACTTGGGTGTGTATATTTTATATATATATATATATGTGTGTGTGTGTGTGTGTCCGTTACCGTGATAACTTTTGAAAGAAACACCCGATTTTGATGAAATTTGGCACAAATGTGGAGAGTAGCATTTATAACTTTAAGTTCGAAATCCAGATTGATCGCACTATGGGAAGGGGGTTTTATGGGGGTTTACAATTTTCCAAAAATCGTTTTTTTGCAAATTTGATCCCAAAATGTTAAAAACACTCAATTATGGTTATAACCATTTTATAGAGCTTAAAAAAAACAAATATTTTACTATTTTGAATCATTAACCTAGGTTAAGTGGTTGCGGAGAAAATAAAAAAATAAACATGTCCCATGTTAATCTTAGGGGAAAAAGGTTTTTAGATTTTTCTCAGATAGTTTTACTAAAAACTTCACACTTCTGTTTATTAATGTGTTTAGATCAACAAAACAAACATTTTGGTGTTTTAATCGTTGTTCTACGTCTAACCGTTGCAGAGATATTCAAAGTGCTAAACACAGTACGTTGTCCAATGTTATCCTTATGGAGAATAGATAAAATTTTATATCTCGATTATTTTTGAATGTAGATTGATGAAACTGGATATGTGTCAACTAGTTGTGGTATATTGATATTAGCACAAAAACAAGTTTTTGTTGATAGTCCCCGCAGCAAACCTGCATACTCGGCCCCCATGTTATTCATATGGAGAATAAGTAAAGTTGTATATCTCCCTTAATTATCAACATAAATTAATATGACCCCCGTCGCAGCAAACCTGCGTACTCAGCGAATTTCCAATGCATAATATATGTCTTAATACCATATAAGGCCGCATACCAAGTTTCATAAAAATATATTCATATATAAGCGATATATACCATTTTAATTATTCTCCATAAGAATAGCATTGGTGATGAGTACATAGGTTTGCTGAAACAAGGAACACAAACAATTGGTTTTTATGCAAATATAAATATAACTCAATAAGGTAACTCAACTAGGTGAAGCCACATACCAAGTTTAATCAATATTCAATCATAAGTAAGCACTATATAAAATTTGAATTATTCTCTATAAGAATAACATGGGAGCTGAGTAAGCAGGTTTGCTGCAAAAACGAACTAAAAAATGGGTTTTATGCAAATATCAATATAACTCAATAAGGTGAAGCCACATACCAAGTTTTATTAATTTATGTTCATAATTAAGGGAGTCATTACATTTTACTTATTCTCCATAAGAATAACATGGGGGCTGAGTACGCAGGTTCGCTGCTACGGGGATAATCAACAAAAAATCAATTTTTTGTGCAAATATCAATATACCAGTACTACGTGACCCCACGTGCCAAGTTTCATCAATATACATTCATTAATAATGGAGATATCAAATTATATTTATTCTCCATAAGGATAACATTGGACAACGTACTGTGTTTAGCACTTTGAATATCTCTGCAACGGTTGGACGTAGAATCACAATTTAAACACCAAAATGATTATTTTGTGGAGCTGAGTTGATTGGTAAAAGCAAATGTGAAGTTTACATTAAAATTAACTTAGGAAAAGCCAAAAACCTTTTTCCCATAAGATTAACATAGGAGATTTTATTAGCAGGTTTTTTTGGATTTTCTCCGCAACCACTTAACCTAGCTTAATAATTAAAAATGCCATATTTTTTGTTTTTTTAAGCGCTATAACATGGTCTAAACCAAAATTAAGTGTTTTAAAAATTTTAGGGTAAAAAATGCAAAAAACTGATTTTTGTAAAATTTAAAACCCCCATAAACCCTTTTCCCATAGCCCGATTTTTATGATTTTCGAACCTAAAGTCATAAACGTCATTTTACACATTTGAGCCAAATTTCATCGAAATCGGACGTTTTTTACTCAAGTTATCGCATTCACGGACACACATATATATACATATAAATAAATTTGAACAAACAGTGTTTTAGTCATCTGGGGACCTAAAAAAAAAAATTGTCATGGTCTCGGGCCTAAGTCTTACCATGAAACCTACGGTAATAGCTTCTTCCCTATAGGGGAAATTCGCTAAAAACACTCACCTTCTGTTTTAGCCAAAATAGAGTTAGTGCATGTTTTTCTCCCCCAATTTTTGGTTGTATTCTTTAATTTTCAAACTATAAAATCTTTAAAGCTTGGTTTGTTGCCTTTAAACTTAGTTTTGGCTTCCTCCCATGTTTAATTAATTTTTACTTGAGATTTGGCCTTTGAAACGGATGAAAAGCACTTCAAGTATGATTTATATAGTTGGTCGGATAAAGACATTTTCAATAACAATAAAACAAACAACAATAGCCTACGCGACCACCTCATCATCTCGTGGGCGACTAAATACGAAGCTACGCATCACCTGTCAGTCGCAGTCGTAAATCATCCACCTTACCCCAAACCCCACGCGACCACCCTCCTCCACCCTCCGCACGACCACCTCCCCCCAACCACCACGCGACCACCCTCCTCCACCCTCCAAACGATCACCTCCCCCCAACCACCACGCGACCACCCTCCCCCACCCTCCGCACGACCACCTTCCCCCCAAACCCAGCGCGACCACCCTCCCCCACCCTCCGCACGACCACCTCCCCCACCCTCCGCACGACCACCTTCCCCCCAAACCCCGCGCGACCACCCTCCTCCACCAACCGCACGACCACCTTCCCCCAAACCCCGCGCGACCACCCTCCCCCAACCACCGCGTGACCACCCTCCCCCACCCTCCGCACGACCACCTCCCCCCAAACCTCGCGCGACCACCCTCCTCCAACCTCCGCACGACCACCTCCCCCAACCACCACGCAACCACCCTCCCCCACCCTCCGCACGACCACCTTCCCCCCAAACCCCGCGCGACCACCCTCCCCCACCCTCCGCACGACCACCTCCCCCAAACCCCGCGCGACCACCCTCCCCCAACCACCGCGCGACCACCCTCCCCCACCCTCCGCACGACCACCTCCCCCCAACCACCGCGCGACCACCCTCCCCCACCCTCCGCACGACCACCTCCCCCCAAACCCCGCGCGACCACCCTCCCCCACCCTCCGCACGACCACCTCCCCCCAACCACCGCGCGACCACCCTCTCCCACCAACCGCGTGACACCTGTCCACGTGACAAACACGGAAACTAAAGATTTCAGAAGCACTGCGCAATACTGTATCATGTCGTGATTTTACACTCGAAAACAACACCACAAAACATAGCTGTAAAGAAAACAGAACTTTCTCAACACGTTACGTATTTATTTTTAGTTTGACTGTTATTAAAATAGTATGACGGACTTATCTTTTTATATAACTAACTGCAACTTTGATTTAGATATCAATTTGATTATTTTTTTATTTTAAAAGATGTATAACATTATCAACAGATACGGGAGTGCGCCAGACCTTTTATTAGGGTTAAAATGTGTGAGTTACGTAACGTTGAACCAAACCCCCCTCCCCAAAATAACGCAGCATAACGCTACGCCATGCCCCCTCCTCTTAAGTGCGTTACGTAATATGTTTATGGCCCCTTATAGACCTTTACACTTTGCCATTTACTAACATAAGCGGAGTATATTACCATTAACCAGTTGCACCAAAGAAAACCCCAATTTATACTTAAAAGATATTGATTTTCATGAAAAAAAGTTCA
Source organism: Allygus modestus (assembly GCA_963675035.1). Taxonomy (NCBI): domain Eukaryota; kingdom Metazoa; phylum Arthropoda; class Insecta; order Hemiptera; family Cicadellidae; genus Allygus; species Allygus modestus. The sequence continues at coordinate 125,300,248 of OY776115.1, read as the reverse complement.
TTCTTTTACAGCTCAATCAGTAAGGAAAAGTGTACTTAATTGATTTTCTTGGCAGTATGCCAATTCTTAGATTCCTAAATAATATTGGAAAGACATTTTCTCGAAACCTTTCTTGCCAATGTTGGCAATTTTCCAAAGTTTTCAATTATTGTTTTTGAAAAATTTTGAAAAAAAGCTTTATTTTTCTGGCCAGGTTAAGATTACTTCTTAACCTAACTAATAATAAATTTCAATGTAATTTTCAAATAATTTGAAAAAAAAACAAGGTAAAAACACATGCGTAAAATATATACAAATATAAAATTTTGGCAACATAAAACTAACCTCTTTTAAAGATCAATCGATTGAGTTTTTTTTGGTGATGATTGTTATTGTTTATTAGTAATACGAAAGGATAAAAATATGGTGGTAGTACATTTTCACACTTTGCACGTATTTGCAATGGATCTTATCTTATTATATGACACATCCTTACAACTACCAGTATGAAATTGGGTTTGGATCTGTTTTACTGAGAAAAAGCTTTTGAATGTATGAACCAGACTGGAAACTAGCTGTATGCTTTTGAACCATGCTTTAAGTTAATACAGTATTCTGGGAAATGCATAAAACTATTTCTCTTTTGTCAGGCATCAATACTTTACGGTGAATTAACACACGCGACATTGATTTCAGTTGAAAGACCTGTGTGTCATGACTGAAAAGGTACTTCAGGTAATTTTACAATGTACACCGATCAAATTTTATCTCAAAGAAAACACAATTCTATTGATTTGTAATGGGTCAATGAGATTTTAAAATTAATTTTAAAATAATGACATGTTAATACTTTTCTACTTTGACATTATTTGTTATAAATTATACCACCAACAGATAAATGTTATTATAGCAATACTATTTGGTCAGTACAAATTTATCCACCTGATGCTTAATCAGCTGAGACTTTGTTAGGACTGTTCCATCTCAATAATTGTATGAGCGATCCGTGCGGTGTTTGAGTGTGTGTGTTATATTACTAACTCATGAACAAAACAACCGTAACATTTAATAAAAGAAGAATGATAAAATGACGAGTTCGCCACTGAAAGAAATTACTTATGAATTAATTAATTGATTAAAAAAATGCTCAAAATGCATTAAAGACTAATGACGTTGATAACGGCGCATCAATAGATGTTTAACCAACTCTTTTAGCAGTGTTGTTTTTTTTTTTACTAAATCGGACTTAAAAGTTTACTATACCAAAAAAGAAAAGCTGTTTACTATACCAAATTCATCAGTTTATAAGGGTTTTGTTCACCAGTACACTGGTGCACGGATTATTATAGTCTAATACTTAAAGAACAGGAAGCAATTATTTTGTACCAGCTGGTGTCCAGTTCTTCGTACGGGGGGGATTCAGGTGGTCCCACACTTCTCTCGAACAGGCCTGAACAATTCTGCCGAACATTCTCCCGAATGTTCACTGAACATTCCGTCCCGTATGTTCCAGTATGTATTCAAAAGTTCGTGCAGATCCCACACTCCTCGCGAATAATCCGAACATTTGGAGTTCGGCCGAATGTTCGGGAAGTGTGGGACCGCCTTTAGATGACATAAAGACAGTCGTTTTGACAATATTATGCCTTACACTCAATTTACTGTTACAACTATCACCATAACAAAATGAAGGCAATAAAATCCATACAATCCCATTAAACAATATTACCATTTAATAACATTGCCAATGGTGTTTTATATACAAATCAACCATTTAACCTTAACCAATAATTCTACATAATATTGCCTACATATAAGTGGATTTATAATGGATTCAACCATATACATATTACACAATATAAGAACACTTCCTTTCATCAAATTTCGTTGAGGGATGATGGAAAACAGATTAAAAACTTTATATATACCAAAGTCCACCAACTCAGAACGAAGTAGATTTTCAACTCTCTTTGTATGTGGTTTTGACACTTGGTCGTTTGTGAGGTCGTTTCCTCAGAGCTTTTGTGGGGGTTAATGGGTTTTAGTTGTCACAGTTTCGGAGACCGTTAATAAATCTTATGACTGCAGTTCTTGAAAGCACTGAAGTCTCCTTATACGTGGATTTGGGATTTGAACTAATGTATGTAAAACAGTCTAACTATAATCACTAGTTATATAGGGAACAATTTTCAATAGGGAAAGCAGCAAAAATTATAAGGCTTTGATGGGTTTATTTATTCTATTTTGTTACTTGCTGAATATAAGTAATAATGGAGTAGTATCTACAATCTATTGCTCGCTAAATATAGTTTAATGGGTCATAAAACAAAACCAGAGTACCTACGGGGTTTAATGTACTGGGACGTATAAATCCACGAACTTACTATAACAAACCAAAGATATAATGTGATATCATGCCATTCCCCTTTTGATTTAAATAATGACAAATCTATATACTTTTTCTAGTTAAGTATATTTTTCTGGTAATTTTTAACGTATCATTTATTACTTATAATTTTTGAGAATTTATAGTGCCAAAGGATAATACAAATTATAACTGGTACCATTTATTGAATTTGATTCAGGTTTTGCAAAATATTTTTTATGATATTCGTATGTTAGACCATAAAGTGTAGGCTAATGCCAGCGGTAATTCTTTGATTTATTTACGATTCACTTAGATTATTAACATTACTTTTAACTGTGACCTTGTTTTGCATTTGAGAAAATGAGACGGAGCTAATGACGACCGGGTTAACTTTGAGGATCCCAGCGTTAATAAGAGAAGTTACTGTAGTTAGAAGTAGTTAGGAGAAGTTAACTGACCATAGCTTTCAAATTTGCAATTAGGTAAGGTATTTGTTTAACATCACGGTTTTATTACAGTTGGTTTTACAGTCCCGTGTGACCGTTAGTTCTGCATTTGTTGTTTTGTAACCGTAAACAAAATTGGGGAAACCCATTTCTCTGCATCCATCCATCGTGGTGGAATTTACCAGTCAATCTTCGTTGCCAACATGTGTGGTGGAGCGCAGCCGGGATGGGTCCTTTATCATGTCTTTAATTATGACGGGATGATTATTTATACTACTTATATGCCAGAGTGCGTTATTTGGAAAAGTCTGGTTGTAGATTACCCATCTTTTATGTAGAGTTTTTATTTTATTGTTATTAACTAGCAGGGAAACCTGGGGTCATGTGGGTTTGAAAAAGCTTTATGGGGTAACCCTCACCTCTCTTTTTAAACATGGAGTCATACACTGTTCCTTTTGGTTGGTGCAGAAAGTACTTTTCACAATACTATTGGAATATCAGCTGCTTTTCTATTGCGTATATTGCCAGGTAAAGTTCGTCATATCCCCACTAGTGAGGAAAAATTATATTCTCACTAGTGAGGAAAAATCAGCCTAACAATACAATACAATATTGAAATAATGCCCATCTGTTTAAAACATTGTGTTGGTTGTTGTGTTTTTGTTTTTTGTTCATATTTTTTGCTGTTGTATCAAATAATTTGTTGCTGTGGTATTGTAAAAAATAGTGTTCAAAACTCGTGGGAAATGATTTTCTTGGTGCTCGTTCTCTTTAAATTGCTCGTCTACAACTCGCAATTTAAATACGACTTGCACCAGGAAAGATAACACTTTTCACACTAGTTGTGAAATATACTACTATCCAACTCTTACAAATCCTTCTTGCCAAACCTCTTAACTGTACATGAATAATATTATAAGGGCGGGTTTTTTCACAGCTGTTAGTTTAAAAGATCAGATTTAAATTTGTTTCTTCAATAAAACCAGATTAAATATTGTATCGGTTGTTAGAAATTTAGTAAGATAAAATTTGTTAACAGTAAAAACGTTAACATTAAATTAAATTTATAGTATTAACCTTGTCTTCGACTCAAAATTGCCCTTATTAAAAAATATCAAAATCCGAAGAGTGAAAGACTTAGAACTTGTCTGCAAAATGTTAACACCAGTCTCATTAAATGTTCGAATTCAGGGAAGCCATTTCAGTGTTGTTAACTGAGGTCCGGATCAAAGCTTTGATGACCGCAAGGCCGATATAACAACACCACTCTCCAAACTGTCCAGGGTCCACAAACCGAGTACAGTTCAATCGAGGTGAGTTCTCCTCACAACCTTTACAGGTCATGAACCGACAAATGAAACCCGGGTTACTTAGAGTCAGCTGAGTTAGCGGTTACTTAGAGAATGCCGAGAGTCCAAATATAAAGAAATAAAACAAAGCGAAACCTTTCGAGGCTTTGAGTGAATTCCATCAACAAACAACTGCAGGTACGAGCGTTACTTTTGTTATAAACTTTGTTGGTGAAATGAATACATTCAAATTGAATCGGCAAAATAACTTAAATAATCGTTCAGTACAGTTGGCAACTCAGAGTAGTAAACCTTCAGATTCCAACGTTTGCGGGTAGAAATCTAACTTTAATTCGAATAAACTATTTTGTAATTTATAATATGAGAGATTTATATTCCTTCGGTGGTTATTGCCCTACACCCAGATTAAGTTAGCATTCCGTTATTGATAAAACGTGACAGTACAATATTTTGCATATGTCAACTGTATTGTGTTTGGGTAAGGAGTTTTTATTTGTATCCCGTATTTTACAAACAAGTAACACTACTATGAAAACAGTAAACCACCGAAAACAGGAAAGAAAACTAGAACAGAGTAAAATAAAAAGAAAAAGGTTTTAACGGTGTGAGTGTTTGTGACAGTTGCTAGCTCTTATTTCTCTTTGAAAGCATTTTCATTAATAGTTTATGTGTTGTTGTGGTCAAGTTTAGAGAATGTTATTAATTTAAGACCAAAGTTGCTTAGAACACAGTAAGGTGATTTGTGGACTTCGGAATAGTTTTGTACATTCTACAACTAAACTTTGTTGGTCTCTTAAGGGAATCGTTTAATGTTTAAATTTCGTGAAGAGAAGGTAATTTTAATATTTCTTGTAAAGTATTATATAAGGTAACGTTAATTTATAAACAAGTAAGACCAAATATATTTCTAGGATAAGATAATATTTAAAAGAAATGTAATTTTGCCGTACAAACAACTTCCTATAAAAACTTGTACAACACACAAACAAACAAATATTCAATTGGGCATCACGCATAAAGGTAAATGAGTTGTATTCTAAAACTGGATGAGTATTACAAGGGAATTTTTTCTTCCGATAACCCGTATTACAAAAACTGGGTTTGAAATGCATGTATAAACTCTACCGAGCAGTTTATAAATTTTTTAATTATAATTTCCACATAGTTTTTTAGATAATTTTAGAAAATCAATCAAGTCCTCCATTGGCCTTAAAAGTTTTAATGTTTCCCTGACTGATTGTTAGTGGGAATTAATTTTAGTCAATCATGAAAGGTTAGTAAAGTTCTGAGTAAATATTTTCAACGCCAAAGGGACTATAAATGGGAGATTTTTTATACTCTTTTGATCAATATTATAAAGTTAAAGTAAACAAACAACAATAATGCGATTTATTAAACTGACACTGGAAGCTTAGCTATTTGCAGTAACTGAATCAAACAAACTGATACATACTCTCTCCCTTTAGCCCTATTTGAACAAATAAATTCCTTTATTAATATTGATTGGATACTCATCACCAGAAATTAAACACTTTCTATTAATTAATTTGTTTTAATATCTGGTGATGAGTAGTCAATCAAGATTAATTAATACAAAAATAAACACCCAATTATAATACATCACTATAATATCATACCGTCAAGAAAGGAATAGATTTACATTTACTAAATATAGAATATAAAGGACTGTAGCATCGAATGAATAAAAAAATACTAAACTATTTGTTCAAAATGCCCACCCAAATACATTTATTGGATAGACATTTGCTACGCAGGGTTTTTTGTTTATTTGGGATAATTACCCTTAAAAACAAAAATTAAAAATAAAACACCAGGAGAAACCTTGGATTAGTACACATATACAAAATATTATCTACATTTTGATGTTGGTATGCTAGTCTCTAAGTCCGTACATGTCCATACAGACAGACGTATACAACAAATTATACAGACTTATACAGACAGACAGGTAGACATGCAGAAGATGGACGAAAGAAAACACCTCAAACACTTTTTTTTTTGTTTTGGTTTAGTTCCATGGATCACAAAAAAAAAATATTTCTACCAATAATAAACATTCGAAAGTTTTGACGAAAAAAATACTATCTCTATATACTATATGAATTTGTGGGAGACAGTAAACATGACAATAAACTTTATTATTCGTAAAGCACCTCTTTGCCGATAAACTCTTAATAGTCAAATTATTCGGTTATAATTGAAGCAATAAACATTGTTATGACATGAAATTATTATGGATTGCATCAAGTAAGTTGTAAATACATACTTATTGGTGAGATAATATAACTCACAAGAGTAATTATTCATATTCTTAAGATAACAAAGACTGAGTTTTACGTACTCAATATTCATTATTTTTAATAAAATAAACCTTCAATAGGACATCACGCATAAATGTAAATTAGTTGTATCCTAAAACTGGATGTTTATTACACAGGAATTTCCCCGGATTTTAATGGATTTATTGATTTTTTAACATGCAATGTTATATTCAATTTAAGAATAAATCTTAAGTAATCTTAAAATTTATTCTTAGATTGAATGCAAAATAATTTCGTTGTTACCATTTATTTTATATTATTTTGCCACATTATTTCAAGAGAAAAAAAAAATTGTTTGATTTTTAAGAATAGTTAATAATTTAAACTCTATTAGTTGAGAATAGTTTTATAAGAACTACATCTCAAAGAGATGTAGTAAAACTACATATAAGTGATGTTAAAGATTAAAATGAAATAATACAATTCTGATGGCTCGACGGAAACATCTACGACAAGTTATTCCACATGTTTCATACCAGCATTCAGTATACACCTCTTACATCGCACCATGGAATACAAATTATAATGCGTTGTCATTTTGTAAAATAAATAATTTAATACATTTAAAAAAATAAGACGTTTCTAAATTTAAGAAACATAAATGTAAGTTCGTTGGCACAGTGGAGTAGGTAGACCGTTGCTTATATGAACTAAATCCCGTTTGGTAGCTGAAATACTAATATGATTGCATTAAGAAATTAACAACTATTAACAACTATTATAATTGCAGTCAGTTAAACTATTCAATATGCATTTACCATTCTATAATGTATAATGCAAGCTGTATACCACCGTTATACACATTTTAGCGAATTTCCCCTATAGGGAAGAAGCTATTACCGTAGTCGGCATGGTAAGACCTAGGCCCGGGACCATGATAACTTTTTGTTTTGAGGTCCCCAGACCCCAAAAACACCATTCGTTCGATACTGTATATATATATATATCTATATATATATATATATATATATATATATATATATATATATATATATGTGTCCGTGAGCACGTTAACTCTCGTAAAAATGATCCGATTTTGATGAAATTTGGTATAAACGTGTAAAGCAACATTTATGACTTTAAGTTCGAAAACCAGCAAGATCGCTCTACCCGAAGGGGTATTTTGGGGGGGTTTTGTACCCCAAAAATGGGTTTTTCGAATTTTTCACATATAGTTTTTGAAATATTCAAATTTTAGTTTTCACCATTGGATTCAGCTTAAAAAAACACACAATTTGGTATTTTGATCATTTCTCTACGTCAATTGGTTACCGAGATATTGAAAGTGCTAAACACAGTACGTTGTCTGATGTTATTCTTATGGAGGAAAAGAAAAATTTTATATCTCGCCTATTTATCAACGTATACTGACGAAACTTGGTATACGGCTTCATCTGGTTGTGGACCATTGATATTTGCTCAAAAAGACAATTTTTTACCCAAGGCTCCCGTAGCAGCAAACCTGCGTACTCAGCCCCATGTTATTCTTATGGAGAATAAGTAACGTCTTATCTGCCTTCATTATGAAAATAAATTAATGAAATTTGGTATGTCGCTTTACCTAGATGAGTTGTATTGATATTTGTATAAAACCCCATTTTTTGTGTTCCTTGCTTCAGCAAACCTGCATACTCAGCTGCCATGTTATTCTTATGGAGAATAATTAAAATGTCATAAATCGTTTATTTATGAATGTATATTGATGAAACTTGGTATGTGGCTTTATGTGGTATTAATATACATATATATGCATTGGAAATTCGCTGAGTACGCAGGTTTGCTGCTACGGGGGTATTTCCGTTTCTTTACTCATTTCCTTACATGGCACCAGTCATTCTAGAAATCACTACTAGATATTTTAAATTTTGTACCAATATTTTTAGAATCCTCAGTAAATACGTGAACATTTATTCACAGGTAACCGTGGCCGAAATTTAAGGTTGTCAGCTCATTTGTTAGGTCACCAGCTTCGTATACTTTGTGAAACGTAAGTGCAAATATTGGGGCAAATACTGTTGATGCTGCAATTTCTATGGACTGGCTGGTAGGCGTTATAAGCCTGGTTGAAAGGCAGCCCCATTGTTGGCCTGACCCGTGGCTGAAATTAATTAACAAAGTGGTTCGTATTGTATCTCTCATGAGATACTAAATGTTATTTTAACATTTTTTATATTTCATTTCGGTAAAATAATCCTGTAAAATGAGTACAGGATTTTTAACGATTTTAAACTAATGTTTATATATTAGTGTTAAAATATTTCTTTGTCTTTTTAATTGTTATCTTATAAAATTAACATATATAACAATAATGCTAAATCCTAATATAGTTCAATGAAAAGTAATCTTTAAAAAGCTTGTGGAAACGATTTTATTATTTTGAACATTGTTACAAACCTTCTTGGTACCTAAGTTTAAAATATTCAGTACTTAAAAAATATTTAATTATAACGTACAATTTTGTGAAATAACTAGGATTATCACACAGCTAAAGTGGTTTATAATTATTTATAATTGATAAATATACAATTACAATTATTATAAAAATCCAGCAGGTAAAATAAGTTTTAAAAGGATAGAAAATAGGATAATAATACCACTGTCACAGAAAACCTGCGTTCTCACAGAATTAAAAATGCATATATAATTACAAACCTACTACATGGAGCCTCTGATCTAGTTCCAAAAAAATAGATATACGAAATAAATAGCGAGATAACACATTTTATTTACTCTCCATTAGAATAACATTAGGACTTAGTAAGCAGGTTTTCTGAAGCGCCACAAACTAAATGTAATCCATATTGATAAATAAACGAGATATACAATTAAAAAATATAACATTTGAATTAGTCTCTAAACATTAACATTGGTTACCGCATTGTGTTTAGCATATTCAAGATCTCAGTTACCAACTGACGTGGAGAAATAATTCAAAACACATAATTTTGTTAAATTAAAATAAATGGAGCAAACCAAAATTTAATTTGATAATAGATATATGAATAAAATGTGGGGCAACAACTTCCTTTTGGATCGTGCGATCCGTCTGATTTTCAAACTCATGAATATAGACGTAGCTTTACACGTTTATTTTAAATTTCATCAAGATTGGGCCTTTTAGCGAATTTCCCCTATAGGGAAGAAGCTATTACCGTAGGTGGCATGGTAAGACTTAAGCCCGAGACCATGATAACTTTTCGTTTTGAGGTCCCCAGATGCCAAAAACACTATTCGTTCAAATTTATATATATGTATATATATATATATATATATATACATCTATACATATATATATGTATATATAAATATATATATATATTTGTGTGTGTGTGTGTGTGTGTGTGTGTGTGTGTGTGTGTGTGTGTCCGTTACCGCGATAACTTTTGAAAGAAACACCCGATTTTGATGAAATTTGGCACAAATGTGGAGAGTAGCATTTATGACTTTAAGTTCGAAAACCAGATCGATCGCATTATGGGAAGGGGGTTTTATGGGGGTTTAAAATTTACAAAAATCGGTTTTTTGCAAATTTGACCCCAAAATGTTTAAAACACTCAATTTTGGTTGTAGTCATTTTATAGAACTTAAAAAAACAAATAATTTAGTATTTTGAATCATTAACCTAGGTTAAGTGGTTGCGGAGAAAATCCAAAAAAAGTGTCCCATGTTAATCTTATGGGAAAAAGGTTTTTAGATTTTTCTCAGATAGTTTTACTAAAAAATTCACATGTCTGTTTATTAATGTGTTTAGCTCAACAAAACAAACATTTTGGTGTTTTAATCGTTGTTCTACGTCCAACCGTTGCAGAGACATTCAAAGTGCTAAACACAGTACGTTGTCCAATGTTATCCTTATGGAGAATAAATAAAATTCTTTATCTCGATTATTTTTGAATGTATATTGATGAAACTTGGTATGTGGCTTCAACAACTAGTTGTGGTATATTCATATTAGCACAAAAAACGTGTATTTTGTTGATAGTCCCCGTAGCAGCAAACCTGCATACTCGGCCCCCATGTTATTCATATGGAGAATAAGTAAAGTTGTATATCTCCCTTAATTATGAACCTAAATTAATTAAACTTGGTATATAGCTTCACCTGGTTCAGTTATATTGATAATTGAAAAAAAAATATTACTTATCTTCCTCGTTGCAGCAAACCTGCGTCCTCAACCCTAATGTTATTCTTATGGAGAATAAATAAAATGCTATATATCACTTATTTATGGATGTATTTTTGTGAAACTTGGTAAGTAGCTCTATATGTAGTAGTGAGTTATGTACATTGGAAATTTGCTGAGTACGCAGGTTTGCTGCGACGGGGGTATTTAGTAACTAGATAATTTTCCTGTCTTGACTAAAGCCTTGCTATCGGTGAAGCTGATTTCCTGAAATAAAATCTTTAAAGAGTAAAGTGACCCCTAACACATTGCCAAGAGCAAACTTTAGCAATAAAATATCTTTGCGGTAGAGCTTACAGAATTATTTATACCCACTGTAATTCATGATGTGTATTTTTGGACTAAAAAAGTATTATGGGCCAAGTTTATAAAATATTTTAGAAACATATGTTATACTAAGTCAAATGAACAATAGCAACCGAGGATTTTTTCCTAATGATTTCCTAAAATTAATACGTACTTTTCTGCATGATAATTGGTGAAGATTAGAAATGTAATCACATAAAAATACATGCTAAATTAGTTTTGCTTTCTTTTGTCCTTATTTAGAAGAAGTAGGTTTATGTAAAATTGTATTAAAACCTAATAGTCTGGTCTCTATCTAATTCTGTAAGGTTAACTAAATACGTTTTGTGAGTTACAGGACGATGGGATGTGGTTCAAATTAAAGGTATTGGCCTAAGAGACTCAGGAAAAATATTTCTTTTACATACTATCCAGAAAAGAAAGACAGATTGTCTCCATAAGAATAGCATTGGGACGGCTTTGATTGCACTTTAAAATTTGATTTAAGTGTTTGCTGTGTTTACACGTGTCCATACTTTCATATTGATTCATTTTCTTTGGCATGCAAGCATTTTAATACATCTTAAAAACAAGATTATGTGAAATTGCCTCTACAATCCACTATCACTCTTAAACAACTATTAACTGAAGTAAAAATGTCACACAAGTACTATTTTAAAATATTATTAAACAAATATAATTTAAACTTATGTCCCAGTGCATTTTTTTGGATAAAAATAACATTAAGTCATAGATTCAAAATTAAATATTTAATTTCCAAATTTTACAAAACAAGTTATGAGACCAAGTTATGAGGTATGAAAGGGTTGATATCAATGGACTCTAAAGTAATAGGTATAAATCTGTGGTTGACTTAAATTCTGTGGCACAAAAAAGGTGGAGCTAGAGTGTGCAGTTGTTTGAAAATACACATAATTATTACGTAGTAGTCTAATTATTTTCTTGTTTCTGTCTTAGTAAAGAATTGTATTTTTCAATCGTTTACAGTATAGCACCTTAGGGCTAAATATATATTCTATAGTTTTAGCCAAGTATATAGAAAACTTAAAAATGTTTAGAAGTACTTATTTTAGCTCAATCGGTCCGGTCGTTGGCAGGTGATGGACTCTCAAACAATGTATCATATTTATAATATTAGGATTGTTTGATAAAAAACAGGTGTGCATGTGTTAACACATCTTGACGTTAGAGAACACCCTGATCCTCTGTCTGCGCATGCGCGAGTAATAACACATCTGTGTCTGTCTCCAGGCAACTCCATTGTAGCCGAGGCCAGTGAGTCGGAACCCAATCAACTAACGAGTTCCAGTTGCATATGTGACACATCCTTTTCCTGTTCCTGTTACACTTACACAACACTTTTATCAAACCGTGATGAATTTGATTTTAGGTGACAATTCAAACACAATTGACATTGTACTATATACTATACATTGAGTAAAAATATAAAACTATATCTAATTCAACTCCCCACAATAAGGTTATTTATCTTTCTCTTAAAAAATTAATTATTCTTTTGTTTAGTAATGAATATTTAATTAGGAATCAACTGTTTGAATTTAAAACTGCCTTAATTTTTTTGACGTAATAGGATTAATTACAAGTGTGATGGGAGAAAATGATTAAGAAAGACACCTAAAAACTCTATATGTCCACTCACTATGTGATTACTCATTCTACTTTAAATAGTCATATATTTGTAATTGAGTAAGCATTCCTTAAAGAATATATAACACATACATTATAGATTTAGTGTACTGGCTCTAAATGTCTACAGAGGCATACAATATTTGACCAACATAGTTTGGCTTGTTTATTCAAGTTCGTGGTGATTAACCACTTCGATGGCTAATTGGATTTCTAAATGGATAGCCACAGTTACAATTTGGCTAAATGGAAAGGGAGAGTTTTCAATTTGAACACAATTGTTTTTAAATATCCAATTTCTGTTTTCAGATAATGAAACTTTGAACATCAATATCTGTCCCACAACTCTGATAAACTGGCAACTAGTTAGTAAATTAAAACAATACTAATTTTAATTCCCCCTTGACACCGATCGTTTAATATTTACCTACTTTAATATTCACCTTAATATTCGGTCGTACGTTTGTCCCACACAAAATAAACAACATTGTATATTTATTTAGTATTTTTTATGTAAATTTGTTTAAGTTAAAATATAAAATCACTGGATTTTATTTTTTGCGATCATAATTCAATTTACGGAAAATCTCTACCCGCAAACATGCAAGATGAGAGAAAACACAGGTGTGTCTCCAAACCACGTGTTATATAGCTTATCGGTTGTCGCAAGAAAATGTTTCTCTTCTTTATTCCAATAAACTTAAATTGTTTTAGAAAAAGCAGTAAATAGTATACCTTTATGATAGTAGACCATTTAAATAGTATATTATATATATTAGGCATAAAAGAAAGGTTAAGATGTAAAAGTATAAATGTCAATCATTTTAAATTTTAGGTACCTTGCACCTCGAGATGTGAAAGTTTAAAGTAGTTTACAACCTTGAAAATATATTAAAAATAAAAAGCCCGTGCGGTTAGATGGATTTGTCCTCTTCATACATATTTATGTGTTCAAAATGAATAGAGAAATCTGAAGTAAATGCGTGACATTGGTACTCTTTGATGTTATGTTTGGTTTTATCGTCTTTCAATTGTTTAAATAAATTTCTCACGTGACGTTTTCATAGAAACAAATTTATTTCGTGATTAGTTCTTTAATCAATGTTTTTACGAATAGGCCTATATACAACCTTGGAAATATTTGACTAACCTTTCTTCCTCAACTTCCAATTAATGATTGAAGAGGATTTGGTTTTCCAGCAAAACGTGACGAACGGGAAACTTCATTGACTGATAATCCTGTTATAACTGTTTTCAGCTTCACTAATCTTCATCCAACAGCATTGATGGTTCAATAATCAAGTATTCTGAAACGAAATTTTCCCATAATATCTACTTACGAATGATGCAATTGATACCAAATGTAAATATAAAATAAACTTCTCGAATTAGTAATGCAGCAAAGAAATTTTACTTATTTTAATCCTGAAGAATATTTAAGAAAAATGTATACTACCGGAGAAAAACTTCGATAGCTTCTGTAATGCCTCAAATAAAAACACCTGATGTTTTATTAATATAAATTACCAATCAGAAGTCCGTAGTTATTTAAAGTTACATACACATTATGTTACATCTTAATACAGTACATCTGCTAATCTTGTTCTGTATTCTATATTTTATTTATGTCTCCTGGATTGCAATCTGACTGGTATAATTACGTGTTCTATTAGATTAATTGTATACTAGTAATATTAGTATAAAACAGGTTATAATTGAACTAAAATAGTTTGCATATGTTTGTTATTTGGTTCTTGCATGATATCGTCTACAAACAGCGGTGTGACTGATATTGCCCCTCAACCACACAATATCCAGCAACAGCTGATATTTAGTAGGTTGTGAACTCTGATTGGTCCCTATACTGGATCTATGTACTCCACTGTTGTATTAGCCAATGAGAACATTGCTTTGCTGTATTTAGAAGCAAGATGCAAATTACGTTTAACTGTACTACCTTATGCAATAAAAAGCGCCAATAATTAGTAGTGTATACATACGTAAACAGTGTGTAGCTTTTATCAATACCGTTATTGATAATTTAGTTGAGAAAAAATATTAGTAGTGCTATTTATATTGAAAAATTACAAATACAACAATTCCTAAGTAATGTGAATCCACCATTCATAAAATAGAAAATATACATTTCATCATATTTTCTACTAGAGGAAACCCATTTATTATTACTAGTGCACATTTTGGTTATTGGTCAATATTTATTAAAATCGTAATTATATTTTTTAATTTGAAGACAGACTCAATAAAATCTAATGAGTAGAGAGATTTTCTTATATACTTTTTTGGGGATAAATATTAGTTAGTTTTGTTAAAATGTAGTATAAATATGGAAGTTCTCTGCTAAAAAAAAGGAAAAACACCATGCATCAACATGAATTACACATTAATTTTAAGTTGACGGAATGATACATGCTCGCCATAAATTGTTATTTCAAAATATGACGAAAACGCAAGTCAGTATTAGATTAAAATTAAATAAACTTTATGTCGTCTACTTGTGAGGCGTTTTCTGGGGGGGGGGGGGGTGGAACAAATTCCAATATCGTAACGACTCCCCAGAAAACGGCCACCGATCGATGTTCCTCGGAATCCACTCAGAAACGAGCTGGGATTTATTCCAGGGGTCGGATAAACAAAATTGATAATGAAGGTTGAGAATTGTGTGTGACGCAGGGCTCAGACAGCAACCGTGACGAAAATCGTCTTCAAATCAACTTAACGGTTATGTTACTTCATCCTCGCCCTCGTAAAATTTTGTCAATTTTGCCTAGAATTTTGAAACCAACTCTGCAGGGGGTTATGCTGACGCGTTTCAAAGTTATCTGTTGGGTATAGCCAATTTACTAAATAAAACTATAAAGGTTCAAAATATTCCAATAAAATCCCTATGGGTATTTACGATTTGCGAAGTTGAGTAAAAATCCTGCAGAGTTTACGAACCAATCAAAGAATCCATACGTGGCCAATTTAACCGATTAACAGAAATCAAAATTAAAAGAAAATAATTTAATTTAGAAAAAAAATGGGTACCTTGGATTTAAACAAAATTTATCCTCTAAAATATAATCAACGAGATGTCAGCGGAATAGGCCCGTAAAATAAGGGTTGGTGGTCAAACGGCGCGAGACTTATTTGTGTTGAAATACACTCGAGGCGTCGACGTCCCTAAGTACCCCTACTACCACTCGCTGATCAGGTTTTAGAGTTTCACCGAAGTGAATCGTAGAGATTCCGGATTAATCTCAACGGGATTATCAGCGTTGTATCGTTGAGGTTCACCCAATTATATTTAATTGGGTTATAAACGTTCTACGAAATCGTCTTCGGGGCCATGATCGATCATGAACGAAACACGAAAGAATAGAAAAGAAACGTTATTTAATAATCTCAGATTTTCGAATAAAAAGTTCAATTTGGGCGGAGATTAATTTAGGATGGACATTACTAATCGGAATTTACCAAAATAATTAGATGCGAACCTGGAAAGAACTAACAGACCTGTTCCCGACAGACTGGAACAGGTCGGTCCGGTGGCAAAAATTTACTATTTTACGGAAAAATAAAACAGCGTGACAGTGATTTTATAGGATTAAAACGTGGTAAAATACTACAATGTAATAAAAGAGGTTCAGTTTAACCAAAGGTTAACTATACCTTAACGGGAAATCGTAAAACGCCGATTCGGAATACAGCAACAACGTAGCGTGTGTCTAAGCGTGTTCGCGGTTCGGAGCAGAATGATTCCCTACACGAGGTTTTCAATTTCCTTCTTCCCCTCCATTCCCCCTCCAGTGATGAGGGGGGGATCAGCTGGTTACAAACTTCAGGCGTTTGTCAAAAATAAGTCCTCCCACCAGCTGTCGACGGCCCTAGCGAAGAAGAAGAAGAAGACTCGTGCCGGTTGTCAACAAACGCTAGGTTATGTAGTTGTTATTGTCGTTCTGGGATTAACTATGGTTTATTTAAGTTGTCGGTGCTTACTTCAGTGAAGTGTTCAGACTATGGTTGGAATATGGTTTGCAGTGAAATTAAATGAATCAAAGTGAAAACGGATGAAATGTGTTTTGGTGATTTTCGACCTTAGGCCTAGGCCCTAGGTACAGTGAGAGCATAGGCCTAGGCTATCCTTCCTGGTTTGGGTGAGTCTCAGCTGTTTGTTCCAGCGTTTGTTTATATCACCTCAAAGTTTTACCCCCCTAAAGTTTGGTACCTCACACCCTTATTTCCCGGTTCTTATGTAGTATACATGACTCCAACTATAACCAGTTAAATTTGCATTTTTCTTAAAGATTTTTACCTCTAGAATCCAGAAATAACATTTATTTTGCGCGGAAACAATTATTAATTATCGAAAATATTACTTAAAGTTATTATTTTCGATGCAAGCAGACGCTACTTACAAACCACAGATTAGAACATCTTGAAGGCTACATACACGTCCGACGTCAGCCGTTACTGTTCAAAGGCTACGTACACGTCCGACGTTAGCTAATGTTTCTAGTTTCTACAGACTATGAGGAAAACGTCCATAGAGTATACAACATATAAATGAAATGTCATAGATAATAAGTACGTAATAAAAAGTTATGTTTCGTGCTTTATTTTCCCCTTACCCATTATAAGTGACTAAGTGTTGAGAGGTGAGTGAGCAAAGTGAACGAGCTCATTCTGAAAGTAAATGAGCGTAGCGAATGAGGTCACCATGGAGGCAAGTGAACGCGGAGCGAATGAGCTCATCCTGTAGGGAGTGAGCTGGGCGAAGAAGCTTGACTCGAATACGAATGGTTAATAAAAAACGCTACATCTTCGTATGGTACGTGACATTCGAGCGTACACTTAGTACAGGCATGGTTGGTTGGTGGGCTTGTCACGGGTACTTATTAGGTTAACTAGCTTGGGTTAGGTTAGGTTTGTTAGGTTAAGTGTGGTTTGTTGGGTTTGTTTTTGTTTGTTTTGCCATCCAGGTACGGTTGCCGAAGGCCTTCGGCCTTCGGCCTTCGGCAACCGTACCTGGATGGCAAAACAAACAAAAACAAACCCAACAAACCACACTTAACCTAACAAACCTAACCTAACCCAACGCTAGTTAACCTAATAAGTACCCGTGGCAAGCCCACCAACCAACCATGCCTGTACTAAGTGTACGCTGGTATTATACTCCTTATTAGGTTAGGTCAGGTTACGTTAGTTTAGTTTAGTTTAGGGTAGGTTAGGTTAGTTTAGGTTAGGTTAGTTTAGGTTAGGTTAGGTTCGGTTAGGTTAGTTTAGGGTAGGTTAGGTTAGGTTAGGGTAGGTTAGGTTATTTTAGGTTAGTTTAGGGTAGGTTAGGTTCGGTTAGGTTAGTTTAGGGTAGGTTAGGTTAGGTTAGTTTAGGGTAGGTTAGGTTAGGTTAGGGTAGGTTAGGTTAGGGGTGATTAGTTTTGATTAGGTTGTGTCGACAAATCTCCTTTTGAACTGGTACTCTGCCAAATACCCAGCAAAATGTTGGGATTTCACCCCGTACTTCGGGATGTGGTCTCTCACGTCTCTCCAGCTTCTCTCCACCTTGTTGGTGTGGGCGCCAGTTGTAGGGTCAACAAATTCCCTGCTGTGGTTTACAGTCAGGTGGTGGAAATTGTAGCTGCTGAGTCTTTGGTAAGATTTCCAGCAATCTGTAATGATGGTTGTACCTGGCCTTACCCACTGACGAATCAGCCGAATTAGGGTTCGTCTGCTTCGGTCTTTTACTGGGATATAAAATGAGAGGTTTGACCCCCGTTCAACGCCCCCTAAAACCCAATTCCCCTTTACTCTTCTTCCCCGGTTATATTTACGTTTTCCAAATTTTGTTTCGTCAATTTCAACAACTTCTCCTGGCCCTCCCAAACGTGTTGAATTAGTGACACAGTAGTCGATGTACACTTCCCTAATAAAACTATACCAGTCTACCACTGTGTGACTGTGCACCCCTAGGTTTCTTTGTAAAAACTCTTGCCGAGGGGGGCCAAAGAAAAGAATGTGAGTTACTATTTTCCAGAGGGTGCTTACTGGTAATTTTGACTTTTCAAAAAAAAAACCCGCCCGACAAGATCCCCTCCAACCGTACTTTACAGCCGTCTGCTTCCGCTGTGTTGTTTTATTGAAGCAACGGAATTGCCAATTCCCTTGCTTCAAAATGACCCAGTTGTCACACCACGGGCACTTAGTCAATTTACTTACAATTCCGTGGTTAATAAGAAATTCCAAAATTTGTTCTTCAGAGAAAGAAATACTTTTAAAATAGTTTACTTCACAATACTCACAAAGTTCCGCCATTGATAGGTCACAACTAAACAGTATTCATTCTGTTTACTTAAAATTAACATAAAACATGTGTTTTGGTAATAATCTGTTTATTTTAATTTAAAACATCTGTTTATTTTAATCAACAACCATAGGCTATTAATCATAATACCAAACAATACAGGTGCAGTCGAGCTATAGTCAAGGCTTCGCGTTGGCAAACCTGCTCCAAGTGGAAAAAACAAAATGGACGTTAATAGAGTTTATTTCAGTTCGTAATTTTAGTTTTCATCTTAAAAGTTGTTATTTATTTCTTTTTACTGACGTTTAGTTATTTTATGAACATATTGTAATTATCTCTATTGTTTTCTTGTGTTTACTTTTTTAACAAGTTCTTAGAAGTCTCTTGCAGACAGTTCCATCCTGCAATTCGAACGTTCCTCCCCTCAAACCACTAGTCGGCAGAAGAAATTGGAATCGTCCAAGTTTGTTTTACTATTTTCACCATTAAACCAAGTTTGTTTTACTATTTTCACCATTACAACGGTCTTTCCGCGTAGAAATATTACTTTTATTGTGTTTTTCAGGTCGAGATCTACAAGAAAAATGCAAATTTACGTCGATTTTGTTAGAGTCATGTATACTACATAATTACCTATTTCCCAATTCATAACAAAAATCATATATTTTTAGTAAACAAAAAAATTCATCAACTGTATTTTGTTGTAAACATCTAATAACAATATTTTGAAGTAATTTAAAAAAAGCTTAGTACCAATTCTTCTTAAAGCTATATTTATAAAATGATGGACGGTTAAATTAATGTTATGGCCATTTATTTAGAATTTACATTTTATTTTCTTCTTAGTCAAGTACACGAAGGTCAGAAATTGTATTCCTCCTCAAGATTATTGGGAAAAGAGCGGTCGTATTGAATTATATACGTTCGCCTTCTAAGGAAAATTTATAATGAAAAACAACTAAAGTTTCTGAGTTGATAAACTTAAAGATTCATGATCTTTGATTGATATTCAGTCACAAAATCGAATTTATAAAGTTTGAACATGAAATATTCAATTGGAGGAAAATATTGTAAAGGTAACGTCGTCATGACACAAAGAATATCAGGTTGCTGACTAGCAATTTATTTTCTTTTGATTCAAACCACTCTTGTAAGTTTGAAAATCAGTTTAAACGACTCTATTTTTATGCATGGTAATAGTTCATAGACTAAACTTAATCAATCAAAAACAATAAACATCCTACACAGGAGCGCAGTAATAAAAAGTTTGATTGTGTAAAAAGAAAACAGGGGGATTGAATACAGGATTTGAATAGTTTATTTAATGTAGAAAATTTCAGAACTGAACCCAAAGTCGAGCTACAATATGATCTCGTATCTCCGTCTATTATTGTTTAATCAACGTGGGGCTAAACAAAGGACATATAGTTTTGTGGAAACCGAGAAGTTGGTAAGGTTGTCGATACCGAGTTTCAATCGTTCCCAACTTGGCCTCTTGTTCGCCCAGTTGAAACGTCAGTGGCTCTCGCTTGGCTCCTATTGTTCTCCATAGGCACCTCAACTTACCAGAGAATTGGAATATACTTCAACTGCCTATCTGGTTGAGTTGGGGGATCCTCAGTTGGAGGAAGATCAAAATAAACGATTCCCATTCATTTCATACACTTTTAAAGTAACAATCAGTATAAAACATTTTATATTGTTATCATATAGATATTAAAACAAATAATATTTATTCTATCCAAAAATATATTCTCTAATTTACAAGGTTACAACTATAGCTTATTATAAAACCTTAAAACAAATGTGTTTAAATTAATGTTAGTATTTAAAATTGTGGTTCTTATTAGTTGTGTGTTGCAAATCATAACGAATATGTTTTTCGTATGGTGCGTACGAATATCTTGAGAATACTAAGTTAAAATAATATAAGGCTAAAATAGAAAAAGGTCCTGTTAAATTTGACATTCAGCATGATATTTGTAAACACTGACAAATAATAAGTAATTTAAATATGT
The DNA here is from genome assembly GCA_963675035.1 of Allygus modestus. Classification (NCBI taxonomy): domain Eukaryota; kingdom Metazoa; phylum Arthropoda; class Insecta; order Hemiptera; family Cicadellidae; genus Allygus; species Allygus modestus. Next base: position 125,279,348 of record OY776115.1, on the reverse strand, counting down.
TAAATCATGTGTAGAAAATGTTTTGAGAACTAAAATTTGGACACAAATGCGTCCAAAGATGGTAGGTTGTTTGTTTATATCTTCCATCGACTGAAATGCCCCCAAGACTATCGCCAGCTTGTGTATTGCATGTTACATGTTAGCTTAGAGTTGCATGTTACTGTAAGATGGTGAACTACTACGTTGACAAATAAATAATTGAGAACCACACGTCAAATTATAACATGTGTGGTTTATAGTGGTTTGTTTTAGTAGTGAAAGTAATATTAAACGAGTTCGCACGCAGCACGCTGACGTGAGGGAAGTGAATTTCCACATAAAACTTTAAAAACTAAAAATCAGTGTAAAAACAAACATTTACTCCAATTTTTATTGAAATCTGAAAACATTGATTTTTTGGCTGTTCTGATGCTCCTGGTTTCATTTACCTGCAAAGCTGGGAATACAATTTTGCGCACTATAATGTTAGGACAAGATACAGACAGGCTTGAAAGTAGGCGTGAGTTGCTGGGGATGATAAAAGTACTCTAACAAAGGAATAACAGGCTTTTCTAGTGTAAAACCCCCATAAGGCAACGTACTGTGTTTAGTCGAAACACATTTTCTTCAATAACTCGGTAAATATTTATGCTAGAATGACGAGAGAGGGCTTAAAACTTTCGCCTCACTAATTCCCATCTTTTCAAATGCATTAATTTGAACATTTAATGCATTTAATTAACATCTGGGGCTTTTCTGACCATTTTTGGGCCCAAAAACTCGAAATTTGAAAGATTAATCCCCCAAAAAGGGGGTTTGGAGTTGTCCGATTGTTTTGCCCAACGAACTTGTCCAACTGATTACAGAAAGGAACGTCCCTACCAAATTTGAAGTAAATCGGACAAAAAATGCGACCGCTAGAGTGCAAACACACACACACACACACACATATATATATATATATATGTCTATATATATATACAATTTTGAACGACCCCCCCAAAACGTGTTCAGGGGGTCACGTTAGGAACTTCTATGGTGGTCCCGGGCTTAAGTTTCACCGTGCGGGTCATGCTAATAGTTCACTTTCCAAAGGAAATTCACTAATGAAGGCTCAGCTATTAGTTTTGATGAGGTATTGTGGTGATATGGTGTACTAACAAAAACACTCTTGAGAAATTTAATGCTATGGATTCTTTGGTATCATTAACACTCTTAACCCTAAGCTTCTTTTATTTTATAGTGTGAATACCGTAAGCCTAATTTTACATAATTTATGTATCTGTTGTAACTTATGTTCCTAGGTAAAGTTAGTAACTTCATTTTTAATTTGTCATATAATTTTATAATTCTTCATTTCCATATTGAACTTTTACACTGGCAATATTAAACTATTTAATAGTTTTTACAGCAAAGACAATCAATTTACCATGTCAATTTCTGAATAATTGTACCAAAATAGAGCTGCCTTGAAAAAAATCATCCTTATTCATTTATGTTTCAAATTCTTTGTGATCTCCATAGGGTGTAAACCTTCAACTATACATTTTATTATTAAGTAAATGTCTTCCTCATATAAGTAATCACTTTCCATTACAAGTAAAGAATGATACTTTTGGAGATAATTACTCAATTTCCATCAACCGGAAGATTATTTAATCGAAATAAAAACCTAACGTATTTTGATGACAGACCAAGAATGAACACATTTCCCAGAATCTACACCAATATAACATTCCATTTCGCATAAACAGTTAAATAGTTAGGCACTCTTATCTGGGAGTATTATCAATCAGTTTTCATCAAAACTGTTCATCATTATCATATTACGTGATCAAAAGCATCAAAATTGTTATCAAGTTATATAAAATTCTAATCCCTGGTAATGTAACATTCTGAACGAATACACATTTTCACACAGTATAAGTCATTCCAGTAATGCTCCAATAACGAGCCGTAACGTGACTTGATGTGGAAAATCAAAAGGGACTTAGGATTTGTCCGGTTTGTAAAGGGGATTGTATAATTAAATGGATAAATTCAGTAATGAGGGATGGAGCTTTTTACTTATTCGATCTCTTTTGAACATGAAGAGTAAATATTTTCAATTTTAATATTATTTTACAAAATTTGCGTCACAAAATTTGTATTCTTATTTTTTGTTTATTTTAATTTGATATTAATTCTCAATTTGACAGGTACAGCACTAGCGTGGTACCAACACTACTCTAAAGGGAAAGATATAGATAGTTGGGACGACCTTAAGAAAGCGTTCATAGCAGCTTTCAGTCAAACAATTTGGGAGATTCAGACAATTTGGGAGATTCAGACAATTTGGGAGATTAATTAGCCTTGCATGATATAATCGCGAGTATATCGATGCGACAGCTAATTAATATTTATTTAGAAATTGGGAGAATTTACGAAGCAACATTATAAAAAAAAAAAAAAAATTGTAATTGAAACCTCCAACACACTCTCAACTTAAGCATTAAAAATGTGGTAGACCACAACCATTTTCATGGATTTCACACTATTCCACGCACTCAAAGAGATTCCATTTACAACAACAAAAATTACTAGGTGAACTTCTACTGTTTCAAGAAAGAAGATATATAATTTGCAGAAGCACGCATGTCTGAAAGTAACCAATTCATTTATAAAAGGAGGTAGGGAGTCTTTTAATACAATTTAATGCATTATAAGAACCTATAAGAACCGTATAAGAGATTTAGGAAATACCTCTGGAACCAATCAGGCGTACGGAAACATTTTAATGTCAAACCAATGAAATTCGGAAGACTTTACTTAAAAATTGTGTGGAATAATATATCAGGGGATTCTTCAAAACAATAAAATTTCTTAACAGAAGAGACTAATGCTTAAAGAGGGAAATTATAAAAAAAAAAAAATATAATAAATTGAAAATCAGTTTAATTTATATCTAAATTTCAATAAGAAACAAATAAAACTAAAACTATTTTCAATTTTTAAATATCTGGGAATTACAATAATAAATAAAAAAGAACAGAATTGTACTATATAAAGTCCTGGAGTGAAAGCATTTCAAGATATGACAGTGAAAAGATGAAAGAAGTCTACAGAGATGTTATCATAAACTCAGCTTAAAAGAATATTTAGGAAATTCACTTAGATATACCTGTATATTTGGAATATCCATAAATTTAATATAACACGATTCACCATTAACGTACAGTATAACACAACTCCGTAACACGGTACCGACGCGACGCGGATGAAAGCAACATTATACTCGTATACCACAGCGAGACACATACTTGACTAACTGAGATGCTCACAGCAAAATGCCCGGATGAGACACGCATCTGTTGAACAGAAACAACACGTAAGCCAGCGGACAGGATGTCACAGATAAGATTACACGTAGTCAGCGTGCCTTCACGCGTGAGAAACAAGCTACAAGTTGCATCTGTTGCATCTAGCTACAGATTACAGATTATTCAGCTGCACTTACACTACTTTCTGAAGGAACTACATTGTTGTGGTTCTACAATGTAATTTATGTTCTCGAGGAAGAGTTTCATTATTCAATAAAATTGTTATTGCTATTAAATCTTGCGAAGAAGTTAGTTAATAGCGCGCAAGCTAAAGCTTCATGACATTTAATAGTGAATTGATATAAAAAAATTGATTATTTCTACAAAGCTAAGTTAAATTTCCAATTTATAATACTAAAGATATCTGTTTTAAAGACCATCCTAACACAAGAGTGGGAGATAAAACATTTCAAGTATCAACCATTAAGAATGTAAAACACTGTATGATATTTAATGATGAATTCAAACTAACAAATTATATTTCACTCCAGGGAAACATATATATTTACAAAATTTCACATTAAGGTAATGTGATACACTAGTAGTAATTTCCTTCATAAAATATTATACTAACACAGTCCTCTTTTACACAGATAATTGATTCAACATGAAGATTTTAACGACCTTAGTAATACTGGCAATTATCTACGAAGCAAGTGCAGATAGTGAAAACCCTTACACATACCAAGTGTTCAGTGGATATCATTTTGAAAAACAGCCTCAGAAAATTCCGTATGAAACCACGATTCCGTTATTGATCACTACAAAATTGATTGAAAAACCGGAGTTTCCTACATTGAACAGCTCATTGCAACAATGCCAGGAAAACAGTACTAACTCTAGAATGTATTGCCGATTTCAAAAAGCACTGATTACCTTACAAGATTTAATAAATGGAGAGATAATTAACCGATTCCCAAACTTTCCAGAGAATACAACGATATTGCAGAATGGTAATAAAAAACCGAAGAGGACTCACATTTTTGGAAGAATTCTTCAGTTGGTGTTGTAACATGGCGTCAACAAAACAAGAGTCTGGACTCTACGAAAATCAAAAAAAATTGGAATCACATACTAATGAAATCATAGACTCGGTTAGCAATCAGTACCAGGATTTAGTTAAAACCGCAACAAACCTGAACAATTTCTCAAGTAATGTACATAGTTTATTAGATAAGGTACATAAAAGTTTCTATCTGGTACAAGATGAATTAAATAGCATTAAAACAACCTCATACTCTAGCGTTATTAAGCAGATGTATAGTCTTACAGAACAAACTTGGGCTTACATTTTATACAAATATTATCTCGACAAATATAGGGATGTTTTAGACAAATGTAACCAGCATAAATTATCAAATCTTCTAATCACAACCAACAAACTTTTGATTCAGCTATTAGATTTGGACAAGAAGGCAAGATTAAAAGGGCTTACCTTAGCTATCATTAAGGGAAAACTGCACTTGTACTTTGAATTAAAAATAACCTCTTGCAAAATATTTAATAACACATTATTGGTCAGGGTCAATGTGCCGTTAATAAGTGATGGACTACAGGGGGACCTATACAAAGCAATCGCTACCCCATTACTATGGAGCAACAAGATTTGTAAGCTTAACATGGAAAATAAATACATTTTCAAAACTAGGAATTATACTAAAGTAATAACGACGGCAGAGACTTGCAACGATGAATCTTTCCCGCTATGTATGTTACCAAGGCAAACCATTGTGACCACTCAAGAACAATTATGCCTACATCTAATTTTAAACTCAGCAAACATTGATGATTTACAAAAGCATTGTCAATTCACCTGTGACTCTAAGCCACAGTATCCTATCATAACGCAAATGCTCCCAAATAAATATTTAATCACTAATGTTGACATAAAACTTAAGTTAATTTGTGAAACTGAAGAACATTTTATTAACCCAATTTCAACTGGAACACTTGAAATGTTTATTCCATGCGACTGCGAATTATTGCAACAAGATTTGATACTCATAACAAAACTAAAACCGTGTGACTCAAAAGACTTGGGAGCACCACAGATGATAAACTTAATCCCGGCAACTTGGGCAAAACTGAGAACCTTAAAATTATTCCCTCTAACGTCTGGGATAAAACATGAATTTAATAACTTATCGGAAATTTTAGACTCAAATTGGACTTTGAACACACCAACATTTGAAGTAACTGCTCTTAGGAAAATGGAACATGTTAAATTGGAAAATAACGAATTCGACCTTTTCAACAATACAAAATTAATGTTTTACTTATTACTGGCATGGATAAGCTTGCTCTCATTATTGATTCTAATCATGGGATATTACATACACATTATAACAATAAAAATGCGGCTCATGATACCACATAGGGACTATGCTAGCCAAACGGGGAACGACAGCCACTAAAGAAAATAAATGGATACAACTCTAAATTACCGTGGCTCCACCACATAGCACTCTAACATAGCGAGGCCAAACCCAGAGACTATTACTGATGATCAAGGAATCACACATAGAACACCACCAAAACTATACATTTTTCGAGGACGAAAAATTTTCGTGGGTGCGGGAGTGTAAAGAGTTTACTTAATTCAAACAAACTTAATTAAAAATTGGAAATTCACTAGAAGTTCGACAATTCAAAAGGTCATTGTGCGTAGACAAAACAACTAAAATAACAGGAAATGAAGAGTCATATTACGATACAAAGTTCATGCAAAATAATCAGCTGAAACTCACAAAATATTCCAACATGGCGTCTTTCTGCTGACCGGGAATGCGGCCAATAATAGCGGGGCCGAAAGTTCACGAATAACACGATTGGTTGTAGTGGGCGTGGTACATCAAAATTGGGGGAAACATCTAACTGGTGGGAAAAACTTGGAAGGGGAGAGCAGAAGGTACGGAGAGGATTCGGCAAAGGAGAGAGGAAGCGGACACAAGGGCTGGATCGAGTAGGCCCGGAGTTACGTCAGGATAGGTGAGATTGCCACCTGCGTAGAGTCCAAGTCCTCATCGTCTACATCGCCCGATATCACTGGGGTACAGCCGAGCAGAAGAGTGGAGAGAAGACTGCCAGCCACCAGCCAGCATCCACGAGAGGAGTCCAGGAGCTTCAAAACCGAGAAGGGAGAAGGTGTCCGAACGGCCAGAGACTGCGACCGGAGGAGAGTCCAGGCGATCTTCAGGAGAGTCACCGACAAAGGACCACACGAGGGACCACGAGCACCACACGAGACCACGGGGGCTCGAGGACCGACATCGCACTGGGACATTCATCGCACTGGGTCACCAACTTCTAACTTCGGGGTATGTGAAGTTTTTATCTTCTGCTAACCTTGCTGCTCTTATTTAAAAATAAATTGTATAGGAAAGCGCTCTAAAAATTGAGAGGAAGGATTCACTTAATAAATAATCATAACTTAATAAAGATTAAAAATTTAAAGGAAAGCTTACAACAAAATTAAGCACCCATAAATAGAGACGAATAGGAGAGATATTGTAAGATATTAAGATCTGTCAGAAATTAGGTAATGAAATGAGTGGTAAGTGATAAACACAAGTTGTGTTATATAAAAATGGCCCGCAGGCTGTAATAAAATCTGTAAAATATTTGTATATAAATTTCGTAGTTTTTGATATCATTGATTATTGACGTGCTTTATCCGAGATGGAGAAAAATATACAATTAGAATAGGTAACTTGAGCTTAAATATTTGAGCTTTATATATGAGAATATTTATGGGAATAGAAATGGCCACACGGCTAAAAGGAGTTTAGGCGTGATATTGTTTGACTTTAATTTATTGCTTTATATGTGTATGTGTTTATTAATAATATTATTTTTAATAGCTGGAAGATAATAAGGTAATATATTTATTTTATACAAGAGTTGATCTGAGTGACGGGCCCTTTAAATTGGACTAGCGGCTACCGCCCAATATCTCATTTATCTGAGTTTAATGTGTATAATTTACTTAGTAGTTGTGCCTAACGTGATTTAAGGGTTGTATTGATGGACTTTGGCTGATGCCGAATTTATGTGACTATTCAATATATATTTAGGTTAAGAGGGTTGATAATTTGTTTCTGTGTTCAAATAATGTCATTCCTGTTTTGAAAAATAATGGTTAGAGCACAGAGGCCTCTGGTTTGAGTGCAAAAGGGTCAGAACTTGTTGTTAGATATAGATTGTTATTGAAGTGAAATATCAAATATGTATATTAAAGGGCTATGTGTTATTACAACTCTGGTGTTAGTTCAATTGATATCCTGGGTACTGTCTCACTAAGCTAAGCGAGTAATTTCATTGGTGTCAATTTGGAAAGATATTTTACAAATTGGAAAGGTATTTTACAATTATGTTTGATATAAGGTGGAAAATTAGAACACACCCAACCCCAAAATATATAGATAGTATAATGGAAGTACGACATTCGAAGTTAGTTTTCAAATGTATAGTATTATTTGTTGGTATTACTTTGACACACTAAAACTCCAGATATTCTCTTCTTAGCGGAAAAACTATCATTTAAAGTTGAGGTTGTGTAGTAGAATGAAACCTTGGTAGGTATTTCCTTTCAGTTATTTGAGGCAGTCCGCTACGATTTTCGGAAACTCGCCGCATTAAGCACAGCACTTGGAGCCTAGCCACTTATTTATGCACATCAGGAGGCAACGATCGCTAGGAGCTACATCTGGGATTTATTGCGGCCCCAATAAAAAGACATCCCATTAAAATTATAGCAAGGTTAGATTTTCCAAGGAGAATACATTTTTTAAACGGAAGAATGTGCAGTGGTTGAAAGCAAAGAGACTAAAATACGAAATATCATTTACGTACTATTCATATAACTATAATTACAATTGTAATCATCGATTGATGCATTTAAAATCAATAAGAACACTGAATATACACAGTTCAGAAGGACAATTACTTAGTTCAATTTGATAATTAAGACATGAAGCTTTGTGTTTTGTAAATAAAATAAAAAATTCTACGCATGTGCTCTATTTTATTTGATCTAGACTATATTTTAGTTCAGTAGTGGTTATCACTTGAGGAATTTGATGGATATGAGAATGTCACTAATGTAAAAACTTTGCGCCTGGCTGTAACCTGGCGTCAGGGAGAATAGACTTCGAACTCGAGTGAAATTAATGATTTTCTCCTACTTGAAAAACACGAGTCATTCTATTATTTTACCGTGTTTCGAACCTCATACACTAACAACGCTTCTGATAAAAGTCTTACTGTACGTTCGTAAGACCCTGAGCCCTTTGTATGTATTTCTACAGGAGATGAATTAGAAAAGTTTCACATAAGGAGTAACAAATGCTGGAAATACACGTTTTAGCTCCTTAAAAATAATAGTGTTCTCACGTGACGTCTGACTGTCTGGATGAGTATAGGTCCTAGAGACCTAGAGACTACATCAATGTTCCATACATGATAAAATTTGGTATTTTAGTATTAATGTGCGCTATCTACATTCATTTGTTTGTTTTAAAGGTAATTAGTTAAATATTACCCTTCCTCAAGAAACTATAGAAACATTCTCTGTCATTAATTAAAAACTAACGATTTCTATTTCACTTTGGTGATTCATAGTGCTTTACGGTACTCCAGAGTGCACGCCGATGAAGGTTCCGATTCAGATTCAATTTCCCGGCGCGTGTTTAATCTGAGTCAGATATCTTGGTGGTGGCCACAGTGGAGGCAAGAAATACGTCGCCGTCGACTCGGGAAGCAGGGACAGCCTCAGAAAGGTGTTGTGAAGTTACAGCTAGTGAAACAGGTGTTTTAATGGTATTAATAAGTGTAGGGGTTAATTTGGTTAATACCATATACTCTTTTCCCTCAGCTAAGAAATTACAGAGTTCATTATTTGAATATTGTAGAATGTAACCCGAAAATTGTACGGGAACTACGTGTTGAGAAAGATATTACTCATAGAAAAGCTGTAAAATTGCAATAAAATATAACGTAGCTATATAAAATTTAATGTATACATTGTATATGTAAAGACCCCACATATAATATATAATGTATTTATTGCATATACATGGTGTTGCAGCCGTATAGCAGAGCCGTGCGAGCGCTATCTGAAACGGAATCTGAATCCAGAATGAAGAATTCATTCCGGCAATGAATACAGAGTCTTATTAGACTTATAAGACTCTGTATTCATTGATTCCGGTAAGCAGGTACCTGCGCGCGAGCTTGGCTTTATTCCTAAGGAGAAACAAACAATTTTCATTTATTATTTACTGATAAATTTAGTTTTAAATTTGTACATATTTCGAACTAATATGTAGAGTATTTCGGGTATGTAAAACCATCGAACACTGTTAGGGGTGGAAGGAGGATTCCCCCCTTAAAACTATCGTACATAAATAGCAAATGAATTAGTAATCCCTAAAAAAGGTGGTTTGAGTGAAAATTTCTGGAACAATAATACTAGTATGATTCCATAAAGGTTTGTAACCGTACCTTACATTTTTCAAAGTGTAATAATTTAAATAAGGGGGGAAAGTGTGTATCGGTTTTGACTAACCATTTGTTTAATTGTTAGATATATGTACGTCAGTGTTTCAGAGAACGATAATAATTATTATTATTAATACTAATAATTATGATTAGTTTTGTTTAAGGCTCGCTCATAAGGATCGACGACTTTGCTATATTCTGGCAATCAAGATTATACTCCCTATACAATTTTTAGTTGAAATAATGTTGTATTTAGTTTGAGTTTTAGGAAATTAAATGGATTCATGGCCCAACATGAACCACCTTTCCATAACAACACCGTCTATAAAGTTTATTCAAATTATGATTTTAAATTGTGTTTTAAGTTGTAGCAAAACTTTTCTAAGGAGCTAAACAAATTTATAAGCTATGTTCTTATAGTTTTGTCAATACACAGATCTATCACATCCCATTTATAAGCTATGTAGTACACAGTTCTATCCCATCCCATTTATAAGCTATGTAGTACACAGATCTATCACATCCCATTTATAAGCTATGTAGTACACAGATCTATCCCATCCCATTTATAAGCTATGTAGTACACAGATCTATTCCATCCCATTTATAAGCTATGTAGTACACAGACCTATCCCATTCCATTTATAAGCTATGTAGTACACAGATCTATTCCATCCCATTTATAAGCTATGTAGTACACAGACCTATCCCATCCCATTTATAAGCTATGTAGTACACAGATCTATTCCATCACATTTATAAGCTATGTAGTACACAGACCTATCCCATCCCATTTATAAGCTATGTAGTACACAGATCTATTCCATCCCATTTATAAGCTATGTAGTACACAGACCTATCCCATTCCATTTATAAGCTATGTAGTACACAGATCTATTCCATCCCATTTATAAGCTATGTAGTACACAGACCTATCCCATCCCATTTATAAGCTATGTAGTACACAGATCTATCCCATCCCATTTATAAGCTATGTAGTACACAGATCTATCCTATCCCATTTATAAGCTATGTAGTACACAGACCTATCCCATCCCATTTATAAACTATGTAATACACAGATCTAACCCATCCCATTTATAAGCTATGTAGTACACAGATCTATCCCATCCCATTTATAAGCTATGTAGTACACAGATCTATCCCATCCCATTTATAAGCTATGTAGTACACAGACCTATCCCATCCCATTTATAAACTATGTAATACACAGATCTAACCCATCCCATTTATAAGCTATGTAGTACACAGACCTATCCCATCCCATTTATAAGCTATGTAGTACACAGATTTATCCCATTCCATTTATTCCTAGGTGTTATGGGAAATCGGCTTTATAGAGTTTAAATTTATATAACGTCGTATAATAGAAAACACATTAAGTCCATTGCAAGCCAGTACAAATTACACAGGCTATACAAAAACCTAGTTGTATTTTTTCTTAAAACTCAGAAAGACGCTCATATCAGTTATGTTATAATTTTAATTTGCAACACATTACATTTCTACGTATACACATATCACTTTACACTTAGGTTTATCTATTTTAAAATAAATTTCTTATTTAAACTGTGCTCCGATAAATAATTGCTTTACTAATTTCTAATAAGCATTACTGGAAAAGGCCGTTGTATTATACAACAACACAATCCATCACACCAGCTGTGACAGTTATGACACTAACATTTTTACGGGTAGAAACTTATGCCTTTACATGAATATTTTATAACTTCTTCGAAGATGTAGGCCTAATTTATTTTATGAATGATTCTTCTTAACAGATTAATTTGATGTAAAACAAAACGTTTATCATGAATCCACTTAATGATACAAAGTAATATTTCTTTAACTCTATAAAATTGCTATAGCCAGAATTGTGTTTTTTAAATTGCGGGATGTTAATTAAAAACGTCTTAACACTTCAAAATATATTGACACTTTTACTGTATTCATATAAAAGATGGTAAATAAACATAAAATATGGTAAAATGCTATCGATTTCAACTAGTAACACAAACCATCGTCAAGTTCAATGAAAGAAATGAATGAGAATCTGGTTGGTGGAATTTCTGAGCCTGATGATGATCAGGTCAAAATCGATAGACTTCTTTTTTGTATATTTACTATGTAATATATGAGTACAGTAAAAGTGTAAATATATTTTGAAGTGTTGTAATACGTTTTTATTTACATTCCGTAATTATAACAACAGTATCATACTAGTTAAGTAGTTAATTTGTTTTTGAAATGTTTGGGTTAAAATCAGATAACCCCTTTAACCCCCTTAAAAACCTCCCACAAACCGATCTTCCAGGTCCACGCACATAGTTTAATGGTTACAGTATTACATCAATTACCATTTATTCAAAACAATTTGGACAGGATAAAATTACATTTTAATTTTTTGTTCGATCGTTTTGTAGATAAAAAAGGAGTGACGTAAATCAAAAAGAGCAAAGAACATGTATGTCTCAAATACCTGGTACAACCTAAACAGGGAAGTTAAAACAATTTCAAAAAGTAAAAAAATGGTTTGAGAGCTTATAATCTTCTTCTTTTCAGTAATTGTTGTTTATCATAGTTTTAACACAATGTTGAAGAACAATTTTAGCTCAGGGTTCGAACAGTGTTTTACCAAATTTAAAAATGTTGATTCCAAATAACCAACAATAAAATAACACAAAATATTCATTGTGATAGTAAAGTTATAAAAATCAGGCATAAATAAATGTGTTTGAGAAGTATGTGATGTAAACCGGAATGGGAAAATAAACAAAGAGACGTTAAGAGGTACAACGGAGGAGTGTATCCGTGGCGGCTTGCTGTGACAGTTCATTTAAACTAATTCCTCTATAACATAAAATCCCATACAACAACTGACATGAATCCTACTTGAGTAAGTAAATGGGGAATCATTTTATATAGTTTTTTACGAAGTCAAATATTTATTGGACTTTTAAGTTTAAACCTTACGAGAAAATATAATTGACAGGTTAACATTTTCGTTTGACTTCCAAAATGTATAGCTTACTATATTTTGTTTATAGTTTGACAGTTTATTTTAAATACAATCTAACAAATTGTACCTGAATGAGTTTACTACTGTGTAAATTACGGTAGTAGATTTTAACTTAAGTGAGGCCTTTTTGTATTTAGAAAACAAGTTTAAAAATTGGAACAATTTACTATATTTAGATACAATTTGTACATACTCAAAATGTCTTTAGAAATATACCGCGGATAATAACAATTTTCCAAAGTAATAGCATTTTATTTCAATAAAAAAACTAAATATATATATGCAAATCTTATTAGAAACTGACACATACTTTCTTCCTTTTAATACTCTTTCAATTTTTTTTTTTCTTTATACGGAATATTAGCTTTAAAAAAAAAAAAATACGGAACCATATAAAAGATCATTTAGTTTAAAAAATTAACTTATACCACAAATATTCGCTTAAATCTCTTCATTGTGGACATTACAGATTAATTTACTAAACAGAAAAATTAAATGGGCTTAGTTAACAACATATTCAAAATTTTGCCCATTGGTCAATATTACATTAAACTTTAAACCAAATAATAATGAAACCGATCAGTAAATAAGAAAGAATATATCAAATAAAAATATCACAGTTTACATTGTACAGTTTTCAAAGTATTCCTTAAATGAAATACTATTCCAAAGAAGATTAATAAGTTTATTTTGACATCGTCTTCATGAATCGTTCTAATCAGGTGATCACTATACGCTTAAAGGGTTAAAAGCTAGATAAATAAAACCTTACAATGAAGAAAACTTGAATCAAGTAACTTGAACTCGGCTTTACGTTAAATAAATCATATCTTATCAGATAATAAACATTACAACATTTTTCGTTTTTCCTTACTTTCATGTTCTTGAATTATTAAGTTTTGGTAAATGATTGCTGTTTGATTAAAAAAGGGTTTCATTCAATTCCAAAGTACCTAGTACATTTCCTAGTTATACGAAATAACAAATTTATTGAACAAAAACCTAAATAATTGAAATTGAATTGAAAATTGGATATACTGTAGTTCATACTGTACCTGAAAGCTATCAACGCCAACGCAATGACAGCAGTAAGTGGACTGTGAAATCAAGGGAAGAGAGATGGGAGGCCTGGCTGGTTTATTTACTACTACCTTATTGCTAAAAACAACTTTCCCCATATACTACTCTAACTAGATACGCGCAAATGTATCGATTAAATGAAATGAAAAGTTTATTGAATTTTAATTGCAGCCTGACAACTGTAAGTGTACAAACTGGCAAATATATATTAAAAATGAAATTTCGGGTGCGCAGCAATGTTAACGATAAAAATGCAAATCTATTTTTCACTAACTGAGTGTGCATTTTACTTAGAGAGTACAATAGATTTTTAATATAGTTAATAGTGACGATGAAGTTTTTGGTTAGAATATTCAGAGCAAAAAATAATTAAAATACGAGTAAATGAAGAGGAAAAGGAGTGCAACACAACAGTTCCGCCTGGTGTCAAAATCTTGAACTGGCTAGAGCGAAGAATATTCAATCAACCATATTCAGACTTTTCCCTCGCGACAAAGTGAGCGATCGCCCCAGAACAACATTTCTATGCTGCTGTGCTCTCAGGTGTTCTTTTGCAAAACCTTTTTACAATAAGTAACTATTTTTTGGATTAATTTTGTTCTATTTAATCTTTACTCCCTGTGATACTCTTAAAGGTTTATTTAAAGTTTAAAATTAATAGTAATTTTTCCGTTTGGTAAAATAGCTATACTTTAAACAGACTTGAGAGAAAGGAAATTTAATAGATATTTAAAATTAACGTAAAACACTTACCGGTACATAGTGTAAAAAGGTTGTGTACATAGTGTAAAAAGTTTATGTACAGAGATACTGAACACAAAAAAATTATGTTACAGTTTTGGAATAATATTTTATTTTCACGCATACTCTTATACAACCAATTTAATAGTGACATGAATATTTATTGCAAAACTGTTGCGTAAGATATTATTGTTGTGGTATGGTAAATGTACATTTATTTAAATAAAACATTGTCTAAAATATGTTTATAGGATCCTGCTTAAACTTAACGTGATTAAAATTGTTCAATCAATCGCAAAATAGGGAGGCGGTTTTTAACATCCTGCCAACATCATACAAATAATGAACATCGGGTTACAAGATTGTTTAAAGCCTTTAAACGAGGTATGATGCACTCGCTTAGTTATTTTGTTGTTTTTTATGTTACATGTTTAAATTTACTAATATTTACTTTTAGCAAGAAACCAATCAGCCATTCAATAATCATTGATATTTATTGTTTTAAATCAGCAAGAAATCGCTCTTGCAATTGCATGTAAAAATGAAAATAGAAATATACCTAAATAAAGAAATATCAAAACTGACCGATTATTTGTATTCGAATACCATTGAATATGCCTCAGTGTTAAACTAATTTATTAATCTTTGTTTTAGTGCATGTCAATGAAATAAAATTAAAAACATATTATCTTCCTAAATATTTAAGACGACCTGCTGCACAAATAATATATCTTAGCGCTTCACCGAGTGAGGTAGCACAAGGGTACAAGGGCGTTTGTGTCTCTCATTCGGGAGTTCCTAGGTTAGGATCTTGTAACCAACATTCTGAGTTGAGTTTATACATTTCTTATTTGACCTAGGCAAATGCCGGAACTGATCCCCAAACATCCGTGTGCCCATTAGGTGTCGAAACCCCTGTATATTCATGGTCTCTGAAGGTCTTTACCACCTTAAGGAAATTCAACAAAGTTGTTAACCACGTAGTATAAAAAAACTAATACATTATGGTGTAAAATTCTATGAATAATTTTGTTAGATAAGTTGTTATGTAAATATTGTAACGCGCATTATAATTCATGTTATTGTTACTTTTCGATAAATACATTACTTTACTCAGTGTTTAAGTAGAAGTAAAATTTGTTTAAAATAATTTTACTGTATAAAATGCTGTTGATATATGGAAAAACACATTGAAATATTCCTTTAGGAAGGACCACAAAGAATGAGGCACTTATCTCAGAAATCTGACAGTTAATAATATTATTATAACAGTTAATGTTATTAGTATTTTTGATAATACCATTGCTAAATAAAAGTACATACCGCTGGCGCTTAGTCGTCCACCCACAGAGATAGCTCTTCATAAAAGTTAGCATCATGACAGTTGGTAGAGGATTGTGAAATCAAGGGAGGAACGATTGCCGGCCGCCCTGAGTTATTTACAACTACCTCATTTATAACGAACAATATCCCATATTCTCTTCTTACTAGGACCACTTAAGATGGAACAATGAAATGAAATATAAGTGCTTTATTGCCTCTTTATAGTTATTTGCATTGACAGAGGAATTTAAAGCAAAGTACTATTACAGGATAACCCCTAAGATTAGTTAATTTATACTTGAGTTTTATTTTATTATATTCCATAATGATTATGATCAAAGCGGCTAGTTACAATATCATGTAATAATTATAATATTTAGATTTCTCATATTTCGTATAGTAAATTTTAGATATGGAAGGTTCTTGGAACTGACATACTTACGTGATACTTAAAGGGCAGTATGCTTAGGTTAGTTGTGCACAGAGTTTTATGTCCTAAATTAGCTTAGTAAAACAAGTTTATCAAAATAAATTCTTTATTTTCAGGGTGTCCTTAGGTAATTAATACATATATAGATTTCAACAAATGTAGAGTAAAAAAATGGCCTGGAAGTTATGTTTCAAATCGTTGAAAACATATTATGTTTACCTTTGATTCATGATAGAACAAGTTAACCTCATGTTTAGGAATGTTTTATCTCCTTTTTGCTAAGTGTATTTTCTGTAAATGTTTCTGGAGTAGGAACTTCTTCAGAACAGGTAGAAACGCCGTCCACAACCGGAATCTCGAGCAGGCCACCGGAAGGAAACAACTATTAGAGGTAACAAATAAATGCGGAACGAGTCGCACAATCCAATTAGCCAATAGGATGATCCTCTATTGGTTCCTGCCACTCACTAATAAACCCTCAGAAAGGTTCACTCTATCCTCCTAACGCAATTGACTAAGCTTCCTAGTTTAGTAGCTAGGGTCAAAGATTCCCCCACCAACAAGCAACCCCCTCCCCTACAAATTAACCCCTCCCCCATCGCCCCACTGCCTTCAATCTCGGAAGGGCCGAATAGGAAGAGAAAGATGTAGTAATATATATCATATCAAAAACACAAAGTGTTGACGGTTTGCCAAGTCCTACAATTTTATGATATCAAATTGTATTCGAAGTCTAAAAAAGCACCTTTGATCTGTTATTTTTTATAATCACAATTTACTTTAATATATTAAAATTATAATGCTCGAAAGGTCGTTGGTTATTTTCTATCTGTCCTTGGCCAGCAGATAGCCATTATATATATATTTTTATAATAATTAATTATAATTGTTAACTATTCTTTATTTCGATTTTTAAATGTCAAATGAAAGATTTTACATCAGTGAAGCTGCTGGCCAAGAGCAGATAGAAAATAACCAACGATCTTTCGAGCATTATAATTTTAACATATTAAAGTAATTTGTGATGACAGAACATGTCAGATCAAAGGTGTTTTCTTAGACTTGGGATACATTTTGATATCATATCCTTTTTGGGACTTGGCCACCCGTCAAAATTTTCTGTTTTTGGGAACGATATAATTTGTTTTTTATATAATTGTTTATTGTAAATTGTTATGAATGAGATTTCAAGTTGAAATAAAACAAAATATATATCAAGGATAAAATGTAATATAATATAATAAACGTTAAGATTAATTCATTTTAATCTTTCCTAAATAGTTTTTATAATTTTCAGGCAGCTTTTTGAAATTCTATAATATATAAAGAAAGAAAGAAAGAAAGAATTTATTTCTCAAATTACACACATTACAAACTAGCATTTACATCTACAAATTTACAAAAGGCATATAACAATGATTGTCACGTTTTACTATAAGATACCAAGCGACCTTTCTTTTGTATAACAGAGAAATATCAAATTCCTCCAAGGCTTAGCCTATTTGGAGGCTTTATTAAAACTTAACAATTCATTATATATTTAGATGGCAGCTATGACTAACTATTTCTAACTATAATCGTCACAAGAATAACAAACATAATAAACTAAGTGTTTTATAAAATAAATAAATTAACAACTTATCTTCCAAAAAACAGCAATAAAGACAAGCAAAAATAACAAATTTGAGTACAATACATTAATGTTAAGCTTCCTTTAATAGGAAATCCTTCTAAAACAATCCATATACATAATACAATTGTATTACTCTACAAATAAATGTAAAAAACAACTAATGAACTATATATGAATATTCTTACAGCCTGTGTTGTGCATAAATTATTATATAATAATATGAAATAACAAATCTTCAATATCCTGAAGTGTAAAAAGCTATACCCTTAGATGTCTAAGAAAAACGTTTACATCATTTAATTCTTTTATATAGTTTTGTAGTTTATTGTAAATCCTAGGTGCCAAAAAACTGTAGGTTTTGGTAAAATATGTATTAGATGGTTTTGGTACAAGCACATTTCTACAATTCCGCAGTCTTTTCTTGTAACCACCAATTTCCCTACAACTTCTACTTCTCACATAAAAAATCTTCAGTACCTTGTATACATATATATACCTTAAAGGAAGTATTTTCAAGAAACAAAATATTGGAAAAGATCTTTCAAAACGATTGCTTTTTGTTATTAGTCTAATGAAATATTTTTGAATTGTATATATCGATTTTAGATTTGTGACATATGTACCCCCCCAACACACAATACCATATTCTAACCTGCTATGAACTAATGAAAGATACAATGATCTCAATAAATTGTCTTGACACATACCTCGAATAAAATAAAACAATCTTACAGCGTTGCAAATTTTTTGTTTGAGATTTGATATGTGTTCCTTCCAATTTAAACTTTCATCCAAAATGACTCCTAAATATTTTATGCTAGGTACACCTTTTACTTCAAAACAATAGTCACTACATTTGTCACCATTACATAGACATTTAATACATTTTAAAATTATTTTGTCTTCATGCTTAATATTTCCTCTAAGGGTAAAGTTGATGAGTTTAGTTTTTTCTGCACTTAAAACCATATTATTTCTACAGAACCACCATTGAATATTGACATCAAGTCGTTGTTCATTTTACTAGAGAATTCATTCCAAGAGTCTCCAGTATAAGACAAAGTGGTGTCATCGGCAAAAGAGGTTATACTTCCATTTAAAGTGGCGTTGCAAATGTCGTTGATATATACTCAAAATAAAGTTGCTCCCAAAACTGATCCTTGAGAACCCCGTGCTTAATTTCTCCCATCCCACTTACAACTCCATTAAATTTTACACACTGCATTCTCTTTTCCAAATAACTTCTAAACCAATTATACGCAACCCCCCTTATTCCATATTTAAATAATTTATCTAACAAAATTCTATGATCTACGGTGTCAAAAGCTTTTGTTATATCTAAAAATAGTCCACTAACTTTTTTGCCATTGTTTAACCCATTCGTCAACCTATCCATGAATTCTAATAATGCAGCTTCTGTATTAATTCCTGCTCTGAAACCAAATTGTTTTTGACTAAAAATTTTATTTTTTTTCAAGAAAATCAACTAGCTTTTGTTTCATAATTCTTTCAATTATTTTGGCAAAGGTAGATAGCAAAAATATATTGGTCTATAGTTATTGCAAACGTCCCTCAAGCCCTTCTTAAAAATTGGTATCACCATAGCATTCTTCAATCTTTCAGGAAAAACACCAGTTTCAAAACTCAAATTAATTATGTATAGTAATAAATTGATAATTTCCTTAAAATGTCTTTTGATTAAATTAGAATTAACTCCATCAAGACCAGGTGATGTTTCATTCTTTAACAAATTAACTGCTTTTTGCAAATCATTTTTGCCCACAGGGGCCAGAAACATTGAGTTTGCTAATGACTGATTAGTAAAGCAATCCTTGAAGTTTATTAAATCTAAATTTGTAGGTTTTTTAATGTGACCGACTAATTTTTCAGAGACGCAAAGGAAATATGTACTAAATTCTTCAGCAACGTCCATAGCATTACTTATAATACCATCTTCGACTTTCAAAGAAATAGGCAAATTATATTTTGAATTCTGTCCGGTTACGTCTCTTAAAACATTCCAAGTTTCCTTAGAATTTCCCTGATGTTTGTCAAACAGATTGCTGTAATAATTATTTTTGAGGTTCTTTATGTCCATCTTTAATTTATTTCCGAATGATGAATAATTCTTTATTTTTAGGATTCTTTTTAATCGCTTTTAGTAATCGGTTACGCTTTTCAATTCGTTTACATGTATCATTATCTATCCACGGCTTTATTTTTTAAATTTTGCTAAATTTTCTGTGCATAGGCTGTTTACTTTTATTTAATAAATCACAAAACTTGTTGTGAAACAAATCAAAAGCTAGAGATGCGTTTCTTTCTTTAAAAATTGGATCCTAATTTGCATTACGAAGCATAGTATTAAAGTATTGATGGTCTACGCGAGTAGCCAGTGCGGTTTCACTGAGCTTTGCATTGTAGGTGTGCGCCAGCTGTGGCGCGCATCGCTCTCTCTCGCTCTCTACCCAGACAGCTGTTAAACAATGATCTGTTACAGAACTGTCAATCACTGCCACTTGAACATTTAACCTATTATTTAGATTTCTTATCTTTATGTGAATATGATCTATACAAGTTTGTGAAGTGTTAGTGATGCGTGTTGGTTCGTTAATCATGGATTGTAAACCATTTAAAGCTAAGGTAATCATATAGTTATCTATCAGTTCCTTATTTTCTAATATGTTTACGTTCATGTCTGCTACAATTATAACATTATCACGGTGCTTAACATCTGGTTTCACTAAATATTCAGATAACTCATTAACAAATAAGTTGATGATTGATGCAATCTATACAATGCTAAGAGTTTAAAATCAAAACCTAACACACTAAAAGAAAGCTCCAGTGCATCAGATGAATTGAAATTACTTGGAGTTATCGATAGTTTAGTGATGTTCTCATGCACATATACTGCTACAACTCCTGCACGGTAATTTTTATTAGTTAAAAAAATGATACATAATTTGGAATAGAAAAAAGGCAAGTTTCGGAGTCTTTTATCCATATTTCAGAAAATACTATGATATTTGGCAATTAAGTCAGTACAGAAGTTCAACTAAAAACAGGTCAAAGTTTTCCCTCATAATTCTAATATTTTGGTGACAATTAAGAAAACCAGTGGTTGTATTCAACAAACTAAATGGGTTCAAGCTTAGCATTTCCATAAATATAATCTAATTAATATATAAACCATACTTACTATAGTAACAGATAAAACACAATAAATAAAATAAGAATTAATTATGTAGCAATATAACCTAATTACCCTTAAAACCCAACCACAAATAATTAAAATAATACAATTAAATCCAAATTACTATTAGAAATACTGTCCTTAAAACATATAATCAACATACCTAGATATTTTCAAGGTCAGCTTGGTATCTTATTACAGAGACTGGTCCCTTCTCGTCTTTACGAATGAAGATTTTTCCTCCTCGAACCCACACAAATTTGAAGTTCTGCTTCCTCTTCACGTCCCTTGACATACCAAGAAGCTTTCTTCTGGACGGGGTGAGAGACTCATTCACGTAAATAGGCTTATCATAGGTTAGGCTTAAATGTCTAGTTGAAAAATCCCTCTTGGCTCTTTTTTTTGCCAGCATTGACTCTGCATCAAACCTCCTCACAAACTTTATAATTATACCAGGAGGTCCATCATCGTTAGGCCGTTTTGCAAGGGTGTGGCAAGCATCAACCATAGAATTGGTTACTTCCATACCTAGGGCCTTGCCTACCTCTTAGACAGTGTCCAGCACATCTCCCTTCACTGGAACACCTTGCACCTCCACGCAATTGCGTCTAGAGTACTGCTCCATTTCTTAAACTTTGTGCTCTAGGTTACATACTTTATCATTCAGCACCTTGTTTTCTGCTGTGAGAGCATCAATTTTGTCAAGGTATTCCTTCATCTTCTTTGTGTTCTCCTGCAAGGCCAACATGTTCTCATCTAGTTTGCTGTTAATGAGTTCATATGAGGCATTGAATTCCTTCACTGTTTTATTTTGGTCACCTTTCAGTTCATTTATCGCTCTCATGACGTCTTCTAGGGTTAGATTACCTTCCGTTGCATTTGACTCTAACCTCAAGCTGGCACGCCGTTCTTTACTGCAAGGATCACACCGCCACACCGTGCCTTCATTATTTATAAATTCAATGTATACCTTGCTCATCTTCACACAAGTTCCATGAAAATTACTGTTGCATTCAGAACAGGTTTCCTTGAGTTGCCTCAAAGAGAGACTCCCATTGCACACACCACAGGCGGTCATTTTGTAGGTTAGGATTTCACACACAGACTGATATGGAATTATTTGAAGCTTAATTGTATTATCTCTTTGATCTGTACTTAAGTATACACTATTACTGTAGTAATTGTCACACACAAAACATTAAATGGAAGATATATTCACATTTAAACTTGAAGCTTGGAAGAGCAATGTATCTACGTGTGTACGTTACAGCCGCTGCCATCTATATCTGAGATGATATATATATATATATATATATATTTTTTTTTTGTTGCATCATATGGCCATTTATTGACGTTTACTTGCTCATTATTTGCTTCTATCACCTTATTTTTGTTTTGAATATGAGCTTTGTAATGCCTTGATGCTGTACGTATCCTAAATGGAACACCGCTTTTTCAATTTGTACAGAATTCCATTAATTTTTATCTTTTTATTTTGTAGACCGGATATTATTAGACTTGTAATTTTGTTAACATAATGTGTTTGCTAAAGTTTTAGTTGAAACATTATGAAGTTACTCGTAACGGAGATGGATTTTTTTGATATAGAGACCATTTTTAGCGAATTCCCCCTATAGGGAAGAAGCTATTACCGTAGGTGGCATGGTAAGACTTAAGCCCGAGACAATGATAACTTTTTGTTTTGAGGTCCCTAGATGCCAAAAACAATATTCGTTTAAATATATATATATATATATTTGTGTGTGTGTGTGTGTGTGTGTGTGTGTGTGTGTGTGTGTGTCCGTTACCACGATAACTTTTGAAAGAAGCACCCGATTTTGATGAAATTCGGCACAAATGTGGAGAGTAACATTTATGACTTTAAGTTCGAAAACCAGATCTATCGGTTTATGGGAAGGGGGTTTTATGGGGGTTTAAAATTTTCAAAAAATCTGTTTTTTGAACTTTTTACCCTAAAATTTTAAAAACACTAGATTTTGGCTATAGCCATTTTATAGAGCTTAAAAAACAAACAATTTAGTATTTTGAATCATTAAGCTTGGTTTAGAGGTTGTGGATAAAAGTAAAAAAATGTGCCCAAAAATTTCCCATGTTAATCTTATGGGAATACGGTTTTTAGATTTTCCTCAGATAATTTCACTAAAAACTCCACATTTCTTTCTAGCAATCAGTTTAGCTCTACAAAACAATCATTTTGGCGTTTTAATTGTTGTTTTACGCCCAAGAGTTGTAGTGATTTTCAAAGTGCTAAACACAGTACGTTGTCCAATGTTATCCTTATGGAGAATAAATAAAATGTTATATTTCTATTATTTATGTATGTATATTGTTGAAACTTGATATGTGGCTTCAACTAGTTGTGGTATATTGATAGTAGCACAAAAAGTTTTTTTAGTTTTCCCGGTAGCAGCAAACCTGCATACTCGGCCCCCATGTTATTCATATGGAGAATAAGTAAATTTTAATATCTCCCTTATTTGTGAACCTAAATTAATAAAACTTGGTATGTAGCTTCAACTGATTGAGTTATATTGATAATTGCAAAAAAATAAATTTCTTATCTTCCTTGTTGCAGCAAACCTGCGTACTCAATTATAATGTTATTCTTATGGATAATAAATAAAATGCTTTTTATCACTTATTAATTCATGTATTTTTATGAAACTTGGTAAGTGGCTCTAGGTAGTAGTGATACCCATATATATGCATTGGAAATTCGCTGCGTACGCAGGTTTGTTGAGACGGGGGTATTACAAGTTGCGCATACAGAGTCAGTAATAGGGAACCAGGCATTAAATTGACTGTTGAGTATTACATTGAAATTGGCTTTTATTTTAAGATGATTAGGAATGAAACTTTGGAATATAAAATTATCGTCGTAGCTGGTTGTGCTGTGGTTGCAGTTTGAACATTTTGTGGTTGATTCTATTGAGAGCCTGAATTGAAATTCCAGGTGTTGACGATTCGAAAAAAGGCAATTTAAAAAATCTGCACAGTCTTGTTGTTCATTTTTATTAAATGGGGTCCCAGTTGATTTCTAATATCTAAAGAATTTAAAATCTGGTAAATTCTTCGGTAGGATATTACCATTTGTTTTAGTAGAAAATTGGTGCCGTAATTGTTTATTGTTTAGCTCAAAATACATTGTAAACTATTGCCAGTTCGTCTAAAAAGTTAAAATGCAACTTCCCTAGATTTTTGGTTCTGTATTTTATTCA
The DNA here is from genome assembly GCA_963675035.1 of Allygus modestus. NCBI lineage: Eukaryota > Metazoa > Arthropoda > Insecta > Hemiptera > Cicadellidae > Allygus > Allygus modestus. Next base: position 125,254,830 of record OY776115.1, on the reverse strand, counting down.
CCATTTTTCCAATGTGTTGGCCAACTTTTTTTAATAGCTCTTGTGCTTTTCAAGGTAAACAACTGGCACACTTATGTCAATCACCCTGTATAGACAATATTAGCTATTTACTTAACAGTGGCAATACATAGCCTCATTAAGGATGTTTTATTAATTACTAGCTGTGTACCCGTCCTTCGTACGGGTTGTATATAAATGGTAGGTTAACTAAACAAATTAACAACCCACATAATTTTACAATATTAAAATTACATTTTACACTTTTAAAGTAGAATTAAATTAAAGTTAACGAAATATACTATGGCAGATAGTTCTGGTACTGTTGCCAAGTCGAGGAACTCTGTCGGATAGTGAACGGTGTGGTTTTTGCGACTCCAAATCGGTACACGTAACACTTTGGATTCGATTTTAGAAATAAAAGAACTCAAGTACAAAAAAATATTAACCTTGTTTAATTTAACGACAAAGGGTCTGTGTGAAATCTCCAGAGAACAACACCGTAACTCCCCATGATGTTTCTTATTTCCTTTAAGGCATCAAATTTCAGCTCTACTGGTTGTGTAGTTGGTGTGGTATGACTAACACGCTTATATGAAAGGTCACTGGGCCAGAGTCCTTGAGTTTATTTGTGTCTGGAGTAGGTAAATGTCTGCACTGAGCTATCAGCTACATTCCTACCGAAATTCAGATCCATCAGTCCAAGAGTATGTGCAAGATTGTTAACATATTTTATTTTGAAATTCCGGGTGGCGAAGACCTTAAACATTTTCGTAACAGGAATAGGCTTGCGTTTTGTTCTGATGAATTAGTTATGTTCCTACCGAAATGTAACTTACAAAGGTCCAGTAAATACTAATACTCATAAAATTGCCATAAAACTAAATTAGCGAAGAGACCTATAGGACTTTTTTAAACGTATTCTTATTGTGAATCTGCAGCATAAGGGGAACCACCATCCAAAATTTTATCTTTAATAGACATTGTCGTTTCTTAGATAAAGTGATCACTATGTCAGTGAGTGCATGAGTCTGAAAAATATAGATTTAGATCATATATCCACTTATGTTATTTATTACCAATCTTCACTCAACGTTTTAAAAAAGAACTACAACATCTATTTATAGGATAACTATGCCATCATCTGGTTCAATATAAATAAATGCTTTGTCGATAAGAATAGCATAGGACCTTTAAAACCCTATGGGGCAGTGTCATAAGGTAATTTAAAACAATCCAATTAGCCTAAAACCTTCTAACGCACATATAGAACATAGGAAAAAGTTAAATAAAAATCGGTGCACCCGTTTTCCTGTGAAAAGCGAACAAAACATGACCAAAACCGCACAAAATCATGTTTTTGAGCGGCCGCCATTATTTCTTTAAAGGCGTATGCCAGTTTATAGTGCCCTAAAACCTTCTCACGCATATATAGAACAAATAAACAAAGTTTCATTAATGTCAGTGCACCCGTTTTCCAGTGAAAAGCGAACACAAACCCGTCCTTGAGCGTTACCGGCAGACAGACAGACATAAATTGAGATAGGATTTGTTTTGCTAGGGTGTAAAACGTGAAAATATGCAAAAATGTCATAATTCCAAGCAATGTACAGACAAAACTTTAATTTTATTTATATAGATTAATTATACGATATATTGAAATAAATACATATATACTTGATGTACACGTTCTTCGCACAGGGGTTTTCCTTACCTGTTCTATAGTCAATGCAAATTGCATTTTAGTTAGCTTGAAACAGCTGTTGATCTTGCTTCTGCTCTTTAAGCTGTCAAATGTAAGTGTCCTCAGCTGTTCCCATTACATATTCTGAATGTTTACTTTCTTATGAAATGTAAACATTGAAACTTAAAACGTTCACGGGGCGTAGCCTGAGGGGATTTTAAGGAAGTGAATAAGCCTATGTGTTGCATGGGTTCAAGATCTACCTTTGTGTAAAATTTCAGCCCAGTCGGTTAAGCAGTTTTTGCGTTCACCCGGAACATCAGACAGACAGACAGACAGACAGAAACCACCTCTTCTTTATAATATTATAGATTAAACATCGCATTGCCGATAAGTAGTTATACATTTTTTACCCATGAACTATTAGTTAATAATTAAAACTAAAAATGCTTATGCTGGCAACATTATAATTCAAATAGTAATTTTTATCGAGGTTTTAAATCTTAATACTGTCTTTTGTTGGGTAGATTGGTACAGTTTTTATTGAATTGCAAAGTTTTATAAAACTGAAGGCAGAAATTAAGATAGTCAACTGGGGTACTGTGGTTGTTTGTTTGTGTGTAAACAGTTACTGCAGTATGGAGCATCCTTCCCGCATGGATATAAGAGTTTGGTAAACATAAACGTTATTTTGAAAAGAGTGAAGGGTGAGTATCCACTTAGACTCCATTAAATGGGACTGCCCCTCTAAAGCAGTTTACGATATTTCAATTCTTAAACTTAATTAAGAATGAAACTGCCAAAAGCGTTATTATTAGTTTACGATATGTTGGTTTTAGAGTGGTGTCATATGAGGGTGCGTCAACCTTACAATGTAAATTTTAGTGGTTGAATAACGAACTAAAACATCGATATTCATATCGAATCGCGAATACATATAAATGACAAAATATCGTTATTAAAAATATTTCAGGGGCCAATTACCGTATAAAATATCGAATAGTTTGATTATTTTTGTTGTAAAAAAATTGTAAAAACAGGTTTATGTGACTTAAGTTGTTTTGAAAACAATGACATATATCATAAAAAAGCTCAAAATAAAATACCATTTTATTAGTTTTATAACTGATTTATACCCATCTCTAAATATCGATATTTGCGATGTATCGAATACCGATACTAAACACTAGTTTACTTTTGGTTACCCAACATACAACTAATGAATTTGTTCATGGAGTGATAAATATACAGTAGAAATTCATATGAAAAATTTGTTTAAAATTTGTAAACCTGGCACATATCATTAATAACGTCATTAATAACGAATTTGTTTGACATTATAATTTTAACCCTACATTTTTATAGGAAGAGGTTAAGTATAACAAAATAAATTTTAATTGTTAATAGACAATTTAAGTAATGGCCATTATTAAAAATATCCTTGAATTATGTTTTTAAAGTCAAGGTGAACATTTTGATCTTGCTCTTGTAACAATTTTCCAAACAATACATATGGTTTTAGAAGAATAGACACGCACAACTTTTGTGGAAACCATAAACTGTACATCTGACTTTGGCAAGGACTTTAATGATTCAGAAAAAAGTGTTCCAAATTCTGACATTTTTATGACGATAGATTATATTTTGAGAAATTGAATTTGAGTTTTAGTTTTAAGGTAAAGAACATTACGAGACATATGAAACATACCTGATACAAATTAAAAACCGACCAAGGAAATCAAAACAGTGACTCATGTCTCAAAAAACCTTAAACCAGTGACGCAATTGACTTTAAAATAAAAATCTTAAAAAATAAAATAATTTTCTTATTTATGAAATCTTGAAATCTTGTTTGCATAAACAACTGTAAGTTTAGCGTTTTTTACTTTTCCCCAAAAGCCCACCCTAAAACAGTGTGCCATTCAAAAAAGTTTTTAGAGGTAAAGCCACATTTATTAACGTTCTTTATATTAATAAAAACTTTCTAAGTATACCAACGTGGCTAAATTGGCACTTTGTTTATAATTTTGTTATTTCTTTCTACATTCGTACCATTATACACTTTACTATATATATTTCACAAATTTAAATAGTCATGTTTTGTTTTAATTTAAATATTTTATAGAGATAGAATATTGTAAATTAACCGGTTAAATATCTTAATCATTGAAGGCTACCTTTAATGACTGCTAAATACAATAAATACTTAAAAACAGTTACACTGTAAACTTTATTGTTTGTTCTGATAACTCCTATGGTAGTTATAAATTAAACTATACATTGTTTTGGGTTTAAATTGTTTGGCACCTTAATTTTTCTATGTATATTTCTTGCATTAAATGATAATCTCATTAAGTCTTACGGTAATTCTTTAATTACTCTTTTTAAATCGTAAATAACCAGTTTGTATTGTTTAAAATTGTAATTATCCTAAGTAATAAACAAAATCCACAGTGTTATTAAAAAAAATCATTACATTAATAATGTGTTAACGAATTTTGGTGTACAGATTTTGTCAAAAATACTGATAAAACTGGTAGAATTAATGGAATTTATGAACTCATAGCTGGTTTTCAAACGATCATGGAATGTTCATCATTATTAGTTCAGAATATTATCTGAGTAAAATTAGGCGGGCAGCTTCTTGTATCATTTGAATATTTACCGTTTGCCTTTATTAATTAATGGCGGTTTTTTCCTCTCACTCGTTTACTATAGTGTAGTTATCCGTCTTGGCGCCTGGCGAGTCAAATAACTGCATACTTTAGCTGCCAAACCAGGCTCGTACTAAGCATAACTGCATTGCAGACTCTGAACTGCTCACGTTCCATTGCTTCCAAGCAGAATATAGTACTTGGGGGTGTAATGGGTCACATATAAAAATAGGGTTGACTTTCTAGAGTGAATGGGACCTAGTGTTTTTGTTTCTGATAAATGTTCTGATCTCACCAAACAGCCGTTTTAGCTATTTAATGTATAGAAAATACGATTATAAGTTGTGCATGGTCGCTGTTAAACACTGTGGAAAGTAATTTTATATTGTAAATAACGAAATATTTTAATAATGTTAAACATTTTTACTATTATTATTAATATTAAAAGATCGTTTTCCAAAATGTTAAAAAGTTTGAAAATTTAAATTTTGTTGCTTTTATGATTGTAACTATTACAACCAACTTGATATAAGTGAATAGTTTTGTGTTAATTTTGATATAAACTGCTTAATTCTTTGTTGGAGAATCTTAAGACTCTACTTTTTTCCGATGATTAAATAATAACAAATATATTATTGAATCAAACCTACATACCCGATTCCCCTCTAATCTAGACTATTGATGTAATCCGAAAGTATTTACATGTAAGGTAAACAACATAATTTGTACGTATCCTGACAGACGAGCATCGCCGTGGAAAGAATTTTTTTGGGTTAAGAAACCCCAACAATTACTAAAGTATATAAAAACTTAAAAAGAGATAAAAAATAGAAGATAATACTTTTAGTAATAACAAAACACTCTTAGCATGGTAAAACCTTTTTAGAGTAATCGAGTTTGAATCACTGCCAATCTGGCTTACATTAACCCCACGGCGAAGATCAATGTAACTAAGGGTCATTACAGACCGAGAAATCTACGGTTGGCTTTGAAAAATCCATTCAGGCAATATAGTTAAATGTTTCTGTAAAAATCAACGATATCGGATAATCCGTTGAGAAGGTACGGGCTTCGAAAGTTAACATTGGCCTTATGGGGCAAGCAGGTAGAAACGCGGAAGGTTTATTGACTTGAGCACCCTCTTAATAACACATCATAAAAATCGCATAAACCCTTTGTGCATATTAGTGCAATGTTCACTCATACGGGGTGTATTCTAGTCTCGGCCACAAGTGGGGTTTCTATGGGAACGTCTACCTGCAGCTGAAGTGGTGACCGCATAACACACGTCATTTCCAGGGAACCGATCACCAGGTTGTGGTTGTGCCGTTGCACTATTTTTAGACTATTGATAGATATATACCTTATAATCCTAATGCTAGTGACAATTTTAACAGAAATAGCAAGAGTTAAAATTTAAATACTGCTAGAGATTTTAAATGGAATATAAGTTGGATTAAAAGACAATCGTTTCAGTTAGAAAAATACCCTGATATCTGAACAATACATTTTACGACGAATCTTTGTATAGGTTGTAAACAAAATTGAGTACTAATGCTAATGCAAAAAGCTAGATTGCGAAGGTAATACGAAGGCTAATGGATGTTTAAATGATAAAAATTCAATCGTTTTTTAAAAGCTTTCCCACAATTTTGTCCATAAAAGTGCGAGTTGTTTTTTTCTATTAATCATCTCTTTTATATATTTTTTAGTAATAGAATACGTTTGATAACTGACCTACCTATTAAACAAAATTAATATAAAATTTTGTGAGATAATGTTTAAGGGACACCAAATATGACATTATCATCCATAACCAATCCAGGGCCATGTCCATCGGTGTTTTTCCAAAGTTTTTAGTTACAAGTATTAAATAAATAGTTATGTTTTGCTGTAGAATAATATATTTTAAAATAAATATCTCTGTCATTAAAATCAAATTGCTAACATAGTTAAGTTTGCCTATAAAAAAAACATAAAAACAGAGAAAGCACTAAGCATTAATCACTAATCTTTTGTAAATTTTACGAAACCTATTAATAATTTTAGCTAAATTTATCTAAAAGTAAAAACCTAATACTAAATACAACTTTGTTATAACATGCAATTCTAGACCCTTGGACTTAGATACTTTGATATTAATCTCTACTTGGTCTACTTGACAATTTCATATTCATCTAAAACTACAGTACTTTTATAAAACCTTTAACCTTTTTATTGAAGGTTAAATTTAGGTACATAACATCCGTAGTATGTTAGGCCTGTAGAAGATGAAAAATTGAACACGTGTTATCTTTAAAATAATCAGACACTATTGGAAAACGGTTTTGTAATATGGAGACAATAAACAGTTCCCAATATATTATCAATGAGGCGATTTCTCTTTATAACTCGCTGGAGCGTACACAATAAAAAGCCATTACTTTCAAGTCCCAGAAAAAGATCATGAGCCAACACACCATCTTTCAGTTTGCCAAACATCCACCTTTGTGTGTTTTAAATTGTAATTCGGAAATTAAGTTGTTTTTTAAATTTAAAATTAGAAGGTTTATTTCACTTTTCTTAAAGTGACAACACATTTAATACAAACGAATTTATGCTTAGAATAAAACATTGCCTTTCCTCAAAACATGGAGACGTATCAGCAACATCATTGACATATTTTAGTTTTGGTTTGTTTATTATACAATTTTTTTGTGAAAACGTGTACTTAGAGACATTCAGTTGTCTCAAATGTTATCTCAAGAAATAGCTCAACTATTGGATTACTAGGTTATTCAAATTTAATCCAGGATTTTTTAGGTAAAACATGGTAGACAGTACCCAAAGGGATTCCCAAAACGAATAATTAAATATCATCATACAAAATCCAATACTCTTATCCGTTAGTTTAGTTTGAAGGCCTGGAATATTTTATATATCAATTTACTGAAATCTAAACTAATTTTTCCTTTTATAAATTACTAAATCTTCTATACCTATAAAAGGTAAAGCCCTCACTCTCTCAACTCTAATTCTCCAGGTTCCTGGCAACTATAGTGGTGAAATTTGGTACATTGATTCCTTAGGTCTAAAATATAAAAGTTAAAGTGTTTGCATACCGATTCAACTGTAGGGCTTTGTCCCTCGGAGCTTCAAAGTTACCGTCTATTCCTTTTGGGTAATGAAAATTCAAACAGCTGAACATGATTCGTAGTAGTTGCACGGTCTAACCACAGAATTCAGCACACACAACTGTCATAGATTACGATGGTGAAGCCGCAACTTGTCTGCTATTATTTATATATTTAAATTGTGTATAACCTTGTAGGTCTTTTATATTTTCTGAGACATTATTATTCGATTATAATCTTTACTACTGTTAGAGTAACTAAAATTTTGTTCTTGTTGTTGCGTTACTAATTTTTCAGCTTTTAAAACTGATTTTCCAAAATAAATATTACTGTTGGTTTTGAAATTCTGCGAAAATATTAGAGTAATGAACTTTTCCCAACTGATGTACATACAATACATTGAAAACGAAACAAGAAGACGGTTCATTTGCTATGACAACTGAGCCCGGATAACCTGTTGTTAAATTCACAATCTTTCCGTGTTATTTGAATCCCAAAATCAACGTAATAAAGGTTCTTTGGGTTTTTCATACAACAGTTTCCTTTACAAATTTAACCATGTCTTATAATTATTTTAAAATAATCTCTAACAGTTTTAGATTAGAGGCAAATAAATAGGTAAAAAACAAGCAATGTTTTGGGTGAATATTGAAATAAAGTGTATATAAGGTGGGTAAAAAGATATAACTATTACTAAATTGAGTTTCAACGATAAAACTGGTAATTGAAAGACTGTTATAAATAGCATACAAAAATATAGTTTACAATTGGACATTCATATGGCTATCAATGCAACATTAATGTCCAACTGTATGTGCTGAGGTCATGACAATGTCATTTAGATAACGTCAGTACAATAGTCACTGTCATCTGCCATATGCCTTGTCATCCTGTCATAAGTGGATTCAAAAGAATATATCTCGTAGGATATAAAATATTTATATTATAAACGTACACCATGTTTGGTTTGCAATAAGAAGTGTAGAAACGTAAAGTTGTCCTTTTGTAGCTTGCTCAGTTTTGTATCTATTTCCGCATGTTGAGCCGTGACTTACCCACCACTATGCCACGCCTCACTAAGTATAGTATTCATTTTGTCATTTTGTTCATCGCGGGAGGGGCGAACAAACTGCCAACTGCCTTTCCGGTTGGTCAGCTGTTTTTCGGAAACGTCAACGCTAAGCCTCATTTCCTCATAAGGACAGTGGCTGTGAATAGGTTATGACCTTGTTTTGTTTATAGAATTCGTATCGTTTAATTTTGCCAACATCTTTTGTTTTCTCTGGCTTTTCATTATCAAAATGAGGAACTAGGCTTCAGCCCACTCCTCTGAGGGTATGATTTGTCAATTTTCAATTTTCAATTAGTTAAATAATTGTTTCCATCGTTCTTGTGCTTCGCAGGTGATCGGTGCTTGGGCTCGGGATTGTCACAGAAGGAGATGGGCAAGGCTCCCTCTACATAGGGTCAGCAAGCTCAACCTCCAGGGACCATCCCAGCAGGTCACCAGGAAGCTCCTGGGTCTCAGCAGGCTGGACATCAAGCGAATCACCAGGTATGATTACGGGCCATGGTCACCTAAGGAAACACCTCTTGCGCATGGGTGTCTTAAATGGTGACCCTGCATGCAGGAAATGTGGGCAGTACGAGGAGACTGCAGACCATCTGCTCTTTGATTGCGATGAGCTTAGGGAGGTAAGGGCTTCAACTCTGGGATCTATGGTCAGGGGTGGATACCTGCCTCCTGAGGAGCTCGTCGATAGGATGATGCAGTTCATCAGGCTCTTGAACCTGGAGGAGTACTGAAACCTTCTAATTTATTTTTCGGGGGTGCGCAATAAGCCCAGTGTGGCTGATGTGCCTTGGGACATATGTCCGCCCCTTCTGATGATGATGAAGTTTTTCTCTCTCAGGTAAAATGTTGTTTTCGACCACCATCACTGTTTTGCTCATTAAAATCAACTCAACTATTCTGTTTCTTTTACGTTAACATTCTTGCGTTGAATAACATTTTGACAGGTTTTTTTACAAGAATACTGATTATTTATACACTCTACACCATATCTATTAAGCTATTTGGTCACTGACTACAACACAAATTCACCAATGGTAAATAATTCAATGGTATTAAAAATGCTAACAAAGATTACAGCACTTGTTTTGTGGGTCTATGTTTGTTTACGTTTTTACATTTATAAGATTAAATTAAACTGTTTTGTAACCGTATCTTATAAGAGCTATCCATCAGAAATAGTGTTACAATTTTGAAATTTGTATTATAATGTACTAACCTCATCTATTTTTATTGTTTGCCAATCTTTATTGGACTTGCTTTATTAATTTATCAATTACATTTTCAATTACGATTCAATGATTTCTTGAAGTAGTTTATTGGTTTCTTAACCTCATTATATTTATTTTTACTAAAGATGTATATCTTTAAAATTAGCCGGATAAATGAAATACTAATAATTATGTTACGGGATTGTTTATTGTGAAAAACGAGTTCCTTATTAAACTAGCCCAGGGCTATCTTAAAAAGTAAAAAAAAAACCTAAACGTGTGTTAAATTAAATAAGACAAACTCTCCCAGTCAGGTGGAGAATTCAGACAGAAAAATGGTCAGAAAGGACACACAATAGAACTCAGATCCCTTGGTGATTAATTCGTAACCATCTTTGTTGGATCTGAATACCCGAGCAATGAGCATAGTAAAAGATTACGTTTCGTTCTTAACATTTTTTGAAAACTACCGCAATTTATATATAAACTTTGCAATTCAATGCGTTCGTAGGATTCCATAAATAAGTTATACATTTTTTTATTGATATTTTTTACGAATTTTTTCGAAAGGGAAAAATATTTTAACGATGCCCCATGAAGTCCTGTTTTAATACCACCATAGTTCATTTTGCTATCCAATTCGTTTAGAGCTTTCATTATCCTTAAGTAATTCAGCCTTAATTGTATTTATTTTAAGGAAAGCAACCGGATAATAGTTGAGAGTGAAATGAGTAATTTAGATGATATAAAAAATTCAGGTATAATTTCGATGTTTACGAGCTAATAAAACTGGCTAATTTATGTTTAGAATTATTAAAGCAGTCGTATTATAATTTTAAAAGCCCCATTAAAATGGTTACTAAAGTTGTAACAAATGGGGATAAAGGTATTATTTACACAATCGGATCATTTTTCATAAGGAAAACTCTGAGAAAGACAATTTCTGTTGCTCTTTTCCATCCCACTTTGATAATATTAGTGAGTATATCAGTTTCCAAATTTGAAATAAGGTATTTTTAAACGAATCCCACTGTGTTATATGACAACCAATTTTGAAATATATATAACTCACCATCTAACTAAGTAACTAGGTAATTAAAAAAGGTAAAAGGTAAGTATTAACAGTAAGCATTCTTAGAACCCACTGCAGTTAGCAAGAGAGAAAATCACAGTTTATTTACTTTTACGCTTAATAGCGGTGTTGTTAGTTAAACTAGCTTTGCAAATAAGAAGTAAGGGAGGAAAATATCCTGAGAAACCTGGACGACTAAAACCACAAAGAGAAACTTATAATGAAGGTTTTATGGAAGTTTAATGGCGGCTATTGCAAGGGCCGCGGGCTGTTTACCTCCGGTTGTTTGTTGCTTCGAGTTCCTTATTTTCTTTCAAGGTTTTGAATAAAGGATTCATTACGTAATCTTGATTCAGTTAAAAAAGTCGCTAAAGCTTAATTCATTATTTACATTTTAAATTTAAACTTGGTATATCTCTTAAATTGTCCACTGGAAAAGTTTATTCCTGTTACTTAGTTCAATTTAGAACACAAATCAGTGTATCGCATTTGACTTGAGGGAACAGAGGGGTCTAAAATAATATAATGGTTGAGATTGTGGTTACAATGTTTTCAAAATACATAATGCAGCTTTATAACAAATGTAAAGCTTTAAACTATTGGACTCTTAATTTATAATGTAAACAGAATATTGTAATATCTCCTAACTTTTAAAATTGGTTTATTGTTTTTTATAGTATTTAGTAGCCTACATATTAAGGCTAAGATTTTCAGCGATGCAAAATAATACCAGGGCAGAGGGAAGGGAACAAACAAGTAAATAAAATAGATAGTCATTAAATATAATAAACTACAACCTCGCTAACACTGTATGTTGCTATATAAACATGACCCTAACAATATAGTTTCAATAAAGAATTAAATAAAGGTGGTTAATAAAGTAAATGAAAGTTAATGTTTATAAAATCAAATAAAAAGTAGTTAAAAGCTAAAAGCAAATTATACTTGAGTTAACACATTCGAGGTACTTTAACTTAAATTAAGTGCTGGGTAGAAATACTCAACAATATTTACTGAAATAATAAAAGTTAAGATCCATTGTTGTATTGGGCCGTGCAGTAGAGTCGATGACTTCACTAACGTCGTCTTCCGTCAAACTGCACTCCCTGACACTGATGGTCGCAGGAGCATGCTTTCGCCTCATCGGCATCTTCAGCTGACTGGGTACTGATTGAGTTTTGGGGGTATATATAGGTGATCCAGTTTATTGTTATGATGTCTGGAAACTTCTGGGGGTAGTTAGTGGTGTAAAGAATAAAAGCATTCTTGGAATAAAAACATTTAAAGCACTGGATAGATACATTTAAAAATACCACTTTAAATACATTGCATGGTCGAGAACACCTAGTAAGAATCTAGAATAGAAATATTTCCAGAACAATAGACACCGCAACCGCCCGAAACAAACAAGTCCCGAATTCCAGGAACCCCATTGATGCCCCGCGACGTGCCTAGCCCTATTCGTTACACCACTACCTACCCCTAGAAGTTTCCAGACATCATAACAATAAACTGGATCACCTATATATACCCCCAAAACTCAATCAGTACCCAGTCAGCTGAAGATGCCGATGTGGCGAAAGCATGCGGGAAGCCGTCTAGGTGTCACCCCGACAACCCGTCACCTCGGCATTTTGGCCACAGGCGACAACCTGTCACCTCGTAAAAATATACCGATGCCGTCAAGGTGTCACCCCGTCAAGTTTTCACCTCTTTTATAGAGGTGATTGTTTGTCGTGTGCAGAGACGACAACCTGTCACCTCGCACACTCGCGTCAAGGTGTCACCCCGACAACCTGCTACCCCGCTCCATCTGTTTTCGTCTTCTTATAACGCAAAAATAGGCTTTCTCCACTTGTCTTATCAGCGCTACCATGTTTAAAACAAATAATAAACTTTTAAAAATTATAAATAATTCATGTTTAATCTTCTACCGTATTTAAAACTACATTAATTTAGAGGCACGGTCGTGTCTCGTCGCCAAGTCCACCAGCAGACGACGAGCGAACGACGACGCGACAACGCTAATTCCGTTTTAACACGTTAAAAACACCAAAGTATACGACAGTTTGTTTTAGAATGGTATAATAATCGAGAAATAAGTTAAACGTTTTAAGTAGCGAAAAAAATACAAGTTTCGTATATTTTGATCGAATCTTCCACCTCGATGTTAAGAAAGCCTAGCGACTTTATTTCTTATCAAACCTAAATGAAATTTCAAAGTCACTCATATTTTTTCTCATAGAAGTGCCTTGCGATACTATGAATAAAGTTTAAAATCGAAATATATTAAAAGTAATCACTTTAAAATTTTTCATTTCAATTTTAGTTGACTTTTAAAACGTAAACAAAGAAGATGACACAAAGAGTAGGTTTCGCAAGTAAAAGGCTGAAAAAGCTGACACATCAGGATTCATATATTCTCTGTAACCCGTGCGAAGATCAAGTATGTTTTCAAATAAATTTATGATATGCTAGGAATTGTATCTTTGTGGCTACAAACAAAATTTTAGATTGGCTTCATTCGACTTTTAAATCTAAAAATCCTATTACTTTAAATGAAAAATTTTCATAACTTTGTTTCAGAAATCTCAACTCCAAAAAAATATATCTTAATGAATAACGTGTAACGTCTTCATGATAGGTAGTCGTTTCATAGTCCTTATAAGCCATCTTAATAAACCTTCATAATAGCGTCTTAATTTGTTAACATACCAACTGATAAAACCAAATAAGTAATAACTGTAATAAAGCATATATGTTGCAGTTTTAACTTATAATTTATTCTTTGGGGTTTCGTATTAAAGGCAACAACAAGAAACTGATTTATAACCTCAGTTTGAGCGTGTGCGTAGCCAGGGGAAACTGCTAGTAGGCCTAATCGTATAACGGGTGGTCCAAAAATAGCGCTCACACTTTGTTTTGTGACAGCACAACTATTTCATTGGTCAGAGAGATGATTTTTGCGGTGAACGGTTCTTTAGATACTACCATTTTTTTATATCAGTGGTTTCAACTATTCAACTTTTCTCATGAAGGCGGCATAGAAAATAAATAATTTGTAAATTCTATGAAAAGTGTGATTTGCGGGATTGGTCAAATTATCACGATAATCAATCAAATCACTTTGAATCTAGCAATACGTAATGACAAACTCAACAACATTTCGTCAGTTCCCGTCTAGTAACGGAAAAAATGCAATGATATAGACACAAATGAGTACGCTTGAGTACGCTTTGAAAACTGTCTTGCCTTATGCGTATAAACCAACTGCAGCTTGCACATGAAACACATTTTCATTATGGTCACCACCCAGTGAAACTTATTTTTAACTACTAAGGGGATTGTGTTCAAATTTTTCGATGATGTTTTGATGAAATTGCAAAATCATTTCTATAATGACTACTTCTGCGGTATTGCGAAAGTTTTTTACCTACCTTAGAATTATTATAAACATGACAAACAGCATTGAAGCGAGCTGAAAAATACGTTTAGTAAAATTCACGCATTATAAATTGTTTATGCCGCCTCTATTAAGAAAGTTGAAATAGTTTAAAACCACTGATAGAACCATTCACCACAAAAATCATCAGCGGTTTTGTTGGACCATACCAAGTATAAAGTCTAAGACGCTGTCTCTATTGCAGTGTTAAACGAATTGATTATGTGTGCAAATATGTAATTTTAGTTCAAAGGGAGGAGCCTATCGGGGTGGTGATTTGCTGTGGTGTCAAGTTGTCGGTTGCATCGACGTCAAACCGCCACCTCTCACGCTCGCGTCAAGGTGTAACCCCGACAAGGTGTCACCTCCTCTCTTTGGAGGTGACGATTAGACGCCTCCGTACACGACAACCCATCACCTCGCACGCTCGCGTCAAGGTGTCACCCCGACAACCTGTCACCTTCTTCAAATGGTGACGGGTTGTCGGGGACGATGCGCGTCAACTCGTCACCTCAAAACCTGTTTTAAAAGGTGATGGTTTGTCGGGGTGACAGGTTGACGGGGTGACACCTAGACGCGGTCCCAAGCATGCTCAGGGTCAGTGAGTGCAGTTCGACGGAAGACGACGTTAGTGAAGTCATCAATAAAAGTGAAACTCTTGGCTTTAAATGCTGATATACTTCGTCACCATTTAAATAATTTTAACGTACTGAAATGATTTTTGTTGACACCAGAGTAACACGGACCTCTTAAGTAATTTTGTACAATATTTACGAGATATGTATTATTAGTTAGCACGTACAAAATTTCATTAATTTATTCATCCTTAGTTTTTTGTATACTTTGTCATTTATTGGGTTTTTGTGGGAACTCACAACAAATCAAACGAAGAATGATTTCTGTGATATTTAATTTATAGTTTGCGTGAACATAAATGTATTCTTTAGCATTAAGTTTTTAATATAATAACTTTTATATTAACATATAACCTCTTATAACCTCTTATAGGTATGTTTAATACCTCGGCAAAAATTTAGTTCATGAATTGTAGACTTTAAGGTGTGAATACTTTTATATAATTTACTTTAAAACAGGTTTTGTTCAGCCTACATATATGTCACAGCATCCGTTGCTGCAGACCGGTTAATGTTATGTTTATCGAACCTGTAAAACCCCTCATCGGCAGATCGGTTTATGTTATTCCAGAATACGAACGTGGGTGATTGCACCTTATCGTGGGTGATTGCACCTTATCGTGGGTGATTGCACCTTATCGTGGGTGATTGCACCTTATCGTTTAATTCAGCTTATACTAATCTATATCGTGGTAATATTATTTATTATAATTTACCAAACAAACTATGAGTATTTGAGAGGATTTATATTTTAACACAATGTTGAATCACGCTCCACGAGATAGTACATTGGTCTCAGGTCCTCCATTACGCTCAGTTGATTGCAATAGCTTAATTTATCTCGTAAATCACAGTGGTTGATTATACATTAGATTTCCCTTTGTCGACAATCCAACGGATAAATATATAAAATGTAAGTTTAAATATCAAAAATGGAATTTCTAAACCATAAAAATCTAGGATTATTAAATAATCCATTTATATATTTTACAATTTTTACCAGTTACATATTTAGTGGTTTCAACCAGTGGGTAAAGATTTAACCTATAAATATGGGTAAAATATATGTAACAGAGAATTAAGAGTATAACTGGGTTACTTAGCATAGTTTAATGAAGAAATAAAGTTGTAGAAAATATAAAGATGCAGGTAGACGATTCATTTGGAAGTTTAATACTGAAATTGTCTCACAAAATATTTGTTGTTGATTATGTTAATGTGTTATTGGAGTTTTATATAGTCTAATTACATACAAAGCTGGTTTAACCCTTTGAGTGCCACGCAACGATATATCGTTGTGCACGGAACGTCCGAAAAATACTTCACAACGATATATCGTCGTCGGTGGTCTTACCGAAAAATACATTGCAACGATATATCGTTGTTATGGAAAATTTTTCTTACGTCATTACTGTTTATTATTTCTTTCAGGTGATTTCCAGGATAGTTTCTAGCTCTATAAATCTAGTAGTTAATTGGTGAAAATCTTATATTTGAACAATGTTTATTTATCTGAAAAAATATATACAAAATTTCCCGCATGTATAATATTTACCTATTCAAATTTTTTATTTTTTATTTTTTAGATATTATATATGTGCATAATATTATAGCTAAACTTTAAACTTACAAAACAAAAAAAGTTTCATAGTAATATCTTACCAAATAAAAAAGTTATTGATTTTATGTACAAAACCCTTGCAAAATGTTGATTTTGTGTATCGTTGTTATAGAAAATTTTTCTTACGTCATTACTTTTTATTATTTCTTCCAGGATATTTCCAGGATATGTTCAGGCAAACATATACTCCATAAATATACGAGGCCTAGTTAGTTTGCTTTATGAAATAATATTGTAATAAAACTTTAACCCTTGAATAAAGTCTTGTGTACTAATTTACCGTTTTTATATTTTTTTACATTTATGGAAATAACTCGTCCGCCTACAGGCCAAATTTGATGAAACCTTCAGGAAATATTTTGGGAATCATGTCCTCTATAAATCTAGTAGTTATTTGGTGAAAATCTTATATTTGAACAATGTTTATTTACCTGAAACAAATAAAAAAAATAAAATAAATTTCCCACATGCATATATGTATTCAAATTGTTTATTTTTTATTTTTTAAATATTATATATGTGCATAATATTATAGCTAAACTTTAAACTTACAAAACAAAAAAAGTTTCATAATAATATCTTACAAAATAAAAAAGTTATTAATTTTTTTGCAAACCCTTGCAAAATGTTGATTTTGTGCCTGGCACTTTTTGGATATACTCTGTTAAAAACTCTGGCACTCTAGGGATATGACGACCGAAAAACTCTGGCACTCAAAGGGTTTTAACAAATATTAAATAAAAATGTTTCTGATTTCATAACCAAAGACAGTTTATGACATTGTGACATAATATTATCCTTCAGAATACTTTAGCTATGCTCAGACATTCAGACAGTACACGCGATTGCGTCATGAATTTTCGATAAGATGCAGCCCTAGACACCTGCCCTCGGTTACTTCCCGCTCTACACTGGGCCAACTTACATGTATGGGGGGAAATAAAAAGGGTCCAGCGAATATAATTTGAACAATTACCTGTTACTCAAAACTAATCACAGACATTTTTAACAAAATAATATTAACACATTGTTGGATAATATTCAAATAGAACTATCAAACAGTATAATATTGAACAGCAATGAATGTGTCATTTCTAGTGGTTATGTAATTGGTTTTCCTTTGGAAGGGATAACACAAATTTTGATAGTTTAATTAACTACAAATATCATATTTTATCGAATTTTATGAAATTGAAAACTTGTTTAAGGACATCAGTTTCATAGTATATCAGTTAAAGTTCTCATCATTGCAGTATAATAAACATTGAATAAAGAAACAATTAACATGTTCTACTTGGAAACTCAACATACCATTGACAACTGAGGTTGACGTTACAATTAAATCGTTTATGGCCATCTCAAATTGATAAAATTTGCAGAAAAATCAGTTCGGGAATCTTAAAAAATGCCTGTCTAAATTTTTCACTTTAGACATATACAAATTAGTTTGTAATGCATATATCCATATAGTATCCATATAGTGCACATCTCATATATACTAATATATGGGGTTCAAGCCCAAATACGAATTTTGTTAAGCAGAACAAAGCTATAACAAAATCATGTAAACCTTAATGAAAACATAAATATCCAAACATTATGGTCAATTTTTCCTTTAAATGTAGCAAGTTTGAACCTTAAAATATTTTAGTTTAGAAGACAAATTTAAAATTAAAGAACAAAAATTTCAACCTTATACTTACCACATCCAAAGTAAACATTCCGACAACTGTGTCCGGACTACATGTCAATCAAAATTAACAATACAATTTCATTATAAATCAAATATAAAGTAACAATATGGGATAGTTAAAAAAATAGTTAAAGCAAAACCTCATTAAGAAATGTCCATACAAAATTGAAGACGTTTTAAATGAGAATAACATCAAGATTTCAACATATATAGTTTCAAGATTGGAACTGTATTATATTATTTATTGTTATAAGTAAATACTGTTCATATAATATAGTCTTAACCATAAATTAATATTATAACAATCAAGATTCATTCCAATAAAGAAATAAAAGTTCAATTATTTAAAAATGAACAGGCATCTTGAAATCAAATGTATCAAGGTTGATAGAGAACGGTTGTAACAGAATGCAGCGCAAAACTCAGTGCAATATCTAACTTTGACGAGATGGAATGGCAATCTTGTTTGTGAAAAGTTTGATCACGGTAAATTCTATATTGGAACGTTTGTTGCTCTTCAAAATTAGTGGGTTACCGGTAACTATAACTACATTTAAACTGACATTTTAGTTTGATGTAATTAGAATTGCAAAGAAAAAGGGCCATGCAATATTTTTCTACTCAAAAAATCATTAAATATAATCGAAAAATGAAAAACTGGTTATAATTTACATCCTAAACGATATATAAATGAAGCCAGTCTGCTACAGGACTGTCTTGATAGACACTGTTTGTTATTGACCACTAAAATTCAGGTGTAACTTAAAAATCGGTACAACCCAGTTTTTATCTGTAATTTCTTTAGTAAATCCGTAGATCCATTATTTTAATAAATTGTAGTATATGTTGATGGAAACTCTACATTACTGTAATCACCTGGAGATTCAACAAATTTAAATATTTTAGAAGTTACTTATAATACAATACAAAGTGGATTAAATACAAGTGAATTGAGTTTTTAAGTGAGAATTTTTTCGCAAAGCGTAGGAATTAACTACAAAACAAACTAATGGACAAAACTAAGTAAGAACACATTTCGATGAAATTAAACAGTTTTTAAGTAATTTTCCTTTATTTTGGAAAGCCTAATACAGAACAACACGGCTAATATCTGATATTGAGGCTTTACTCATTGCTGAAACCACAGCAGAGAAGGCTGAAATAGAGAGATATTAAATGCTAAGCATAGCGGGTTAAATGATGTAATGAAAGAGACTATTGTTGATAATACATATGGGAATGTTTAGTTTGTCTGCCTGGCATTTATGTTTTGTTTAGTTAAAAATTGAAAATAGGTAAAGATAAATCACTTATGTCGGTATGATACTTAATAATATTGATATAGTTCAGTGAAGGAGCTTAAACCTGCACTGTACAGATGGCTAGTCGATCGTCCATTCCATTCCATGGAAGAAATTTCCCAAAGAACCTTTGAGCAGTAACTTGTAATGACTTTTTCGTCTAAGATGTTTTACATATTTCCCCTTGATTTTATTGTATCAGAACCTGAATATGTAACACCTTGTATTTTGTAACGGTCCTAATACTTCAATTTCTTGACGCTGTAACTATTCTTAAGGAGTATGTTAATAAAGATTTTTGTCTATTGTCTATTCTCTAATTATTAAATATAGTTGTTAAAATAATTCATCCTTTTAAAGTTAAGCAAAATATAAAACAAGTTCAAAACATCTGTGTCGAAGTTGGTAAACTATTAACTATATCAAATGAGGCTAGAGAGTCAATGTCACGTTGATTAGTTAGTGTAAACCAATAATACTGATTTTAATTTGGGCTTTACTGACATTAGCTGTATAATACAATATCAATAACACAACTACCTGACCCGAGGCCATGGTAATACCACTAATCTCGTGTCAGTGGCAATATATCTCTGTCATCTGTTGTATTCTTTAATCCTTCCACTTCACCACATATTCATACTTACACCACCTCCCCTGAAACTTACGAACAATCTTCAGAGTTTATTACAAAGACAGTTTTTGATCAGGCCAAAAATGTTTATATAATGGTTTAAACGTTGTTTTATTTACATTTGGAAGTTTGTAAATTGAATGTCAGACAACCTATTTCTGTCTTTGTACATTTAATTTATATATAACATCGTGTAAATTTTTATGATTAATCTTAATTTGTTTCGATCAAATTTCTTTACATATTGACAACAGTTGTCCCGATACCGTATACACGAATCAAACTGTAGACGATACATAATTCATAGTAGTGGGGTGGGTGTATTCCGGTTTAGGGCAAGAAATAATAATTTCCTTATACAAATAACATGGTGGGCCAATTTTGGCTCCAAAACCCACATAGTTTGCCAATTCGTAGTTTATTGTTCTTCCCACAATACTTACTGAACCATGACCGAAATTCAAACTCTAAACTTTAATAAACACCTAATTATAAAATCAAAAGAATTCTATTTTTATCGGAATGAAGCTTTTCATCAAAAAGCTGAGGATCACAGTTTTACACATGTCTATAGAACATCGTTAATTCAACGTTTGTTGAAGCATTTCCCCATTCTTATTTTTAATTTTAATAAAATTTCAACATATATCCATAAATTCTAGCTATTAAAAAAACCTGATCGTTTGAATTATGTTTCTCTTCCTTTTTATTACTTACGGGATGTAATAAAAGACGTCTTACAAAACTTATGCATATATTCTTATTACTATCTCGGAAATCTAGAAATTCTTATTACTCTCTCGGAAAAGTAAATTTCCCTATATTTGGTGTTTAGCAATTCTTTCTTGTAAAAAAATGTAATAATTTCTTAGATTACAATGCCTTTTTTGTTTTTTTAAATATAGATTTTTATTCATAACCTCGGCCATTGGAAACAGCTCTCCCGTCCAGTTAGGACTAAATACGTGTTTATAGTATATAAAGCCTTATAATATTCCCTAATTTAATTTGTTACCACTACAATATTTTTGTGTGCCAACTTTTTGCGCGTATTTAGAGTTTTTATAGTTCATTCATTAGGCTTTACACCTAGTTGTCAATGAACTTTATTATTACATTTTATTTCCTATTTCACTACACTTCCTGAAAAACTAATTATTCAAAGGACCCTGGGATTTTTCCAAAGTATCTACTTTTATTGTATTAAATGGATAATACAAATTAATAATTAGCTTCTGCATCTATACTGTAAAATATGTATTAAACGATTTTTTACCAGATTGAATATTTTTTCCTCTTTTAACTGAATAGTTTTTATGGATTCTTAGACTATTACTAATCCTGTGTAACAACTAACAGAACATTTATATATTTTTGTACCTTTAAACTAACAGTTACTTAACGCGAATGTTTCATGTTCTGCCACTTCCCCAGCGCTCATATAAGACCCTTAGATGGAGTACATCTGATATGAATGTATTACGGGAGGTGAAGCTGGTTTTTGAGCGACAGGACCTACAAAAAGATGGCGGCGGTCGGAGATGATTTATCATATGACGCTTCTGTTTAACAAAAAAAAGGAAAATACATGATGTGTACTTAGTTGAATAAGAATTTTCACCAAAATTATTGGTTGTTGGCAAAATGACCCCTTTTGATTGGCATTCCTAAATACATTTTTGAGACTTCAGCCATCTTGAAGGTACTGTCGCTCTAACACTGGCTTCACCTATCAGGGAATATGCTCAATCTATTGGTTTATATGATTTCTGCCCTTACGAAGTGTTATTGACTGATTTATAGGATCTGTATATACCAAGTAGGCCAAAAAAGAATGTTACAAGTAGCGTTTTCTAACGCAAAAATGTTTAAGAAGTCCTTTTTTAATGTTATGCAACCTGTAACCTTGTATGGCATTTTACTTTAAAAAATATTCTATTTATTCAATATCTAACGTCCGGGTCTAAATACATATTAGTACTCCAGTAAATTAAAGAATGTTGGTACTATATCGGACATAAGTAGGTTTAACTAAAAACTATTTCGCTTATGACCAAAGGGTGCTTGTTTAGTAACATTGAAAGTCCCCGTCCTTTTTAGATATTGTACTTTTCTTAACCATAATAATGCAACTAAATGTGTCTTATCTTCCCACAATCTTTTGTATATTTAAAGAGAGAAAAAACGCACACTGCTGCCACTTAATGAAAGATGAAAGTCCTGCTTGATCCATCCATCAAACTTAAAACTTTCGCAACTGTTTCTGGAAATTTAATCCATTTTGTAACTCTTCCCATCTTCCTCCTGACTGAAATTGTTCTTACATATTTAACAAATAACCCAGGGAGCATGTAGTGTAGGCATAGTCAATACCAGAAACGTAGTGTGAAAATAAATCATTGAATACACAATATTTTGTAAAATAACATTTTATTCGATGTAAAATATAATACTTTACAAATCACAGATTTTTTATGTTACCCTGTTTAGACTTTAACGATTGCTGTCATAATGTAAAAAAATAAGGACCTGATTGACCGTCAAATCTGTTTGTTTATTAATATATCATAGATAGCATAACTGAATAAAATGACATAGCATTTTAACTAGCATTTTTATATTTGGCTTGGATTTTGGGATTTATTTTTATAAACAGTTGTGGAATTTTTTTGTTTGGGATGGGAAAAGAACATATTAAAATGTTATACAACAATAAATTATATGGTAAATATTTTTGAAATTATATATTAGATTTATTCCTAAATTTATAATGGGAAAAGCTGGATCTGGGAGCTGGTAGTAAAATTTGCTATAAATATTGTATTGTGTATGCTGTAAATTTAAAGCTAGCTACTCTGAAGATTGTACGTATCTGAAGCCTGTGCCACCTTTGAAATTCATTAAATCTTGATAAAAAACTATTATATAAGTCTCAATGTTTGCAAATAGAGATAAATTCATAGACAACATAAGTTATGAAAAGAACACGCTTTGGACCCTTTAATAGGAACCCTTAAGAAAAAAAATATCGTCAATCAAACCTATTATATATGTGAATAATTGTGACAGCAACCATTACAGTACGACTAATATTAATAGAAAGAAATATAGTAAACCCTTAGTTGTCAACCTCTAAACATGTTTATGCTTATTTAACAATATTCCGTAGTTATGCTGTTCGTAAATAACTAAGTAACACTAAGTAACAAGTAAAGCGGACATTTGAGGTTTTACAATTCTGATCTTTTACACTTTGTTAGACTCAATATGTCCAAATATTACTTCATTAATATTATTGGAAATGGAAATAAAATGTCTATGCCATTTAGGACAGATAATTTGGAGGTGTATTAAAAAGAAAGAAAATCTTTCAAGAAAAGTAAATTTACTGGATACTTTAGTATGTTGAACCATCCTGTATAACAGTTATTTTTAGCTTCATAAATATAAATTGTTATATTTGCATTTTATGCTGCAACACGTTGCCCATGTGTACAAAAATTGTTTATCAATTTTATATTTTAAATTTAAGAGATAGAAGCTGAGTCCTTCATAGAGTTAAATATGTTCAGTTTAGGAGGTACTCTATAAAAAAGTTGTTTCGTTTGTCAATATCTGTTAAATTATAATCTGTTATGGGACTGCTTTGAATTATCCATTTTTATATTTACAATTAATGTAATAAGCAAAATTATGCATTGCAGCATTATTCAAATAAATAAATAACAGTGTTCTGTTTATTTTAAATTTACAAATGAATGAATTCAAAAATATATTTTATAAGAGGTTGGGCGTTCAAACTTTAAGGAACATTATGTATTTTAGAATACTCTTCTAAATTAATGTTCAACGATTTTAAGGTAGATAACTAAACCTTTAGTATTACTCCCTTTGGCCATTGGTAAATCTTTCCTAAAATTGTATATTTACATAATTTTTGTTTTAAGTTTATATAAAATATCAATAGAAAAATTATTTAGGTCTACTTTATATGAATTTCAAACAGAAAAATAAGGAGTATTTATATATCTAATGCTATATAATATAAAAATCATAACATACTTCCATAATACTGTGAAAACAGATTACAAATTATTAAAAGAAAATAATATAAATAAAAACTAATTATTACCAAAGTTATCATATTACACTTAAGCCAATCATTGTGAATATTATAAATTTAGAACTCGTAAATGTCACAAAACGTTTTCCTTAGTAGCTAACAATTCATAATTCAGTGCACATTCCAAAAATATAGATTTTGTGTTGATAAAAAACTGAACTAAAACTACAATTTGGTAAACAATGTAGTTTACCAAACGCCATTATTTGGTTATGATTCTACAAAATTATGCAGGGAATGAAACTGAGTAAATAACTTGTTTGCGTATTGCACTAAAGGAAGGGAAGGGTTTACAACGGTATACTTAGACTAAAATTAAAACATAAAACAAAGTTTGCTTTTGAGCCTCTATTTGAAGCATTAACTAATATTTCTTAAGTAGCTAACGCTATATATATTCTACTTTTCAGTATTTACTTTAGTTTTTCAGAAGACACCTATCTTAATGAACACATAAGTTACAATTATGCTAAAGCTTTATCACAAGTTACCGTGGTTACGGATCTGTTACTTTAATGACACAGTTTATTTGGTAACCATATTTTAAAGATACATGTTCTATTAGTTGTAAACTCAGTTCTAAAAGTAACACTTTACCAGCTATTTAACGAAATTGTGAAAACATTTCACTAACTGGTGGTGAATTGTATTTCTCACTAAATCTAAGAATAAATACAAATCTATGAACAATCTCTAACGTTTCCTTATCACATAAACAGTGTTCAAGAAGTTATCTTCATACCCATATCCAATAAAGGATTATTCTGTAACGTTTTTCAGACAGTCAGTATTAAAACCTATATAGAAACATATTAATTATTGTTTTACATAACTATTATACTTGAAGCATTAGCATCAACATGGATTTTGTAATAAATAATTATAAATTTGTTTGATTTTCTTAACGAACTTAAACCTTTTAACAGTAAACCCTTAGTTAAGAAGGGAGTTTTGTTAGTTATAATAATATGTTATTGTTTTTAGCTAATTTCCATTAACACTAAAGACAGACCCAGCAGAACAAAATCATAAAACAATAAAAACTTGGTTTAGTCTAAAATTGTATTAACATCACATACAGTACTCTATGCACTTTACCATAAACGGGTACTTTAGTTGACAGATTAATGTTGAGTGTCACTTGAGACCAATGAATAAATAATAAAATAAAAAATGTATGGCAGGTTCCATAAGACACCAAATACCAAATACAACAAGAAAACTATAAATGTTAAAAAATAATTTGCAAAAGGGATCAACTTTCTTACCTTTGTGGCACAATATATTAGTCAAAAGTGATTCGATAACACATTTTACTTATATAATCTATAATACATGTTTACATTCTGCCTCAGTTTAAATAGCTTGGAAGGAAACCCCCCTAAGCTTCCGGTAATCATCAGTCATATCGATGGTAACCTCACAACCTGTCAATAGCATAAACTAGTGCCCTTATAAGGAAGGAAACCCCCCTAAGCTTCCGGTAATCATCAGTCATATCGATGGTAACCTCACAACCTGTCAATAGCATAAACTAGTGCCGTTATAAGGAAGGAAACCCCCCTAAGCTTCTGGTAATCATTAGTCATATCGATGGTAACCTCACAACCTGTCAATAGCATAAACTAGTGCCGTTATAAGGAAGGAAACCCCCCTAAGCTTCCGGTAATCATCAGTCATATCGATGGTAACCTCACAACCTGTCAATAGCATAAACTAGTGCCGTTATAAATTAAACTAAATACTGTACAAAATATCTTTTTTAGGATTCCTATTTTTTAATATATTCAAAATTAAAATATTTAACAGCTTTAAGTATTGAAAGAAACCTTTTAAAAATACCTTAATGAAAACATTATGAAAACTATCGATGTATAGACAAATCTAATAAATATAGTAGGATAAAATCTACAATAGTTATAGTTAAAGTAAAGATGTTTAGACAGCTGCTATAATGGAAAAGATAGTCAGGGAAGAAAAAATCTAGGTCCGGTTGAAGGAGGTGGAAAGGGAAGAAGAGGGCCAAATAGTTGTCCCATAGAAAAATATTAATAAGTTTACAATATAAGAACCTATAAGAACAATATGAAAACCAACAATATTCTTTCAACTGAAAAAGGCAACGAGTTTTGACTCTTTCTTTGGCTATCCACCCCTTCCCCCTACTGCTAATACTTTCCAGGACCCACCTATATTCTTATACTAAACAAGATGAATCCATAAACAACCTTGGCTGCTCAGAAAGCTAAGAGTTTCACAATACAATTCCTAAACTAATAATAAAATACAGATTAAAGTTGTAACAAATCAGCCACTCATTCTGATTGCTTTTGTCGTGTCTTTCACAATGTATCCTTCTACACGTAAACTTTCCACTATCAAAATTAGAACTTATTGCATCACCCCGCTATCAGAGCTCTGATTGTGCGAGTTGAATTAAAAGTCGAGGATTCACGGGAAAACTGGTAGTAAATTAGTAACTCTTTGGACGCGCTGTAAAAATAGTGCAGGTTTTGTTATTGTACAAAATAAATTATTAAAAATGTAGACATTAGTTTATAACATTGTGCCCATTTTGTAAACCACGCACTTAAACCACGACGGTGAGGTTTACACACTAATCTATATTGTTGACTAGAATTTACCGATAGTCTTTGTAATATCACAAGTCTACGTGCTAAAACTAATCTAAAAGTAGTTAGGCCTGAAGGAAAACATGGACAGTCTTCTGTTGGAGTTGGAGTTGTGATTCGTCATCTCGATGCCTATAGCTGTTCCGAAGTCATCAGCTGAACAGCTCCTGGCTTGATGTTATAACGAAGACTCCAGCAGCTCGTCTGTAGATGGGGACGCGATCATGTGGATGAAGTCCGGCACATATTCAGGATCATCTTTGAAATCTATCTCTGGCATGTAGTTTACACCTCCGTCCTTCTCCGTCAACCAATAAGTCTCCATGACCCCCTTCCCCTGAAACAGAAAACTGTAGTTGACAACTAGATTCGATTTTAAATTCATTGTTGGTGGTGATATTTATTATTTAAAAAGTTGTTATGGACATTTACCATCACTGATTAGAGAAGAATCAGTTTCATGGCGAGGTTGACACTGGCCACAGCAAATGAATTTGTCATATAATATGGTAAGTATTTTGGCTGTCCACTATGACAAGGTCCCTTTTCACTTTTGGTCCCTCCATTTGTAGCGGCTGGAAATGGAACGTCCTGGTTTGGTCCCCGACATGAACATGTGGTCCCTGGATGTGGTACATGGATACTGTGTCAGTTGAGTTGGCCATTTGGAGGGCAGAGCGGATCAGCCTGTTTGAGCGTGATCACTCACAGCTGTCACGGGAGCACTGGAGTTGGCCCTCTGAAAGGTCAATTTGGCTGCCTGTCCCATTCAACCCTTTCCTTTCCTGCTACATCCTTACCTTCGGCAACCTGCGCAAAATCCCCGCTTGTAGAAGTCGTGCCCAGCAGCTTAGTTGGGGTTTACTAATCCAGCAATAATGACGTAATTTAGGATCTGGAGCCTGAACCTGTAATCAGGTGAGAAGAATACCTATAGTCACAAGATTAGTGGCATAATCCAGCAAAGCGGGGAATGTTAAGACAGAACTGAAAATCAGCTAATCAAGAGTCTCGCCTGGGCACCCGCTCGGTCATGTGTTTGTTCAGTTTAGTTAGGTTTTCAACTGCTTTTTCAGTTCTCTGTTTTAGCTTTTTTGGGACTTTTTATATATTTGCTTGGTTTGTGCCACTAATTCTGTTAGGTTTTAGGTTTAGGTCACTTATAACCTGAAGACAGGATCAGATTCCAAATCCCGAAACGTCGTGAAACTTATTTTTCTCCTAATCAGTGAGGGAAAATTTACTGATAATATTTTAAATAATATAAATTCGAATTTTATTTTTACTATTCAAAATTAAAATGTTTGTTAAAGATCTTAAATAGTAACATTTGGTTATCTAATAAATTATAGTTACCTTAATTTCTACCTCTCCTCTTGATTCCACTTGGAATCCTCCAACCATATCTAAAAACTCCTTTGTCGTCCTCGTTATATGAATTTTCATGGCTGAAACAATATATGGAATTCAAGTATTTTACTACTTTTTAATAGGTACATTGTTAGTATTTTTACAACAACAATTAAGTACATAAGTGGAAAAAGGTACTTAATGTAGAAAAGGGAGAGAAAGGTACCCTTCAGCTTTAGGAATTTAGCCCCACAACTTATACAACTCGCTGTATAATCTACTCATTTTTAGATATGCCAAAAATCTTCAATAAAAGGATAATAATGATAAATAAACTATATTATAGAAGTCTATATTAAATATGCTATATGTTTAATAGTAAACAATAATTTGTTTCTTCCCCCTTTGGTTATACTCAGGGATTAATATTCACAAAACATTAAATTTACTGACAAAAGTAAGTTTATTTGAAGCTAATTATGCTGTCATCAACAACACTTTTCTATTCCACTGATCATTCAAGCATCCAATAATTTATATTCTGAATGAAATAACTCATCTCGCTACTAAATAAATATCTAATGAATTTTGTTTTAGCGAATATTCATTACAGGGATGAAGCTATTACCGAAGTCGTATGATAAGACTACGTTTGAGACCATAACTAATTGAGGCTCTCATTTTTCAAAAACACTATTCATTCATATTGTTCGTAGGCAAAGTAAATTTCACCAAAAGGGAAATCACTCGATACAATTGTATTTTATTGGGTATCAATTTATTTTCATGAATTCGTAAACCATACAGATGTCACCAACTGAATTGGAGTTTTGAAAGATGTATTTTACCCTATCCTATGTTCACAGCCTAAGACGTTCCAAATATACATTGAAAACCTTTACGCCCAATTTCCTCGAGTTAATACACTGTTCAAACTGAAATAATTAAAATTGGCCTAGAAGTATTGATGGTGTCCAGTCTACAAAAGCCTCCCTATCCTAAACTCTAATATGAGTAAGGTTTGCTTGATTGGTTGGTTGGTTGCTTGCATCGCTGATCTTAAAAGGGATCCAATGATTTCCTGGAAATATTGGAAATAACTAATTTCTGGGATTAAAATAAGCTATTGACAGATCTCTTCCCAAGTAAAAGTCGAATAGTGTAAAAAAAGAATATTTCAATTTATACAAGTTAACATTTGGTTTATGTATTTTAAAATCAAAACAAAAGAATCATAGCAGCTGTTAATAATCCGTGAACTGTTAAGGTAATACAATGGTAATACTAATATAGTTAAAGTATTAAAAAATCGTTTCCTGAGAGTATTACATAAAAATACTGAATGAAGATGAAATATTAGTGACCATATAAACAATGAATCAAATGGGTATTGAGATATAATAACAACTGGAGTGACCTTAAACATGCAGAAAAGAGGCAAATGAGCTAAGGAAATCTGCTCGTCACCAGGGGGACGTGGTGATAAATTAATACAAGTCATCTAACCACAAGTCGTGTCTGGCCTTAGACGATATATAGTTATATTTTTTAATTCCTAATGTTTATAGGTACGTTACCTTCGCCGGTCGACTCCATGCGGGCCGCGGTGTTGATGGTGTCACCGAAGAGGCAGTAGCGCGGCATGGTGGTGCCCACGACCCCCGCGACACACGGTCCTGTGTTGATCCCCACCCGCACCTGCAGCCCTTCCGAGGGCCTATGGGGGATGCGGTAGCTCTCCAGACTCCGCACCAGGTCTAGCGCCATGGTGGCTATCTCCGCGCCGTGTAGGACTCCTGCCAACATGGTTTGAAGCTGTGTTAAAGAGTAGTTGAGATTTTAACAGGGCAGTGAGTACTGAGTAATGCCATAAAAAGAAAAATTACCCTCCACCTGGCCCTGTGTTGGGTGTGAGAAGAGAGTAAGCTAAAGGATCCATTGTACCTATTTTGTACAACATCCTTGGTGCCAACTAAATAAGCACAACATTCTCTTGTGGAAATAATCCACTGATAATATTTTCTCTTTGGGCCCCTATAAATGGTTTCTCTTATTAATTTACCTTCGAAAATTTAATTCATGATTTTTATTATTGGAGAAAACCAACATAGGATTATAATTTGAGAGGCAACCAGGGTTATTTAGTTTACCTTTAAACTAAATAGGCTTTATTTAACAAATAGAAAAATAAGTGCAATGTTTCCGATGTAAAGATAGACCTAGATTCCAAGAGTAGATTCTAGTGATCATTTACTTATTTCAGGTAGTGGACCAGTTTGAATCACTAGTGAGATTTTAAGGCGAATATGAATGAATGATGAATGTAGAGTGGGTGAGATGCCTTGGGCGTATCTATTGAGTTATATGCTTGTTACTGAATAGTGGCCAAGACCTTCTATTTCTTTAGCCAAGATCATTAATTAATAGCCCAATGACCAATGGCGACTATTAAGTGTCAAACCTTCACAAAAGGTTCTTAGGATTTTTCTCAGGATCGATATTAAATTTAGTCATCAGGGTTATTTTATGTTATATAAAGTACCGCTGTTCCCCTGATTACCAAGAAATATAAACAACTATAAATTTCAGCCGATCATCTTCATTGGTGTAATTGCTAAGGCACTTAAGGATGTTTATACATATTTAAATCAAGAAAACCAATCGACTTCAACCCCCCAAAATAAGGATTAATGGTCCTGGAGTTTAAGTATGGCCCTAGCCTCAGTTTTAGTTTTTCATTACAGATATTAAAGGAACTTATTTAAACTTTACCACTCACCATTTTTCTGTGGCAGTCCAGACACAACCATATAAGAATCGCCAATAGTTTCTACCTTGTAGACATCATACTTCTGTATGCGAGAGTCAAACAGGCGGTAGAGGCAGTTCAGCAAGGTTACTACTTGCATCGGTGTGCTTGTTGCCGAAAGTTCCGTAAACCCTACTATGTCACAGAAGAAAACCGTTACGTTCTCAAAGTCTTCTGCTACAACCTGAAAGAACACAATCATAAGGTAACCCTACTATGTCACAGGAGAAAACCGTGACGTTCTCAAAGTCTTCAGCTACAACCTAAGAAAACACAATCATAAGGTAACCCTACTATGTCACAGGAGAAAAATGTGACGTTCTCAAAGTCTTCAGCAACAACCTAAAAGAACACAATTATAAGGTAACCCTACTATGTCACAGGAGAAAACCGTGACGTTCTCAAAGTCTTCAGCTACAACCTAAGAAAACACAATCATAAGGTAACCCTACTATGTCACAGGAGAAAAATGTGACGTTCTCAAAGTCTTCAGCAACAACCTAAAAGAACACAATCATAAGGTAACCCTACTATGTCACAGGAGAAAACCATGACGTTCTCAAAGTCCTCAGCAACAACCTAAAAGAACACAATTATAAGGTAACCCTACTATGTCACAGGAGAAAAACGTGATGTTCTCTAAGTCTTCAGCTACAACCTAAGAGAACACAATCATAAGGTAACCCTACTATGTCACAGGAGAAAACCGTGACGTTCTCAAAGTCTTCAGCTACAACCTAAAAGAACACAATCATAAGGTAACCCTACTATGTCACAGGAGAAAACCATGACGTTCTCAAAGTCCTCAGCAACAACCTAAAAGAACACAATTATAAGGTAACCCTACTATGTCACAGGAGAAAAACGTGATGTTCTCTAAGTCTTCAGCTACAACATGAAAGAACACAATGGGAAGGTAACCCTGTGACGATGTCACAGAAGAAAACTGTCATGTTCTCAAAGTCTTCAGCTACAACCTGAAAGAACAAAATCATAAGGTAATCCTGAGACGATTTCACAGAAGAAAACTGAAACGTGTTCAAAGTCTCTAGTTACAACCTGAAAAAACACAATCATATCGTGAAGAATCTAAGTATATTTGTTGATTATGGTGAAAATTTCATTGCAAAACTTCTTTATCCTCTGCTATTATGATGTTAATTCATTGTTATGGCTTTTTTAAAATATAATGTTTTTGGAGTGAATTTTTTACATGTTGGAGTAAGAATTATTGTGTCCTCTCTACAAAGTAAAGAGGCAACTTAAATTTTGTGAGACTACATGCAGGTGTGAAACGAGACAAGGAATTGAATAAAATGTAATCCAGGCAAGAAAGATAAAGTTAATTATACAAATATTTGTGACAATCCATATTCATTTTCTAACAGAAAGGTTTTAAAATATATATTTTGCTTTTGAGAAAACGGCTATCTTGCTATAACCTTGGATTTTATTATTTCAGTTGTAAGAATAATTGGGCATCACTTAGTTAATAATGGATATAAAAACATCGACCTCTAAACATCGATATTTGCAATATATCAAATATGTATATATACATATATATATATATATATTTGCGATATATCGAATATCGACATTTGCAATGTATTGAATTTCAACATTTCCAATTTATCAACTATCGATAGCACTATCATCTACCCTGCGCTCA
The DNA here is from genome assembly GCA_963675035.1 of Allygus modestus. Taxonomy (NCBI): domain Eukaryota; kingdom Metazoa; phylum Arthropoda; class Insecta; order Hemiptera; family Cicadellidae; genus Allygus; species Allygus modestus. The sequence continues at coordinate 125,222,114 of OY776115.1, read as the reverse complement.
CCTGCCTCTGCAGTTTGAGCTGCATGATGACGCTGGTGGGCAGCATCTGGTTCAGCAGACTGTCGCTTTTGCGCTTCTCCGCCTTCAGTTGCACGGTCTTCCGCCAGATCGCGGAGGCATAGTCCTGCACTGTGTGGCTAGTCTCGCACACCAGACAGATGGTGAGCGCCGACACCAGCATGGTGCCGATCACCACTCCGGCGTTCAGCGCTTGGTAGTTGACACTCTCCGAGTACGAGATCGATATCTGGTCGCTGTGTGACAACCGATTACTTTAATACCACAGTAATCGAATCAAAAACAAAATCGAATCAAATAGAAAGTATCTTTACTTTTTATATACTTGCAATTATTTATGAACTAGTGATTCACGGTGAACGTTGCTACGCCCAAGAATTGTGTTGACAAATTGTCACTCATAATAATTTACATTATAGCTCACTTCAAGAAGTAGTCAGCTGTTTACAATTTTTTAAATTAGTCATATGTTAAAATCATAAGAAACATTTCTTTCATAAGATTAGCATCGTAAAGTCCAGTGAGGCGAAGACATAAAGTCCTAGGACTTTGATTAGAGGCTAGAAATCTTCCTAGGGTTAACTCGAATGACCGTGATAAGTTTCATCGCAATCGGATTGGCGGTGTAGGAGCGCATACGTTTGATGGAATCAATACAAAAATAATTACTTTACAAATAGAGACAAATAGAAGGTTAATGTTGCATACCAGTGGCCACAATTAAGGTAACTTCTGGCTATAGCATCTTGAAACTACCGACGCACAGCCCATGCCCCCTACCACAGTAAGAAAAACATCCTAAACTCTTTCCCCATCCCTCCTCATATGATATTTCGTTCAAAAACACATTCACTGACGCACACAAGCATTCACGCAAATACACAAACATACTGTTACCTGCCCCCCTGGTGACGATACATAAATATATTTTATAACTAGCTATATCTTTTCTATCCAATTTAGTTCAGCCATTTGTTTCTTGTAAGTATTAAACGATGAAGAACTGATGTATTTTTAAAATGTCGTTGAATTTATATAAATGATAAGTGTAAAAATGATAAAATGCTAATAGAAATCTTATTATTTATAAACTCTTCGCATTATTCCATAGGACTTATAATCATGCTTGGTTGATTATTTCTTCAACTTTTCATTCAAAAGCATATATTTGGAAAGCAAATAGATCAGCACTTTAATGATCTTCTACTAAAAGGAACATTTTATCAAAGGCAAAAATCACTCCTCAGTGTTTTTAACAAGCCTTACAAATTAATCAAATCCTCAACTTTTAATCTGATTTCAATTACACACTTTCCAGTTTAACGAAGGAAAGAGGAAGGTAATGGTTGTCAACGTAATTATAATTAGTAATATTACGTCAGGCTTCACAAATTGGTCCGATCAAACGTCATATTTGTCAAGGGCTTGTTGGCTTATAGGCCTTACAAATCCTCTGGTTTCTTCCCTAAGGTTTAGCATTAAAATAAAAAATAAATTATTTATAATAAAATAATTAATTATTTTATTATATTATATTTTGACGTTTGTATTTCTTAAAGGATATAGTATTATAGTTGTATGTGTCAACAATGTATTTTTTAGCTAATATAAATCTTATTTAACTCAATTTTTCCTTTGAGTCAAATTGCGATGAATGAATTCATAGAATTTAAAAAATAATTCCACAAGAAAAGTATTATACAGCCTTGTCTTATATATGCTACTGCAAAATATGTCTGTATTAAATTACATTAATTTGTATCTTCTGTCGAAGAATATAAATAGTAAACAGCATTACTAGGACCAAAAGTGAAGCTTTTCAATACAACCACTTTAGCTCTTTGGGATGAAATCTACTGTTTTTTTTCCTAGGACGAAAAACATAAAAGCAATACTGTACTCTTAATCTATGGAATACAAAGAACAACTTTGGCATCTCAGTGCAGGTGATGAGAACAAAACTATTGTTGTAAGATATACAACTTGTAAGAGTGATGGGGTTTACAGATGATAGATGTATTCTGGAAAACATTTGGGGTTGTATGTATGTATTTTGTGTTTACGAAAGTAAACAGCTAGCTATTAGTGCAAACTTACTATATCTATTTGTTACTTAACACTGCTGATCACATGCAGCATAACTTACACCAAATATCAGGGAATACATTATAGGGGTTACATCAAGAGGATTTCCAAATTTATATGGCATGTAGAGTTTGTGAGAAGTGGCAACAAGATTTCATCTAACAAAATGTAGCAAAAGTATTAATAAAAGATTAGATCGTATACACTTGCCTGATATTACTGATGACTTTTCCTTGGTAGTCCTTTAGAACGCGTACAAATTCTGTAACTCTGTCAATATAATTCACTGCCACGATGTAGTTGTCCCTTGATATGTTTATTAACGTACTAAGATCAGCTGGCCGATCGAGGTTACTGCAAAACAGATATAGCGTGTGGAGCTCCATAGTTATAATAGTGGACAAGAGAGGTGACAGTTGGGCGTAGCCAATAGCATGGTTGTACGCAGTCACTTTTGCCATTTAGCCGTAAAAAATATCAATTAAATGTTTTACCGATCAGCCGGTGTGTAGTTTTAGCAATGCAGCACGTCTAAAATTGGCTGATCTTGGTTGATAGCCCTACAAGCCACGCCCTCAACTGGCAACTCTCTTGTCTGCTACTATATGGTAGTATTTTACTTTCTTTAGATAACCTTTTAAATTCAATGGCAAGAGTTTATTTTATAATTAAAGACGTGTCAAATATATAAAAAGAAGTTTACCCTCCTGTTGTATGGGTTTTAAAGTATAGTGGCAAGTAAGCAATAAGTGAACAATATTTGTAAGTGTTGCAAGACGTCTTTAATTACATATTATTTTTGTCGTGAAAAAGTCATTGTTTATCTAATAACGAGTTCTGCTCAATTCAATTGGGTTTGAATTTGTTTAAATAATTTACCTATTTGAAGATCAACTAATTGTACTCATTTTAACGTAATACTTTTAATGACACAACTAATTTTCCATCTATAATTTAAGCACTTGCAAGTCACATTCAATAACATAATTAGCCAATTATGGAATTTATTTGAATCTGTATGGATTTAAGAAACAGATCACTATACCCTATTTACTTGGTTGGTTGTATATTTCAATAAAAAATAAATAAATTTATAAAAGTAAAAAACTCCTTTAAACACATTTTACATGATATATTTCGTGGTTCCTGCTTTTCGATCACAATGACTGAGAAAAGGTTGTAACACGATAAATTTATCTCAGTGCAATGATTGTTAATCAGTAATTGTCCATCAGAGATTGTCTACTAGTGTTTGTTCCTCAGGTTTGTTGTTGAAAAATCGTTCACAGACAAACAATATATCACCTAAAATATGTTAGTTTTGTAAAATCCTTCATCAGTGAACCGCCATGATTTTAGGTAATCCTTACCTAAACATCAAGCTGCTCATAAAGAAGGGTGTAAATTTCTACAAAGACTGGATACTTTATAGGACGCAATAAATATCTACTTTAAATCAGTCAACACTCCGTGGTAAGCTGTGAGGTGATGTTTTAAAGGGACTTAATATAGTTAATTTTTTAAAGTCGATATGTGATATTTTATAGTTTTTAAGAATAATAAATATAACAGCTTTGAAGTAAAAAATTATTTATGAACGGAAATTCATGTTTTTGTGTGCTCTGAAGTAAACATTGCAGCTGGGCACGACTCCTCCGATGAGCACAATTTTATTATTTTCTATCCCTTGAAATATATATATATATATATATATATATATATATATATATATATATGTGCTTAATAAAATTAATTACTTTAAAATGAGATAAACAGTAATGAAAGTGTCCTGTAAATTTAATCAATTAATTATATTAATAAGCCTTAATACATTAGACCGATGAAAACCTAAAGGCTACAAAAAAAGGCTTTTAGAAATTCTGTGTTCACAACATTCAACTTTGGCACATAGCCAACGAAATAGTGAGAAAAATAACCAACATTGTAGTTTTATCAACCGGACAACTGTTGCTGAAATATTGAAATCTTTGTTTAGTATTTAATTATTTCTGTAAATAAATTTACATTATAGGTTTTTAAGTCACTTCATCGACTTGTCATTGTTTCTTGTTCACAAAATGCATTATAATTTTAGAACAAATTAAGATAAAGTTTTTTTACTTTATCTCTGTAACCGTTATACTACTGTACTGCCTTATATTTTATATTTAAATGGTGAACATTTTCAATATTTATGTAATAACAAACAATTACCTTATTCAATCCACTTTGTCAACTGACCACACATACAAATAGAATCAGTTGAGTAGTAGGATTGAACAAGGCAATTAATTTTCAAGTTATTTAATAAGTTCTACAATCCAGGGTTATAATAACTACTGTAATATGATAATGTAACATTTCATAAACTGTAAATATAAAACGAAATTCCAAACACCAAACTTTGTAAACATTTTCATTGCTCGATCTTTTAATTTATATTTATTAAAAACATGGAATAAGATGTTAGTCACCATTCTTCTAGTGCTTTATTATACTTTAATGGAAAACTAAATTGACCGTTTTTATAACGTACAATTACATTAAAATTATAATATAATTTATTACAATTTTACATTTTAATATGAAGTTAAAATTTAAATGTTTCTTTGTACAATGTAATTTTAATTGTTACGTAATTTCAATACTTCTAAAGTATAAATTTAATTTATCTTTGCTATTTGATTTGAGCGGTCTACAAATAAGTTTCTATTTTAACATAGAACGTTCAAAACACAAACCAATGCAAACCTCAGGAGAAACAAATTGTCCAGATAGAGTTGGTAGAAGTCGTGTTCCACAAGAGAGAACTGATTAGCTGATAATAGATAATGCTTGACCATGAGGTCTCCGTGGCTCCTGTGTGCGAGGCTACAAACTGACTGGGGACCCGGGGCGAGGCTACTCACTTGGTGTAATGCTGACTTGAGCAGCTCCTCTCCCGCCATGGCAAGGTTCTCGTATGTCTTAACATACCTGCAAACCAAGTTGTGACATCAACAACTTAGGTGGAAAATTTATTTTACAAAACATGTAATGCGAAGCAATAAAATGCATATTACGGTTGAGGTTCGTCACTGTAACTGAAGGCTGTACTCTAATATGAGTAAGGTTCGTTTGCTTGATTGATTGCAACTCTGATTTTAAAAAAAACGGCTCCAACGATTTCCTTCAAAAGTAATTAATTAATTTCTGGGTTAAAAATAATTACTAGACAGGTCTCATCCCCAAGAAAATTCTTATTATGTAAAAAAACTAATTTGAAAAGTAAATAAAAGAACATTGGGCTTTTGTAGGGTTTCAAATCAAAACAATATAATCACAACAGCTGTTTATAATCAATCTGTGAACTTTCAAAGTAGTGTACTAAAATTGTAATTTAAGTATTAACAATTGGTTTCCTGAGAACAGTGACTAAAATCAACTAAATCAATGAAAGAAGATTACATTAGACTGGGCATGTCATATCCAAAATTAATACCCCGTAGCATCAAACCTGCGTACTCAGCGAATTTACAATGCATATATGTGTATCGTAATACCACATAAAGCCACATACCAAGTTTCATCAATATACATTCATAAATAAACGATTTATGACATTTTAATTATTCTCCATAAGAATAACATGTGGCTGAGTATGCAGGTTTGCTGAAGCAAGGAAGACAAAAATGGGGTTTTATAAAATATCAATATAACTCAAGTAGGTAAAGCCACATACCAAATTTTATTAATTTAAGTTCATAATTAAGGGAGATAACACGTTACTTATTCCCCATAAGAATAACATGGGGCTGAGTACGCAGGTTTTCTGCTACGGGAACTATCGGCCGAAAAATGTTTTTTAGTGCAAATATCAATAGACCACAACGATATGAAGCAATATACCAAGTTTCATCAGGAAAAGTTCATAAATAAGCGAGATATACAATTTATCTTATTCTCCATAAGAATAACGTTGGACAACGTTTAGCACTTTCAATATCTCTGTAACCATCTGACGTAGAGCAATGATCAAAACACCAAATTGTGCGTCGTTCTAAGCTGATTTCAATGGAGAAGAACTAAAATTTGACTTTTTCAAAAATTATATGTAAAAAGCTCAAAAAACCCATTTTTGGGGTACAAAACCCCCCCCAAAATACCCATTCGGATTGAGCGATCTGTCTGGTATTCGAACTTACAGTCGTAAATGTTGCTTTACACGTTTATTCCAAATTTCATCAAAATCGGATCATTTTTACGAGAGTTATCGTGCTCACGGACACATATAGATATATAGATACAGATATAGATATATATACAGTTTTGAACGAATGGTGTTTAGGGTCTGTGGACCTCAAAACGAAAAGTTATCATGGTCCCGGGCCTAGGTCTTACCATGCCGACTACGGTAGTAGCTTCTTCCCTATAGGAGAAATTCGATAATTAAAGAGTCATTGAGATATAATAACGATTGGATTGTCCTTAACTATGCAGGAAAAGCTAATGAGCTAAGAAAACCTGCTCGACAAAATTGCGTCTTGCTGAAAAATTACTCCAAATAAATTGGTCAAGTAATATGAACTACTTCCGATAGATCTTGGGAAGTTCTGTCATAATTAGACAGCATTTCGGTTGTAACTCTTGACCCCGATCGCGGCTTTTATGCAATTGGCTCCATAGCACACTCGGTGGTCGCTCAAGCACGTAGCTGAACGTTTATTTTAAAACATTTTCGTTTTTAAATTTAGAATATGAAAAGAATCTCTCACCAGCAACATTGTTATAACATATTATACTTTCGATATAAAAATGTTTGTTCATATGTCCTCCCTAAAGCTCTTGACATGTTTGTTTAAATGTCCTCCCTAAAGCTCTTGACATGTTTGTTCATATGTCCTCCCTAAAGCTCTTGACATGTTTGTACATATGTCCTCCCTAAAACCATTGACTATAGATACTGAAGGAGACAAACCATCGCCATTATAGAATGTGTCCCTAGCAGTTTTCTAGCGCCCCTGTTGGCTTCCCGCGGTACCAACAGAGGAAGGCTCAATGCAGTGGCGCTGCTGGCGGGAACGATTGGAAGATGCCCGCCACGCGCTCGTTGCGGTGGCGCGCGTGCGTGAAACGGCTCTCACTCAAGGCCGCTCTGGGCTCTGGGCTTGGACTTGGCCCACCGACTGTAGGCCCGGTATGCTCGGCTTGAACTAGTATCGCTGCTGTTTACGTTTGGCAGGCCTTACCGCACCGCACAAAGGATTTGCCATGGATAACTAACGGAATAGGCAACATGAACATTTTTTGTATGGATGTAAGAAAATTATAATTTTACTTGGGCTGTTATAAAAAAACAACTCAAGTTTAAAATACAATTATTATTATTATTAGTAGTAGTAGTAGACCTATTATCTACATATTTAAAAAAAAATCGGCTTTTTGTTCACTCACTTCCTGAAGTTAATACTTAACCAATTTTTATGATTCTTTTTTATTTAAAAGATAATTTCAAGTTCTTAGTTGCTGTGAAGCGATAATTTAGATTTAGGCCCCAGAGGGCTCTGCCCCACGAGACGTCCAAGTTCCCATGTTATTCATATGGAGTAGAGTTTTATTTGGTTTATGCCATATGTGTTTTTTCTTAATTCAATAAACAGCTGTTATAAGGATCGTATCCGCAAATTTTTGCGGGGGAGCAGCTCGTTATTATTAGTGAATTTCCTATGGAAAAGTGAACTATTAGCATGACCCGCACGGTGAGACTTAAGCCCGGGACCACCAGAAAAGTTCCTAACGTGACCCCCTGAACACGTTTTGAGGGGTCTCTAAAAACTTTATATTTGAGATAACTCTAGCGGTCGCAGTTTTTGACCGATTTACTTAAAATTTTGTGGTGACATTCCTTTTTATAATCAGTTGGACAAGTTCGTTGGGCAAAACAATCGGAAAACTCTAACCCCCTTTTTAGGGGATCTAAGTTTTCAAATTTTGAGTTTTCGGGCTAAAAGAAGGGTCAGAAAAGCCCCAAACGAACACATATTGCACATTAACTTATTGTAAGTAAAAAGCCAAGGATTTTAAACCCTCCCTCATCATTCTAGCACAAGTACTTACCGAGTTATTAAAGACAATGTTAATTGTCAAAATACAGTACGTTGTCTTATGGGAATTTAACACTGGGCTATCTTAATATCGTTTTATCACACCCCATACCCCTCTACCAACTTCTAATCCCGGTTATCCCGATAATACCTCCTTCTAACTTTATAATTTACAACATTGGCATCCTATTAGTGAATTTAAATATAACCAGGAGCATCAAAACAGCCAAAAAAACAAATTTTTCAATAAAAAAAATGTAACCAGTATTGGTTTAAACCCGTTATTTAATTTTTTAAGGTTTTAATGCGGAAATTCACTTCCCTCACGTCAGCGTGCTGCGTGCGATCTCGTATTATTAGTGAATTTCCTATGGAAAAGTGAACTATTAGCATGACTCGCACGGTGAAACTTAAGCCCGGAACCACCATAGAAGTTCCTAACGTTACCCCTGAACACGTTTTGGGGTGTAACTAATACACAGGGTGTCACAAAAATGCGTAGCGCACTATGCAGAACCGGATTCTACATACAAAAACAAGTCGAAAATGTACAGTAACATTTTTGCTATTTCGGATTAGTTATTCGTAATCCGCCATTTTGTATTTTTTTGAAAATAATTAATAATTCAAAAACCCTTCGAGATATTTTTTTGAAATTTGGTGTAAACTTTAAGTTTCTGGTTTTTAACATTTTCCATAAACAATTTTTATTTAACTTATCAAATTTCAAAATGGCGGCCATTTAAATATTTCAAAGTCAAATTCCATGAAAAATAGCAACTAAAACAAAATTTTATAAGACATAAAATTTAAAGACATAACATTAATTTAAGACATTAAAATTTAAAATTTAATTAAAATTGAAATCTAATGACATTTTTACTGTAAAAATCGATTAATAAATAAAAAAGTTATGGTAATTTTGTTATAATGAATTTCAAAATGGCGGCCATATACAAATTTCAAAGTCAAATTCCTGGAAAACTAGCAACTAAAACAACATTTTACAATACATAACATTTAAAGGATTTGGTCAAATGCACTAGGGAATTTGACTTTGAAAATGTTATGTGGCCGCCATTTTGAAATTTATTATAAAAAATTGCCACATTTTTTTTATTAACCGATTTTTACAGTAAAAATGTCATTGGATTTGGTTTACAAAGTGCTTTAAATTGTATGTCTTGTAAAATTTTGTTTCAGTTGCTAGTTTTCATGGAATTTGACTTTGAAATATTTAAATGGCTGCCATTTTGAAATTTGATGTTTGATAAAAAATATTTTTGGAAAATGTTAAAAACCAGAAACTTAAAGTTTATACCAAGTTAAAAAAAAACTCGAAGGGTTTTTGAATTATTAATTATTATCAAAAAAATACAAAATGGCGGATTACGCCTAAACTTAGCCGAAATCGAACAAATTTTACTCTACATTTTCAACTTGTTTTTGTATGTAGAATATGGTTCTGCATAGCGCGCTACGCATTTTTGTGACACCCTGTATATACAGGGTGAGTCAGACCACCCGTCCAGCTTGTATAACGGGAGAACGGTTTGGTCTAAAGTCATCAAACAAAATTCTTCTTGACTAAACCGCATATGGGCTATCTATTGAAAATGTTTTCATCAAAATCCATGTACAGAATGTTCCAAAACTAAAGGTCATGGGTTCGAGTCTCACAATTTTCTTATATAAACATAGTGAATATTATAATGATTTTTAAGGCTTTGTTAAAATAAACATTTTGGCGAAAACAGAATTCACTTAACTTTATCCGTTTCAAAATGGCGGCCATTTTCGTGTAAAATATTGACATTTACGGAATACCCTGTATTTTCTAAACCACTACTCATATCTTTGTTCCGACTTAAATTTCTTACTCGTGATAAACTCAGCTTTACTCTGGCATGCTACATGACAGTTTTTTTTGAGAAAATCTATATATAAAAAAAATTATTTTGAAAAAGCCTATATGCCCAAAATTCAAAAAAGTCATATGATAGCATATGTCAAAAAGCGTGCCATTGAAAAGGTCTTGTAAATCCTAGCAACTTTCTAATTTACACCAACCTTGTATCTCTTTTAGTTTTTCTGCAATCAGCAAAAAACATTAATTTCCAGCATGTAATTGTAAATAGCATATAAAACGAATGTGGCCACAGAATACATGCAAGTGTTATGCAATTTAACATGCATTTCATATGGGAAAATAAAGTTTTTTGCTGATTGCATAACGTACTGTGTTTACTCAATCTTTATTTTCTTTAATAACTCAGTAAATATTGGTGCTAGAATGATGAGGGAGGGCTTAAAATTTCTGCCTTTTTAATTCCTATAACTTAATATGCCTTACTTTTACATTAGGGGCTTTTCTGACCTTTTTTGGTCAACAGTTACATCAAATGAAGGGAACATATCCAATTATAGTTAAATAATTTTTGGAACTCGATATTCATTCCAGAACAGTTAGAAACATTCAGAATAATTAATACAGTGTCTTAGAGAAACTTATGAAATACCAATGATGTGTTATATTGAGCCAGGGGAGCCTACCAGAGAATAATTGCGACCTTGTATTACCGCACAAGGGCGTACCGACGGCGAACTCGGCGCTCAAATGACTGCTTGCATCTACTGTCTTCTGCCTAACTGGGCACATTCCCGACACAGGGTTTTTATACACCAGTACTCTTCACCACAACATCCCAATTGATTCGACCAATAGCGACTTATTAAGCACGATCACCAAATATGGCAAGACTGAGGCCAACCCATGGTTTGGTGTTCCACAGTCACCCTATGATTTTGCACAACGATTTTGCTATGATTTGTGCTTTACGTCTTACTTTTGGAGAACATGAGCATAGCGTACTAAAATGTAATTTAAATTTGAATTCAAACCAGTTAAACTTAGCATTGGTATCACAGTCAACTAGGACAGTAAAAGAACTTATCAAATAGAATGAATTTTGAAACCTAGATTTGAGGCCCACAACACATGTTTGTGATTTAAATGTCATTACGAAATGTTGTAATTTTGTATTACAAAACGTTGTTCTGTAAAATTATATTAAGTATTACAATAAATATGTTTGTATCGGACAGATTTTTTATTAATATAGTGCCTATTTCTCTAATAACACCACGTCACTAAATATGTCATTGAAATGATTGCGAATTGTTAACGGGATAAATCCAGCATATTTTTTTGAATTTCATATTTAGTATGTCATGAAAATACTATACTTGTACGGTACTCCAAATAAAAACATTTTTATGCGCGTAGAGTGCCGTCCCGTCCGAGGCGCTGATATCACCCACACAAATGACGGTCTATACAGCAAATACCACGCTGGTCATATTTGACAAAATGATTTCATATTGTTTAACATACAACAACGATTATTTATTTCATATTTTTAGCATACCGTACATTTGAAAGATGACTTTGGTTCTAGTCCTCTTTGAAATAATAATACATTTGTTCATAAAATACTAAAGACTACAAATGCGTTAATACTTTCTTTAAATGATGTAAGGAGAAATTATTTTAACTACATTTTGAGTAGATATAAAACAGTTTTATTTAACGGTATTATATAAAATCCTCCCACTAAATGTCAAGCGTTGCTAAACTACTGTTTTAAAGATCACACAATAATACTAGACTAGCAATCAGGAGGTGCAACCGTCGGCGTCGTCACCGAGTCGCGCCGCGCTGACCACCGCTCTCCGCTACAATAAACGAAGAAACGAAGCCAGGTTGGCGCGGGCGGGCGGGTCTGTGTCTGTATCCAGTGATGTGAGGGGGTGGGGTAAGAGAGGTATGTAGCGGTGAGGGTCGCGGGGTGAAGGGGGCAGGGGGGACAGTGCGAGAGAGAGAGCGCGCGATAGTCGACTGCAGCAAACTCTGGCGGCAGGAAAAGGAACTAAGTGTTACCGACCGACTTAGTTTACCTTTGAGGCGGACAACCGCGCCGTATCGATGGAACGTCTACTTCAGTATCTATAGTCAATGCTAAAACTCTTGACGTGTTTGTTCATATGTCCTCCTGAAAGATCTTGACGTGTTTGTACATATGTCCTCCCTAAAGCTCTTGACGTGTTTGTTCATAAGTCCTACCTAAAGCTCTTGACGTGTTTGTTCATATGTCCTCATGAAACCTTTTGACATGTTTGTTCATATGTTCTCCCAAAACCTCTTGACATGTTTGTTCATATGTCCTCCTGAGAGCTCTTGACGTGTTTGTTCATATGTCCTCCTGAAAGCTCTTGACGCGTTTGTTCATATGTCCTCCTGAAAGCTCTTGACATGTTTGTTCATACGTCCTCCCTAAAGCTCTTGACATGTTTGTTCATATGTCCTCCCTAAAGCTCTTGACATGTTTGTTCATATGTCCTCCCTAAAGCTCTTGACGTGTTTGTTCATTTTTCCTCCCTAAAGCTCTTGACGTGTTTGTTCATTTTTCCTCCCTAAAGCTCTTGACATGTTTGTTCATATATCCTCCCTAAAGCTCTTGACATGTTTGTTCATATGTCCTCCCTAAAGCTCTTGACATGTGTGTTCATATGTCCTCCCTAAAGCTCTTGACATGTTTGTTCATATGTCCTCCCTAAAGCTCTGGACATGTTTGTTCATATGTTCTCCTGAAAGCTCTTGACGTGTTTGTTCATATGTCCTCCTGAAATCTCTTGACGTGTTTGTTCATATGTCCTCCCTAAAGCTCTTGACGTGTTTGTTCATATATCCTCCCTAAAGCTCTTGACGTGTTTGTTCATTTGTCCACCCTAAAGTTCTTGACATGTTTTTTCATATGTTCTCCTAAAAGCTATTGATGTGTTTGTTCATATGTCCTCCCTAAAGCTCTTGACATGTTTGTTCAGATGTCCTCCCTAAAGCTCTTGACATGTTTGTTTAAATGTCCTCCCTAAAGCTCTTGACATGTTTGTTCATATGTTCTCCTGAAAGCTCTTGACGTGTTTGTTCATAAGTCCTCCCTAAAGCTCTTGACGTATTTGTTCATAAGTCCTCCTGAAAGCTCTTGACGTGTTTGTTCATATGTCCTCGCTAAAGCTCTTGACATGTTTGTTCATATGTCCTCCTGAAAGCTATTGACGTGTTTGTTCATATGTCCTCCTTAAAGCTCTTCCCGTGTTTGTTCATATGTCCTCCCTAAAGCTCTTGACATGTTTTTTCATATGTCCTCCTGAAAGCTCTTGACGTGTTTGTTCATATGTCCTCCTGAAAGCTCTTGACGTGTTTGTTCATATGTCCTCCCTAAAGCTCTTGACGTGTTTGTTCATATATCCTCCCTAAAGCTCTTGACATGTTTTTTCATATGTTCTCCAGAAAGCTCTTGACGTGTTTGTTCATATGTCCTCCCTAAAGCTCTTGACATGTTTGTTCATATGTCCTCCTGAAAGCTCTTGACATGTTTGTTCATATGTCCTCCCTAAAGCTCTTAACATGTTTGTTCATATGTCCTCCTGAAAGCTCTTGACGTGTTTGTTCATATGTCCTCCTGAAAGCTTTTGACATGTTTTTTCATATGTTCTCCTAAAAGCTATTGATGTGTTTGTTCATATGTCCTCCCTAAAGCTCTTGACATGTTTGTTCATATGTCCTCCCTAAAGCTCTTGACATGTTTGTTTAAATGTCCTCCCTAAAGCTCTTGACATGTTTGTTCATATGTTCTCCTGAAAGCTCTTGACGTGTTTGTTCATAAGTCCTCCCTAAAGCTCTTGACGTGTTTGTTCATATGTCCTCCTGAAAGCTCTTGACGTGTTTGTTCATATGTCCTCCTTAAAGCTCTTGACGTGTTTGTTCATATGTCCTCCCTAAAGCTCTTGACATGTTTTTTCATATGTCCTCCTGAAAGCTCTTGACGTGTTTGTTCATATGTCCTCCTGAAAGCTCTTGACGTGTTTGTTCATATGTCCTCCCTAAAGCTCTTGACGTGTTTGTTCATATATCCTCCCTAAAGCTCTTGACATGTTTTTTCATATGTTCTCCAGAAAGCTCTTGACGTGTTTGTTCATATGTCCTCCCTAAAGCTCTTGACGTGTTTGTTCATTAGTCCTCCTGAAAGCTCTTGACATGTTTGTTCATATGTCCTTCCTAAAGCTCTTAACATGTTTGTTCATATGTCCTCCTGAAAGCTCTTGACGCGTTTTTTCATATGTCCTCCTGAAAGTTTTTGACGTGTTTGTTCATATGTCCTCCTAAAAGCTCTTGACATGTTTGTTCATATGTCCTCCTGAAAGCTCTTGACATGTTTGTTCATATGTCCTCCCTAAAGCTCTTGACATGTTTGTTCATATGTCCTCCCTAAAGCTCTTGACGTGTTTGTTCATATGTCCTCCCTAAAGCTCTTGACATGTTTTTTCATTTGTTCTCCTGAAAGCTCTTGACGTGCTTGTTCATATGTCCTCCTAAAAGCTCTTGACGTGTTTGTTCATATGTCCTCCCTAAAGCTCTTGACGTGTTTGTTCATATATCCTCCCTAAAGCTCTGGACATGTTTGTTCATATGTCCTCCTGAAAGCTCTTGACATGTTTGTTCATATGTCGTCCCTAAAGCTCTTGACATGTTTGTTCATATGTCCTCACTAAAGCTCTTGACATGTTTGTTCATATGTCCTCCCTAAAGCTCTTGACGTGTTTGTTCATATGTCCTCCTGAAAGCTCTTGACATGTTTGTTCATATGTCCTCCCTAAAGCTCTTGACATGTTTGTTCACATGTCCTCCTGAAAGCTCTTGACGTGTTTGTTCATATGTCCTCCCTAAAGCTCTTGACGTGTTTGTTCATATGTCCTCCCTAAAGCTCTTGACGTGTTTGTTCATATATCCTCCCGAAAGCTCTTGACGTATTTGTTCATATGTCCTCCCAAAAGCTCTTGACGTGTTTGTTCATATGTCCTTCCTAAAGCTCTTGACGTGTTTGTTCATATATCCTCCCGAAAGCTCTTGACGTGTTTGTTCATATGTCCTTCCTAAAGCTCTTGACGTGTTTGTTCATATATCCTCCCGAAAGCTCTTGACGTGTTTGTTCATATGTCCTCCCGAAAGCTCTTGACGTGTTTGTTCATATGTCCTCCCGAGTTAAATCCTACCCTGAGCTGTGGATAGGAAGGCTAAGCTAAATTTATATGCCGGGAAATTCGAAATTAATTCAGCGAGGAAGCGGGGAAAGAATCAATAAACATTTTCATAAACTAAACTCTAGAAATAAGGTACTTTTCTGAACAGTTTCCAAGAGAGAGATTGTCCACATCATAAATTAAAACACATTTTATTATATTTGATGCAAATATTTCTGTCAGTTAAAATTTATTTTAATTTACCAATATGTTAAATCCCCTCAATTTTTACAACTCACTGAATCGTCTAAAAAGCCCGTTGCCCATCTTTTTAAAGGAAAGAAACACATATGAATATAAAACTTCTGTTAATATTCATTTAATTGCAAAAATGTAATATAACTGAAGGAGTATCCTGCAGCTGCTTAGATGACCCTGCATATTTACCTACACATATACGTATATCTACCTTTGTATATATAACATTAACATTTTTAAAGTTTTAAAACGATTTTTAATGATCGGTTAAAAGAAAAAAGATTCGTTTCTCAACTGTCACATTGTTAGATAGCTTTTGAGCCTGAATATGAATAAAACACCAGATTACATACAGACGTCTTTCATCGCAAGCAAAGCCCTGCAGGAATATCTTAGTAGGCCTCAACAATGATCCGTAGCTGTTGTAAATACAAAAACACATTTTTCAAATTCCCTTTTGAGAGGGGACTTTTATATCATCATAATGTCTTATTTAAGTTTAAGTAATCTTCTAAGTAAGTTTAAAAAGTTTTTTTCCACATAATTTACTATCTTCATTTGGACCAAAGATTGTTTTGCAACCGTTGATAAAGTTTTCTTACATGAAATTATGTTGAGAGTGTATTTCAGAAATTGAGGATTAGGAGGTTCTTTGACAGTGTTTCCGAACAGAGATTAAACTTTAAAATCTTAGGAAGCACATGCCCTGAAGTACCTACTTAGCTTCGCCTTTTGGCGTTGCGTCTAGTTATTATCTCAGTACTTATAAATATTCTCACCTTTAAAATATTCAAAATTAATAAATTAGATATCTTAGTCAATGCTGTTATTTAAATTCCAATTACTACTTGATTTATTGTAGTTTGTTTTTATTACAAAAATTTTTTATTAACTTTATAAATTTATATAAGTTAAAATCATATTTATTTTGGTCTGTATTACTGAAATGATCGTCCGAAAACCTTAATCTAATTCCTTGATGTACAGTAAAACGATTAATTATACGCAAAATATACGAAAACCATAAAATTTAATATACGAAAATATAAAATTTGTGAATAGTTCTTTTGATTATAAAATTATTCTTAAAATGAATAACACCCTGAAAGTGGTATCAGTGAAACAGACAGTGAAAAGTGGCACAGCCCTCAACACGTTAATACTGAAATGATCAAGAAGCTTCTTTATTTTATGAATAACAACCAGGTTAACGAACCCTTTCCCACCCAAGTAATTTTTAATCCTGTAATCTTCTTTTACCACTACGAAATCTTTCTAATTATAAAAATAATCTTTAGTCAAAAAATGTTTTAGATTTCATCAAGATTTAAAAAATACAAAATAATTTTAATATTTTACTGACGTATCATGAATTATATTATATTTCAGATATTTGATTACTGATTCAACATTTTTAACGATAACTTAAATATTTAAATTAATTATCTATTTAATAGTTGGAGGATTCATGTAGTATTGAATGAATCACGTATCTCAGAAAAAGTATAAGTGGCAAAAGAATACAAAGTCCTAACAACAGAAACTGGCAAATGCAATGAAAATAAAGTTCCTTTTTAAATTTATGACCGATTCAAATTTATAACAGTAACAAGTAACAGCACTTTAAAGGTACACAAGCCCCATTTTAATACAATAACTATCTCATAAATTCCTGCATTTAATAAATAATTTGAAATGTTAGAAGAAAGAAGTTATCATTTAAGTGGATGCTTAATTAATGATCTTTTGCAGCACACGTTTTAGTGCTGGGTCAATAACCACTCACGTTGTTGTTGTTATGACGCTGGGCTTGTATGCCTGTCATTTAGTGCTGCATTTAATCGGAAGCTATACCTTTTGATAAGCATGGAATATACACAATAAACCATAACAGTATTGATCATCTGATTGATATTATTCGTCATCAAAACCGGAGAGTAGTGATTTTTGAGAGTAGGTAATTAGTAAAATTATGTTCAAAGATGTGCAGAAAATCTATTTAATTAGAATTGATTAGTATATAAAATGTTTGATTAGAATTGTCAATTGGTAATAGAGTTTCTGTTTAACAATATTAATAAATTTGTAATAAAACTAAGGTCAATACATTATGTAATAACATGTTTTCTGTTGATCTATCTACCTATTAAATAAACGAACATCTATTGTTGACAAATATAAAATCCTATGAATCTTCTCCTTATAACAATTTTATAATGTATGAATTTATTTCCGTTCATAGGTTTTGTTTTATTATAAATATAAACAATATCAGACATTAAAGAATAGGTGTTTTTATATTAAGAGGGTAAAGTATGTCTTTATAGCTTAAGAAAATATTGTTCCGTTCATTTTCCGTACCGGTAAGCAATTTTACACTTGAATTACATACACAATGGTTGCAACTGCAATTTCGGAACCTACACGACATATACAAATTCCTTTTCATCCATATTTGCTAAGTCACGAGATTGGGGTGATAAAAATAGAGCCAGTAGTTACCTTGGTCCAAAGCAACAAGCAATAAGCTTTTGATCACTTCAGCGAGCAAAAATAACTTTTAGGCTCACTAAATAGAAACCCTTTTTATTTGGAGCAGTTTCATCTGATATTTGAATTTCCCCACAGTTTATTCTCGTTTCAGTTTAATCAGCAGATCATATTTTAGATGATAAGTGTTTGGCAGTGCTGCGAACTGCTGGGGAACAAAAACCACAATTGTATTATTTGTGTTTATAAAAATAGTTCTTTAAACATATTTAATTTTGAATACATGTTAGCTAATTTACTCTACTTTCGTTTAGTAAGTTTAGTTGAGTTTAACTTAACGTTTAGTTTATTTAACTTAACGTTTAGTTGAGTAATAACTGGATTACTTTTTTAAGCATTTTGTTTCCACACTGGGAATCCCAAGGATTTGGTGTTCGGGGTTGGACTTTTGACAGGTTTAGGTGTGCAATCACACCTTGGTTCCCGATAAGAGTAGTCGTATAAGTGGTGCATATATTTATATGTAAGTGGTGACCCTTGTACTCTCGCCGTTCTTCACCACTCTTCCCCCCATCATTCATCATCATGCATTGACATTTCAGCTGCTGCCAGCATTCTCATTCTCACGTCATTTATATTCATTTTCGTTTTGTTTTTTGCCTATTTAATTTAAATCTCATAGTTTCTATTATATTTTGTTTTTCCTCGATACGTTTGCTATATATTAATTAATTGGTAATTTTATTTTGGACACAACTTAGAGCTGACGCACAGGCCTCAGTGCCCATGTCAGCTTATTCCAAAGACCATAATTAAACTTGATTTATTTTATTTTAATTTAACTTAGTTAAATAATATTGATATACATATATATTTTGCCATTTATAAGTGCTGTACGATTTTATATTTGTTATTATTATTTTTCTGGAATAAATTATTTCATTAATTCATTCATTTTTTATATATGCGGAACAGAGTAAACAAATTTAGCACTTTTTGTATATGTGAGGCTTTTGTAAATTTATTTGTGGGTTAAAATTCAATTCTGTATTATGGGGCAAAGTTTAAACCAAGGAACATCCTATTTAATAACGTTATTTTATGTTCTTAATTGAAGAGTTGTAGAGTCTTTGTTATATCAGGCTGGACTCTAATTGGAATCGGATGAGTGGGAATCTGATTATTTCTTCATATTATACACAAATGAAGGATGTATTAGGTATACATAAGTTTATTTTGGAATCTCCAAATAAGCTTAAATAGCACAATAATACGCCTAATAGGGATATAAAACTCTGATATGTGCCACTGAAAAGTAAGTAAAATAACTTTATTGTTTCACATAGTCCATAGTCCCCAAAGTTTTATTCAGGGAAAAATTGTATAGCCATAATATACTGTCAAAGTTGTGTACAAAGTCTACGACGTATTTTAATCATCTCGGCTAACGAGACTGTTACAAAGCCTAGACGCGTTGCAGCATAATGAACCGTTGGAGTTTGTTTGAAGTAAAAAATCAACAAGGCCCTTTCTTGCCTGTCCACGTTAAGCCGAATTTCATGAAGTCTCCTCTCCTATTAATTCCTGATTGTTAGGCCATAAGACATCCTTTGCAAGGCTTGTAGAGGCTTAGTGTAAGTAATAACGAGACTGTAAACAATCACCGAGCTGGTAGTTAATACCAATACAAAATAGCTAGACAGAAGTAAGTTTCAAAATATGATATATCCCTTATTTGCACTATGTATATATTTAAAAGCAGTGAACAATTAATAATTATTTTATGTCCAATACACTCACAGCCAAATTGAGGTGGAATCTAATATGCTCCTGGTCTCTGTTGATATTTGGCCTAGTATTTCTCTGTTGATCGAGTCTAACATTTCAGTTTCCTTGATTTCCGTGCAGTTGATTAACTCTCTGAAAAAGCATAGTAAGTTAGTTTATTTAAAAAATGAAATATATTTAACGCTTTAGATAGTGCGTAGTTAATTTCTAACCACATCCTACGTTACATATAGCATAAACACGTAGGCACCTTTGTCATAAATATATAAATATGTGTTGAGAACAAGGAGTTCTATTGGAATTAGTGGAGGTAACACTGATGAACAAAACTGCGGACCGTTCTTTCGAAAGTTTGGCGAGCCAAAGAACTACTCGCTGAAATCGAACGAGACGGCAAAGTGACTCAAAAAAATACCTATTCATTATTTTAACATTAATAAACTTGTATTTGTTTGTTTGCTCATAATTTATCATATTTCACGACAAGAGTAGGTGCATAAATCAAACAAAAAAATTAATTTGTTCCAACTTTTACTACTTTTATTCCAGTGATTTGCATGAGTAGATTCACTTATAGGAATAAAACAACCAATCAGGATAGTTCAAAGAACGAGAAATTTGCCTCACCAGTGTACCAACCTGACAAAATCACCGTCTCGCTTTTTCGACAAAAATAGTGAAGCAGTGTTACCTCCAGTTATACAATAAACCTCCCTGGTTGAAAATATAAAATATGACACAAATTATGTTTTAAAAGATAACAAATACATTTAGATTTATACTGTAATTACGTTCGAGGATAATTCCTTGTAATTACGCAAATATACATAAAAATATGTTGCAAGTGACTAGATTTTTCCCAGTTACACCGGTCATCAGGCCCAATCAGAGGACTGGTAGATCATAGTGTACTTTTCAATGATAATATTATGGTATTCTATAAATAATCAAAATCAAATTAAAAAACCAGTATATTAAACAACCGTTACATTTTAGCGTTTGAAAGGTTTGTCAATAGGTCCAATATAACCTGCCGATCGTCAATCTCTCTTCAGTGGCCTTCTAATCAAGAACTTTGTCTATCACGGCTTTGAACTTGAGAGGATCTTCAGAAACACTAAGTTCTTTTAGAAGGTTAAATTAAAACTGAGTAAATAAATCAACTAATATAATAAATAATTACAAATGTGTAGGACGAAGAAATTAAATTTTAATAATAAACTCCTTTTTAGAACTAAAATGAAATAATTACATCGGTGTCCTCTTATACAAATTATTATTAGTGTTTTGGGGTTCGTCGTGAGGAATATAATACTAAATAAAGTTAAATAATATTATTGTTTACTTACGTTATGTTTATTGTGATCGATGAAAATCGTGAAGATTTAACAATATCCAAAACTGAAGGTGAGAAGGTTGCAGATACAGTGTTTCCAATGGAGCTAAAAGAACCAAAGACAAATTTTAACCCCGGTATAATAGTAACAACAATGAGTAATATGGTACAACAACATGGTGTAATAGTAACAAGATATAATGTGGGACAACAACATGGTACAAAAGTAACAACAATAAGGAATAATACGATACTTCAACATAACGTAATGGTAACAAAAAGGAGTAATATGGTTCAAATACATGGTATACTACTGTAGTAACAAGGAATAGTAACAATATTGTTTACGAGCAGTATATATGAGCTAATCATACTATTATTACTAACGGTGCGATGCATTTAGTTCAATGATATTCATACGGTTGTAAATAATGTTTATAATTAAGTTCAAGCAAGGCAGTGGGAGAAAGACATGTTAACAACTTATATAAACATGGAAAATTAATTAAGCATATTCCATGCTTTTTATTATAAAATGATTTATAAGGGTAAAGGCTTTAAGTACAAAATGAAGAATGGTTGTTCACTATATTTTAAAGGTTTTCATACTTATAAAAAAAGGCAACTAAATAATCGAACATGATTGTCAGATATTCTAACCGGACTTCATTTACCGGCCGTTGCATAGATCGGGGCAAGTAATGTCGACCTGAAATGACGAATACATCATTATCGGTCAATAATATAACACAATCGGATCACGTAACATCGGGACAGTGGCGAAAACATCGCATAATTCCCGCGTGAACTGATTTTAAACTGATTACCAACGGTTGTAAGCGACATTTAAATTTCATCATATATGAAAATAAATAAATAAAATAATAGCTTTTATTGGAGCAATTCTAAACAAGGTGTGGCTATACAAAATAACTCAAGTAAGTACAGTGGCATACAAAGAATACAAAAAAATAACTATTACAAATTTATAACTTAATTATATACTGAATTTTTGAACTTATTCGAGTGCGCAGTCCGGTAGTGAGTTGACGTGTAAGAGAAGTTTCCCGTTTTTGCCGTCAGCTTGGAGGCAACGATGCAGAACAGGTAATGTATTGTCAGTTTTCCATTTGTTCGTGTATATAAATGTTGTGTTAGTGTATTGTATTTTAATTTTTGTATATATTTGTTATATTTGTGTTTGTGTAAATTAAAATGTAAAAGAAAAATATAAGAAATTTCAAAAACATTTTGGTTAGTTAGGTGTAAGAACTTGATATTTAGATGTAAGTAGGGTTCACTTGATAACGGGAGGAGTTTCCTTACCTCCCGAAACGTAGAGTAGTTTTAAACAATAGAAGCGATAGGTGAAGTCCAAATAAATCAAAAAATAAATTAATTATATACATGTATATTTCATTTTAAAGTTGCCTGTCTCTAAGACCAGCTTGAGGTTTTCTTTAAATGATCTGAAGCTCAGCGCCTTAAACTTATTGGAAAACCCGTTGTAAATCTGTGGGCCAAGTATGAAAATGCATTTCTGCCCACTTTAAGTCTAACTTTGGGGACTTCGAGCATGCAGCCCTGGTGAGTGCGGCGTTCCCTAACCTCAGAGCGAGCCTGCAGCGTTTCTCTCAAGTAAGGGCGAGTACTAGATGATAAAATTTGATGAACCAAGCAAGCGACATGGAATCGAAATATGACCCTTATTGGAAACAGCTTTGCTGATGTCCTAAACTGGCTGATATGGTCGAATTTTCTGAGGTCATACACGAACCTCAACGCAGCATTTTGTAATCGTTGCAGTAGGACTGTGTTGTCCAAAGACAATCTGCTACCAAAGACTGGTAGAGCAGACAGCATTGAAGGGGATATTACAGATCTGACAATCTGCAGCTTGGGTTCCACCTGGATCAATCTCTTAAACCTAAACAAAACTCGCAGTCTACACATTGTCCTGTGATTTATGGACTGAATATGTTTTTAAAATGTCAGTTGCGAGTCAAATATCACTCCAAGAATCTTCACCGATTCAGAGATAAACAAGTGTTAGCCACCCAAGGAAACACAAGAAGAGGCACCGTACACGTATATTCACTCTAAAAACAAAAAAAATGTCCCCGAAAGCCGCGGGACCTTATGTGGTTCCTCCACTCAACCCTGACTTAAGACCGATCCTGACCCACTAATTACAGAGTCTATTAACACCAAACAGTAATCATCATCATCATTACACCTGTACGTGACATTTCTTTAACTATAATAGGTTCCTTTACGTTTCAGCACTCTAGTGTATTTTTAAAGACAAGTGTAACAACGAAGGATAAGTTTATGAGCCATCCGTTGTATCGGTTTACAAATTTTATAGCTATGGTATATGGCTTACTCAGCTGTTAGCCAAAGCTTTCACCATATTCCCACATAGACTATATTTATTTTTGTTCCTGTTTTATCAGTTTTACCAAGCGAGTCTTGAACAGTGTAGAGAAATCTTTTTGATTTAATACAAATTGTGTGATTCTTAGGTATACGTAATAATATTTGTAAATATAAAATTTGGAAGCTGTTACTGAATTTTTTTCACCTGAGCAATTATTTTGTAAACGGGTGAGCTTTCACCAGTCAAGTCACATTCCAACTGATCTCAGCGTTGGGGAATATTTCTAAGCAAGTGCATCTGTCAGTCAAAGTTATACAGAAAAAGGTAAACAAGAGAATTAGCTAACTGAACTTTCAATGGAATTTTTACCAATTCACTCGTTTTCACTCACTAGCTAGGTAAGTTAGAATTATTGACAAGTGAGTGAGTTGTCCCGAATAAAGGTGACCTATATTGTGTGCATTAATGGACAGTATAAATGCTTATTAAAATTCCCGAGATACATTGTTTGGTCGGGTTTATATAACCAAACAGAAAATGAACAAACCAGTGATTTTATCTTAAGATACTGGATATTCAAACTTTAAAGTTTAGCGATGCAACACAAGCGCACTCGTCATCCATTAGCCCCCGGGTCCTAAAGCTATAATAGAGTTGAGAACAATAGGACCTTCAAGATCAAGCTCTGACTTTGTGATAAGGCACATATGAGCATTTGCCTGAGGCGGTAATATACAAAGCATACTTGGTTGCCAATTATGAGGATGGAGTTTATGACAATGAAGGCTTCTTGATTTTCGATTCTCGATACTATGGTATAAAACTTCAAGGTAGTAGTATTATATAAGCAAAATTTAGGCCTAATAATGAAAAAAATTAAATATGGTGTTGATCGCAGTTTATTCAACTACATTATATTTAAAACTAAAAGAAAAGGGTATAGGTAGAACACAAATCAGACGTTGAGTACATGAGGTAGTCATATTAATTTATTTTAACGAAGCAACAAAGGTCTAAGCTAGCAGTTGCTAACACAATAACATGAGAAGGGCAAAATTTGGAGTCCTGCCCGAGCTAACACAGACATTAGGCTATTGAGTAAGTTGTGATTTTGATCTCAGAGAAAACTTATCAAGGTATTGAAGACTTTTAAAGGCATCAAACAGATTTATATTAGTTGATAAATACAAAGAGAAAACTTTCCGTTGGTTTAATTTTGTTTAACAAATGGTTGTAGTAGATTGAGTTGGTGAAGTTGAAACTAGATTTTCGATAAAGGAGATTTTACCTAGTAAGTAACCTAATACGTAAATACGTAAAATAACCTAGTAAGCATTATTTTTCATAGTAAATTAACTCTATAAATATTCAATTTTGCAAGTTTTATTAATATTTAAACTATATTAGTAGCTTAAAATAATTAAAAGTACGCTGAGCTAATATTCAAATAATGCTAACTCTTGTATAGAGTATCGAAATTATGTCTGGACTGGCGCTTATTTTTAACGAATTTTTTGAAGTAAACCAGTACAGGTAGGTATGCGATAATAAACCTGTTAGTACTAAACTGAAAGTGTTTTGTAAGCTTCGTGGATATTTAATAATCACCTAAACTATAATGCAGTATTATGTAGGTGGTTTAATTTTCATGCCCCTCCACATCTGGAGGTCAAGAAAAATCTAACATACACTGATTTGCAGGGAAATTTAAATTTAAATCAAATACCTTTTCTAGCTTAGATCGATGATTTTGGAACACATTTTGATGCTGGTGGGCCACCTCTAACAGTTTTGCAAATATGCTAACGGAACATAGTTATTAGTTATTAAAAGCCAAAAAATACAAGTGCGATTTTTGCAAGCACAACGGTTGCAGTGTTAAACTTAAGAGATACCACTAGCAATTAAGTTAGATGCTTTTCAGTGAAAAAGTCCCTTAAAAGGCCTTTAATCTCTGTTAAAAGGTTTCCACTGAGGTAGATAAAAAAGAACATCATCAGTCGAGACTTTTGTTTATAACAAAACCGAAGACTCAGGAATAGAAGATTTTTTTTGTATTTGTAAAAATAACATATTTAATAGTTTATTTGTATTATGTGTGCATGTGTGCTATAAGTATTCACTTGTACACTTTTAAGGCAAAAACAAAAGTAAAAACGATCATATGCCATCTAATTTATAGTCATAGTCAAATATTTAGAAGGTGTTCATAGGTAAACTAATGTTAACTATGTAACGATTGAAAAACACCAAATACAATATAAAATTAAATAACTTAAAAATATAACTTTTAAAGCTTTTAGGGATTCCAAAAGCCCGACAACATCCAAATCATGTTTAATCCGAATGTTTGAACTCAATTACATTTTAAATCTGAAATGTAATACCTGCAGTTGGAGGCAAACTCAAAATACAACACATTGTAAAAGTGTGTAGAGGTTAAAGCAACTTTACATATTTTTAACACATATATTGTTTTCCAAATTATACGAGGCAGGCTGCAGCTAGCAATTACGTTACTAAACGGGGAGCACAACTTGGGAGCCTGCCCGAGGCGTTACAAACAACAGTTACGAAACAGCTTGGGACTCGGTGATCAGAGAAATGTTAATACAAAAATAATACAATGTAATTAATAACCTTAGAAGTGCTCAATAAGTTTTTGCAAAATACTTTATGCATTATACTACAAATGTGCGGTATTTTATAGGGTTCACATAAATTCCTTTTACCGAGTAGAAGTCATTGAAGGAATGAAACAGACTGAAAAGCTGAGTGTGACGGATTGAATCATACTTTGAGTTAGGGAGATGTTCTGGGAAATAGGGAAACCTAATTGTTATATTGCAAAGCATCACTGCTTTATGGTGAAGTCTGATGATTGGATAGCACTTTGCAATATGTTAAAAAAAAACTTGTCTTGCAATACCCTTCTTGTTAAAAATAAAATAGTCTTCCAATTAAAAAAGGAATAAAATATCCCTGTTTTGCATTTATTTGTAATTATGAAACGAAATTTAGAATGATTTTATAAAATCGTATTATGCAAATAGTTCAATAGGCCTATAATTCTAATAAGTTTATAGAAATGCTTCAGTTCTTAGACTCTGAAGACTGTGTGAAGATTCTTTAACGTTAAATGAATTATTCTTAGTGATATCAAATATCAAATAAAGAAGCCACTCCTGCTTTATAAGTTAATGTAATCGATAGATATTGGTTAGTCTCAGTCGCATTATGGCCTTGCAATAAAAACGAATGAAGAGGCAAATAAAATATATGAACTTAGTATTATTTTGATTGCCACTGAAATATTTTGTAATTTTGAAAAAATACCCCCGTCACAGCAAACCTGCGTACTCAGCGAATTTCCAATGCCTATATATGGGTATAACTACTACCTAGAATCACTTACAAAGTTTCACAAAAATACATTCATTAATAAGTGATATATAGCATTTTATTAATTCTCTATAAGAATAACATTATAATTGAGTACGCAGGTTTGCTGCAACAAGTAAGATAAGAAATGTGGTTTTTGCAATTATCAATATAACTCAACCAGGTGAAGCTACATACCGAGTTTTATTAATTTAGGTTCATAACTAAGGGAGATATAAAACTTTACTTATTCTCCATCAGGGAGACATTACATTTTACTTATTCTCCATAAGAAAAAAATGGGGGCCTAGTACGCAGTAGTAGTTTGCTGCTACCGGGAAAAATCATCAAAAACCTTTTTTGTGTTAATATCAAAATAACACAACTAGTTGAAGCCACATACCAAGTTTCATCAATATACATACATAAATAATCGAAATATAACATTTTATTTATTCTCCATAAGGATAACATTGGACAACGTACTGTGTTTAGCACTTTGAATATCACTGCAACGGTTGGACGTAAAACAACAATTAAAACGCCAAAATTATTATTTTATAGAGCTAAACTGATTGGTAGAAAGAAATGTGGAGTTTTTAGTGAAATTATCTGAGGAAAATCTAAAAACAGTATTCCCATAAGATTAACATGGGAAAGTTTATGGAAACATTTTTTGACTTTTCTCCACAACCACTATACCTAGCTTAATCATAGCTTAATACCTAGCTTAATACTAAATTGTTTTTTTTTAAACTCTATAAAATGGCTATAACCAAAATCTAGTGTTTTTAAAATTTTAGGGTAAAAAGTTCAAAAAACTGATTTTTGGACAATTTTAAACCCCCATAAAACCCCCTTCCCATAGTCCGATCGATCTGGTTTTCGAACTTAATGTCATAAATGTTACTCTCCACATTTGTGCCAAATTTCATCAAAATCGGGCGCTTCTTTCAAAAGTTGTTGCGGTAACGGACACACACACACACATATATATATATATATAAACATATAAATTATGAAACTAAATAAGGATACTTTGTTCTCATATTGATAGTAAAATTAATATATATATACATATATATAAATTTTTAACGAATAGTGTTTTTGGCATCTGGGGACATCAAAACAAAAAGTTATCATGGTCTCGGGCTTAAGTCTTATCATGCCACCCACGGTAATAGCTTCTTCCCTATAGGGGAAATTCGCTAAAAAGCTGATAACAAATTATTTATAGAGCCAACCAACTCTAAATAATTACGTTATTAAAACACCCCCGTCGTAGCAAACCTGCGTACTCAGCGAATTTTCAATGCATAATATATGTCTTAATACCACATAAAGCCGCATATCAAGTTTCAGAAATTATTCACAAATTAGTGATATATACAATTTTAATTATTCTCCATAAGAATAACATTGGGAATGAGTATGTAGGTTTGCTGAAACAAGGAACACAAACGGTTTTATGCAAATATAAATAGAGTTCAACTAGGTGAAGCCACATATCAAGTTTCATCAATATAAATTCATAAATACGTGATATATACCATTTATATTATTCTCCATAAGAATAACATGGGGGATAAGCATGCAGGTTTGCTGAAACAAGGAACGCCAAAAATGGGTTTTTATGCAAATATCAAAATAGATCAACAAGTTGAAACCACATACCAAGTTTTATTAATTTATGTTCATAATTAAGGGAGACATTACATTTTACTTATTCTCCTTAAGAAAAACATGGGGGCTGAATACGCAGTTTGCTGCTTCGGGGACCTTGGGTAAAAACTGTTTTTTTTTGGGAAAATAACAATATACCACAACCAGATATAGTATATTTCATAACAAGAGTGGAAAGTGACTGTTTCCAGCCCGAGATTAGCGGAGCGCGGAATTTCGATCAAGGCACGGTGTAACACTTTCTACTCGAGATATAAACGATATTTTTTATCTCACTGTAGTTAATTAATAATAATAATGAATTAAATAATATAAGTTAAAGAAATAACCTCTAGGTGTTCAATTGATTCCCGCAGTACAATGAAAACAGTGATACTGTTTGCACAGCTGATTGAGTTATTGAGAAGTTATTAAGTTATTGAGAGTGATATAGTTGTTGAGAACAGCTGATTTATGATAAATAAATCTTAGCTCTACTAGCACTACTTGTGTCAGGAATCATAACTAAATACTAGTGTGGAAAATCAACAGCTAATTTTCCCACTCTAGAACGGGAAATAGTTATTTGTGCAACTAGTGAGCAAAGTGAGCAATTGCCTCACTCGAGAGAAATCCTTACTCACGAGCCGTAGGCGAGTGAGGAATGGTTTCTCGAGTGAGGCGATTGCACTTTGCACTCGAGTTGCACATTATATTTTTCCTACAGTTACCATAAAACAAATAAATTGGTAAAGAAACGTAACATATTTTTACACAGAAGTGAACTTTTAATTTGACATTTAATGTGAAAGTAACATTAATAAATCAGAAACAAAATTATAAAACAAAAAATAATCTCCTTAAAAATGAACACAAACACCCTAAAAGAATTTTTCCGTTGGGCTTTTTACATTCTTACTTTCACACCAGGAAGTAAACAATGCATACCTTTTTCCATATTTATGTTTTGATTTCTCTGGAAGAAGATTTAGAGACACATTCCTCGCCACATTTTTTAATTCTTCTGGAGTACAAGATTCTTCTGGTGAACTATTATTCCTAAAATCGTCATTAACGTCCATTTTGCGACGTCAAAACCACCTTCAATGTTTACAAATGGCAAATCAATGAAATGGTGGCTTCTGCCGTGACCGGAAGTGTTGTGACAAATACAACAGTACAACAGCTGACCAACTGATTTACAGCCAGTGCTGCCAACGTATTTCGCGCGCATACGACCTTGTCTGCATGTTACGCGCTCACTATTTCGTGCCTTCACGTTGCAAATCTGGAGTGAGACAAAGTAATTAGAGTGAGACAATGTTAACATTGTCTCACTGATGAGCGAATTGGCCACTTTGCTTTCTCAAATCAGTGAGAGAACATGTACATTGTTAGGTAACTGTAGGAAAACGTTATTTTCTGCACTCGCAGCTGATGTTGAAAACAGCTGTTTTCCGTACAGAGTGATGAAAAATGTTATTTTCTGCATTTGCAGCTGATGTTGAAAACAGCTGTTTTCCGTACAGTGTGATGAAAAAGCTGTATACCCAGTTTCGTTAGTATACCTTTAGCGAATTTCCCCTATAGGGAAGAAGCTATTACCGTAGTCGGCATGGTAAGAACTAGGCCCAGGACCATGATAACTTTTCGTTTCGAAGTCCCCAGATGCCAAAAATACCATTCGATCAAAACTGTATACATATAGATATGCTGCTTTACACGTTTATACCAAATTTCCTCAAAATTGGATTATTTTTACGAGAGTTATCGCACCCACAGTCACATATTTATATACAGTTTCGAACGAATGGTGTTTATGGGGTCTGGGGACCTCAAAACGAAATGTTATCATGGTCCCGGGCCTAGGTATTACCATGCCGACTACAGTAATAGCTTCTTCCCTATAGGGTAAATTCGCTAAAAATGCTAATTCTCACACAAGTTCTTGAGTTTAATCATGTTCTGCTTAACATTTTTCATAATATTTGTTTTAAAAACCATCCCCAAAAACATAAAAAAATTAGTGCTAATGATTAGTGTTATGGGAATGATGTACTAATCGATGTCAGGGCTTAACTCGTGTTACCTCATGACTCCGCAATTGGTTTTTGTTTGCATCGAAGTTTTCGTTATGGAAGTTAGAGTAGCAAAGGTATTTCACAACAAAAAATGACGCAATGGAACTTGAGGAATGAGCCAATAAACATTGGGGCTTGATTTCGAGCAATAAAATGTTAGCAACGAAGAAAAAAATAATGCACGATTTTTCGTTTCATTACAGTTACGTCGGTTGGTGTAAAAATAACACTGTTGGAAAGAATGCAACCACTGATACTGTATATTGTTGCTTTTGAACAAAATGGAGGGGGCGGTTCATTACTGATACATTTTGCCAAGAGCGTTGCTGTTTTACATGAACACTATACATTTAATAACTTTTTATTAGATTCCTATTTTGGACTGAGTGGTCATTTTGAAGTCTGGGTTGTACCATCATTTACTACTAATTAAGGTTTTATTTTAATATAACATTTACCAGTATAATTCAGTTTAAGTAGTTTTCTGGCTGCTTCTGTATTGTTTCTCACTGGGGATAGAGAACTTATGTATATCCTGAAAAATAATTCTGTAGCCCCAATATGATTGTTGAATTTTACTGTGATTTACTCAAAGTGAAAGAGTGAGGGAAGGAAGTTAACACCTCTTGTAGGAGGTAAATGACTGGAATGGATAATAAAAGTGGGCATACGAAAATATTGAGCTTTTAAACATGTTCGTCTTAAAAACAAAGACAAAAACATCATCTCGAACTTAACGAAACCTGACTACCAACTCCCCCCATTATTTACAAACTTGTAAAACAATACTCTACCTGGTTAAGACATTTACAAATATTCATTCAATTAAAAGGTTTTATAACCTCTTTAACAAAGTTTTCCTTATAAAAAATATATGTAAGGTGTTTGCCAATTGTAAGTAGTATATATTTTGAAAATAAAACAAAATGTAAAATATAAAAGTTATTATAAACAAACAAGTTTTGAATTGGATGGGTGTTTTTGACAGTTGCTTGCTCCAATTTCCTTTAAAAGCATTTCCGCTAATGGTCTATGTGTTGTTGTGGTCAGGTTTATAGAACGTTATTGAACTTTAACACTTAAGATTATTTTTCAACTTGTTATTACTTGTTGCATCTTACAAATATAAAATTATAAATAAATAACTTAGATCAATTATTTATTCAATCTCAAAAGTAATGTTAATATGGTTATATATGTAGTATACAAATTTATTTAAAATATTTATTGTGACACAATGATAATGTAATGTTGATTTAAAGAAAAAATAAACTCACCTACATTTGAATGAAAACCAACATTTTTTTAAAGTAAAGCATGTAGGAACTCATTTACTAAACGATGCAGATAAACCACCACCATAACTTCTTAAAATATAGAGCCGTGTTCTAAAATAGACTCGGCATAATTACAACATGCAGTCACCTCAAATCTCAAGTTCATATTATAAAACAGCAATTTAGGAAATAAGGAATACATTTAAAATAAATTTAACGTGTTATCGTGAAATAAGAAATCATTCGTACATAGTTTAAAGTAACTGACTCTTATTTGAGTACAACCTTGTATATCAATATGTTAGTCACTGTAAAAAATAAACATACAAATTCAGTTAAGTTGTAGACAATTCTAAGGACCTCATCCAATTGGTCTTTAGAGTTTAAATATTTATTTAAGGGAGATATGCATGTGAATCGTGATCAGTTTAAATTATTCATTAAAGCTTTGTAGAGTTCTGAGTGACCGTAAAAAGAACATTTGTGGTATACCTTTTGACCTATTTTAAACGGAAAAACAAATAAAACAGAAATGTTCTTTGTTTAACTGCTACTATAAGCTTAGCTGTACCTTTGAACACATTGACAAAGCAAAGAGGTTTTTATTGCAAATGTTTTGAAACAGCTCTTTACTAATAAAACAAGTACGTAAGTCAATATCGCTATAGTACTCTCTAGTACTCTATAGTTCTATAATTAAACTAGCATAACTGTAATTTTTTTTGTAAACTTATGAATTTAGTAAGATATGTAAAATATATCCACATGAAATGAGATAGCAATCTACCATTCGTACTCTACCCTTAAAATTGGTTGGTAATAGTAAAATGTTAAATTTTTTAACATTTTTTACTAACAGAACAAAATTAATGAAATACGAAATGTTTGAATGGGTCTACTAGTTAAAATATGCCAATACAAATGGTTAGTTACGTGTTAATAATACAACAGTTTGTTTGTACGACCGACTAAGACAATGGTTGGGCTATGTTTTACCGTTTCTCCATTAAGACAAATAACAAGAGAGCTAATATATGTGTCATAACAACTCTGTAACTGCTTATTGCTTTAATGCTAAACCAGAACTGATTTTAAGAATGCTAAACGGACTTTAGCTTTATGTTTTGGTTTTAAGATTTGAAATATATTTTTCATTAATCCGCCAAAGCCAAAACCATTTTCGCTTTCATACTGTTATATCGTAATCATTAAAAACTTTAGTCTAATAAATTATTAACTTTATAGTGTTACACCAAAGAGTTTAACAAAACAGTTTTAACATCTTAAAGACGTTATATTGCCCTAGAACTGGTATGAAGTTTTAAATCTAACTATTCCAATGGACCAATTTTGAGCTGAAGCCTGTAGTGAAACCTAGGTCGCAAATTTGACCTGATAAGGGGACGACTGGATGACGAAAAGGTAAATTTAAACCACTAATTTTAACAAAATGACAAAAGCAAACGTGTAATTAAAATCTACTAACCAATTATTTGGATTTTAAAAAATAATCAGTTTATTTCAAATAAGAAATTTTATTTTGGGAAATATTTATTCGTTTTGGTGAAAATTTTTACACGAATTGTAAGTAATGTTTAAGGGATAAATCTTTATCAAAGATCCGATGGGTTAACAAAAACAATAATGGTCAACAATATAATAGTCAATAAGGAATAACAGCTCAATAATAATAGCTCATCGAAACATTAGTGTTTGAACTAATGATGTGTGAAGAATTATAATAGATACAATACAAATACTGTATGCAAAAATAAGTAATTAACCTTCAATAAAGAAAGATTAAAATCGCTTATTTATCCTGCAATATATATGTTTTTAGCAAATTATATAAATATTATTTTTGTTTATAAGATTTTGTTATGATACATAATCATGTGGCAATTAACTACTGGTATGGACATTCCAACGAATTACACCTAACACATAGGAGTGTAAAAAGGTTTGAGTTAACTGTGCTTACTACAAAAAAGACAATAATAAATAAATTATGACCCCTTTACAACTGGCCATGACAACAATCAATGTAAGGTTCTTGTGTTGATAAGTATCATAGCTTTTGAAACCTCATAGAAAAAATTGGGTACCAGCTGATTGAGCATTATTTTATCAATTTCATTAGATTGGGTGGCAGGCGATTTAAATTTCGTATAAAGACAGTGCCCCATAGTTGGTTTTCCCTGTCGGGCTAAAATTAAGTGGGCCTAACAAAAGGATTTCTATTCCATCTCTCAACACAACAGAAATATAAATTTCACATCAAGTTTTGCTTTTAAAACTATATTTAACAGCTCCTACCGGTGTTAGAGTTACAGGTGTTTAACATTATTTTATTTCACTATAAAAAGTTAAAATTGTAGGTCATTAATGTGGTTTACAAGGCTTAACTTGGTTGTCCCAACATATAATGTCTCCGCAAATGGGAAGGCGTGGAGTGGATAGGAGCTTGTTCAATCTTCTTAGCAATGGAACTTTTAGTCGTATTTCAGGATGAGCCATATTGCCCGATACCGGTAACCAGGAAAGAGAGATGCCTTTAGAGCTCTATTGATACACCAACATGGACCATGATCGTTTTACCCCCCCCCCCCCTCCAAAACCAATAGGAAAGTTTTGTGTTTATGAATTGTAAAATTATTTAGAAAATCTGCTCTCAATGTTCTGTTATCTAAAAATTCCTTTCGGTGTTATCTCCTTTTAATTCCTTAATTGAAAACTCAAACAAACTTTAGGGAAAACAATTTGTGTGACTTACTTCTTGTCGGATTTATATTAAAGATAAAAGCGGAATTTGTTTCTGGCAAAAACGTGATAAGCAGGAAACATAAACCAATAAAAACCCATTTAAAGCTTTCTGTTCAGAATTACGATTTACGTCAAAAACACAAAGTGCCAACTATAGCACTTGTGGGCATTACACTTTACCAGGTTAATTCGTTCACAAATTATAGTCTTGCGCTCAGTCATTTTAATTAAGTACAACTTGGACAGTAAGTGAAGAATGTCTTGCGGTGTGAAACTAATCCTTATAAATGCGATAGAATTATTTAATATAAGATGAAATTGTTTAAAATCGTAATATATACTTAGTAGTGTAGCACAGATTATCTTATATTTTAACCCTAAAACGGATTTGGAAGAAATTATATAAGACGTCGAAAAATTCGTGTAAATAAATTTATTTATTTGTTTGTTCAATAAATGCTTATTGGAAGTATGTAGGCCTAAGTATGTAAAGGTTTATGATACTAGATGTAAGCTGTAATATAGATTACAATATTTATAGTCCGATTATCGAAAGAAAGTGACTGGCGGAGCGGCCGCGCAGCGACAGAACATTTTATTTCATAACCTCGTGGAAACGTACAACACATGATTAGAAATTTCCAATAATTGTTATTTGAACTGTA
Source organism: Allygus modestus (assembly GCA_963675035.1). Classification (NCBI taxonomy): domain Eukaryota; kingdom Metazoa; phylum Arthropoda; class Insecta; order Hemiptera; family Cicadellidae; genus Allygus; species Allygus modestus. The sequence continues at coordinate 125,186,767 of OY776115.1, read as the reverse complement.
AGTTAAACATGTTTATAGAACATTTGAAAAATATTTTTTATCTTACTCCGATGAATTTATATTGATAATTATATATTAAAAAATACACGAATTGAGACATTTGTAATTGTAGTTCATTAACAAAATATAACCATCAATATAAAATAATCGTAATAAGATACCAAACATACAAATAAATTTGCTTTAAACGTGTTTAACTGAATATTTGAATAACGTTTATTGGAAATTTTTAACCATGTGATTTAAATGTCCACTATGCTATGAAATATAATGTTTGGTCGCCGCGCGGCCGCTCCGCCAGTCACTTTCTTTCGATAATCGGACTATATTCAATCAACATACAACATATTACAATATTTACCGTTAATCAGATCATGTAGTTTTGTTTTATTTGTGTCTTAGCATTTGTTATATATGTTTGCGTTACGTTATATTTCTTTCAACTCACAATTATTACTTACCCTTATTACTGGTACTACTACAAAATAAAAGTTTCATTAGGATAGACTGAATTTGTTTAAAATTTGGTTCTTGCATGATATCGTCTCCAATAACCGTATCTCTATATCGCGAGGTATCGGCCCGCAACAATGTCTCGCACCAATGGTTATTTAGTAGGTTGTGAACCCTGATTAGCCTCCTTTATTGGACCTGCATACGTAACTGCTGTCCCTACCAGAGGCGAACACTGATTGCTATGTTTTGTTTAGAAATTGCATTGGACTAATGTTTAAGAATCAAATTGTAAACTATAAATAAATTAGTAATTAAAAACATATCGAAATGGTCCGAATTTGTATTAATGCAATATTACTCAAGTTTAACTTTGGGAAAAAGGTTGGCTGACGTATAATAAAACGTAATTTTGGTTTCTTCAAGATAAATACTTTACTGATCCATCTATGCCGAAGACATTAAGGTGCCCCATGTATCTTCAAAGTTACATTGTTATTCTTATTTACATTCACTTTCGTTTTATCAAAAGATAAAAAAGTTTAATGCATTATCTCTTATTTACAGCTCATATGCGGTAACTACCAATTAACTCGTATTTCACTAGTTAACATCTGTTTCAACAAAAAAGACGACCACAAGACAATTCTTTTGTGCTGTCCTAAAAAGAATTACGTTAATTAAAGATCGTTTATGTGCATGTAGTGGAGTTGAAACATGAATTAGATATAGTAATTAATTATTGTATGTAATTGTCAAAAATAAGATAGCAGAGCACTTTTTCATTGCAACAGTCGCACAATATGCGATGAGAATAAAAATGCATTATTTTTTGTTTGCGCCTAGCACAAGATTTGATTCCATTACGTTGGCTGGCACACCGGGACACGAATTAAGCATAAATCTACTGTAGGTTGTACACTCACATTAGGTCAGTCAATCCCAACAAGAAGTAATGGTACACAAATAAATGTTTTTACAAATTAAATTCCCTCATTTGATTTATTCTCATTGTAAAAAGTTAAGATTGGAAACACAATCATTAATTTAATGTACTAATCTTGTACTAAAGAAACCTACCTGTTAGTTGTGGAATTTATTATTCTCAAAGCGTGATTGGTTCGTTCTTGCTGTAGTGTATCCAATAGATTGGACTCAGCTTCAATGTTTCCAATCTGGAAAAATACAATTTAATGTTAGTAAAATCTTGCGAAATTCCATTTAATATACCGGATGTTTTAAAATGAATATCGGGATTTGCATGGGTTATATTATTTATTACATTAAACTTACAAACAAAAAGAAAGAGCAACTAAAACAGTTTTGATTGTTGGCATCAGTGCCAACAATTTTTCTTCCATCCGTTAGAAAGCGCTAGTGGCGGATCCGTTGTGTCAGCTGTATTCGTTGTTGCAAACTCGTAATCAGAGCGCTGTTTGTGTTTTACAGTTTGCAAGGTCCGGATCTGTTGTTACCGTACAAGGTTTATTCCATATTATGGTCGGTTGTAATCCTCCAAGTGATAATAACATCCGTAGATAGTATCATCAGTTTGAAGAAACCGGCTGTCTTTGCGAAGGAAAGAGTACAGGTCAACCAAGAGTTAGTGAAGAAAGTGTTGATCACGTGAGAGAGTCATTCTAACGTAGTCAAAAAAAGGTTCAAAAAAGCAAGTCGTGAATTAGTCGTGTGCTCACATTGAACATTTGTAAGGTTTTAGGTAAAACTGTTTGAGGTGCCCTTTTATTTTATGTGTTAGCCGTATAGTTGTAAGTTTAATGTAATGAATACTATGATGCGTTCGAACCCCGATAATAATTTTAAAACACCGAAAAGCGTAATTAAATATTGTTCCTTTTTAATAAAAAGTACATAGTCAAACTGCTTTGAACTATTTCAGTAAAGAACCTAATAATTGAAATTATCATACAGTTTCAAATTATTTAATTTTGGTGTTTTTTATATCATGGAGTCTTTCTCCTCACATAAACAATATCATTCACTTTTGCAAGCCCGTCTTTGTAAATCGTTGTATTTGCATGGCCAAAACACACAGCGGAAGTATACCTCCTTTTCTTTTGTGCCGGCGTAAATTTTAAACATCCCAGTTTACATACAAATAGTTTTAGCGAATTTCCCCTATAGGGAAGAAGCTATTACCGTAGTCGGCATGGTAAGGCCTAGGCCCGGGACCATGATAGCTTTTCGTTTTGAGGTCCCCAGACCCCAAAAACACCATTCGTTCGAAAATGTATAAATATATATATATATATATATATATATATATATATATATATATATATGTGTGTGTGTGTGTGTGTGTGTGTGTGTGTGTGTGTGTGTGTGTGTGTGTGTGTGTGTGTGTGTGTGTGTGTGTGTGTGTGTGTGTGTGTGTGTGTGTGTGTGTGTATGTGTGTATGTGTATGTGTGTCCGTGAGCGCGATAACTCTCGTAAAAAATGATCCGATTTTGTTTAAATTTGGTATGTTAAATTCTAAAACCAGCCAGATCGTAGATCGCTCCATCCGAAGGGGTATTTTTTTTTGGGGGGGGGGTTGTACCCAAAACATGGGTTTTTGAAATTTTCACACACAATTTTTGAAATAGTTAAATTGTATTTTTTACCATTGGATTTAGCTTAAAAAATGCACAATCTTTTAATTTGATAAATCACTACGTCAATTGGTTACCGAGAAATTGAAAGTGCTAAACACAGTACGTTGTCTAATGTTATTCTTAAGGAGGAAAAGACAAATTTCATATATCGCTTATTTATGAACGTATACTGACAAAACTTGGTATAAGGTTATGTCTTTGTATAAGGTTATGTTTATGTTAATAAAACTTCATCTGGTTCTTCTTTCTTTATTGATATTTGCTCAAAAAAACAATTTTTTGCCAAAGGCTTCCGTAGCAGCAAACCTGCGTACTCAGCCCCAATGTTATTCTTAGTGAGAATAATTAAGGTTGTATATACCGCTTATTTGTGAATATTTGTTTATGAAACTTGGTAAGTGGTTTTGTTTAGTATTAAGACATTTATATCTCCATTGGAAATTTGCTGAATATTCAGGTTTGCTACAACGGGGATACTATTAAATATTACACCGGTTAGGAAATACTAACGCAGAATATATGATATACAGTAAGCCTCAAAGAACGAAAGCATCGTAACACAACTTGAATAGAACAATACTTTTCATTCCATAGGCTAGTCATAAGATAAACATCTAAACATTTTTCGTGCAACTTTTTTAATGTGCTTCCTAAATATCTCGGACATGTCGGTGACATAACACGACTCAAGGCCAACTTGTCCCTTGGATTGACAACAATCTGTATAACCCCTTTAACGATTTTTGTTTTGAATTAGATTTTTTGTTAAAGATAGTGTTAGTTTGTTTGTCACCACTGATTAATTCGTCTGCAGATTGGGTCTGTTTTATAAGAACATTAACAATGCCATTTCTGTACTCTGTGTGTTGGTGATTATGCTAAGCTGCTGTACCAGCTGAGTGTTCTGACTCATCAACGCACTCTGGTAGTTTGTGACACCAGTCCATGGTATTATAAGCTTTTAGGTTGTGTTCAAACGTTAGATTTTTTAAGAGAGTATCAGGCGAATATTTTGTCTCTTGACGACGTACGAAATTACAGAGTAGGACCATAATATCAGTTTTTTAGCACCACGTTTGACCATAAAACGTGAGTGTCTCCGTTACCCATAACTCTAATATTAAAAACAATGCGTCGTTGGATTATTTTTTTAATTTGCTTAAAACCTTTTAAGCTAATCTTGATATTTTGTAATTACAATTTTACATTTTTTACTCATTTGGATCGGAATGTTTTAGTAAACCATATTTTAAAGAAATTTGTAAGTAGCCTACATAATTAATCAATAATTTAACTATTTTCTTAAAAGCTTTGTCCCAACAGTTTCTCTAATAATAAGGTTTTCAAAATCACATACGGATAGATAGCCATAATAGGAAGAGCGGTAGGGCCACATGTAATTTTGTTCAAAAACAAGTATTGGTTAAGAAAAAATATCATATTACACATTTACAAACAGTTTGTAAAATAAACAAATTGAAAAGTCAATGGCAAGATGTGCAAGGTCATTTGTAGAATCAGCAACATTTAAACTTTAAAACATAATAGAGTTTTTATTATACTGATGAGGAAAGAATTTCCATCTTATGATCCTGCTTAGCGTCCCATATTTACTCAGTCGTGTTTCTACGTTATACAAACCGGTATGATTAATTAGCCAGGATGTTTCAAATTAAACTTGCTGTTTGCACAGGGAATTTGAGAGTTTATTTCTCAGCGTTTTATTTGAAAGTCACAGATTATAAATTCTCAGATGCCAACTAATTAGTTAAACGTAATAATTTGAATTATATATATAAAACAAGTTTTAAAACGACTTTAGAGATTATTCAAGCTCATACAAATATGAATGTATAACATAATAGTGATTTTAATTGGGTTTAAGATATTACCTTTCGTATCCAACATTCTGTTATAAAAAACAACAGGAAAACAAACATTTAAATTAATCTCGCTGTTTACTCAGGAAATTTAAAATACTTTAAATGTTAAATAATACTTGAAACTACATAAAAAACATGTAATTACTTCTAATGTTAAAACATTAAGGTCACAAGACGTTGACTTGTTTTGTATATTTGTACATATCAAAACCTATAAATAAAAACCTTGAGATTTTTTTTATTCAGCCCAGATAGAAAAACACATCTATAATAGGATTATATTGTCGGATTGGGTGTTGGTTTGGGAAGGGGGGGAGGAATTCCAATTAACTATATTTTTCTTTCACCCTAAGTTTCAGACGCTTGAAAAAAATTCATAACACTTTCTCAATAAAGAAGACTGCAATAGAGCTCTTTAGCTTTAGGTCACATATACGAGAAAGCATCCTAATCCATTTGTGAGAATTAACAGTGTTGCGAAAAAGCGATGAAAGAGAATGGTTGAAAAAAAAAACATTAATTGGGTTTAAAATATAAAAAAATGTACAAATCTTTTCAGAAACTATTTAAAAATTAGCAAACATTTTCTTATTGAGCATTTTAATCTCCTAAAGTAAATCATCTCTTGATGGTGTCCTAGTAGAATTGCTTACTTATTGAAGAAAAACCAGTGATATTTAATTCGACCTAGGGTTCCACCAATCCCGATCTGCCTGCATTTCAATCGCACATTTAAATTTATAACGAATTGCTTCTTCCACTTGTAAAATTTCACCTTCATTACCAATATTTCACTTTCACATTGGCCAATATGTTTTGTATATTAGAGCAGTAGTAGTCACAACTAAAACACAGCATGTGCTCACACTTGAGAGGTGATGGTAGATTGATATTGTTTGGTTACTTCCCACACACAATGCGAATGTATCGTGAATACCAGTTACATAAATTACCACTTAATTATTCATAGGGGAAGTCAAGGATCGCTAGGAGTAGGGAATCCAATCGCGGATTATATTTTAAATCCCGGGATTTCGGGATTATGTTGAAGAATTCTGTGATCCTGGGACTAATCCCAGGTTAACCATAATTAGCTTTCAAATAACAGTAAAAATTAATTTTTGGTGTCTCATGTTTACCGTTGATAAGTTATAACATTGTAACATATCTAGGCAATTTTGAACACATTTGAAATATATTTAATCATATAGCTGATACGAATAATGATGTTTTTCTTTCTTCAAAATGTTAAGAAATTAAATAGTTTGTTGTTACAATGACCTATGCATGCAGTACAGAGTGCAGCTTTGAGCGTCTGACATTTTTCATGGTAAGTTCTTGCACCACGAACATACCTTAGCCTTTATAGCAAAGCTATTGATTAATATATATATATATGTGTATATATATATATATAGTGATGCATAAACACATTCAACTCCACGAATCTATGCATATATACATACACACATATATAACTATTAGCCAAACGCTCTTGGTTCTATCTAGTATAATAATGGAGCTGGATATCAAAATGAAGCTTTACTCAGTGTTTATTCTGGAAATACTAACAAATGTATTTATATTTCATGGCACATACAATCAAAATATAAAATAAACGTGCTGACGGTTAATATAAAATAACTCCTCTTTGACTTGAAATCTCATACGACAAATCTCTCTCTCTTGAAATCTCTCTGACGATTTTCTTCTTGAAGCTTAGGGGATGGTTTTTTCAAGACTTGTTGCACCCTAAAGTGTTCATATACTTCTTGGATTGAAAACTTTCGATTATTCATCTTTAATGTAAAAATAATGATGGTAATTGTTGAAATAAAACTAATAGACTATTGTATGCTGCTGCATTTAATGTAGAAACTAATACAATTTACGTTAGGCTCAAACCACCCATAATAAACCGGATTATTTATATAAATGATCCCTCTGGCGTAGAAATTTTTACTATTTGTTTACTTCTCTGCTTATCTTTATGTATAATTCTGTAAGCGAAGTGTTTAAGTCAAAATTGTGGGAGTTTAGCAAATTGCAGGATAATGGGAGACGACTCAAATTAAAGTTCTTGATCTCAGGGACTCGGGAAAAATAGCAATATTTCTAAAAAGTTACCAGCAAACAAGAAATAACGTAAAACATCCCCCATAAGAAAAACATGGGAATTTAAAAAAGTCTGCTTTGTTTACATTAAAACATGTGATCAAGTAACTACTTTGTTTACGAACTGACATGTGTTCTTACTTACACTGTTTTTACTCATCATTTTAAGAGTAAAGAGATCAGAGTATTGGAGCTATGGCCCCTTCAACCACTAGTTAAATATAATAGTCTCCATCAGTCGGGTGTTCAAATTAAAGTCATGATGTAAGGTAAAGTAGTGCTGATATAACTGAAGCTTGTATCAGTTAGGATTACTGCTATATCAGTCTTATTACTCAGCAGTATTGCTCGCATCTCATACGAGCGATCCCCTGTTACAATCTTTTGTTTATTCAGCTAGTCCAATATTTGCAGCACTTGTCTTTCTTTGTGATATAACAAGCTGGGTAACATAGTTTAGCATATCCCAAATAAAATACAAGTAAAATGCCAGTTTACTATACAATTTTGAACTTTAATTGATCTTTGTTTTATTGATATAACAACACATACCCAGAGTACGTTTGATTTTAAAACGTTGTAATGTGATGTTACACTGATGTTTTAGGACTTGGGTTTTAGTTGTTGTGTGCGTATGTTATACGTGACATCGATGGAGTAGATTGTTGTCCCATCTAACAAAACAATCCATCGGTCTGAGGTCTGATGTTAACTCTGAATCTCATCTTCGAAGCTCAAAGGTAGCGATAATCTCGTGAATTGTAGCTCAGTTGGAGCTTATCTCGGTTCTAAATTATTTCAACCGGATTACCACACCCAGAGATAGCACCTTTGATCAATGGCCCCTTTAAAAACTAAATCTATATAAAGCGAAATGAGAATCGTAAATTCAAAGATGGATTTTAAGTCACAATCAACATTCTTTGTTGCCGAGGCTTCAGCGAACTTTCTTATTATCCTACATTCCTGCAGCTCTACTGAAATTGAAATCAGCATTTGGCATCTACTTTTATAGTCAATGCCAACTAATAAGCATTTATTACCAAGGGACAGTACTTTATTTCACGTATTATGTAAGACTGCTTATTCTAAAACAAGTTATTAATATTACCAACTAAGAAATTTATTTTGATATTGCAATGTGAGTTATTACAGTTTATTATATGTTTATTTTTGCTTGGTGATTTTCTGCCCCCCAAACTATAATTTTCAATATATATTTCGTATCGATGTAAAGTTGTTATTCTCTAGATGGCATTTGAAGGTTATAAAAACACCTTCATGGATTATTAAAGTTCCTATGTTAGTCTAAGAGAGTTATTTTGTTTAGGTAGTCAGCTCATTATAATGCAAACATTTATAGACATCCCAACTTACACCTACAAGATTCCCGTGTGAGGAACGGGACACAACAAGTTTATCATTATCATTATCATTGGACACTGTTTCACCAGTCAAATGCAATGTATTTTATCAAAACATACACTATAATATAATATACAATGTGATGTAATATACACATTCACGTTTTGTGCATGTTTTTTTTCCAAATAAATGAAGAGTTTGTTTTATAACGAATTTCAAGCTTAAATCTGAAAAATTATTACAAGCCTTAGATGTTGTTTTCTTAAACAGAAACAAATAGACATCGTATTTAAAAGTAGTAGGAAAGAACAAATTTTGCAAAAAACAATATTAGTTTAAGTAGTTGTCCTCAGTATCTTTAACTAATATAATAGTTAACATTTTTTTAAATTTTGATTATTATTTATTTGCAGGTTAAAAATAAACTTTAGAGAATGGTCATTCAGGTCTCAAATAACAAACCAACGAAAAAATAAACAAAAAATACCAACATGTTTGGGAAGGGAGTGGATTCGGCCTTCATCTCATAACCCTCAAAATTTATGAGGCTATAAAATTAAACCCAGCAGTCGTTTATCATCAATTTTAGCAGAAGAAATATGAATGAGAGTCAGGACAGTAGAAACCTTACCAAACTGTTAATTTAAAACATCTTTTTTAAGTATCTGTGACAAATAAACTATAACAAGTTTTTTTTATTTTTACACTGTATCGTCGAGTCAAAATGAGAAAGGGACGATCTCACAAACTTTGTCTCACAGTTTCGCTAGCTCCCAAACTGAACCTGGGCTCAATTTGGAACCAAGACATCGTTCCACCGTTCCTCATCGGTTAATATATGTCACTTTGTACAAAATGGCAAACCGTAGTCTGTATCAAGCACAGGACTTGGACTGATACCAAATTTAAAACCTTTTGTACGAGTTCAAAGTAATAAGTAAAACATTTATTGGGTACAAAATGCCAATAAAAACATGCTATTTTATCGCCTAAAATTTGTTTAGAAGTGAAATTGCAGAAGCAAATATAAAAAAAAAATTAAATGCAGTGAGGCCAATATACGAGGTACTAGTATTAGGTTTCCCGTATTAAATTTACAAAAGTAGCTGATACAAAGAGTGAATAATACTCGGTATTTACTAAATTCCAGACCGCCTTGAAACAGTTACCAGGTTATTATGAAAGCTGAAATCTGATATTATGTGTTTGCAACTAGTATTTCTCAAACACGTGGGAGTAACTCAATGGTATGATATATGATACGGCACATCCTAAGGTAAGAAGTATAACAGCCAAGCCGACTTCACCCGAGGCAACTTGAGCTGGCGGTTAGTTTGAAAAACTCCTTGCTGACATGAAATCGTATACAACAACTGACGATTTTATTCTTGAATCTTAGGGGCTGTTTTTATTACGATTTGTTGCGTTATAAAGTGTATAGACTTCCTAGATTGAATATTACTAATTGTCTCTGATGCCAAAATAATATTCATCGGTATTTTTTATAATCCAACTAATGGGTATATACCGATGGATTTAATGATGAAACTAATAAAACATTTGTAAAGCTCAACCTACCCATTGAATTTATGAAATATTGAATAAAACGTACTATTTATTAACTAATTATACTTCTTGGTAACAATGTATATAGTATTTAGAAATAAATTATTGGGCACTACCCACCTCCAGGAGTTTTGGCGTTAAGTAAGAAGTTCTGAAAATCTCCGAGTAGAAATCCTCTTGTCAAAAACACAAACACATACAAAACACACACGAATAAAACGATTACTAAACGCCACTAATACTACCCGACGTTTCGGGAAACCAAAAAAACGTTTCCCGCAACTTGACCTACAATACGTTTGCTGAATTTATGTGTTTCAACTCTCAGTTGTAGCCTTTTATTTGTCATGTTACCCGACTGCAATATAGTTTATACCCAATTACAACTGGGAAGGAATAGCAATTTATAAGTAAAAGAATCAGCCAGGTTCCCACACAACAGAAATAGTGACGCAGTACATTCACACCCATTCATGTTCTGCATGTATTATATATCAGTTATCTTGTGGAATCACTTGATAGTTATGGAGTTGGTATTTATGGTAAAACAATTCAACCCAATTTAGAAAAGATCTTAAATTTGCAAAAAGGCAATTAGGATAATACAAAAAGGAATTATAACGAGTCGGTAAGATCTTATTTTAAAGAAATGGGAATGTTTACAGTGCACGGCTTAAATTATTTTAGAACATGTTTATAAAATAAATAAAAAAATAACTACATTTCATAATTATGATACCGAAAGGAAAATGTCATTGTACATAAATAATGACACCTAGAACTATTCAAAAAAGGAACATCATACATCAGACATTATTTCTTAATACATCTACCTGGCATGGTTACAAATTAAGAAAATTAATGTTATGTTCATAAAGAATCTGAAACAATATTTACTTGTAGTATTAAGGAATTCCTGAATGCTTAGTTTGAAAATGTTAATAACGTATTAACATTAATACCTAATTTACTTTACTTATTTGCACATTGTTATTTGACTGTAATTTAAATAACCTTGATATATATTGACACTATTCATGTACATGATTGTATATTGTGAATAAAGGAATTTTGAATCTTGAATCTTGAGTCATGTGGATTTCATAAACACATACATTTATTCTAAAATACATATTAAATTTGCATATGAAGGTTTACAAACAAATATGTCTTTATGACAAATTAAAATTGTACAATTTTGTTTAAAACTGCATAATTTGTATGTGCCTCTTTTCGGGGTTAGTTTGAATCCTTTATATGGTCCATTTACTGCATTTTATGGCATGGAGTAAACTTTCTCTTAATGACATTCTTTGAATGGCCTTGGCATACCTTACAGCGCAAGCGTCTTATATGTAAATACGGTATGTTTTGATATATTTTACACTGTTGTGAGACGAAATTTACTGTATCTTTTTAGTGAATTTCCTTTGGAAAGTGAACTATTAGCATGACCTGCACGGTGAAACTTAAGCTCGGGACCACCATAGAAGTTCCTATATATATATATATAGACATATATATAGACATATATATATATATATATATATATATATATATATATATATAGACATATATATAGACATATTTATATATATATATGTGTTTGCACTCTAGCGGTCGCATTTTTTGTCCGATTTACTTCAAATTTGGTAGGGACATTCCTTTCTGTAATCAGTTGGACAAGTTCGTTGGGCAAAACAATCGGAAAACTCTAAACCCCTTTTTTGGGGATTAATTTTTCAAATTTTGAGTTATTGGGCCCAAAAAGGGTCAAAAAATGCCCCATATGTAAGATTAATGCATGTAGAAAGATGGGAATTAGTGAGGCAAAAGTTTTAAGCCATCCCTCGTCATTCTAGCATACATATTTACCGAGTTATTAAAGAAAATGTGTATCGACTATACACAGTACGTTGTCTTATGGGGACTTTACACTAGAAAAGCCCGTTATTCCTTTGTTGGAGTACTTTTATCATCCCCAATAACCTCACGCCTACTTTAAAGCCTGTATGGACCTTCTCCTAACATTATAATGCACAAAATTGTATTCCCAGCTTTGCAGGTAAATGAAACCAGGAGCACCAGAACAGCCAAAAATCACTGTTTTCAGATTTCAATAAAAAGTGGAATAAATATATGGTATTACACTGATTTGGAGTTTTAAAAGTTTTTATGTGGAAATTCACTTCCCTCACGTCAGCGTGCTGCGTGCGAACTCGTTTTAATTAACACATGTCCTACGCTACTTAGAAAATTGTTTGAAAAAGTAGGTAAACATTTTTTACTAGCACTTTATCAGCTGCAGATCCGTATTTTACTCAAGTTGGCTCGTCTCCTAGTGTTACTGGTTCAACTTGTCTGGCATCGCTTATGTCCCAGTTACAACTCGTTTGTAAGTTCTACTTTATGTCCTCAATTATTTCAAGGATTTATATACTAGATGAATAAATTTATTTCAGTCATTCAAAACAAATATTTAAATGACTTGTTTTGAATAGAATATAAGTGCATTTATTAGTTTAATAATTTAATTATCAGTCCAGTTTTTAAATTATTTTGCTTTTCGTATTTGTGTGAAGTAAAATATTATGGGGTTATGGTTTTATACCATATTCGTCTTTGTACCACGCTTAGCATCGTATAGTTACACACTTTTACTAAGGAAGAAATAACTATCCAAACTTAAAATTCGAGGAATGGGAAACTTGACAGCTAAAATACTTTAATTATGTGGATTTGTAACGACAATCAGGAATTGTAATTCGATATATAATACTTAATTTGCAAACATATGTTTTTAATTTTTAACGTAAGTCAGTCCATTAATGTTAAATAAATTTAATAATAGATTATAGGTAAATCAAGACTTTACACAGGAGATAAGCTAGGAAGTTTGTAAAAGTAGCCTAGGTATATTAAGTTGACAATAATTTGGTAATTTAATATCAGATGAGTTCAAATAAGTCAATGTAAAAAGTTAATCCAACTCATTTTGAGCATACAGACCACATTTTTCTTTGCTTTCGCTGTCATGTTAAAGTTAAACTTCACCACGAAAGGTAAAGCATTCAACCATCATTGGAAATGCAGTGGTATAACAACGCCCTCGGGAGCTGAAGGGTGGTTCCTCCATATCTAAAGCGCTTTTCACAGGTCTTGCATTCTTAAATATTAAGATGTTTTTGACTTTCTTTAAAAACAAACTGTTACGTAGTAAATAAATAGAACTTAAATTGGTTTATCATTTAGAGCAATAACACTGTTATGTACTTTAACGTTAAATAAAAAAAAATTTTCAATGTAATTAAATGTTATGGTTGTAAAATATATAAAAAACAGTTTCAAAATGAAGAGTTTTTATTATAATTGGGAAATATTAATTTACCTGAAATCTTTTCTTTGTTTGAAAGAAATTCTAATTTACTCTGTACCATTTGTGTGATTTGGAGACATTGACTTTTATTTTGTGTACACTATCGCTTGTTAATTTATTATAACATCATGTACAGTACATAATACCAGTATCTCACCTAAAAGTATAAAGCTTTAAGTTGTCATTGAGTGAAATATGTAAGCACAATAATCCTGCAAGACTTCCTATAAAGTGGATATACTTATGTTGCCCTGTATTTACTGAAAATAGTGATAACATTTGCTATCATTGGGATGTTTCCCAATTATTTGAACCATTGCAGTTTAAACTTTTACCAGTATGTAGACCTTGGATTTAAAAAAGTACATTGATATTTTATTTATTAGGATATATAAATACTCCGACAGCAGTTGAAAAATAAGTCCAATTATGTGTTATATATATTTCGGCTTTACACCATTTTCAAACACCAGGACAGGAAACAAAACTCCTCTTGCATTGATTCTCGTTAAATTAAAAAATCCACACTAAACACAAAGTTCACATAAAGTACGGACGCACGGACAGCACCACAGGAAAAACTAATTAACGTTAATTTGTATAGGCCTATCACGGTTTAGCGACATAGCTGCGGTCACGAGAAGGAACAAACTGCCGAGATTAATAAAATCCTAATATGTCTAATTGCAGTTTCGGGGCTAAAGACATGAATTTGAAATAATATTTAGTATTTTGGGCATACTATCTTTGATGTTAAATTCAAAGATTGGTTGAGTTGCTAGGTTGTTTCCAAATTTCAAAGTTAATAATATTGCCTAGTACCATCTTTTATACAATATTAAACTATTGTCGGTCAATGTTTCTGTGAAACGAAAAATGTGTCAAAATATGGAAAATATTACTATTTATTTCAGAAATACCCGGCACTATTTATATGTAAACGTATAACATTACTTATAATATAAACCACCTTGTAATGTAAATTATGTCTGTTTTATTTTTAGGCTAATATATTAATAGTTCATAGATTTTCTTTGAAAAAGGCTAGCTTTACGTCTTCTACGTCTTCCAACATTGTTGGTTTTAATCCCACTATTTTAATATATACATAGCAATATTAATTTTACAATAACAAAAATCACTATTGACAAACTAACATATATATATATATATATATATATATATATATATATATATATTTTAAGAAATGTTTAACATGATTGTAGAAAGATTATTATAAAGGAAAATGCAATCGGGTTTTGTATTTGTTTATTTAAGTCAGTGTTACCAGGTTTAAAATTCCAAGGGTTTAAAATAGAATGTTATTTGTTTAAAAACAATTATTGGTGATAGTGATAAACTAACAATAAAATAAAATAAAATCTTGGTAGACAAAATACGTTATCGCACTTTGCTATTACTTAAAAAAATAATTACCTTTCTATTTAAATACAGGTAGTGAACTGCTTACCCCAGTAACATACTAGTTATCCAGTATTAGTTTAACCGATTTGTTTCTGTAATGAAAACACTACGACCCTTCATTCTTCCCCAGAAACTAGCAGTGTTTCCAGAAAATAGACAGTAAACCAGCAAAATGCCAGGTTAAGTCTTAAATTAATTTGAAAATATTAAAGTGTGGTTCCAAAATGCAAATGGACAAATTTAACATCTCATTTACGTACTTGTAAGACGATGAATTGATACAATTAAGCCTATTACAAAACAACATTAATTATTAGTCACTTATCATTTATCTACTATATCAATTTATTAACGTACGACAAATGATTTATGCTGCAATAACAAAATCAACTGCATAAAAAAATAAATGTTAAAAGTGAATGTTAAAAATTCCACATTGAAAATTTCTATTATTAAATTTGTAGACCAAATGACAAGTTCTCAAAAAGCTGTCATGGCCAGAACTAGTAAATTAAGCCAAACAATTGGAAAATAAAGGTGAAATCCCGTGTGAAGTGGACTGTTTGATTTAGTGAGAAATACTATTTTATATACGTTACTTGGTTGATTGTTTGATCTGTTTTGAGACTCATGTTTACAGAGTTTTATACATAGTTTCAGTTGTTACGATATTTTAGGTTGTAAAATGTCTACTATAAATTTGAAACATTACCAACATTTATTACCTCAAACTAAGTGACAAGAATTAAATACAAAGAAAAGTAATAATCTGTGTAGATGTGTACAACGCTAGAGCCCTAACCAATGAACAGATTTTTATGAGATTTGGTATGTAGGTACTAATCATCGATATCTTTAGGTATTTTTTTCATTTTTTTGAATTTGTTAGTTTTAAGGGTGATTATTTCCCAAAAAATCGCCAAAAAACATGAAAAATCCAGATTTTTCAAAAACGGCACTAACGATTTTGATTAAACTTTAGTGGTTTGTAGAGCTTTAGGTTTACAACTAAATGACACAACCCGCATTTCTGGAAAAAATCGGGTTCAGAAATTACAGGACTTAAAACGTAAAGAATTCAGTTTTTTGGATTTTTCATAAAAAAACATAAATGTTAAAAAACATTACTATTCACCATTCAAAAGAGCTAAAAAAAAAAAACTAAATAAATTAGTGATTTGAATTACTATTCTACGATTGTTAGTTGCGGATAAAATTGAAATTTTTATTTAGCGGTAAACGCAGTACGTTGTCCAATGTTATTCTTATGGGGAATAAAAAAAATTTCTCTCTTATTTACTGATCAATCTCATTAAAACTTGATATGCAGGTCAAGTTAGCATTGACCAATAGAGGATGTTCGAAATATGTTGCCATTTAACCCTGGGGGTACAAGGGGGCATTTCCCCTCTCAAAACCACTGTGTGTAGCAATGGATTCTATAATGCCTCCCATAAATGGATTTGGGTGGATTTTTCTGAAAACAACTGTTTCAGATATTTTTCTATACATTTATCTGTACTGTCATATTCTATATTTAGTAATCAAAAAATATTTTTTTCATTAAAGTTTGGCTAAAAGGGAGAATGTATGAGTCAGTTTCCTGATACCGTTTATTTACATTTGCGACACTAGTTCAATACATTATTGCGCCTAGCCTACGACAGGTTGTCATAAATAAGCTGTCTA